>CM034152.1:57500-1464674 GCA_019776745.2 Taxus chinensis | reverse complement strand
ACATAATGAAATAGAAATTATGGAGGAAAATTTTAGTGTCCGACAGATTCAACTTGGAATATGTGAGTGAATCCCACCTTCCCCAATTTACCACCCAACTGAGGGACTATCAAGCATATCTTATAGTTCTATCGCGGTTACAATCCGGACTTGAAAATGGAGTCATTCCCCTGTTCAACCCTTCTCCCGGGTTTCTTTACTTGAAAGTGGTTCTTCTGGGGACTTAACTCTATACTTACAATCACAACAAATGTTTTCACATATTCAGAGGATAATATTTTTTTCACCTATGGAAAGATAGAAAATAATTTCATATTTAACCAAATGTTCTAGGATAGAATTTAGGTTACTAATAAAGTGATATTCTCTGCAATGTGTTGAGCTTAGATTCAAAACCAAGTCCGAGAAGGGTCCGACTGGAGGTTTGAAACAACTCAAGTGCTTGCTTGACCATTGGGTCGTTGCCCCCTATGCAGTTAGCTTTATTTTTCATTATGATCTCACTCGCCATCTTAGCTGCCACTGATCTCCAATCCTCCATTGTGGATGATGGTTTCACAGCACAGCTCTCGAAGTTCAACAGATCTCCTCTACTTGTGAAAGTAGTGTATTCTCAGTCTCAACCCTCCTCCCTACTTAGGATGGGATTTTTAGCCGCATTGGCAGCATTTGGGTGGTCTACCCTAAAGGAGAACAAATTCTCGTGGCTATATCTTCCATTTATCCTTCTCGGGAAGTTTGATAATTTAGATCATCATCAACAACAGCTAGAAGAAATTGGATGGGAACCCATACCTGATATGTTCTCACCTGACTCTGGCTCAAGGAGATAAAACCAAACAATCATACTTTATTTGTCTTCCTTATGCTATGTTGTTGTCACGGCTAGGCTTTCTGGTGGCCTTGTTTTTTATTCTTTGTTGTTTCGTCCATCTTATTTATTGAGGTATGGCACTTTTATAATGCCTTTGATTTACCTCCTTATCAAGAATTCTAGATTGATATGAATTGCGTATTTTGGTTGTGATGGTGCCCACCCCTATGTTGTATGAACAAAACTTTGTAATTCCTTCTTTTATTTCAATAAAAAGTGTGATTTTCAATCAAAAACTGACGCAAACACAAATTTCAACCAATACTTCCTCACTCTATCTTGAATAATGCGGGAACAAAGGAACTTAACTAACAAGTCATAATTTCCCACCTAACAAAGAATAAAGCAATCAGGTATAAGATGGATTAAAACTTGGAACAAAAAATTAAGAAAATGGATTGGGCACTGAATGAAGTTTTTATTACCATTTACACATGCAAACTTCACATTGATGGGTACGCCTCACCATACTATCAGAGAAACTAAAATTCTTTTTCAAAACAATTATCACACACTCACGTCTCCCCGACCCCCTTTTTAATTTTTATTAATACAAATCCCCATTTTCTTTTGATTTTTTTTGGTTTCAAATTTGTCTATTTTTGTTATTGAAAAAAATCAAACTATTATTGAAAAAACATTACAAGGAATTTTGAGCATATATATTGAGAGGAGGGGGTTTGACTAAGAAATCCCACTTCCCTTTTGTTACTAAAAAATATTCTTATCTAGACTATGTAACACACTTTATGCACTAATAAAACAAATTAGCTTTTATTCTTTAACAAACTGTAATTTGTCTAAAAATAAATTTTTTACCCAAATCGGGTCAATGCAGGCTTGAGGTGGGTAGTTACATGTAACTATTACCTCAGTTACCACTCACAAGGGAATTTGGACTATGAAACAACATGAAGAAAATATATAAAGTACTAAATAAAAAAATATAGCAAGTAGTAATAAAGAATTCATTAGATAAATAAAGGATAAATATATAGAATACAATGTAAAGATAATAAAAATTATGAGCCTTGATTAAAGGCATAATGAGGGGTTTCAACAAACCTAGTAACCAAGATTCCTGCTCATACTGTTTTTCATTTCATTGTATTATAGCTTAATACAGTTGAGAGAAGAAACTAAATTTATCAAGGAATAACAAATCTATAAAAAATTGTGACAAAATTCATAGGAATATAAAAGATGTAAATTAATAAGATAAAACATAAACTCAACATAATTTTACGTGGGAAACCTTGCAAGGTTAAAAAAAACTTACAAAGAAAGCAATGTCCTTTATTAATAATAATCTGAGAAAAAAATTATAGAACCTAACAATAAAACCTTCCTTCTCACTTCTTTTGCTACGGCAGTTATTAAATGATTCAATTTCAACAATTTAAAGGTTTGATAATGTACACGATTGGTCATAACCGTGATGACCGACTTAAATTGTTATGTTTCATATCCTAAACAACTTATTGGTGTTAATATTCTTATTTGTGTACATATTGCTTTATATTAAGGTATATATATTGATATTATGAGCTTCGTTTTGTTTACCGGTTTGTGTGGTTGCGGTTACCCCACCCCTTGCAATTATTACGTGGGTACCCCCCGTATACCAAAGTGGAGGTCACCCAACCTAACCTTTACCTGTTCCATATTTTTTGTCACACACCATTCTCACGCAAACCTCTTTTCAAGTTGTGTCTCTTGTGCACATGACAAATTTTTATCATGTTTTTTCTAAGACTAACACACCCGCGATGATGATATTTTCCCCTATTGATGCTTGTATGCTGTCACCTCAAGATGCAACCTTCAATACCTATTTGTGTGGCTGGCTCCCCGTGGGCCCCTTTCTCCCCCCCTCCCTTTCCCCCCCCCCTTTTTCCCTCCCTTCCCCTCCCCTCTTTCTCTTCTTCCTCCTTCCCCCCTTTCTCTCTCTCCCTCTTTTTTTCCCCCCCTCCCTTTTTCTTTCCCCCCCCCCCCTCCTCCTCTTTCCCTCCCCTTCCCCCCTTTCCCTCCTTTTTCCCTCCCCCTTCTCCATCTTCCCCCTTCCCCTCCCTCCTTTCCCTCCTCCCCTCTTCCTCCTCCCCTTTTCCCCCCCCCCCTTTTTTTTTTTTTTTTCCTTTTTTTTCTCCCTTCCCTCCTCTTCCCTTTTTTCTCTTCCTCCCTCCTCCCTCCCCTTTTCTCTCCCCCCCCTCCTTCCTTCCCCTTCTCTTTTTTTCCCCCCCCTCTCCCCCCCCCCCCCCCCCCCCCCCCCCCCTCCCTCCTCCCCTTCCCCCTTCCTCCCCCCTCTTTCCTCTCCTCCCTTCATCCCACCCCTTTTCCCCCCCCCCCCCCCCCTCCCCCCCTCCCTCTCCTCCTCGCCCTGTTTCCTTTTTCTCCTATAGGCGGCCGATGTTATCCGTCAACATCAGTTAGTCGCCCATTCTCGTTCTTCCCCCCTCCCCCCCCCACCTGCCTCCCTGCCCCCCTCTCCCCTTCCCTTCTCGGTCGCGCGCGCCCCGTCGGCATATTTCTGCCTTCCTTTCCGGCCCCGATCCTGGAGCGCGCTCCGTCCCTCTGCTCCACGTTTTCAGACGGCGAACCGAACACCGCCTGCTGCTCGTGTCCTTCGTTTTTACTTGTTTTCCTGTTTGCTCTCCCTCTTCTGCTTCCACTTCCCTCTGTTTCTTTATTTTTCATGTCTTCTATTATTCACGTCCTTTACTTCCGCTCTTCTTTCTCCCCCTCTCCCTCCCCCTCTTTCCTCGTATATCCTCGCGACTGCATAATCTTTTATTTCTCTTCTTCTTTTTTTCCCCCCTGTTCTTTTACTTCTCCCTTCTCCCCTACTCTTGTGTGTTCCGTATTTAATTTGCTCTTTTTCATTTTCCTGTTTACCCCCTAACACGTACACAACCCTCTCAGTTACTATAAACTGATACATATACGTTATATTTAGTGCAAGGGATGTATGGCGAAATCTCACATAACCCTTGCTATGGTCATATGTATGAAAATTATTGCCTAAACCATTGAGATGATATCCCCCAAGTATAGAAGGGAAGGAAACCTTAATGTTGAAATCAAATCCTACACAATGGATATTCAACAGATCCCTTACTTAAGATGACGCAGTGTATTTTTTCCCCAAATCCCTTGAAGGAGTCACATTGATTGGTTACCTTTTCCTTGAGTGAAAGTATTTCCTCCTTCAGGAATGTATAGCCATGATCTTCAAATATTTTGACATGAACACGATGCAAAGGAATGAAATATGAAAATTATTACATATCAAAGAATAAAAACGATTATGTCTCGCTACTCATGCTAAGTGGCTAAAGATTTTACTTTTCTATTAGGGCTCCCCACATGGAACACAGGGAATTGTGTGACCTCTTCCTCACTCCCTAATAAGGAAAAAACTAAGGAATATGCGCACAAAATCCCTTTATAAGTCAGTCTGAAGAGGCCTGGAGGTCCTTATGGATTGATTCAGGTCACCCGATAGTGGCCAATATATAACCTTATGATCGATAAAACAAACTTATATCCCCTAATTAAAAATGTGATGCTATCATAATAATGTGTGAAGCTACAAAATATTCAGGATTCTAGGGTCGTCAACCGTAACTGCAAATTCTACCACGAAGATGTACTAACCAACCCAAAAAAACTAACCCAACTATAATGTATAAAATCAACATCCCAACAAAAATAATACTAATTTAGGGAAATGATAAGAATCCTAATAATGTGCACGTTTTTCATTGTACTATATGTAAACCATCTGACAAACCATAACCAAACTCAAAAAATAACTAAAATCATTAGCAGTTAGTAGTTACAAAATGAGTATCGGTATGAACTCAGGTAAAACCCAATTAATTAACAATGCTCTTGACTAACACAAATGTGATTTTTTAATTACATCTGGTTAAATACTTGGGTTTAGGAAAATTTGTAACCTTACAAATAGAAGATACAAAGAAAAGAAAAAACAACCAAACCAACAACCATGGTAAAAGGACCATTTTTTTTTTACGAAAATAGCTAGCACAAAGTTAGCGAACTACACCCAAAGAGCATTAAAAAGAGGAAAATTCGGGGGGTGGGGGGGGACACCACAAAATATAGAAGAATAACTTACTATTCCTCCTAGAAAAAAAAAGATACTTGGAGTCTGAGTAATTAAACTAGAGTTCCCATGGTAGTAGAAAGTTGGACACTTGTTTCCTTCTAATAACACTCCAGTTATTTTTCCAAACCTCATGGCCTCTCGGCAACCTTTCAGAGTCCTTGCACCTTTCAGATGAAGTGGGGCCAAAGTTCGTCACATTCTTCTTCACCTACATTAGAATCCAATATTTTCTCTTGGTTACTCTTGAAGACATTTGTACCCCTTAGGGTTTAAAAATGTCCACCATGCTAGGTAGCCTTGCAACCGACTCCTACTTTCTTAATTTAGTAAACTTAAAAATTCTGCCATCCTCACTATCTCTATATGTAAACTCCTTGGGAAGCGGGACTACATGATTTGAAATATCTTATTTTCCTCCTCAGGATATACAAAGATACCAAATTTTGGCAAATGTTTCAGCCAAATTCTCAATTTTATATCCACTTAAGGATTTAGTATGGTTGTCCATGTGGGGAGCAATCTACCACCTTTAAATCTTTCTACCACCGATAACATTGAGTAGAATTTTCACCATCTCTGGAGTCATTGGAGTCAATATTAACCTCCTTAAGAATCTAGATTCCCCGTATGCTTCAGCTACTCCTGCTCATGTTTGAACTAAAAAGCTAACCTAACCACCAGTATCAACCTCCATTTGTTCCACAATCTAATTACCCCAAATATGTCCACACCTCTTACTAGCAGTAATATGCGCTTGGTGGTGGATAATTAAAAACTGGGAGGGTTTCTTTTAATGGCCATAACAAAAGCTTCTAGGATTTGAAAACAAATTAGGGAAAGTTGACTGTAAGTCCTTTTAAAATGGTTCAAACGAAGTAAGTGGTGGGAATAGAGCATGGCTATGCTACCTTCAATAGTGATTACTTCATGATTTGAAGATATCTCTGGCCACTAGGGGGAGAATGACGATTAGGAAACCCTTTGATGGCATAACCATATCATCATTGTTGAAGAAATTTGACAGTTCATCCCTTCTCTATATCTTTTAGGAATGTCTATTTACACTGCATGGTAGTCATTCCCCTATAACTTCCTTTGTCACACTGAAATCCCTCAACGATGCATGGTGACCAACTGTATTGTGCCAACCAACAAAAATCTTTTGATAGGGAAGGATCATGACCAATGACGATGGTGATAAAATTGGCTAGATACCGTAATACAACTTCTCCAAGAATTTCTTGTTTTCCTTTAGCATCCGAAAATGCTATGGGATCGACTCTACTATGATCACCACCCATGATAAAGGACAGCCCTCTTAACGTACCCAAACTGAAAATAGAACCTCACATTTAGACTTCAAAGTGGACTTCTTGGCCAATGATAAAATCAAGGGCCCTGATGATAACAATGCCATCTGCACAATATCCCTTAAATTACCCTTCACATCATTATTCACCCTATACATGAGTGGAAATTTGCTTGATTATCCAAATCATTAGTACTAACAATAAGGACCTTGTCTCCCGTATTAGTAATGGACACCTCATGACATATCCTTGTAAATAATTGGGAGATCTTGGGTGAGGAAGGTCTTCAATAATTATTCTAACTTAGAATTAGGACTATTTTTGGTAACAACACTCCTAAGTTAGCAACCTTTTTCAACACTCTTGTTTCCTCTCTATAGATGTGCATAGTTAGATTAAGCGGGAGTTTTTAGGAATTCATATCATCTCCCCAATATTTTTATTACAGATGGTTTGATAATGCTAGCAATCAAATTTATAATATTCATAGAGTCACCTTCAATAACTATAGTTATGAATTTCATTTAACCCCTAGAATGAAGGGCCCATAACACAACTTTAACTTTGGCCACATAATTGTTTGAAAAACCAAGACCAAAATAATAAACCATCATATGACCCTTGAATCTATAATAAACCACTCCCCCACTAACAAACATAGGGATTCCCTTTAGCCATCTCCATTTAAAAATAATTTATCTAAAAATTTTGTGCGGTTTACAAAAAAGTGATTGTAAACAAACACGGAAATAACCCTAATACCTATTGCCTCTTACACAAATTTGAGAAAAATGTAATTTTTCTTGTCTACTTTTTAGGTTGTTTAAAGTGACATTTCAGTCAGTAGAATGTGTTTTTCATCTTGACAACATTATTTTTTATTTGTAGAATTGTCATGTTGACTTTGCTAGTGTAGGGCTCTAGGAAAATGAAATTTTGATCTAACTTGCAACTTTTTTCTCTAATGTGACATTTTTGAGCTAAACTGTGAGTTTTTGAAACATTTGGAAAAAAAAGTTATCAGGTCATGGACATTTTTGGGACCTTCCAAATTTATTTTTGACCCTAGCCTAGTTAATTTTTCCTACATCTAGAGTAACATTTTTGCTAACGTAGTGATTGTTTTGTAACAGTGATGGTTTTTCTTACATTACAGTGACATTTTTTTCTCATGTAGTGAAATGTTTGTGCTAACTATTGATTTTTTCACTACATCAATGAATTTGTTTCTAATGTGAGTAAATATTGCTACCAATGATGTTTTTTATAACCAATGATGATTTTTCTAATGCAAAGATGTTTTTATTAACTACAAGTTATGTTACATTGTTTTCATCCACGAGTGACATGTTTTATGCTACTAAAAAAATTTGTAGTCATAGCTTCATTTTAATTTTTGTAGTGTCATTTTTACTATGTTGAATATTTTTACCCTTGTTGTATCCTAAAAACAAATATTAAACTACTAACGGTGTTTTCTTATAAAGAATCAATATCAAAAACCACTATGGTATATATATTAATCTAAGTAATCAAGTTAATCTTGTATTGTTTATTTGTTTTTACATCTTTTTTGTTAATTCCCCTTTGTGTGCATGCTCTCCCCCTCACATCATTGACCAATATTGGGGATTGAAAAATAGTTATGCCTCATGTGATTTTCTCCTTAGGCCATCTGGATGTTAGAATTCATCATCCCCACACACTAAGACATACTTAATGTTTGGTTAGAGTATAAAAATTCAAAAGATAGTTTCATTTTTTGACAAGTGTTGACATGTTTGACTAGAACATGAAGTGGAGGGGAACAGGGGGGGGAATCTTTTTTTACCGTTCCTTTTATTCCAAGTTCCCATACCCAGGATTAGATAACATCCTTTACAACACAAACTTAAACCCTACAGTACCGAGAGGCCAGATAATGGACTCACCTTGAAATTATTATAAAGCCTAGATTATGGCCGGATTTCACAAATGATAGTAGTGTAGCGAGAAAAACTCTTAATAATACTCACTAAATGTTCACATGTAGTGGGTGGTAGAACCAATGTAGTACACTCCCACGTGTCGTAGATTTTTGGGTTTCTAGTTGCAAAACACACCCATTTCCTTTTATACTCGCATTAGGGCTTGTGGTGATTTGCATGCTCTTGTTTTTATGTTTTTGAAACCCATGGTTGTACAACTCACACTAAAAAAACTCAGGACTTAAATCCAAACCAGTATTTATCAAAAAAAATTACGAATTAATACAATACTAATCCAACCCCCAATCCAACTTCCAAGCTAACCAATCCCTATCAACATTTTATTTAGCCAACCACCTTTCAAATCCCCAAATTCCAAATCAATATTCTTCTAAGAGATCTAAATATGATTAATAAGATAAAATACTATTCCAATCATCCTTTAAATAAATCCTCATCCAAAATCTATCCTAATCCAATCTAAAACAACATTCATCGAAATAACCATACCTAATTCAGACAATTTCTAAATCATGATAATCCCATCCTTGTCAACCCATGCCCAATCTATTACTAAGGTAGATCTAATCAAGTGGAAGTCTAAAAAAAACAATTCTAATCCAAACGCAGGAATCAGTAAGGATGAATCACTCTAATTCATAAAGAATTTGATCAAACCAGTTTAATCAGAATCCAAAGCCACGGTCTAATCTAATCACTTTAGTCTTCACTAATAGTAATGATGATGCCATCTAAACCCAAATCAAACAATGGAAATCATGACTAGATATGTAATTTTTCCAAACCAATGCCCTAACTCTACCTCTTGGGTGAGTTCGTTGACAAAGATGATTATCTGTATTATACTAGTTATCATGATCATTTTGATATTCTAAGTTGCCCACAAGGGGAACCTATGTTCTAGCTCAAAAAAATCCATCAAGATCTGATCTAGTAAAATTTTATAGTATAAAACTTAATCAACAATGGTAAACCTACATCATCATGATATTGTAACTTCCCAGCCTTCATCCACCAATCATACCATCCACATATCAATCCTAATTAGGCCATGGACAAATCACCAATCAAGTGTTCTTCCTAGAATATCACCAAGTCATCAAAAAATATGTTTTCCCTCCATTAAAAAATACATGGAAATCCCAAGGTTAATTATCCAGGATTAATAGATTAAAAGTATATATTGAACCCATACATTCCACAATCATCATTAAAATATATTATGAATCCCCAAACACTTGTTGGGCCGTCCTTTCTTTAAGTCAATAGTTTATCATAGACTAACATGGACCTCCTCTTATTACCATCATCATCAATTTCCTTTACTATGGAACTTATAAGTATACCCTTGCTCCATTCCGTTCTCCTATCACCCCAATTCATCCACTTTCATATAAAAAAATTTATAAATTCATCTTCGAATCCTGGATAAAACCCATCCTTTCATCACCCAATTTTCCCTCACATATCACATTCCACGAAAGCATAATCTATCATTGGGCCACGTCACTACTCTTCTATTATAATCATTTGTACAACCTATTATTTACCCTTGCGTCATCCCCTTGATCCACTAAAGTATTCCACAGCTGGAATAAGAAAAAAGGGACTTGTAGCAATACAATGACAAAATCCTCTCATAAGGAGTAACATTCTTCCTCTCCTAGAAATTTGAAAATATTGTCATCAATAAGAGGTGAATAAATTAGATCATCCTAGCATGACTATTTTTTAAAATTTGGAATTCCTGTGAGGTGAGAAATGTTGAAAGATCTAAACATTCACAATTGACCTAATAAATGAATTCGCACTCCATATGTCAAAGCTAGAGATATTTGATCACAAACGAATATGCCAAAATATGAACTACAGGAGGAAAAGGAAGTGGGCTCCATCAAAAAGGAAATCCTAGAGCCCATTCACATGCGTGAAAATAAATAACTTCACGAAATTGACCATAAACAATTGAATAAATCACTATGTGTGAATGTTAGTTGATACTTTTAAAATTTATGAGGAATCCTCTTACCGGAATTCGAAAACTAGTCTTTTCATAATCTCGAGGAAAACATGTTTCCGAAATCCTTTCATCAACACATAAAAATCCTTTAATATCCTTAAACATCCATTTGCTGCCCACATTTATGGACCATTTGAATCACATATCTGTGATCTTTTTAAAATGATGCAACTAGTCAGAGGTCATGGGTAGCAAGACAAAATCCCATCAGGGGATCAAGGAGTCAAAATCCAACATCAACACATCATCATGTAAGAAGTAAAAAGATTTATTCACCAAAAGAGATGAAAAATCAAAATAAATCCAAGACCAAATCTAAAATCACACGCATTCCCCCCCCCCCCCCCCCAAATCAAATAGTTAAAAAGTAATTATGGTGGAAAAGTGCAAAAAGACATGCCCATAGGTGAAAACCTACTCTAAGGCGTTATCATACAAAAATAAAAAAGTGTTAAAATCCACAACCAAAACCAAAACATCAAAATAAAAATCCTAGAGTATCAACATATGTCTATTCACTGGAACTCAGCTCCCCCTACACCAACATAATCATATGACATTATAAATCATCATTGAGTACAAACATCACTAGGCATTCAATCTTGGGGCACAATATAAACTATTGAGAAGTAACAAATCATGATTTCCATCATAAAGAGATTCATAAAATCTTTATAGGTTTATAACAAGGTGTGTGAAATTTTTGTCACAATCCTAAATCCCATTAAGATCGACCAGCCCTCCAAATCTTCATGTAATCAACACCAAAGCCCTCATCTCACACGCACCCTATTCTTACTCACCTATGGCATCACTATCTCTTATAAGGGCGAGAACAATACCCTGTCAAGATTATAGAAGATGCCAATTTTTAATCAATGAAGTCCTCAATCCTTTGGAGTACATACTTAAACGGGTGTGCATGCACTTCCAAAACAGAGAGAAACACATTTTCCAACGGCCCATGGCCATTATATGTATAACATTTATCTAAAAGTACTTACGCAGTTGGGGGCGGGCGGGCACCATACACTATATCGATTTATGATAACCTAAATCATCTCACATCATCCACTCTATTCCTTCATCCATATCATTGAAATATCCTCATAGATCATCTTTCCAAAACCTGTGGGGAAACAACTTTCTTATCTACTCACATATACCCCATCCAAATTATCTTCTCCATCAAATCCATAAGAATATTTCTCATCACATCATTCCTCTCAATTCGGTCAAAATTCCCATTTTGGCCTTGTTAAATTGTTGACGGAAATATTAGAACTATTTGGGAAACATTTAGTATCTACTCTTTAATGATGTCAAGCAAAAAATACCTAGATAATGGGGCATGCGATCATATGTGAGTGGTCCCTATGAAAATCCCTCCTACATCCTTCATTTCTATCCTGTCATCAAGATAATACCTAGATCATGTGGCTGCGATCATAGTGATGTGGTCTTATGGGGGGGGGGGAAAATACTCCTACATCCTTATTCATCATACAAAACTATCTTTCCTTCGATCCTCACCCATATTATCGTAAATTATTTCATTTATCCCATCGAGGAAAACATTACCGCTCTTGTCGGAGAACGTACAAGTCTCTTATTTGCATCCCCAACCCCCACATATCCTATCCCATCCTACTACCAGCTTAAACAGCACTTAAAGGATCCGATCCTGAATCCTGTTATCCCCTTTCATCCAGGTGGTTTTCCTGATGATAGAATGAGTTTTCTCCCTTTGCGTTTTTTTCCCTTCGTCAAACGATTTTTAGAATCTGAAAAATAATTTAAAAATCATAATGTGATTGAAAAATTTTTCATGTGAGCAAGAAACTCAACAGTTTAGGGGACAACAATCCTCCTCTGAGGGGAGGTTCCTTATTCGGAACAAAAAAAACCCTAAAATTATTGTATAGAATATAATTAATATATGTAATTTATTTTTGAGGATGCTATAGTTAATGGGGAATAACACAAGGTTGAATACAGAGAAAATGAAATTAGAAAAAAAAAATAGTTTGAAGATAGTAGTGAAGGAAGGAAGAAAAGAAGTATTTACAAATAAAACACTTATTTCACTAAATCTGGACTTATTCCAGTGAATCTGGACTCCAGTATTACATGTTTTGGAAGAAATATATCACCATTTTTGCTTATATTAGATTCCATTTTTATCTATACTGGATTCGTTTATTACTATTGTTGGATTCCATTAGTAACACATTGGATGTCCAAGTATTGTATTTATGAATTATTTGAGTTCCAATTGCAGTATTCTGGATTTGCCATTTCATATGTTATTGGATTCAAATTTCACTATTATAGCTTCCATTGCACTATTAAGGATTCCAATATTGCTATTATTGGATTCCAATTTTCATTTTTTGAGATTTTATGTGGGGAAAGGGGGAGTTGTTAAGTAAGGCTAGCAGGCGCTACTATTGAAGGCATGAGGCATGTGGATTAATAAAAATAAAAAAAAACAATAACTTCCTGCAAAAGCCTCGATGTAAGGTGAGCGGTCACTAACTATTTTAAGTCATCAGCCTGTGGTATTGAATGAGAGTGCAAAAGTATCGATGTAAGGCTAACTACCGCTAACTATTGTAAGTCACGATCATGTCGTATTAAAATAAAGTGCAAACGCCTTGATGTGAGGTTAGCAGGTGCTAACTATTATAAGTCATTGATACAGTGTATACATTAAAAATAAAAACTAACAATAAATTTGTGCAATAGCAAGTTCAAAGTGTGAACTACGCACTTTCAAATGGTGAGCCTCGCATTTTCAAATTTTGCCAATTACTTTGTCTTTCAAGTTGAAAAAATATGGAGACTGGTGAATTTGTAAGTTGTACAACCAAATTGTCCAAACTGCAAGCCTCACACATAAATATTATTTACAAGCCCCGCACTATGAAAGTGTGAGCCCCACACTCTAAAAGTGCGAACCTTGCACTCTAGAAGTGTGAGGCTCAGACTTTTAGAGTGCGAGGTTCTCACTTTCAATGTTTATTACGTGCATCCTTAAATTTGACACTGGACTTAAATGATTAGTGGTGTTGGATTTGATTTTGGTGGAAACTTTACAAAAATTTACGTTCCCTCACCCCGAAATATATCTTGTACAACTCAAGTATGTTTTATTAGATTGTACATGACATTAAGTTCACTAGTGTTTTGCTTATAAACTAACTCTAAAGTAATCATTAAAGCAAACAACATAGCTGGGAGTATGTATATCACAAAATAATTATGTGAAGATAGTAGAATTTATGCTTGTACATTGTTTACCATTCTTCCATATAAACGATGTTCACTTCCGGAGCAGAAAATGAAATTAATCTTTGGACACAATCAAGCAAAAATATTTGTGAGAAAAACAGTCCTTACCACCCTCAAGATACATTAAACCAATATTTTGATAGTTTACATCCAATCAAAAGACTCAACGTGCCACAATTGTATTATTTGTGAGTCAAGAAATGCAACCTTTTCCCCACATGTTCGTCCATTTGAATATGAGTACATTTTCATCACACCCCTTAATGTGGTATAGTTCTTTTCTTATTTTTTTTTCGCAAGTCTCCCTCTTGTAGCCCATTCTCTTAGCCTTGTAAAAGTGCCAAGCCCTTAAAACTTTGAGTTATTTTCCATGGCTTCCTTCAAGATAGCCACTCTAGAAGAGCAATTCTGTAACTCGAATACAAAATATATAAGTACTAAATAAAAAATATATGCAAAGTAGTACTAAAGACATCAGTTAGATAAATAAAGGATAAATATAAGAATACAATGTAAAGATAATAAAAATTATGAGCATGATTAAAGCATAATGAGGGGTTTCAACAACATAGATAACCATAGATTCCTGCTCATACTTGTTATTATCATTTCATTGTATTTATAGCTTTAATACCATGTGAGAGAAACTAAATTTATCAAGGAATAACAAATTTCTAAAAAATTGTGACAAAATTCATAGGAATATAAAAGATGTAAATTTAATAAGATAAAACATAACACTCAACACTAATTTTACGTGGGAAAACCTTTTGCAAGGTAAAAAACTTACAAAGAAAGCAATGTCCTTTATTAATAATAATCTGAGAAAAAATTTATAGAACCTAACAATACAACCCTTCCTTCTCACTTCTTTGATACGACATGTTATTATACATGATTCAATCTTCAACAATTTAAAAGGTTTATAATGCACAAGATTGGTTATAACCGTGAATAGATACACTGATTCATATCCTAAACAACTTTATTTGGTGTTAATTAATTTACATAGCTTTATATTAAGTAATATATTGAATATGAGCTTCTATTAATGTGTGTGTATGTATCTTTGTATTAATGGGGACACAAAGGTGGGTCCCAATAATATTACATGTTCCAACACACACACCCATCTCATGCAACCTCTTTCAAGTGTGTCTTCTTTGTGCACCTTACCAAATTTTTATCATGTTTTTTCTAAGATAACACAACTCGATGATTATTTTCCTATGAGTTGTATGTCTTCTAATCAAGATGCAACCTTCAATCATGGTGGCTTCGTGCCTAACACTTACACAACTCCTCTCACTGTTTACTAAACTGATACATCTACGTTATATTTTAGTGCAATGGGATGTATGTCGAATATCTCAAATAAACCCTTGACTATGTCATATGTATGAAAATTATGCCTCAACCATTGTATGATATCCCCAAGTATAAAGGGGAAGGAAACCTTAATGTTGACATCAAATCCTACACAATGGATATTCAAAAGATCCTCCCTTAAGATGACGCAGTTGTATTTTTTCCCCAAATCCCTTGAAGGAGTCACAATTGATTGGTACCTTCTTCCTTGAGAATTATTTCCCTCCTTCAAGGAATGTATAGCCATGATCTTCAAATATTTTGACATGAACACGATGCAAAGGAATGAAATATGAAAATTATTACATATCAAAGAATAACTAAATGATTATGTCTCCTACTTCATTGCTAAGTGGCATAAAGTATTTTACTTTTCTATTAGTGCTCCCCACATGGAACAACAGGAATTGTGTGACCTCTTCCTCCACTCCCTCAATAAGGAAACTAAGGAATATGCGCACAAAATCCCTTATAAGTCAAGTATGAAGAGGCCTTGGAGTGTTCCTTATGGATTGATCAGGTCACCATCGATAGTGGCCATATAACCTATGATGATAATAACAAACTTATATCCCCTAATTAAAAAATGTGATGCTATCATAATAATGTGAAAGCTAACCAAAATATTCAGGATTCTAGGGTCGTCAACCGTAACTGCAATTCTACCAGGAATGATGTTACTAACCAACCCAAAAAACCTAACACCAACTATAATGTATAAAATCAACATCCCAACAAAAATAATACTAATGTTAGGAATGATAAGAATCCTAATAATGTGCACGTTTTTCATGTAATATATGTAAACCATCTGCAAAACCATAACCAAACTCAAAACCTAAACTAAAATCATAGCAGTTAGTACCAAATGAGTATCATGGTATGAACTCAGGTAAACCCAATAATTAACAATGATTTGACTAACACAAATGTGATTTTTTAATTACATCTGGTAAATACTTGGGTTTAGGAAAAATTTGTAACCTTACAACTAGAAGATATACAAAGAAAAGAAAAAAAACAAAACCAACAACCATGGTAAAAAGGACAATTTTTTTTTTATCGAAAATAGCTAGCACAAAGTTAGCGAACTACACCCAAAGAGCATAAAAGAGGAAAATTCTAGACACCAAAATATAGAAGAATAAACTACTATCCATCCTAGAAAAACAAAAGATTACTTGGAGTCTGAGTAATTAACTAGAGTTCCCATGGTAGTAGAAATGTTGGACATCTTGTTTTCCTTCTTAATAACACTCCTAGTTATTTTTCACAATCCTCCATTGGCCTTCTCGGCAACCTTCTTCAGATTCTTGCTACCTTTAAGATGAAGTGGGGCCAAAGCTTCGTCATCATTCTTCTTCACCTACATAGAATCCAATATTTTTCTCTTGGTACTCCCTTTGTACCCCTTAGGGTAAAATTTCACCATGCTAGGTAGCCTTTGCAACCGACTCCTACTATTCTTACCTTTAGTAAACTTAAAAATTCTGCCATCCTCACTCTCTCTTCTATGTAACTCCTTGTGGAAGTGGGACTACATGGATTTGAAATATCTTATTTCCTCCTCTAGGATATTACAAAGCTACCAAATTTTGGCAAATGTTTCAGCCAAATTCTCAATTTTATAATCCAACTTGAAGGATTTAGTATTGTTGTCCATGTGGGGAGCATCTACCACCTTTAAACTCTTTCTACCACCGCTAACATTTGGTAGAATTTTCACCATCTCTGAGTCATTGGAGTCAATATTAACCTCCTTAAGAATCTAAGATTCCTCCGTATCTTCAGCTAACTCCTGCTCATGCTTTGAACTAAAAAGTCTAACCTAACCACCAGTATCAACCTCCATTTGTTCCACAATTAATTTACCCCAAATATGGCCACCCCTCTTTACTAGCAGTAATATGAGCCTCTGGTGGATAATTAAACTGGAGGGTTTCTTTTTAATGGCCATAACAAAGCTTTCTAGGGATTTGAAAACAAATTAGGGAAAGTTGACTTTAAGTCCTTTTAAAATGGTTCAACAGAAGTAAGTGGTGGGAATAGAGCATGCTATGCTTACCTTCAATAGTGATATACTTCATGATTTGAAGACATATCTCTGGCCACCTACGTGGGAGATGTACTATTAGGAAACCCTTTCGATGGATAACCATATCATCATTGTTGAAGAAATTTTTGATCAGTTCATCCCTTCTCCTCTTATCTTTATAGGAATTTGTCTCTTTACACTGCATGGTAGTCATTTCCCCTATAACTTCCTTTGTCACTGAAATCCTCAACCTATGCATGGTGACCACTTTATTGTGCCAACCCAACAAAAAATCTTTTGATAGGGAAGGATCATGACCAATGACTATGGTGATAAAATTGGCTAGATCCCTTTACACAACTTCCTCCAAAATTTCTTGTTTTCCTTAGCATCCGAAAATGCTATGGGATCGACTCTACTATGATCACCACCCATGATACAGGGACATGCACCCTTCTTCAACGTACCCAAACTGAAAAAATAGAACCCTCACATTTAAGACTTCCAAAGTGGACTTCTTGCCAATGATAAAATCAAGGGCCTGATTATAACAATTCCATCTTGCACAAATATCCCTTAAATTACCCTTCACATCATTATTACACCCCTATCACATGAGTGGAAATTGCTTGATTATCCAATCATTAGTACTAACAATAATGACCTTGTCTCCCGTATTAGTACTGGACACCTCATACATATCCTTGTAAATAATTTGGGAGATGTGGTGAGGAAGGTCTTCATAATTATTCTAACTTTAGAATTTAGGACTATACACACCTAAGTTAGCCAACCTTTCAACACTCTTGTTTCCTTCTCTATAGATGTGCATAGTAGATTAAGCTTGGATTTTTTAGGAATTCAATATCATCCTCCAATTATTTTTTATTACATGATGGTTTTGAAATGCTAGCCAATAAATTTATAATATTCATAGAGTCACCTTCAATAACTATATTTATAATTTTCATTTTAACCACTAGATGAATGGCCCATAACACAACTTTAACTTTGGCCACATAATTGGTTTGAAAACCCATAGACCAAAATAAATAACCATCATATGACCCTCTGAATCTATAATAACCCCTCCCCCACTAACCAACCTAGGATTCCCTTTAGCATCTCCATTAAAAATAATTTAGTCTAAAATTTTGTGCGGTTTACAAAAATGTGATTGTAAACCACACGAAAATAACCCTAATACCTATTGCCTCTACACAATTTTGAGAAAATGTAATTTTTCTTGTCTAATTTTTAGGTTGTTTAATAGTGACATTTTCAGTCAGTAGAATGTTGTTTTCATCTTGACAACATTATTTTTTATTTGTATAATGTCATTGTTGCTTTCTATGTGTAGGCTCTAGGAAAATGAAAATTTTGATCTAACTGCAACTTTTTTTCTCTAATAGTGACATTTTTGAGCTAACTGTGATGTTTTTGAAACATTTGGAAAAAAAATTTATCAGGTAATGACATTTTTGGACCTTCCAAAATTTATTTTTGACCTAGTTACATTTTTTCCTACATCTAGTAACATTTTTGCTAACGTAGTGATGTTTTTGCTAACTAGTGATGGTTTTTTCTACATACAGTGACATTTTTTTCTCATGTAGTGAAATGTTTTGCTAACTATTGATTTTTTCACTACATCCAATGAATTTGTTTCTAATGTAGTAACATTATTGCTAACCAATGATGTTTTTTATAACCAATGATGTTTTTTCTAATGCAAAGATGTTTTTATCTAACTACAAGTTATTTTACATTGTTTTCATCCCCGAGTGACATGTTTTATGTACTAAAAAATGTTTTTTAGTCATAGCTTCATTTTAAATTTTTGTAGTGTCATTTTTACTATGTTGAATATTTTTACCCTTGTTGTATCCCTAAACAAATATTAAACTACTAACGGTGTTTTCTTATTAAAGAATCAATATCAAACCAATATTGTAATCATATATTAATCTAAGTAATCAAGTTAATCTTGTATTGTTTTATTTGTTTTTATATCTTTGTTAATTCCCCTTTGTGTGCATGCTCTCCCCTCACATCATTTGACAATCTTGGGGATGAAAAATAATTTATGCCTCCTTTTATTTTCTCTTTAGGCATCTTGTGATGTAGATTTCATCATCCCCACACACTAAGACATACTTCATGTTCTGGTAGAGTATAAAAATTCAAAGATAGTTTTCATTTTTTGCCAAGTGTTGACATGTTTGACTAGAAACATGAAGTGAGGGGCTTCCAAGTCCCAATACCCAGGACTTAGATAACATCCTTACAACACAAACTTAAACCCTAAGTACCGAGAGGCATATAATGGACTCACCTTGAAATTATTATAAAGCCTAGATTATGGCCTGTATTTCACAAATGATTAGTAGTGTAGGGAGAAAAAAACTCTCTAATATTACTCACTAAATGTCACATGTAGTGAGGGTTGGTAGACCAATGTAGTACCACTCCACGTGTCGTAGATTTTTGGGTTTCTAGTTGCAATACACACCCTTTTATACTAGCATTAGGGCTTGTGATTTGCATGCTCTTGTTTTTATGTTTTTGAAACCCATGTGTTTGTACACCTCACACTAAAAAAAACTCATGACTTAAATCCAAACCATTATTTATCAAAAAAATTACGAATTAATACAATTCTAATCCAACCCCCAATCCAACTTCAAGCTAATCCCATCCCTATCCACCCATCTTATTTAGCCAAACCACCTTCAAATCCCAAATCCAAATCAATTTTCTTCTAATATGATCTAATATTGATTTAATATAGATAAATATCTATCCAATCTTAATCCTTTTCAAAATAAATCCTCATCCAAAATCTATCCTAATCCAATCTAAAACAACATTCATCGAAATAACCATACCTAATTCATCCAATTCTAAATCATTTATAATCCATCCTTCAACCCATCCCAATCTATTCCTAATTTATATCTAATCCAATGTAATTCTAAAAAAAACAATTCTAAATCCAAACTCATAATCCTAAGTATTAATCACTCTAATTCCTAACTAATTTTATCAAAACCAATTTCTAATCATAATCAAATCCACTTCTAATCTAATCTACTTTAGTCTTCATCTAATATATATTTATTCCATCTAAACCAAATCAAACAATGGCATTCATGACTAGATATGTAATTTTTCCAAACCAATGCCCTAACTCTTACCTCTTGGGTATGTTCTTTGACAAAGATGATTATCTGTATACTAGTTATCATGATCATTTTGATATTCTTAATGTTGCCCACAATGGGGAACCTGTTCTAGCTCAAAAAATCCATCAAGATCCTGATCTAGTAAAATTTTATAGTATATAACAACTTAATCAACAATTGGTAAACCTCACATCCATCATTATCATTTTAACTTCCCAGCCTTCATCACCTAATCAATACCATCCACATATCAATCCTAATTAGGCCCTGGACAATCACCCAATCAAGTTTCTCCTAGAATATCACAAGTCATCAAAACTATGTTTTCCCTCATTAAAAATACATGGAAATCCAAAATATCCTAATAAAAAGTATATAATTGAACCCATACATCACAATCCATCATAAAATATATTATGAATCCCAAACACTTGTTGGGCCCTTCCTTTAAGTCAATCGTTTATCATTGACTAACATGGACCTCCTCTTATACCCTCATCATCCCATTTCCCTTTACATATTGAAACTTATAAGTCTACCCTTGCTCCATTCCCTTTCCTCCTATCACCCAATCATCACTTTCATATAAAAAATTATAAATCCTCTTCAATCCTTGGATAAACCCTATCCTTTCATCACCCAATTTTCCCTCACATATCACATCCACTAAATCATAATCTATCATTGGGCCACTTCCTACTCTTCTATTATAATCAATCCTTGGTCAACCTATTATTTATCCATTGCGTCATCCCCTTGATCCACTAAAGTATTCCACATCTGGAATAAAGAAAAAAGGGACTTGTAGACAATACAATGCAAAATTCCTCTCATAAGGATACACATTCTTCCTCTCCTAGAAATTTTGAAAATATTGTCATCAATAAGAAGTGTGAATAAATTTTATATCATCCTAGCATGACTATTTTTTAAAATTTGGATTCCTTGTTGATGAGAATGTTGAAAGATCTAAACATTCACAATGCCCTAATAATGAATTAGCCTCCATATGTCAAAGCTAGAGATATTTGATCACAAATCGAATATGCCAAAATATGCACTACAGAGGAAAAGGAAGTGGTCTCCATCAAAAAGAAATCCTAGAGCCCATTCACATGCGTGAAAATAAATAACTTCACGAAATTGACCATAAACAATTGATAAATCACTATGTGGATGTTAGTGATACTTTTAAAATTTATGAGGAATCCTCTTCCCGCATCGAAACTATGTCTTTTCATAATCTCTAGGAAAAACATGTTTCCGAAAATCCTTTCATCAACACCTAAAAAATCCTTTCATTAATCCTAAACATCCATTTGCTGCCCACATTTTATGGGACCATTAGAATCACACATCATTTGATCCTTTTTAAAATGATGCAACTATGTCAGAGTTCATGGGTAGCCAAGACAACATCCCATCAGGGGATCAAGGATTCAAAATCAACATCAACACATCATCATGTAAGAAGTAAAAAGAGTTTATTCACCAAAAGAGATTGAAAAATCAAAATAAATCCAAGTACCAAAATCCTAAAATCACACGCGATTCAAAATTCAAAATAGATTAAAAAGTAATTATGGTGAAAAGTGCAAAAATACATGCCCCTAGTGAAAACCTCTCTAAGGCGTTATCATACAAAAAATAAAAAAGTGTTTAAAATCCACAACCAAGAACCAAACATCAAAATAAAAATCCTAGATATCAACATATGTCTATTGACTGGAACTCAAGCTTCCCCCTACACCAACATAATCATATGACATATAAATCACTCATTGAGTACAACATCACTAGGACCATCAATCTTGGGGCCAATATAACTATTGAGAAGTAACAAATCATGATTTCCCTCATTAAAGAGATCATAAACATCATTTATAGGTCTTATAACAAGGTGTGACATTTTTGGTCACAATCCTAAATCCCCTTAAGATCGTACCATCCCTCCAAATCCTTCATGTCATCAACACAAATCCCTCATCTAACACGCATCCTATCTTACTCACCTTGGCATCACTATATCTTATAAGGGCTAGAACAAGTACCCTGTCAAGATTTATAGAAGATGCCAATTTTTTAATCAATGAAGTCATCAAATCCATCCTTGGAGTACATACTTAAAGGTGCATGCACTTCCAAAACAGAGAGAAAACATTTTTCCAACGGCCAATTGGCATTATATGTATAATCATTTATCTAAAAGTACTACGCAGTTGGGGGCACCATACACTATATCGATTTCATGATAACCTAAATCATCTAACATCATCCACTCTATTCCTTCATCCATATCATTGAAAATATCCTTCATAGATCATCTTTACCCAAAACCTGTGGGGAAATCAACTTCTTATCTCTCACATATAATCCCCATCCTAAATTATCTCTTCCATCAATCCTAAGAATATTTCTCATCACCATCATTCCTCTCATATTCGGTCAAATTCCCATTTTGGCCTTGTTAAATTTGTTGAGGAAATATTAGGAACTATTTTGGGAAACATTTTAGTATATCCTCTTTAATGTGTCATCAAGATAATACCTAGATAATGGGGCATGCGATCATATGTGATGTGGTCCTATGAAAATACCTCCTACATCCTTCATTTCTATCATGTCATCAAGATAATACCTAGATAATGGGGCATGCGATCATATGTGATGTGGTCTTATGAAAATACCTCCTACATCCTTCATTTCTATCATACAACTATCTTATCCTATCGTATCCTCACCCATATTATCTTAAATTCTTTCATTTATCCCATCGAGGAAAACATTACCGCTTGTAGGAGAAAGTAAAGTCTTATCTTGCATCCCTCAACCCCACATTATCCTATCCCATCCTACTCCATCCTTAACATCACTTAAGTATCCTATCCTGAATCCTATTTATCCCCTTTTCATCCAGTGTTTTCCCTGATGATAGAATGAGTTTTCTCCCTTTGCGGTTTTCCCTTCGTCAACTATTTAGAATCTGAAAAATAATTTAAAAATCATAATGTTGGATGAAAATTTTTCATGTGAGCAAGAACTCAACAGTTTAGGGGACAACAATCCCTCCTCTTGATGGGGAGGTTCCCTTATTCGGAGCAAAAAAAACCTAAATTATTTATAGAATATACATTAATATATGTAATTTATTTTTGAGGATGCTAGTTCCATGGTGTAATCACACAAGGTTGAATACAGAGAAAATGAAATTAGAAAAAAAAAATAGTTTGAAGATAGTAGTGAAGGAAGGAAGAAAAGAAGTATTTACAAATAGTGAATCTGGACTCCAGTATTACATGTTTTGGAATAAATCTATCACTATTTTTGCCTATATTGGACTCCATTTTTGTCTATACTTGATTCCATTATTACTATTGTTGGATTCCATTAGTAGTAATATTGGATTCCAATATTGTCATTATTGGACTTATTTGGGTTCGAATTTCAGCATTATTGGATTCCAATTTTGCTATTATTGGATTCCAATTTCGCTATGAATTCCATTTCGCTATTAATGGATTCCAATATTTTTATTGGATTCCAATTTTTCATTTTTTTAGATTTTCATGTTGGCAGTAAGTAAGGCTAGCAGTCACTAACTATTAAAGGCATGAGCCTGTTGGATTAATAAAAATAAAAAATAACAATAACTTCCTGTAAAAACCTTGATGTAAGGTGAGCGGTCACTAACTATCATAAGTCATGAGCCTGTGGTATTGAATGAAAGTGTAAAAGCCTCGATGCAAGGTTAGCTACCGCTAACTATTATAAGTCATGATCCTGCTGTATTAAAAGAAAGTACAAAAGCCTTAATGTAAGGTTAATGGGTGCTAACTATTATAAGTAATGATCTCGTTGTATTAAATTAAAAATTAAAAATAACAATAAATCCTTGCAATAGCAAGTTCGAAGTGCAAAGTGAGCACTTTCAAATGGCGAGCCTTGCATTATCAAATTTGCGAGACTCACACTTTCAAAGTTGTGAAAAATACAAGACTCGCACTTTCAAAGTGTAAACACACATTGTCCAAACTGCAAGCCTCACACATAAATATTATTTACAAGCCCCGCACTATGAAAGTGCACCCCACACTCTAAAAGTGTGAAACCTCACACTCTGAAAGTGTGAGCCTCACACTCTAAAATTTTGAACCTCACAATCTGAAAGTGTGAGCTACCTTTGCAATCCTCGCACACTGAAAGAGTGAGACTCGCACTTGAACTTTGAGAACACTTGAGGCTCCTTGCAAATTTTGAGTCTCAATGTGTGAGGCTTGGACTTTCAGAGTGTGAGGTTCTCACTTTCAATGTTTATTATGTGCATCCTTAAATTTGACACTAGCCTTAAATGCTAGTGGTGTTATTTTGATTTCTAGTGGAACTTACAATAAATTTATGTCCTCACCCCAAAATATATCTTGTAACAACTCAAGTATTGTTTTCTTAGATTGTACATGACATTAAGTTCACTAGTGTTTATTATTATAAACTATATCTCTGAGTAATCATTAAAAATAAACAACATAGTTGGGAGTTTATGTATATCAAAAATTCTATTACTATGAAAGATAGTAGAATTTATGCTTGTAAATTGTTCCATTCTCCATATAAACGATGAGTCACTTCCGTGAGAAAGAAAATGAAATAATCCTTTGACACAATGCAAGAAAAATGTTTGTGAGAAATGCATTTTTATGCCCTTGGAGATACATTGAACCAATATTTTATAGTTTACATCAATCAAAAGACTCAATTATGCCACAATTGTATTCTTTGTGAGTCAAGAAATGCCAACACCTTTTCCCCAATGTTGGTCCATGTGAATGAGCTACATTTTCATCACACCCCTTAATGTGGTATAGTTCTTTTCTTATTTTTGTTTTCACAAGTCTCCCTCTTGTAGCCCATTCTCTTAGCCTTGTAAAAGTGCCAGGCCCTTAACAACTTTGAGTTATTGGCCACAACTTCCTTCAAGTTAGCAACTCTAGAAGAGCAATTCTGTAACTATATACATCATATTTCTCATTAAGCCTTGATATTCTTTCATATTATGGGTCAATGTAACCAATGATAACCATAACATAGGTAGAGGTGTGATTTTTGGCTGAGGGAATGCACTTGGAAATATTGAAGTATGACAAATGTGCCTCAAAATTATAATCCAAAATAATGTTAGAAGTCTTCACATCCCTGTGAACAATGTGTGGGTTACCGTCATAATGAAGATATGGCTATCCTTCTTCAACACCATGAGCAATATTTAGCCAAGTGTTCCAGTCTAGCTTAATCTTCTTTGATGATCCTATATGAAAATAAAAATTAATAAAACACTTGTTAGATTTTCCAACAATCCATTTTAATATGAAGGTTAGAGATTGATTGGATGCTTCTATTTCAAAATATGAATCTACAATGTACAAATCCATTTTTCTTCATAACATAATCATTTTACTCACCATGTAGGATGTCCCACAAATTCTCATTTACCCTGTAATCATAAAACAATAGGTTTCCAAGTGGAGAAAATGAATATCCATGTAGACTCTCAAGATTATGATGCTTGATGCTTCCAATTGTTTCCACATCAGTTTCAAATGCAAGAAAGCTTAGTGGGTAGCGATTGTACATTCTCTTTATAGAAATTGGCTTATAATTCTTTAGATCACATTTATAAATAGTGCTTCTAGCACCATAGCCAATTACATATTTCTCGTTTAGATTTTTTGTGATTGTCATTATGTCATCGTACATGTAAAGAGCCATGTTAATGTGTAGTATGACCAACCTTAGAGAACCTAAATGTAACAAATAGATGTGTCAATAAAGAAATTGTAATAAGATATTGCTTTTTGATTTGTTGTCTGATAATCTATACAATATGAAATCATGCCTAGTCATATTAGTTTTAACACCTTGCTCCATTTTATTTGCAGAGCCTTTTGTAAATGTGTTTGGATGATTTGAATGGTACACAACTATAATAGTAGTACTGAACCCAAATAGATGCAAACAATTTCCGGTTTTGAGATGGATGTTGTTCATTGCACTGGGCCACAATTTTGTTACACAACATCATACATATCCAAGTTTGCCAATTTTTTGATAACAATAGAAGAATGTCTCTGGAACCTGATCTATTTAAAAGACAACTACTATTTCTTGCATCAGTTAATTCTGGATATCTAAAAACCATAAGAAACAAAACTGAATTGGTCCACAGAGAAAATTTGTGCAAAAAATTGACAACTTCAAAACAAACCAAATTTAATAGTGATTAATTGTTTAAATTGCTTAGTGTAATGCATAACAAAAACTTTTATTAATGATTTATTTTTTTTTATAACTAAAGGAGGGTTGAAGGGTCCCTTTCCCTTTACAGTAAATATATAATGAGAGGATCAATCTATAAACCCAAATGATCCATCAATACTTTGCTGAAAAAATATAAGGGCCTATGCCAAAAACACAAGTGGTTGGGAATACAAAAAACACCAGACCAGTAAGACAGAGATGACAATTTTATAACAATGGAACTGGCTATATTATAAAATAACCAAAACAAATATACAACTGATGTATTTTAGAAGCAATTATGTAACTAAATCAGATGACACATCCATAACCTCCACTTTAATGGGGATGAAAATGGTTTCCGCAGGTGGTTCCAGGAAAATATGATCTTTTCCAGCAGTAGTAACTCTTTATCCAATCATACACCTCACGACCTTTCCTATCAAAAAGATCCCAATGTGTCAATTCCTCATTGCAGTGGAGAAAACATATCATCCAGGTAAGGCAAGTGGAGCGAACTAGGTCCCACCCTCAATCTCTCACCCCATTTGGACACACTAAACATGAAACACATTAGGACGTCAAACCGTTTGTACAACTCTCCAAAAATAGCCACATCCATCAAACCTTCTTATATATAATGAGTTTGAGAAAGGAAGTGCCATGACACACTCGAGGTTTTATCCATTTCTGCTTCCATGCCAACCCTATATGTTGGTTTGATCCAATGATGACCCATCTCCAAATCCCAATTCTTTGCAGGATGTATGATAATAATATGACAAATGAATGTTGAAGAAACTTCTACATTTACCCTCATACATTCCCTCCATAGAAAGATAATCTTCTCTAAGAACTCCCTCAATAACAATCATGTCTTTATTTGATTCAATCCAAAAAATGGATTTCAAACGAATGACATGTGAAATTTTGGTATAAAATCCCATTTCACCAACCGACATGGAAAATTGCATGAAAGGAAACATTAGAAAGGCCATGGTAGATCAAATTGAAGCGAGTGAAATAAACCTGAAAGGTGTGAAAATATGGGAGAGAAGATTGGTAAATATATGGAGTGACTATGTTATTGCATGCTTGTAAATAATACAAGCTTGCTTTAATATAAACCTTTATTGGAAAAGGTAGCGAGTCTGGCCAATCAACATATTTATTACCAATCTTATCAAAAAGTGCTTGGTCAGTCCCTTGATTTTCTATAAATCCACCTATTTAGTAACCTTCCAATATATAAGATTTAAGGTCCAATCTGTAATTAATGAAACAATAAAAAACGAATTTTATTCACACAAGCTTTTTTATTGCTTAGCAATAATATGATATTCGCCTCCAATAATTAATTCATTACTACTCAAGTCATTATCCACGAACCAACAATGTTCCAACACTTTAATTTATTGATTTATACATTTATTAATTTACAAAAATTCTAAGCATTAGTCATATTATTAATTATGAGATTAGCCTCTGGAAGAAGGCCACCTTTTTTTTTACGTGGCTATTTTTCAAAACACACTTTGAGGATTGGAGAGAGGATGCAACACACATTTAGCACTTAGACCGAGATTTTTGTTTTTCCAAGTTCAAAATTCCCACTTCACCATGATCTTTAAAAAGTGAAATGTCGACCCATTCAATAGTAGGTATTTTCTTGGTCTCGTCGGTTCCTTGCCAGAGATAGGCCAACAAATGTTTGTTGATTTTATCAAACACACAATTGGGGATCCTCATAATAGAAACCATATAAATGGAAATAAAACAATAGTATATCAACAAGATTAGATCAATGCAATAGAAGTTCATCATTTAATCCTGCACAAGAATCATGTTCACCTTCTCCTTGCGTATGTGATAGATCATTTAGGTCTATTTTCTTTGAAGGATGATTTTAAGAAAATATGTAAGCCAAGACAAACATGATACTTCTTTAGGTTTAAATGATGTACATCTATTACAATGATCTAACCTTTCCATACTATGTGGCTATGTTTATTACCAGAAACTATTGATCGTAGAAATAACAAAATCCTTCCCTTTCATTAACTAGCGGTGCTTATCAGTTGCAAATCATTTTTGTTTATATGAAAAAGATATGAATTACATTTTATGAACAATATATCAAATGAGAACTACATAAGGCATCAACATTCTCGAAGGTATGTATTCAAGGACTTGGATCTGTCAGGGATAGTCCATCGAATATAATATAATTACAAATAATGACAAAAAACATGTTAAGATTGCTTTTTGCATTGTTAAAATGGATTCGTTGACAATATAGAGGCTAGTGGCTGATAGCCTTCTCATCAATGAATAATTGGTAAACATAAAACATGCATTTCTCTTCACGACCTTTGATCATTTATTCTTGAGAAAGATTTGTGTTCATCTTCGCCCTTGATTTTTAGTAAATTGTTTAGGACTATTTTGTTTAACAGGTTATTTCTGGAAATATGCATGGCCAAGATGATCAAGATATGTCTTCAGGTTTAAAATATGTACCTATATTATTATGCTCTAACTCTTATCTTTTTCGCTAAGGTAGACAATGATTTTTATTAGGTCAATATTTAAAAAAAATAGAAACAGTAGAGCCTAGTGAGCATCAAGACACTCCTTTCAATAAGTAATGTAGCTTAGCGGTCGCTAATAATTTTTCTTGATACAAACTGACATGAAAAATGCCTAGCAATTAAATTTTATCCATTCATATGATCTATTTTTTGAGCACTATGTTCTGTAAGTATTCAAGATTAGCGGTCACTAAGCATTTTCTTTAATACAATTTTTTTTATGTCTATTTTCTATAATTAAGAAACTGTTTATCATAGAGGCCGCTAATATATTCCTTTTTCAATAAACAATAAATAGTAACCTAGAGCACTATATTTTGTAAGTATTCAAGCTTAGCAATCGCTAAGCATTTTCTTTAATACAACCGTTTTTTTTATCTCTATTTTCAAAATTAATAAACAGTTTAGCCTTGAGGCCGCTAATCTATTACTTTCTCAAAGACCTCCATAGCTTTTGAGAGTAAACAATTTTCATATCTCACATATTTATCATCTAAATATATTATGAAAAATGCATAGCGACCGATAATATCTATTACTATGATATGTTATTAGAGTGTTATGTTCAGAAAAAAATATTGTTTAGCCTAGTTGCCACCATATCATTTCTTTATGTAAGTATTCGAGCTTAGCGGTGGCTAAGAATTTTCTTAAATATGAACTGTTGTTTGATATCTATATTTGAAATTAAAAATTAGTTGAGCCTAGCATCCGCTAATCTACTTCTAATAAGTAGTGGAGCTTAGCAGTTGCTAAGATTTTTCATTGATGCCCACTAATGTGTAAAGAGTAAGAAAGATGCAAAGGTGTGTGCCTAACAATCATTATGATGTTATTTGAGCATCTTGAAAACATTTTTAATAACCATCTTTCTTCCCGACTATGCAAAGTCCTCCATAGATTTTGACAATAATAATTATCCATATCTCACATATCTGTCATCGAAATATACTATGGAAAATGCATATCAACCACTAATATCTATTACTGTGATTTGTTATTCTAGGGCTATGTTAAAAATAAAAATTTGTTTACCCTTTTTTCCACACAATCATTCTGTTCTGTGAGTATTTGAGCTTAGCGGTTGCTAAGCATTTTCTTTAATACAAATTGTTTGATTGATCTTGTTCAAGTAATGGAGCTTAGTGGTTGCTAAGTATTTTACTAGATACGAACCGATATAAATTATGTGTTAGACACAAAAAAAACTTATGAGTAATATAGAAGTTGTGATATCTTTCAAGGGTATGTAGTTCCGTACTTGGTTGTGCAAAGGATTGTATAGCCAATACTATATGATTATAGTTAATGAAAAATACTATCGAATCCAAAATTATAGAGTTATTTATTTACATTGTTAGAAAGGAAACCATGTGGAGATGTAGAGGCTAGCGGCCACTAGGATTCTTCTCAACAAATATATAGAAAATATACAACATGACGATTTGTTCATTACCACGTACTAAAAAGAATAGCTTGGTCCCCTATAAAATCTAAGTACTTATTATCTTTGAATTCTATGTTGCAAAAAAATATCATTCTAATGAAGCTTAGCGGTAGCTATTTTCTTTCATATCTTTAAGAAACTCTCAAATTATTGTGAAGCAAAAAAATTATGTTTTAGTTTTTCTAGAGTAAAGAAAAAATAACACCAAAATATTGACAATCACAAGATATGTTAGATTTTTCATGCCACGTGTCAACATTTTAGTGGATGACATTCAAAAATGAATATGGCAGTGCTCTTTATAGAGTTAAAAGTATTTTTTTAATTCTAGGGTTGATTAAACATTTTCTTTAAAAATGTGTCAATTATGTAGTTTCCTAACTAACCTGGTTCAAACTTGTCACGTGTCACATTTTATCACAATATTTTTTCTAGATTGGTGCGCACTATATTTAAAAATTTTGAATTCAAATTCGATAAAAATTAATAATAAATATTATAAATTATAAATTCAAATTCTAATATTGATGATCACAAGAGATGTTAGAAATTTCATGCCACAGTGCCAAAATTTTAATGGATTACAGTTACAACTTAATATGGCGGTTTTTTATAGGTAAAAACTATTTGCTAATTCTATCGCTAATTAAAAATTTCTTAATAAATGTGTCAGTTATATAGTTGTGTAATTAACTTATTCAAACTTGCAAGAATTTCAGATTTTATTATATATTTATTTTAACTTAACAAGAATGATATTTTAAAAATATTGAATTTGCATTCGATAAAAATTAATAATAAATGTGCCAATGACTGTGTATGAGCCAATGATCGTGAATGGGAAAGTACCATTATTTGTTTCACTTAAAGTGACCACATGTCATTTTCAAAATTATAAATTAGAAAAGGTGGTGGAGTTGAAAGAAATGCTCTGCAACTCCGGCGAAAACTGGAGTTAGTTTTTTTAGGGTTTTACACTTGGTACCGCCATACTGCGGCCTTTTCAAGCACTGTGGGAATTTATTGTGATAGTTTCTCCTAGGGTTTATCACCCTCTGGGCATCCCCTATATAATGACCTTGCTATCTTCAAACCTGGTTGTTTCAACCGTGGTTGGAGATAATGGAGCTTTGAGAAATGACACTATCAGTGAAGCGACCCAGGAAGTTCATCTCGAAAGTATTCCACGAGGTAATATTTCTCTTCCCGATGTGGTTTTGCCCATTCCTGAATTTAATGTTGCATGTCAATGGTTAGAATAGTTTTGTCTCATTGGGTATTTTTTGGGTCGCATCCCCTCTGAAAGCATGCTCAAATATTGGGTGAACACTTTCTAGAATCCTCATGGAGTCAGACTGGAAAGTGTTCAAAACATGACCAAGAGTTTTTCCCTCTTTCACTTCTCTGATCCCACCAATGTGCCCAATATTATGGCTAAGCAAGCCACTTGGTATGTTCATAACTCACTTCTTGTGTTAACCCCATGGCATAACAAATTTTTGGTATCTGAATATGCCACCCTTAAAGTGCTTGTATGGTTTGAATTCCCTATCCTCCCTTTGCCATGTGTGCCTTTTTTGTCACAAAATTCTACTTCTCTTGGCCGAATAGTTGCCTTGAAGCCGAGAGGTTTTACCATGCTTAGCCATAGAAATGACTATGCGTTGAGATTGATCTCTCTCAGGATCTAAAAGGGTTTTTGGATATGCAGATGGGAGAAAAATGCTACTCTCAGCGGGTCATGTATATCAATTTTCCAAACACATGCTTCCGTTTCTAGGCTTCTGATCACAAGATCAAATATTGTCCTCTTTATGTACCCTTCAACTGCCCTTTGGCAAAAGCAGCTCCCGAACTAGTCAAACCCCCACAGGAGGAAGGTTAGCAAGTTTTCGGGAGCCGAGGAAATAAGAACAAAGCCCGACATTCCAAGGCCTCTTGCTGTAATGGCCATCGTGAACCATCTGTTAAGGAACAACCACATATTTTGCATGCTAAAGAGCCAACTGTTGCTGCTAAAGAACCAACTGCCACTGCCAACTCGGTTACCCCGTTGCCAAAGTATTCTAGCACGCCCCTCACAGCATTGGTTCTCATGGACCAGACAAATTTTGTTTACAATGTTCCCATCCAACATTCAGTGTCATTACTCCTACCAATAAATTCACAAGGGCCCTCCAAAAGTCCTCGAAGCCCATCTTCCATCTCTTAGGACCATAGCCCGGCTCTTAGTATGGACTCAATTGAAGTGGAGTACAACATTGAGTATGCTGAATGGAAAAAAGTTGATTTGTAGGATTTTTTACAGCATAATACTGCTTAATTCTTACAAAATCAATATGTTTCCCTTGATGGCTTGGAGGATGGGGATATGGCTCTTGACCATCATTTGCCATGAATTGTTTATCCTGGAATGTTCGGGGTCTTACATAATCCTGTGGCAAATATGTTGTGCATAAAACTCAACAACGTTGTGCAAATTTGGATGTTTTGTTTTTGTGGGAAGTGAAAATTATAGATTTTCAATTGCAGATGGTTTGCAAATCCATCTGGCTGTTACAAAAATATTGTGTAACATTATTATATTAGTGTGTGCAAATAATGAGTTGTCTTGTACAACTCAGAGATAAAGAATAGTTGATCTGAATAATGGGACCCTTACCACTGAGTGATCTTAGGAGTGTGTTGAGATGTTGTACGGAGACCATGGACTTAACATGGATTGATGTTGAATCCTTATATTATAGGATCAAAGAAAGCCGATATATGTAATGGACTCACCATAATGAATAGTGATCTCAAATGTTTTCAACTCTAAATATATTGTCTTGGTGTATTGTTATTTGGTTTTCCATGCTTAAACTCTAATCAATTTAACATTCTGGTATCAGAGCAGGGATTCTAGGATGAGAGTCTTTGAATAAAAATTTCTTATCACAATGTCCATGGCCTGGTAAGGTGGATATACTGATTGCATCATCCTGTGTATTGGAGCATTCTGCATACGAACTAAATCGTTCTACGTGCACATTGCATAGTTGTTCGTGTGTATTGCATCGTCATTCTGGTAACTCTAATTGGCTTGTGTATTGTATCATCGTTTTGGTAACTCTGTGTTTTTTATTTTTATTTTTTTGCCATTTTTGGACATATTGAAATAAAATTTTCCATTTTTGGAAAGGGTCCAAAAAGAAGTTGAATTTAGAACTTGTAAGCACGATAACTTTCAACTGATAACTCAGATTGAGGTATTGTTTTTTTTGAAAATGTGTATTTTTTCAAGTTCTACGCATTGATCCTATTCTTTTTACTACTAGATAAAAAAAATTCCATTTTTGGGAAAAAAAAATAAAATTAAAAAAAATTCTCTTGACCCAGTAGTTTTGTTTGGATGCACTTTCACTTTTACACGACGTCCAAGTGAGGGGGTGCAATATCGGTTGAAACCGACACCTAGGAGTTTGTAAATTAAACTTCATTGACAAATTTTACAAACTAAGTAGCAGAACGATGGAGGTTGGAGGCAATGGAGGCAAGATGACAACCAACGACCTATCATCAGGCACCATCGACGAGGCTGCATGAAGATTTGGTGGCCATGTTTTTTCTGTTATGTGTTTTCTACAATTTTGTTGCTTTGTAATAAGAATAGAAGTGAATTCCTGTTAGATTGTAATGTGTGAGAAATTCCTATATGTAACCTCATAGTAGAAAATATTGTAGAATGTGTCTCTAAATTTATTGCAACACTCATAAATTTGGAAAGGGTTAGTGGTCGATCCAGAAAACCACATATGTAAAAAGGTATATAAAAATTTTACTAGGTGTTGTGGTCCTCTGGCTGCCTTCCTTCTTTATGAAGATGATCTACCAGTGGAATGACGAGTGCATTCTTTTCATGGATTAAATGTGGGATGCATTCTGTCACATAGTTGTGGTCATGTGTAACAAGATAGTCAGCTAATTGAAAGTTTACACTCCTTTATTTTGATCCAGATTATGAGAAAAGCTCGTGCAGCACGTTGCAGTAGAAGACATAGTTATATTGTACCATGTCAACATTAGGGGGGTGTATGTCGGGAGATAATAATGTTAACAATAGGGGAGTCATCCAATGTTACAGAAATATTGTGTAACATTATTATATTAGTGTGTGTAAATAATGAGTTGTCTTGTACAACTCATAGATAAATTTCATGGTTGAGTGAATAATGGGATAGTTGAGTGATGGAAACTTAGGAGTGTGTTGAGATGTTGTAGGAGAGTTAATTCACTCATGAATTGATGTTGAATCCTTGTAATTATAGGATCAAAGAAAGCTATTTATGTAATACTTCTATAATGAATAGTGATCCCGAATGTTTTCAACTCTAAATATATTATTTCGGTGTATTGTTATCTAGTTTTCCATGCTTAAACTCTGATAAATTTAGCACTGACCTGATAACTTGGCTTTTTGTAGCAATCATGAAGCAGGGTGTGCAAGATTAATTTCACTATTTTCTCCCAAATGGAGGCCTCTATTAATTGACCATGGCATCGACTCCACCAATCGTGCCATATGGGTCTTATTTAATGTTGATGGTCATCCTTTTGGCCTCATTAATATTTACGCTTCTAACGATGCAGCTGAAAGGTCTGATCTATAGCGATGGATTGCCAAATCCATTACCAATGCCTTTTGGGTTATAAGTGGAGACTTTAATATGGTGGAGTCACCTAATGATAAATGTGGCCACCTTCCGATGAGGTGGACACCTGGAAAAACGTAAGTTTGGTACTTTATGTGTAATAATTTTGGATTCTTTGATCCTAACGCATCTTGTATTCCCACCTCTGTAGGATGGTTTACGTGGACCAATCTATGTGGAGGGACATATCACGTACTTAAATGACTTGACAGAGCCATGCTATCAACTCAAGATTATTTTGAGTTTGATATCATTTATTCCCTGCTAGTGGAGGTCATGCCTGAATTTTTCCTTTTGGATCAATCTCCAATACGATTGTGTATCAATTGGCAGGATTCACGCCCTTCATGCCATAAAGGCCAATTCTTTCTTAATAATGCCTTGATGCAACATGGGCCCACCATCAATCATATCAAGCGTGTTTGGAATTTAATTCCATGTCCTAGTCACTACTAGTGGTATCATCCACCTTTATAATCAAAATGGATTCAATGGTGGAAGGATGCGTTGACTCGGTTAACTAGTTTCCTCAGAATCTATGGTAGATATCTCACCAAAATTTGTCTCTGCTCATACTCCACTAACACATCGGCCCTTAGCCGAGTGGTGGTGGTACTTAAAAGTGATCCTTTCTCTGAAACCCTATAACTTCATGTTGTAACACTTCGTCAAAAAATTCAAATTGCGGACAACTATAATGCCAGGGGAGCATAGATCCGAGCCCGTATGCACTGGCTCAAAATTGGAGATTGGGTCTCGAAAGAATTTTTTCTTTCCCTCAGAGCCAAGAAACCTTCCCAAAAAATTCAGGCTATCATGAAGGGTGGTGCTTGAATTATAGACCCACAACTTATGTTGCAAGATTTTGTGCGCCACTACAAGCTCATGTTCCAAGCTCAACAACCTTCTACAACTTACCAAGCTGCTCTTTATCAATGTATGGGTGTTGTGCCATGCAAATTGTCTTAGGCTCAGAAGGTGATCTATGACATAATTCTCACCATCAAGGACCTCCATGAAGCCACCATGTAGAAGGCCAATGATAAAGCATCAGACTGTGATGGTTTCCCATACAAATTATATAAATCCATTTGGGATTTGGTTGGGAACAACCTGCTCCAATTTTACCTCAAAGGGTTTCAAAATCAATCCTTAGGGCCTCGAATCAATATGGGAAACATAAAATTCATCCCTAAATAACGAGACCCTGAACAAATCACTTGTTGGCGGCTGATCACTCTGCTGAATGTCTCGTATAAAATTATCATCAAAGCTTTGGCTATGTGGCTACACAAAATCCGTTCAAGTGTTATTCAGCTAGAACAAACAAGATTTATACAAGGTAGATATATCCTGGATAATATCATTGTTGTGTGGGAAGGCATGGAATGGGCCCATAGATCTAATAAATTCGTTATGTTTATAAAACTTAAGTTTGAGAAAGCCTATGATCAAATTGAATGGCCTTTTATTCTTGTCATGCTTCAAGCCCTTGGCTTTGGCCCCATTTTTATTCAGTCCGTCAATATATTGTTTGCGGATGTCTCTGCTAAGATTTCTATCAATGGAATTAGCTTGGAACCATTTGAGATTTTTCATTCTATTTGACAAGGGTACCCTCTGGCCCCTGCATTGTATGTTCTTACGGCTGAAGGATTTGGGTATTTACTAGCCCATGCTAAATCCCAGGGTATTTTTAGGGGAATCTTGCTTCCTATTGCGCTTAGCTCTCAAATTCTCAATGGGAATTTTGTGGATGAATCTTTCCTTACGCTCATTGAAGATGAAGCCAACATTCGAAATTTCATGCAATTCATGGATAATTTTTTCTTAGCTTCTAGCTCATCCATTCAATGGTGAAAAACATAATGTTATCGAAAATCCTTCCTTCATGCACCTGATTTGATAGTTACTTTTGAATGGAAGCTGTTAGAACATGGTGAGATATTTAATTTTCTAGGTATTCCTTTTTCCTTTCAAGCCTCTGGCAATATGTTATTCAAAGAGCGGGAAAAAATTTGGAGTATTGTCTCACCATACCCTTATCTTTGGTTAGCAAATTCCAAATTTGTTCCAAAGTTCTTGCAGCCACACATGTTTATTATTCGTCATGTTGGGTTCCTTCCAAATATTCCATTTAGAAGCTGGAAATGTTTCTCAAATCCTTTCTATGGGATAATGATTCTACGGGAAAAGGATTTCATTGGGTGGCCTGGGAGATTTGTTGCCTTCCCCGTAACTCTGGAGGACTTGGCCTTATTGACATTTAACGTTAAGGGCATGAACTTTGTGCAAAATGGATAATCAGAAGCTTTACTAGCCAAGAAACATGGAAATTTCTCATATGACATGGTATTGTTGAAGGTTATCCTTATGGCCGCCCAGAGTGGAGAGGATTGGGGTTTGTCAATCTACTCATCACCCTTGTGCCTATCAAAATTGTCAGCACTTTTGTGCTTAAGAGAATTTGGAAAGCTTGGGAATGCATTAATCCCTGGATTTTATGGAAAGGGGATGGCTTTCAGAATGGGATCTCTGTTAATCATCAATCTCTCTGGTGGTCACCAATTTTTCAAGCATAAGATAAGTGCTTAGTAGAAGTCTCGATAATCTCCATGCTCAAATTATTCAAACGTGGAATTCACACCATCGAGGACTTATTCTACAAAAAATGTGCAATCCTGGTTCTGTTGGCCAACATTTAAAATCCATTTTTGGCTCTCTAACCAAGACCATGATACTTATACTATAGTGATTGGCTTGGTTCCTGACCACATGTTACACAATATTGTTGTGCATTCCTCTCTCCCATGGTAGATGGACTAGAAATGGTACATGGACACCTGTTGGTCATCAAATAGGACTTTTACGAAGAGCAACAGTCAGGGGACAAGAAGTCCCTCCTCTTTAATGGGAGAGGTTCCCTTATCAGAAACAAACCTATTTACAAATATACAAAACATGATTTCCTGGTTGAACTTGGATATTACGAAAGTGTTTCCTATAAAGATCATCAATTACAAAAGGACTGAGGAAAGAGAATACGAAAATGAGCAGAAAGGCAACATTCAGAATTATAGATAACAGAGTAATTCTTTATGTATGCGAAGTTACAGTGAATTGAAACAAGACCATTTGTATCATATAAATAAGATGGAATTTAAAGACACAAAGTTCTGTAAATAACATCTGTCAGAACACAAAGTTTCTTAACGTAATAAAGACAACTGATCTTAACAAGATTAAATGAAAAGCTTAAGGACAAGAGAGATCAGATAGATGAAGAATGAAAAGCCCTTCTGTATTGATTTCTTTTATAACTTATTTACACTTTCAGAAAATATGCCAAGTTCTTCCTCTTTTCAGAATGGCGAGGAGAGGCCATTATATAGTTTAGAAATCAGTTACACTGGGTAACTACTTCTTTTAACTAAATATTAGTTAAGGATTGCCAATAGCAATACCTCAACTTATTACAATGAATACGAGAAAAAAAGAATGGGAAGAGAAGAGAAGAATAAGGAGAAGAAGACAGGTGGTTAAGACTGGGAGGGACCCACTGATTTCAAAATCCGCTGCCTGAATCTCTTCAATGCCTCGGCTATGTCTCTGCCACGGGGAACTGACGTGTTGGCTGTAGACTGGGTCCAAAATCCGAGGCACTTCTCCATTTCCTTATCAAACTCGATATGAGTATGACAGTCTTTGTTTGCTTCTTCAATGGCAGATTGAAGAGAACAGATCTCCTTCATTTTATCTTTGGAAATGGAGCTTTCCTTGAATAGATTATCTTTGACAAAAGCTCTGAATTGAGCTTTGATTTCTTGTAAGGAAAGAGGCACGCCAGAAGTTTCATCCTGAAGATGACAATGTATATCTTTGAAAGCAGAGACAACCAGTGTCTTGAAAGCCTCACCTTTCTGCCAACTATTCTTCAGTTCTCCCAAAGCCTCCTCCAAGACTTTGATCTTCCACTCCACGCTGTAAACCCAAGATTTTGACAGATTATCCTTTGCATCATCAAAAACCTTACTCGCCAATAAAATGTTCTCATCTGTCTGTCCCATGAGGCGGAGGTCTACTATGCAACTGCTCCAAAGTTTGAGCTCTTTATCTATGATCCCAACAGTGGAAGAGAGCTTCTGTTGCAAATTGTTCACTTTTCCGTGGAGTTTGAAAGCTTCATCGATGAATTTTAACCCTGTAACAAGCATATCATCCACCATGGCCTCCATAGCTCTGCCATAGATGGAATACTTGTGCATGTCTTTGATACTCTGTACTTCATCTTGGCTCAAAATTACAGGTGGTGGAAGAGTAGTCAATGGGGTAGGGTCCAAAACTTTGTCCTTAGACAAAAGAGATTTGATGAAACCTGTGAGAATCTGGGCTTGTTCCTCCAACTGTTCAATAGTTTGCTGCCCTTTCTCTACCCTCCCAATTACTCTTGTGACCGTTTCCTGGAGATTATGGATCTCTCCTTCAGGGGTAGACTCTCCCATAGGAATCCTTGAGAGTTCTAGGTCAGCTGCATGCAAATCCTGCTCTGATTTGTCTACAGTAGGCTTGGCTATCTCTAGGAATTGCTGACCCTGAGCATCAGACACTATCCTAGAAGTGATTCTGGCTTTCTTGGCGCGAGAAGGAGGAGTAGTGCCTAGCAAGGCTGCCACAACATCAAAATTTGGCCCCGAGCTCTGAGAGGAAGATTTCCTCTTCCTACTGTCAACAAAAGGTTGCACCCATGCAAAAGAGGAGGAGGAAGCAGCAGGTGGGGCAAGGGGACCAAGAGATAGAGAACTCATAGCGCCCAAAGTCTGCACCGCTGTTGTCTCGAGTTGAGACATGACTGGAGTGCTTGTAACAACTGGTGCAGAGGAATCAATAGCACTTGGAGGTGCAGTGCTTTGGACTTCTCCGTCCTTATCCGTTGGGGCTTCAGGGGCGCTGGGAGGAGCTGGTACTTCACTTTCCTCACTTTCACTGAGAACAATGATGTTCTCAGGTCCCAAAGGCAACTCTGTCTACTTTTTCTGAGGATCTTCTTCCACAGGCTCCTTCTTAACCTCTCTGAGTTTCTTCTGATATACCTGGGTGGATGAAGAAGGAGTAGAAGCTGCAGGTCCTTGTGTTGATGAGGCAGGAGGGGTTTGCACGGGTGTGTCTGATCTTGGAGTTGATGCTTCCCTCCTTGGTGTGGAAACATCCTTGGAGGAGGATTCTCCTGAGTGCCTCCTAAGCTCTCGAACTTTCTTATCAAACCAGATCTTAGTTCTGACTAAGACTGGAGCCAGGATCTCAGCCAAATCATCTTTCTCTTTCTTGAACCAATCCAAGTCCTCCAAGGGAGTGTGCTTGACCACATTGTCATACTCATATGAGTACAGATCAGAGTTGTCATCCTTGAGTCCTGCAGGAACTTGGTACAAGCCGAGTTCTTCGATCAATTGTAGAGAGAACCTGCCATAATGCCTTCTTCTGGCCTCAAAATCATCGATACAGTTAGCCCAATAGTCTTCTGTATCTGCCTTGTGATGATATGTTATCTTGATGTTCTGCTCAATGAACTTCTTCAAGTCGAAGCAAGTTCTTGGCGTGAAGAAATGGACAGTGATGGGGGCCAGGGCTCTTTCAATATTTTGTGCGTCCAGGGCCATTTTGTAGGTGTAGTTTCCCAAAGAGATAGGGAAGTGCAAACCAGTGATCTTCTTGTCCCTGCAGGTTCTATGCAATTTGTCCAATTGCCTGCATACTTCTATCAGAGCCATCTTGTCACTGCAGAACATGGGAAGCCTCAGAGGGGTGCTCTCGTAGCCAGCGAGCCTGATATAGGAGAATTTTCTGAATTGTATAAAATAGGCACCGTAGTGCGATATCAGGCTCATGGCTTCATCAGAAAATCTTCTAGCAGTGTCACCCTCGAGAAGTCTGACCATGTACATGGTGAAAGCATCATTCACCCTTCAGAAATTGCGATTACTGGTCTCTAGGGTGAACTGCGGGCAGTAGGCATACACAGGATCAGCCTTGTGAGCATCAATGTAAGAGAAACCAAACCATTGCCTTGATGCCGCCAGAGTGTACATCAGGTACCAAGTCATGTAGAATTTCTTCGTTTGCTGCACATTGGACAGCTGCTCCGCTAGGTTCATGCTGATGATTTCTGCCCAGTTGATGTTTTGAGTCCCCTCGCACACCATATTGATGAGTGGGCACATCCAGAAATGGAACTCATTAGTAGAAGGTAAACCCATGACCCGAGCCAGTAGGATTATGAAATATGACAACTCTTCATTGAAATCTGCCCAGAAGAGAGTCTTGGATAGTTGAGATGCTCCCTTCTTAGGGTTTTTAAGCCATGACTTCACCACCCGTGCCTTGTAGTTATCGTTGTCTTGATTGAACAGGGCTTGTGCTTGATTCTGGGAGACAACGATAGCATTATCCATTTCTGGAATCCTCAGTGCAGTGCCAATGGCAGTAGCGTCGAGTTTGGCGATGAGCTCCCTGTGCACGTTGGTTAATTCGCTCGAATCAGGGTTGAAATGAGCCCCGCATGAAAGCACTGTGTCTGCACATTGGACCGAGATGGGGAAACCGCCAGCGAAAGCTAGACCGCTATCATGAATCATTTGTGCCATTGGTGTAGGATTTGCATCTGTCATCCTTGACCAAAAATCACCAAAATCAAGGTGACGAACTTCACTGTCCCCGATATCAGGAACGACAGATTCTAATGGTGAGATTTGCTCCTGCCCCTAGAATTTTATCTTCATGTTGATAGCAATTGAGAGAGAGCAGAGCTGCAAGCTAAACTTGGGATGAAATTGTAGAGGGAATGGATATGCGCGCAGGAATTTAGATTGCAAGGGTTCGAGCAAAGGATAACATGGAAGCAGTGTGAAAAACGCATAGGGGGTTTGCCCATTATATAGCCGTTTTGGAGAGAGAAAGGTAATAAATGCGCATTAAATTCATACCTACCAATTTGAAAAGCAAGATATTTAGGTAGAGCGGGAAAAAATAAGCATGAATGGCACTTGGTTCATTTGGGACACAAGGGACGCGAAAGCGCGAAGCATGCGGTTCGGGCGATTTGGGCAATTTGGGGAAAAGGCGCACAAATGTTATTGGGACATGCAGGAAAAAAGTGCGCGAAGTACGCGACTCGGCCGGATCGGGCGAAAAGGTGACAATGGGTCCAGAAGAGTTTGGGACATTTGGGACACGAAAGCGCGAAGTACGCGGTTCGGGCGAATCGGCCGAAAATGGAACAACTTGTCCGGGCGAACTTGGGACATTCGGGACAAAAAGTTCCGACGGGCCCGAAAAAGAAAAACTTCAGGTAAATCGGCCGATCGGGGAACAGAGGGCCCAATTGAACTTGGGACATGCGGGACAAAAATGTCCGACAGGCCTGAAAGACACACAAAATGACCCAAAAACGTAGATTTTCTCAAATTCCTGACTTTTCACACTTCAGTTCGACAGAAAAGACACTTAAACTCAAAATTTTAAATTTTCACTTCTTAAAAGCAGGGAATTTTGAGTGGACAACAGCTGGCTCCTTCTGGGGATGACTTGGCATAAATTCAAGGAATGAGACAAGGCAAAAACTTAGACAAACTCGGAAAGTAGACTAGTACCTTATCCATTGGGCCACAGAGTCAAAAAGTAGACCAATACAGAGGACAACACACCAAAACAAAAGGAAAGAAAAACAAAACGCTATACAGAATATACACAGAGACTCCCTAATCACCTATGACTTGAACAACTTCAGGTACTGCCCACTATAAGGAAGTGGGAGAGAAGAACCATCCATGTAATCAAGATAAAAATAATTCTTACCAGCGAAGTGCCTGATCTTGAAAGGTCCGAGCCAAAGAGAATCAAACTTGCCATGGCTGCCACGAGGTTCATGTCTTTTATCCCACAACAAAACAATGTCTCCAACTTGGAAATCCCTGAACCTGGCTTTCTTATCAAACAGGACCTTTACCTTCTGCTGGTGAACAAATATCCTATCAGCAATCTCCAATCTGTTCTCATTCAATTTGTGAAGGTACAAAATTCTCTTATCCAAAGCATCATTGAAACTGGTATCTTCAATGGCCTTCATTAGATGCAAGGCTGGCAGCTCCACTGTTACTGGCAATTGAGCTTCTACTCCATATACCACTTGAAAAGGAGACATTCCAATGGCTCTCTTAGGTGTGATCCTATCTACCCAAAGAGCATCATAGAGCTTCTTGTGCCAGTTTCGTTGGGACTCATTGACTAATTTCCTTATAATGGTCACCAGATTTTTATTAGTGGATTCTGCTTGACCATTTCCCTGAGGGTAATAATCTGAAGAATGAGCCAGGGAGATGCCGTATCCATAGCAAAAATCCATTATCTCATTTGAAGAGAAATTCGAAGCATTATCTGTCACAATCTTGTTAGGTACACCATACCTTACCAAGATATTCTCTTTGATGAAGTTGCACACCACTTCAGAAGTAGTACTCTTTACTGGAATAGCTTCTACCCATTTGGTGAAATAATCCGTGGCAGTTAATACATGAGTATGACCAGCACTAGAAGAAGGATTAAGTGTTCCAATGAAGTCCAAACCCCACTGTTGAAAAGGTTCTTCAATCACAACTGGCTTGAGAGGCAAAGACGCCAATTTGGGTCTACCCACGAAAGTCTGACAACCTCACATTTATCAACCCACTTTGATGCATCCCGGAACAAGGTAGGCCAGTAATATCCTCCACGGAGTATCTTATGAGCAGTGACCATTGATGAATAGTGCCCTCCACAAGCCTGATCATGAAAAGCTGAGAGTAGCCTTTTCTGCTGTTCCTTGTCCACACATTTCAAAAACCTTCCATCTATCCCACGTTTGAACAAGGCGTTTTCCCACAACACATACTGTACTGACCTTAGTTTAACAGCCCTCTTTTCTTTGGCAGTCAAATGAGAGGGGCATTCTCCATAGGTGAGAAAATGGGCGATGTCAGCATACCATTCGTCAACTGAGCTGAGGAACAGAACGGTAGGAAGGTCAACCTTATCCTCCAGCAACTCATGTCTAGCTCCTTCAGCAATGAGCTCACAAAGGCCTTTTCCACGGACGAGCTTGGTCGGTTTGATGTCAATATCATATTCTTGGACCTTAGCAACCCAGTTCCCTCTCTTGGATCCAAATTCCTGTTGTGTGAGAATTGACTTAACAGTTGTATCTGGAACCAACACCATGGAATGAGAGTTGAGAATGTAAAAACGAAACTGCTTGACAGCTTTAACCACTGCAAAAGCATGTTTTTCCATCATGGTGTATTTTAACTCATGATCTTTTAGAATATAGCTCATGAATGCAATTGGGAGTTCGTGCTCATTAGAATCTTCTTGAGTCAAAACAGCAACCAAGGTATTATCTGTGGCATAGCAATAGATAATAAAATCTTTGCTAAAATTAGGACATGCTAAAACAAGAGTTTTAGCAATAGCTCTTTTAATACCTTCAAAGGATTCTTTCCTTCAGAAGACCAACCAAACGTTTGTTTTCCTTTCATCATTTGGGAAATATTCAAAGTTAACTCTGCAAAATCAGGGATGAACCTTCTTAAAAAATTGATCTTACCAAAGAAAGAGTGCACACCCTTTTTGCTGGTTGGGAGAGGAATTTGCTGAATAGCTTGAACTCACTCAGGATCAATCTTAATACCATCTTTGGAGACAATGTGCCCTAATAAATTCCCCTCTGTGACACAAAAGACAGATTTTTTAGGATTCAAAGAGATCCCATGTTCTCTGCATCTTAGCAGAACTGTCTCCAAGTGCTGAAAATGATCTGCCCTTGTTTTAGAAAACACAGTCAAGTCGTCAAGGTATATGACAATACACTTCCCTTTCAAACTTCCAAAGGCCAGATCCATAGCTCTCTGAAAAGTGGCACCAGCATTAATGAGCCCAAAAGGCATTCTTTTGTAAGCAAAGGTACCCCAAGGAGTAGTGAAAGCTGTTTTGTGTTGATCTGCAGTATTAACCTCTACCTGATTATATCCCGAGAATCCATCAAGCATAGATAACATTTCAGATCCTGTTACTGCTTGCAAGACCTGATCCATCATAGGCAAAGGATAATTATCTTTCAAGGAAGCCTGATTCAGATTCCTAAAATCAACACAGATGCGGATCTCACCATTTTTCTTCCTAACAGGCACAATATTGGCAATCCATGTTGAATGGTGAATGGGAAAAATGATTTTGGCCTTCAACAACTTCTGTATTTCTTGAAAGATGGTGTCAGCTATTTTGGGGTTGTACTGCCTCTGTTTCTGCTTAAAAGGCTTAATTCCTGGTTTGAGAGGAATAAAATGCTGCATATCTTTTGGTTTGAAGGCTTTTAAATCTTCATAAGAGTAAGCAAGAACATCCTTATACCTCTTTAAAAGATCAATTGCTTTTCTCCTCTCATCTGCTGTGCAACATTTTCCAATGTTCACGAGCTTAGGGTCAGTAGAACTCCCAATATTAATTTTGTCATGCTCAGCTGATTGTTGAGGTCCAGTAGAAGCTCTAGACTTCACATACCTGTCGTGTTTATCAAACAGTTCCTCCAAACTCACCAATCCTTTAGGAATCTTGTTTCCTTTGAGTTTGATGCATCCATCCTGATCCGTTTCTTCTCCTTGGGTAACTGCTTTATCAAAGGGTACACTTTCACGAGGCAGGTTATCGCTTCCTTCAAAATATAGTTGTTCAAAATTATCCTTGAGTTCTAAGAAAGAAAGCAAGTGTTGATCATCATTGAAAACTTTCCAGTTATTTTTATTATAAGGTACACTAGGTCGATGGATCATCTCAATGGTGAACATATCTTGAGAGAAATCAGGATGAGGAATCAGTAGTGACCCTGAGACTGCTAGTGAATCAGCCCTGCTGTTCTTCTCCCTAGGTATTGCTTCAATGGAGAAAGCATCAAGAAATTCAATGGAATCCCAAACCTGATTCCGGTAATGTTTCAACCTTCCATTTTTTACCTGGAAAAGGTTTCTAACTTGCTTTACAATCAATTCCGCATCACCACGAGCCAGAAGATTCTTTACACCTCGTTCTTTGGCCACTTGCAGTCCAAGAATGAGAGCCTCATACTCTGCTATATTATTAGTATTTTCAAACTGCAACTTGAATGAAGAAGGATGAAGGCTTCCTTCAGGTGACACCAGTAGGACACCAGCTCCAGAACCAGCTGAGGAACAACTTCCATCAAACTCTAAAATCCAAACACCATTAGGATCTTTAGGTGACACTTTGGGGAGTTGAATTTCATCAGGGGACATAATCATGTAGTTACCATGCCCCATATCCTCATAGAGTATTTGTGCTTTAGGATCATCCGTTTTTTGTACAATATACTCAGACTGCTTCTCAGGCAGCAACTTCTTCATTTGCCCATTAACAGGTACGAGTGCATGTGACCAATCCATTTGAATTTCTCCACCCACATCCTTACAGAAGTTCCTACTTAGCAACATCCCGTATGAAGGAGGAATATCTGCTACTAAGATGGTGGCCAAAACTTTCTTCTCAGGTAAAGCAGCAAAAGCCACTTGTGCATCTTTAATTCTTCCGACCAGGGGCACTTCCTTACTCTCCATAGAGTAACAAGATCCATAAGTGCGTGTGAGAGTCAAGCCTAAGGCATGAGCTACTTTAGCAGGCATCACATTGTCTGAGGCTCCTGAGTCTATGACACAATTACTGAGCCTATGGCCAGCTATAAGAAGTGTTACATAAAATGGCTTGATTTTTTCATTGGGTGAGGTGACAGCGGCTACCAGACTAGGCTGTGGTGCAGAAGGAGTGGGAAAAATGCCTTTAGAGGTTGTCTTAGAATGGGAATTGACAAAGTGAATCATTTTAGCAAAAGCTTTAGGATGGGTTTGATAATACTCAGCCTCTGAGATTTGAACCTTAGTCTTTTTCAAGTGATCAATAATATCAAAAGACCCAGAAGTGGACGGGCCATCATCACTTGAGATCCTAGGTTTATCAACTTTAGGGGAAAAAGAAGAAGAAACTTTAGTAGCAGAATTGACAGGACTCACCTTTGGTGTAGATGAAGTGGGGATAGGAGATCCTCTTTTTGCAATTACGGGGATAGTTGCCGGCTGCTCCTTAGATTTCTTGGTGGGCTGCGTCACTTTCTCCCTCTGATTTGTCTGCTCTCGAGTCATGACAGCGTATGATTCGCTATTCATGTCTGCTACTACTTCATCATAGTCATCTCCATCATCAATGCCTTCAGTGGTGAAGAAATTCACTCGAGATCCCTCAAGTTCATCTGCTTCATCATCTACTTCTTCAACGAGCTCCTCGCAACCTTCATTATCCTCCTCATCATCAAATTCCTCAACTTCATAGGTTGCATTGACAGGAACTTTAACAGGAGGTCCTTCAAGCGCTAGCCTTGTTTGAGAAGCAGGAAAACGATTTCTTGGCTGAAAATTCCTCCTTGGAACGTCAGTATAGGGAGCATGCTGGGCCAATTGCTTCTTAATGGCGATGAGATCATTCGCAAGTTTTTGAACCAATGGATCAGTATTCGGTTCGGGAGTGGAAGAGGAAGAAGAAGCAGATTTAGATTTGGAAGGGTCTCTCCTCAACTTCCCTGACATGATTAAGTCATCTTCGACACTAACAACAAGAGTTTGATCCTCAGCCAACGTTGCGAGATTAGCCCTTCTTAGTGCATAACTAACTTCAGGTGATTGGGCATTTAGGAAGAAACATTTTTGAATTTGATCTACAGGTCGAGTAGTTGGCGGAATTTTATTAATCAACCTGTTGAATCGGGCCACAAATTCTCTCATGGGCTCTTGTGAATCTTTCTTTATCTGAGAGATTTGGGCTAGCAAGGCATGCACATCTTCTGCTGGTTTGAAACGGTTTTCAAACCTAGTTCTCATTGTGTCCCAGCTAGTGATAGCACCAGCCGGAAGGTGATAGAACCAATCAGCAACATTATCTTGTAAAGTCTCAACGAAAAGTCTCACGGAGACATCTTCATGTTCAACTCCCAGAACTCCACATGCAACTATGAAGGCTGCGATGTGTTCATCAGGATGCACTTTACCATCGCCTTTGAATTTAGGGAAGTTCTTCCGGTTACCTCTGGGTAACTCATGCAAAGGCTGAGGAAGGGCAAGGGGCCCGACACGATGACCCCAGGGCAATGGTACCGCCATTCTTGGAAAAATGGCTTGGAGAGGAACTGCAACACCAGCAAGAATCAAAGCTCAAAGATTAGGACTAGCTGGCTCTGAAGGAATACCACCCGTAGGAATTCTATCTTGAACAGGTGGAGTGCTTGTCGAACGAGTCTTTCTATTTCTTGTTGAAGGGAAAGGAAAACCCTGCTGCTCCAAAAGCTGAAACTGAGAATCTTCAATACCAAGGGCCCTTCTCCCTTGAGTAAAACGCGGAGTCGCCAGATCAAAGGATGATAAAAAAATTACAGAACTGGAATATGATTTTCCCCAGCGGAGTCGCCAAAAACTGTTGGTCGTCAAATAGGACTTTACGAAGAGCAACAGTCAGGGGACAAGAAGTCCCTCCTCTTTAATGGGAGAGGTTCCCTTATTCAGAAACGAACCTATTTACAAATATACAAAACATGATTTCCTGGTTGAACTTGGATATTACGAAAGTGTTTTCTATAAAGATCATCAATTACAAAAGGACTGAGGAATGAGAATACGAGAATGAGCAGAAAGGCAACATGTAGAATTATAGATAACAGAGTAATTCCTTATGTATGTGAAGTTATAGTGAATTGAAACAAGATCATTTGTATCATATAAATAAGATGGAATTTAAAGACACAAAGTTCTGTAAATAACATCTGTCCAGAACACAAAATTTCTTAACATAACACAGACAAATGATCTTCACGAAATTAAAATGAAAAGCTTAGGGATAAAAGAGATCAGATAGAAAAAGAATGAAAAGCCCTTCTGTATTGATTTCTTTATGATCTATTTACACTTTCAGAAAATAAGCCAAGTTCTTCTTCCCTTTCAGAATGGTGAGGAGAGGCCATTATATAGTTTACAAATCAGTTACACTCGGTAACCACATCTTTTAACTAAAGATTAGTTAAGGATTGCCAATCACAATACCTCAACTTATTACAAAGAATACGAGAAAAGAAAGGGAAGAAGAGAGAAGAATAAGGAGAAGAAGACAGGTGGTTATGACTGGGAGGGACCCACTGACTTCAAAATCCACTGCCTGAATCTCTTCAATGCCTCGGCTATGTCTCTGCCACAGGGAACGGACATGTTGGCTGTAGACTGGGTCCAAAATCTGAGGCATTTCTCCATTTCCTTATCAAACTCGACGTGAGTATGATAGTCTTTATTTGCTTCTTCAATGGCAGATTGAAGAGACCAGATCTCCTTCATTTTCTCTTTGGAAATGGAGCTTTCCTTGAATAGATTATCTTTGACAAAAGCTCTGAATTGAGCTTTGATTTCTTGTAAGGAAAGAGGCACGCCAGAAGTTTCATCCTGAAGATGACAATGTATATCTTTGAAAGCAGAGACAACCAGTGTCTTGAAAGCCTCACCTTTCTGCCAACTATTCTTCAGTTCTCCCAAAGCCTCCTCCAAGACTTTGATCTTCCACTCCACGCTGTAAACCCAGGAATTTGATAGATTATCCTTTGCATCATCAAAAACCTTACTCGCCAATAAAATGTTCTCATCTGTCTGTCCCATGAGGCGGAGGTCTACTATGCAACTGCTCCAGAGTTTGAGCTCTTTCTCTATGATTCCAATAGTGGAAGAGAGCTTCTGTTGCAAGTTGTTCACTTTCCCGTGGAGTTTAAAAGCTTCATCGATGAAGTTCAACCCTGCAACAAGCATATCATCCACCATGGCCTCCATAGCTCTGCCATAGACAGAATACTTGTGCATGTCTTTGATACTATGTACTTCATCTTGGCTCAAAATTACAGGTGGTGGAAGAGTAGTCAATGGGGTAGGGTCCAAAACTTTGTCCTTAGACAAAAGAGATTTGATGAAACCTGTGAGAATCTGGGCTTTTTCCTCCAATTGTTCAATAGTTTGCTGCCCTTTTTCTACCCTCCCAATGACTCTCGTGACTATTTCTTGAAGGTTATGTATCTCTCCTTCAGGGGTAGATTCTCCCATAGGAATCCTTGAGAGTTCTAGGTCAGCTGCCTGCAAATCCTGCTCTAATTTGTCTACAGTAGGCTTGGCTATTTCTAGGAATTGCTGACCCTGAGCATCAGACACTATCCTAGAAGTGATTCTGGATTTTTTGGCGTGAGAAGGAGGAGTAGTGCCTAACAAGGCTGCCACATCATCAAAATTTGTCCCTGAGCTCCGAGAGGAAGATTTCCTCTTCTACTACTGTCGACAAAAGGTTGCACCCATGCAAAAGAGGAGGAGGAAGCAGCAGGTGGGGCAAGAGGACCAAGAGAAAGAGAACTCATCGCGCCCAAGGTCTGTACTGCTGTTGGCTCGAGTTGAGACATGACTGGAGGTGCTTGAAACAATTGGTGCAGAGGAATCAATAGCACTTGGAAGTTCAGTGCTCTGGACTTCTTTGTCTTTATCCGTTGGAGGCTTCAGGAATGCACTGGGAGGAGCTAGCACTTCACTTTCTTCACTTTCACTGAGAAAAATGATGTTCTCTAGGTCCCAAAGGCAATTCTGCCTGCTTTCTCTGAGAATCTTCTTCCACAGGCTCCTTCTTAACCTCTTTGAGTTTCTTCTGATATACCTTGGTGGATGAAGGAGGAGTTGAAACTGCAGGTCCTTGTGTTGATGAGGCAGGAGGGGTTTGCACAGGAGTGTCTGATATTGGAGTCGATGCTTCCCTCATTGGTGTTGAAACATCCTTAGAGGAGGATTCTCCTGAGTGCCTCCTAAGCTCTCAAACTTTCTTATCAAACCAGATCTTAGTTCTGACTAAGACTGGAGCCAGGATCTCAGCTAAATCATCTTTCTCTTTCTTGAACCAATCCAAGTCCTCCAAGGGAGTGTGCTTGACCACATTTTCATACTCATATGAGTACAGATCATAGTTATCATCCTTAAGTCCTGCAGGAACTTGGTACAAGACGAGTTCTTCGATCAATTGCAGAGAGAATCTGCCATAATGCCTTCTTCTGACCTCAAAATCATCGACACAGTCAGCCCAATAGTCTTCTGTATCTGCCCTGTGATGATATGTTATCTTGATGTTCTGCTTAATGAACTTCTTCAAGTCGAAGCAAGTTCTTGGCTTGAATAAATGGACGGTGATGGGGGCCAGGGCTCTTTCAATATTCTGTGCATCCAGGGCCGTTTTGCAGGTGTAGTTTCCTAAAGAGATAGGGAAGTAAAAACCAGTGATCTTCTTGTCCCTGCAGGTTCTATGAAATTTGTCCAATTGCCTGCATACTTCTATCAGAGCCATCTTGTCACTGCAGAACATGGGAAGCCTCAGAGGGGTGCTCTCGTAGCCAGCGAGCCTGATGTAGGAGAATTTTTTGAATTGCATAAAATAGGCACCGTAGTGCGATATCAGGCTCATGGCTTCGTCAGAAAATCTCCTAGCAGTGTCACGCTCGAGAAGTCTGACCATGTACATGGTGAAAGCATCATTCACCCTTCGGAAATTGTGATTACTGGTCTCTAGGGTGAACTGCGGGCAGTAGGCATACACAGGATCATCCTTGTGGGCATCAATGTAAGAGAAACCAAACCATTGCCTTGATGCCGCTAGAGTGTACATCAGGTACGAAGTCATATAAAATCTCTTCGTTTGCTGCACACTAGACAGCTGCTCTGCTAGGTTCATGCTGATGATTTCGGCCCAGTTGATGTTTTGAGTCCCCTCGCACACCATATTGATGAGTGGGCACATCCAGAAATGGAACTCGTTAGTAGAAGGTAAACCCATGACCCGAGCTAGTAGGATTATGAAATATGACAACTCTTCATTGAAATCTACTCAGAAGAGAGTCTTGGATAGACAAGATGCTCCCTTCTTAGGGTTTTTAAGCCATGACTTCGCCACCCGAGCCTTGTAGTTATCGATGTCTTGATTGAACAGGGCTTGTGCTTGATTTTGGGAGACAACGATAGCATTATCCATTTCCGGAATCCTCAGTACAGTGCCAATGGCAGTAGGGTCAAGTTTGGCGATGAGCTCCCTGTGCACGTTGGTTAATTCACTCGAATCACGGTTGAAATGTGCCCCGCATGAAAGCACTGTGTCTGCACATTGGACCGAGATGGGGAAACCGCCAGTGTAAGCTAGACCGCTATCATGGATCATTTGTGCCATTGGTGTAGGATTTGCATCTGTCATCCTTGACCAAAAATCACCAAAATCAAGGTGACGAACTTCACTGTCCCTGATATCAGGAACGACAGATTCTAATGGTGAGATTTGCTCCTGCCCCTGGAATTTGATCTTCATGTTGGTAGCAATTGAGAGAGAGCAGAGCTGCAAGCTAAACTTAGGATGAAATTACAGGGGGAACGGATACGCGCAGGAATTTAGATTGCAAGGGTTATAGCAAAGGATAGCATGGAAGTAGTGTGAAAAACACCTAGGGGGTTTGCCCATTATATAGCCGTTTTGGAGAGAGAAAGGAAATAAATGCACATTAAATTCATACCTACCCATTTGAAAAGCAAGATATCCGGGTAGAGCGGGAAAAATTAGCATGAATGGCACTTGTTTCATTTGGGACACGAGGGACGTGAAAGCGCGAAGCATGCGGTTCGGGCGTTTCGGGCGATGTGAGGAAAAGGTGCACAAATGTTATTGGGACATGCGGGACAAAAGTGCATGAAGTACGTGACTCGGCCGGATCGGGTGAAAAGGTGACAATGGGTCCGGAAGAGTTTGGGACATTTGGGATGCGAAAGTGCGAAGTACACAGTTCGGGCGAATCGGCCAAAAATGGAACAACTTGTCCGGGTGAACTTGGGACATCCGGGACAAAAAGTTCCGACGGGCCCGAAAAAGACAAACTTCAGGTAAATCAGCCGATCGGGGAACAGAGGGCCCAAATGAACTTGGGACATGCGGGAAAAAAATGTCCGGAAGGCCCAAAAAACACACAAAATGACCCAAAAACACAGATTTTCTTAAATCCCTGACTTTTCACACTATCAGTTCGATAGAAAAGACACTTAAACTCAAAATTCTAAATTTTTTGACTTCTCAAAAGCAGCGGAATTTTGAGTGGACAAAAACACCCCATTTCAAAATTACAAAGCCAGTAAAGGCTATCTTTGGATTTCACCTCATTTTCCCATGGTGGATAAAATCAACCTGCAATGGGGGCTTCTCTCAACTTTGTCTACCTAGAGTAGGAGATTTACCACTGTGTGGAATCTTTGTGTGGAGCCCAAAATTTCCCACTTCCTCTGGTGTATTTTGCACCAAGGGCTTCCTATCGGGGATCGTCTTGTTCAAATTGGGACCCAGCTCCCAAGTGCCCATTTTTTGGTCACCTGGAAACTATCTTGCATATCTTCTAGTTTTGTCCTAAAGCTCAAATTTCCTGGTATTCGATTCATTCATTTTTCTTTCCTTCAAGACCACATTGCTTTACTTGGTAACATATCCTTTTGGGAGGTAATCTCAAGCTTTTACCTATGTTCACCCAAATTTTCCATGTTTTAAGAGGGGGGATTCTGTTTTGGATTTGGAAAGAAAGAAATACTTTTTTCTTTGTTAATTATACAGTTGATCATTCTTTCTCAGTTTATAACAAGTCTATGGTGATCTCCAATGTGCTTCTGTAGATTCAAGTCCAGGCCAAAAAGGTGGCGTTGAAGGTGGACCACCTCTAGACCCTACTACAACACTAGGGGAAGCCCCATGCAATGTTGCTCATGTGCCTCCATCTCCTACTAGGCGCTCCCCACCTCCAGCCCATGGTGGTTAATGTATCCACTCAAAATGACATGCATTGAGTTATGCCCGCCACTCCATAGGCCCTCTGTACCAACGAAGCTAATCACCAACTCATCATCATGGCCAGGGCTCACCACCTCGTCATCGTAGGAGTCCTTCACTAGCTTACCAACAGGGTTGGGGATCACCACCTCACCACCATGGATGAGGCTCTCCTCTTGCCATCGTGCCTTATACTTCAAATGGTTGGAATCCACCCCCGCCATCGCCATCTTCTGACAAGTTCCTTCGCCTTAGCCTCGCCATTCCTACTCGTGAGGAGGAGGACTAGGAGGAAGAAGTTTCTACTGGCTGGGAAATCCCAGATGATGAAAATGACTTACTTGGCTCGGGTTGGCCGGATGATCATGATCCACCCACCTCAGACATGTTTGTTGTTGTTGTATGATTTGGTTGTTTATCTGTTTTTAGGCGATGCCTAGTTTTTGTAATCTCCTAGGCTCGGCCTAGTTTGTCGTCCTTCTTACTTTGTTCATGATTTTGGGGCATGCTCTCATACCACCTGATTTTTTCTTGAAAGTTATCTTGTATCGTATTGAATTAATATAATATAAGATCCTTTTCATCAATATATATATATATATATATATATAATATAAACCAACCAATAAAGCAAGTCACATCAAGTTACATAAAAAAAGGTAACCAATGAAATGGTGACACGTAGGCATTCCGTAAACGATGAATTTATTCCCAAGTAATAGGTCGCCTTAAATTTATTTGTATTAAAAAATACTTAATTTAAATGTCGTAAAAATATGATTTCATCACAATTATTATGCTCAAAAGAAAATCTGTATAATGAAAAAATCATAATCTATTAATTTTAAAAAAAAATTATAATAATTTCGTGGCTCTTAATAACTTCTATTTTGTAAATGTTTTTTTACTATTCTTAATTTAATATTTGTCATTTTCCGTGAGTTCACAAAGAAACAATTGTCGTTGTCCCACTTGTTTCTAAAGTAAAATTAATAAATTTGATTTCCCCATATCCCATGCTATCCCCCGTATTAAATGAAAATATTAATGAGGGGTACATTAAAAGTTTGATATGAGAAATTCCCCGCATTAAATGCAAATATTTGAAATTTCAAAATCCCTCACTTTTGCTTTTCGAATGGGAAATTTAAATTTTGAAATTTTCCTAATCCCCCTTTTTTTTGTTTTCTGAATTTCTTTCAGTGAATGTATTGGGAAAAAATTAAATACACCAGAGAAATATATATTAGGGTTTCTTTTTTATTTTGAAATCACGGAAAATTAGTTCTTGAAATCATAATACAACATGCACAAGCACTAAATAACTAGTCTGACTGCTAAATTTCTGATCGTTTTTTAGAACAGAAAGCTGAGGCAATTATTATAATATCATTCGGGGGCACAAAAATGAGAAAAAAAAAATAGTGATTGTGGATAGAACACGGGTACGAATGTAGATCAGGAGGTCCATAAAGGATGGAATCAAAAGAGACAAGCAAAACAGGTTGTAGATATAATCTCATAGATAGTTGATTTAAGAGAGAATACAAAGCTTTAACACTCATTATCAAGCATGTAAAATTTTCAAATCCTACTAAAATAGGTATTTACCAAAAGCATCTATGCTATTGTATGTGTATCGTAGTTGATTGCGGGCACTTTCAATGGGTCTTTATTCACCCAGTTCTTGTGTTTTTCACCGCAATCTATCCCTTCCTTTCCCTCTACTGCATTTGCAGTTCAGTTTCATCTCCTTGTCAAAACACGTTACTTTGTCTGAAACCACATTTTTTGTCTGACCATGACTGAATAAATTGTAATCCCTTTTACATTTTTTTTTCTTTTTGAAAACCCTTTTTTATGTTCAATCGTAACACATGTATTCGTGTCTATTAAATGGGTTCCCTTTCTAGCCCTTCTATGTGTCTCTCTAGTTAATTATTTGTGGATTTTTCGTTCTCCTTCCTGCATTTATTCTTTCTGGTAAGTGGTGGCATCCATCCCCAGTTGCAAAACACGAGTCGTATATTCATTTATTTTTTAAACCATAATGGTTTGATTTTGTATAGTTTAGGTAATCATTTTGACCTCCTTTAATATTTTTTTAATATGAAAGAAATATTCATGACTAATTATTTTAATGTTCAATGCTTACATTATTACCGAGTAGATATATGTAGTTAATTATATTCGTTTTCCCACCTAAAAATAGTTAAATGTAATATCTTTAACAAGTTTTTTATGTTTAATAAAAGGTAAGAACATTATATGTACTCGTAAATAATGTTAAATATAATTTTTAATCATTCTATTTACAAACACATATTTCATTTTGCAGATCTTATGTTATGCCATATATTTTTTATTATGCTACATATCATTGGTTGAGTTTAGAATTTTTTAAAATATAGTAATACAAGATTGTACTTGTATATTTATGTATCTTTTTACAAATTCAATCAAGATAAATGTTGTGTAGCCTAGTTTCTGCTAAGCTCAATATGTTATTCGAAGTCTATCACATGATATTCGAAGCCTATAGGCCACTAAAGTCGTAGATTATTTCAATGCATTGGTGTAACATAAAAAAGACTTGAGATTGTTGGCTGCTAGAATAATTCTTGTCTTTCATTCAAGGTAATGTGTAATGAATCTACTGAAAACTAAAAAATGAAATTTGAACTAAGCTCCAACACCAAATTTTAAGCCTAGCAGCTGCTGAGTTCAACATGCTATTCAAAATTTATTATATGATATTCCTATCCTAACAGGATATTCAAAGCCTAGCAGCCGCTAAGGTTGAAGATAATTGCATTTTTTAATTTAAATTTAACAAGACTATCTTCATAGACTTGCGACCATTAGGGTGGATGCTTATAACCTTTCTTTAATGTTCCAAGATAAGAGAAGAAACGTAATTAAAAACCAAATTTTAATCCTAGAGGTTGTTGAGTAAAACATGTTATTTGAATTTTATTAAATGATATTAATAGCCTAACATGATATTCGAAGCCTAGCGACCGCTAATGTCGAAGATAATTACATAGCTCTAGTAAAAAATAAAAAATACTCAAGGTTAGCGACCGCTAGGATATTTGTTGTCTTACAAACAGGATAAGTAGCAAACAAAATTTATGCCTAGCGGCCGTTGAGTTCAACATGCTATTCTAAATTTATTACATGATATTCCTAGCCTAACATGATATTCAAAGGCTAGCGACCACTAAGGTCGAAGATAATTGCATACCATGGGCAAAAAATCACAAAGAATTGATGTTAGCGGCTGGTAGGATAATTGTTGTCTTGCATATAGGACAAGTAGTAACAACTCGACTGAAAAACTAACTATACTCCATTATTTTATTTAAATTTTACAAGACAATCTTAAAACACTAGCGACCGTTAGGGTGGATGCTTATTACCTTTCATTAATGTTCCAATACAAGAGAAGACACGTAATTAAAAATGAAATTTTAAGCCTAGTAGCCGTTGAGTTCAGTATGATATTCAAAATCTATTACATGTTAACCCTAGCCTAGCGGCCACTACGGTCGAAGATAATTACATAACGCTGGTGGAAAATGGCTGTTAGGATATTTGTTGTCTTACAAATAGGACAAGTATCAAACAAAATTTTAAGCTTAGAAACCACTGATTTCAACATGTTATTCAAAATCTATTACATGATATTCCTATGCTAACATGATATTTGAAGCCTAGTGATCACTAAGGTCGAAGATAATTGTATGGTGCGGGTGAAAAATCACAAATACTTGAGGTTAGTGGCCAGTAAGATATTTTTTGTCTTGCATATGGGACAAGTAGAAAACAAATTTTTAAGCCTAGCGGCCGCTGATTTCAACATGTTATTCAGAATCTATTACATGATATTCCTAACCTAACATGGTATTCATAGCTATGGTATTCAACATGTTATTCGAAATCTATTACATGATATTCCTAGCCTAACATGATATTACTACCTTTCTTTAATGTTAGAAGACAAGAGAAGACACGTAATTAAAAATGAAATTTTAAGCCTAGCGTTCGCTGAGTTCAACATGTTATTTGAAATCTATTACATGATATCTCGAGCCTGACACAATATTTGAAGCCTAGTTGTCGCTAAGGTCGAAGATAATTGCATAGTGTGGGTGAAAAATAACAAAGACTTGAGGTTAGTGGTCAGTAGGATATTTGTTGTCTTGCATACGAGACAAGTAGCAAATGAAATTTTAAGCCAAGTGGCCGCTGAGTTCAACATGATATTCATAATCTATTGCATGATATTACTAGCTTAACAAGATGTTCGAAGCCTAATGACCACTAAGGTTGAAGATAATTGCATAACACATGTAGAAAATCACAAAGACTTGAAAAACTAACTATGCTCCATTATTATATTTAAATTTTAGAAGACTATCTTCATAGACTAGCGACCGCTAGGGTGGATGCTTATAACCTTTCTTTAGGGTCAATGCATGGTGTTGATTCCCACTTGTTGTCCCAAAAACGTGAGTGAGGAGTAAGTTTTGGAGGTAAAAAGAAATGGTTCGCACGAACACCCCTTTCATGCGAACTTGGTTCGTGCGAGCTGACACGTCAGCTATTTTTTCCCACGTATAGCATTAAATAGGGTTCACGTGAAAGGGGTGTTCATGCGAACCCCCTTCACGCGAAGGTGGTTCGTGCGAACACCCTCCTTTATATATTGGAGGCGCTACAGAGGAAATCGACTTTCCTCTACACCCCATCTCCATTTTCGCGCGAACTTTACATAGTCCAAGCCAACAGCCAAAGCTCATATGAAGGAAACCAAGCCCATAGTCAAAGACCGAGCCCACAAGCCAAAGCACAAATTTTACATAGACCGATCCCAAAAGTACCCACAGCTGACAACACAGACTAGCCAAGCCCACAAATGAATACCAGGCCCGAGCCCACAAGCACCCACTATGCCCCAATGAGCCCACTGAGGAGTGAGGAGGCCATCTGGGTATGCATTTTGTTGTTTTTTTGGTGAAAATGGAGGATCATTAGCAAATTGCAAAAAATAAATGAAACCCTAGTTTTTTATTTGAAATCTCAACATAGAAAAATGCCACCAAATCTCTATGGTGGTCAAGAAAAGAAAACAAGAAAAAATGAAATGATGCATAATAATTTGCATAGTGTTATCATATGAAAACCACATTTTTTTGAAATCCCTCAATTGTGGCTATGGTTGCTAAACCTTGGGATAAAAATATTGAATATAAACCCTTAGTGTAACAACCGAGTTTTTCTTTTTCATTTTCTAAGTTTCGGGAATTATTAGATCTTATCAGTCCATCATTCATATTAGGGAAACAAAGAACTTGTTCCTTGGTTCCATGTTGATTGCAAAAAATAATTGGGTCTTACCTAGTAAATCTAAATTTTAATTTTACCTTGAAATCATGCAATCGGTACTTTCATGGAACTCAATAACTAATCTAGATTTTCTTTTGTTCCAAAATATTATAGTACACCTAATTTGGTTTTGGCTTGAATTAGGTTCCAAGTTAGCCTCTCAGACTCAACTAAGTAATAGAACCTTCAAGTGTATCATGAACTTATGATTTTTGAGGAACCTTAGAATAATTCATTTGTGTTTTTTATTTTGTGAAATGACAATAGAGGTGATAGGGTTTATTTTCATCTTTGTTCCACTATACTCACGAATCTTGATGAGATCATTAGAAAAATAATTTCCACAACATTTCACAAATATTATGACTATATACAAACTTTTTCTAAACTCCATTTAAAATCCCAATCTAGTTTTTGATCCCTACTTGCACCTTATAAAGGTGAAATTCATAATATAATGTTCCTTTAAAATCACTATTCAAATCAATTGAAAATCATTTCATCCAAGAAAATTTTTATTCCCTCATTATCTTAGTGTGACTATGAAGACCAATTGTTAATCATATATTTCATTCCACCCAACTATTTTCTTGAAAAATTGTTTGTATCATCGTTTCAATGGTGTAGTCATTTTGAGTTCTTTTTGTCATTGTTATGTCCTATTGGTTTTTTTGGAATTTTTTCTCATCTTAGACTTGAAAAAACCTATAAATATCTATGTTCCTGGCTAAAAGAACATTTAAATATAAGCAATGAGTGTACAAGTAAACTTTGACGAATGACGAAAAATGAAGTTCAAATACTTGGCTACGAGTACATATCTATTTTGGTCATTTACATCCTTAACATAAGTAATAGAAATGTTGAGCACGTGGAATGTATGAATGGTTGAAGGAAAATATATTCCTTTAGGATACCATATTTACTATAGTGGGATATTTTAAGCTACCGTATTTCCATTGTCTATTCAATGAAATGATTTGGTCCTTGTTTATGTGAGATGTTAAAATTAATAAACTCATAAAGTCAGGACTCCTGACGGTTACTTATCTAATCAAATTGATCTTGCCTTAGTCTCGAGGTTAAGAAATACGAAAACATTAGTGAACCTCACAAAAATATATGCTACGAGGAATGTGAAAATGAAAATAACACATATTTGACTATGTTGGCACAATCTTGGATAAAGGTGTAGAGAAACGGTTCCTATAAATTTCCAAATAAGTTTTTCTTGAGATGATTTATATGAAGATATTTTCCATATGATCACTCTCATAAGAAAATTGATGGGTGATCCTACCATGAATATATTAATTTTTTTTGCAAGACTCGATAAATTGACTGCAACCAAAGTATAAGTGACAACACTTATGAGGCCTTGATCAATCTAGAATTAATGCATGAGTTCTACATAACTTCATGTGTAATCCATTTAATCATAGCCATAAATATTCAGACCAATATATCACCAGAAGGAAAAGTCTTAGATACTAGGAGAATACATGATTTATTTCCATAAATTATTCATAAGAATAAGAAGTTTATTTTTAGGAGAGAAAAATAATGTATTCATGACCTACACTTAAGAATCCCCTTGATGGGATTATAGGTCATCTTTTCCAACCTATCTTCATATGGTAGCTTACATACATTTGAAGTGAAATAATTAAAAATTTATTTTAGGATCTAATATCCCTTATGACATTACTAATATCAGTAGTCCTTACTATTTCATAGTAGTCATCCATTCATCTTGATAAGTGAGGAATTCAATGAGAGTAGTAAAATGGAAGGGAAATGTTGTAATTATTGAGAAATCCATTTGAATTTATGGAGTTCATAATTTGATAGAAATCTCTCTTACAATGATACTAGATAGACAACTAGTAATTATAGGCATGACTCAATGGACACTAATTTCATATATAGCATATACTATATTTAATATCTACTTTTCAATCCATTCCATAATAATTACCTACATAATTTGGTATAATAGCCTTTATTCAATAATTTTTAAAATCCTGGTTTGAGTGAATTTTAGTTCAATGAGTATTACCATCTTTAAAAGAGCCAACTTTGAGTATGAGACAAATTTATTGAAGAGTATTATTGTTTTATTTTATTGTAATGAATAAAACCCATCCATAAAAGAAGGAATCTTATACCTAACATTGAAATTAAAAATCATATTAGTATAGGGAAAGATGATGTCATCAATGGGACATAGTTTATTAATATCTCAAAAAATTGTATATATCTTAATGCCCCTAGTTGACTTACCAATTAGGACAATGTGGGAAATCTATCAAAGTTATCGATAGGTTTAACAAAATCATAATTGAAATAAAAATTTGGATTTCTTATTAGGAAAATTTAGGATGTATCTTTTTACTTTGCATGTTTGACATCACGATTCACAACAATATTATTCACCATGATAAAAGTAGGCATATTAAACATATATTGACATAACAACATAATAATATCTTGATATTTTATTAATAACCCAATATAAACTTTTTTCTCTATGAGAGTCGATGAGACACATAGCTCAACATTTTGGATGCCTCTCCAATGCCAATTTTAATATCATATTTCATTTAATAATATTGATACAATCCCCACAAGCAATCCAAAAGGTCCAATATAATCTCTTCATCACTATACAATGACTCACTTTCCCCAAATAAGCATGATATCTCTCAATGTAAAAGGGAATTTATCCTTACATGATGATATGTAGGTGAATCCACATTAGTTCCAAAAAAAAATTTTATGGTTTCATTATTGCAAAGAGTGTCAAAATATACTCTCTCATATGGTGAATCAAAATGGTTTAACTTAATACAACCCAGTACAATTTGCAATTTTTCTTTTGATACTTAATTCCTCCTTCAAAGCCCAACTACCCTATTTAACATGTTTGGAATGTTCTCGTGTGCACTGAAGAACCTCATGAGTCATTTGATTGGAATAATCATCATGTTTCGGTTGTGGTTTCCATCCACAACTATACATAAAGTTTTGGTTTCCGTCACTTTACATAAAGCATCGATTTGTCGATCAACCTAGATTTTATTTTTTATCGAGTCCTTGAACTTGTAGCATCTCTATTTAATGTTTGGATGATAATCCCTATAAATAACTTCCATGTAAACTATCAATATTTAAACCCAAATGAGCTTAAACCTCTATTTTTATTTGTACTAGCATGTGGGTTTGACACAATACTTCTTAATTAAATCAAAGTATGGGTTATAAAATCATCTCTTAATGTGTCCACATAATGTTATGCACCCAATCATTAAACTTGTTTGTCTTTACTACACACACGGGGGGGAAATTAACATTTCCTATCTTCCCAATTTTCTATAGGAGTTTTCCATTTCATTATTTTCAATAAGGGATCATGTGAGCTACTCATTTCGATTGTTATCATGTTTATATTCCATTTAATTTTTAACTTTTGGTAAGAATTTTGGTTGTGTCCAATTGTAGACATCATGTCAAATAACATTATTTTAAACTTTTTTGTGTCCTTAATTTTAAGAGGTTATGGGTGGAGGTTGTATATCTTAAATGTGGTTACTAGCTACTTTACAATGATATTAAGTTTTATATAGAGATTTGAAATCATAAATTAGTACCAAAAAACTCTAAATGAAAACATTTAAATAAAGTCATGAACTTTTATTATAAATATTTATAATGTTAGTTCAATTGTGCTTTATATTTGATTATTTGTTAATAAGAAATGTATATTTATAATGTCTTGGTATCCTAATTATGTGCACCATAATTTATTGTGTGATTTTGAACGTAGGAACTCAATGATATGGGCAATATGTTTCTTTCATTTGATTAGATTCTAAAAAAATTGCATGTTACATTCTAGATAATTCCTCCCTTAGTTCCATTAAATCTATACAACTTCTTATCTGTAATTTCTTATTTTCTAAATTATTTTCATTGAAGCTTGAAAATAATGTTTCTATTTTCATTAAAATAGGAGAATATCTTATAATTTTTTTAATTAAAAGTACTATTAATTGAATTTTACTTTCATTTTTTTTTTACAGTCATGGCTTCTTCTGCTCCTAATTTTTTGAGTGGACCGATTTAGAGATTGTAAAATTGCAATCTATTCTCAAAAATCCAACTACAGTTGGGTAGTATAAAGCCCATTGTGAAAAAATATTGGTTGATCTTCGTAGAATAGAGAAAATTTTGAAAACATATAACCCATTTGATTCTGAGTCAATAAAAAAATTTATGGATTCATTAAAATCAAGTGTCTCAAGAGATATAGGTTATAATGAGATTACATCACATCTTTCCAATAAGGAAGTCATTAAGAGGTCTTGTTGGAGTTTTTATGTAGAAAAAAGGAAAATAAGGGTATATTATGTAAACAAATGTTCATGTTGTTAGGAAATAAGGGATAAAATATGCGGAATAATCCCTCACAGAATCGCAACAGTAGAAACTAATATGCAGAAATTATTACAGATCTCAAATAAAATTGCAGAATAAAATAACATAGCACAAAGAGATAGTATTTAACGTGGTTCACCCAATTTGGGCTACGTCCACCAAGAATCACTTGCTCATATTTCATTACAAGCCACCGCTCTCTCAATACAATACCCAGATCCATTTGGAGCTATGCTCAACAAACTCTACAAAATTCACACCCGAATTCAAAACACATCTGTAATACATTTGCTTATACATCTATCATATGCGTAAGACCATATAAATAGACAACTGCTTAAGCAATTTTACAAAACCGTGGGTGTTAAAACCATGGTAAAAACCCGTCCCATAAACCTATGGGTCAAAAAACTCGCCCATATGAGAAAAGCACGTTTCCCGATATGTCAGGTGCATTTTTCAAGGCCAAAAAATTTTACACCTAAAAAAAATTATACAGTACTCTTAGTGTATAGTCTTCAACACTTTCACACATGAAAAATAGGCTCCACAACCTAACACACGTCCCCTATGTGCCTCTTTGATTTATCCTAGATTTGTGGCCTCTTAAGGCCAATTTCTGAATAATGACCAGTTACCGTTATACTTCATAATGATGCTATATGTCGAGGTTCACTTAAAACTAAAGGTGAACTATTTAGACATCCCTAGTTATTCAGGGCAGGGGTGTGGCCGAATTAGCCATAGGGAGGCATATAGAAAGGAGGTAGCTCTTGTAGTTGTTGATGCATGGCAGCTTGTACCAAGGCCACAACTATTCTTATCAGGCTTTCAAGATGTTGCAGCACCTATCATTATGACTGCACATGAGGCTGCTATCAAGGGTCTTGCTATAATTACTCACGAGACCCAATTGATATCTTCTAACCATGTGGGTCAGTACCTTTAGAGATGTGATACTAGTAGTGGAGGTGCTCATAGCAGTAGTGATGCATGGAATAAGGTATACACTCATGCATCTTTGATTTCCCCATATGACTTTGAGCTAGTTATAGATCCCACTCAGGCACGTTGGCTAGGATGCATCATGGTTGCTGACTTGTTGCATGCATATGAGGTGATTTAACAGCATTGCAACATTCCACTATAAGGGGTTTTAGACATTACATACTAGATCATGAGTGGGAATTTTTGTATCTTCTATGTTAGAGTACTACTTCCACTGGCTACAGGTAGACTTCTTATTGTTGGGATCGTCACACCTAATGTTCAACACATTTATGTTCCGGTGTGAAAATTAAACTACCCAATATTTAATTAAAATTTATTTTACTTCATCATTACTTTACAATTTTTTAATATTAAAATTAAACATGTACTTCTGTGTTTAGGCTTCTTCTCCAATGTGTGGAGCTTCACAAGCCACACCATCTACCCATGTGACATACACATAGCTTTTGACAAAGCAAAACATGGATCTTGATGTTCCAGGCCTGTGTCAGCTTGGCTCACTTGGTGACATATTTGCTGGTGTTGAGGTCATTGGTGGCAATCCCATAGATTTGGAGACGCGTTCCATAGAGGTATAGAAGCCAGGCCTGTTTTAATTGAATCATAATATTTAATCTAAATTAAAATGTTATAAATTAATGAACTTTATTCAAAAATACTTATGGAGACGCATTCCGCAACTTCTTACATTTTATTTATTTTATCAGAACTTTCATTAGGGATCTTACGGGATATCAAAGATCTACACATAGTGTAGATACTCCCAACATGCACCCAATAATAACAGATACTGAGGTCAATCAATTGTACATATTATAAAACCCTTTATATGATGTATTAAATTAATCAAGAAATTGTTGTAGAATTTTTCTTATATATTTTAATATATGGTACATGCTATATATAGTTTATGACGTGTATATTCCTTTTTTTTAACATGTAGGGTACAACAAAGCGTAGTGATGGGTCCGGCACTCGCCCTAGTACACAGAGGAGAATTTAGTGATATTTTATACATTTTAGACATTTTAGACATGTATATACTCATTAGACATATTTTTTGATATTTTAGACATACTTTTAGAGATTTTAGACATACTTTTTGACATTTTAGACACACTTTTAGAGATTTTATACATGTATATACTCATTAGACATGATTTTTGATATTTTAGTAATACTTTATGTTACATTAAACCATCCATGGCTTAGTGAATGCTTCTTTACTTATGCACTTGTAAAATCTTTTCAAAATACATTGTTAGTATTAAACTATCTCTGTAAAACTCTATAGTAACTTAAAAGCTTGTGAAAATAATAGATTCCCTCTCTTTATCTATCCTCTCTCTTAAACTTAGGAAATATAAACTCATGTGTTGTTACAGGTGTGAGAAATGATGGAAAATGAAGTAAATGTAATGCAATACATTTCCATGATTTATACTATTTTAATGTAATTGTAAATTTGATTTTATTTGGAGATGTGTACTATTAAAACACCTAACGTAAAACGACTCTCTGTAAACCAAATTCTTTGGAGATACAACTCGTGCCATCCTACCTCATAAAGATTAATAAGTCTTCATCTGCATTTGTAACATGTTCACTCACATTTCTACCACCATTTGTAATATTATTAACCTTGAGTCATAATATCTTTCAATACAAGTAATAAGTGTATTTTGCATCTTTTATTATTAATTACATGTATGTGTTTTGAATTTTTAGTTTACACATTAATTTATATCAGAACTCTTTATTACTTTTAATATCAATCATATTATTTTTTTGGATTAGTTAAATTGAATTGATAATAATAATTTAAGGTCCTTACGAATTAGGTTTATCAAACCCTATGAAAATGATGAAAAAATACCATTTCTAATGGGAAAAATCATAATTATGTTTCAAATAAACAAAGGTCCAGTAGCTATGATATCTCTATAATGGTTAACATGGTTATAGTTAGAACAAAAAGAAACACTTGATTAAGATTTAATTTCCATAAATCTTGACACCGTGAGGCATAATCCATACATCATGAACCCATGATTTGAAGGTTCTCTCAAAGGGGAATCAACTAAAATAATATGCAACTAAAGTAAGTTGCTCTAAATAATTGCATAATTTATTGAATTTAAGGAAATGTAAAACATCAAGAATATTTTTAGGGCTATGATCACGAGCTCATGAAAATATTTTGGCATGGACTTTTTTTGTCTCTTCGGTGCCTTTGAACTCCAAAATTCCATTAATTTCTCTTACAAAAATTACTACAAGAGCTGAGGAGGGAAAATTATAAATGGCTTACCTTCCCAAAGGGTATTTAATTAATGTAAAATAACAATTAGCCAAAATAATAAAATTTATAATAAGTGTTAATGGTGGTGTGACATAGACCCTATTAGGTATGTTAATATTTAGTTTAATGATGTACATGTACATGAGTTGTCTTAAGGTATTTGGACTCACATAACATATAAATCATGCAAACAATTGTTAGCAGAATGTAGGACCCAAAATCTAGACCTAAGGAACTTGGAAATAATTTTTTGGCATCTACCTTAACATATTCCCATTTACACATAAATTGACTTAATTGTAAAAACACCCTGCTCAAATCCTATGTTATGATTCCATCAAATCAACAATTTTCATTGAGTTTAGCACTTTAGGAACCAATTTACCTTACAATGAACACATCTACACTCTCATATCCACTCAACACATGTATGAGATTAGGTCCCAAGTTAAACCTGGGTAGAATTGAGTGACAAGGGTAGAAATGACCAATTTTTTTGACCTAGGTTGAAAATTTTGACCCATGCACTTACAATGGTCACATTTTCAAATACACCTTACACTAATCATCTTATGGTCAATTGAGTGGGAAATATTTCACACAAGTTGTGTATATAAACACATACATGTTATTTATTAAGGGAATAACTTAACTCCTTAGACATCTAAAGGATTTCATTATAAATAACTCTAAGGACTTTAAGCCCTAATAATTAAAATATCACATAATCACATGCTTAGAGCACGCCAACAAGTTACAAGTGTACATAATCATGCACTATAACTAGATTCAAGGATTGTTACCAAGTGTTGGAGGCCTTATTGGGGTCTTATCATAACCATTATTTATGCATATATGCACACACATCTAGTGGGAGGGATAACCACATAGGTGTGAGGAATTTTCATATTATAGATATGTAGGTGATGCTTGTCTCATAGGGGGTTAAGGAATCTTAAGCCAATTGGAATAAACTCTTTTTTAGGTTATAACCTAGTACGGATCTAGGGTTTTGTAATATCCAAACTAGGATTTTATTCTACTTAAGATATATATTATGTGCAAAGATGATATATGAATCATAATTGATATAAATATCTTATAAACATGTAATGATTATATTTGGATAAATAAAAGCTCTAGATCTTTTATTAATATAGGAGTCATGTAGTTCTTTATTGTCTATATCAAAATTTAATTGTCTATCATTTTGCTCGCATGAAATTTTAAATGATTCAAGTTAGATTTATTGACACTAAGAGATCTTGTTTCAAATTGTTATAAAATATGTTGTAAAAGAGAAAGTAAAATGAGGAAAAAATAATACTAATTTTTTAAAACTCATTTGTTATATATAGATATAAATGGAAATGATATTATTGGAGATACTAGGGAAAAAAGTTACATCATTAATGAACCCATCCTTTATATCATAGCAAAAAAGTTGTCAAATATGTATGCCAAATGAAAAATAAAATAGATAAAATACTTTAAATTACTGGAAGACATGAATATATAATATTCCATGTCCTTATATATAATACCAAGTGGCTCTTCTCGTTGTTCAATGACCTATAAAAAATTTTCATGGTCTTCTACATCTAGTCTCCATTTTTTGCATTGACTAGTTTTAGTCTTCACCTGCTGCAATTGTAACCCTGTAGCAATTATGTGATGGGTGTAATGATACACATTTTTTATCTGGTTTGTAATCAACAAAGTGAATCCCACTTTGGAGGGCTTTCACTTTTTGTAAGTATGTTCCCTGCACTACAACCGAGCCAGTATAAAATGTTGTCTCTTCACTTGTTATTTCACATGTTAGCTTTGTTCTCTCTTCTGTGCAACGCAACAAGTAGTACTCCACTTTCTCAACATTGTCTTCTTCAGCAATGACTACAAATACATCACCTACAACAAAATGCAAATAAACATTCAATGATCCATGTATAGTATAAATATATATTTAATTATCAAATTATACAATCCTTTTAAATAAAACATACCTTGTTTAACCAGTCTAGATATGTGGTCATAATCAGTTGAAATTAATGGCACATCTTCAAAACTATCATCATGATCTGATCCATATGTGTCATCCAAAACTAAAGGAACTTTCTTCCACTCACCTACATACCCATGTTTTTTAACTATTGCACTCTGAATATGATTTGTTCATGCATTCATAACAAAAACAAGAATAATCTCTTGTACAGATTGTCCAGTTATTACTATCCATAGTCATCAAAGAGTGAAAAGACCTAGAATTGGGAATCCTTTCACATCCATACTTTTTCCTTCGATCAATACCTTCATTTAATCATGCTCAAAAGATCAATAAAGTTTAAAACAAACATCAAAATTCAGAATAAAAAAATTTAAAGTTAGTAACTTGTAGCTCACTTAATAAATCACATCAAGATCTACATATCTATGTTTTAAATGTGCATGTACATGTTATCTCCCCAAAAACACTCTGTGTGTTGAATCCTGTGGGGTTGAAGCGTGTGATGTTGAAGCATGTGAAGTTGAAACCTGAACTGTAAAATGTTTCTTACACCATTCAACAACGGTGTGGGCATCAATCAATCGATCTCCCTCATAATCAAAGCTTTGTTTCTTTAGAGCACGTTTGATGCATGCACCCACACCATCGTGTTCTCCCTTCCCATGACCACTCTTAAAAAAAATCCATAAATGAGGAATTTTGTGATGACGATGATAACGACTGAGTGTAAAGAAAGGGCGAGAGGATTTGAATTGTGATGCGCAACCATCTGACCAAACAAAATGTTGATCTATTTGTATTCCTCGCTGATGAAGATATTGAAAGAACAAACCAAAACAATGTTGCACAAAGTGGGTGTCATGTTCCTTGTCATCACTTATATAGAAGTGATACTCCTTCTTGATCATTCGCTTCACATATGTACTTTCAACCCCATCCAAATCCAATTGTGCATGCCTATAAAATACTTGAACCATGATAGTAACCTGGTCAGTATGATAATACTGTGTCTGAATTTATTTTTGATGAGAAAATGAGTAATTCTCAGCAAAATCAACCATGGACAATATGGAACCAATAGGGAATGTGTCTCTATTAGTCTTGAATTGTGTAGCCTACCACTTTGAATAGTGAGAATGTTTGATGTACGGACTAATTAAACTTCAGAAACTTTACATGAATGTAGCAATGGGGATTTCCTCTTCTACCAAATCCAACATGGTTGCATCTTTTCCAAGCCTTGTTGAATATTGTATGTATTTGAACCTACAAAATCAATTCATAATGGACTTGAATTGTCATGTATTCATTTACAGTAAACATAAAAATCAAAATAAAATCTAACATCCAAATTTAAACACACACACACACACACACACACACACACACACACACACACACACACACACACACACATTTATATATATTTATTAATCACCTCTTGCAAGCCACCATTTTAACTTTGTCCAAATCTTCATTTGTTTTTGGCAATAATTTCAAGTCCCCGCACTTGTCACAGTCACCTTTGATGCAAGTCATACGATCATTGACATGATCATCAGATATCATGCAAAGAATTGAAGTTATGAATTCACTCACACGTGTAGTTGGGGCATTTTCTTCCCGTAACTTTCTATACACCTGAAAAAAACATAGATTTTGAAATACATTAATTTTAAATCACATCTCAAAAAATCAATATTTAAACAAATTTCAAATATATAGATATAAATGAAAGCACACCTCAAAATATATATACATGATCTATACATTTTTTTTTGTACCTGATAGTGATAATCAAACTCAACGTGATAGCAGCAACAACATGTGTTAAGGACTTTATCAGCTCACACATACCAAGGCTTCAAATTTTCAAACATTCGTTGTCTAATCTTAACATTTGGATTTTCTTCTGTAAACTTTATGTACATCTCATGTTGAGTTATTTCAAGCCAATGTTTTATATGTTCAACATAGTTATTGCGAGTTATCCTATGTTTTAAAAAATCCCTCACATTCGGAGAAGGACGAGTCCTCTTTGTCCAAAAATCAGAAATTATCTTAACAATATTATCCTCTATTTTATTAGAACATGGATTTCTACACATTAGTGCCCAATTTCCTTCCATAGTAGAGCCATCCAATGTCTTCCTCCTCTTTGCATATCTGTTGACCGTCTTTCTAGATAAACCCAATGCCTTGGCAACGGTGGTAACATGATGATTCTTTGTCGTATCTTCACTTACAACTGAAGTTAATATTGCTCTATGAGAAATACTCTTATCACAAGACCTAATTTTTGTACCTAAAGAACTTATTCCTTTAGAAACATTCCCAACAAATTCTTCTTCTACACGTTTTGAATTTTTCTATCCAAAATCAACACCCAACAATTCTAATGTTTCCCTCATATCAACATGATTCAAGAATGCAACCAAAAAATGTGCTCTAGCAACTGTAGTCACATTAACAAATTCACCATATATTATCTCTACACTTTTTGTTGTTTTCTTTCGTGATAGTGGTTCTTGTTGGGAAAATTCTTTTACTTTTTGTAAATCCATCTTCACCAAGTGTTTCACATTTTTCTTGGGAAGTAATTCCATAACTTTTGTTATCACTTCAGCATAAATGTTGCACATCAATGATCTGTGTCCATAAACATACACATGTGAGTACACCAAAATTTGCAAAAAAAATTAACATACAAATGTGATTACACTATTAATGACCAAGCTAGTAAACACTTTAATATCTTAAAAAATAGCTTACTATCTAGTAAACAATAATATTAAGTTGACCAAGCTAAAATTGTATTTAGATAGCTTCATGAGGTCCTTCTTGATATATATATATATATATATTTGGTGTTAGAGCTATCTAATTTTCAAATCAAACCTAGACCAAAAAATTTCAACACATAAAACCCAAAAATCTTGTACTATTTTAAAAGATTGAGTAAACATTGCTAATAATTTAATTACGAGCTCAATAGGGAAGAGAGAGTGTAGAAGAATACATAAGTTGCATTGTCCAATTCAAAATGATGTCCTCTTTAGAATGATACCAAGATCTACCAAAACGTTTATACCCAATACATTTCATAACAAAAATTATTTTCAAATGTCATATTATGTACAACAGGTTATATTTAAATTTTGTCAATTTACATCTATATATGAGATCATTATTAATCCAATACATGACATATAAATTATATAAAATAAAAAAATGACTCTCGAGAGTAAAAATATACTATCACGTGAAGGTCAATATTAGAGAGTAAATTGTAACAATTTTTTTAATGAAAGGTATAGTAGACCATCAAATATATCCCCTAGATTAATCACCTGGCGGGGGGGGGGGGCGTTGACCTTGTTTTCGATGACACATACCATGTGCAATTGTATAGCCCGGTAATTTTTATGTATAGCTTTTGTATCATAGTATTGGTAGAAAAATAGGATGTAGTGGTCAATCGCAAAATAAGGGGTAATATTTGGAATCTCATGATAACAAATGTTTTGAACATTTATTACCAAGTGACCCACCCATGACATTAATGCACTTCAATCCAATTTCAAATATTTCTACTTGGGCAAGTTCAAGAAACTTAGATAAATAAGGAAAATTGGTTTTAAGTAGAATCACTCTATAATATACCATATATTGGTACTTAGGGTTATAATCAAAGAAGAAAAACCAAATACGTGTAAGGTTTATTGTTGTTTTGTTGATCATTTTTGGAAGGAATTTAACAATATGAATTCCCAAATAGATTCTAATCCAACATCTTTGAGATCTACATATTCCAAGGCATTTGAGTATTCTTCTGATGACACTTGATGAGAAGGTGGTTGGACAGGTCCAAACTCATACTGGTTTTACACTAGTTATCAATATCATCATTAGTATTAAACATGGTTGTCCAATTTCTCCTACTTTGTCTGTTCTCTACATAGACAAATTAGAGGATGCCATCATAACTTTAAAGGAAACATATGATGATTACACGTTCTCTGTGATATAACCATTACTATTTTTTTAGTTGTTTTTGACATCATTCTTATGTCAAATGATTTTATTTTCACTTGTATTATTTCTATTGTTTTAGGTATCCTATCAAAACCCTTGCCTTTACCCAATCTAAAAAACATATTATCGTATTTAAACCTTAGAACTAAAAAAATTACGATCTATCAAGGGTTTCTATACATATGTACCAATTTTTGCAGCCTTGTCTTTCACTTGTTGTGTCTTCTCTCTCTCTCTTTGTGCCTTCCTACGAACAGATCTTCTAGCATTCTTCTCTACATTCTCTTCCTTGGTATATTTTCGTTTCTCATTCTTTGCATTTCCCATGATTCATCCACTTCAATAATTTTCACCTACACACATAAATTGTGATAGATTTGAATGTCTAAGAGTAAACTCAATACAAAACTATATGTGCATGCAACTCTATTTATATACAAATCTCAATAGAAATTAAGTTATTTTTAATTTTAGTTTCTTATAACTTTAAAACAACTTTTCATATTTTAATAGAATTTATATTTAATATGTAAAACAACTTTTCTAATTTAATATTACATATTTTTGGTTAAAAACAATTTAAAAAAACAAACTTAGTTTAAAACAAAAAAATATGTAAAAAACTAAATTTAAAACATTAAAAACGAACAATATTAAATAAGTAACTTGTAAAACATTAAATTTAGAAGGGGAGACGCAATTGCAAAACATTAAATTTAGAAGGAGATGTTTTGGTGGCACTTTGGTGGTGCAGAAAGGGTTCGCGCGAACCCCTATGAGTGGCATTGACGTGGTGCCTGGGTGGCACATTTTGGCTCCAAATCCTTTTGGAGGATAATTGTGAGCCAAAATCTGCCACTCAGGTGCCACGTAATTAGGGTAAACGAACTAGTTAAATTACAAAATTTTGACAAAAAAATTAGATTTTTATTAGCTTTCTAAAAATGTAATTTTCATTTTTTTTAAATCTGTTTTGTTATTTATTTTTTAATTTTTACTAACATACGGTATTTTAGGACAATCAATAGTACACAATCAACCAAATTTGAAAAATAGTAGAATATATCAAAAAAAATTGAAAAAAATAAAATTACTATTTATTGAAGTCTTCTTTGTACCTGTGAAAAAAAACCTCAATTTCGATATAAATCTTAAATTTTATTGGCATAGACATATCTACACTATTTATTTGAAAATATTTTTACTAAATAATTAATTAAAAATATATAAGTCAAAAAAATATGAAAATTTGACAGAATCTCAAAATTCAAATCTTAAAAATACATCTAAAATTTCATGGTCAAAAAATAAATGTTCATATAAATAAACCACCCGAGGACAGTCATTACTCTTTTATAGCATAAGAAACAATGTATGAAAAAAATTAAGAAAAAGACCATATTTTTTTACCAATTTTATTTTTAAAAAATATACATGTATTCTAAACTCTAAACACAACATTTCGTTAGTTTGTGGAATCTCATGAATGTGTATGGTTTTGTGGCTATTACCTTTAGAAAATCAATGAAACTGAAAATTCATGTACTTAGAGAAGACACATACTTAGAAACGAAATTTTAAGCCTAGAGGTCGCTAAGGTCTAAGTTGAATAAGGTCGTGGATTATTCCATTGTGTTAGTGTAACATAACAAAGAATTGTGATTAGAGGCCGCTAGGATATTTGTTGTCTTGCATTTAAGATAATGTACAACGAATCTACTCAAAAATAAAAAAATAAAACTCAACTAAGCTCTAACACCAAATTTTAAGCCTAGAGGCCTCTAAGAACATCATATTATTAGAAGTTTATTACATGATATTCCTAGCCAAACATGATATTCAAAGCCCAACGGCCGCTAATGTCAAAGATAATTACATAGCTCTGGCAGAAAGTCCCAAATACTTGAGGTTAACGACCACTAGGATATTTGTTGTCTTGTAAACATGACAAGTAGAAAACCAAAATTTAAGCCTAGCGGCCGTTGAGTTCAACATGCTATTCGAAATCTATTACATGATATGTTTATCCTAACACGTTATTCGAATCCTAGTGGCTGATACGATTGAAGATAAGTACATTTAACGACTCGACTGAAAACTAACTATGCTTCATTATTATATTTAAATTTTACAAGACTATCTTCAAAGACTAGTGACCGCTAATGTGGATGCTTACTAACTTTATTTAATGTTCCAAGACAAGGGAAGACAAAAAATATTTCAATACAAGTAAAATATTTACGACTATATCTTGTGGTTTATAAAACTAACGACTCAATTTGAATTATGTGATATTCACGATACATCTTATGATAACTATAAAATATTCAATTATCGACCATTCAATTATCGATGATATATATATGAGAACTATAAAAGAAAGATTTTTTATTATTAAATATTCAATTATCATCCATTATCACCCAGTCTAACATGATATTCGAAGCCTAGCGGCCACTAAGGTCGAAGATAATTGCATAGTGAGGGAGAAAAATCACAAAGACTTGAGGTTAGCACTTGGTAGGATATTTGTTGTCTTGCATATAGGACAAGTTGCAAACGAAATTTTAAAAACTAACTATGATCAACATGTTATTTAAATTTATTAAGATATCTCCAAAGCTAGTGACATGAGGGTGGATGCTTACTACCTTTCTTTAATGTTCGAAGACAAGAGAAGACATGTAATTAAAAATGAAATTTTAAATCCTAGCGGCCGCTGCGATTGAAGATAATTACATTTAACAACTCGACTAGAAACTAACTATGCTCCATTATTATATTTAAATTTTACAAGATTGTCTTCAAAGACTAGTGACCGCTAATATGGATGCTTACAACCTTTCTTTAATGTTCGAAGAGAAGGGAAGATAACAAATATTTCAAGACAAGTAAAATATTTATGACTATATAAGCCTGCAGGTTGATAAAACTAATGAAGAATCCATTAATGATATTCTGATATTAACGATATTCAATCTTATGAGAACTATAAAATGATATTCTATTATAGATATTACTTAGACCATTCAATTATCGACGATATATAAATGAGAACTATAAAAGTAAGATTTTTTATTATTAAATATTCAATTATCGACCATTATCACCCAGTCTAACACGATATTCGAAGCCTAGAAGTCGCTAAGGTCGAAGATAATTGTATAGTGCGGTATAAAAATCACAAAGACTTGATGTTAGAGACCGGTAGGATATTTGTTGTCTTGCATACATGACAAGTTACAAATGAAATTTTAAGCTCTGGTATTCAACATGATATTCGTAATCTATTACATGATGTTCCTAGCCTAACATGATATTACTACCTTTCTTTAATGTTCAAAGACAAGAGAAGACAAGTAATTAAAAACAAAATTTTAATCCTAGTGGCCGTTGAGTTCAACATGCTATTCGAAATCTATTACATGATATCTCTAGCCTGACACACTATTCGAAGCCTAGTGGCCGCTACTATCAAAGATAATTACATTTAACGACTCGACTTAAAATTGACTATGGTCCATTATTATATTTAAATTTTACAAGATTATCTTCAAAGACTAGTGATACTAATGTGGATGCTTATTACCTCTCTTTAATGTTCCAAGACAAGGGAAGACAACAAATATTTCAAGACAAATAAAATATTTATGACTATATCATGTGGTTTATAAAACTAACGACTCGATTTGAATTATGTGGTATTCAACAAAAATATTATGAGAACTATAAAATATTTAATTATCGACCATTATTGACCATTCAATTATCAAAATATATATATGAGAACTATAAAAGTAAGATTTGTTATTATTAAATATTCAATTATCGACCATTATCACCCTGTCTAGCACAATATTCAACGCCTAGCATCCGCTAAGGTCGAAGATAATTGCATAGTACAGGAGAAAAATCACAAAGACTTGAGGTTAGCAGCCGGTAAGATATTTGTTGTCTTACATACATGAAAAGTTGCAAATGAAATTTTAAGCTCTGGTATTCAACATGTTATTCGTAATCTATTACATGATATTCCTATCCTAACATTATTCAAAGCCTAGCGGCCGTTACGAAGACAAGAAAGACATAATTACAAAAAATTAAGCAACTCCGACTGAAAACTGACTATTCAAAATCTATTACATTTAGTTACCTGACTATCTTCAAAGTTAGTGGCATACGGTCTTGAAGATAATTACATTTAACAACTCAACTGAAAAACTAATATGCTCCATTATTATATTTAAATTTTACAAGACTATCTTCAAAGAATAGCGACCACTAGGGTGAATGCTTACTACCTTAATCTTTAATATTCCAAGACAAGGGAAGACAACAAATATTTCAAGACAAGTAAAATATTTACGACTATATCTTGCGGTTTATAAAACTAACGAATCAATTTGAATTATGTGATATTCACCAAAAATCTTATGAGAACTATAAAATATTCAATTTTCAACCATTAAATTATTGACGATATATATATGAGAACTTTAAAAGTAAGATTTGATATTATTAAATATTCAATTATTGACCATTATCACCCATGTTGGATTCTGAGGTTTCCACAATGATGTAGTGTAACTCAACTTTTTTTTTAACAGTGATGGGAAGATAGCCATCAATCCACTATTAGCTCCTCTATCCTAAAGCTATACTGAATGTTTTTTACATTGATGGAAAGATATCCTAGAATATATAGATGCTAGCGGCCGCTAGTCTTCACTTCTAGCAACAAATTGACAACTTGAAACAAATAAAATTTAATAGCGATTAATTGTTTAAATTTCTTATTGCAACACATAATAAAAACTTTTTATTACTGATTTCTTGTTTTTATTACTTAAGGAGGATGGTTTGAAGTTTTCCTATCGAGCACTAAGTATAAATAATGACATCAAGATATCATTAATAAAAAAAATAAATCATTAATAAAAGGAAAACTTCAAACCCTCAGTAGAAAAGTATTTCATATTAATAAAAAACAAGAAATCATTAATAATATCTTGACTTTTACTCTATGAAAATAATGACATCAAGATATAACATCTCCTTCCTATTGCACTATGGAAAAACAACATTTATCCTTCCCAAATAGTTACGAACTATTAACTTGTTTAATTCCTTTTTTCAAGTAATATGTCTTTAATTTTTCACACTCCGTTCATACAAATTCCTTTGATTGAAGGAGCAGAGGATATGAAAAAGAGAGATGATGAATGGTTTGTAGAAATGCATTCCTCAGAAAATTACCATGGTGATCTGTGGTTATTTTTTGTTGATGAAGACGACATTGTCAGTGAAGTCGGTATGGTACTAACTTTAGAAGTTATTGATCAGCAAAACATTGTGTATTCAAGTTGAACACATTGACCTTGAAATGAATAAGTGCCTTATTCTTGACATGGAGTTGGAAGTTTCATTGTTCAAGAAACTAGAAATGAAGGCTTCTAGAGAAAGTAGGACATGTTCTTGTTCTAAATATGGTTGGAATTTGGGGAAGTTCATACACTCAGACAAAACAGGTTGTGAAAATGCACTTGAAATTCATAATAACATGAATTTGGTATTCAAAAAATTGTATAGAACCGAGAATACTTCTTCTATTTGTCATTATTTGAATAGAAGAAATTTTCTTTCTCCACCAAAACATGCAAAGTTGTTTACAACACTAAGGCGATCTTATTTTTCTAAATTAGAGATAGATCCCTCTAAGTCAAAGTTGCAAGGGATTAAAAAGAATAATAGATCGACTTTATTGTTGAAGAAAGTGACCAATATATTTGAGAATGCAGAATCTTCAACCGTTGAACAATTAAAATTATTTTTGTTCAATGGTGATGCTTTTCCAGTTGAAGTTTCTAGGTGCCATGTGGAACCTCCACAATATCAATACCGTGAAGTGCATGATGAGAATGTTGACCTTCTTGTACATTCAATGTTGATTAATGTTATTCCTTCTCTTAGGGATGCACTTCTTCTTCCCTTTTTATATTCTACAAAGGAACTTGTGCAACTAGAGGATCCAGATGACCTGAAAAGAGATGATGTACAATTCTACATTCTTGATGGCCAACATACCATTTGTGCCCAAAAAAATTTAGTTGAAAGCAAATACAATTCATTACATAATAAGATGCAGGTTAGAAAGGCTCACATTTTGTCTTCAAACGTGTTTGACGAAGTCATTATTAATATTTTCAAGTAGCATAATGAGGTAAACAAAAATTGGATTGAATCTAATTTTATTGATGTACTCTACAAGGCTCAAATGATTTGGAGATCCCTAGGATGTCCTCAGAGGCCCGGAGTGGGAAATGCAAAGACGAATGAGTTGAAGGTAATGAAACTTAATTTTATGGCATTTGTACTTAAAATTTAATTTTTGTAATATGCAGAGAGTAAATATACTTTTTCCTCTTTCAATGCAGAGTTTTGAGAAGCAATGTCTTGTTATTTTCAAAGTGGCTAAGACAGAGAGCCTTTATGAAAAAATGACATTTCTATTTTTTCCTGAGGACATATGGACAAAATTGACAACAACCATTGAGTTATTTAAATTAGGTGGGCTGGTTTGTTCTCCTTTTAAGGATAACCAACCTAAATTTCAAGAAAATTCATTGGCAAGGTTCATGGTGAATTCCTTCAGGCCTGCAAGAGGAATGACCAATGAGGAGATATCAATTCTACTAGATAAAGTGCAATAAGGGAAAGTATGGCTAATTGGCTCTATTGAAGTAGGCGTCATAGTGGAGACTTTTGATTCTTACTGCCAAAGAGTAAAAGATGACAGAAGAATGAGAGGAAAATTTCTAAAATATATGAAAAGTAAATATCCAGGTAATATTGTATTGGAAGAATGCACTGAAAATAATATTGTTGAAAAATTTGGTCTGCATGAATCTCATTACCACCAGTTGTGTGTACTCTTGGGAGAAGAGAAGAAAGGAAAAAGAAAATATGATTATGGAGGAAGTGAAAAATGGCAAAAATAAAAATTGATGTTGAAGTGTTAGAGGTTCTCCCAGTGACAACTCAAACAATTATAGACAACTACATGATTTCAATGGAAGAACAAATTCCAGCAAGGATGGAAGACACCGATGAGTTTACCTATCAATGTGCATATCCCTTCCAGCTCCAGTCAACAATATCATCTATTCTGTCAACTAATCCATTCAATGCAGAATGTGTGATCACAGATTTCTATAATTTGTCTAGTGTACTAACTTCTGATGCAATAATGGACCTGCTTATAGTTGTCGGATCTAGTCTGCTAAATTTTGTTATTATTGTGCTCTTACCTGTTGCTTCTTCAAAAATATTAAGAGAGACAATAAAAAATACATGCAAAAAGTTAAAGATTGGGGGGAATCAGTTGTGGAAGGTTGTTACAGATTTTATGACAGCAATGGAAAATTTAAGAGCTTGTGTCTTATGTACACAATAAATGATCTGCACAATTGTGATGTTGATGATGGGGATGGATCAGACATCACCATGGATTGGATGGACCAAATTCCACAGAAATTTTTGACTGTAAGAGAAATCATCCTACGAGGAAAGACACATCCTTTTCTTTACAAGAGATCTTATGAGTTTTGGTCTCATATGTTCACTTGACTTGTTCCAAAAATTCTCTGATTATAGTGCTTTACGTGGTAGTGTTGCATTGCATGCTTTGGTTGACTCAGGTCTACTGCGGTTTTTATTGTTGAATCACATGATCAAGAAATGTTTTTAAAACATTACTATTTTCATTTGAAAAAAGGTACATTGATTAAGATCACTTTAAACAATTATATTAGTTTAATGCATTTGAACTGATACATACAATATTTATGCAGACAACCAAACAATAGAGGAAGACATTGTCTCTTCCTCTCCACATACAAACAAAGAAGATGATGTTGTTCTTAACATGTCATAGCCAATTCAACTTGTTTCCCTAGATGTTGTTGACCATCCATCCAATGAATCTATAAATGGTGAGTGGGAAATAATCGTTTTATAAATTTATCACTACAAGAATTTTTCAATTGTCATTGTTTACATATTTTTAATAAAACTTCAAAAAAAAATTCAGATTTGATGCCAAATGGGGAGGCTATTGGCACATCATGCACGAACTCATAGACAGAAAATGGTATGATAGTCATGTAGCATTATAAACAAAACCATTTATAAGCCCCTCATAATTGTAGGAACCTATAGCGAAGTAGTTTATTTGTTATATGTATTACCCTAGCGGTCACTAACATACATATTTTAATTAGATTTATTTTGAATTGAGTAAATTTTTGTTTTACTGGTTAATATTAAATTGCAGACAATTGAAAAAAATTACTTCTGTACAATTGGCTATTTGTGGCCGCTAAGCTAATCAAAGAATGTCATACCAACCATAGTCCAGGAAATAATGGGTTAGCCTAGTGGCCGCTAATATACATCAATATCTATGTAATATTGTCCATCAAAGGTTTTTTCATTGAATAGAAGCAAGTTATATCACGAATTTAATTACGTCGACATGGTATTTATTTTCAATTGATTAATGTTTTTAAAATTGGTTAAAAATAAACTGCCTAGAATTGAAAAAAACAAATACCTCTGTGCAGTTGGCCATTAGCAGTTGCTAAGCCCATCAAATACTATCAACACAAACATAGTCCAACTACATCTATGCAATATAAATATACATATACAACTACATCTATGCAATATTGTATAAAATCAAGTTGTATCACATATTTTTTTACTTCGACTTAAAATTTATTTTGAATTGATTACTATTTTTTAAAATAGAACGTGCATCACAAGAACATGCAAAGGGGGAGTGCAAGGGAATTCTAGCTGAAATATCTATTAGTAAGTGTTAACATACTGAAATTTTGATTATTTGAATTGGTTAATATCAAATTGTGGGAAATTGAGAAAAAATTACTTCTGTGCAGTTGGCCAAAAGGATTATTTAATTATTTTAGATTTGGAGGGTTTTCTCTATGAGAAAAACCAATCCCATAAGGATTTGGAAATCAAGTTCGGTAAGGAGACTATCAACTTGCGAGGTGGGCTCAAGGAATTTTTAAAGATACTAGCAGCAAAATGTGAAGTGGGATTTTGGTCTAGCTATCTCTCTTCCACCAAAGTTGAAAAGATGATTAAGGATTTCAAAAACAATTAGTGGTTGAATTCAAACCAGTTCTTTTTTTGGGTAAAGAACATTGTTGTTTTAGAGATGAAATCACAGTAAAAGATCTCCAAAAGATTTGGAGTAGAGAGGATATTGTTTTCGGCCCTACACACACATTGTGTATTACAATAGGCCCAAAGGGAAACCCTCTAGAAAATTTTATGGTGGGGAGGAAATCCAATGGAGAAAATTGTTTCAAAGATAGGTGGTTGATGAACAATTTGTACACAAACATATCACAGATACTGTCTCAGGGTTTGAGTGTTGCCGAGGGCATCAAAAAATTGCAGCAACCAGAAATTATATAACTATTAATTATTTCAAAATGTTTTTTACAATGATATTCATTCATACAGTCATATGGTCACTCTTTATTTTATATGTTGAGATTACAAATTTAAAAGTTGGCAGTATTTATATCTTCACTGTGATTGAGTTGATATTATAGTTTTATAAGTTGTTTGTGTGAATTACCCAAATAAAATATTATCACAATACTATGTTGACTTGTGTTTAATCACTTTTGGAAGCTTACATTAATTCTGAGTTGTTTTTATAGATCCAATTGGGAAGCCTCAGAAATTACTAGTTTTGGGAGTTGAAGGTTTGTTGTTTGGAATTTCTGGTATTGGCGACAAAATACCTCGTAATATGGTTCCAGATTTTAGATCTAGGAATACTGAATACTTTGAATGAGAATTTAGTGCTCACTTGATAAGTACAACATCAAAATATTTTGACACTGCCTTATGGTCTTCATTTATGGATTCAACAACGGTGAAGTACATGTTCATCAAAAAAATTAGTTGGCTGTGAGAAACCCACTTCAGGTTCATTTGGGGATGCCAACAATGTAAGTTCAAAAAAAATACCAGTCAGCAGATAGTAGACATTTATGTTAATTTCTATTGTGAAAACAATATACTTTTGATCGATGACATGAGATTCTTGTCGCACAAGGTCAAAGAAGAAATTACTCTCAAAACCCCAACATACTGGAGATTTGATGGAAACTATAAGATTGATTCAAAAATTTATACCGAATTATGTACATGGTTGAAACATGCAGGAGAACACAAGAACATGCATAGATCATTGAAAATTTTCAAACACCATTGGTGTTTGAATTATATACTTTTCTTCCAAATCCAACAATGTATTGTGCATTTTTATGGAATAAAATAACTACCTTAAGGTTCTTAAAGATTCGCAGTGCACAATCATTTTTTCGATTCTTTTTTTAAAGAAAACAATTTTTTTCTATGGGTGAAGAGACAATCGTGGATCATGGACCAATAAAAGAATGAAATTTTCCCAGATATACATAGTTTAAACTTAAACATATTTCAAAACTGGTGAGAACCTTATTCCAAATAAAAAATTAAGCCTAGCGGCCACTAGCACGTAAAAAAACATAAACATATAATGTTTATTGTTTGACAGATCGATGTTGGCTTCCCTGAAATCAAAAAATAATTTTTTTTCCCAGTCATGCATGGTTTAATCTTAAAGACATTTTGAAAATGATAAGAACCTTATTCCAAAGCCAAAAATAATCCTAGCAATCGCTAGACCGTATAAAACAGAAACATGTTATGTTTATTGATTTGTAGATCCATGTTGGCTTCCCTGAAATAATAAAATGATTTTTTACCAGATATTCATATGTTAATCTTAATGACATTTTAAGAATGATAAAATCTTGTTCCAAAGAAGAAATAAATCCTAGCGGCCGCTAGCACGTATAGAACACAAACATTTTCTGTTTAATGTTTTGCAGATCGTTATTTTAAATATTTTTTGTTTATTGTTGTGTGGACATCACCAAGAATGTAAAATTTTAATGACATGATGCCCTCATTCCTACGATACATAATTTGGCTTGGATGTTGGCAGCTTCAAGATTATATTCACACAGGAAGATTGCATCATGACCAAACATACCATTTGTCAAGGAACCAGGAATCAAAACATATTTCTCAAAAATCTTAGCACCATTTAGAGAAAGTGTAATGCATATTACAATTGTAAAAATATACCTATTGAAGGATGAATTGTGGCCTATAATGCATATTACAATTGTACTTGATAGATGAGTTGTGGCATATTTTGCAACTATTGAAGGATGTGGAAGACAATGTGGAGACATACGTGATGTCATTAAATCAATAACCCAATTACAAATTATGTAATTTGTCCCTAGATTTAATTGATAACACCTTTCTGTATAATGTGTGTGACTATCTTTAGTAATGTTATTTTCTATAATGTGTGTTTATCAATCAGTGGAAGCCTTTATTCATAATCTAGCCAATACATGGGAAAATCTTGATGATGCCATCCATTTTTTATTGCTTCGACCTGCCTCACACGAGTCAAGGGACTACTTAATTGGGTTGTGCTTTTTCCTTCCCTCACTCATTTTCTCACATTTCTCTTTGTTGTTTTCCCCTTCCCTCTCATGGCATCTACCTATGTTCCTTTCATCCTCTTGCATGGAAAGAATATGGAAATGGATTTCCTCTCTCTTGTGTCTTCCACTTGTCTTCACAATGTCTTCCGTATAGGCTCCACACCTGTTCTGAAAGTGATTGAGAAATTCCTGGGCATGGATTATCTCTAGAGCACCAGGAGAGCTCATGTCAACTCCAAGATTGTAGGCATCTTCGTGTTCAATTTCCTGGTGTTGTGTGTAGATAAGGAAGTGGTCATGGTGGTCGCATCCCATTTCATTTACCCACATCATCATGTGGGTTTGGCCTAAGCTCTGGCAGAAGTATGCCTTCCTATTCTCTTTTCCAATTTGTATCCTTGTCCATCTCCTTTCTGGGTTGACAGTAGGATTTTTGATGCCCTAGAATTGAAAATTTGGGCCCTCCATCAATTTTTGAGACTATAGAAAGCATCTATCGATCCAATGGGGCATCTATCTCTAGCGTGCCATCCCTGGACCTGCTCATGCTCACAAAATCCACCCCACCCCTTCCTGATCGCATGGTGTAGTTGAAGACTATTGTTGGCTCATCCTTTTCCTTTCTCAGGAAGATTGCAACACTTGGCTTGGTGGACCAATTAGAGGTGGAACCCTAGGGTTTCTCTATCATTCCCCCTCTATTTTTTATGTTCACTACTTTATGTTTTTTACAGGCCTGGTTATTCATGTTACATTTTGGCCTTATGATTTACAATATTTCCTACTGGTTTTTGGTTTTTCTATGTAGCCCTTCATCGATCAAATATCTCGATACTTGTAGGGTGGGGACCCATCAACCCTCTAGTTCATAGCTCTGGTCAAAAGTGTTTAACTATCTAAAAAATAAAATTATGTAATTTTTCCCTAAATTTAATTGAGAACAAGTTTCTGTATAATGTGTGTGACTATCTTAATAATGTTAATATGTATAAGGAATATAAGGAATAATGTTAATATGTATAAAGAATGTTAATATGTATAAGGAATATTAATTACAAATTGTTCACATCGGTTCAAGGAATATAAGGAATTGAAAAATTCTCAGCCACTTCAACAATCAGTGCGTTAATAGATATCATGAAAATAATTTTATTTTTCTATGATTTATTCTGTGAATTTGGGATTCCAGTGTGACGAATAGTTTTACAATGAAATTCAAATAATTCTTAAAATGATTTACCAAAATTCTACCTTTAGAAATGGAGTTTTAATTTATTTCATATTTATATTTAATTACGAAAATATATCCTCTGACAAGGGGAGTAAGGATAATTTTAATTGTCATTTAAAGTGTCATGTGTGGGAGGAAAATTTCCGCAGTGATTTCATGTCCCTTCTTTAGAGGCACGCAAGGATGGTGGAAGGTGATGCGGGGGGTTAATGATGAATGTCATCATGCATTTATAACTATTAAGGGGATGTTAATGTTTTTTTAATCCACGTTTATTCCTCTCTTGGAATCCAGGTTTATAACTATTAAGGGGATGTTAATGCACATTTATTCCTCTCTTCGACAGTAGGTTTTAGCTCATGCCCTTACAAGTGCTCTCGAAGCACTCGAGTGGCACAAGTTCAGTGTCTCTACCAACTAGGAAACCTATTTGAGTGACCCCTCCCACCAGGATCCAAGGCCAATAATTCCAAGTCCAATGGAGATGCATTATCTTCCCTCTCTCACTCCAAGGGCAGTGCGGTGTTCATAGTTTGTTGTATCTGCAGTAAGAAGGGAAATCACTACACATAAAAATTCCCTTACAAGGATCTCACCCCCACTGGTGCCACAGACACCTTAACAATGGATAAGGTCATCTTGGGCCTCACCTCTAGTGGAAGCATTGCTGGCAGGGCTGTCTTTCCTCTGCTACTAGGTGCCTCCTAGTCTCAGGGGTGGTGTGGACCGCTTTGGTGACTGCATGCACCACAAAAATGATGAATATTCTATTCGAGTTACCATTCTATCTGAGGACCATGAGGGATGTCAATCTGCATGATATTTTCAAGTTGTTTGTACACATCATGCATGTCTATGTGCCCATGGATCAGAAGATGGATTAGCAGTGGATTTGGTTTTGTTAATTTTGTTAACAGGGAAGGATGCTCAGAGAGCTATCAATAAGCTCAATGCCTATGGTTATGATAATCTTACTCTCAGAGTTGAATGGTCCACTCCAAGGAAAACGTTTTTTTTAAAAAAATTGAAGCAAGGTAGACTTAAAAGTAGGCATCTTTCCTTCTTTCTATGGAGTCTTTTACTTATTTCCGCTTTAGGTTTTGTAGGGTTTTTTAGTGTTGATAGGATCAGTTGTGTTTCACTTGAACACAATGATTCTCCTTTTATGTTGACTTGCCTCATTTAGTATAATGATTTATTTGTTTTCACTAAAGAAAACCTATCAAATCTTAATTTTTTAAAATCATCATGACATTTTTCTCATGGTATATTTTAGAAAATTGAAAGTTAAAATTTTAATTTTACCTTTTACTGTTGAGAAATCATTTGTGTACTTACAAAAAATCTATGTTTGTTTACTCTCAGGTATTATTTTATATCTTGAGAAAATTTTCTTAACATAGTACTTGAAAATAAAGAGTTTATCTCACATTTAGTTCAATATTACTTCAATGTAGACCAAACTCACTTTGGCTCTAACATGCTTCTTATCAAATCATGTGAAAGCAAAAAGTACTGTAAAGTCAATTATTATTTGATTTTCTCTCTATGGTGAGTAATGAAGGTTTTAAATATATGATTTTTGATGGACTATCACATTGAATGATATTTACCTATTCTATGAGTTATAATATAGTTCCCCCAACAATAATGATGCCATAATAAAATGACTGGATTTTAAAATTAAGTTGTACCAAAATATGCAACAGATACATAGATGCACTATAAAGGACTTGAGTTGGTTTCTTTCATTTTTCTAAGAAACATGTTCTCATAAGAGTGTCTTGTTGACATGCACGCAGAGATCGACTACCCCTGCAATGTCATACATCATCACTCACAAACAAGATTATCCATCATTGATTACGTTCAACAGGTATCCACTTTAACGAACATGTTTGTTTAATTTTATTTGTAGGGAAATTTGAGTGTCTGCAAACCCTTAAAATTTACTCCAAACACGTGAGGATTTCCTGAATTTGCATGTTTCCTGAGTTAGGGATGACAGTGATGGCATCTGACAGAGTGAGATGCGGGGAGCTTGAATAGGAGGATAATGAAGATCTAGAATTTCTTCTGCCACCATCGAATATCATCGGGATGGACGAAGAAGATCATCGAATACAAGTTCAATGAGCAGGGCTAGATGGTGGTTCACACCACTACCATGTGCATCAGAAAGATGAATTACATTTAATTATATTCTCATAGTCTGGATCGTCACCCTCTGCTAGTTTCTTCATAATATCTTTAGTAATTCTCTAGTTACACTGAGGTTCAATCACATCATAGTAAATGAACCTTGGAAGTGTCTCACATCTCTTGAAATTCATTAGCCTAGCGGCCGCTAGCCCGTATAAAAAGGAAACATGGTCAGTTTATTATTTTATAGAAAAATGTCAGCTTCCATGAAATCATTAAAATATTTTCCCAAGATCTGCATGGTTTAATGTTAATGACATTTTAAAACTGATAAAGACCTTATTCCAAAGAAAAAATTAAAGCCTAGCAGCCGCTAGCCGGTATAAAACAGAAACATGTTATATTTATGGTTTTGCAGATCAATGTTGGATTCCCTGAAATCATTAAATGATTTTCCAACAACTGCATAGTTTAATCTTTAATAAATTTTAAAACTGATAAGAACCTTTATTCCAAAGGAAAAATTAAAGCCTTGCAACCACTAGCCCATACAAGTGCACTCTCGAGCACCACAGAGACGTAATTTCGACATCACTGCCAACTAGGAACCCTACTGGAGTGACCCCACCCACTAGGATCCAAGGTTGATGACTCCAAGTCCGATGGAGATGCTCTATCCATCCTCTCTCACTCCAAGGGTAGTGCAATGCTCATATTTTTATATTATAGTAAGAAGGGTGATCACTGCACATCAAAATTCCCTTACAAGGATCTCACCCCTGCCCATGCCACAAACACCTTTACAAGGGATAAGGCCATCAAGGGCCTCATTTCTAGTGGAAGCATCGCTAGTGGGGTTGTCACTACCTCCATTGTTGGGCACCTCCCAGTGTCAGGGGCGGCGTGGACCACTCCGAAGACACCATGCGCCGTAGAAATGATGAAAATTATGTTCAAGTTACCAGTCTATCTGAGGACCATGAGGGATGTCAATCTGCATGAGCTTTTCAAGTTGATTTGATACATCACACGTGTCTACGTGGCCATGGATCAAAAGATGGATTAGAAGGGGATTTGGTTTTGTTAATTTCATCAATAGGGAGGATGCTCAGAGAGCTATCAATAAGCTCAATGCCTATGGTTATGATAATCTTATTCTCAGAGTCAAATGGGCCACTCCAAGGAAGAATTTTTTTAAAAATTGAAGCAAGGAAGACTTAAAATCAAGGCATCTTTCCTTCTTTCTATGGAGTCTTTTACTTATTTATGCTTTAGGTTTTGTAGGGTTTTAAGTGTTGATAGGATCAGTTATGTTTCACTTGAACGTAATGATTCTCCTTTTATTTTGACTTGCCTCATTTAGTATAATGATTTATTTATTTTCACTATAGAAAACCTATCAAATCTTAATTTTTTAATTTCATTTTGACATTTTTTTCTCATGGTGACGTTTGTTTATTTTTATTTGTAGGGTGATTTGAGTGTTTGTAACCCCTTAATCTTTAGTCCAGGCATGTGAAGATTTCCTGAATTTTCCTACTTCTTGAGTTAGGGATGACAATGATGGCATCTGACACAGTGAGATTCGGGAAGCTTGAATAGGAGGATAATCAATATCTAAAATTTCTTCTCCCACCGCCAAATATCATCGAGTTGGATGAAGAAGATCATGGAATACAAGTTCAACGAGAAGGGCCACAAGGTGGTTCGCACCACTACCATGCACATCTATAAATTCGATAAAGCGTGCCTTAACAACTGCACTCTCAAGCGTCGTGAGTGACGCAAGTTCATCATCTCTTCCAACTAGGAACCCTACTAGAATTACCCCGTCCACTGGGATCCAAGGATGACAAGTCCAAGTCCAGTGGAGATGCATTGTCCTTCCTCTCTCGCTCCAAGGGAAGTGTGGTGCTCATAGTTTTCATATCTGTAGTAAGAAGGGTGATCACTACACATCAAAATTCCCTTACAAGGTTCTCACCCCCACCGGTGCCATAGACACCTTAACAATGGATAAGACCATCGAGGGCCTCACCTCTGGTGGAAGCATTTCTTCCTATGTTGTTGGGGGCCTCCCAGTCTTAGGGGTGGCGTGGACCACTCCAGTGAAAGCATGCACCACAGAAATGATGAAATTTCTATTCGAGTTACTAGTCTATCTAAGGACCACAAGGGATGTCAATCTGCATGAGATTTTCAAGTCGTTTGTACACATCACGTGTGTCTACGTGCCCATGGATTAGAAGATGAATTAATAGGGGATTTGGTTTTGTTAATTTCATCAACAAGGAGGATGCTCAGAGAGCTATCAATAAGCTCAATGCCTATGGTTATGATAATCTTATTCTCATATTCAAATGGGCCACTCTAAGGCATATTTTGTTTTAAAAATTTGAAGCAATGTAGACTTAAAAGAAATCATCTTTCCTTCTTTCTACGGAGTCTTTTACTTATTTCTACCTTAGGCTTTGTAGGGTTTTTAGTGTTGATAGGATCAGTTGTGTTTCACTTGAACACAATGATTCTCCTTTTATTTTGACTTTCCTTGTTTAGTATAATGATTTATTTGTTTTCACTAAAGAAAACCTATCAAATCTTTAAAAAATTTTTTAAATTCATTTTGACATTTTTCTCATGGTGATGTTTATTTATTTTTATTTGTAGGGTGATTTGAGTGTCTGCAAACCCTTAAGCTTTACTCCGGACGTGTGAGGATTTCCCGACTTTTCTCATTTCTTGAGATAGGGACAACAATGATGATGTATGACATAGTGAGATGTGGGGAGATTGAACAAGATCATAATGAAGATTTAGAATTTCTTTTGCCACCCCCAAATATCATCGAGTTTAATGAAGTAGATCGTCGAATACAAGTTCAACGAGCAAGGCTAGAAGGTGGTTCACACCACTACCATCCACATCCGCAAATTGGCCAAAGTGCACCTTAAAAAGTGTGCCCTTGAGCACTGCGAGTGGCACAAGTTCGGCGTTGCTGCCAATTAGGAACCCTACTGGAGTGACCCCACCTGCCAGGATCCATGTCTGATGATTCCAAGTCTGGTGGAGATGCGTTGTCCAACCTCTCTCGCTCCAAGGGCAGTGCGATGCTCATATTTTTTCATATCTGCAGTAAGAAGGGAAATCACTACACATCAAAATTCCCTTACAAGGATCTTGTCCCCACCTATGCCACAAACACCTTAACAAGGGATAAGGTCATCGAGGGCCTCACCTCTGATGGAAGCATCCTTAGAGGGGCTGCCACTACCTCCACTATTGATCACCTCTCAATCTCATGGGAGGTGTAAACCATTTTGGAAATAGCATGCGCCGAAAAATTAATTAAAATTTTGTTTGAGTTACCAGTATTTCTGAGGACCACAAGGGATGTCAATCTGCATGAGCTTTTCAATTCATTTGGACACATCATACGTCTCTACGTGGCCATGGATCAGAAGATGCATTAGAAGGGGATTTGGTTTTGTTAATTTCATCAACAAGGAGGATGCTTAGAGAGCTATCAAATAAGCTCAATGCCTATGGTTATGATAATCTTATTCTCATATTCAAATGGGCCACTCCAAGGTATGCTTTTTTTATAAAATTGAAGCAAGGTAGACTTAAAATTAGGCATCTTTCCTTCTTTCTATGGATTCTTTTACTTATTTCCACTTTAGGTTTTGTAGGGTTTTTAGTGTTGATAGGATCAGTTGTGTTTCACTTGAACACAATGATTCTCCTTTTATTTTGACTTTCCTCGTTTAGTATAATGATTTATTTGTTTTCACTAAAGAAAACCTATCAAGATTATCCACCATTGATTAAGCTCAACAGGTGTCCACTTTAACAAACATGTTTATTTAATTTTTTTTGTAGGGAGATTTTTGTGTCTGCAAACCCTTAAAATTTACTCCAGACGTGTGAGGATTTACCGACTTTGCATGTTTCTTGAGTTAGGGATGACAGTGATTGCATCCGACAGAGCGAGATGCAGGGAGTTTGAATAGGAGAATAATGAAGTTCTGGAATTTTTTCTACCACCTTTGAATGTCATCGGGCTATAAAAAGATGATTGTCAAATACAAGTTCAATGAGAAAAGCTAGATGGTGGTTGGCACCACTACCATGTGCATCAGAAGACAAATTACATTTAATTATATTCTCATAGTCTGGATCGACGCCCTCTACCATTTTCTTCAAAATATCTTCAGTAATTCTCTAGTTACGCTGAGGTTCAATCACATCATAGTAAATGAACCTGGAAGTGTCTCACATCTCTTGAAATTCATTAGCCTAGCGGCCGCTAGCCCGTATAAAAAAGAAACATGGCCAGTTTATTATTTTGCAGACAAATGTCATCTTCCATGAAATCATTAAAATATTTTCCCAAGATTTACATGGTTTAATGTTAATGACATTTTAAAAATGATAAGAACCTTATTCCAAAGAAAAATTAAATCCTAGCGGCCGCTAGCCCATATAAAACAGAAACATGTTATATTTATGGTTTTGCAGATCAATGTTGGATTCCCTTAAATCATTAAATGATTTTCCAACAACTGCATAGTTTAATCTTAAATAAATTTTAAAACTGATAAGAACCTTTATTCCAAAGGAATAATTAAAGTCATGCAGTCATTAGCCTGTACAGAACAGAGACATGTTATGTTTATTATTTTGCAAATCAATTTCGAATTCCAATATTTTGATTTTTGGATTCCAGTATATGGGACTTTGGAGTGCAGTAAATTCCAATATATGTGATTTTGGATTCCAATATATGTGATTTGGATTCCAATATATGTGATATTGGAATCCAATATGTGTGATTTTGGAGTCCAGATAATTCCAATATTTAACATTTTGGAATCCAAAACTAGTAATTTCGGATTCCAATATTGGCGGAATTTTTTGCTACTCAGACTGGAATAAGTCAGATATACATTGAATCAAAGTTCAATAGCTCTTGATAAACAGAGATGAACACAAAGTTTCATAACCCAAAATATATAAATGATGCAGAACATGATCAGAGAGACACGAGAAAAGGAGGGAAAATAAGGAGTTCTCTTCTGTATTCAACAATTTATCTTTTGTACACCAACTAACTAGCATCCAACCCCTTTATAAATGAAAATGAAACCTTTTATAGGCAAGAGGGGGGAAATAACTACCTGAACTAACTAATTGTTAATTAAGTGACTAATCACTTAATTAGTTAAGTCACTTTAAATGAATTTAAAATTTTCTTTTATTTTCAAAAATAAAATTCAATAATAAAACATAACACTTAGTTTTGACGAGCACTTCAAAGAAGGAAGAAAAGAAATGGAAGAAGCTGGAACTTTGAGTTTCAACATGTGCATCCTGAACTTTGTCACTGTGACTAATATTTCTGATTCATTTAACACAATTGTGTTGGCAAGGTTGGTCATTCAGCTTCCCAAGGAATTCTCCATTTCCAATCTTGTTCCACCATATTGAGCTAGGGATTTAGAAGCTTCAACTATCACATTATTTAGCTCAGAGAGATCTTCTATCTTATCTTTTTTGAGATTTTTATTCTTTTACAAATCTCCCTTGATTAGTTTGGTGAAGTGTTCCTTGATTTTTTCCATTGAGTTCCATTGAGAAAAATTATCTTGGAAGAGATCACAACGGAGAGCTATGAGATCAACAACAATTTCGAATCTCAAATATTATCCCTTTTGAATGATGTTTTGCAAATCTATGGAAGCCTCCTCAAGAACCTTCATTCACCACGCCAAACCGAGTGACCACATGCGAGACATATTATTCTTAACATTGAATCAAATATTTTCTCCAAAAGGATGCAAATATCTTGGATTACATCTACCCATATATTTTTCTCCTTCTCAATATTCTAAATCCCTGAGCTTATTTGTTTATCTGCAACAATAATGTTTTCATAGGTCATGCACCCTTCATCAATGAATTGAAGACCAATCGTGAGTTTATTTTCCATCCAAGATTCAACAACTTTCCCTTAGATGGTATTTTTGTGTACTTCAGCTACTTCCTTCATATCAATATCAGTTGTTGTAGTAGAAGATGGAAGATAGGACAATGGACTAGGATCTAAGAGAGTGGTATCGAAAGAGAGGAAAGTTTTGATGTAAGTGGGGAGTGTGTGCACTTGTTCCTTTAACTACTCTTGATTTTGTTTACCATTTTCCACTCTTTCAATCACATTGTAGATTATCTCCTTCAAGTTATGCACATCCCCCTCAAGATTAGATTCCACCAAAGATATCCTTGTAAGTTCAAAATCAATTATAAATATTTCATGTTTTATCTTATCAATTGTGGGTATAGATATTTCAATAAATTGTTGGCCTAAAGTATTAGTAACCAGGGGGAAGTTGTCTTAGCTTTCTTAGGAGGAGAAGTACCAAGAAGTGCAGCCACAACATCATAATTAGGAACCTCAAATTTTGATTGAGTTTTCCTCTGCTTACTTTCAATCATGGGTTGGACCTAAGAGAATGAAGTATTTGAGATCTCACCCAAAGATGTACCTGAAGGTTCCATTCTAAGTGCTAGGGGAGAAAGAGAGGATTGTGATATGGAGATAGCTACAATAGTTGTATGAGGAAAAGGAGAGGGTATTCTTATATTCAACTTGGGTCTGGAAGCACCTGTTTTCCCCAAATCTTGAGTTAAAACTTTGACAACTTCTTCCTCTTCTTCTTCATTTTCTTCACTTTCCTCTTCTTTTTATTTTTTATCTCCTTCCTTTTCACTTACCTCCATCTCACTCTCCTCATTTTCTTCTTCTTGTTGTTCGACCTCTTCCTCCTTTTCTTCCTCTTGTTGAATATCATCCTTTTTGTCACTTTCTTTCTCTGATTCAACCTTCGAGGTCTAGGCATATACCTTGGTACCTATTTTGGTACAAAGATTTACAGCAGAAATAATATAAAAAATCTCTTTGTTACAAATTAATCTTTTATATTACATTTTCATTCGGGAAAACATTTATATATGCTTCATACTTCCTAGTTAATAGGAGACCTATTCACCACTCTCCCAATATAACCCTATGGTTATCCAAATACATAAAAACCTAACAACTTATATGTGAAGCACTAATTTATATATTCCTAACATTCCCCCCTTAGTGTGAACATGGTAGAAAACAATCACACACTCATCTGCAATATGATCACCCCTATGGCATGTCCAACTATGTGACTCATGACCTTGGTATAAAAGAAAGGCTCTCTCCTTCCATGGTTTGAAACAGGTTTACAACAAACCTTGACTTGAACAAGCCCCATCAACTGTCCACCTCGGGTGGTTTTCTAGATCTCCCACAAAAAAATTTCAAGATCCATGAATTGTCTTACATTGGTGCTTTTGTTTCTCTACAAAAAATTTTACATCAGTCAAGTACATAAGAAACACTGTCCGCTTTTACCAAACTGAGCAAGAATATTCACAATGGAAAATATTTCACATTACAACCATAATAACAAGAATGATCTTAATTGTATCGATCGCTACCACTCGATCTCGAACAACATAGGAAACTGCTAGTGCCACTAAAAGTTTCCCTTGACTTTAGCCGCTTTGGCACAAAATGGAAATGGAACATTGGTATTATGTTCCCCACACAATGTGAAATTTACACTTAGGAACACTGAAAAAAAATCGTATCAAACTACATACTATTGTTTGGATCTTGTTGTCTAGATCTTACTGCACATGATAACCATTACCAAAGAATGTATTCACATGTTGACCATCTTCCAAAGAAATACAACAATCAGAGGATCTCCAGAGTCAAAGGATCTATGTAGTTATCTACCTTCCTATGCAATTATTTTCGAGCATCCAAAAAACACACCACTCTAAGCGGAAAATTGAAACTAACTGCACACAATTGAAACAAATACTCACACCACAAAAATGCCATAACTGTTATGCAACCATGTCTTTGGTGACTGACAAGAGGTTGTTGATCGACCTCCAACCTCTGTTGCCTCCATCCTTTCGTGCACTACTACTAACTCATTCGGATTTGAATATGATACTCATATTGATTACAAATTAGACGTCGGGTTACACCAAAAAAGCGTTCGTGAGACAACTTTTTTTATTTTCCGACTTTTGACACCGATTCAAATTTTTGACTCTTTTGACATAAATAACTTAATCTGCTATAAAATTATAGGTTTGAAACTTAATTTTTGATATTTTTATATAAATATCAAGACACAAAAATAAAAAATAAAAAATAAAATAAAATAAAAAGTAGTTAAAAAATAATTAAATATTACTTTTTAATATAATTATAAACAATATCTTAACGATGACTCTTGACACAAGTATTTTTAACTCCGATGAACAACCCTAGCACAAGAACTAACACTACAAATATTTTGATTGACAATAAATTTATAATAACAAGACCTACAAAACAAAAGGCTAAAAATATAACAAGACAAGAGACGACGACTCTAATTACTCATTGAAAATTTTATTGCTTATAAATGACTAAAGCTAATATACTTGGCCGAGCAAGTTTGATAAGAGGATAATTCTAATTTTGAAAAGCCAAACCTACGAAGACGCGAACTATGAAGACAACCACGAGTAACAAGTTAATGATCTCAAACCTTGACCAGACTTAGCATGTACAAGACATTATAGGACAGATCTGATTGTTGACAGAAACATCAACCATGCATACCTAGTTATGATGGATCGAATAGCAGGAAGAAAGAAAAACAATCTGCGCATGAACTCTCCAAAGTTCAATACAATCCAAGATAAACTGGTCACGGTGAATGGATCTGTAGCACATGCATTTTCACCCTCTGTATTGATCTGAGCAATCGCCTTTTTGGATAACATCGAATCCACTCTCCAACTTTTCCCTGCATACAATCTTCTTTCTCTTGAATTATAACAATGGATCAAGAGCAGAATTGGATGACCGACAACTTATAATGAATAGTGTGACCCGTATGGTATACTATTTTGTTCCGTTCTGTTCCCCGTCTAACTCTGAATCAAAATCAAATGTGTCCTTTGTAATTATAAATGTGACTCGGAGCTCACCAGTCAAGGGATGCCCTCACTTTGGCTGTGAATATGCTGTTCAATTTCATTCAATCACCACGATGCATGCCCTGAGTGATACGTTAAATAGTAGATTAATACCTTCAAATTCTTTCAAGGTCCTCAATGCATGAGTTCGAGCATTGAGCATCAATGTGCTCTACCTCAACTTATTGATCTACATATCTCACTTCCTAGTCATCATCGTTTTCATCCACTTTCATGACAACACCTCTTCATTGCATGGTTTCCATATCCTATACATGGGCTTGCATTCCTCTTATCAAATTGTCCAAGTCAATTATTCTCGCCACTCTATTCACTCTTCGTACTATCGTTTCCTCGCAATATTCTCACAACAAGATTTTGCAACCTCACACCCTCTACCCAAGAATGCAATGTTGGAGATGTTTATAACCACCTTTTACCTACACCCCTAGTATGGAAAGAAACAAATTATAAGGTCTCTTGTATAACCTAAATTGATAATCACACCAATCTCTACAATAGGACTCATAAATCCTATACTTTGACTGGCCTCAACAAGACTCAAACAACTTATGCTCATATACCAAACTAATGTAGTCACACTCAGGGTTCCCAATGAAGGGGCTTCTTCCTAAACGTGGCCCTTATATAAGTAGACCTCACAAATAGGAAATATCTCATACACAACTTTTAAAGAAAAACGAAGTTTTTTTATCATTTAAGGAAACAATTACAAATTTTGACACAATGCACTTGAACCACAATGACAATTTTTTATGAGACTTAACAAGCATTTTATTAATAATTCCCCAACCTGAACCTATCATAAGCTTGTTGAATGTGCTAAAATTCCATGGAGCTAGAGTTTATCTCACAATTACAAGGATGGTTTCCTCAGATCAAGATTAACTTGATAACACAATTAAAGCTCTCAAATCAAGATCAATGATATTATAAGGATAAAAGATGTCTTACAACTTTGCACATCCCTTATACATATAAAATTCATGTGTGCTTGGTGGGAGAGAAAAGATACCATATGAAAGTAAATATCCCCCGAGGAATATACTATTAGGTGTCCATGGTTGGTCATTGATCTTGTTAAAATGTCCATCTTCATCTTATCGAGCTTAACCAAGTGGTACACTGCCATGTAGGATGGATCCAGGTCCATGTTCGTATGTTCACAACTATAGTGATGTTGATAATAATTTTAAGTGTGAAGATCCCATCATTTTCTCTTTTTGGCTTATGTGTGCATTGGACAATATTGTGTGGCATTCTTCGTTATTGCGTGAACTTAGTAGTTTTTGGTGGCATCTGTAATATCATGCGCCTTTTGTAATTTTGTGTGGATTTCATATTATTGTGCAACATCTAAAATTTGGCTAAGGAAAGGAGACCATGTTGTTGTCTAGTAGCCAATCACTTCACAAGGTTATATGGGTTGGCACTTCACCTAGGAAGATGCATATACGCTCACCTAAAGCACACGCAACCAACCAAGTCCTTCCTTTACTTCGCTTATCAAAATGTGGTTAGAGCATACATATTCATCCTAACATACATGTAAGAATATAGAACATAGCTCAAAAGAAGCAATGGCAACACATATAATAAGAAAACTTAATCAACATAGATAATTATAAATAGTACTTGAATTCCCATTATGCCATACTCAGATATGCTAACCTTTGCAGCCCATATGCAATAATCCATTACAAACATAATTGATTACATAAACATGGTGATTACATAAAAAGTTGCTTACAAACATGCGTTGGACATTCACGTATACAGAATAATTCACATACTAGCTCTCACATACATCATACTCTCCAAAGTCACACATCCAAGAGCTTCTACCAAAAAGGTCCCTATTACAAAGAATACTACACCTATTTATACACGGTGGGGACTTTCCCTTCACCACTTACATGTGTTTATCCTAATAATAGGTGTGTTGATAATAGGCTACATGCCTTTAAAAATCTTATTTATCTTTAGTTCAAGCTATAAATAGACTCATCTTCGTAACATGCTTTAATTCCTATAATTAGAAGTCTCCTTGCATGTGATGTCTCTATCCTTGTCTTGTATTTGATTTCCTATTTCTATACCGTGCTTGTGTGTCATGTACATCAACTTTACTTTCTTTCCTATTTTTAGCCTTGACTTGGAAAATGGCTAAGTCCTGGAAATTTCTATGTATATGTGCGTGAACCCCTCACATGCTAACTCTCCTTTGTGTTATGTACACCTTTGTGTGCACCCTTACACACATCCTTTTGAAATTTGCACATCTCTTCACTACATGTGTGTGCGGCTTATCTTCCTATGTGCAGTATCAAACCTATGCACATGGCTAATACTTAGTCATTTATTCTTACCAACATTACCCCACACTAGGAGTATTTTCGTCCTTAGCAATAAATGAACCAAAAAATGCCTTCTCCAAAAAATTGACTAAAGGATGAATGAAACTTGAAGAATAAAGGATAAAGGCTAATTACCCTAATGAATCAAATAATAAAGCATCTAAAATCCTTGCACACATCAAAATTCCGGCCTTTGGTGGTGAGATAAGTTCTAGAAACTCCCTGTTTATTATGTTTTATAAATCCTTCCGGCCCTTGAGTTCTTTAGTAGCCTTGTCTTGCATTGCTTCTACAATATCGAGCACTTACTCAGAAGTCAACTCATTTACCTTCTCCTTTAGGTACTTGACTACCACAGCTAGTTATGAGGCCACTCCCTGTAGTATATCCATTTTTCACGCAACCAAGGGGTATATTTCCTTAATGCCTCTCCTCAATCGTTTCCTTCATGTCTTTGATTAGATCTCTTTTCTCCATGAATTTTGCGATGACCATCTCTCGCTCGGCCTTATTATTCTTCATTTTGGTCTGTATTTTCTTCAAATTTGCCTCTTCACTGGTAGTGTGCACGCTTATAATAGGAGACAATTCTTGGTAGTTATAAAAAATATACTCTTCCTTTCGTGTAACCTCTTTCACCTATACAACCAATTTCTCTTACTCTGTAATATTCTTCTCAACCTGTTCTTTATTATTTTTCTTCAATTCATCTAATTCTTCAACCACCAACTGTGATCCACTCTTTCTTTCTATCAACATCATTTTTACTAGGTTCTCTAAATAGTGAAACTCTATATACTCATCCTGGGCTTGATCTACCAACTCCGGACACGTGCCCATGATGCTAAAAATTACATCGGTTTCTTTTTTATACACATTCGTCGTTCTCTTCTTCTCATCTTTTCAATATTCTACGAGATTTTGGATTTCATTGTCTTTAAACTCTACATCATGTCGCATCCTTTTGATAATATCATCCTTGTCAAAGTTCCTTCTTCCTACCTCTTACGCCATTTTGTTAAGTGTATTACACGTTTGTTCATCTGTTATTTGTGTGGATTCGACGATGGGGAAAGATTTCCCTGGTAGTTTCTTCAGTCGCATCTCAGATAGTGACTTCTTGTTAACCTAAAACTTTGAATCATCCATATGTGTGTGGTAGTTCCACAAGAACATCTTCCTCATGTGCGTCAGGGTTTGTTCTTTTCAAACATTCCCCAACATAACAAGTCCTCTATGGGTACTAAATTTTGGTATATTCCCTAAGCACCTTCGCGGGGTCATCTGGGGACCTTGTGGAGTTTTCCTTCACATCCTCCCCTTCATGCATTGCTTCTTTAACACTTCTTGCACAATATTAAACTCATTACTTCTTGTTTCACCTCTTGCGCCTTGATTATCCCTAATGCCTTTATCTTTAGTTTCCCATTCTTCCTCCTCAAGCTCAACCTCACGCTCTTCTTCATGCTCTCCATCACCCTTGAATTCCTCCTTGCATATGTCACGTGTCTCCTCTTCATGATCATCCTACACAGGATCTTCCTTGGGTTTTTCCTCGTCCTCTTGCTCCTCTTCCATGTGTGGATCCTCATGTACTAGTGCTTCCTCTTCTTCCTGCAGTGGATATTCCTCTACAATTTTCTCTGAGTCCGCTTCCATGTGTGTTTCTTCTTTTCCTTCCATCTCCTCAACCACATTTTCTTCCAATTCCTCGTATTCATCCTCGATATAAATCATTCAAGGTTTATTCTTTGGCGGGATTTGATTCTTCTTCACTAGACTTGGTTTTTTTTTCATTGGACTCGGCTTTTGTTTTGGTACATCTCCACCTGATGGCTCCTTTTCTACACGTGAGGCACTTGCTTCTCCACACTACTTTCTCTATTTTGTCTCTTATTGTGATCTAACTGTCCTGTAACTAGACCTTCTTCCTCTTCTTCATGAGTCTTTTCGCACGGCCATTTAGGAATTTGTACTTGTGCTTTCTTGGCGGTTATGGCATCGTGGAGGTCTCCGTGTCAATTTGATATTCGTTCCCATCCTTCATCTTTGGTACTGAAGGTTGACGATATACCCTACATGTATCTTTTACCCACTACCAGTGTTATGAATGGGATTGAGGTCCATGGTGTTGAGATTCCATTAATCTCTAAATATGCTGACCTTGATGCACATATCCATACTTCTTTCTCCATGTATGGTAAGTCTGAAGTCTACCACTCAATATGTATTGATATTTAAATGTTGTGTTTCCTCAATCTATGTTCACCACGTGAAAGTACTTTAAGGTGAATACAAAATGATAGTTTGCACCATGTCCCCATCTCTCCATTCTTCATTAAGAATCATCGTAAGGCTGGCAATTGTTGCATCATTATAAACTCTGCTTGTTTTTCTAGCAAGTGTTGGTAACTCCCTTGGTACATACACCAATTCATTCTCGAATGCTTGGTGAATCCATCTTGTACCACTTCTCCACAATGTGCACTTATGTGGGAGTTATTGATTCCACCATCAAAAGTGAATTTTTCAAACCATTTTCTCTGAAGACTTATCTTCAGATAAGATGTATCCACATATTATCTTCCAGGGCCATCTGGATAGCCCAATTTCATAAAATACTATCAACAGAAGAATTAAACACCAAGTGAACTTGTCTCCTCATTTAGTTTGTGCCTCATTCTCTTCAACAATTCCTTCATATATTTACAAGGATGATGTTATACTTGGTTTTATGTGAGCCATATTATGCATGATGTGGAGGAACTTCTTATTCACCTCATTTCAGCTCTTTGAGGCTCCTAACTTATAACTCATCAAGCATGCGGCCACTCTACCCTTGGTAGGGTCATCAATACTTATCAAAATTAAATTTTTATATTCCATTTTAGATATTGTAACATGGTGGCCATTTCTTTAAGCTTGATGTCATCACACAATATCCATCTCTATCTCCTCCCCTTATCACGCATAGACTTGTTACTTTATTGATCAACCTGGAATTACCAACCTCATTCTTCTACCTAAAGAAAAAGAAGTAATCCTCATGTACGTGCACCCTTAACATAAACCATTGGAATAGACATGTGGGCAAGATCCTCCCAATGTAAAACAACTCAAATATATTGAAGGAATCCTTGACTTCTTCCAGGGTTGTATGCACTGAATCATAAAAAATAAGCTGACCCTTCCATAGTCCTTGTATCCTAATTCACGTAAGACATCCTTATTTATGTCAGCCTCATGCCCCTATGCATGATGATTGTATTCACTAATATTGCAATTGGTGGCAGCTTTGATGCCCAAGGTTGCCCAACTATAACTTGTGGTGGGTATTGCATTTTTAGAACCAATCTTCTAGTGCCTCATCAAAATTATTATTCTTGGCCTTGTTCTTTGGTGACTTCGTTGGTGCCATTGTTTACTCTCGACCGGTATAAATATTTCAAATCATGGAACTTTGAAAAATGTGCCCTAGGTGCTCAAAATTCCACACCTATTTGCTCTAATTGTGAAATTCCTCTAGTGCTGCACTTCCACACTTCCTTCTAAAATTTTACACTTATGTATCTCAACTTTGTGCCCTAATCCAACCCTCCCAAAATTTGTGCCCTAATCATGTAAACCCAAGTTATTTTGTCTTCATTTGGGAACCCTAGCTCTATGTGTCTTACCTTTAACAACCTTTGCCCAACTACCACTTCTTCTAAAGGAGATCTCCCATGTGAAGGTTTTTTTCTCACTCACTCTAGTTCACTTGGTTTTCCTCGGTTTTATGGTTCATTCGTCACATTTTACACTTTGCTTTGTCACAATTTAAGATCTTCAATCCACACAAGTTCTCAAAATAAAGGTAAGAAATACTTTATTCGCGCCACTTTTATATATTTTTCAATTTACATCACATTAATTAAACTCCACCTACCACCATTTTCATCCTTAAATAAAGTTTATAATTTTACACTTTTGCACGTGATAGTCCATAACCTTCGTGTGCGCTGCTACTTCCCAAGCTACAGATCCTCTTGCGCACATTTCCTTACACCACACACATTCTTCCTCTTTGCCACTTGCCAAGTAGTCTAACTTGCTCACTTCCTCCCTCGCATTACACTATGCACAGATCTCCATTCATGTGGTTTCCAATCTGAAGCAATTTTATTACCTTCAAGCACCATCATCCTTAAGGAACCTATGACACTATCCAAGAATTCATACCACCATATATTTCCATCATACACCAATACATTTCTCCAATTGTGCATCCATGATTATTTCCAATGTGCACACCTTACTCACCACTTGACTTTTGCTCACATTCTTCTCATAACCAATGCGGCATGCATAATTTAACTCAATCCTATCAAGCATTTGTTAACCAACCTGTCCCAGTATATTATCTCTGCACACCTACATCTGATTCCACCCCACAATAAAAGTATGTGCAGTCCTTATGCATCAATCTAACATAGAGTAATCATCTTTATGTGTGAACATGCTTATTACAACAAAAAAAAAAAAAATACAAAGGGAAATATAATCTAAATGGAAATAATACCTTATTACAAACAAAAAAGAAGCTTATTTATAGTAGGGCTTCAACCTACTCCCATTGAATAATTGGGAAACATAGTTCCATCCAACTTGTAATTGACATGTGCCTAATTCCAATATCTTGGTTACTAATTAAATTAATCCCAACTAATGCACTTTAAAAACAATTTCCCAGGATGGAGTAGAACTATGACAAAGGAGATAATGAGGGACTTAAGTGAGTCATATGTAATTCAAAAGGAATATATATCTTTCCCAGTGATCTAAAAAAAAAAATAAATTAAAGAGTTCTTAATATTCCTCTCATGCCAAGCCTTTTGTCTAGATTTCTCTGTCTTGTGACTCCATCATGTAATAACGTGCCTCTCATCTAATTGCATTAATTTATCAATTCGATCTCATCCACTAGTTGTCTCATCATTCATTCCTCCTGCACATACAATGCGTAGGGAGGGTAACATAAACTCCATGGGAAAAACTTCCTCTGTGCCAAACACCAACTGAAAGGGTGTGGCCTTATTCAACCTCTTATAAGTTATTTTATATGCCCATAACACTATTGATATATTTTCATCCCAATCCTTCCAATTTCACATATATTTGTCAAGGTTTGTCCCAATATCTTGTTAAAATCCTCTACAGTTCCATTGGCTTATGGGTGATAGGGTGTAGTCTTATGGTGTGCTACCATGAACTCTGCCAATAATATTTTGTTTGTTCATTTAGAAAGTGAGTTCCCTTATCACTAGTAAGGCTCAATGGACAACCATACCTACTTATGATGTTTTCCCATAGAAATATTATTATTGTTGTTGCAGTGTAATCCTTTGTAGGTGCATCCTCTTCCCACCTTGTCAAGTAATTTGTGCATGTAATGATGTAGCATGTTTCTATCCTGCACACAGGTGGTGCAATTGGGCCTACAAAGTCAATTTACCATTTCTCAAATGACTATGCACTTGCTATGAGGTCATTAGTGACATCTCATCCTGGTTTCTTAGGTTTACTTATCCTCTGAAAATGGTCACAAGCCTTGAAAATTCCTTAGTGTCCTTATAAAATTTTCCCACCATAATCATTGTACCAATAAGATCTTGTGTGTTGTCACTTCACCTACATAGTGTCCTCCAACTATTCCACCATGTGCTTCTTCCATTATAGCTTCACGTTTGTGATCCAGAAACACATTTGCGCAAGACTTCATCTCTACCCATTTTGTATAAGTCTCCTCCAATGAGCTGGTGGGGTGCCATGTAGAATGGCAAGATTATTCTTCTCTAATGTTTTCATGCCTTCAGGTGCAAGTCTAGTGCGCAAGAATACTATAATCTTTTCTAAGTTAGTTGGCGCATGGTTTAGTCCAAACAATTGGGCATCTGACATAGTATCTTCTATGATTTGTGTGTCCTCACTAGAATTAATCCTTGACAAGTGATCATGCCCCAAATTTCTCTTTTCAGGGATTCACTATCACTGAAAAATAAAATTCCTAAAAGAGAAGGATCTAACGACAGATGGACTCTTGTAAAACTGGATCATTAACCAAGTACTTTAACACCATATGATCGGTATATAATATAAATGTTGTGGCCAACAAGAACTTCCTAAAATTATGAAGCACGTATATCATTGACAAACGCTTCACGCTTCTGTAGTTGTATAATTTTTTTCATCGGCGTCAACTTCCTACTTGCACAAAGCAAATGAGATGATCAACATTTCCTTCACTAGGTTATTCTAATACTACTCCAATAGTTGTACCAAAAACATCAACATGCACATGAAATGGTTTGTTCTAGGAAGGGAAGTAAGATAGGAATGGTGGTTAGCTTCTCCTTCAAGGTCTCAAATTCTTGTTGTTGTGTGTCACCCCAATAGAAATTTCCTTTGGATTTCAACAACTCTTCCAGTGGCATGAAATCTTGGCATATCCCTTAATAACTTCAGTAATAACCAGTGTGCCCAAGGAATCCGTGCACTTCACTCTGTATTAGTTGGTTCTTCCAACCCCAAAATAACTGTAATCTTGGTTGGGTCCACCAACAAACCTTCTTTGAAAATCGATGTGACCAAGTAAGTACCAAAAGGTGTTGCAAAAATAAACTTCTTGATGTTCAAAGAGATGCTAAGCTACCTACATCTTTCAAACATCAATCTCAAATAAGTCATAATGATATTTCAATAGTCCATAGACAGTCCAATCATCCAAGTATACCTGCAAAAACTTGTGAATAAAATCTTGGAATGCTTGAACAACTATGCGTGAAAACATTGTTAGCGCATTCTTTAGTAAAAATGACATGATTGTTTAAGCAAAGCTTCCCCATTATGTTGCAAATTTATCTTTTCTTGATCTTTAGTGCAATCCTCACCTGATGGTAACCTAAAAACCCATTCGTAAAAGAATATATTTCATGCCCTACAACAACCTTCTAGGATTTCTTCAGTGAATGGTGTGGGAAAATGATCAATGACACATGAAGAATTTAAAACTTTATAGTGCACACACATCCTTATCTGACCATCCTTTTTAATAATAATCAACATTGGGCTTATTCAATTGGACTCATTAAGCTCTATGATGTCTAACTTGAGAATTTTTTCAATCTCTTCTTTTACTTTGACACACAAGTTGGGATTCATCTAGTAAGGCCTCTTCTAAACCGGTTGTGCACCTTCCTTAAGCTTGATCTTTATTTCACCTAATGATGGATGTACACCCTTTAAATCTTGATAACCCCTAGGAAATAAGATCCTGAAATTCACACAACAAATCAATGATTTTTTGCAACTTCAGTTTCAGACCAATAATCACCAATTATCACCTTCCTTTGGCATGTCTTCAGTTCCAATGTTTAATTTATTAGTCTTTAATGACACATGGTATGTGTGTGCTTTCTCATCTAACTGCGGATTCCAATACCTCATGTGCACCTTTTGTGTGCTTAATATCCAAATCCTCTACCTCTTCATCATTTATGAGGTAAACCAACTTTCCTTTCTCTTTTTCTTTCAAGCGCGCCCCAACAATGTTTCTTCTATTTCCACCACATCTTTGCACACCTTCAGTATCAACCTCTCCAAAAAAATAGAATCATGAGCTCCTCAGACCTTCACGTTATCTCCCAATGTGATGTGCCTCATAATCTACAAGGCTTTATGGATTGGAGGCTTAGTAGAAAAATAATCAAAACTATAAAAAATGCCTTCAATCAGGTCACACCAACTCATTGTTGTCTCTACTTCAATTCAGATCATGTATGTACCAAGCATGCATGCAACCATGCAAAGTAGAGTAAAAATTTTGCACCCATAGAGATGGTGGAAAAGCATCTTTCCCTTGCATCCAATTCCACTCACAATTGTGAACATGTACTGAAGGAGGATTCTTTTCATCATAATCCTGCACTAATGAAGGGAGATTACTCCTTACAAACCTTGTCAAGAAGGCTACTATGATTTCATGCCAACCTAATAAGTTGTCTCTGTGTGTAGCCCACTAGCGTTTTGTTGTCCCATGCAAGGTGTATACCATCATATTTCTCTTATCTCCCTCATCATGCCATTGTTCCTCCATCACACAAGAAAGATTCAGGATTCTCCTCTCCAATATACTTCAACAAACTAACCTTACCCAACTGCCTAACTGTGCATGGTCTAATCATCCTGGTAACTCTTCCTCAACCTCGTAACAACCATATCATAAGTGTACCATGGGCCCAATTATCACAAGCCACACTAGTTTTATCATTGATGGACTACGCGTCTTCCTAATGAAGTAACCCCTCTTTTGATGGTTCTACATTCTCTGGGTCACGCACCGTATGTGCATAGATTCTATTAAGATATTCTTCATTGATGGGATTCATGTATAAGGCACAATATTTTCATCATCATAATGGGTATCACAACACATGATCATCCTTATTTTCAAAACTTACATAGCTCTTGTTAAAGCAAGTCTGTTGGTAGCATAACACTAAGGATGACCTAAAAGCATTGGGAAGTTATCCTTTAGCTAGCTCAAGTACCTCAAAATCACTTGTAAATTTGGATGCTTGAATGGTGATAGAAGCATCCTTTAATACCCCAATGGGCATGACCCTTGTCTTGTTAGCCATATACAACACATTTGAGGATGGATGTAATGGTGGCCTTCCCATTTGGTTCCAAGCATCAAGGGTGAGAACATTAACTTCCACACATGTATCAATAAGAATATTACTTACCAACCATCCATTTATTACTACGTCGAATGTGATATCATTTGTCATATCATGGTCCTGAGGTGGTAAATTTGCATGAAAAATATAGAGCTTTCTTTCTACACTTGTGTGTGGTATCCTGTCACGCAGCCATTCTCCTAATAAGGGTATGATGTTATCTTGTCTAAGCATTTTAAATACCTCTTGAAGGTCATCAACATCCTTTTGAGGGGTTTCAACACTCTTTTCACATTCCTTATCATGTGCATGCTCCTTCAAGTATTGAATCTCTCCCTAGAGCTCTTTGACGATGCCTATAGTCTCCTGATACACTTCCTTTCTGATTGTGACCACATCTGGATACTTAGCATGCACCAACTTCTTCCCTTATGATGAGTGGTCTTTTCCTTCCCTTTCTCACATGCGTGCACTGCCTCTACACGTAGTGACTAATAAGGTTGAAGTTCAGGTTCAACCATCTTCTTAGGTGCCCATTTTCCTTACTTAGCATGCTCCACCTTAATCATAGTTGCACCCTTATCCTTCTTGTTATTCTTACACATGTGGGCATACAAGTCTTACAATCTTCAACCTTATGCACCTTGCCATGGTATGCGCAAACCTACTTCTTCGGACACTCACGCTGATAATGATAAGGTGACTCACAAGTATAACATGTTCCTCACACAAACCTTCCTTAGCCACCATGACCTATACTTCAGAATCCTCCTCTAAAGCCTCCATTACCATTATTGTGCCCTTCATTATTCTTCCCTTCTTGCACCTATGAGCTACTTGCCACACTGGTCTGGCGCAACCCTATTTCACATGCCTCATGAATATGATAAACTAAATGATAATCAGTTGTGTCATGGGTATGTGCATCACATATTTTGTAATACATGGAGACATTCTTCTACATAACGCACTTGTAAAAGTGGACAATTACAGACATCATGATTCTTATGAAAAATATCACAAGTTGTTAACAATGTGCACACATTCTTACATGGAAAACTATCCTTTGAATGTTCCTTCCACCTCACAATCAGTGCACGATAATCCACTACACATCTCATGTGTTGAACTGGTAGATAATTTCTCCAATTGAGTGGCCATTGCTACAATCTGTGCCTCAAGGAATGGACTTACCCCTGTGTCTACACTTCCCACTAGCTTCTGTGCATGCAATGTTCTTCCAAGGCTTCACACAGGATCAGTGAATGTCTTATGTGATAGTGCCCTTCGAAAAGGTGTCAACAAACCACTATACATGTTGGATCTGATGTATGTCATAGGAAAGCTTAGATGACAAGGTCTTAAAACGCGCTCCATACTCCCTAACGCTTTCAGATAATCCCTTCTTAATATCCTTCAGCACGTTAATGCTCTGTTGCTCAAATTCAAGTATATGGAATTCAGCCAAAAAGGCATGGTGTAAACACATCATAATCTATTATTATCTGATGTGGATCATATTTCTTATACCAACTATGATCATGGAACTATAGTGTGGTCACAAATTGTCTTGCCTTCCAATCTAGAGTTGTTATTCCCTTAGCCCTCCATAATAATTCACACTTACATACATGCTCAACTACATCTTCCACTCCTCTATATTCTGGAAAATGAAGGGACATCTCAAAGAAAATATGAGGGGTTTGTTGTTGTGGTTATTAAGGCTATTGTGTTGGTTGTTATGGCCCTTGTCTTGGAGTGGGGCCAGATCTTGAACCTGAACCTCCACCAGTATTTCCTCTATGTGGTGGATTACCTGAACCTCCTGAGCCTCCTTCCATGACTTGGGGACCTATAGATGTAGTACCTTATGTCCCCGTAGTAGTGCTAAATTGACACCAACTATTGTCTCCTATACTCCACCAATAGGATTACTTCTAATGGGTAGTGTGCCACTGCTTTGTCCTGATGATGCCCTACCAAATTTCTTCCAAAAAACTCATCCAAACATGGAGCCTATTACACTTCCATATGTGTGACCTTAATCTATTGTGCCTCCTGAGATGATACTAAAATGTGCCTACCTATATCTCCTACCCAACATGGTGATACTTGATTACCTTCCTGCTCACCTTCACTATGATGATCTTCTACAACAACTCCCAAATTTAAATCCAAACACCAAGAGTAAGGGCTAGGTGGCCAGGATGGGTCATAGATGTGTGCCAATGGTTCTCATTCTCTCCTCAGACTCACTCTCATCAGATGCCAATGGGGTCCTTCTACTATGTGCTTCCCCAGTACTAGAAAGAGATGATCCTGTGGTCCCTCACCTTCTGCAGGGTTCTCATAATCTCTACCTGACATTATTCCTGTCAGTCTTAGTGCCTCTTCAACTTCCATCTCTCATGCATCATTATACCTGCATGCAGTATTTCTTCTCTATCCCTTTCTTCCACTTGGACCAACACCATCCTTCCCAAACCTGATTCCTACCACTACGCACGGTGGGGTTTTAGCCTACCATAGGAAAATTATACATCCTAAGCTCAATCATCAAGATCTTAATATCTAAAGGCCAATGCGCACAAATATGATCCTCTTGGCTCATGTAAAAACCAAAACTCTACTTCTTCCAGGCATGAGTATGTTGAAATCACGTACTCAAAAGTATAATTGTGTAGCATACCTTCCCACCAGCAATTTATATCTCTTATCCATAGCTGGCATCATCCAAATCAAAGAGTGAATGATAATGGCCCTGGCTCCAAACTTTCTTCCTTCCTATCCAACACCCCTGTTATCCACATAAGATACTAACCACTTATATAATTCTACTAGGAAGAAGCTGAAGAACATCTCATATAAGAAATCATAGAGGTTGTCTTCCACCCACTTGTGCACATTAAAATCAGGTCTAGTGTTGTATCTTGAGAAAATCATCTTGGTCCATCATGCACCCAAAGCTCAATATTCTCCAAAGATAAACAGGAACACCATGTGTCATGCCACATCCTAATGAGTAGAATGAAAAGAGGTCCCCAAAACATGGAACCAAAATGTAGTCTTTTTATTTAGCCAATGTTATAGTTGGTCACATGCTAGCACTTCATCTTCAGAATAGGTATGAACACTCACCCAAAGCGCACAACCAACCAGGTCCCTCCTTTACTTCGTTTATCAAGATGTGGTTAGAGCATACATATTCATCATAACATAAATGTAAGAAGATACAACATAGCTTAACAGAAGTAATGGAAACACATATAATAAGAAAACTTAATCAACATAGATAATGATAAACAAGTATTTGAATTCCCATTATGTCATACTCAGATCTGCTAACCTTTGCAACCCATATGCAATTATCCATTACAAACAGAATTGATTACATAACATACTCACTGATTACATCCATGTCCTGTTTATAACCATGTGGTGACCATGTGCGTATACAAAATCAATCACACGTCTAGAACTCATACCTAGACACTCTCATAAGTCTGACATCTAGCATTGATCTTTCTTATACACACATACAAAAGGTACCTACTATAAAGAGCACTACACTTATTTATACATGGTGGGGACTTCCTAATAATAGGTGTGCTAAATATAGGTTGCATGCATTTACAACTTTTCTTCTATCTTTAGTTTGAGCTATAAATAGCTCGGCCTCAAAATGTACTTTAATCCTATAAATAGGTTGTCTTCATGCTCCATCCTTATGTTTCCTTGCATGTGCTTTTCTATTTTTGGACCTTGCTTGTGTGTCACGCCATCTCTTGTTTTCTTTCTTATGTTTAGCCTTTACTCCAAAATAGGCTAATTCCTTAAGCTCTATCTGAATGTGCGTGAACCTTCGCGCATTGACTTGTTTTTACCTTACGCGCACACTTTCGCGCGTCCTTTTGAACTTTGCACATCTCTTCATTGCCTGCGTGTGGTCTCCAACCTCCACGCATGGCTAATACTTAGTCATTTCTTCTAACCAATAGATCATTTCATATCTCAGACATGAGTGGTGCGTAATTGCACATTGGGCATAAAATTGCTCAAAATTTATTTGCAACTAAGTCTACTTATTTTTTGTTGACACAAGAATGCATACAAACACAATGCTCCTACATCATATCCCACATCAACAATATAAATATATAAATTTGATTAAACCATTTACGTTCATTTAAAAAATAATATAAACAAATAGTAACAAAATTTTGAAACAATCAAGTAGATCACAACATTGCAAGTGTGTATAGAAATTGATTTAAATATATGTTTGCAAGACATTTTGACACTAACATGCATAGTTTAAAATAAAGCACAAGTATACATATACAACATGTTTGCAGTCTATATAATGGCACATGTAGAATCTAGGGCGGGACCTACATGCGTATGTTCGGCAATGAAATCAAACCACAATTGTCCTTCAAGCGGAAAATAATCATGCATGGGGTCATTTTCACCCATGAACAAATCATTAGCTAAAATAGGTGAAAGGGGGGCATATTATCATTTTTTAAACCCTCACAGTCTAACTAATACAATTGACAATTAATAGCAAGATTGTCGTCACCCTTAAACTAGACAAGCACATGAAAAGTCGATAAAGATTGTGTACCACTAATGTCACTAACTTCAATAGTCGTTACACGAGCAAAACCTTTTTATTTTTTTTTCCAAATTTTCATATCATCCAAGAGTAATAGTTTTCTAAATAGGGAAATTGTAATCACGATAGCGTATAATAATTATTTACAAAATTTCATGACCAACAAAATGCAATCTATATTTCTATATAATGCCCCAATTCTATAATTGCTTGTTTATAAGTTCTATACAAAATCAATGCCATACGATGCAGGTTTTCAAAACTGGGGAAAAATACTAGAATTAAAAGTGGTATATTTCCTTAAGATAGTTATTTTTTATCGAGCACCTCTAGGGTGTCGTACAATTGGGCACCGGATTACATAGTTTGATAGCATCTCTGTCAAAGTTCCAGAGGGAACATATAGATTCAACAATGCAAAGTAAGAGAACAATCTAAACCAATGAACACATTCAGCTAAGCAGCTACGAGTAAGGGGCTTCCACGCCGTCAAATCACCCAAGGCATGATCATGCCCTCAACTATTTGACTCTTTATCGAGTGTCTCCAATCCTTGCCCTCAGCAAGACTCGATCGTTGGTGGGCTCGTTGAAAGCCATACATCAACAACAATAGACCAATTGCCCTTCGACTCCCTGAGATAGTTGAATTTATATTTGTATTGTGATCTGTGGAAAAAAGAGGTACTATTCTTAGTACTAAGATACGATTTATTCTATTTAAAAAACACATGTTAGTTATATTTAATACAACTTCAGTCATACAAATTATGTGGAAAACAATATTTGTAGCAATGAGTATTATAGCATTTTTTTAACTTAGATTCAAAATGATATGAGGAAAAAGTATTGAAACTCTTATTTTGAGTGAGAAACGAGCTTGGGTGCGTTTAGGGGTCTCCACTGAAATCACTCTTGGGTTTCTCATTTTGTATGCGATTTATAAAAAGATTTAATGGAACAAAGTTCATCCTAAGAAATCAGTTTGTTCAAGGTGAAGCAAAGCTACATTTTTGAAGGGTTTTGGTAGGGTTTATTATTTTACCGCCCATGTTTTTATTAGGTTTGTTTAGTGGTGTTGTCTTTGTGTGCGTCAAAATTAAAGGGTTTTTTGTTTGGGATGAAATTGTCTTTCATCTTGGTTGGGGAACCATATTTAGAAGTAAAGTTGGTCATATTTAGTTGTGCTTTTGTTTTAGTATATGTTGTGATAGTGTTGGATTAATTGTCATTGATGTCAAAGGAATTTGTTATCAAAGGAAATCATTATCTAATTGTTGAAAGCTAAAGGCCACTAATCGCTATCCAAACAAAATTAGTTTCGAATCTCCATTATTCAAAGGAAGATCACACAATTCCAAGGCATTAAAGAAAAGTTTATGATCATTGAAGAATGTTGGCAAACCCCCCATTGTTTATGATCCTTGAAACTTGCAAAATAAAATTAGTTTAATTATAGGTTGACCAATGTCTAGCGCCCAAGAAAATAAAGAGTGTCCCTTGGGAGAAATCACACCCCTTCGAACTGACATGAGAAGGTATAAAAGAAGATGTAGTTGAAAAGAAAGTGAGGAATAATTAAGATATATCATTCAAACTCAAGGAGATATCTAAAGGAGAGAAAAATAAAAGATCATTCAAGGTAGAATTTTGTAAAGGAGACCTATTTAATTGTCATCCATTGAAGAAGTTCACTTCGAGGTTGGTGCTTCCTAAGAGAAGAGATTGGTGTCTCTTGCTAAGTTGGTGCTAGAAGTGGGGATTGATGTCTCCAATAGATTGGTGCCTACGAATTGCTTAACAATGGGGACATTATATTTTAATGTCCCCCGTAAAGCTTACACTATAGAACATATTGATAGAAGATTAAAGTAATAGAATCAAATAAGATCATGTATTCTTCATAAGCTTCCTCTCTTAACACAATACTTTGACCAATTAGAACTCAATCAAGTTGCCTCCCTGACCCTCATAAAGGTGTAGTTCCTGAGCTAAATTTCTAGACTCCCAGATTCCACCTACCCGAAGTCTCAAATTACAAAATCTCACAAATTGTTGAACGACCATCCATATTGAGCTAGTCTCACAATGCTCCATCAAGTTGTCTCATGACCCTTGCAAGGGTAAATTCCTGAAATCCACATACTCCCGAACTATCTGGACAACGATCCATGCAAAGTTTTATCTACATTGGATCCCTTATTGTCTTCAAAGTGTAAGGCTTTTTCTAAAATATGAATTCTCTATCAACGAGCTCATCACTTTCAACATCCGGTGGACTTTCAACAATGGCTACAGTAACTTCATTTGATTTGTCTTTCATTTGGATTTTTATTTTCCAAATATGAAAGATGAGGCCAGAATATGTCTTATGGAATTTTCATTCTCAGAAAAAATACCTCAGAAAATAACTCTTTCCCAAAATATAGAATGACCCGCAAATTAATGTAGCCAAATTTTAACAATTGCTTTTTTATTTTTTACCAGGCAGGTTTGTGCCCTAAACGACTGGTTATGACTGAAAATTGACAAATGGTATGCCCTAGAAATGAATGACCCTTCAAAATTACAAATCTGGAAATGCATGACTGTCTTTTCTTTGTTTGGCACTAGTTACCTTCGAAAATCACATTTTTTCTCTTCCTTGTGATTTTGGATTGTGTTTTGTACAAAAAATGTACCTTAAATCATGTTTTTATTTGCTACATTCTACCTGTCACATTTTGCCCTAAAAATGTCTTATTTTTGTGCCCTATCTGCACGAGCAACCCCCAAAAAATTTTCAAAAATGGCAAATTCCTATTTTTGTGCCCTAGCACTTCAAAATAACCTTGAATTTATCTGAAAACGTGGCCAAAATTGTGCCCTCAAATGGATTTTTTTTGCACCTTTGCGATGGCATTAACTATATTGTGTGGTTATGTTCATTGTAAGTGCCCTTGCACTGAAACAAGGTTGTTTTCTGCCCTTTTTTATAACGTTTTTCACCCTATGTTATTGCTCGTTGTCTTACAATATTGCTCTCGTGTCTAGCATTCGAACTAGTCTTTTGCTCTTTCGTGCCCTAACATAATTGGTTTGAATTTCTTCCCTTCTCTCTCTTTGCTTGCCCCACTCTAATAGGAATGAATTTGTGGAGAGAGAGAATAAAGAAATAATAGAATGTACAAACAAAGAATGAAGAGTAAACAAAATGCACACATTATTCATTTGTGTTCTTCTTTTTATTGTGTGAGAGATGGTTACAAAATAGTTGAGGTGGTTATAGCCGTTTATAAGTTTTTTTTTTATTATTGGCAAATAGTTTTTTGAAAGGGACTATACCCTTGAGTACAAAAGAAGGCCTAAGAGCCGGAATAGGAGTGAGAATCAGAGAGAATGGATCAAGATCCAAGTGTTACAATGAAGCTTGAAGTAGACCAGAAACAGCTACTCAAACGAGACAAAACAACAAAAATACTGCAAAAAAGTAGTAAAGAGACCGCAAAAAAACAACAAAAAGAACAAACAAGGGCAGCAGAAGCAACCAAAACTACTTCTTGGCAGCTTTGTCAATGTTGGTCTTGACTTTCTTCCAGGCATGAAACACACCCAAATTAGTCATGTGTGCAACATCAGATTTATCAAGCTCCTCAATGGTTCTTTTACTTTCTTTTTCGTTGCCCCCAAAGTGTAGCCGGGACACCGCTGAGGTTGGAAACACTTTTTGCATGGCCCTCAATGAACTCCTCAATCGCCCTAAAGGCGGCAATGTTGTAATCATGTCTAGTTTTGGCCTTCCCTAAGCGGGACTTAACTAATATTAACATATCACTAATTTATAAGCCTTGTATTAAGCCTTATATTCTAATAATGTGAAGGTTGAAGAAAACTTTGTGCTCCAACATCTACTCTCTTTGTACAACTAGAGACGTTCAAGATCCAAAGAGAATGAAAATGATCAAACAAAACAATCGCATAAATAAACAAGAGGAGTGGAGGCGGTGAGGTAGCAGTCATCGACGAGGCAAGACATGGCGAAATAGGTGTGTCTTCCACAAAAAAGGCATGCTACATACGCACTTGCTGAAGCCACCCAAACCAACCAATAGCATCAACACAAGTGCCCAAGCCGAACAACACATGTTGCACAATAACGGGAGCCACCATTAGTAGCATGCAACGGATTTTTCCCTACAATTACATTATTATTTGTTTTTAAAACATAAGTATTTATCAAAAACAAAAAATAAATCTGCAATTTTTATAACTTAAAATATTATTTATAAAAAATTGGTGGGAGTGTCTTAGAAGACTCAAAGGGAAAAACGTGTGTACACATATTGGCCACCTTGCCATCTCACATGGTAACTAGAGGGCCTTAGACATATCCAAGGGATGTTGCGAATGGAGAAGCCAATGGAAACGGTGCAACAATTCGGAAGCGGCTTTTACCTATTGGAGCAGCTAAACAAAGAGGCCATCGTGTCTTTGAGATTCAGAAGGAAAAACATGTGTACACATTTGCTGTCTTGGCCATCTCACATCGCAGTTGGAGGGCCCCAAACAAATCCAAAGGATGTTGTGAATGGAGACGCCAATGGAAATGTTGCAGCATTCGGAAACAGCTTTTACCTGTTGGAGCAGCTCAAGTAGGAGGCCACCAAAGCAAAATAGCAAACTCCAAAATCGTCAACAACTAACAGTTAGCGAAACCACTCAGCTGGGAGACTTTAACCCCATTATCATTGTTAAACCTTTCTTCTCGAACTGACACTATTCTCCATGAAATATTGGTACCATTCCTAATCCTTCAGAAGAAAACACTGTCCATCGACTTATTTCAAGTTATACAATTGTTATCTAAATTGGTGTCGAGCATCAAATTGTGATACACACATTGTGGCCCAGGACTTTTGTGTAGGTGGCAATGTCATGCTTAGAGATAAATTCATTAAAGGTGCAAAGAAAACTTAACTAGAGTAATATAACACATTCACATAAGCAGCATACTTCTTGTAGGAAATGCAATAAGAGAGTAAGTATAGATATGTAAAATGTTCAGTAAGACTAGAGGTGCAAGCCCTTGTGATCAAAAGGGATGAAGCTTCGTTGCTGATTTGTCTAGATAGAAATGAAATACAGTGTGACAACTACAAGATAAGTTGAACATACACGTATTCCTACTATACGACTATAAGAGTGAGTACCCAATTGTTCACTACCCTGAGAGTTGAACATATACATGTACAATTATAAAGGCGGCAATTATAGCTGACAACAGTTGTAGGAGAAACGGTTGCAATACACTTCTTCCCCCGATTAGTAAACATCGCAGGAGAAATAATTGCAAAATGCTTCATCTTCCCTGGTTGAATAACAATTGTAATCTGACACACAACATATGTTAACAAGATGCCCCGGCATGGGGCAGATGTAGAGTGTGCCACTTGGGATGTCTTCTAGCAGTTGGACGCTGATAAATGGACATGAATCGCAAGAGCACTGTGCAGAACTGTGGGAACGTGGCATGTTGAGAAGCAAGCTCCAAATGTCCCGAAGTGTTGCAATGCTGCAATGAGTTATGAGACGTTGCAAATGCTGCAAGGCAGTGTGCAGCAATGCAGATCCTACGAATGGTACAATGTGTTAGCAGGGGACTACATAAACTACGAGAAGATGCAAATGTTGTGAGGCAGTGTGAGAAAATGCAGAAGCTACAAATGCTACAGTGTGTTAACATGGGACTGCAAAAAATGTGAGAACTACAAAACAGGAATGCGGCATACGTGAGACTGCAAGAAGCAATGCACCAAGGTACTGTGACACTTTGCAAATGGCATAAGGTGTTGGGAAAGCTACAGGACGTTATGCAGCTGCACATTATACTGCAAGGGGTTGCACGAGTGTTACAAGTCACTGCAAAACACCACGTGAGGAACTCAAAAGTGAACAAAAGAAGTGAAGTGGCTGCACACAGACCAAATTGTGAACCCACTCTATAGGAATGATAAACTTTTTAAAAATAATTCTAGGTATATTTATAAAAATAGTTCACATGTAAACAACTTTCTAACCAATCTAACTTTATTTTTACAGTTTTCTCAAGCAGCTTTCCTCTAGCATGTTAGAATTTTTTTTGGGTTCTATATGGCTTTTCTATTGAATAAATAAAATTTCAAGGGGTTTCTCCTCTATTCTTCTAGTAAAATGTCTCTTTTAAAAAATGTATCGTTATAAAAAAGGATGTAAATACTGTTAAAATATAGAGCTATAGAGCATTATATAGAATGTAATGCGGTTCTAGGCAGTTGAAGAGGTTGTAACCAAACAACCAAATGTAACTAAATGTAACTCAATGTAACTATCTCTTCCTATAATAAATTCACCCTGCCTGTATCATTTGAGCAGTGCAGTTTGCCCTCTCTAATTCTTTCTTCTCTTTGCATGCTAACATTGGTATCAGTGCATCCAAGGTTGTAGTTTGAGGAAGCCTTCCAAAGGCACGAACAAAAAATTCGAGGAAGCCCTAACAGGGCACGAATTTGGCAAATCGTGGGGTATTTGGACGGATAATTGCCCTTGGTATTGGGGAAGGTGGTCAGTATTGGCTTGTTGATCCAGCTGCGATCAACATGAATGCACATGTGGAGGACAGCTCCACCATTCAGGATGTGCAAGAGGATGCAATGCCTTGGGAGGAAGTCATTCCTCACAAATGTGTTGACTTGGATACAGTCAACCTACATGCACCTATTGTGGAGGGAGTATCCACCATACCAAATGTATGGGAGGATGGATTTCCTCATTCTAAAGAATAGTTTGTTGTGGACGGAGACTCTACTATTCCAAATGCACTGATCGTGTATGGTGAGATGGCACACCTAGCCACTCACTCAGAGGTCCTTTCTCAAAGGACAGTAAAGCATGAACAATTTGCTCATTATGTTGTGAAGGATCTTTCCCAACAAAGGGGGATAGATGAGCAAATAGATGAGGAGTTAGTTCTCACTCCTACCACTGCTGAGACGGAGATGGTTATTTCTCCTACTATTGCGGAGTTGGTTCTAACTCCTACTGCATAGATGGTCACATTTCTCTTATTGAGGGTGTTGCAAGGACATGATCGAGGTGACTTCGATTGCAGGATAACTGAGTCTCTGTACAGACTCCAGCAGGCTACACGAGCCTGGAACATATTTTTCAATCCACTTCTCCAAGGTTCTGATTTCAGCACTGTGGAGATGGGGTTGACACTCTCAACCATTGGTGATCCGTCACTGGTCAATGAATCACGTAACAAAGAACCAATTGACCACTTGCCATATCCTTTGTTCATGGGACCCGATTTTTGTTGTGCGGTTCTTCTTCATTCGACAACCACAACACAATCATGGACTGCTGATTTTGGAGTCCAACCTATGGCACAGTCTGTAGATGTAATGACTAAACATATGGGCTTTAGGAATCGGGATAAACTTGGTATTGTTTCCGGTTTAGTCATTAAGAGGGGGTGTTAAAATATAGAGCTATAGAGCATTATATAGAATGTAATGCGGTTCTAGGCAGTTGAAGAGGTTGTAACCAAACAACCAAATGTAACTTAATGTAACTACCTCTTCCTATAATAAATTCTCCCTGTCTGTATCATTTGAGCAGTGCAGTTTGCCCTCTCTAATTATTTCTTCTCTTTGCATATGCTAACAAATACCTTACGATGACACTCTCACAATCCAAATAAAGAAAACAAAACTTAAATGAAGTTGAAATTTAGGAGATATTGGGCCTTGGAATTTCAAATTTGTCGTGCCTATCAAATCAAAATTTGTCTACGACTACAATTTTTGTTGCCAATACTCAGGTTTGAAATTATATGGGTCTAAATATTTTTGTAGTACTATGTATTATTAATGAGGCCTCTACCTATAGTGTGCTAGATTTTCCTCTAAATCCTTTTTTAATATACATATAATATGATCCCCAAATTATTTCATTCTATATCAAAATATAATTAACAAGCAAAATCTACAGTTTGTATTATTCATAACTGGCAGTTGTCGACAAGCAGAGTCTAAAATATAGACTGTAATATACAACCAAGACCACAAAATACAGCCCACAGACCGTCAATTTCCAGGCCTACTTCATCCCCATCCCTGAAATACCTTGGTAGGCATAAGGACCATTAATACACTAAACCAAAAATAGGAAGAAAGTAACAAACTCAAAATGGCCCCCTCTTGTTTAAAATTTGTATTGCGAGGTATCTTTGAAATCATATTTTAAGCTTGCAAATATCCTTTTTGTTACTCTCACTTAGACACACCAAATTTAAGGCTTTGTTAGTTATCATCAATTTTATTTTGATAAGTTTATCTTGCACTTCTTGAGGTTAGAGTATTTCTTGTTTGTGGCCAGAACAGTCAAATGTAAGAAACAAGTAAAAAAGAAAGATAAAGGAAAACCAAATATCGTTGTCAAAGTTATAATATAGATGACACAAATTTTGAATAAGAAAGCAGGGCCTTGATTAAGAATCACCTAATATAATCTATATGCAGAACGCAAGAGTTTATAAAAAAAAATTATTGAGTCTAAAAAATGAAAAGGCTCTTTTTGAGTTCTAACAAGTCTCAAAGAAACATCAATAGTAGAGAAGTACATGTGTTTCATAATGAGCCCGTCAGGTGTGATATAACAGTGACAAAAGTAGCTTTAATATGAGTAAAACTAAATAGGAAAAGGTGATAAAAGAGAGAAAATGTTTGCTCTGCTCCTCAGAACAGTCTCAAAGAAAACGGCTGATGCAAACACTAGATTTACATGTAGCGGAAAAAGTCCATCTACATTCCAATGAAGGAGAGGAAGTGCCGCACAATAAAATTACATGCACCTGAATGTGGACTTGCTGGAATATGTGTATGTCCCTATACACCTGCACAGGTATGCATATAGAGGCATATACATAGAGATAGCCTCGATGTTCTTGTTTCGTTATGATTGATATAAACCATCTTGGGTTGATCAATCTACCTATCTTGCTCCTTGCCTCCAGATGGGTGGTCGCCTAAGGATCTTGACTATGCACACAATAGATGTTTGCGAATGTGGAGTGTTGGCGATTGTAAAATCATAATATCTTGGCCTTGCAGTGGAGTTGGTGCCTGTGTATGTATCTTCCTGTATAACTGGAGTACCACCTAATAAAATCTCCTGTACTATCATTGTTGGCTTTTTCTTTGATGATTTTCAGATTCTGGATTATCTATTATCTGATTCTCATAGTTTCCTTAAAATGGTCTTATCACATAAAATCATACTCCTAAAATTGTAGTAATACAAGGATATTGCATAGCACTCTGCATTTTGCAAGTTTCTGCATTATTACCTCGATTTTGGCCCTCTTAGTAAAATAAATATTACTAGAAACAAATGAAGCAAATTCAGATTTGTAACTGGCGGGGGTTTATTAGACAAAAAACTTTAGTGTCAATTGGAGTATTAATGAATAAATAAAATTGTAAGTAAGCCTTTAAAGTGGGCTGCTAACATAGTGAGCCCAACGTTTGATCTCCCTGGATGGCTCTTGCTGATTTGAGTTAATATCTCGTATCTTGACTGGCCATTTTCCCCTTTATTTATACTAGAATTCTATTTATAATTATTAAAAAATAGCAGATAAGACACATAACATCCATTTGGAGAAGACAAAGTTGACCTGTAGAGCAAAATATGTCATTGGATGCCTTGTCAGCAATAATACCTTTTATTAAGGCCAAATAATCATAAAACCACAACTCACCAACAATAGATGAAGGTCCGAGCCTGGAATTCAGGGGCGCTGTGTACTACAATAGAAACTTGACAGTTTTTACTAAATGAATCATGGTCATTCTGGTAGAAAATGAAGAGAATTAATGGCTGTAAAAAAATATCAAAAGAAACATGGATTAACATTAACTTCATTTAACAAAACGGAGCACAAGCTAGTATAAGCAATGTGGACAGTTAAATGTAAGTCTGTTATTTGAAAATCTCCTACAGCATTGTCTTTGCAAGCCTTAAACATAAAATCACATCACAGCACAATTATAAACAGTGTATGCCATTGTAATTAATAAAAGCACTGTTTTGTAGTTAACTGTGTTATGATTATTCTCTTGTCTGCTTTAGGTAGTGTTGTAACAACTCTTGTTATGTTCAGTCATAGATGGTTGTTTTAAAGTTTTTAATCGACAACCGTTGAGGCTTTTGTCATATAAATAAAATGCTACATGTCAGGGTAAGGGCATTGTGGGATTAGTCCTCCATGTACCAACCAATTGTATTGTGCACTACCTTATGATATAAAGTTGTTATTCTCTCATGTTCTTATATGCTGTGTTTTGGTATGTATTTGCAATTTTGCAATTGATATTCCTTGGTAGAGTAGTTTTCATAGAAACCATTTCTGGTGCCATTGCCTTTGCAAAGTTTGGGTCAGGCTAAAATTGGGTCAAAAGTAAAAGTTGATCGACAACAACACATCACGTGGTGGCATAGTGGAGTGACTGGGTCAATCGATTCAAGAAGCAGTTGAAACTAACATAACTAAAGAAAGACTGTAATTACCTAAAGCTGAAGGGAGAATAATCACAACATGGTCAGCTACAAACCAGTGCTTCTATCAACTACAAAGGTCTACCAATGGCACCACCACTGGCCGGATACATTACAATAGAATAGGAAATAAGAACAAATAAGCCTTTGTGAAACATGGCAAGGGCAAACTGGACTTCTGTTTGTCATAAGAATTTCTTACCAAAGCGAACCACGGAAGACTTTGCTTTCTATTAATAGAATGGAGTGAATTGTGAATATTCACAATGACTGTAGAGAAGAAATGGTGATGCACTTCTCAAACCATGCATTTTCAGCCATGCAACTCTCTTTCCACTGCCGCTACTTACTGTAAATATAACTGCCCAGAGCAAAATCTATTAATGGCATTGTAACATACCACGACATCAAAAGGCACCTCTTTCAATGATGTATACTATTGTTCACTAATATGAAGATACAAGATCGTATATACTGTTACATTTCAGCATTTACTTAAGAAAACAAATCTTTACATCTATCAAAGAACTGACATACAAAAATAATTTTAAGCTGTATCCATCTGAGAAGTGTAGCTTTGATCGAGAACCAATCACAACTTTCTCACAAAAGTGACAACTTAATACACCAAAACATTTGCATGAAGTCGGGTGCTCAAGCTAATTTATGCATAAAATCAGATAAACTAATTTACACCATGGTATTTCAGCATAGTTTTTCACCACCAACTCACACATTTATCGTAATCAATGCAAGCATACAGTGCAGTTAACAAGTTCTGTAACTGGTTTTTAGGGAAGGCCCTCCAATACAGGTATGCAAATTTTACCAATGGCTAGACAAGGATGAATGATGCTCTTTTCGCACCATGCATTTCCTGATATCACACACTATTTCAACAACCAGTAACTAGTTTAGATTAAATTAGCAGCATCAAACAGATTGACGAGAATCATGACATTCCATGATGTCAAAAGTTACCCCATTCTCATGTTATTATCTTGTTTTCAGCAATATAAAATTGATAGCAAGTTTGTATGGTAAAAAAAATCTGCACATGCCAAAAAGATAATCATGAAAGTCAAATTTTGCATGACTTATTTATACTTGTCGATAAAATTTCAAGCACAGACGTATCCTTCCAAGTCATAACTATCTGGGAAATTTAAGTTTTCAACAAAAGAATAAATTACTTCCTTACAAAAGCAACAACTTTAAAACGCCAAGCTATTTTCATGATCTTGGGGATTCCAGAGTTGTTAATAGCATGGAATTTCCTGCAGAATTTTTCATAAAACATTCACACTGATATATCATTGTGTATACAGTATAGTTTACAATTTTTGCAGCGGAGCTGAACAAGGTCTAAATATGCCTCACCCATTTTTCTACCTGGATGGTAGGAATTTGGAAAAAGCCTTGACTCTACAAAAAGTTACAATCTAGGTACACAACAGCAAAACCAGTAACCAATAAATAATTCCCCATTTATTCAGAATACAATAGCAGTATATGACACTCGACAACAGGCAAAATATCAATTGTGCATACTTACAAGTGCTTTCTTGAAATAAAAGCTTACCATTTTCACTATTCAGTTTCACTTCAATAACTGGTTTTTCTTGCGCATCAGAAACATTACAATACGAGGAAAAAGAGACCTCCTTTTCCTCTTTGTAGAGAATTGACCATCCTCAGTCTCTATGCTCCTAAAGTTTTCAGTTGATGAAATCTTTGTACTCACTGCTTGACTTTGTGTTCCCAAGGCCACTTCTTCAGTGCCACCCTGTTCTTTCATTCTGCTTTGATCATTTCTAATTGAACCTGACATATCTTTTCCATTGCTGACGGGACTCTGTGGTGCCATAGGGTTTTTCATTTCAGTCGCTCCTTCACCTGTCCTCCTCCGCTGCTCATTGTCTGCTCTCCATTTTCGGAGCTCATCCTCAACAGCAAGCTTCCCTGCCTTTGCTTCACCTGCCTTTTTCAAGGCATCCTGCAATGCGTCCTTCCTTGCGTTTATTTCTTTGCTTGCTTCCTCCAGTCTCTTCATAACATTCTCTTGACTGTCCTTGGCAGTATCTATTTGGGCCACAGCAGCTGCCACTCGGCTGTTTGCAAGTTCCTCAGCTTCATGTGCCCTTTTGCTTAATGCATAGTACTCCTCTAAAGAGAGTGTCACTCCAGCTGACTTATTTGCCTCTGAAGATCCTCCTGCAGATTCACTTTCATTTAAAGCTTTGATTGCATTCAGAGCTATTGCTTCTGAAGCCTTAGCTGCTTCCATCTCCTTTATAGCTGCTTGAAACCTACTCTCTGCAGTGCTGGTAGCAGCCCTAGCTTGTTCAATTTCCTCCCTAGATTTACGCATATTATCTCTGGCTACTTCAGCTATAGCCTTGGCTCCATCTGCTTCCGTAGCAGCTTGTTGTAAAGCCTTAGGAAGCTCTGTCATGCTTTCCTTGGCTTGCCGTTGTCCAGCTTGAGCCAATTCAAGTTCTTCACTTGCCTTCTTCAATTCAGCTTCCAAAGCAGCAACGGTAATAGATGCCATTCCTTCCCTCTGTCGCATCGTTGCGAATGCTGCCTTCTCTCCAGCCAATTCTGCTCGCAAAGATTCAACAGCAACTGTCAAACGTGCTACTTCTTCTGTTGCAGCTTTGAAGTTTGTCTTTATCTCCTCTAGTTCTGTTCTAGTTGATTCCAGAGCTGTAACTGCTTTTACCTCTGCCACTTTTGCTTGTTCCAGCTTATGCTTTGCTTTTGCAAGACTTTCTTCAGCTTCAGCTGATTCTGCTACTAATTTTGATTCAGCTTCCTTATAGGATGCAAGTTCCGCTTTTAAGCTCTGTAACCTAGATGATGCAGTTTCATGCTTGGAGTTCAAGTCTTCAGTAAAAGCAAGTTCTCGTTTAAGCCTTTCAAGTTCCTCAGTTGCATGCATTATTTCTCTAGCCCTCACTGCAGCCTCTTGCTCCTTGGAAATTGCCGCAGCAACTCGCCGTTCCTCTGCCTCCTGATGTGTTACATGAGCCATCTCTAAGGAGTCCTTGGTTGCAATAAGCTCTAGGGTGAGTTCATCAACCTTTTTCTCCATTTCCTCGGATGCATATGATGCCTCTTCTGCCTTTTTTATGGCAAGATCCCTGTCCTTCATCAAATGCTGGTATTCCGATTTCATAGTTTCTAATTCATTCTTTACTGCCAGCAAATCTGCAAGAGCTGTTGCATGCCTGGTCTTCGCAACTTCTATCTGTGTCTTCCAAGCAACACTTACTTCATCTGTTACACCTTTCTCTATCTCCTCAACTCTTAGCCTTGCAAGCTCCGAGTCTTGTGTTGCTTGCTCTTCTGCAGTCTGTGCTCTCTCCAAATTTAGTGTTAGCTCTTCTATGAGCCTTTTCATGCTGTCCAGCTCCTTTAGGACTTGTGCCTTTTCATCTTCTGCTGCAGCCAGTTGTTTCTTCAATTCAGGGAGCTCTTCTTGCACCCTTTGAAGCTCAGCCTCTACAAAATGACGTTTCTATACAAATAGACTCCATGTTAGTTTTCCAAATTGAAAAATCCCAATTATCGATTTGAAATTGCATGTACACAAACATATGTTCCCCTTTAACAGATTGCAATGTCAAGCTTATAAATTTTTTGTCAATAAGAATTCACATAAAAGCATTCATCACCATTTTAGACGAAATGAATGATTCACCAAAGCAGTCATAATTTTAAGAAGGCAAGCTAGATAAAACTGGCAATGGATATATAGGGTGGTTAAAGACAGATGAACTTGGGGAAAGTTGTAATAATATACTTTAGAAGTGAGAAAAGGAAGGGGTGAATGTCAAAGCATGGTATGGTGAATGGTATAGCATTTTGGGGAAGCACCAATAACGTAGGTGTGTAACATATTTAGAACCTCATCTTAGACAAAAGGTGTCCTCCGTATTTCACTTCAATGGAAAATCATCATTAAAGTCTGTGCCTGAGAGAAGATAAGGTTCTGGAAGGTCAACCTTTATCATTGTTTTAATTGAGGTTGCCAGAAATTATTACTTAACAGTGAAATCCTTAAATATGCTAAAGGGCATTCTAGTTCAAGAAAGTAAATTTGTGAGGATTGGAACCATTGCTAAATTCCAAATTGAAGTCTGTGTCTGTGAGAAGATAAGGTTCTGCAAGGTCAACCTTTCTCATTGTTTTAACTTTTAATTGAGGTTACCAGAAATTACTACTTCACAATGAAATCCTTAAATATGCTAAAGGGCATTCTAGTTCAAGAAAGTAAATTTGTGAGGATTAGAACCATTGCTAAATCCCAAATTTTGGCATTCATAATAACTACATTGGCTCAAAAACAATGTGTTTTCAAATGATGGTAGAAACCAATAGCGTCATCATCACACACACATATCACAGCCTAACAGTAGGAAAGAACAATCTACAAGAGATCAAAGAGACAAAAGACAAGAGTAGGGCAGATATGAGCCACAATTCAATTGTAGCTCAAATAGACACAATTGTATTAGACTGGAAAAGAGGCCTTGGACGAATTACATTCATCAATATAGAGGCTAAGCCATCACACAAAGAAAGTGAAAATTACAGTGAATTCTATAGAGGAGAAAAGAAATGGCCAAAGACAGGGAATCAAAAACCCACCAGGTCAAAAAGCATTTAGAAGCCACCAAGTCAACAAGCTTTGTTCTCTATAGAAGAAAAATGAAGGGGAAGAGACTCTTAAACAAGTCAAAGGAAGACTGGCGGATCATCCCTCACTGCAGAAAATCAGGGATTCTAACAGTGATCAATGTGTTTAAAGGTGACAAACTGCCGTCTGAAATAGCTATCAATCTCAAATGTCCTGTGTCTTAAAGCTCCATGTTGTCGCCCCACTTGTAGTGCATTAGGTTGATCATTAAGTTCTGCAACTAATCCAAGCGGAATGGTGAGCTTTGTGATCATTGTAGCTTTTCAACGGCACAAGGTAGCTCTGGACATAAATGTGGGTTGGTCGTGTTCCGCAACAATGATCCATGACATGGAAGAAGAAGAGAAATGGGCCCAGCTACATGGCAGCATGTAGGAGATGCCACGAAGTGAAGAGGATCTCTGCAGGGTCTTCAATCAAACTGAAGAAGGTAGAAGAGACATTGTCGCTCTAAGAATGGGAGCAAAACAGTTGGGCACAGGTTGCCAAACTGTTGGGACATGAAGAAAGGCACTACGGCAAGATGTACTCTGCAGCATGGAGTGAGCATCATAGGTGTTGGCAAGGTGGCATGCTCTGCAAAGTGGCGCACAGCTTAGGAAGTTCTACGTGGAAAAGACAGTGCTTTGTGGGCCCAACGCAATGGTTTGCGTCTTTACAAAATGATGTGCGGCCTCAAATATACCTTTGCAGCAACTAATAGTATTCCACTGCATGAACAATACTCTGTGACATGCATGTGAGCTGCCAACATGATGTGACGAGAAGAAAAGAAGGGTGGCAAAGGAAGAAAGGGAGAAAATGGACGTGGAAGAGAGGAAGAAGCATGCAGGGGTGATGTGTTAGTATCAATGTTACCTAAGACTCCAAGATGCGGAGACAGTTTCCAGGATGGCAAAAAAATTCCAACATTTCAGGACAACAGGGGGACGACTACTAAAATAATATATTAAATTATAAATATTAAAAATACATAAATAATTTTATTTTTTAATTATGAATATATAATATAAATTTATATATAATTATAAATTTAATTTCATAAATTTAGTTTAATTTTATAATATATTAAATTATAAATATTTAAAATACATAAATATATATTTTTTAAATTATAAATAGCAATTTGTGACAGTCCACCATGTGCATTTGTGCGCACAAATTTTGGTAATCAAATATCACTCTTGATTCTTAATATGTCTTTGTAGTGCAAAACAATGGGGTTATGGTTAACCGGTAAATGTTTTGATCTATGCCTTACTGCTTTTATTATCTACACAACCTTTCTCTTCATATAGAAATATACATACATACTTTGTAAGTTATTGGAGCTTCCAAAGTGAGTTTTAATTAGATTTATACATACAAACATTTTTTCGAATAGAGATGAGAGGCATCCAAAAACAATCTTCTACTACTAGAGTAAAAATTTAAAAATTAGTATTTAAAGAGCACAACAAAGAAACTAATATAAAAAATTATTTTAAAAAAGCAAACATCCCTAGGACATCTTAAGGACGTCCTGACATCCTCGATGTCCCCAAAAAAGGGGGGGGGGGGGGGGGGGATGTCCCCGAAACGTCCCATGATATTCAAGGACGTCGCGGAGGCATCCCCCTCCTTTCCCACCCTTTCGGAAACGTGGGGGGGACATTTTCCCCTCTGGTCCCACCATTCCCAAGACGTCCCAGACACCTGGTTTCCAGGGGTGACGCGTCCTCACGTAATACTAGTTAGCATCCATCGATCAAGAGCTAATGTTTGCAGTTAGCGCGGCTTCAGACTTAGCACGGAAGGATGACCTGAGGCGTTTCAGTGGTACACGAGCTGCAGAGCACAAGAGATACGCAATGCAATGCAATTGGGTGCTTCGCAGCTTCGGTCAATGCTTGCAGGCCCCACATGATGGTTCACCAATGGTTTGTAGTTTGCAACAGTATGCCACAACATTAATGGGCTTTTGCGAGTGTGGGGTAGTGATGCATGGCAATGCAAAATGAGATGCAGCCCACAGACAGAAGGAAGTGCAGTGGATTCCACAAAGAAGAGACAAGTGCTCAAGGTCTTGATTCTTTAAGAGCACAAGTTTAACAAAAATGGGGAGGGGACTCATTTGGATTCCCAAAACCTCACCTTGATCCATATAAGGCGTATTCAGTTATATATATCACCTACAACCAAAGTATTTTTAATTTTTAACTAGTACCAAGCCATCAGATATTCTTGGCAAGTTTTGCAGCAAGGCTCCCTATCTTCTCTTTACCTACGCCCCAATTATAAATCCCCCGACTATATGGATTTCTTTCGGGGTCGAGGGGAGTACAACCCATCTGGCTTATCCTCTGAATACTAGTCTAGCTGAGTACCTCACCTCAAACATCTCCTTTGTGCCTATCTATATATGGGATGGGCCACTCCAAGAGTTTCTTTCCTAAGCCTCCTGCCCACTAAGATCTCTCGGCCCACAATAAATAGATATTCATTCTACACCATTAAAGAGCCGCTTGTGAAAATAATGTCAATGAAGTCCAAGTACTGAGAAAAGATACGAGTATAGAAGCTATAGCACAATTTGCTCATTAAATTCATAGATCATCAAATGCTTCTACACTGTTAAAGAATAGCTATCTACCCTCACTGAGACCACAACTTCACAATTAATCTCAAACTCAAAAAATCAATTAAATTTTGGGTATCACAAGGTGAAATACATTGCACATTTGTAATCAACGTGCTTGACAAAAGACAGATAACAAAAGCCGGAAACAAACAAGCTTGCTAGAAGACAGAACAATTGGCATTTGCCTTGGAAAAAGTAACTATAACTCATGTCCCAACAACTAAGAATCCAGTATAAGATAAGATAGCTAACAAAAAGGCTAGTTTGCAATTTAATTGGAATTGGATAAAGGAATGTAAGGATGGAACCCAAGAGGTCAAACACATGGAAATTAGTTGTTCATCTTACGGATCAATCTTCTATGAAATCCTATGGGGACTACAGTGAAATGGGATAACTCTCTATGCACCAAGAATAAAGTTTGGAAATAGGAAATAGTAGGAACCCAAGTTTCCAAAAGAGAGATTCCTAGAAGAGAAAATGGGTGGAATACAATACCGCCCTGAAGCATGGGAAGACATCCACAGAAAACGGTTAGAAACTGGAAAATAATAAAAAAGCACGAAATGAAGGAATAAAGTTATAAACAAGAATATAACTTCAACAGAAAAAAAAATTATTCAAGCTAAAGTCGCAATTCTAATTTTCCTACCACCTCATCCATGGTTTTGGTTTTTTATCCTTACACTTATTTTTTGGGTTTGATGTCGATGATTACAATTTGTTTCCTATTGTTTGGCGAGTGATAAATTCATTGTTAGCAACTCGAGTTAGTTTTTAGTTTAGATAGGAGGGAAAAAGATTTAAAAGGTGGTAAGAAATGCAGCAAACTTGACAGAAATCTCTTCATCTTTCTTGAAAAATATATCAGAACTTTATTGATGTCTGAAATTTGAAGCTACTGACCTTTGTACCTATTTTTGATTAATTCACTCTCAAAGTTAAAGCTTACAGTCATTGCCCAATAGAACTCAATGAATACAAAATACACAGTGATCTGGATGGAATCTCCAAATACGACTCGAGCAATACTACCAAGCCAATTCTTATGGCCTGCAGTATCAGTAACTAATGTTTTATGGCCTGTGGTTGCCGAACCACCTTCAGATATCTGCAGTATTTCCAAGATCATCAATCCACTTTCACTAGATACTGCACACATATTCAGTGACACAGGGCAATCTAGGCAGACCAGGCATGGTGCCATCCAAGTGTGCACCAAACCTTACATGATTTCCACTGTTGGTTTTGTCAAGGTTTTAAACACCCACAATCCGAACCGCTAAGGTCAACTCACAACAAGTGATACTGCCAAGTTGCCAACAGTGGGGTGCAGCTCAGATGCAACTATTACATTCTGACATTATTCAGCCTAACTGACATAAGGTGAAGAGTCAACACATGGAAGAACAATTGTTTCATCCTCTGTTACCAGGAAACGCCTAGGGCCCCCCTGTTTCGTTTCCGAAACATTTCCAAAACGGAAACTCCTTCGAAACGTCCTAGTCCCCTAGAGATAAGTATACATGATAATAATGTATTATTTCAATGAATACAAAATATGTTGAGTGTTTTATCAGTTATACTTCTCTTATGGTCTATGGAGTACAATTTTAAAATGAGTACTATATATATTGTACGGACGTTTCCCATAACATTTCGTATCCAAGGGTTTTTGAAAATTGCTGTTTCCACGTTTCGTACCCGTTTCCGTTTCTTTAACCTTCACGGCTTTGCAACATTATGTGTGCATAATTAAATTGATAGTTATCATCAGATAGCATTGCATAAACATAGCTAATGAAAGATAGACATATACGTCTCCCTCAAAAGTACACCATATACAGTACACTGATTAATGGAGTTTAAAATTCTAGTTCTATTATCTTTTACATTCTTCATTCTCTAAATGCTCATTTCTATTTATAAGATATTGTCTAATATTGCTGCCAAGCATAACACATCTAGATTCTAACAATTAAGAATGTTGTCCCCCATGATATCCCTTGGGATCCAGATCATACGGCATCAATAATTTCTTATTAAATGCAGTCAAGTACAGCAACCAAACTAATTAGAACAGTCACCGTGCCTTGACTTTTCTTGGTCAAACAGCCAACTGACTAGTCAAACAGCAGAAATGTGTGGTCAATGCAACAAGCAATGCAGGAATCCAGCAAATGCAACAGAGTTCAACAACAACAGACCTTTCTAATCAACATAGCAGAATTGTGTCAAACCATAGTTCCTTGGTAAAATGCAGCTGAAACCAAGTCAACAGAGGGTCAAAAACGTCAAACGCTTTTGTCAATGCTCTGGTCCTTAGTAATGTCAGTAGTATGAACTGCCTTCCAATTCCCCGTCTCTGTCCTCAAAATCAAAACAGTTCAAAAGAGTATAAACTTTGCTCAACAATGCATTAATGAGGGTCATTTCTTGGTATTTGTAGGCATTAATTGTAAGTAGTAAATAATTATTTCATGTGAGACAAGATCTCAGGATGGTGTCACAAATGATAATGATGATGTCATTATCCTTTCCTAGACCTAATTTGTATCTCTTGTCACTTCTCCTGTCTCAAACCGTACTCTACTAGTTGGAATATACAGCGGACAGCTTCTCTGCGGTGAAGGTTTACTAGTGGCCATGACATAATCTTTTGGTTCACCACAATTAATGGTGGCAGTGAATGCCATGTCGGTCAAAAGGGAAAAAGGCAAGTTTATCGTAAAAAATTATTTCAAGCTAGAGTGAAGGTTTACTAGTGGTCATGATATAATCTTTTGGTTGCTATCATACCTTACTGGCCAGATATGGTTGGATTATGTCTGCACGGATTTTTTCAAGGTTGACATAAATACATATGTATGCAGAGTTGAGAACAGACTGCTGCAAAGTGGGCTCAAATGGACCAATTCCGTAGATATGTTTGGAATTCTGTCCTCCTTGGTGAAGAATTTCCCTAAAGTTTCCCAAGTAGAAAATATAAATGCACCAAAACTGGAATTATGGAGGATAGTTCCTCAGTTGGATTAAAATCCAAAGCCTAGAGTTTCTTTATTTGCTGTAGAAGAGAATATTACTAAAGTAACCCCTTAGCCTGAGCATTACCGTGTTAATCCATGACTGACCCAGTCCTCCATGTTTAAGGACTAGGTTATAGGCCTGCAAAGTGACAAATCGCAGATATTTATTTTTGTCAACTTAAGCAGTGCTCAACATTTTTCCCGTGTCCCAAGTAGACGTGCCTTCGGGATGCTGACTTTCAGATGTCGGGCTTTATAGAGAACTCCTAGAACTACCAGGATCAATATCTCCATGTTTTTACCTACTCTAACCATTGGATGTGCCAAGTACCCTTCCGATGCAACAGTGTCACAAATATCGTTAGTGAGAAGGGGTCCCTCATGAGTTGTTAGCAAGGTACCACAATTTTTCTGATTCTTACTCCAAGTGTTGTGAGTCATCTACTTTTCAGCTTAGACAACCAATTAGTTCCCACCACTCATAGTCTAGAACCTAGGTTATGGGTACAAGTGCGCATCTCCAAGATGATTAACTCCTTTTATCCTATCACAAATGTCTAAGGCATTCACGGCCCCTTTGGATACTATCGATTCACATATACTGGGGGAAAATCAACAAGGCAATGCTCATTCTTGCATATCACTACTAATGTGCCTTAGTTTGCTCAACCCCATTCTAGGAATCTGCTTTACTTCGAGGTTGAGGTCCCTCTAGCCCCCATGCCTACAATATAGGTCAGAAGGGTAGGCACCGTAGAAGTGAATAAGACAAATGGCAATCTTAAGGCATCCTGGTTTGAGGGATTGAATGAAGGATTTGTGCAGACCACTTTTGTAAGACCCATAAATATGATGAGGGTGATTGACAGGTCTGGTGATTGTTTACCCTGTTTTTGTCATGGACATGGATGAAGATATGACTCTGCTTTGAAATCTTTGGATATGTTACTAGTGCCAGTGACTTAAAGTCATGGGAAATAATGGGTGAGTTTTTACACCCTATCTTGGTCTTGCTAAAAGTGACAGAATATCCTCTTTTGCTACAAGTTGGTGCATGAAGATGTGATTTTAACATTATTTGGTCTATTTGGATCAATTGATGTTATGAGTTTGACAGGAAATAATTTTTACGAAATTGAGTTGCCTCCTCTTTGAGATTCCATAATGTTGTTATCTACACGTGCGTAATAGCAATGTTCTTATATACACATAGGGAAAGTTTTTGTTCCTATTCGCACTATGGGAATGGGATTGTTATTAGTTGTGCCAAGGGTACAACTGAAGGGCATCTTGGTGTATCAGTTGAGAGGATTCTACTAAAGCACCAAAATAATTTGTTACGATTTGTTGAGGGCATTTACTTTAATGGCATGGAACCCCTTATACTACATGATGAACTAGATCTTTAAAGAATCAATACACTCAGAATGTTAAATAGAAAGCCCTTAGTGGTTAAAAGCAAAAGCCACTTTGTCTTAGTTTAAGGGTCCATCTAATTAACGTTATAAGGTGGATACATAATCATTAGGTATGGTGGGTTGTTAAATTAGTTGTGCAGATCCTAATTTTAAAATTTATATGAATCTTGAGTCAAAGGTCATGAATCTCATAATGCACATTTCTCAAATTTTCACATCATAAATAAAAATGAAAGTTTTCAGGCTTAAGGTTGTTTCATGATTTGGTGATCCCTCCCATGGGGAGGGACCATCTTATGGTTGTCAGTTGACTGGCTAGCATGTGGCACGAAGGGATGGGTCATCACAATGGAAGCAGCCCTCCTACTAACATAATGGTTGATTGGTTGCGGGATTAGTACATTTTCTTGCTTGGTCTTCCCCTTTCCAACTTTGTGGCTTCATAATACCAAAAAAAAAAATCCCATTCAATTGATTCTAAATACATGCCTTACTGCCCCAAGTTGGATATGCCTCTTCAGAGCATCTTGGAATTGCCTCTACGACTCTAAAAATCCTCATTCGTTCATCAACTCCATTTATGTTTTTGATTTCGTTGTGCATTGTATTTTTCATTCGTAGAAATACATTGACATCACAATGCATAAACCATAACCTTGGTCAAAATTTGTGTGGATTCCTAGATTGCATATTCGTAGTGATGGATTAATCCAATCAAGGGAAAACAAAAACTCATGTACGATGAGCCCCTTTTAGAACATAAAAGGTATTTGCAATCGAAGAGACCGAGGTGTTGAAGTTTTGGCCTTTGAGGCAAACTTTGGAAGATAAGAGCCTGTTCTTCTTTTGGCTCCACTAAAGTCTTTCAAACTGTGTTAATACAAAAAAATCCATGGAGAAGCTTTTGAGCCTGGCATCCATCTCTCGTTCAATGTTCCCTAGAGCATAGAAGAAGAGAACCATTGATAAGTTGCTCTAGGTTTGTAATTCATAAAAGAGGTAATCCTGATTTCACTTCCAACCCCTTTGCCAAGTCTATTAAGAGAATGACCTAAATTTGAAGAATTGTGGATGAGCTTCTAGATTCTAGAGACGATGACTCTACCAAAGGTTGCCAAATAAACCTTTCCTTGAGCCTAAACGAGTCCAATCCCTAGCCTGGTAAGAGATTATATTTTTAACAATTCAAATGCCTCTCTTGTACAGTCTTAAAGCTAGAAAGAAAGATCTAAAAGCTTGAAACTAAGCATCTTCTGATATTAGGGTTGTCATTGCTAACTAAAAATGGAAATCACGAAATAGAATGCCCATTGAAGGCATGATCAATTTTAAAATGATATTTGGCCCAACGAAGATGTGGATTGAGATGTCCCTAGACTTTCCAGACATGTTTAAAGAAAGAGCTTCCCACCTTGAATAATCATTTCGAATAGAGGGTGCTTCCATGTCCACAGATGTTGGGCGTGCCAATCCCCCTTTCTCTATAGGCATGCAATAGAGATGCCAAGCCTCTTGGTGAAATACTTTGGAGCTTTTAGAGATAGCCTTGAGCTATGCACTCAGGAGAATTGGCAATATTGTTCTAAGATATTGTAGAAAGGTCCTTAGAGAAAACTTGTTACACTCAGCACCTTAGAGAAAATCTAAAACTTAACAGCACGTAGGTTTGGTATTCCAATATGATATTTTCTTTTCCACTTCAAATAACATAATTCTATAAATCTATAAGGGGAGTTGTTGGAGCTCAAAATTGCACTCGGCCCTAAGTCATAGACAACCCAAGATTTTAAGGCAACATGGGACTGTCTCCAAGTTGTGGGACATGCACTGTGAAACACACCTCCGGAGAAGGTTGGTTCCTCTACCTAAATCAAATGCTACAACTACTCCTACGAATTGACATGCAACTATCTAATCCTAAACTAAGATTCCAAGGGACCAAGGTTAGAAGGAGATGCATGGAAAGGGAAATCCTAAGCTAAAAGGCGATGATAACACCAGAAAAAGGGGTTGAGCTCTCTCCACAAGGGGAAGGAAAGGGAAACAACATGGTAGAGAGGACAGACAAACATACCACATATCAGACATGCAACTTCACTCACCCATGTGTTGTCAACACAACAAAATGGAAACTGCACGCAAGGAAATGCACACAACATACCAGAAATGAGCAGAAAGGCAAGGCTGCAAATAAAACGAGTTAAGGCAGACAAATGTGCCACAAAACAGATTTTATATTGCTTAAAATATGCACAATTCTATTACAGTCATGGTAGAAGACCAAAAATATATTGCAAAGACTAAATTCGAGGTCTGGAACTTATGGAAATTCGGCCACCATTTTGGTATGGTGCCATTACAACCATAGTAAGAAAACTCGACGAGTACTTGCCATTCGTTTGCCCAACCGAATACTCGCCATTAAAACTCACCACAGTTAACTCGCCGAGTATTCTCGAGTATTGGCCAAGTAGCTGTGTTGCTTAAAATTTATGTTTTTTAAAGAAATTTGCGTATTTTTTAAGTTGCCGAGTATTCCCGAGTATTGCCGAATTTTCGCCGAGTCAATTTTTTTTGGTCTGCCGAGTACGAGTATGCAAACTATGGTAGGCACACATTACCATTTTGAGTTTCAACCCTTCCGTTAGAGGTTCACCAACCTTAGATGCTAGGAAAGACTCTAAGGAGAGTAGCTTGCTTCCTCCTAGGATTTCCCAAGTTCTCATCCTTAGCACTAGACATTCCTCTATGGACATTATCACATCATGGTTTGACCATGACCCTTTCACGATGGTAGATGATATTGGTGTTGGTTCAATTAGATCAATCCTAGCTGCAAACATGACAAATTTGGTTTCTAGTCATGGTCTCGCCCCACCTTGTTTTTCATCAGCTATGTGCTTCACTGAGGGGTTTTACCCTCACATAGCTATTTGTACATGCACTTAAATCATATGGTTTTGATTTTAAATACTTAAGGTTTACAACCTATTTTTATGTTTATATTGTTTTAGTTTTTAGTGTTAAGTTGGTTTTCATCACCTACAGCCATTCTAATCCAGGTATATTTCTATCCTAATACTTTACCAATCTAAGGGAATGTACTTTCAAGTTCCATATACCTAATTTGGTCATTTGTGGACATTAATATAATGTCTTTGTTCATTTCTAGGGGTAGTATCAAGCTTCCTCCTAGGAAATTCCAATGAGGCCCTCTTAGCCAAGTTCATTCTCATACTAATATCATCAGATCCTATATTGGCCTTTTGTGGGGATCAATGATGGAGTAGGTTATCCTTCTTCTACTCTGGATTTTTATATGTATTAGAGCCAGCTTTGATCTTTAACTTTGAACTCCATCAGCTCCATTCGTATTGTTTCATTGAGGTTCCTTCCTTTTACATGACAGTTTTTATTTGTATCACATGGTTTTATCGTTTCTAACTAATCTAGGATTTACCAACTTTGGGTTCACTCCCACTAGTTGTGATCCTCTATGGTTGTGAAGTTTGAGGAGGGAGCATATGTCGTGAAACATGGAACAAAATTAAGCATATTCAAAAACAATTCATAACTTATAACTTCAAAATCAAAAGCAATACTCGTTCCCATATCCTCCTCATGGAGGTTGGTATGTTACCCATTGAAAGAAAAGCCTTAAAAGCGATATATGTTATACATACCAAAGTTGATGAAGCTAGAACACAATAGAATTTCCATCATTGCCCAACAATCATGTCTTAACACATCTATGACTAAGAAGAATTTGGAAAAAGGCTAACAAAAGGCTAAAGTTTTCAGACATCTACAGAGATGTAACTTTCTTAAATGAGGAAAAATTAAAATGAAAGATCAAAATTAAAATCTACAAAAACCTCTAGAATTATGAAAAACTAAATTAAACAAAAATATGTCACTGTTGGGGTTTTTTTCAGCGTTATCTATAAACATGCATCTCTTACACAGCCCTAATAGATAAAGACACTTTCTACGCTAGTATATCACCCAAGGCGTATAGAGACTATAGAGCTTTAATTGGGTTGGTTAACAAAAGAAATAGGCAATTCACGGCAGTCATTAATGGATCTAGAGTTTAAAAACAAACTGTAAGAAATCATACCTACACTAAGATATTACCAAGACATATGTGCATGTAATCCATGAGATAGACAACACAAATTGGCAACAAAATAATATCTCCATTCATCAATGTGATCTAGATACAACATGCAACCAGAAGTACAGGTTCCAAGCTCCAACAATGACAGCTTCTACAGTTAAGCATCATACAAATATCTCAGAGCACATTGTTGCCAAAATAAGCCTCTTGCTCATTTTGTTCAATTGTATCGCACCCTGCTGTTTTCTCGTGTTTTAAAAATGCTTTCACTGATTTTTTTCATTTTTTATGGTCTGTTGAGGTATATGATGTATGATAAACAGCAGTGCAAGTTTGAAGGATTTGAATCAGTGGAATGTTTCCTCTTTGTCATGTTTCATTCATTTGAAGTTCCACTCCTTCAATTGCTCATTTGCAGAGCTTCTCTCCATTCTCAACACTTCAGTTTGAAGGGCACGCACATGAAAATGCCATATTTGTTTGTTAGAAGCCGTAAAAGAGGCCTGTTTTTACCTTGGAACCACGAATGGAACTGTTTGAAATGGCTGGCTGTCTTTTGCTTTGGGGATTTATCCCACATGCAAGAAAGTAAGCGCCCAAGTCTTTATATACAAAAATGCCTTCCTACTTAAGTGGAGAAAGTAGAAGCTCTCCAAGCCAAGGCTTCGTTTTGAACCAGCAGAGAGATTGATCAAAAAGGTTTCTAAGGAAACAAGAAAAGTGGGGGAGCTCCTAGATCATGCCATGTGGCAAGATCTAGTGAGCTATGGGATATAGATAAAGTTGAAGGCCAGTTCACAAGGCAGTAAAAAGGCCCCAAAGCACCAAGGTATACATGGCGCCATGTGGCACAATCTAATAGTCCCGCAATGAAAAGTAAGTAGAAAAGTTAGCTAACACAGAGGGAAGACCTCGAAGCTCAAAGCTCCTAGATCACGACGCATGTCGCAATCTAGTGAGTCTGAACCCATACAAGAAGACAATGGAAAAAAGTCCAAGTGGCATGAGGTGGCAAGCCAGCGACTTATTGTGAAGACGAAGACAATGGAAATGGTCCGCAACCACAAAGTACTAGATTGTGCCACGTGGCACAATCTAGTGAACCCACAAAGGTTCAAACATTCACGGTAAGTTCAAAAGTTGAAGATGGTTCGCAGCTCCGAGCTCCTAGATGATGACATGTGGCCCAATCGAGTGCACTAGGAGACTATGCAAGAAACAAAGGTCAAGGAAGGTTGGGTTGGAAGGCCGACTCAATCAAGAAGCTCCTAGATATTGCCACGTGGATAAGATCAACGGTGGAGATTCAATTCCAAACAAGGTTTGTGGAGAACACTTGAGACAATTGGGCTCCCCTGGAATTGAACAAGAGTTTGCCACATAGCACCGAGCAACCAATTTGAGCTCGTCACGTGGCTGGATGAATAAAGTGTGAGTGAACTCTAGCTATAAAATTAATATTTTTGCACAAATTTAATTGTGTGGGCTGAGTTGCAGAGTTGTGGTTTTTGGCCATAACTTTTGATTAAGAGCATCAAATCAAGTGAGATTGGACCCATTGGGAAGCTGTTGGGAAGTGCTTTCAAATGCAATATATTTCGGGTCTTGAGCTGCCTTGTCTTGGGAGCCAAGGATCCCAGCTGCCATTTCTCATTTAAAAGCAAATTCAAATAATGCAGAGCTCGGAGAAGTTAATCTCTTGAGCCCAATGCCCATTTAATATGGGATTTGCTCCAAGGCACTACCCATTTTGGACATAGGAGATTTTGACATTCTTCTGGCAGAGATTGTGCGGTTGCATGTTAGATCTAGATCATTCAATGTTGCAACCACTAATGGGCAGGGGATTCGCAAAACAAGCCCAAGTTTTCGTTCTCTTTGCCTTATTCTTCACTCTTTGCCTCTGTAAAAGGCAGATTCATTTCATTGTAAAGGGCTCCTCTTTCTCGAATGTACAGTTAGACTTTCATTTTGAGTCCTGAAGTTCCTGATGTCTACACCTTTGTGTTGGGATCTGTAATATATCAGATTTTCATTTTCATTTCGCCCTTAACTGTTCTGTTTTGTTCCCCTGTTTTCTGTGTTTTATGATATATTGTGTGTGGGTTATAGTTACAAGTTTTAATGCATTGTGTCATTAGCAAACAGAGGATGAGCGTTCCCCTTCACTGTTTACTTTTAGTTGTTTTCCCTCCTCCCTTTTCCCCATGTGAAGTGATAGATTAGATTAGAATAGTGATAACATTAGAGTAGTTAGGATCAAAACCAGTTGTCTCTGGAGGTCTGCTTCGAAGGAGCCAAGTCCCACACTTGGAAGCAGTCCCATTGTTGGTGTTTTGGGCGCACAATTTCAGCTGCCAACACATACTATTCTAAACTTGTTAACTAATAATTACTGAACAATAATCACTCAACCATCGAACAACCCTCACAAAAGAGGCTAAGTGGTCCTTATATAGGACTAGATCTGCCACCTTACTACACTAACAAGATATTTAAAAAATGAATAAGTGCTTAAGTCTATCTCTAAGCCTAACTAAAGTGATCTAAGCTCAACTCAAGTGAGCTAGGGAACTTGTGCACCTTTGTTGGCCCCATATCTTGCATTTGTGTTTATACCAAATCTTGCACTCCACGCAATTCTCGAATCATTACTACATGCCCTGCAACTTTGCATGTAAGACCTTCAGCACCCATGTGAACCTCTATGTGATCATTTGTCAAAACCATTCTCCTACGCTATTGTGCACTATATTTCCCCTACGCACATCAATACCAAAACCCTAGTATTGCACTATTACGCACTTACCTCTTACATGCATTGAAGGCTTTATGCCTTAGCCAAAATTGGGGGCCAACATGTCCCCATTCTAACTATCTTGTCCATCCGTGGACAAGGTGCTCTTCCACCTAAAACTCAAGCCCCAATTGTTTTAATTTCCTATGTACAAGGGTCCCAACACTAAATCATGTCATTAACCTATGCAATCTTCCCTGGCATCTCACCCAGAAGAATGGTGATTTCTTCAAGATTGCCTACTTGCAAAAAAGCCTTATGTTGTATGATGGTGAAATTTTCATCATGGCCTTTGTGTGTGCATGCATGGAATCTTCCTCATAAATGAATTTTGCCTGGAGCACACACAATGCTTCTAAAAAATGTGTGCACTTAGCATCTAACTTTTACTAGACCTCCTTGACATTTGTGAGTGTTCACTACCTTTCAAGCTTAACCTTCATGGTGATATATTTTGCCTCGCGGCTACTTCAATCTCTTCGTTGGCAAACTTTGTGTTGATGATTTGTGTTGATCGTGCAAATTTCTCGGAAAACAAATCTGCCAAGGCTGCTTTTTTCTTGAGAGTGTTGATTGTGTCTCCTACATTGTTCACACTATCTACTAACTCAGCCTCTCTTTACATGACCTCCGATTCTTTCTCCTTTTCTTTGCACGACACAATATCTTCTATAATTGCACCATGTAAAATTTTGTTGACTTGCAACTCTAACCTATCAATGGGCACCAAGTCACTTATCGGGGTGTCGTTGACTATCCTTGGCTGATTTTTCTCTATTTTCTTGCATAATCGAGCGACCTTAGTTTTTATCACCGTGAGCTCCTTGGTTGCTCAGAATTTCCCGTCTAGTTCTTTCTACTAGCTATGTGCATAGTTTTCATTTGCCTTGTTCAAGATATTTGTGCGCGCTATCTCTGTTGCAAGCCGGATTAATGCAAAGCCTACTTGTTCCTCTATTAGATTTTTCGTTTCACTATCAACCGTGTAATGAAGGATCTCACAATGAGAGGCACTCGAATGGTATCTTGAAAGTGAATGCCTTGTCATGTGCCTCAAATATCCATAAAAGATGCATCCTTCAACTGGTCATGGGTAGATTTTTCATTTGCATTGTTCAAGATGTTCGTGTGTGCCACCTCCATTGTAAGTGGGATTTGGGCAAAGGTTGATTATTCCTCCATTAGCATTTTCTGTTCAATATCAACCAAGCATGGTCCTTTTATGCCCAGTGAAGGATCTCATAGTAAGAAGCATTTAAATGATATATTAAAAGTGGATACCACATCATGCATATCAAATATCCATGAAAGATGCAACCTTGTGGTTTTTGATGCATTTTCTTTAGTGTGTCCCACTCTTGTGGCTCCCTTGTTGCATCATGGGTACCTCCAATTTCTCATTCTCCTTCATTGTGTTGTACCTCTTCCTCAAGCTTATTGTGAGTCTCACCTCTAAACTCCTCTTCTGATTCTTTCATGGTGTTTTTGCTATATATTATTGTATAATTATCCTTGTTTGAAATGTTCACCTCAACATGCTCTAGATGAGGTTCAGTCTTTGTATTTCCCTGTGCAACAATTGGTGATTTTTCTTGTATTGGGGTCTCCAATTCCCCCTTCTCACTATCATCGCATGCCCCTTCTCTTGATCTACGTGCAACGAGTAGTACTGGGTCTGGTTCTTTCTATGTTGTGCTTCCTTTTAATTTTATCAACAATTTGGTCTCCATCTATGAAACCAACGTTTTCGCCCTCTAGGGTTGCACATTAGAATCAGCTTGCACAAGAGACTCTTGTTCTTCGGCTCTACAATTTCTTCTCCCATAGCTCTATCTCCTTGTTCCTATACTTTGAGAGTGGGATTGGCTTGCGCATCCTCTTCTCCAATGTTTCAAGGGCCTCTCTTTCATTACCTTGCGCATTGTGCACACCCTACTCCTTATGACCCTTTGAGAAATCAGCAGCTTCCGTGACTTTTATTATTCTAAGCTTGGAAGCATAAAAATGCCTCTTGTGGCTAACACAACGCACCTTATCTGGTGCTCTTCTTCTGAGAGGGCATGGCCTTCATCTTCATCAAGTAACACTTGTTCACCCTTGTTGTGCTCCACCCTCATAATAGCCCTTATTTTCTTGCAAGTGCTCTTTATTCACGCCTCATTTTTCTTCACTTATTCCTCGCGCACATTCTTAACAAGCTAGAGTGCGCACATTAGTCTACAATAGACTCCTTGTATGTGGGCAACTAAATTGGGAATAATGGTGACTCTACTAGACCATGACTTGTCATCCTTAACCAAATCCTTCTGAGGATCCACTGCATTGTTCAGCGTCCTCAAAATATCTTCATCAACTTTTAGCACATCAATATCAATACAGGTAATCCCTTCTGCACAACTCAATCCGCGCTCCACATACCTTAGTGAAAAATAAAAAGGTAACTTTAGCCACTCCGAACATTAGCCATCCTACTTCAAAAACCTTTCAAGGGAATAATGGTCCATAATGCAAAATTTTGGGTGATTGTGGTATGCACATGGAAGTGTCTTCGGGATCCTCCATTCATCCCTTATCACCATATCAATTGTATGGAACCAACTATCCAACTTGGTCTTATATTTCTCTATAATTTGGGCTTGATAGGTGTGCACCTTGGATCGTTACGCAGGGGAGTTACCCAAACGAGGCCAAGAAACAGGTTCATTCAGTGGTCCATCTAGAATGCCAATTTCTAACACTAACAGGATGAGAATTGTGGGCCACTTAAAGGTACCTCCATTCTCAAGCATGCCTCCGCGCCACCAATCACTTCGAATATGTATTCTAGAAGAGTGTACATCATCTTCTTAATGGGAACTTGATATGCCAAATAAACAATCTCTTTTGAAGCAAGAGTCCAATGCCCCAACTTAAGCTCCCCGCTAATCAAACAAACCACCATGTGCGTTGCAAGATTTATTGGCTTCTCAATGGGCATTGTAAAATCTTGTTAATACTTATTCATTTTGTGCCACGGTCATCCTAACAATCAACCCCTCATTCAATGTGCAATGTACATAACATTAATTTTCTTGAATTTGCCTACGAAGATGATCTTGTTCTCATGCACGATCGATAGAAATAATTTGGTTAGCTTCTCTGGCTTTCCAAAGAAGGGCAACTTCAAAATTTGCAAAACGACATTCTCAACTAGATCCTTCTTCACAGAGCAGTCTTTCCAGGTGTTTCATCTTGCATAGTGGTATCTTTGAAATAATTCGCCTTCAGCATTTCCTAGTATTTCGATTGTTGATCATTGAAGTCCTTAATTTTGCATCTCTATAAAGCAAAAACCCATTGTTTGCCATTTTCACCACTTTTGGGTACTTAATTATTTAAGGGATGTACGTCGTCTTTTACTTTTTGGCTCCTTTGCTTGATCCACTTGCTCTCACGGTGTCTTCTTCAATGAGCATTGTTTCTTCCTCAAACTCTTTCTCGTGCACCAGTACTCTTGGTCTCATCGACGGCTTTGTTTTTTCTTGCTTGTTGGGCTTCTTGACATTTTCCTCATCTTGGCTTCTTCTCTTTGAAACCTTAGTTCTTTTCAACCACTAAGTTGTATCTTCAATACCTTTGCCGCAACTTGAGTTTCTCTATCGTTTTCTGTAGCCACTCTATGCCTCTCACTTCGTGCATTATTCTATGCGTTCAGCTCCTCCAAGGTTTTGTGACCTATCAACATTGTCGAAATTGTACTTTTCAAACCTAGCCAGAATTTGTGAAATCCCTTGATTCACTTCGCAACAATTCATCTGCAAGTTCCCTTTTTAGGACTGAAACTAAAAAACAAGGAAATAGTACAAACTGAAAGTAATCTGATTTTTATAACAGCCAACTGAAAAGTATAACAGCAGTGAACAACAGTCTAATTTTTACAACAGCAGCAAGGAAAAAAGCAATAATTCATCAAAATTGCAACATTAACACCATCCAAAATATGTAGGGACACTAAGAAATATTTTAAAGCCAACAATAACCAAGAAATCAACCTCTAAACCCCAGCTGGAAATTAAATAAATGACAGCAGAGCACGCCCTTATGAAGTGACAGGAAATGAATGATTCCAAGCCCAAAAAATGAAGTACAATGATGTCTGAGTTGAGTGTCATCGTGCCCCAGAAACCACCCAACACTTCCTCAAGGTGGGTCACTCCCTTAGGAGAGGGGCTGAAAATCATTATAGGATCAAACCCTAGCTGGAAATCTGCAATATCCACCTTCCAGAAGCACTAGGAACAATTAATTTAAGAGTTTTTGTTCTTCAATCAACTAGGGTTTCGTCCTCCTTGTGTAGCCACACCAAAGGATTTTTGCCCCTTAGTGGAAGGAATTTGAGCAATCATCCCAAAACCAATTAGGGAGTCTTTCCACATGACCGACCTCATAAAGATGTTTTCTTTTAATTTATATTTTGCTTTTCACCTCTCCAACCCAGCCGACCTGACTTATGAGAGAAACTGTGAAAGGAAAATGCAAATGCTCACGAAAATAACTGAAAAATATGATAAACACTTCCCTTGTTCACTTCCTTCTTGCCCACAAGCACTAGAATGGGCTTAGAGTCTCCAAAACAAACTAGCTTGAAAAAAGGGACATTACAATCCTCCCCTCCCAAAATTGCTTGCCCGCAAGCAATTGCAAGCTCTCATGCCCAAGTGCCATCATATCAAGGTGAAGGAACATGTTGTAGTGTTCCCATAATCTAGATCCTGTGCCTATCAAATGAAGGAGCTTTTGCCCAAACAAACAGAGGCACCTATTGCCCCTTTCTTCATTAAAATCCTCTTCATCTCCAACTTCAAAAACAACAGTAACAACTTCCTTTGCATACCCAGTTATATAAAAAAGTTAAAAACCTAGGTAGCCGGCATGCTGGTACAACGATTTTTGGGGGGTGCAGGGACGACACTTGCGTACAGCCGTACAATACATATATATATAGCCAAATAAGCAAAAATTTAGTCTTATACATGAATAGAGTAAACAAATTATTAAATAATTGAAATAGCCAAATATCATATTTAAAAATTCAATGCATTTTGTCGTGATATTCATTGATCGAACTTAGAACAAGTACATTGTTCGAACTCTAAATGTTACAATGTACAATTATAATCATAAATAATAACAAATCACATAATTGGACTAGAATTTCGGCTATTACCAACTCCCTTTTATACCCTTTTGGTGGCGCTAAAACCAATTAGGGAGTCTTTCCCCATGACCGGCCTCATAAAGATGTTTTCTTTTAATTTATATTTTGCTTTTCACCTCTCCAACCCAACCGACCTGACTTATGAGAGAAACTATGAAAGGAAAATGTAAATGCTCACAAAAATGACTAAAAAATATGATAAGCACTTCCCTTGTTCACTTCCTTTTTGCCCACGGGAACTGGAATGGGCTCAGAGTCTCCAAAACAAACTAGCTTGAAAAAAAGGGACATTACAGTCCTCCCCTCCCAAAATTACTTGCCCGCAAGCAATTGCAAGCTCTCATGCCCATTTGCCATCATATCAAGGTGAAGGTACATGTTTGTAGTGTTCCATAATCTAGATCTCGTGCCTATCAAATGAAGGAGCTTTTGCCCAAACAACTCAAGCACTTGTTGCCCTTTCTTCATTAAAGTCCTCTTCATCTCCAACTTCAAAAACAACAGTAACAACTTCCTTTGCATACTCAGTTATATAAAACCCTAGGTAGTTAATACATTGGTAACGACACTTTTTCGGGGGGTGAGTACGACACTTGGGTACGGCCATAATATATATATATATATATATTATATATATATATTTAAAAATATATGCCAAAATAGCCAAATATCATATTTAAAATTCAATGCATTTTGTCGTGATATTCATTGATCGAACTTAGAACAAGTACATTGTTCGAACTCTAAATGTTACAATGTACAATTATAATCATAAATAATAACAAATCACATAATTGGACTAGAATTTCGGCTATTACCAACTCCCTTTTATACCCTTTTGGTGGCGCTAAAACCAATTAGGGAGTCTTTCCCCATGACCGGCCTCATAAAGATGTTTTCTTTTAATTTATATTTTGCTTTTCACCTCTCCAACCCAACCGACCTGACTTATGAGAGAAACTATGAAAGGAAAATGTAAATGCTCACAAAAATGACTAAAAAATATGATAAGCACTTCCCTTGTTCACTTCCTTTTTGCCCACGGGAACTGGAATGGGCTCAGAGTCTCCAAAACAAACTAGCTTGAAAAAAGGGACATTACAGTCCTCCCCTCCCAAAATTACTTGCCCGCAAGCAATTGCAAGCTCTCATGCCCATGTGCCATCATATCAAGGTGAAGGTACATGTTGTAGTGTTCCCATAATCTAGATCTCGTGCCTATCAAATGAAGGAGCTTTTGCCCAAACAAACTCAAGCACTTGTTGCCCCTTTCTTCATTAAAGTCCTCTTCATCTCCAACTTCAAAAACAACAGTAACAACTTCCTTTGCATACTCAGTTATATAAAAACCCTAGGTAGTTAATACATTGGTACGACACTTTTTCGGGGGGTGAGTACGACACTTGGGTACGGCCATAATATATATATATATATATATATATATATAATATTTAAAAATATAGCCAAATAAGCAAAAATTTAGTCTTATACATGAATAAAGTTTACAAATTATTAATTAAGTGAAATAGCCAAATAACATATTTAAAAATTCAATGCATTTTGTCGTGATATTCATTGATTGAACTTAGAACAAGTACATTGTTCAAACTCCAAATGTTACAACGTACAATTATAATCGTAAATATTAACAAATCACATAACTGGACTGGAATTCCGGCTATTACCAACTCCCTTCAAATCTGGAAGTTCAAATTCCTTTGGGGTTTCTCTTAATATTCCTACATTAGTCTTACTTGTTAGAGGAGATGTTGTCACTGCATTTTTTGATCTTACATTAGCCCAACTCATCTCAATTGTTGCAGTTGCAGGCTTCAGCCATTGTTTTAGGTACTTTTGTAAATGCCCTTGTTTTACCATAGTTAAATCATTTATGTAATCCCATCTATTGACCTTTATTGACCCCAAAAAATTAAAAGTAAAAAATAAAAAATAAAAATAATAATTTAAAAAAGTATTGGTTTTACTGTGGGGTATGGCCAGGGCACATCTAGCAGTACCCGAGTACATTTGGGTACTTCCTAGGAAGTACCCAAACGTACCCGAGTACTGCTAGACATACCCTAGGTGTAACCCTAGCGTATCGTACCCGTATCGCGTACCAGGTACATCTGGTACCCGTACCCATGCCCTGTAGGGTACATACCGGCTACCTAGTAAAAAACCTTCTAAACTATTGTAATCTCAGTCAAAGAGCAAGAAATCGATGAATAATGAACTTGATTAGCTAATCCATGTTCTGGGTACTTCCTAGGAAGTACCCAAACGTACCCGAGTACTGCTAGACATACCCTAGGCGTAACCCCGGCGTATCGTACCAGTATCACGTACCAGGTACATCTGGTACCCGTACCCATGCCCTGTAGGGTACATACCGGCTACCTAGTAAAAAACCTTCTAAACTGTTGTAATCTCAATCAAAGAGCAAGAAATCGATGAAGAATGAACAGCTTCATTAGCTAATCCATGTTCCAATGTGGCATCTTCAATCTTTGTTCCATCCTTGTCAACTAAGGTGGAAGAACAGTCCACATTCCCAAATACAAATGCAATTGAATCTAGGTGAGGGCTGCTAGAAATGACAAAAGTAGCATCAATGATGGCAATTTGGCTCATGGCTGCCATAAAAACACTTCCTTTCTCACTTACGGTAGATAACACCTCATTCCCCAACTCTTGATTGCATTCTTCTCTCAACGGCGAACTCGGAAAGGCAAACTTGAGCATCATGCAAAACTGATCCAAAGTCAACCACCTAGAGTTACCTTGTTGTAGTGGCCTCCTTGGCTGCCCAAAAGGTGGTCTAGGCTGCCCTCTTCCCACTGTCCTAGGTTAGGTTGTACCTTACTTAAAGCCTTTATGTCTCCCTCTCAATCTAAGTATTGGAGGGACAATATTTCTATGCAAAAATGAAACCTTTTGCAATCACAAACTTGACATCATCCACTACAGCATATTCATCTTCAGCTGCAGTCCCATACTCTTCACCATATCCTCAGGTGGATAACAAATTTAGTTGTTCTTTTCTTCTTTATCTATGTGCTTACACAAAGAACAAACACATTAAAAGAAACAAGATCTCCCAATATCATTTGTTCATGCCTCGTAGGTATGGAAGCTAGCTCTCTTCCATGGCTTGCATTCTCCTCATGATTTTCATTCAAATGATGGTATCCCAAAAATCCAACCATGATGCCCCAAACACAGTTGTACCCATGCATTTTCTTCTCCAAAATCAGAAGGATAGTGGTTGAGATCCTTCTTATGACAGCTGGAAACACATCAACAATGATAGTAGATTGGAAACCCTTCACTCTCATCATTGGATACTCATCTCCGGTTGTCAAAAAAATGGATAGGGAGCTGAGACTGCTGCGGACAGCAAATGAAAAAAGGTACAACAGCTGTCATAATGGTTACCTTGGCCTCCAAAATATGCTTCCAAGCTGCCCCAAACTAATCTCTTCAAAACCTAGTTCAGATCAGAACTTATGAGTGTTGGTATGTAAGTATAACATCCATAGTTTTCCCATAATTTCTTGCCAATCAATGCCAAATATGTTCGAACATTGGCCTTAATTGATCTCAATGAGTGAACCCTCTTACATACAATTTAAAATGAAAAGAATGTCTTCAAACCTGCCCCTCTATTGTTGTCCAAAGAAGATATGCACAGCCTAATGCATGGAATTGGGGAGAACATCCCATCATGGCTATAGCATTGAATTTCATTATTCAAATTCAAAATTGTAGTGACCAACAAACACCTTGTGATAGTTTACCCTAACCTTGTCAATGTCACTAGAAGAAGAGCACCTCTTCCTTGTGATTGAAATCCACTTGGTGGCTGCAAATAGAATGTGGAGCCAGATGAACATGTTGGTCTTAACAGCCACAAGATTTGAGACAGCTCCCACGATGATTCGGGATTCATGATTCACATTTTCCAAGATCATCTCAGGCGTGTTAAAAGGATGACTTACACCACAAAAGTTCCATTGAATCCATGTCTTATTTGTTAAAATACGATGCTTATATAGCATGTTGAACAGTTATACGGTTGTTTAACTATGCAACCAATTGTAACTACCTCCTACAATAAATACACTCTGCCTGTGCGTCATTTAGACAGTGCAGTTTTTGCCTTCTGTATTCTTTCTTCTCTTTGCATATTCCAACATTGGTATCAGAGCCCCAAAGGTTGCAGTTCGAGGAAGCCTTCAAGAGGCACGAACAGCAAACTCGAGGAAGCCCTAACAAGGCACGAGTTTGGCAAAACGGTACGAGGGCATCGTGATTCGTATGCACAGATGAGGGCAGCGCAAAAATCGTGGAAGGGATTCGTGAAGAAAACGAGTTCGTATGCACAGACGAGAGCAGCGCGGGCAGGAGCAAAAATCGTGGAGTTGCAAAAAACGAGGGCATCGTTGGTCAAAAATCGGTGCAGTCGCTGGAATCGTGTAACTGGCAGTCGCACAGTCAAAAATCGTGGGTTTGTGGAGCAAAAACGAGTTGCTCGTGGTTCGCTGGAGGAAATACCACAGTCGCAAGCAAAAATCGTGGGTTTGTGCACAGAACATGAGCAGCAAACCGTGAACAGCAAAGTCGTAGCAAAATCGGGCATAAAATGTTATAATTTTTTACTTAGCTACCTGCCACGTATTTGCAATATTTCTCTACAGCCACGCATATTATTCATTCATTTAATATTTTTGGCTGGAAAAGAATAATTATTAAGTTGCTGGAAAATTGGCAAACTTTTATTTTATTATTTTCAATTACTTTGGAATAATAAAATGTCAAACATTGCAAATTTGATTTTGTTGGATACACAAAAATTAACGGGCACGAATTTTAATGTGTGGAGCCATAAGATCTTGACACTGGCAGAATTTCGTGGTTTTGAGAAAATAATCACGGGTGTCGAGAGTAGACCTACAGCAAATTTCGATGATTATGACAAACGTCATCGGGAGGCTCTTCTACTATTAAAATTGTCGGTATCGGATGAATTGATACCTGAGGTCCGGAATGCCACTGAGGTGAGTAAATTGTGGGTCAGTCTGAAGGACAAATATCAGACGTCGGAGAAGAGTCGGGTTCTATACCTCAAAAATATGCTTTTTTCCGTAAAATTACAAGAAGGTGGATTGCTGTCTGAGCACCTACTTCGGATGAAAGATCTCCGAGATCAGCTTGCTTCCATCAACAAGCCGGTTGATGATGATGATATGGTGGCTCTCATTTTAAATAGTTTGCCCTTCTCGTATGACTCGTTCGTGGAGGCTCTTCATTTAATGGGTGAGAGTCAAACTCTTACGTTTGACAAGGTGTGTTCCTACCTGTTGCAGAAGGAACGGAGACAGACACAAGTTCAAGAGTCCAGTTCTGGACAATCTGAGAGTGCATTTGCTGCACAGTCCAAAGGAAAGTGGAAGCGACAAGTTGATGCGTCGCCTTCCTCTCCTAAATTTCCGGTAAAGTGTTACTATTGTCACAAACTTGGTCATGTGAAGAGGGATTGTCATAAGCGACTAAGTGCCCTGAAGAAGCGGAAGGGGCAAGCACATGTGGCAACAGTTGAGCAACACGAGTCAGAAGATGAGTATGCCCTCATGGCATCTTGCTCGGATGGTGGCAGCCCTACACGGTGCTGGTTTTTTGATTCCGGCGCATCACGACACTTCACGTGTCAACGAGATTGGTATGTTACTTTTCATGCTAATTCATGTTCTTCTGATTCAGTTACTTTAGGGGATGGGAGATCACATGCTGTGGAAGGGATTGGGGATGTTCGTATCATGTTAAATAATAACACTAAATTGCTTGTGAAGAGTGTTAGATATGTGCCTAACATAAATAAGAACCTGTTATCCATCAGTCAGTTAACTGATAATCCTCATATCTCTGTAAACTTTTCTGGTAAACAATGTATTGTGTCTGATGTCAAACATAATAAGGTGGTTGCCCTGGGAATTGGGCATGGAGGTTTGTACAGACTCGTTGATCCTGCCACGGTCAACTTGCATGCCTTAGTTGTGGTAGAAAATACCAGTGTTTTGTGGCATGAAAGATATGGGCATCTCAATCTTCCGTATTTGGCCCGTCTTCATAAAGACAACATGGTTGTTGGTTTGCCTCCTATCCAGGAAAAGCAGGATATGTGTGTTGGATGTTTTGCAGGCAAACAAAAGCGGAAACCTTTTCCTCATGAAGGTGTTTGGCGTGCAAAGGGGCTCTTAGATCTTGTCCATGCAGATCTATGTGAGCCATCGTGGAAGACTCCCACAGTCCTTGGTGCACGTTATTTTCTCTTATTGGTGGATGATCACTCTCGGCGGATGTGGATCTATCTCTTGAAAAAGAAGTCTGATTGCTTTGCTTCTTTTGTCAAGTTCAAGGCATTGGTGGAGAACCAGACCAGCCGGCGGATAAAGACTTTAAGATCCGATAATGGGGGTGAATTCACTTCTAAACAGTTCGCTGTTTTTTGTGAGAAAGAAGGGATTCAGCGTCAGTTGACAGCACCATATACTCCCCAACAGAATGGGGTGGTTGAGAGGCGGAATAGAACCATCATGGAGATGGCCCGGTGTATGATGCACAGTCGTGGAGTGCCATACACATACTGGGGAGAAGCTGTTAATACAGCGGTCTATATCCTCAATCGCAGTCCTTGCAAAGCCTTGCAGGAGATCACACCAGAGGAGGCATGGTCCAAAATCAAACCAGAGGTATCAGCTTTTCGTATTTTTGGTTCAGCTGCTTATACTTTGGTTCCTGATCGTAAGAGGAGTAAACTAGATTCCAAAAGTTCTAGATATTTCTTTGCTGGTTATAGTGATCATTCTAAAGCATATAGATTGATTGATACTTCCACTAATAGAATCATTATTAGTCGTGATGTTGATGTAAAAGAAACAGAGTCTTTCTTTGGCTGTAATCAGCAAATAGACCAGCAACATGGCAGCGATCAGCAAGGGGTGGTCACAGAGATTGGTTCTCTTTCCTTGCCTGATGATGAGTCTGGTCATTCTCATACTCCTCCACAGACTCCAGTACAGTCTATGCTCTCTCCTACTGAGTCTTTTCCGTCTCCTGGAAATCAACTTGCATTGGTTTCACCTCCGGAAGTCCCACTAGCTTCCGAATCCTCAGTTCAGCGACGGCCCAAGTGGTATTATTCCACTATTCAGGATCTAACACGAGACGATTTGTCTCCACTCTTAGATGGCCGGTCTCGCAGACCTGGCAAGAGGATTGATTACTCTGAGCAAGCTCAATTTGCTCTTGCTTCTGATCTTCTCCATATTCGCGAGCCACAAAAATACTCTGATGCACGAGGCATACCAGAATGGGAAACTGCCATGCAAATCGAGTATGATGCCTTGATTAAGAATGATACCTGGAAGTTGGTGCCATTACCTCCAGGTAAACGCCCTATTGGTTGTAAATGGGTGTACAAAATCAAGTGTAAAGCAGATGGTACTTTGGATAAGTACAAGGCTCGACTTGTTGCAAAAGGTTTTTCGCAACAGGAGGGGATAGATTATGAGGAGACTTTTGCTCCTACTGCAAAGATGGTCACTTTTCGGTTACTTCTTGCCTTTGCCGCTCAATTTGGTTGGAAAATATATCAGATGGATGTGAAAAGTGCATTCTTGAATGGCGATTTGGAGGAAGAAGTGTATATGACTCAACCTGAGGGTTTTCAGGCATGTGGTCGTGAGCATCTGGTATGCAGGTTGATTAAGTCCTTGTATGGGCTTAAGCAGGCTCCTCGAGCCTGGTATATTAAGATCGATACACATCTCAGAGATTCGGGCTTCAAACGAAGTCATTCTGATCCGAATCTCTATGTCAAAAGCACAAATGATGACATTGTGATTCTTATTGTTTATGTTGATGACCTTGCCATCACAGGCAGTGGAGATGCTGCGATTCATAAGGTAAAATCAGATTTGTGCACTGCTTTTGACATGACTGATTTAGGCCTCCTTCATTATTGTCTTGGTGTAGAATTCTGGCAACAAGATCACTTGATTTTCATTTCTCAAGTTAAATATGCCACGAATCTTTTGCAAAAATTTAAGATGTATGATTGTAATTCATCATCTACACCTATGGAGGTCGGGCTGAAACTTTCAGCTCATGATGATTCACCACCGGTCGATGAAACATTGTACAGACAGTTGGTAGGTAGTTTGATTTATCTCACCACTACACGACCGGATTTGTGTTTTGCTGTGAGTTATCTTTCTCGGTTTTTGTCTAAACCGAAACTCATTCACTGGGGAGCAGCAAAACGTGTGTTAAGGTATGTCAAAGGAACTCTTGACTTTGGCATCTTGTATCAGAGAGTTGCAGATTTCACGTTGATTGGCTACACAGACTCTGATTGGGGAGGTTCAGTGGATACTCGGAGATCTACCACTGGATATATCTTCTCTCTTGGTTCAGGAGTTATTTCTTGGCAGAGTAAGCTTCAGCCCACTGTGGCTATCTCTTCCACAGAAGCAGAATACAAGGCTGCTGTTAGTGCTGGTTGCGAAGCGGTATGGCTTCGTCAGATTTTGGTTGATTTTCAGTTTTCACAGGTCACTGCTACACCTCTTTCACTTTTTTGTGATAATCAAGGTGTGTTGAAGATGGTCAAAAATCCTATCTATCATGCCCGCACTAAACATATTGAGATTCATCATCACTATATTCGTCAATTGGTTGACTCAGGTGAAATCTCTCTTCATTTCTGTCCTTCTCAGGAGCAGTCTGCTGATGTAATGACTAAACCTCTTGGTGCTTTCTTGTTTGTCAAGTTTCGGGATAAACTTGGTATAGTTTCTAGGTTAGTCATTAAGAGGGGGTGTTAAAATACGATGCTTATATAGCATATTGAACAGTTATACGGTTGTTTAACTATGCAACCAATTGTAACTACCTCCTACAATAAATACACTCTGCCTGTGCGTCATTTAGACAGTGCAGTTTTTGCCTTCTGTATTCTTTTGTCTCTTTGCATATTCCAACATTATTAGGCATTCTTGTTAGGTATGTTTTAGAGAACCAATCCCAAACAATGGCATGATACCTTACTTCACCTCAGTTCATGAAAACTGAATTATTGCATACCTTGTAGCAAGTTGAATTTATATTCCATGAAGCTGAATTTGTATTTTCAGTGGATGAGTTATCCATAACCTTCACATACATCCAAAAGTTGCAATCTTGAAAGTAACTGGAGTCCCATAAAACCTTAGCAAGCTGATTCATACAATTTTGATTATAAAACTAACACCTAGTTTGTTTGCCATTCGTCTTCTCATCAATTTCAACATGTTGAACATGACAAGAAAGATATTGCAACAACAGAGGAGGAATTAACAAATCTGAAATATGATCATTACTATCATACCTTAGGCTGTCCTCAACATGTTCACTTTCTTTTGCCAGATGAGGAATGATTATATCTTTTACACTTCCGACCTTGTGACTCAGAGTTTCTGAGTTAGGATCAGCCTTCTCCTTCACCTTAGATTCAACAAGTGAAGCTCTTTCCACCTTGGCTTCAACTATATTTTGTTGACATCCGCGTGGAACATCTTCATGGTTCTTGGCAAAGTCATGCACACCATCAACTTGCCTCTTATTGACTGTTGTTCTAAAAATTCCAGCAAGCTAAACATCAACATTATCATCCAACGATTGGGCTTTAACTACCAATTCCCCTCCACAATTTGGCGTGTTATATTTCCCTTCTTTCTTGGGCTCATGCTCCATGGTTTCTTCAAAAAACACATGCCCCTTCACACTGCTGTCCTAAAAATCAGTAAACGGCTCATCCCTAGGAAGAGTGATAGGTACTTCTAGAGCTTCCATGGGCTGCTCCCTCTCAATGCCCAACAATTTTGAGTGCTCTTCTTCTTCCATGATCACAATGGAGGGATTATTTCCCTCTAGGGTTGGAACATCTTTCCCATTTTCCTTGGGCATACCTCGGGGTTTAGACCTTGGTCCAATTACCACTTTACCTTTCTTCAACCCTATGAACTCAGCGAATGATATGGCATCACGAATCTTGTTTGGATGAGCCCCATTCTCCTCATAGTTGCCCGCAATGTTGTGACCCACTAAATGTGTGTTTCAACCACTTAAATGACTTCCTTTCTTGGGAGGAAGGTAGGCCGGAATGCCCTGGATGAAGAATCGCTCACAATTCTTGGTGGCTGAATATTATCGCTTGCCCTTGAAGAGCTTCCTTCACCATCTAGGTTTTGCATGGCATGGATCAATTGTGCCATCCTATTTGCCAATCTTTCTTGCCCTAGGGAAAACCTTTCAACCCTAACGTCATCAAAATGTATGTTCGGCATTTATCTACTCCTTCTGAATGAAATCCTCCATGCTAGGAGGATCAATGCTCTGATACCATTCTAATGTCCCTTTTTAGGGCTGAAACTTAAAAACAAGGAAATAGTACAAACCCAAATTGAAAGTAATCTAAATTTTATAACAGCCAACTGAAAATTATAAAAGCAGTGAACAGCAATCTAATTTTTACAACGGCGGCAAGGAAAAAACATTAAGTCATCAAAATTGCACCATTAACACCATCCAAAATATGTAGGGACACTTAGAAATATTTTAGAGTCAACAATAACCAGGAAATCAGCCTTTAAACCCCAGTTGGAAATTAAATAAATAACGGCAGCGTACACCCGTACAAAGTAGCTGGAAATGAATGATTCCAAGCCCAAAATGTGAAGTACAATGTAGATTCCGGCTGCTAAAAATATGAAAGATGCAATGATGGCTGAGTTGAGTGTTACTGTGCCCTAGAAACCACCCAACACTTCCTCAAGGTGGGTTGCTCCCCTAGGAGAGGAACTAAAAACCCACTATAGGATCAAGCCCTAGCTGAAAACCTGTAATATCCAGCTTCTTGAAGCACTAGGAACAATCAATTGAAGAGTTTTCGTTCTTCAATCAACAAGGAAGGGTTTCGTCCTCCTTGTGTAGCCACACCAAAGGATTTTCACCCCTTAGTGTAAGGAATTTGAGCAATCAGCCCAAAACTAGGAAAAGTATAATTTTCTAACAAAAGATGATCCGCAAATGAGTCCAAGCAACCCCTTTTATACCCTTTTGGTGGTGCCAAAACCAATTAGGGAGTCTTTCCTCACGGCCAACCTCATAAGGATGTTTGCTTTTTATTTTTGGCTTTTCACCTCTCTAACCCAGTCAACCTGACTTATGAGAGAAACTATGAAAGGAAAATGCAAATGCTCATGAAAATAAATGAAAAATATGACAAACACTTCCCTTGTTCACTTCTTGCTCACGGGAAGTGGGGAATGAACTCGAAGTCTCCAAAACAAACTAGCTTAATAAAAGGGATATTACATCATCCCACTTCAGTTGTGCTTCAATGCACACCTCAAACCTTTCCTCTGCACAAGAAATGTTAGTTGGAGCCTCAAACTTCAAGCTTCACGCTTGTATCACTTTTGGTTGTGCAATAATTCCCTAAATTTTTCTCTTCCTTAGCCCACGCTTCACTCTAAATCGCTTCTTGTGCAGAACTCATAACCTTGTCCTGCAACGATTTCATTTCTCACGACGCCGAAGATTGCTAAAACCTGCAATTTCATGATTTTCTCCCCACCATGCCCTAACTTTCTTTCGTGTCCTTTGCTTCTTCACAGCTCTCTCCTCTTCTCCTTGTATGCGAAAAACAATTGTGAGAAAACATTGTGAGGGGAGATGGACCTATTTATAGTTGCAACAAGCAACTTTAAGGGGATGAATTCATCGACCCGTCGCATCTAAAAAGCCCCTCAATCTATCTCCCTTCTATTTTGTCTTTTCTTTTGATCTTGCTCTCCCCCTCCTTGGTGATGTCACTTTTTCTTGATGAAACCTACACCCTTTTCTCTCTCTTGTATTCATGGTTTTCATGTGAATTCCTCTATGCACCCTACACACACCATTATTCTTACACACCACCACCTTGCGTAGTTGGAAACTTGGGCAATTTCACTCGTGTCACCACCTTCCCCTGTTTCATGTCATTTTTGCAAGCCTTTTCCCCATATTAATTGCATGCACAATCCTCCAGCACATTCTACAATTGAATAGTTTGGCTTGCCAAGCTCCCCATCCATTTCATTTTGTTTAGCATTCTCTTGCAATTTAATTCCTGGACTGATAAAAGGGCATGAACCCAAAGACTTGCTAGTAAAGAATTTATCCCTTAGTCCATACTTCTTTACATACCCTTAAATGCTTTGTATGGAGAGAATCCCCATTGTAATTTGGCAAGCCCGCTCAAACCGAGTGCAGAATGCCTCCTTGACAGGTGCCCATGTAGGTAGCATTGGTTGATGAGTAGCCCACCAATGCGCAACAATTCTTTTTAGGGTGGACATCAAAGAGCTCCCTCACTCTGCTTCTTTTGGCAAGCATACCTCAGGATCTCCCACATATGCTACTGCACAGGTAGAACCATCAAATCTATGAAGCTTTGCCAACCTACCTTTGCTCAACCTATAGACTCTCTTCATTACCAACGTAATGTTAGGTCTCCAAACTTACTCGCCTAACCTCTCAACAGGATTTGGATTGGTGACCCAACCAACCTACTTACCCCTTATTGATCTCAAGGATTTCATTTTAATCTCTACGCATTTGCACATTGTTATCTCATAGGCCTTCTCTACCCACCGTTCACAAGATACATTTGTAGTATCTGATGCAAATGCATTGCTCTTCCAACCTACAATCCCATCCTCCCACAAGTTTGTATACTCCGTTTGTTGCGCATTAATATTGTAAATGTTGTTGATGTCCTCTTCAACATCTATACTTTCAACATAACCAAACCCGTGATTCTTATCAAGGGAGATGACCACCCAGTATTGTTCTCAAAGCTCATAATATTTCTTAAAGTGCATATCCGCATTGTTTTCATAGCATCGTGGTCTCCCCAACATTGTTGAATAGTTTTCTGCTTCTACTTGCTCAACCACCTCAAAGTTTTGCATTGACCTTCATGCCCAATATTTCAACTTCTCAATTACACATAACACCTATTGGTCTTTCCTCTGTATTATTCGCCATAAACAAAACAACATATGATCATTGCGATGGAAGTAACCCCATTTTCTCCCAAGCATCCTTTGTAAGGATTTTTACTTCTACGCCTATATCAACCAATATGTAACACACCGACCATATCGTGGCATTTATCAAAAACTCCTAATTGTAGTTAATGTTTTTTGTCATCCTAATCTCATGGCTCACACCTTGCATCTTGTCTTGCACATCTAGAACATTTTCTTCGTGCATTGTCAAAATATTCTCCATGTGCCCGCCCATAATACTCTCCTACACACCCACCACATTTTGTTCTAGATAATTTTGTGACAAGGGTAGAATGCCTTTTATTTTCAAGAGGCCAAGAATCTCAATAATATCCTCAATTTCCTTTTCGTTAGGCCCCTTGCACTTATGTTCTTAGATGTCAACTTCTACTTGCTCAACCACCTCGAAGTTTTGCATTGACCTTCATGCCCAATATTTCAACTGCTCAATTACACAAATCACATATTGGTCTTTCTTCTATATTATTCGCCATAAACAAAACATGTGATCATTGCGATGGAAGAGACCCCATTTTCTCCCAAACATCATTTGTAAGGATTTTTACTTTTACGCCTATATCAACCAATATGTAACACACTGACCGTATTGTGGCATTTTTTCAAAAACTCCTAATTGTAGTTAATGTTTTTTGTCGTCCTAATCTCATAGCTCGCCACTTGCATCTTGTCTTGCACATCTGGAACATTTTCTTCATGCATTGTCAAAATATTCTCCATGTGCCCGCCCATAATACTCTCCTACACACCCACCACATTTTGTTCTAGCTAATTTTTCGACAAGGGTAGAATGCCTTTTATTTTCAAGAGGCCAAGAATCTCAATAATATCCTCAACTTCCTTTGCATTAGGCCCCTTGCACTTATGTTCTTAGATGTCAGCTTCTATGTCCCGCATTGCTTGAATCTCCCCTTGAAGGTTTCTGATCACATAAACAACCTCTTACAAGTTCAAATTTTGGGTTAGTCCATCAAGGTAATCTATTACCTTCATGGATGAAGCCCTTTATACATGCTCTTGAGGTGCTTTTTGCATTTTGGTTTGGGTAACAAACCCATTATGAGTAGCAATGTTCACCATAAGCTCTTTCTTAGCCTTCTACGTAGCCTTCTTTGGAACCCATCCATCCTAACCGATCTTAATCATGTTTGCGACCTTCTCTTTTTAGATCATTTTTGTGTAGAGGTCAAGGCACTCTTCGATCTTGTGCATAGTTCTAAAGTATTCTTTATCGAATTTCCCCGACCAGGGCGCATAACATTAGTAGTTTGCGGGCGAAGCGGGCGAAGCGGGCACTAATGGAATGTGAGGAACGTTCTAATGTTCCTCGCGTTCCCCAATTAGGAGACATTGCCGAAGCAAGTGGATTGAGGCAGCGGGTTTGCGGACAAAGCGGGGCTTGCTAGCACTAAAGGAACGGTGCCACTCTTCCGCTCATTCCCCGATAATCCACTATCCCCGCAAATATAAGCAGTCGGTTGTTTAAGGCCCGCCCAGAATAGTTCCACTTTCCCCCTGTTCCTCCGATTACCAAATCATCTGACCCCTTAACAAATTGATTAAAGCGACAACTTAGGGCCAACGTGGAACAACTCTTCTTCCTCCTATGCTCCATAGATCCGCCCAGCCATAACTTTCTCTATAGACCTCAAAATTCGACGAACTTGATCTCGTTAGAACCGTGTCACCCTGCACTCTAGTTTGGCATCAAAAATTGAGGAAATTGATGGAGTTTAGGGGGTGAAAAATGGAAAAAACACACCCAGAAATAATCAAAGGGCAATTCCAGGTAGCTCAACTACCAGAATTAATGGTGAATGGTGCCCATATTTCCTCCTGCAAGCAAAATGATGTGGGAAAATGGTCTTGTAAGGGTGCACATGCCTTTTTCAGTGAGTTAATGCATGTTGTTGGTGGTTGAAGCTAGAAATCCGAGTTTCCCTCTCTTTTCCCTCCTCTCTCTCTCACATTTTCTATATATTGGCAATTTGTGCACATTTGTAAAGGTTGGACTTTCTCAAAATACAGGTGCACCATGTCAAAGTGTTTGCGGAAGTATTTGTGAGTTGCAAGCCTCGTATTTGGAATCTACAAGGTGCCTTGCGCCTACTTCCACTCCATTGTAATGGTTTGTGCATGTTTCAAGCAATAAAATCTGGTTTTGTGATTATTTCTCTACCCTGACTTGGTTTTATTTGCAATCTTGCCTCTTTATTGTTGTTGTGGTGTGTGATTTGTTGTGTATTGTGTGAAAAGGGAAGATTAAGTGTTGTTTTGGTCTATGGCATAGTTGTTTTCCTTCTCCTCCATTTTCTTCACATTCTCCCTCATTGAGAGTGTCTTTCCCCTTTTTCTTGGTGTTATCACCTCTGTTTAGCTTAGGATTTCAATTTTCATGCATCTCCCTCTCTCGTTGGTCCTTGTGAATGCTTAGATTAGGATTAGATAGTTGTATTTCCAGTTGTAAAAGTAATTTAACATTAGGAATAGGTAGAGGAACCAGCAACAAGGTCTCTCTCAAGCAACAAGGTCCCACACTTGGAGGCATTCCCATGTTGCCCAGAAATTCTGATTTTCATGCTTGATCATTTTGAGGGTGCAATTTTTGGTGACAACAATATCCACCAATAGGGAATGTTGATCAATCCCTCTAATAATGGTCACCAGAACCACACTTATAGAGTGATCGAGGAGGAAATCTCCCACCCTCTCTTCCTCCAAAGCTTCCTCTAGGGCCGCGCTTACCCCATATCCTCTTTCTTGGTTAGATAGTTCAGCAATAATCTGGTGTGTTCCCATTTCTCTAGACTCGCCGACTTCTTGAACCACCTTGCAATGTTTAATGTCGTGTGCGCTTGAGTCACAAACTCTGCATCATAGAGAAACCTTAACCTATTCAGCCCTTTGCAGCAAAGGGCAAGTCCTTTATCATGACCTTTATGTCACACTTCACATACTCTTATTGTTGCTTTGCTATTCTTGCAAGGTAAGCTAATCTTATTGTGTCCTTCCACTTTACAATTAGTGCACCAAAGTCCACTTTTGTCTCGCGCCCACAATTGGCAGTTAGTTTTTGCAACCACGTAGCCATGCTCGCAATATGCGGCTCCATAAAGGGATAAATCCTACTATCACAACTTCAACCTGCCTCTGCTCCAAGTGCAGCTTCTAATGCTATAAGTGTGCTTCTATCAAAGTCTTCATAGATAGTGCATGCCAGAATGGGACTAAAAGGCCACCCACAAATCATTACGCATGTAAAGTTACAAATATATCATAGGATAAATTTCATATCAAGGTCCTAAATTTTTCATCATAAGCACACACTCTTAAATACATCACATTTTTATCTCCTTCAAGCCAGAGATACTCTATTGTTTGAAATCAGGGACATAAAACTCCTTCACGAACACATGTTTGAACACATCAAAATTCACCACAACTTGGTGGGGGATCATATTTTCTATACCAAGTCTGTTGGTGATGCAAGAAGGTGGGTGGCAAACTGACTTGCTTTACACTCAGACTCAATCACTCCCCTTTCGCGGCAAATGATCTCACACTTGTTACGAATATTTGTTATTAGTAGTCACATTATTAGTTATATGAGAGAATATATTTGTGAGTTACGAGTGCAACTTCTAATGCTATGAGCGTGGTTCTATCAAAGTCTTCATAGATAGTGCATGCTGGAATGGGACTTAAAGGCCACCCACAAATCATTACGCATGTAAAGTTGCATGTATATCATAGGAGAACTTTCATATCAAGGTCCTAAATTTCGCATCATAAGCACACACTCTTTGATACATTTTGTTTTTATCTCCTTCAAGCCAGAGATACTATGTTGTTTGAACTCGGGGATATAAAACTCCTTCACGAACACATGTTTCAACACATCAAAATTCACCACAACTTGGTGGGGGATCATATTTTCTATACCAAGTGTGTTGGTGATGCAAGAAGGTGGGTGGCAAACTGACTTGCTTTACACTCAAACTCAATCACTCCCCTTTCATGGCAAATGATCTCACACTTGTTACGAATATTTGTTATTAGTACTCACATTATTAGTTATATGATAGAAAATATATTTGTGAGTTACGAGTGCAACTTATAATGCTATGAGTGTGGTTCTATCAAAGTCTTCATAGATAGTGCATGCTGGAATGGGACTTAAAGGCCACCCACAAATCATTACGCATGTAAAGTTGCATGTATATCATAGGAGAACTTTCATATCAAGGTCCTAAATTTTGCATCATAAGCACACACTCTTCAATACATTTTGTTTTTATCTCCTTCAAGCCAGAGATACTATGTTGTCTGAACTCGGGGATATAAAACTCCTTCACGAATACATCTGTCAACACATCAAAATTCACCACAACTTGGTGGGGGAACATATTTTCTATACCAAGTGTGTTGGCGGTGCAACAGGGTGGTGACAAACTGACTTGCTTTATGCTCAGACTCTATCACTCCCCTTATGTGGCAAATGATCTCACACTTGTTACGAATATTTGTTAGTGCTCACATTATGAGTTATATGAGAGAAAATATATTTGTGAGTTAATTATTATTATGTAAATGATTAGTTCTCATAAACAACTCATCATGTGGTAGTTAACATGAGAGAATAATGGAGTGAGAAACCATAGGAGAGAGATTGTTGGGAAATTGAGAATGATTCTTAGTAGATTTGTAGGAGAGATGAGGGATTGGGTGATTGAAAATGATAAGCTTAGACTCCTAACTTGTAGGAGATCTATAAGTTATTTATATGTATCTTTCATATTGTATTGTCCCGTATTGAATATTATTGAGAGAGTTTTTGTTTATTGTGTGATTATCATGCTTGCAGTCTGAACCAAAATAATATTTGGTATCAGAGCCATTATCCTTTGTCCAATACAATGAGAGCCCTGTGAATTTGTTTGAGAGCAATTTAGGTCTATATTTGCAAAGAACATAGTATAGTGCTCACCAAACATTGACAAATTTGCAAGCAATCAAGGATTGTATACGGGGCTCTGTCAGGATCTAAGGAGAATCATTTAGATTATCCATGTCAAGCACTCTAAAAGTCATCTCGTGTCTGCCATTGCCAAATATATTTGTTCTCTAGAAATTCACGTTTGATTTTTGGTCTGCAGGAAGAGCTCGATCTTTGCATTGTTGACTATGTTGCATTTGGCAATCCGTGTTCTATTTGCAAGAGTGGCATAGTGATTCCTTCATAAAAGCACCCAGCTAAGAAGAATAAGCGTGGTAGAGGACATTGGATCCTGTGTTGGGTCTCTACATTCAAGTCCTCATTAGTGATCCGCAATCCAAAAGGCACGGTGTGTCACTATGACCACAGCAGTTCAAATCTTCATGTTTTTGAGTCGTGTTCCATTAGCCAACAACATGTAGTGTGGAGGTTTGTCCGAGCAGACCGATCAATTTAAATATTATAAATCTTTTAGGTATCAAGCCTTGTTGGGCCAGTTCCAGCATGGTATTGTTTTGAATTTAAAATCAAATGGGGTTGTGTTTTTAAGATTGAGTATTGTTCTATTTTGTTTCATATTAACTTTAAGACAAGTTATGTAATAATAACATATTAATTTCTAATTATAGTTTTTGCTATATTAGAAATTTAGATCCTTCTGAAATCTTGTCTTTATCGTATTTTGTCAAGGATTAGTGTAATTGTCTCTTATTCAAGAGACTGTTAGGGTGTGATTTCAATATTTGTTTGTACAGACACATTTTTGGTTGAAGTTGACGTCCTGGATATTTGTGTTTAATAATGGACATACCATTTGAAAAATTCACTAGTCTCAATTTTCACACTTGGAAAGTCAAAATCCAAGTGCAATTAATGAACAAAAAATTGTGGAGGATAGTAGATGGAAAAGAGATAACACCAACAAATGTAGATAAGTTAGCAAAATGAAAAAGTAAAGATGATATAGACAGCCATTATTGCCCTTGCTCTTTCAGATTCTAAATTAAATTATGTAAATTTTGAAAAATTTGAACAAACTATTTGGAGTAAAAACAATTAACGCAAAGTTGTCTTTAAAACTCCAAATGTTAAGATTCAAAATGAATGATGGGGTCAACATGTCTAGCCACATTAATGACCTGAGATCTCTCATTAGACAACTAGCAGAAGTCAAAGCTCTTGTTGACGATGAGGATGCAAAAGCTATATTATTGAACAATTTACCTTCCAATGTAATGTGGAAAATTTTGAACAAACTATTTGGAGCAAAAACAATTAATGCAAAGTTTTCTTTAGAACTCCAATTGCTAAGATTCAAAATGAATGATGGGGTCACCATGTCTAACCACATTAATGACCTGAGATCTCTCATTAGACAACTAGCAGAAGTCACAACTCTTGTTGATGATGAGGATGCAAAAGCTATATTATTGAACGGTTTACCTTCCAAAAATAGTAGTGTTGTTTTTACACTTGGACAGATGCCTTCCCAAACACTGGAAGATATGATTTCAACTCTCTTAGTTGAAGAAAATAAGGACCGCAGAGGGTGTAACTAAAGAAAGTGTTCTACACTCAAAGAACAGTCATCAAAAATCTTACAAAAACTAAAGAGAAAAGGACACACATCTTAGAGTTGTAGAACTCGAGCAAATGATCTTCTTAAAGAAAAGCTTAAAAAGTTAAAACAAATGAAGCAAATGTGATCACTAAGAAAGAACCAGTCATTGAGGAAGAACCAATGAATGATGATTGTGGTTACATTTCAAAAGACTTCTTCTACTAAGTAACATCCACTAAAGGATGGAGGCAACAAAGGAAGGAGGTTGAACAATGACCTCTTATCAGCCACTAACGACAGGGTTGCTTCAGATTTAGTGACATATTTGTTCTTGTTTTTCAGTATTTTCTTTCCGTTGTGTCGTGTTTCATGTTCAATGTTCATGTTTTGGGTGGTTTCTAAAAAAAAACTTTGTTGATATTTGGGGGCATGAGAAGATTTCAAGATAAACTCAAACTAGATTGTTCTCCAACTAGTTTGGGAGCTCTAGGAATCTGTAGGATTTGAAATTCAGGAACCCAAGGAATGGGAATGAACTCGTGGAATTCGACTGACAGCTATGCCTTTCCGAGGAAAGAAGAGACAACTTGATGGAATTGAAACTAGTCTAAGCAGTGTTTTCAGGGCGCAGCATTTGCACCATGTGTTTCTCCTCACATGTTCGCACTGGGGGGGATGTTACGAATATTTTTTATACGTGCTCACATTATTAGTTATATGAGAGCAAACATATTTGTGAGATAATTATTATCATGTAAATGATTAGTTGTCATAAACTCATCATATGTTAGTTGTTAGGAGAGAATAATGGAGTGAGAAATAAAAGGGGAGAGATTGTTGGGAAGTTGAGAATGATTCTTAGTAGATTTATAGGAGAGAGATGAGAAATTGGGTGATTGAAAATGATAAGCTTAAACTCCTAACTTGTAGGAGATCTATAAGCTATTTATAGGTATCTTTCATATTGCATTAATGTCCCATATGAATATTATTGAGAGAGTTTTGGTTTATTGTGTGATTATCATGCTTGCAATATGAAACAAAATAATAACACTTCTGGACAAACTCTGAAGCATTCTCCACTCCTATATATTGGTAGTCTCAATGCCATGTCATAAGGCTTGAGGATACAACATTGTGCATGTTACTCGTGTATCTTGCACCGGTGGTGTATTTACTCCGAGGTTAACCAGCCTTGTAGTACTTGCGATTAGTTCAATTGAAGGTGGTTGTTGTGGTCTTTGGCCTCCTGTAGCTGTTTGTATCACTTGAGCTGGTGGATTCCCTTGCATAATTGTTTGAGTTACACTTGGAATTGGTCTTATAACACTTGTTACTCTTGGCATAGTAGTACTTGTCACTACAGTGCAATGCTCATCCCGCTATTCATCAGCATTCCATACATCACTGGAGCTGCCTTTTTCACTATGGTATCATGTGTACCACAAATTCTAATGTTTTATAAGGTTTAATTTGCTGCAAAACAAAGAGTTTCCCCTCTCTTCAAAATCGTTGTACATTTGGGAAATCCATACTATCTTTCAAGCCTATTTCTAGTTGGTTCATAAGTGTGGGGGCTAAAGCTTTTGGTGGTGCAAGGGTTGGCATCCTTTCTTTTATGGATTCTTCGACAACTAGTGGATCCCAAGATGTTCCTCTCAATCCTAACAGGTGTTCAGTCCCAAATGCTCCCATGCACACTTTATTTTCTCCTTTACAGTGCACTTCCTCTGCATCAGAAATGATCACATGCCTTCCTCCGTCTGAGAGTGTACCCGTGGATCATCTCTTTTCTTCCTCATGGGTCAGATGCAGCAAGTGTCAATTGCCTACATCATTATACTTGCACATTCTAAGTTCCCCTTCATCTTGGCTCTCCATCCTTAAGTCTTGGTTCTCCCTCCCAATAAGTCATGTGTTTTACGCCCTCTTCATTATATCCATCATCCACTAGCCCAAACACAAGAGTGTTTAGCTCTCCATGTTCAATCTTCCAATCCCCCAATCAACTGTTAGTTTCTTGATTGCAAAGGGGATTTATCCAATATAGGCTCCTCTAGATGCGTGCAAAAATCGTATTCTACTTCTTCCAGGCAAGAGTAAGTGCAAACTCTAGAATGGAGCTTATTAGTGCACCCTTCCATCATACATCAACAGCTCTCATTTTAGTTCTCATATGTTTGCCTTAATCTTTCCAACTATTCATCCATGCAAGCATATTTTGTGACCAAGATGCTTGTTATGTCCTACTACATAAGTGGCCAGCCACATATGCAACTATTTTGGAAGCTCTACAAAGAAAACCTCATCCAAAGGATTGTATAACTCCCTTTATACCCATTTCTTCGAAGTTAAATCTCCTTTACCCAGCTGATTGTTAGTAAATTCAATCTCAAAATATTAACCATCTCTCCACCTGTTCCAAAGAGATCCACTTTGTCATTCTTGTCATTTCCATCAACCAATCAAAAAGGTCTCGACAACGGAACCAAAATATTGGGATTTTTCAGTGTTATGCATAAACATGTGTCTCTTACTCAACCCTAACAAATAAAGACACTTTCTATGCCGGCATATCACCCAAGGTTTCTCTTGGGCACTCACCCAAAATGCAAAGAGACTAGTGTCCCTTGTTTGGGTTCGTTAACAAAAGATTTAGACAATTCATGGCAGCCATTAATGGATCTCAAGTTCAACAGTCATAATGTAAGAAATCAGATTTATGCAAAAATATTAACAAGACACAAATGAATGCAATTCCATGATATAGACAGTACAAATTGGGCCCAACTATCTCCATTCATCAATGTGATCTAGATACAATAGCATTCAACCAGAAATAAGGGTACCAAGCTCCAATAATGGCACCCTGTATAGTTTAGCATCATACAAATATCTCAAAGCATACGAAACACATACTAATATGAATTTTTAACTAATAATTACAAAACGATAATCATCCAACCATCGAACAACCCGTACAAAAGAGGCTAAGTGGTCCTTATATAGAACTAGAACCGGTTCCTTACTACACTTCAAATCAAGATATTTATGAAATGCTTTACAATATATTTACAAAATGCATGCATGCAAGTATGAATGCTCAAGTTTATCTCTAAGCCTGACTAAAGTGATCTAAGCTCAACGTAAGTGAGCTTCAAAATCCACATACCCTTATTGGCTCCTGATCTTGCACTATGCTTATCCCGAATCTTGCCCTTGGCGCAATTCTCAAACCATTGCCACCGGCCCTGCACCTCTACAAGCAAGTCCTTCCTCTACACCCACACAAAATTCTGCACGATTCTTTGTCAAAACCTTCCACATGCGCTATTATTGCCCATCATATTTCCTCCGTGCACGTCAATAACAAAACCCTTGCACTGCACTATTACACTCTAACCTCTTTTGTGTGCCAAAGGCTTTATATACACATATGTAGGCATTAGATGGGAAGCAGATAGGTAGAAGATAAGCAGTCATACATCTCCCTCGAAAGTATGCCATGTATAGAACGCACAAATTAATATAATTTCTGTTCTAATTCTATTATTTTCTTTATCTCTTACTCTTGTTTGTTAAGGTTCCCCAAACGCATATAGCACATCTAAATTCTCCTTTAAATTATCGTCCTCAGGAACTTCTAGGATCGGGATCAAAATGATGTGAGCATCGAGGCTAGAGTCGAATTACCTTGTCTATACTTCAATAGGTCCTGCAGGCCAATACGGTCTAAATGGACGTTAAAAGTCAATATCATCATCGTTTAAATAGTAGTTATGTTTTCAGCTTTTGGAGTCCCTTTTAACATGCCTACTTGCTGTTTTAACTTGTACTTTTGAGTCTCAGCAACCTACTTTGGTCCTTCATGGACATTAATATAGTTTCTTCTTTTATCCTACTTCCAATGGAAAATGTAAGAAACATTTTTCAACATGAACAAATAATAATTTGTTGGTTTTGAGAGAGGAATTCAAATATTGCTTAGAAATTTCAGAATTATTGATCAAAGAAACAGCCTTAATCACTAATTGACTGTTTTAGACAAGATTCGCTGTGGAAGGAGACAGCAAAAAACAACAGGAAGAAATAAAAATGGGAGCTGGAGAAGATTAGGGATTTTTTGCTTCAGATTTAAGCTAGATGGATTTTATTCAACTTTTGTGACATAGTCCCGTGTTGTTACCTTCCTGCAATGCTTCTTTTCCCTTTAATTATTCACTTTTATCCATTTCCTCGTCTTTTCCCCCGCTATGAAAATTTGAAAATAGTCATGAAAATGCAGCTTGAATGACAATAGAAACTCCTCACAGTCAGATAGAAAGAAGTATCCATTAATAAAACTCATAAATTGTTAAGCATACCTCCATGTTCAAAATTTTCTGTGCTTTCCAATCAACTATTCCTCCAAACATGGTAACCGCCTCCTTCACCGATTCAAATGGTGCTGCAGTGTCTATTTCACCTCTGTTTGTGACCACAGTTTCTTCTGCATGATGGAAACTTTCAATATCTTTATTGTCAGACTGTGCTGTTTCTCGCATGGCGTGATCAATTTCTTTTCTTCCAGATTGCACCATTTCTTTCTCAGTGTGATCAAGTTCTCGTCCTTCAGGCTTCACTGTTTCTTTCTCTGTGTGATGCATTTTTTTTTCCTCAAACTGCACTGTTTCTATCTCAGAGTGATCAATTTCAATTTTTTCAGAGTGCACAATTTCTTTCTCACTGTGATCAATTTCATTTTTTTCAGATTGCACTGTTTCTTTCTCAGTATGATCAACTTCATCATTTTCAGACTGCACAATTTCTTTCTCGGCATGAACAATTTCTTTTTCTTCAGACTGCACTGTTTCTTTCTCAATGTGAGTGGTACTAGGCTCAGTATCAATTAGCTCAGCATTATCTTCTCCATGAGTTTTCCTTTCATGTGAAGAGTCAAATGACTCAACACTGTCCATGTGAGAACTATCAACATCAGCAACTGGATCATTCATTCTTGGCTGTAGAGTAGTATCCATATCTGTAATATCATTGTTGCTAGTTTCGGATTCTTTTAGTAAGTTGGGTGTATAACCAGTATCTGCATCTGTTCTTTGTGATTCATTGATTAGTAGCTCCTTTGAAGAACCACTTTCCAGTTCTTTGCTTGTATCTGATGGTAGTGCAGAGCTTGTTTCTGATGCTTCCACAACATTCTCTTCTGATGATGAAGTAAGATTATGCGCTACTGGTAAACCAACATCTATTTCATTTTTACTACTTTCATCAATTGGTACATGAGAAGAAGATTTGATTTTCTCCACAACAGGCATCTCAGTCCCTTCCATGCCCTGCACATACAGCAATAAGCACTTTCTAAATTTAAACTTTCATGGAACACAATCAAACAAGAAAGAAAGAAAGAAAATTAAATCACAAACAAAGGAAGCTTAAAAAATCTAAGGACCCATCAAATTATGAGAAATAAAAAAAAGTAGTCTGATATATGGAAGGGTTATGTTACATCAGATATATGCACTAGACGATGACTTATCCAGAAAATGTTTTTCGTGAAATTATATTCAATCTACCAAGATTTCATACAATACATGAATGTCACCTACTACAATGGAAACAAATGATGAAATTGCAAGTTCCTTTGCACATCACACAACCTGCCTGAATACTGGAAAAAGAATATGGGATGTACTCGTAGTCCAAGGTTTGTAAAACCCATGGTGTAGGCGGTTTGGCAAAGCTTCATATGCTTCCAAGCTTGATTGTGAGATCAAAGCGTATGGGGTACAAAATTTTAATGGTACAGATAACATAAGAAGACCCCTTTGCCCAACAAGAGGACTCTCAAATGCCAAGGAAGTATGGCGTGCTGGCTAGGCTGAGACCTACAAGATTGCCTTTACCTTTACCTTGGGGGCACATTTACATTCATCACAACCGTGGGGGCTGAAGTAGGATATATGCACTGTGCGAAAAGGACCCAAAAATCCCAAGGCCGTGAGCAGGGTTCTGCTAAAACAATGTAAGTGTTGTCTTTTGACACATATCAAACTTGGTTTTATATAGATTAGCCCTAGTAAATTTCTTTCAATATCTAAATTCCGAACTACAAGTTGCAACAATACCAATTTGGTGTGGTTAATGTTTATTCATAAAATTTGACCACAAATTGTAATAAGAAGGAATCCATGGAAAACTAAAACCTCAACTCCATAAGTGCGAGATAAGAAAAACACTTCATCTCAAACTTACAACTGCCCCCCAACCAAAAGGCAAAATTCGATTCCCCCCTCGTCACACACACTGTTTAAATACCTTGGCCTTTACCAAACATCAAGAAAATAGAGCAAAATAAAATCTTCAAATCAGTAAAACGTATTTGCGCACCCCTTACAAACAAAAAAACAAGCTGTCTCAATCCGCCTGAGTAGATGTAAACATCTAATTCATTTCAATTGAACCCTGAATTTTGATAATCTGTTAGGTTTTGTAGGGAAAAAACACAATCAATGTAACCGGAGATCTGCAATAAGTATTACCTCGGATATTACGAAAATCTGCTTTAAATAACTTCAATGTTGCAGCGGAGTATAAGTTACTGGTTTCTGCAAGAACAGAACGCCGCTAAAAACTTTGGGCTTTGGTTAATCGCATCAGCCAAAAAATGAAAAATCGATATTACCTGCGACTTGAAATGAAATTCACTTAATATGGCAGGCTCAGACGGGTAAAAGCCAGCAAGTTGCTAAGAATCTCCAAAGTCAAATAAGTAAGAAGTATTATTCTGTTCGACGCATTGTGCAGCTCAGGGTTTGGAGTATTTACTTTTTTGGAAAAGAGAAAGTAAGCAATTACACCTCACATTTTCAGCCGACCATTATGTCAAAATCATGGCGTTGTGGATATGGGTCGATGGAGCATGTGTAATGGCATTGCCAGGTTTGGCTTTAGTTGCGTCCAATGTATTTTTTTTAGTTTCTTTCCAAAAAGTGTCAAAGTGATAAAGGTTTCGAAAGTCATTTGAATCATTGGATGGCTGCATCCGCCTCCCTCCTCCAACTTATAATATTCACCTTCAATTTCTGATTCCTCCACAAATATTTCAAAGAAATAAAAATCATTTTATGTCGAATATACTTGTTATTCTACCTCATATCCAATTAAATTGCACTATTGGCACGTTCTAATGTTTGTGCAATTGTTTTTAATAATATATATTTTATATTTGGTTGTGAATAGTATTTTTTATTGAAATACATCAATGTATTAATAATATAATGTAGCTTTAGAGATCACGTCCTAAGATAAACATCAGAAAAATAAATGATATCAAGCAAAATGTTACAAGAGGTAATATGAGAGTAAGTTTATAAAAGCCAAAAAAATACACAAAAAAAAAGTGTCGCAAGTGGCAACCCAAGAGACCAAGATTACAAAAGACAAACCAACGAGATAAAATCAAGCAAAAGCAACAACAACCCTTGGGGGGAGGTGGTAGATCATCTTTGAGAGGGAAGGAACTCAAACCAGAGGGTTCCTCTGCTAAAGGATCCAAAACAAACCACCCGTTGGGATTTCGAAAATTATCCTAAAAATTCAAAGGCACCGTAATTCTCGATCTAGGAGGCAAAGAACTAGCAACAGTGATGTTGCCCTAAGTTGGAGATGGTCATTATAATGAACCAACAACCACCTTCCCCCGAGGAGGTGGCAAACTCTGACCACCATAATGTGGTGGTAAAGTGGAGAAATGACCGTGAATCGAGGAGGAACGATTGTGCAAACAACTCCATGTACGTCCAGCCATAATAGGCGAAGGGATCACTCTCGAAGGATATTATAGAACCTAACTCGTAGTGTATGGTGTATTCCCTCAGTGGTCAAGTAGTTGTTATAGATATTGGAATTTAAATGTCACTTTCTGAGCTTGAGCTTGAATATGAAAGTACACAACATAAATCACGATGATTTTATCATTAATAGAAAATTGACGTGAAATAGATTCATTGTTAAAAGTAGTTGAATTCCTAGTTTTCCATAATTGAAATAGAATTATAGCTCTAAAAAAATTCCAAAGAAAGGCTCTATAAGTTGGCCAACGAGAGTGGTCACCAAAAAAGGTCATTTTCCAAGTAAATGGTTTGGGATGGAAATGTTGGAATAGGGAATGAATCTCTAGCTTCATGGAAACTAGGCACGAGGGCACCAAAACAAATGTTTGAAAGTCTTTGGTTTAGCAGACACATGGCATTTCAAATTGGAAATATCGATGTGTTTGAGTCTCTCTCTCAGAAGAAGGCCTTGGTATAAAACACCACAAAAAGTGGCAAATTTTAGGCTCGAGTTAAACTTTTGGAGAGAGATTCAAATACTTTGGTATTCCCAATTTGAATCATTGATTTTTTTTCTATAAATAGCATTTTATCTTATATAGCATTTGTTTTGACTCTTCCATTTATTCTTCATTCTAATTGAGAGAGATATTTTTTCGGTATAATTTTGGCAAAAAAATTTGAACGAGTTTCATAAGTTTTCGGTATAATTTTGGCAAAAAAAATTGAATGAGTTTCATAATTAGAAAGTACGCCTCATTCATATCTATCACATCAACCACATAAACTAATACAATAATAATTATAATTAGTTCAACATTAACATAATAAAATACAATATAAAATTAATAATATACAATAATTATTGACTAGTAAATAATAACTAGTCGCATAACAATAAAATAATTAATAAATACACGACACTAATACTATAATTTATTAACTAATCACATACCAATAACAAAAAACACACTAATGTTAGATTTAGTAGGGGAAATGTAATCTATGGATCACATATCCACCATTAATGCCAAAGATTATAGATTATGGTCTACAGTCGATTAGACAAAGAAATAACTTGAAATAGATACCAAATAACATAGTTTAATGAACTAGAGCTGAAAGCAAATAATGAACAAGAACAAGAGACAAATAACACCAGACTTAAGTGAAGAAACCCAAAGGAAAAACTCCACTGATAAAGCATTGTCTTTTATTATGAATCTAATACAATTTCACCAAGCACTTCCACTTTGCTCCTTAACTATTTCTTAATATCTGCAGAGTTATGTCTCTTGTTTGTTCAATATCCAATACAATTATTAATCAACCATACATCCAGCCCGTCCTACATATAACTCGCAGTCTTTAATACAAGCATGCATAGTCGTTAAGAACAGTTAGGTGGTCAATCCCAAGAGGGATCACCCAGTAAATTGGGTGGGTGAATCAGTCAGACTGCTTTATCAATCAAATCGCTTCACTCTTTGAGTGTGAAAGACTTCGCACATTAAAGTTTGATCAGACAGATTGTAATAATGTTGGGCGTGCCCAAGTGGCTAATCCCACTTGACATTATCACCCCAATACTCCCCCTTAATGTTAACTGGGAGAACACAGTCAAACACACTAAGTTTCAAACCCATGAATCAACAACAGTGATTTAGGCTTAGCATGCCAATAAGGGAAATCCACAGATCTTCCCAAACAAAGATTCATAAGACTAGTGCTTTACAATATGAAAACTTACAACAGAATATGGATCCAAAGGCATACCCATGACTAAAGCTTCACTGGGATTTACAAGTAACTTCACAAAATAGTGACACATTTACTTATTACAATTGGAGGAAGTATTGGAAGTTTGAACAGGTCGTTAAGAGGTGGCATTTTCATGTGCACTCCCCCTCAAGGGAAACTCTGACAGGCCCAACAAGGCACAAAACTTGCAAAACTTGACAAAAAACAGTGGTTTTGTGAAGATATCTACAAGTTGATCTTCAGTTAGACAGAACTGGAGATCAATATCACCATTAAGGACTTTTTCTCTGATGAAATGCATATGAACTTCAATATGCTTTGTCCTTTGATGTTGAACTGGATTCTTTGCAAGATAAATGCAGCTCTGACTGTCACATAGAAGAGTAGTACTCCCTTTGACATCCATGTGCAACTCAACCAACAACCTTTTCAGCCACATAGCTTCTTTAACAGCTTCCATGGCACTCCTATACTCTGCCTTAGTAGAAGAGATAGACATTGTTGGTTGCTTTTTTCTACTCCAAGTGATAGCACTTGCACCAAGCTTGAAAAGATATCCAGAAGTAGACTTTCTATCTGCAGCATCACCAACATGATCAGAATCACAATAACCAAATAATTTTGCATCATTAGAAGAAGAATAAACAAGACCAAAATTGATTGTGTCTTTGATATATTTCAAAAAAATTGTTGTCATTTTCCAATGATCCTCATAAGGTTCTTGTATAAATCTTGACACTACTCCTACTGCATAAGAAATATCAGGTCTAGTAATAGTCAAATAGATCAAACTACCAACTAGCTTCCTATAAAGAGTAGGATCAAATTTAGCACAAGCTAGTTTAGGATCAAACTTAACACCAACTTCAATAGGAATGCAACAGGCCTACAATCAATCATGTTAAATATTTTAAGTAGATTAACAACATACTAAGATTGAGATGCAACAATAAGGTTATGATCTTGAATGATAATTGTGCCGAGAAAATGATTTAATAAACCTAAATCAGTCATTTCAAAACGTTGTTTTAACCTTTGTTTGATTCTAACAATTAGATTTCTATCACTGCTAGTGATCAAAATATCATTAACATACAAGAAAATAATGACAATATGTTTTCAACTTTAATAAATAAATCATTATCAGAACAACAATTAGTAAAGCCAAGGTCTTGAAAGAAATAGTTAATTTTAGCATACCAAGCTCTAGGAGCTTGTTTAAGACCATACAAAGACTTTTTAAGCTTACAGACATAAAGTTCCTTTCTAGGAGCCTCAAAGCCTTTAGGATGACTCATATAGATTTCTTCTTTTAAGTCACCATTTAAAAAATCATTTTTGACATCCATTTGATGAATCTCCCAACCATATTGGGTAGCCAATGCAAGAAGAACTCTTACAGTGCTCATCTTAGCAACAAGAGAAAAAGTCTCAACATAGTCAATTCCTGGTTTTTGAGTGAAACCACGAGCTACTAGCCTTACTTTGAACTTTTCAATCTCTCCTAGAGAGTTATATTTGATTTTGAACAACCACCTAGATCCTACAATGCTTCTTTTAGAAGGAGGAGGGACTAATTCCCAAGTGTCATTTTTTATTAAAGCATTGTATTCATCCTTCATAGCTTGAAGCCATCTATCATCTTGAGATGCTTCTTCAAAGGATTGTGGTTCTACCTCATAATGGGTCATCAAGGCATGATAGGTATGTTGACTTCTAGTTAGTTTTCTAAGATTATCAGGCTGAGAGTTTTGAACAAGATTTTTAGCCCATCTAGGAATCTTAGGTTGCAAGACATGTTGGGATGACTCCCCCTCAATCTCCATCATATCTAGATTAGGATAATCAGCCTCTTGAACTTTTGTTTCCATAATGTTAGTAGGAGGATTATCAAGATCTATCTCTAGAGAAATAGAGGAGGGTTCATTAGGATCAATAGAGAAAGTTCTTTCTAAGACTTGAACATTTCTTTTTTCAACAATGTCATGCTTGAATGGGTCATAGACTCTCAAACCTTTAGTTTTATAGCCATAGCCAACAAAAATACAAGAAAAGGAGGTTGAATCAAGATTCCTCATTTTTGCTTTTGGAATGAAGATGGAAGTAAGGCTGCCAAATATTCTTAGGTGAGAGATATCTAGTTTCTTCTTTGTCCATACTTCATGAGGAGTAGCTTGATGAAGAGGTTTTGTAGGTAGTCTATTTAAAATATAGACAACAGTGTTCATAGCTTCATCCCATAAGAACTTAGGCACATTGGAAGCATGAATCATAGTCCTATCCATTTCTAAGACAATCTTATTCTTTCTTTCTGCAATGCCATTTTGCTGAGGGGAATAAGGAGTGGTCAATTCTCTTTGAATTCCACATGACACACAAAAATCATCAAAGGATTTGCTGACATATTCACCTCCATTATCAGTCCTAATTCTCTTAATTTTCATATTTGAAGCATTCTCAACTAGAATTCCTAAAATTTAGATAGGACATCAGACTTCTTCTTAATGAAATAAGACCAAGTCATTCTAGAATAATCATCAATAAAAAACAACATACAATGCACCACTGAGAGAAGGAACCTCAAGTGGACCTCTTACATCGCTATGGATCAAATCTAATAACTGAGAGGAATTTGGATCATGATGTTTGTGAAATGGTTGAGTATGTTGCTTACCACGTACGCAACTTTCACAAGTTTCATGTTTTGATTTTATCTTAGGAAGACCAACAACAAGATTTAGTCTAGACATATCATGCAGACTCTTGAAATTTACATGACCAAGTTTTTCATGCCATAGCTGAATATCATTCTTAGAAGAGGAAGCAAAACAAGATTCAAAGACAAAACCATCAAATATATACAAGCCATTCTTCTGGATCCTAGAAGCAATGACATTTTTAAACTAGTCTTTGACATACCATTTTTCTTGTAGCAAAACAAATTTATAGTTTTCTTTAGTTAGCTAAGAGCAAGAAAAAATATTCTTTTTCAGTTTAGGGACATACAAGACATTCCTAATTACACCATTTGATAGCTTAACATTGCCACAACCTTCAGCTCTAATGATAGAGTTATCTCCTAGATAGATATTCTCTTCACATTTGACCATATCTGAAAGGATATTAGGAATGCAAGTCATGTGCCTAGAGGCACCACTATCAAGAATCCATTCATTGTCATTTGAAGCTGAGAGGGCAGTATACAATGCAATAGATTTCTCAACTACATTTTCTTGCTTTTGCTTCTGATTTTTCTTGAAATTACTAGGCTTGTTATTTTTAGTATTCTTGACTGATTTATTAATCTTGACTCTACAATCAGACTCTTTATGTCCAAATTTTCCACATTTATTACAAGTTCCATTAAATTTGACTTTAAATGGCTGATTGCTTTTAACAGAGTTAGTCTTAGGATTAATTTTAAATATGGATTTAATACTAGATTTATGATTTGGATTGAAATGTCTAGTATGAGAGGGCTTATGAGAAGGCTTATGATTTTGAGAGAATAGAGCTTGAGAAGTAATATCTTTTGAATCAAATTTCTCCATGACTCTCTCTTCTTGAATCAACAAAGAAGACAAAGTGTCTAGATCAGGAAAATCATTCTCATTTTGATACTTAGAATTCAAGATTGAGATGTAATGTCTGAACTTTCAATGAATATTGATTTGACTTATGAAATACAGTAACTTGTCTTGAAACAATTCACAGTTGCAGCCATCTAGTTGAGCTTTAATGTTTTTAATTTTAGCTAGATAGTTTAAAATTTTCTCATCCCCTTTCATGGGTGTTGTAAATAGTTCTAAAACAAGCTTAATGATCTTAGACAATCTACTTCCTTCATGCATGATCTCTAATTACTTCCATGTAGCTGAAGGTGAGTCTAAATGGCCTACATGCATCAAGAACTCATCTCTAATGCTTTGCAACAAAATGGATAGAGCTTCTTGAGATCTTTGAGAAAATGAGTTAAGATTTTCAGGGGTAGCTTGTCTTCCTGTGGGATGGTTTCAATACTAGTCACTAGATCCCAGAGCTTTCTAGCCATAAAACATGCTTTCAAATGCACTTTCCAGATGCTATAGTTAGTTGAATTCAAGAGCTGAGACTTATCCATTGAAAAAATAGCAAAACTAGCCATTTTAGATGCTCAGATGGTAAATGAAGACAGATATAGCTAGAAAATGACTCAAAGAAGCTAAATAAAGACAAAGAACTAGTTACAAATCTTTTAATTTGTTATACAACAACAAACAGCCCAAATTTAATCAAAAATTAGCTTGAATTGGTCAAGTTCTAGATCAATTTAATAGGGCTAGGTCGTGTTCTAGTTACAAACTGTTTTAAGAAGAAAATTAGATAATTAATTAATTAATTAATTATGAGCTTAAGATCATAGCACAGTTCATTAAATATCAAAAAATAGCTAGATTTGGTCTAAAAAATAGCTTAAATTGGTCGATTTAAGATCAAATTTATAGAACAGAGTCGGGGTCGAGTTACAGGAGCTCGATGTGTTCTTTAGCAACTCGAATTCGGTGAGCTAAAGGATGAGCTGCATGAGCTCAAACTGAGTCAGGGTCTAATTTGGAATCTGTGAACAAAGAAATTTGGAAGCCACGTCAAAGACAAGTTAGAAAACCGAGATAAAGAAAGCTCAAAAAATTAACAAATAAAATAAGTTAAATAAAAACTCATATGGGGGTCGACATGTGGAATAGATCAAAAATACCAAGTGAGGCATGTGTTTCCTTTAAAATAGATCCTTGGGCAGATGCGACACTTTAAAAATTAAATTAAAGCCTCTTCGGGTCTGAAACCAATTCAAAAAATGTGACAAAAGATAAATAAACACGCGTCAATATGTGTAGCTTTAAAATAAAGAAAATACACATGTCACTTTTCAATTAACTCACATTTCACAAATGCAACTAATAAGATAGAATGATAATTAATTAAAAAGACAGAACTGTATACATGTGTCTTCAATTAATTGGATCGCATTTCACATTCTAACATAATGTGATAAAAAAATCAAAGTCATACAAGCCACTTGTTGAAAAAATAATGGCTTTAAACAATTTATAAACCAAACTTGAAATAAATTTTGAGTTCGGAAAAAAATAAGACAGGTGTCATGGTTTTATTAGTAGAGTTCAAAGTAAAGACTGACACCTTGACACAATTAGAATACGTGTCAAAAAATAAATAGACTGCGTTTCAAAAGTCTGACATAGTCTGATAAGTGTGAAAAGAAAGGCTACGCGTCGATTTTTAATTAGCTTAGACTTCACAGTTCATGGACTTAAAAAATCCAGAATGAAGAAAATTAGAGATTCTACAGTACAAAAGAAAGTTAACAAACCCATGAAACAAAAACTTGACACCAAAAAAATACTAAGACATGTGTCACTTTTTCTATTAGCTCGCACTCTATAAAAAACTGACAGATATATATGTGTCCAAATGCTATTGCCACTTCGCAATGAAATAAAAAATTTCAAACAAGATACGTGGAGCCTTTTTAAATGACTTTTTGACAAATGTCAAAAAGACAGGAGTAATTTTAAAAAATGTCTAGACAAGTTAGTAAAAGACATGTGTAAATCCTTTATTGACGTGGATTTTAACTGGAGATAAACAATATTCTGACAACATGAAGCAAGATGGAGAAATTTGACTGGCTCAAGCTTCATAAAATATTAAGACTGTGACGCTAGATGGAGCAATATGATTGGCTCAAGCTTCACAGTCAAAGGAAGTTAACGAAGTCTATAAGGGAAAATCTAGATGGCACTAAAGATTGGCTCAAGTTTCAAAAAGATAGAAAGATGTCAGATTGAAACCATTTGGCACTCTAAGAGTGGGATGACTTTAAACATTAAAAGTCAAATGACAAAAGCTATGTGGAGCAATATTATTGGCCAAGTGCTTCACAAAGACTGAGAATGTTAGATATTAGAAAATAAGAGTGGGTTTGGCATAAAACAATATGAAGCAACGATGGAGCAATATTGATTGGTCTCCGGCTTCGCAGTCAAAGGAAGTCAAAAATTGAAAATACGAAGCCAAATGGCACAAAACAATTGGCCAAAGCTTCGCAAAGAAAAAAATGGTGAAAAATAAAGATTTTACAGCCAGGATGGACTTCAAAGTCCCAAATAAACAAGATCTAACTAGATATTTCGGATCCACATTCAAAAAACAACTGTAATGGCTATTTAAAGTGGAAAACTAAAAAATAGATAAAGACGGAATGATTCAAGCCATAAATGGACTAAAATAAAGTAGAAGTAAATATTTAAGCATACAAAATCTTAAACATGATCTAAGTAGCCATTTAACCCATTTTTAATCAATATTTCAAGCAATATTAGGTGGAAATTGGAATTTTAAACCTGGTTAGCTTGAACACGACTGTGGAACTTTTGGGTCTTGTAGATCCGTCAATAAACTTAAAGGTTTCTTCACTCTTTCAAGTCAAAATGAACTTCTAGATCGATCCTACACACGTGCGCAATCATCACATAGCTCTAATACCATGTTAGATTTAGCAGGGGAAATGTAATCCACATATCCACCATTAATGCTGAAGATTATAGATTATGGTCTGCAGTCGATTAGATAAAGAAATAACTTGAAATAGATTGCAAATAATAGAGTTTAATGAGCTAGAGCTGAAAGTAAATAATGAACAAGAACAAGAACATATTACACTAGATTTAAGTGGAGAAACCCGAAGGAAAAACTCCAGTATAAAAGCACTATCTTTTATTATGAATCTGATACAATTTTACCCAGTACCTCCACTTCACTCCTTATCTATTTCACACATTCTTCCAGATCTATGTACTCACATTTTTGTTCAATATCTACCTACAATTGTTAATTCAGTTAACATCCCCATCCTACATACAGCTCGTAGTCTTTAATACAATCCTGCATAGTCCGTTGTAGACAAGTCAAGTAGTTAATCCCAAGAGGGATCACCAAATAAATTGGGTGGATGAATCAGTCAAGCCACTTCACTCTTTGAGTGTGAAATACTTCACACATTAAATTTTGATTAGACATTAACTGTAATCATGTTGGGGCATGCCCAAGTGGCTAATCCCACTTGACATTATCAAAAATTTATTTTGTGAAAATTATAACTTTATATTAACCCACTCAACATTTAAAAATCAAAATATCATTTCCGTATAGTTCATAAATAAAATGATTACTTACAAAACAAACAACAAAAATATTAAGAGCAAAGAAAAATAGAGAGGGGCAAAGAAGATTTTACAAAAGAAAGTAGAGAGGAGTAAAGAAGATTTTACAAAAGAAAGCAAAGGAGAGAGTGTCGAATTACTTAAATAAATTAAAGATTTATTTCAATTTATTTAAGTAATTCACTACTCTCTGGACTCTACTTTCTTTTGTGAAATCTTATTTATTCTTCTCTGTTTTTCTTTACTCTTAATATTTTTGTTGTTTGTTTTGTAATTATTCATTTTATTTAAGTATTTTTTTTTCCAAGTTTCTTTCTCCTATTGAACAACTAATCACCTATATTACTCTAGCGTCCAAATCAAATTTATCTTCAAGTTTTTTTTAATATTTTTGACAATTTCTCTCCATTTATCAAAGGAAGTCAAATAAGTCTGTCTGGGCGAACCCAGATGGCACTACTTTGAGGTAGGCTTTGCTGGAAAGTGTCAAATTCCGGCAACATTTTCTGGCCTAACCTTTCCGGCTACCCACTTTGCTCTTTCCGGCAACCCACTTTGCTAAATTTAAATAAACATACATGAAAGGATAGTAAGATGACATATGTACGCATCAGGAAAATAAAAGCCAAATATACGTTGTAAACAACTCTGAAATATGTGCTGTGCACTTCTGTAACAGTGTTAAGACAACTCTGATGTAAGTACATGAAATATAACAGTGTACTCTGCTGGTTCGTTATTCTCAATTACTTGGTCTTGAATGGCATTTTACTGAAGCTGTTAAGACCAAAACATCGTGATCATCTGGATGATCAACCGCAGTCATAATAGGACTATAAGAAAACGAATAGGAAAATGTGACAATGTAAATAAGACATAAAACGCAAAACAAAAAAAGATTGCTGAGCAGGAAAGTAGCATTTTGCTGTATACAGCTATTTAAAATTCCATATATTAACATTTGGAAAATTTGGCCATTTAATAAAAGTCGCCACCTAAAAAGCATTCGGACAATGAAAACAAAAATAAGATACTAACCCTGTTGTGATTGAAGATCACCTGCCTAACCGACCATGTCCATACCTCAGCGTCAGATATTATACTGTTCCAGTGACAAATAAGTGTCCATTCTCGACTCCCATCTGGCTGCTGCACAGTTCCGTCTGTCTCCCCAGCTACGTATGCACCACACTGCATAAATACATCCACCGCTTTGCAATAAATTCAATTAGATCTTTCCTCGGGCTGTTGTCCTTCTCTTACAGGCTTGTTTAAACTATGTTTGCCTATAAATACACCCTTGCATCTGTAAGTTTTCATTCTCGCTATACACCACGGCTCAGAAACTTGTAACGCCCTTCTCGCTGTACACCACGGCTCAGAAATATACCAGGTTTGTTTGGAGTTCACTGAATGCCTGTGATCTGTTTTTCTGAATATAATCCCAACTTGTACATTGATTTTAGTCTGCTCCTGTAACTATCATGTCCTCCATTTTTTGTAAGCTATTTGTTCTCTCTTCACACTTTCTCTGGTTATAATATGCTTTAAGAGCCTGCATATGGAACTTGATTTCTGCTTTGTTCAATTTGAGTCTGCCCAGAGGTGTGCTCTCTATGTCTGAGTAATGGTGGATATTAGGATTGATCATATACCAGGGAATAAGATAGTCATTCACAATGTTTATGTTGGTTTCTTCTTTGTTCTCTGTCGGGGAAAACATTATGGACTGCCCATTTTCTGTTGATTTCCATACTTGGCGTTGTTCTTGTCTGGTCATTTATTTCTACCTCTCTAAATCTTGTCTTTCGACTCTTCTTCTCACAGTTTATCTTGTATGAGAAAATACTGCATTCAATAAAACTTTATTTATTATTGCATGAGAAGACGCGTCCTTATATTTCCATAAAAGCTCTTTGCTTTGATTTGTTTGTCAAATACATGATTACATTTTATTATGCAATGCATATTTTACCACTGTCAAGAGTAGGTTAAGATGGCAGGTTATGAACTTTCCTCTGTATCTTTAATTGTTATATAGCATATATTGCTTCACAAAATGCGCAGTATGCTCAGCCATGCTTTCATTATTGGAAATTTCTTTTAAAAAGACAGGAGGCTTTTTGGTTCTGGATACACAAGAAAAAAATATTGATTGTAAAGCTTTGATTCAAAGATTCTAATGCAATTTGGCATGGCGCAAGTTTGGACAACTATTCTGTGTCATTTTATGAGCTGGCTTTATTAGGTGGCATGCTAAAGCAGCCTGTGACCTGTGTTAAATTGTTACATTACCGTAATATGACACAATTATGATGGCTGTATTTTCTTAGATATGCATATGCACATCCCCTCACAAGTTAAGCCCCTAGGCTGGTAAATATTAGGGTGATGCAAGGGACCATTGCCTTCACAAGAAGACCAGAATGCCGGATATGTTTAGGGATCTTATAGATGACCAATTTTATGATTTATGTCCTTTCTTTACGTCAGTGTAAAGGCTTGGTTAAGGCATATAGTGATTTTTTATTTAGGCCATTGTGTTTTATTGCTTTCTGGCACATTGTGCGGGTCACCTAGACCTCCAATTATGCATCGTATACCAGTCAAGTGGAGAGAGGACCAATGTGTCTCATCAACCATAGATAACCACTTTACATGTTGAAAGATATTTAGGATTCAACACTGATCATCTACATTACCCTTTGGAAAAAAAACTGATGAATGATGTATGATTTAGGATCAATCTCATCGAGCACAGTCTATATGTTTTGCTGATGATAGTTCAAAGGCTCTTAATCTGTTAGTGATAATCTTTATGTAAGCTCTGCTGAAAACTACAATGAGCATATCTGACATTTCCATAGTTGCATACAGAGAATTATGAATAAAATATATGATATATGATTAATCGATGTAGTTGCAATTTCAGTTTCAGCGAGCCAATGTATTTTGCAATGTATATATATTTCTGTACTTATCAGTAGAAGCTAAATTTATACTAACAAAGTTGGTTGTTTTCCCCAGGTATTATGGCCACTCCAAGTGGAAGCCCATCCATTATCACAATATCAGATGATACCTCTGGTGCCATTGTCGGGAGCCCTCCAATTGAACTGGTCGCTTCAAATGGAACACCACAGTCATATGCAACCCAAGCAACCACCAATGAAAGCTCAATACAAAGTGTCCAGCCACCGCTTGCGACTTCTGTCCATACTTTGGCTACCTCTGTTGCAGCTACATGCTCGACCATTTCTGGTAGAATATCAGAGTCCCTCATCCCATCAGCAATGATTCTCGATAGTGATTTAACCGTTGTCTTAGACATGATGCACAAGGTAGATGCAACGTACCTTAGGCTTGACGCATTGTTCACTTTCCTTCGTACGCTCAGCTACGACCAGTACTACTCTGGCGGCGAGGAACACTCCATTAGAGCTGCATTCAAAGCTTATCTTGCATCCCTTTAATTTAAGTCCCTACCTCACCCCTACTACGACCTTGCACTGCTCATACATATGCCCACATCTTTCATCCTACCCCACAGTAATCTCTTTTTGAAGGCCTAACTTGATAAACCTATACTTGCATAAATATGGTGTACATGTTCCATTTTGAAACCGTCGTCAAAAGTTTTGTGTAATTCCAATTACGATATATAAAATAGAGTTGTTGTACATATGTTTCGTACTTTACTTAAAGAATGAGCGTACAAACTATTGTGTAATATAAACATCTTCCCTTCTGTACATATCTTTATGTGCTTATTCTCTAAAAAAACACTTTACGTGGGACATAACTTGGTTTCCCCACTTTATGGTTTAGCACATGCTCCCTCGTACTTAACATTACCCCATTTGCTAATTCATTTCCATTTTATTTTATTGTTTAGGAACCACCAGCATCGCAGACTCCATTGCCCCCAACGTTGTTCCTCCCCAACTGGCCGTACACCTGCCGACATCCCGCACAGATACTTTGGCACCGGCTACTCGTGAAGGCCGCCCTGCACACTGCATGCAACTCACACCAATTAAATCGTTAAACCCTTACCAAAGCGATTGGACTATTGAAGGCAGGGTCATCCAAAAAGGCAACCTAAACAACTATAACATGGAAAAACGCGCAGGGCAGGTTTTCAACTTCGACATTATCGACAAAAGCAACTCAGATATAGTGGTGACTTCTTTCGACCTAGCTGCAACTTCTTACTACAACCAAATACAACTAGGTAAAACATACACAATCAAAGGAGGCACCTTGCGGCCTGCAAAAAAAGATTACAACAACTCCACAACTCCTTGGGACATCATCCTAGACTTGGAATCCTCTGTAAAGCTTAGTACAAACCAGTCCGTAAACATACCGCAATATCTTTTCCGCTTCAAAACAATAGCAGAAATCAACTCCACCCCCGCCAAATCCACCATTGACCTACTAGCTATTGCACTATCCATTACCGCCCCCTCCACTATCAGGAAAAGTGATAGCACTTTCAGCCACAAACGCACAGTCGTACTAAGTGATAACTCGGCACTATGTATTGAGGCAACGTTATGGGGGCGCTTTTAGTGACAATGAAGGCAAACTTCTAAGTGAATTATGTGCTACACAGACATCAATCCGACCAGTTCTAGCAATTAAGAGAGCAAAAACTACAACTTTCAAAGGAACAACATTGGCCACAGGCCCTAATACACAAATCTTCATAGATCCTGATATACCTGAGGCTCATGCATTGCGTGCATGGTTTACTTCGCTCGCCTCTACAACTGCATACCCTTCAGTGAGTATTGGAAAAATTGAGAAAACCGATATTGCAGGCATCAAATCCTCCTCGCAACTAGGTAAACCGCTCACCTTCTCCACCGTAGCAACAATTATACACATTTAATATGTCCTCCTTCAGCTATCTAGCATGCACATCAATTGTTAACAACCAGCAATGCAAGAAAAAACTTGACCAAACTGCAAACTCCTCTTGGTATTGCCAAAAATGCAAGCACGACGTCTCCCATTGTGACTACAAATATGCATTACACTTCATCATTGAGGATGGCACATCAACAACATGGGTAACTGCTTTTGATGAGGTTGCTACATCAATCATGGGTATATCAGCACAAGAGCTACAACTTCTTGCACCAACACCTGACAAGTTTTGGCCTGTTGTTAAGCCAATTCTGTTCCACCGCTATATGTTCACAATATCCGCCGAAGCTAGAGGTCTACAAGTCAGAAGAGAAAGCCCAGTGCACTGTTGTCGCTGCAGTTAAGGACATGACTTCCAGCATGCAGGAATCCCCACTAGATGCATTCCTCGCAACACCTTAACTATGTATTGATAAAAAAGATCCTACACTACCTCAGAAAACATATTATACTGTACCCACACAATATACGCAACTTACCAATACATACTTACCATACCACCTACTCCACATATAGGTTTTTGCATTCATAAGTTACATAACCTTTAATATTAACGCATGTTGTGCTCAAGTTTTCCTATATTTATACACCACTCTGTGTTCTTAATATGTCTTTATAATACACATATTCGGGTGCAATCAAAGTCACTTTATACTAGCAATGCAAATACTGTCAACATACATTGTTACACTTCACTCCAATCAATCAAAAGAACTTTTCTTTTTTGCTCGCATTAACTACGTTCTATACCTAATTACTGTTACCTTTTTAACTCATTTTTTGTAGGCCTAACACGGACTGAGAAAAATGCAAAGGCTCGGTTGAGGTACGCAGCCAACAAAAACAACCTCAATGAGCAACGCCGCCATATAGCTTGCATGAAACGACAAAAGCTGAACACACAGGCACCAGTCTATATAGCCAACCATGCCAACCTGCTCGAAGATCGCACACCAAATACGCATACACTCCAAGATACACAACGCCAATTCCGCCAAAGAATAGATCACCTCCCGCCTCCGAACACATGTTCATGTTGTAATGAATTATATGTTGGGCTACGTACAAGGGTTTACAAAGGTGCCCACACCTGTCACAGATGCATTGCTGAAAAGGATGATCGCCGCTTCTCAAGTTGGAATAACATGGACCCAGGCCCGCAACCTAAGGTGTTATCTTCACTTACACAAGTTGAGGAAATGCTAATAGCAAGGGTCAACCCAATATTACAAGTGACTGACGCTATAGGTGGCCAATACAAATATAGGGGCCACACCATATGCTTCCCCCAAGAAGTTTCATCCATAACTAAACACTTTCCTCGACGCGTCGAAGACTTGGACATCTTAATCATCTGAAGAATCGGAGCAACAAATAAAGCTTACGATTGCTTTGTAAGCAGATCTCATGTTTTGGCTGCATTGCAATTCAAAATAGCTCATGACCCTTACTACAAGGATGTTGTCCTAGACCACCCTGCATTGCATTCCCTACCACATCACTAGTACTGATATATCTACTTCCCTACCACACTTCAATTCAATTATCACCGACAATGCTGAAGCACAACCAGAAGCAGAGCTTCACACCAAGCTCCCCACCAAATACCCATGAGTGACAGCCATCATCTTTTGTGTCCTCCCTCCCTCCAGCCACTTCAGAAGTTGAGCAAATAACAAATTTCATCGAAGGCAGGAAAAAAACTCCTCTACAGTCAATTGAGTGGCCACACATTGGTTCAACCCCGGTCAGCAAATACGACAATGAGGGCTTGCTATCTATGGCTTTTCCAACATTGTTCCCAACAGGGGTTGCATTGTTCCACCAAGCACACATCAAGAGGGTTCACATGCATGAATACGCACTACACCTACTACGTTACCATGATAATAGATTTGGCAGCCATTCCGCGCTTTCGTTACTTCATTCTCAACATTATGTTGCGCCACAAAAGCCAATCAACATCTGCTGTTTTCACAAAAAAAAAATATAGGTGACAGCTTGCCTACCACAGTTTCGATGTTATGCCAGCAACTTGCACACTACCCCGGATGCCCACATTGTAGAGTAACTAATGCACTTTGGGTCCAACCTGCGAGGAACTAAATCATTTTGGTGCAAGCGCATACATGAACTCACAGATATGATAACCCAACTAGAAAGCCCCTACACTTTTCTTCACTTTAAGTGCAGCAGATACTAAATGCCCTAATTTACACAAAGCAATGCCGGGAACACCGATGCCGCCATCAACAACAAGCCAGCAGTGGAGAAACGCGAACTTGAATATGCACCCCCATATCATCTCTGCATACATGGAAAAAAGATTTACAATATTTTGCGAGGAGGTGCTTAAAAAAAAATGCATTGCACTGACTACTGGTACAGGTGAGCTCACTACCATTTAGATTTTAATACAATACTCTGCCTACAACATTTACCAAGCTAGACCCTCTTTGTACAAAATACAGGTACGAATGGCAACACTGAGGCTCGGCTCATATCCACGGATTTATATGGCTTCCAAATGCACCAAACATGGAGGACCTGAACTGGGACAACCCCTGTGATCTTGATGCGGCGAAGACTTACTTCAACCAATTAGTAACTGCATGGAATCCAAGGGGCCCTGAGAGTGGAGAACGTCAGATACATCGTTCACAGGAAGATGACCCGTGCTTGTTAGACACATACGGGATACTTACAAACAACCCAGTAGCTGACTATGAGAACTTGTTGAACCGTGTGCAACGCCACACAAAATGTACTGAGACAACCTACTTGCAGAAAAAAAATGGGACACTTCAATGTAGATATAAAGCCCCTTGGCCACTCCAAGAGTATTCGAGCTTGGGCTTAGATGAAACTGGTAAAAAAAAGTACACCCCTGCATGTAATGATGCACGGGTCAACATACACAACTCAGACATGCTAGCACTATGGCGAGCCAATGTCTACTGCCAGCCCGTTGTGTCGCGCCATGCGGTCTTACAATACATTGCAAAATATGCAGCCAAGGTAGAGAAGAAATCAGAAAGCTATCATCACATGCTAACAAGGATATCTAATGAAGTTAGCATCGACCACCCTGCAAAGACGGCATACAGCAAATTCCTCTCTGAGACTATTGTCGACCGGGACATTGGTGCACAAGAAACATGCCACATGTTACAAAAACTCCCCCTTTCCAGTTGTAGCCACACATTTATCACCCTATCCGTCGGTAAGCAGGTATTCAAACGTGTCCTACCAGACCTAGGAACACATTCCAATTCCTTTCATTCATAGATGCATACATAAAACGCCCTACACAATTAGAGAACACCTCTTTGAAGCTGCTCGTTCCTGGTCCTACAACAGCCAAAGGAAAGTTACTCAATGACTATAAAGAAGAACCCCTGCTGTCGTCCGCGTATTCCCCCGATACACTGATGTCCCAACCCCAGATGCGATACACTATGAGGAGTTCTGCTGGACAGAGCTTCTACTTTATAAGCCCTTTCAGCATATCCAAACAGACATTGGCATCTCCACATCTGAAATAACTAACCATTGGGAAAACATGAAAAACTCTTACGCCCCTTTACATGTTAACAGAGCCACTACTCTAGAAGAAACTGCACCTAGGGCAAGTAGCGACGACAATGACTCGCAAGGATCTGATCCACTGCACACACAACTATTTGAATGGGAGCATATATCCCGCATGCACCCAACACTCAATACAACAATTGATGATCTAGACATGATAGGCCTCCGTGACTTCGACATTAACCACGATTAGAAGGTTCATTCAATCCCTGCTGCCTTACAAATAAGTGCACCTAAATTCATAGACATCGCCCGCACTGAAAATTCGCCGCCAGTTGTTACTCCACCTACCCATTTAGACACTCTGCAACTATCATCAAACCAACACCTTTCCTACTCAATTGTGCTTTCACATGCAACTCAACAAGGAGAACACCCACCATTGAAGATGATCATTCAGGGAACCGCTGGAACAGGAAAATCATACCTCATACAATGCATAAGAAATGGGCTTAAAAATATGGCTGGCAAATTAAAATCTTCCCTCCTTGTACTAGACCCAACAGGTATTGTTGCATTTAATATAAAATCATCCACTATACATTCTTCCCTCCGAATACCCATATTCTTCCCTCTCCGGCGTAACTTGCAACTCATTTGCAATTGCTAGTGTATATGCCATCAACAATATTTGATATGTTTAGTGGATGATGTAAATTAAAATATATCCGAGCATTATTAATTTTACACAATGTAAAGTTGACATTATACTATATAGGCAGCCATGAAGCCATAGTGTATATGTGTCAAAATGAAGATTTAATTTATGTTTAAAAAATGAATATTTTAGAACCGTGATGACACATAAGACTAAGTGATTGTTTTCTTATATTTTTTAATATACATTCATAATATTGTTTAGATGATTATATATTAGAATCTAAGATATTATATCATGTAGTTTTGAGAATCATTTTTATTGGTGGATTTGGTTCATTCAATGGCCAAACATGTTAACCTCCCATTCTTGTTTTAAACACATAAATATATTTAACTTGAAGGTTTTTCAAATATTTATAATTAGAAGTAAATGTTTTTTACGTTTTATTCTAGAGTTTAAATATGTTTTAGAATTTATTTATCTTGTATAATTTGGTACTTGATATAGATTATATGGTTTAGTATTTCAGTGTAAATTTATATTTAGAAGTTAATTGATTCAAATTTAAATTTCAATATTAAATGAGTGGGTGTTTTCCTCATGTCACCAAAATATGGTTTGGTGTGAACTTACATTTACAAGTTTATTGATTTGAGATTAGATCTCGCAATAGATAAATTGGATAGATAAGAAAGAGATTTCAATTAATCTTAAATACACAAACAATTTAAGAGAACGTTGACATAAAATATCGAATAATAATCTTAGAGCAAATTTAAAACTTGAGAGAAATTATATGCAACCAAATATTTTCTAATTAGATGTACATAATATAAAATGCTTATGTTGATTTTATATACAATAAATATTATGAAAATATTTCAATGAATTCACAACAACATTTTAATATATTCCATAGAGCTATAATGTTTATGTTGATTTTATATACACTAAATATTATGAAAATATTTCAATCAATTCACGACAACATTTTAATATATTCCATAGAATTATAGATAGGTGTTGCTAGATAATATATGTCTCCACCTATATAGATTATCCACAACTAATTTAACTAATATGTTTAACCATGAAAAGCTGAAAATCAATGCAAATACAAAATGTAAAAGATGCATTATGGTTTCGATATTGTGTTTTTACTTTAACATATATATATATATATTTTAAAAATATTATAATACTCATATTAGGTAAAAAAAAAAATGAGTTTAATTATACACACACACAAAGTGTAAGTTTAAGTTAAAAGATTATGTGTAAATTAATTGATTAAATTTTATGGGATTTTTAATTATGTGTTTAAGTATTTAATTTATCAAGACATGCATTTATTTCACTTATGCCTTTTACATTACATTAACTTATATTTAATGTCTATTATATCTATGTAGATTTTTTAATTATTTAAATAATTATATACAATATTTGTGAATATTTTGTAGGTATGGCTCGACCAAGATTAAATTTCGAAAATGAAGAAAAAAGAAGAGAATATCAAAGACAATATCATAGAAGAAGACACCAAGAAATGAATAGATGCACAAAACGAGGAACAAAGAAAACTTCGAAATGATAACGATAGACAAAGATTTGCAGAACGCGGGGCTGAATTGAAAAATGAAGAATTAGAAGCAGAAAAAAGACAACATGTTGATAAGATGATAACAATTTGTGCATGATCATCTTAAGATGATTCATATGTATTAAGAACAAGATTACAAAGACAAATGTGTTCAAATCAATTTTCTAAGGAAGAAAGACTACGCAAACAACAACTTAACCATAAAGCAGTATTATCACATATTAGTTGCTAATGTTGAAGTTAATAATGAGGAAGAGAATTCAATATCAGTACATTATGTGATCGAAACACCATAAAATGTAGCTCAAGATGTAATGGATGTTGATGTCAAAGATAATGTAGAGAATAATGGTGTGTAAGAGGAGACATCATTACAACCAAGAAGAAGAAGAAGAAGAAGAAGACGAATGCAAAATAATGATCTACAACAGGAGTTAACATCATAACCTAGGAGAAGAAGACAAATGCAAGATTCACACATTAAGAGAGAACAAAATATATGTGATCCCAATGGAATGTTTGGGAGATATTTGAATACCTTCCAAATGATTTTTTAACATTGTCTTGATAACCTTACTTCACCAAGCACATGTTATATTTTTCAAGAATATTACCTTCGAATAAATGTTTCTCGAACACCTGAAGGACTTGTGTATAACAAATGTCAACAAGAGAAAGGTCATCGTTGATTTTAGCATCGAACATTATGGGTCCTAAGCCACAATCGCCAAAACTTGAAAAGTCAACTCAAGTTGAGGAAATGTTGATATCTCATGTCAACCCAATCCTACAAGTAACACACACACAACTAAAGGTCAATATAACTATAAAAGACATATAATACGTTTTCCTCAAGAAGTAAAATAAATTGTTAATCTTTTTCCACGTCAATTAAAGTATTTGTTGATGATTATTGTTTAGAAGATGGATCAATGTGGAAAAAATTACAACTTTATAGTCAATAGAGAGTGAGTATACAATGCACTAAAATATAAAATAAAACATGATAAGTTATATTCAGATGCTTAGATTGATGAAAATGTTCATAATGAAATTCTACCCGATTTTGATGAAAATGTATTCAACCAGTTGAACTTTGTCTATATGGAGTTTGATTTTGATGTAAATGAAATTATATTTATAGGTCCAGTCATGGAGATAGATGAAGGAAACATCATTAGTCACACAACATCAATGGCTTCCAAACCACCCTGGAATGCCCCGAGGGAGATGGAACTAATCTATGCATGGGTAAATAACCCTGATGTAGAACCTAGAGTATTGATTGATTGGATAAGGATAAAATCATCTCCTATAAATGAGTATGTCACACTAGAGTTACTTGATATCGAAATACCTACATTATTTCCTTATGGAGGATGTGATTGGTTAGAACTACAGTTAAAAGGAGTACATTTGTATAATTTTTTACAACATTTATTTTGATATAGGGATCACTAGTTTGGATGACATCCTTGTTTCATATATTACATGATGAACATGATCATGAGACATTATGCACAAATTCATTTCTAGTGTTTTTGAAGAAAATCCTCCAAGATACGTCAATCACCATCAATGAGTTACATGACCATATGGAAAATGTGCTCCATTCATATAAAATGATTGTTTGATGTGGTTTGGAACCTTCTTGAGGGGTACAAGGTCCTATTGGGTAGAATGTCACAATGAATTGATTGACATGCTACATCAAATTGGATCACTTACTATCTTTTTCACTTTGAGTGCAATTGATATGTATTGACCTGATCTATACACTTTAATGCCTAGAATACCATCAGATAATCCATGGGAAGCCCAAAATTGGAAAAGGCAGAATATTATTGAATACCCTCATATAGTGGCACACTACATGCATATGCGACATATACTTTTCTGAAAGGAGTTATTGCAAAAAAGTAACTAAAGTTAAATATTATTGGTCTAGATATGAATGACAACATAGAGGTTCACCACATGTGTATGGATTCATATGGTTAAAAGGGCTACCAAATATGGACAACATTGATTGGACTAATGGTTTTCAACAAAAAAATTAATAAAAAATATTTTCATTATATTGTATATAAATGGAATCCTCCAAAAGACCCACGCCAATGAAACATACAGGTATGTTATCAATTTTCATGAAGTATATATTTTATATAGTGTTCTTACATTCTTAATGTATATCATATATTATTATATGCTATGAACTATAGGAATACCAAAATTTTACACAACATCCATGTCTTTGAAATCGAGACAACTTACACAAGTGGATATGGAACGTGACTACGAAGAGATTCCCAACTACGTAGAACAACGTTCAATGTGTAAAGAGGATGCATGCCTAAGTAAGAAAAAAGGAAGAATGGTTTATGTGTAAGATGTACAAAAATTGAAATAATTATATTGAAATTATACAAAATATGTGAGTAAGAACTAAAAATGGGTTATTATTACTTATATGTATAATGCATCATGGCCATTAAATCTCGAGGGGTAAAAATTATATCGAGTCTCAGAGACAGGAGATAAATTTGAACCTACAAGAAATGATGATAGAGTAGATACACATAATTGCTACATATTACCATTATAGAGAGTAAACTTAGATTTGAAACCTGTTATTTCCAAACATGTCGCAATCAACTACATTTCCAAGTATGCAACAAAAGTAGAGAAGAGTTCTAATTTTTTTTATCATTGTTGATGTGGGTTGCAAACATTATAAACCCTAATGAATTGGTGGAAAGATAATATGTGATACTTTTAATCAAAATAATTTTTGAAAGAGACATTGGGACACAAGAAATATGTCACATGTTGTTGGAGCTTTCATTGGTAGAGAGCATTAGATTATTTTTCAATTTGAATGTTTCAGATGAGGTATTCAAACCGGTAATTATAATTGATGAAGATGACTATGAAGAACATGCAAAATATTTCATTTATGGGTACAAGAATAGGCCATTTTTTATGGAAAGTGCATCACTTATTGATGTTGCTAGATCTTGGACATATAATCAAAGGAGAAAATGAGATATCAAATGGTAGGTGAGGATTTTGGAAGCTATTGTGAGAGTATATCTAAGGTTTTCCTCCATCCCTTTATGTGAATCACATGAATGGGTTGATTTATGTTGGTCAAATTTATTACTTTACAAGCCCTTTCATGGTATACAAAGATGTATTGGACTTGATTATGATGTAGTAAAATCAAATTGGGAGTCATTCAATTATAATCCTTGGCATGTCGAGTGAAGGAACATTCTATACGATGTTGATAATCATAATGATTATAAAGATACAAGTAATCAACCTATTGAACAAAATATAATGGAACATAAATGGGAAATCATATTAGGTTTCAACGTGGTCAAAATTTCCAAGTAACTATAATAAATGTGTTAGGAAGAAGATATATTTAACAAACAGGGACCATGGAATAATGAATATTGAGGTGAAGAATACATAAATAAAGTGATAAATTCATAAACATCATGAAATACAATGGGTTGGTTATAGATGATGAATTAGCCCCAAATATCAATTATGAAACCTTAGTTGTTGAACAAAAACAAGTACTTGGTATAATAATGACACGTTATCATCAACATCAAGATGTCTTTCCATTATTCACAATGCTTTAGGAAAAAGTAGGAACTAGAAAATTATATGTGATCGACGCCTTTCGTTGAGCACTCTTAGATGAATCATTTAAAGAATGTTCTCCTCTTTTATTACTTGCACCAATAGGAGTTGCAACATTTAATATTGGTGCCTCAATAATCCATTCACAATTTTGAATCCCTATTATAGATTTTGTAGAATTAAAAGGAACAAGACTTACAACTTTCCAAGAAGAGATCCACCAAGTAAAATGTATATTGATTGATGAAACCATATTTTTTGAATTTTTTTTTCTAGAAAACATAGACTCTTGACTTTTTCAAGTATTCCCCAAAAAATTATATGTAAGTTTTGGAGGCATGTCTATTATTTTGGTAGGAAATTTGGGGCAGTTGTCTCATGTTTGATAAACCACCATATGAATGTAATAGAAGTCCAAAGCTATTATGGGAAGAATTTGAAAGAACTGTCACATTATATAAGGTATTTAGACAAAAAGGAGAAAGCAAAGAGAAAAAAAAGTTTCAAATACTTCTCACAAATCTTAGATATGTGAATATGATAATTCATGATTAGAAGTTATTGATGAGAAGAACACATGTTGAATTAGACAGAGATAGAAATGAAGAATTCAATAATAATACTCATCTTTTCACAACAAATATTTTTTTAGATAGTTAAATGCTTTTGACCGGAGCTATGAATTGGGGGGTTGGTGGGACCCCACCCTACAAAATATGAAATATATAGCTAGGAGAAGTAAGATACAAAAAATAGTGCTAAAAAACAAGGGATTGTATATATGAATAGGCTGAAAGAAGGCATGAACAACCAGGTCTGCAAAAACTAGAAGATGAGAAATAAAAAGACGAGGTCAATCAGTAATTTCCAAAACATCTACTTCTTTTTTAACTGTAGCAGGAGACATGGTCTTTCACCCACGGAATCGGTCCGCCGAACCAAACGACACCACCTTCTCTATAAAGGAGAAGGATGAATTGTCCGAGTCTTTTAGAAGTGCCACTCGATTAGGCGACGAGACATGAGCTACAAGCGCAACCAAATTCAGAGAGGGCGCCCTAGAGACAGATGCCCCATATGAGTGACATATGTTGTGGAAGGATTCAACAAATTGAAGAAGAACTTGATTTTTCTCTTCCAAGGCATCATAAATCATATGATCAGCCAACAATGGAGATGGAGAAGGGCCAACAAAAGAAAAAAGGGAAGAGAGGAAAAATTCCACCAAAGCTTTGGCCAAACCCACACGGTGTCGGGGAAAAATGAAATGGGATGGAATTGCCAAAGCTACATCTTTATCAGCACTCAACAGAAGATAATTGAACACAAAAACACCTACAATCTCAGAGTTGACACGAGCCCTCTAAGAGCTTTGAATATATTCTTTGTCTAGGAATTTCTCAATCACATTCTACACTAGGGCAGAGCTTGTTAGGAAATTATATAGTGCTCACATTATTAGTGTTGGGGTTAGCACACCCGTTGTACATACAATATATCATATCTAAGCATACATGTAAATAAAAGTGGATATTCTACCAGAAAAAATATACAAAACAAGAGATATAAATCAACACTAGATTTAACGTAGTTCACCCAGTGTGGGCTATATCCACCAAGAAACAAGCCAATATATTATCCAAATATTTGACAAGATATACAATGAATATTTACAATCTTCCACACCTCTCAGATGTACAGTACTTTCTTTCTATCAAGCTTTTGCTTCATCACCAAGAATTCTCTCTCTCACCAACCTTTGCAAGTTCTTGCTAATTCTTGTTAATCATCTTTTTTCTTACCTCTAAACCCTAGCTTTTATGCTTATATAGTTGTTTATAGACTTAGGGCACTTAGCCATGAAATTACAATCAATATAAATACTTTAATGCTAAAAATAGATCTAATTCCTGAGAGTTAATTAAAACATCCTCGCACAGGTAACATACGCTGGTTAGCCTTAACCGCTATGAGTTCCTCCCTTGCTTGACTGATGCCGATCTTGGGTGACTGATGCTGGTTCCCCCTTAACCGATGACAGTTACTATATTTTCCAGAAAGTTTCCATTACATGCTAAACTGAAGTAATTGAGCTCTACAACTCAACAATCTCCCACTTGGAGATTAATTAATGCACCATACCTGTACAACGTCATTCTTGGATCCTTCCTTAGCTTTGTTTCTTCCTCTTTAAGTCTCAAACTCAAAGACCAACAAAAGTGGAGTGTAGATCCAACTTCTCCTTTGCTAATGGCTTCGTTAGCATATCCGCAGGGTTCTTGCTCGTATGAATCTTTTCCATATTCAATTGTCCATCCTCCAATACCTGCCATATGAAGTGATACCTCAACTGACTGTGTTTCGTTCTTGAATGAAACACTGAGTTCTTTGCCAAATGAATTGCACTATGACTATCACTTAACACTTTACAATCACGTTGCTCCTTTCCCAACTCTTCCATGAACCTACTCATCCATAACATCTCCTTGCTAGCCTCTGTAGCTGCAACATACTCTTCCTCTATAGTAGACAAAGCCAAAACCTTCTGCAATCTTGAAATCCAACTAATTGTCATTCCACCTACTATGAAAATATATCCAGTAGTGCTCCTCCTACCATCCAGATCTCCAGTCATATCTGAATCAACATAGCCACATAATGAAATATATGAACCTCCATAACATAACTGCATGTTAGATGTCCCTTTCAAATACCTAAGTATCCATTGGACTACTTTCCAATGCTCTTTACCTGGATTAGCCATATATCTACTCACAACTCCCATTGCCTGTGCAATGTCTGGTCTTGTACAAACCATAACATACATGAGACTTCCAACTCCTGAAGCATATGACACTCGTGTCATGTATTTGACCTCCTCATGTGATGAAGGACACTGATCTTTTCTCAATTTTAAGTGTCCAGCCATAGGTGTACTAACAAGTTTTGCATTCTGCATGTTTAACCTTTCTAACACCTTGTAGATATAATCCTCCTAAGACAAATACAATTTCTTGTTTTTCACGTCTTTATGTATTTGCATGCCAAGGATTCTTTTTGAAGCTCCTAAATCCTTCATAGCAAATGTGTGAGCTAGCTTTCCCTTAAGCTCACCAATGTCCTACATACTAGATCCTACAATAAGCATATCATCCACATACAGTAAAAAAATAATATAGCTCCCATTTTTTAGGTTCTTGAAATAAACACAATCGTCAGATTCACATCTCAAGTAACCATGCTCATGCATAAAACTATCAAACCTCATGTACCATTGCCTTGGAGCTTGCTTGAGCCCATATAGGCTCTTTTTCAACCTACACACTAGTTTCTCTTTACCCTTGACTTCATACCCAAGCGGCTACTACATATAAATCTCTTTATCCAAATCACCATGAAGGAAAGCCATCTTCACATCTAGTTGCTCTAAATGCAAATCTTCTACTTTAACTAAAGTCAATATTGTACGAATAGAAGTCATCTTAACAACAGGAGAAAATATTTCACCAAAGTCAATACCTACTTTTTACGCAAATCCCTTCACTACAATCCTTTCCTTGTACCTTTTCTGTCCACCCTCTTCTTCCTTAATCCTGTAAACCCACTTGTTCTACAATTTTCTCTTACCTGCTATCAAGTTAACCAAATCACAAGTCTGGTTCTGTTCCAAGGAGTCCATCTCCTCATCCATGCCATGCTCCTAATGAATGTGAGTCTTATCCTGCATTGCTTCTTCAAAGCTCTCTAGTTCACCATTATCAGTCAATAATAAATAAAATAGAGAAGGTGTAAATCTTTCTGGAAGTTTACTTACCCTTTGTGACCTTCTCACAGGAGTTTGGGGTACCAAAGGCTCAATCTAGACCTCTTGGAAATTCCTATCCAAATTTGACAGTGACCGACGCCGGTCACCTCTAACCGACGTTGGTTCTGCTAACCGATGCCGGTTTGGATCCTCTGTAATCGATACTGGTTCGTCTGACCGATGTTGATCAGGGTTCCACCGACAACAATTACTGTGTAACCTTGTCAGTAATTCTTTTAAATCTGAGAGTTTATTTTCATTCAAAAACTTCTCAACCGGTTCATCCTTGGGTACCAAAATTTGATCCCTGTACATTCTCTTTTCATTCCATTCAACATCACAACTCCTAATAATTTTAGAATTCTCTAAATCCAAAAAATGGCAACAAAAATCACCAGATCCATAACCAATTGTTGTCACCCTCAAAATCCCCCCCTCATTTTCTAGGTCAAATTCAAATATTTTGAGCTCACACCCTCCAGAAGTGTTCAAGTAAAGTTGGAAGCCTGAAAAGATAGAGAAATTCATGCTTTGAAGTTGTTTAAACTCCCCAGTCTGCACTTTTTGATGAATTTTTCATTTTCCTGTCTGAACGCGTGGAAATTTTATTCTTGTCCTCCTTTGAATGAAATTTTCAATCTTTTCATGGTCATGGATTGTTGAACCTTGTATTGTTTTCAATTCCTTGGTTCGCAAAAGAAATTTGAAAATCAGGCGCAAAATGGTGGAGTTTTCTTCTTCTCTTCATTTTTCCACAGTTGCGAATGACGGGCGCTTTCTTCCCCGTCAAATTTTGGCCCAATTATCCATGGGTACATGGACATATCTAATTGGAGGTGGCCGGCAGAGCAATTTGAGAATTTGAGCCTTGTTTCCAAAAGGGCTAAAATTCATAAAGTGGCCCGCAGCCCCGATCAGGATTAAAGGGAAAAAGTCAAATCTTGAGCCCACCTCAAAAGAGTCAAAGCAGGGAGGTGGATCATCGGGAAAATTTGAGAATTTGAGCCTTTTTTATTAAAGGGGGCTTAAAGTTAAAAAGTGACCCGCAGCCCCGCCGAGCACAAAGGAAAAAGACAAATCTTAGGCTCGCCGTTGGAAAGTCAAAGTGGGGAGGCGGATCGTCAGAGCCTTTTGAGTTTTTGAGCCTTGTTTCCAAAAGGGCTAAAAGGCATAAAGTGACCCATAGCCCCGATCATGCTATAAGGGAGAAAGTCAAATATTAAGCCTGCATCGAAGGTCAAAGCAGGGAGATGGGCCTGCAGAGCAATTTGTGTTTTTGAGCCCGCAGTAAAAAAAGGTAAAATTATAAAAGTGGCCCGCGACTCTGTCTCAACTCAAATGAGGCCACGTGTCAAGACCATATCAAAAGTGGGTGAGCGGGCCAAAATGTTCCAAAATTCCAAATCTCTATAAAGTCACAAAATGCAAAAGGAATCCTCCATGCCCACTCCAGTAAATTTCTCCCACGTGGATGAATCTAGTTTAAAGTTTCAAAGGCAAGATGAATGGTTCAAATTCAAAGTTGCAAAATGAGTGTAACAGTTGCATTATGAAAAGTTTGGTTTTTCTCTCCATTGGCGTTTCTTCGCGAATCAAGAATCTGAACGGACGTGAATGATTGAAAAGAAATTGTAAACCGTTTCTTGCTAACAAAGAAGAAGTTGTAACCATTTCTTGGAGGAGATTTAATGGCTTCTTCATGCCATTGTACGGGGCTGGCAATTGATCTTGTAAACTCATGAGTGCATTGTACTTAGAGAAAGCAAAGGAGATAGCCATTTTCTTCTAATTTCCTCCATTCTCAAATTTCTTCCATTCCCTCATTATGTACAACTTATGTTTAAGCATCAATACAAGAAGAAGGATTTTGTAGCCTCTTTGATGAGGAGATTTTAGAAACTTTGAGTTCACAATCTTATCTCGTCTTGTTGCCATTTACAGAGTTGTTTCTTCTCATGAATGCATGTGTTGAAATTTCTAACTAGTGCATGCAGGAATCTGATTTTCTACCTGCAACATTAGTTCTCCTACCTCTCTTCTCACTCCCTTTCCCACCTTCATAGAAAATTCCCCCCTTGTAGATAACTAGAAGCATTTGTCGCAGGGTCAGTGGAGTGCCCCTGTTGGATCCCCGGCCAAAAGGCCACCACAGAAATCCACCTTTTCACGTGCATGCATATACGACAGTTGCACCAGTTAAGTAGAGGGACTTAGATTCCCAGAGCATTGGCAAGGAATCCACAAGTTTGTCCACCCAAAAAATTTCCTCGCCAACAGTTTTTGGTGCCCACCATGGGGCAGATTTAGCAGCATCTGCACCTGAATGCGACCGCAAGGTCAAAAAATTCAAAATTCAAAAAAGAGAAAATTTCTGGAATTTGAATGGCTATATGAGCCACATGGATTCAAATCATGGCTATTTCAGGAAATCCTCCTGTTGAAAGACCTGAATTTCTCTTCCACATCCAAGAAGACATTGCTTCAGATTTGAGGGAAGCTATCTGGCATAATAGACAAAGTGCCAATCACTACTTCATTGCCACGAGAATTCTGGACCTTGAAGAAGAACGCGCTGCTGAATTGGAGAGGCAAAGACAAATTCCAGCACCATAAAGAAGAGCATAGATTTTTAAGCTGGCGGATAGAAGATACACCTGACAACAGAGACAAGGAGGACAAACTGATCCCATTTTTGAGGAACTTCAAAGGAGACAAGAGCTACTCGGAATCCAGAGGCCTCCTTCTCAAGCAACCAGTCACATTGGGAACCTGAGTGTTGCCAATCCTTTGGATGGTGAATTTCCATACATCAACGAGAACCTTGAAGATTTCACCGACGTAGAGACCGAAGAAGAAGCTAGAGAAAGAGAAGCAAGAGCCGACGAAGAAATAAGAGCTCAACTCGAAGAAATCGAGAGACTTCAAGCCGAGGCAGACGAAAGAGTAGCAACAAAAGCTGCAACCTTAGTAAGGTTAGAAGATAGAAACATAAATAGAATGGGGGATCATGAGCATGAACATGATCGTGAGGCCCGTAGGCCTAATGTACCATGGGGAGGAAACACCGGTCCACTGGCTCTTGCTCAACCACTCCATGAGCTACCGAGAGGCTTGAGAAAAAACTTCCCAAAATTCAGAGGGGATGGTTCTCAACTCCTTGAAGAGCATGTAGCAACATTTATCACTGCTTGCGGTGTGTTGGGTGTTGAGGATGAAGATGTTTCAGTCTGACTCTTTGTGGAGTCACTTCAAGAAAAGTTTGTTGAATGGTTCTACATGCTACCCCCGAGGTCCGTCACCTGTTGGGAAGATATAAGAAGTGCATTCGAACACAGGTTCAAGACCATGGAAGATTGCCAGGATCTCTTGGTCCAATTGGTACAAATGAAAAAAGAAACCTCTGAGTCAATGAGAGACTTTGTAGCAAGATACAACAGAGTGATAAGAAGAATCCCTGAAGATGTGGTGCCTTCTGAAAATAATTTGAAGAGATTCTTCATTAACGCTTTGCCATCAGAATTAGGTTTCTTCCTTAGAAGAACCCAACTAAGAACATTGAGGGAAGCTCAAGACCATGCAATAGAAAATGATGATGATCTAATCTTGTCTAGTAAAGTGAAAGACCCAATGGGAAGCAAAAGGGTCAGAATTCAAGTTTTGTCACCACGTATCTAATGTTCCAAAAAATGGCAAATGACTTGGTTGCCTTGAAGAAGCAACTATCTCAGATCACAATGCGGAATGCTTCAAGGAAACCAAACCCTCCAGATAGGCCAAGGATTGCTCCACCTCCTCGTCAGCTTGCTCTTGAAGCACCACCAGTCAATGCCATCTGTGACACCAAAGAGCCAGAGGAGGAAGCAGAAATTGATGAAACTGAAGAAGAAAATATGGAAGACTATGAAAACTATCTTGAGGTCAAGGAAGTTGATGATAATGGCCTAATTGAGTACGTTGATGATGAAGATTACGTTGATGATGAAGAAGCTCCAAGTTTCTCATGTGTTGTTTTCACTCGTGCACAACCCAAGAAAGGTGCTGTATCCTCAACGGTTGCGGTAAAGGATAAGAAGAATAAAGAAGATTCTCCTCTAGAGGTCACTCAAAATAAAATCATCAGCAGAGGATCACCATTACCACCTTCTATGGAGTCGGCCAAAGAAAAACCAGACTCACTGGTTGTCAGGGATCATGCTACTATGCCAAGTAAGTCATCTAATTCTTCTCCCAACTCAAAAGTTGCTAAGAACAATTCTCCTTTAAATGTTGTTCCTGCAAAAACATCTAAGGTTCAATCAAAAGCTACACCTGAAAAGGAGAATTCAACACCCAAAGTAGCAAAGCCTCTACCATTTAAATCTTCCTCCATTTCCGGAACCTCTTCCTCACTCACCATAACCCCATTTGACTTTGTGGAACATGCAAGCAAAACCAAAGTCCAGCTCTCAGAAATAGAATACCTACAAACACACCCTGCCCAGTTTGACAAGTTCATTAATGCAGTTCGTGGTGGTAACCCTGTATCCTCAAGTCCTAATTCTAAAGGCTTACTACCCACACCATCCACACCACCTTCCCAAAACATGCTAGCCCTCAGTGCCTCCAAAACCAACAGGTTGAACCTTTCTACCTGTCACTCCTCATTAAAGGCTTCCAGCTAAATAATTGTATCATAGATTCCGGAGCCTCAGATAATGTGATGCCAGTCAAAGTTGCAAATGCTCTAGGCCTCACCTTGACCCAGGTAAATGGCACCTACTACTCAATGGAATCCAAACAAGTGCCATTGGTAGGAAGAATCAAAGATGCACAGGTAGCACTAGCTGATTTTCCAGACAAGAAGGTGCTCCTAACCATACTGGTAGCAGACATCCCAACATCCTTTGGTATGCTATTGAGTAGGAGTTTCTGTAGAGACCTGGGTGGAGAGATAAAAATGGATTGGTCATCTGCAACTATCCCAGTAAAAGGTGAGATGAAGAAGTTGCTACCAGTAAGAAAGATGAAGTTCACAGTATGAAATTCTGATGATCTGAAAGCAAACATTCTCTTTCAAGATTGTGGGCTAGGAAACTACTTCCTCACATCAGAAAAAGAGGAGAACTTGCCACTTCTCATGGAGGAAGAGGAAGATCAAATTTGGACAATGGAATTTGATGGTAGTCATTCCAGTGCGGGCTCAAGAGCTGGTGTAGTATTGTACTCTCCTTCCAATGAGTTGTACCCATTTGCCTACAAGCTGCAATTTGATAATACAAATAACACTACAGAGTATGAAGCACTACTCTTAGGCATGAGTGTAGTAGAGGACATGGGAATCAAGAAACTGAGATGCCGAGGTGATGTAGAGGTTGTAGTAAAGTAGGTCCACCAACAATATCAGGTGAAGAATCCAAGACTCTGGCATTACAGAAACAGAGTGTGGGACTGCATTGAATCTTTTGATGCATTTTCCATTGAAGCTATTCCAAGGGAACAAAATGAAAAGGTTGATTCTCTTGTAGTGTCAGCTTCCCTAGTGACACCTCATCCTTCTTTTGGTAAAGAAAAAGTGACCATTGAAATGGTATTCAGGCCTAGTGTACCAGACAATGCAAATCATTGGCAAGTCTTCAATGATGATAACCAAATTCTAGCCTTTTTGGAGCAAAGGGATAATTTCAATAATCTCTTCTTTGAAGGAGGTGAAAATCCACACCGAGAAGCAGTCCCCAAAGAAGAGATAGAAGGAATTGAAGGGATTGATGATGAGGGAGTAATCAAATTGAAAGGGAACAAAATTCCCAAAGGCCTAGTCTCTTTAGAAGACCTCTTTGACAAACATGACAGATTCATTCAAGAGAAAGAAAAGCAATCTTCTCGGTGCCCAGCTGATTTTGATAAAGAAAACATTGGTACCCCGGAGGAGCCAAGGATGGTCAATATTGGAAAATGTTGCTCACCTGAAGAAAAAAGAAGGTTTGTTGCATTACTCAAGAAATACTCAGATGTCTTGGCCTACTCTTATGATGAACTCAAATCCTTCCAGCCAAAGGAAATGCATCACTCAATTCCTTTGAAGCAGGGTGTTAAGCCCTTCAGGAAGAAACAAAGGCCGTACAACCCAAAGATTGCTGATACCATCAAGGAGGAGGTAATGAAGATGCTTAATGCAAGGATCATCTTTCCCATCCACCATTCAACGTGGGTGGCTAACATTGTGCCAGTGTGGAAGAAGAATGGTGAAATAAGGATATGTGTAGATTTTCGTAACCTGAACCAGGCATCACTAAAGGACAATTATCCTCTTCCTATCATGGACCATATCCTACAAGCAGTCACTGGATCTGAAATGCTTTCATTACTTGATGGATTCTCAGGATATAATCAAATCAAAGTGGCAGAGGAGGACCGCACCAAGACAACCTTTACAACACCTTGGGGCACTTTTTCCTACAGCAGAATGCCTTTTGGCCTAATCAATGTAGGAGCTACATTCCAAAGGGCGATGGATTTGGCCTTCAAAGATCTGAAGCATTGCATTGTCATATATCTTGATGATCTCACAGTATTTTCAAAGAAGAGGGGAGATCATATCTATCACTTGGAACAGGTACTTGCAAGGTGTAGGAAACATGGCATATCACTAAATCCAAAAAAGTGCATTTTTGGAGTCACAGAAGGCAAGTTATTGGGGCACATTGTGAAAAAACATGGAGCACACATTGATCCTGAGAGGGTTAGATCCATTCAAGCATTAGCCCTGCCCACAAGCAAGAAAGGAGTTCATTCATTCTTTGGAAAGGTGAACTTTCTTCATCGTTTTGTGCCTGAGTTTGCTGAGTTGACAAAGCACATCACTTCCATGATGAAACCACAAGAAAAATTCAAATGGAACAATGAAGGGAAGGCAACATTCAAAGAGATCAAGAAATCCATTGCCAAGGCTCTGACTCTTGTATCTCCAGATTTTAACAAAGAATTCATCATGTATTGTTATGCATCAGAACACACACTCTCTGTCGTTCTCGTTCAGAAAAATGATGAAGGCATGGAAGCACCTATTGCTTTCATGAGTTGTCCTTTGAAAAAGCATGAGCTAAAATACAACCAATTGGAGAAGCATGCCTATGCAGTGGTCAAGGCTGTAAAAAACTTCAGGTTTTACATCCTCAATTCCCATACAGTGGTGATGGTCCCTGGTAGTGCAATCAAGTCCATCTTGACACAGTAGGATCCCAGAGCTAAAAGAGGAAATTGGATTGCAAAGACTCAAGAATATGACTTGGAGATTCGACCCTCCAATCTGGTAAGGGGAAATGGCTTGTGCAAGTTGATTGCTAAGGATGAAACACTCAAAATTCAACATGGTGAAGAAAACTGTGCTTGCTCAACTTGTTCAGAAGACAACCCACAGGTTCTCTTTGTCACCACTACTGATGAGTGGTATGCTGATATTTCCTATTACCTGACTTATGGAGAATGCCCTTCCCATCTTGATTACAAGCAAAGGAGAACACTCAAGCTGAAGGTAGCTAAATTTGTAATCTTGGAATCATGCGCTTTACAAAAGGGGCCTGGATGGTTGTTTCCTCAGGTGCATAGATAAAGAGCAACAAGAAAAGTTTCTTATAGCATACCATGACCAAGCATGTGGTGGACATTTTTCAGCAATGGTCACTGCACACAAGATCCTCCGAGGAAGGTATTATTAGCCCACCATCTTTCCATATACTCGAGATTGGGTTTCTAAATGCAAAGCATGCCAACAGTTCGTTGGAAGACCACAACTCACTGCATTACCACTCAGGCATGTGGTTATTGAAGAACCATTTCAACAGTGGGGGCTGGACTTCATTGGTGTTCTGAACCCTCACTCAAGCGTGGGGCACACCTATGTACTCACAGCAACAGACTACTTCACCAAATGGGTGGAAGCCATTCTGGCCAAACAAGCCAACACTGAAACAATATGCAACTTCATCAAGGAGAATATCATAGTCCATTTCAGAGTGCCACAGAAGATTGTAGTAGATAATGCTACCTATTTCTCTTCAAGAGAGCTGACCAAGTTTTTCTATAGCTATGGAATCTCCCTAGCTCATTCTTCTGACTACTATCCACAAGGAAACAGACAGGCCCAATCAAGCAACAAGAACATTGTGACCATTGTCTGCAAGCTTGTAGACGAGAATCAAAGGAATTGGCACAAAAGGTTGTATGACACATTGTGGGCAGATAGGATCACTCCCAAGAAGGCAATAGGTATGTCACCATTCCAACTACTGTATGGAGTCGAAGTAGAAATTCCTCTCACAATCGAGATGCCAGATCTCAAGCTGCTACAGGCAATTGAAGATGGTTAGTACAAGGATTCCATTGACAAGAGGATCCTCTTTCTTGAGAAGCTGGAAGAAAATAGACTCCAAGTGGTGGATCGCATTAAGGAGCACCAATTGAAAGTAAAGAATATTTTTGATAAGAAGGCCAAGGCAAGAGAATTCAAAGTTGGAGACTTCATCCTACTATGGGACAAGAGAAGAGAACCAAAAGGCAGCCATGGAAAGTTTGACTCATTATGGCTCGGACCCATTCTAGATTCGTGAAGCTTGCGGTGAGAACACTTTTCTTCTCTCATATTTGGATGGAACACCACTGGAATTTCCTCAGAGTGGGAAATACTTGAAATTGTATCATCAGTGAAAGTGGGTTGTCCCCCGCCTTGTACCATAGGTGATTGCTAGGTGTGTTTCCCTTTCCGTTGTGTGGTTTTGTTTCCCCTTTTGTTGTGTGTCATGTGTTTCCTTCCTGTTGTGTGCTTGTGTGTTTCCTTCTTCTGATCTTTCTTTCTCAAAGTTGTATATGACTCTACAAGGCCCAATGGATAAGGCACTGGTCAACAAATTACAGGGTCTAGAGATTGAGATTCTGGATTCCCATGTCATGTCTTCACTATGCTCAGTCCATGTCATGTCCCCAAGCTAGAGCCAGCTGTTGTCACCCTCAAAATTCCCCCCTCATTTTCTAAGTCAAATTCGAATATTTTGAGCTCACACCCTCCAGAAGTGTTCAAGTAAAGTTGGAAGCCCAAAAAGATAGAGAAATTCATGCTTTGAAGTTGTTTAAACTCTCCAATTTACGTGGTTTGATAATTTTTCCGTTCCCCTATCTAGACACGTGAAAATTCTATTGTCGTCCTCATTTGAATGAAATTTTCAAATCTTTCTATGGCCATGGATCATCAAACCTTGTATTGTTTTCAATCCCTTGGTTCACGAAAGAAATTTGAAAATTGGGCACAAAATGGTGGAGTTTTCTTCTTCTCTGCATTTTTTCCACAGTCGGGAATGATGGGCATTTTTCTTCCCCATCAAATTTTGGCTCCATTATCCATGGGTACGTGGACATATCTAATTGGAAGCGGGTTGTTGGGGCGTTTTGAGAATTTGAGCCTTTTTTGTACCCGCAGCCCCGATCAGGCTTAAAAGAAAAAGTCAAATCCTGGGCCCATTGTTGGAAGAGTCAAAGCAGGGAGGCAGACCTTCAGGTAAATTTGAGTTTGATCATAAAGGATGACCCGCAGCCCCGACCATGCAATAAAGGAAAAACTCAAATCTTGAGCATGCTATTCCAAAAGAGTCAAAGTGAGGAGGCGGATCATCGGAGCCTTTTGAGTTTTTGAGCCTTTTTGTAAAAAAGGCTAAAAGGCATAAAGTGACCCGCAGCCCCAACCATGCTATAAGGGAGAAAGTCAAATATTAAGCCCGCATCGAAGGTCAAAGCAGGTGGGCGGGCCGGCGGAGCAATTTGTGTTTTTGAGCCTGCATTGAAAAAAGGTAAAATTATAAAAGTGGCCCATGAATTTGTCTCCAATCAAGTGAGGCCACATGTCATGACCATATCAAAAGTGCGTGAGCAGGCCAAAATGTTCCAAAATGCCATTTCTCCAAAAGGCACAAAATGCAAAAGGCATCCTCTGCGCCCGCTCCAGTAGATTTCTCCCACGTGGATGGCTCTGGTTTAAAGTTTCAAAGGCAAGATGAACGGTTCAAATTCAAAGTTACAAAACGAGTGTAACATCTACATTATGAAAAGTCTGGTTTTTCTCGCCATTGGCATTTCTTCACGAATCAAGAATCTGAATGGACGCGAATGATTGAAAAGAAATTGTAACCGTTTCTTGCTAACAAAGAAGAAGTTGTAACCATTTCTTGAAGATATTTAATGGCTTCTTCACACCATTGTAAGGGGCTGGCAATTGATCTTGTAAACTCAGGAGTGCATTGTACTTAGAGAAAGCAAAGGAGATAGCCATTTTCTTCTAATTTCCTCCATTCTCAAATTTCTTCCATTCCCTCATTATGTACAACTTCTGTTTAAGCATCAATACAAGAAGAAGGATTTTGTAGCCTCTTTGATGAGGAGATTTTAGAAACTTTGAGTTTGTAATCTTATCTCGTCTTGTTGCCATTTGCAGAGTTGTTTCTTCTTGAATGCATGTGTTGAAATTTCTAACTAGTGCGTGCAGGAATCTAAATTTCTACCTACAACATTAGTTCTCCTACCTCTCTTCTCACTCCCTTTCCCACCTTCATAGCAAACTCCCCCCTTGCAGAAAACTGCAAGCATTTGCCGCAGGGTTAGTGGAGTGCCCCTGTTGGATCCCCGACCGAAAGGCCACCACAAAAATAATAAAATAAAGATCTACCTCTTTTTCGGTCCAAGCTTCCTCTTGTATTCCTCCATCTATTGAACTTGAAGGCCCATAATTAATCAAATAAACCATTGTATCAACTGCTTCTGCCTGAAATTGCAAGGGCAATCCATAATGTATCCTCATACTTCTAGCATGTTCCATGATTGTCCTATTCATTCTTTCTGCAACACCATTCTCTTGTGGTTTTCTTGGAACTGTTCTTTCTCTACGTTTCCCATTCACTAAACAATAATAATTGAAAGTCTTGCTACAACTCACCACCATTGTCAGATCTAAGGCACTTTAACTTTGAATTTGATTCATTCTCAACAAGGGATTTCCATCTTTTAAAAGTCTCAAAAACATCAAATTTACGTTTAATACAATAAACCCATACCTTTCTTGTAGCATCATCAATGAAAGTAACATAATACTGGGATCCTCCATAAGAAGCTACTTGAGCTAGTCCCCACACATCTGAGTTTACAAGCTCCAATTTCTTCTCCTTCTTAGTTGCCCAAACTTTTAGAAATCTCACTCTCTTTTGCTTTCCAAAGATACAATGCTCACAAAAATCAAGATCTAAATCTTTGAAATCTAATAACTTACCCTTAGCCTTTAAGATCTGCATTATTTTTTTACTCATATGAACCAACTGATTATTCCACATACATGCATCTGAATCTGAAGTAGATAATGTAGAAAAGGAATCAGTAATACAGGTAGATAAGCATAACGTTCCTACCTTCTTACCTCTTGCCACAACAAAAGCACCCTTGGTGAATTTCCAAGAGTCTCCTGTAAAAGTAACCATGCAACCAGATTCAACTAGTTGCCCTGCAAAAATAAGATTCCTCTTGAGGCTTGGCACATGCCTCACATCTTTCAATAGCCATGTATTTCCATTCTGTAATTTTAGACGAACTTCCCCTTTACCACTAATACTGCAAGGTTCATCATCACCCAAATAAACATGCCCAAAATTGCCCTGGACATAATTTCTGAAATAACCCTTATTAGGGGTTGCATGGAAAGAAGCTCCCGAATCTAAAACCCATGATTCAATTCTACTATCTAAAGAAAGAATAAGGACATCTTGCATTACCTTTGATGCAACAAGATTTTCTTCTTTACCTTTGTCTAGGTGTTGGTTCTCTTTGTCCTTTGACCAACCATATTTCTTTACATGTCCTTTATTTCCACATTTCCAACAAGTAATTCCCTTACTTCTGGATTTAGATCTGCTATCCCTTGAATTTGATTTCCCGTTACTCTTATTCTTTGATCTCTCATTCTGTCTGCCCCTACTTTCTACATTCAAAGAATTTCCAGATGATGATTATTCTATACTCTTCTTGCGAATTTCTCCATTCAAGATTATACTAACCACATCATCAAACTTCAAAATATTATTAGCAGATGTTGTATTACTAACAACCATTACCAAGTTATCCCAACTATCAGGCAAAGAACATAAGAATAAAAGTTCTTCTACTTCATCATCAAATGGTATAGCAATCGATTTTAACTGATTTACAATAGATCAGAAATCATTCAAATGACTATATGCAGATCCACCTTCATGCATATTAGAATTAAATAGTTTCTTCATCAAATAAACTTTATTTGAAGCACTAGGTTTTTCATATAAATTAGCAAGAGATTTCATTAACTCTACCCTAGATGTTGCTTCTATAATATTGGAAGCCACAGATGCTGCCAGGCTCAATCTTATAGATCCCAAAGCTTTTCTGTCAAGAATCTTCCATTCTTCCCCAGTCATCTTCGTAGGTCTAGAATTCTCATCCAACAGTAAATACAAATCTCTTTGCTACAGATAATCCTCAATTTGCATCTTCCATAATTCATAATTTCGGCCGTCAAATTTATCTACCTTTTATTTGTTTTCTTCTGTCATTGCTATAGCTCCCACTCAATCAGAAAACCCTCTACGAGTAAATCTGTCAACACACAAAACCCTCGAACAAAGCTTTGATACTAGTTGTTGGGGTTAGCACACTGGTTGTACAAAAAATATATCATATCTAAGCATACATGCGAATAAAATCAGATATTCTACCAGAAGAAATATATAAAACAAGAGTCATAAATCAACACCAGATTTAACGTGGTTCACCCAGTGTGGGCTACATCCACCAAGAAACAAGCCAATATATTATCCAAAGCTTTGAAAAGATATACAATGAAGATTTACAATCTTCCACACCTCTCAGATGTACAGTACTAACTTTCTATCAAGCTTTTGCTTCATCACCAAGAATTCTCTCTCTCACCAACCTTTGCAACTTCTTTCTAATTCTTGTTAATCATCTTTTTTCTTACCTCTAAACCCTAGATTTTATGCTTATATAGTCGTTTATAGACTTAGGGAACTTAGCCATGTAATTACAATCAATAGAAATACTTTAATGCTAAAAATAGATCTAATTCCTGAGAGTTAATTAAAACATCCTCGCACAGGTAACTGACTCTGGTTAGCCTTAACCACTGTCGATTCCTCCCTTGCTTGACCGATGCCAGTCATACCTGACTGATGCCGGTCAATGCCGGTCATACCTGACCGATGTTGGTCCCTCCTTAACCGATGACAATTATTGTATTTTCCAACAAGTTTCCATTGCATGCTAAACTGAAGTAATTGAGCTCCACAACTCAACAATTAGGAAATAAATATGGGTCGTAAATAATATCAGACAAATATTATTATTGTGAGTTTTTTAACAACTCACGTATATAGTGAGTCGTTGGAGAGTTGTTGTAGGAGGTTTCCCATTTTATAGGAAACTCTCCCTCTATATATTTGTATGAGCAGGATGATAATATACCATAGATGTAAAACATCAATATACAAAATATTACAGTGTGTTTGTTTACCATTATTGGTTGTGTATAATCTATATTGATCATTATCAGTGGTATCAAAGTGACCATAATCTTAGGAGGAAATATGGTGTGTTATATTTTTTAAAGGGGCATTACCAAAATCATGGCCGCCCCAATGGATGAAAGAACACACATTTTCCATCACCATGAATATTTGTCCATACATTTATCTTTCCACAGCCTTGTATCTCATGCGTGTCTCTATTCAAAAGTTTTGTCAATATTTTGAGCTCATCCATATATGTAGACATGGATAATTGGTTTATTCCATTCAAAGGCTATCTTAGAGGAAAGAAAAACAAGTTGAGAACCCAAAAATGCATGTTATTTTCTTACATCTAATTTGGTGTTCGACAACGATAAACTCAAATCTTCAAAGATTGAATTAGATTTTCCTTTGGCAAGAATTTTTAACAAGGTCCTGTATGATTTGATCTATTTGGACATTTGTGCATGCATCTTTATGAATGGTTGATTGTATGATCATCTCAACCAATTTTATGCCTGAACCTGACATACAATTTATCTCTTCTATCTCGACATTCGACTTTCCTTTGAGTCGTTGGACGTGCCATTCATTGTCAAAATACATGAGTTTGGAGGTGAGATTCACCAGCAATTCACCATCAAATCCTTCCCTGCAGTCGATGAAATAAAGAATTTTTTTCATCTAGGTCGCATGATTCAGTTAGTTTATTGCTCCATCCATTTTCACTCAGTCTATCATCTAAACCTGTTTAGATTCCTTATATTCATTATTTAATAAATGGTCTTAGTCAATTAGAGATTTGGGAAATAATTTCTAAAAGTATTCACTGTGTGTCTTCCAGTTGTGCATTTGATTCCAATAGTTTAGAATAGTTGGGTCATATATTTATAAAAGACTGGTAAGTCAATATGTTTGTGATATTATCAGTGTCAAGTCAAAATTGATGAGTCAAATGTTGACATGAAAAATATGTTATGAAATAGTGCATGTTTTTATAGGTTCACAAATATTTTGTGTCATCTTTTCTGATTCAAAGTGTCATCATATATTTCACTCGTCGTTATTATGCCATCAAAATGTGTCTAGGTGAATAATAGGTTATTAATGTCAAAGTCAAATAGGTGATTTTAGGATTGTTCGTATTGTCAAAGAGTCATTTTTTAGTCATTGTAAAAGTAAAAAAATTTAGTGACTGACGTTCAATTAAGGTTTGTATAATTGAGCCCCAAATTCCAAATTTGCTGACTTAGCAGCCATACACTGGAGAATGGAGGCATAGAAGGATGGAGGGCACACAACGTCCTCTCGTCAGTCACCAAAGATGGAGCCACTTCTGTTATGGTGACATGTGTGAGTGTGTGTTGTATCAATGTGTTAGTTAGCTATGCAAAGGGATTTGAAACTAAAACCTTAATAGTTTAAAAACATGAGCTAACTACACAAAGATCATCATTTTAAGAGCTAAACAAGACTAAATGCCAACATTCTGCATTAAAACTTGAAATAGAAATCAAACTAATATGCTAAGGATCTGAATCTCTACTCTTTAGATCACCAAAAACACTAAATGAACCTAGATAGATCCATGACAATCAAAGTTTATTGTTTGATCTTCAAGGGTTTGGGAATGGAGGCTCATCAAAGTATGGCTACAAGACCATTTTGATTATCTCCATATGACCCAAAATCTAGGATGGATGAAATACAAGAATGAGGCTATTAGGTCAAATGAAATATGCTCTAAGATAAAATGCCTGTATATTAGTAAACAAGGAAAATTTTCTCCTAATTGGCTTGGACCCTATATTGTTACTCATACCTATGGATCAGGTGCTTATCGTTTGTCTTCACTCAAAGGTAAACCCAAACCTGAGCCCCTCAATGCTTTACATCTTTGACCATTCTATTGTTGAATCAAGTCCCATATCACCTTCTGTCAATTAAATGCTTGTTCCTTGAGCACCATTCACCTCCCCTTTACCTATTTTAAGGATCAACGACTAGACAAGAATCATGTGATTACTCGTCACCCTTTTAGCCTTATATTCAATATGAGTACCACGAATCTACTCATGGCATGATTCTAATGGATAATTTTCATATTTTAAAAGATGGAATCCCATAGTCATCCATCACTTAAACCCTCCCTTTCATAGTTAGCCTCTGCATGCTATGGTTTTTTCTGCCACACAAGAGCATATCGATCTCTATAGTCTTTTCCATGACTTAAAATTCGAAAAGAAAAAAAGTAAAATGGGATTCATCTCCTTCAGTAAAACTTCTAGCAAAAAGATGAATCCCTCAAAAAGGACATCTCCTCTTTCTATCTTGCTGCTGTAAATAGACTACTCCCTTGAAGGACAATTATGCAAAGCTAGACATACTGTACATATTCTATCTTTAAAAGAAGACTATTCTTGCAAACAATAAAATAAAATATTTAGTAGCTCCCTGCATCGATAAACTTCACAAAGACCTTAAGGAGAAAATTTACTCATCCCACACAGACTTCTCGAATCGACCAGTCTATCAAAGCAAAAACAGAAAGTAAAAGCAAAAATAAAAAGATTAACTGTTTCATCATGGGCTTGCCTATTTTGATATTGGGTCTCTTGTCAAATAGGCATGTTGTCTCACACTAGGTTACGCTAAAACCAACCTATTTTCATCTCATCGCCTTTGTCAGTATAATTCCCTGCCCGCTCAAGGAACGTACCATAAATGTGACATTCTGTGATCATGCGACTTTCTTCATCCTTATAATAGTCAATTATGCAATGCCTTTAGGGTCTTACGTTCATAAGCCAATATTTGGTATGATAGAATTGTTATGGCTCTTATCAATTAGGCAACTCTTCTTGTCTCCTTTATCATTCACCCCTTTTCTTCCATATTGATCTTCCTATACAGGACCAGACCGTCGACACCTACATTCTAAGAATTCCTCTTTCACCAACATCACCATGCCTAACTAACCTAAACCTTAACCATACCTAAAATTACCTAGACTCAACCATGCCTAACTGACCTAGAATTAATCATGCCTAACTGACCTAGAATCAATCATGCCTAAAACATACCAAACCATCCCTCTACCTCATCATATTATTCCCTAGCTTAAGGGAGAACTACATCATCCTGAGGCCCCTTTTCAACGGGGCTATGTAGGTAGCACTCCAAGGGCATGGAGCCCTTAGAGGTTAGCTCGGCCATTCCTTACCTTACCCAATTTCCCCCCTTTTTTCAAATCACATTCTACCTTAGTTAATTTCCATTTTATACAACACTTGGAAATTAAAACAAACATGCAAATATACAAACATGTATACTTGCCTATTTCTTACATCACCATATCATTTATTAACCATTTCACATTTCCATTTATATCAAACAAATGGAAATTTACACCACAACACACATATACCTCATTATTTATCTTCCATAATACCAATAACTTGGAAATTAAACCAAACCCAAAAACCAGAAACACGACCAAACCATGCTTATACCTAACTCAACCATGCTTATACCTCGACTCCCTCATACCTACATATACCTAAACTCCATCATACCTAACTCACCTATACTCCAACATGCATATACCTGACTCTACCATGCCTAATTGACCTAACTCCATCATGCCTAAATCACCTAAACTCCACCATGCCTAACTGACCTAACTCCGCTATTCCCACATGACCTTGACTCAATCATGCCTAATTCACCTAGTGTCCATCACATACACAATAATAATGGAAATTAAAAAAAGAAGCATCATCCATCCAATAACTCTTATCATCTATATAACTGGGAAAGTCTGCGTATCCCTACATATGTACACAAATACAAATAAATACAAGTATCTCCAATCGCTCATATACAACCTCACTATCTTTAGCACGCAAGTCGATATACACATCAAAATCATAAAAATATCATATACATCCTCACTATATTTGGCACGTAGGCTGGTATATTTATCAAAAATCAATATAATGATCATCTCCAGTGACTAATTGTCACCCCACTTGATCTCCTCTGGGCCAGTCTCACCCGTCTCCTCCTCTCTACCTATCTGCCACCCTACTAGCATCTCTCCTCCCACCATAGGTCTCGGTCTAATATCCACCTAGCCCGCAGATGGGCCTGGCCTCTGTGAACTAGTAGCCTCGCCTTGAGCCTATATATGGACTTGCTGACCCCCTATGCTCTCTGAGCTATGAGTATGAGAGTTGGTCCTCTCACTTATTGCCTGTTGGGCTTGGTACTCAGCATACGAGGGCACATCTATGTTGATAGTCAGCAAGTGATCCTGATAGTACCATGCCTCATTCAGGGCATCCCTAAACTTTTCCATCTGTTTCATTTTTAAAATGATACGTTTAACAAACCATAGTTAGGGGACAACAAGTCACTCCTCTTTAATGGGAGAGGTTCCCTTATTGAAAGCAAGCATCAAAACTTATATACAAATGTACAACTTTCAAAGTGTGGATTCCTGATACTTTGAAATGTTTATGCCCAAAGATCATCAATACGAAAGACTGGAAGAATTAAGGAGATGAGAAAGGAAGAACATGGCAATACCTTCATGAAATATAGATGACAGAGTATCACCTTATACGTATTGAACCAAGTAGTTACATAATAGAATCATTCACTTTCATAACCAATATAATTCCACAGATGCAAAGTTCCATAAATCATATAAACAAGAACACAAAGAAATCATATAAACAAGAACACAAAGTTTCCTATCATAAAAGATGGATGATTCCCAAGTTTTAGACACAGAAAGAAGAAAAGAAGAGGAAGAAAGGGGAAAACTTATGTATTGAGTACTTCGAATTTATTACCTTTACAGAGTCTCAGGATCTAACCCGAACAACAGCATGGAGAAGCCATTAAATAGTTTCCAAGAATAGTTACATTCGGTTACAAAAATGATGAAAAAATGATTCGAGAAATCAATGTCTGAGTCTCTCCAATGCCTCGACCATTTTCTATGTTTGGCAGTAAAACCAGACGCATTAAATCACAACCGTTTAATCTTCCCTTGCGAACTTTGAATGTGAGCCATCCACATGGGAGAGATTTAAAAGGAAGCGGGCTTGAGGATGGTTTTTACATTTTGTGCCCTTCGGAGAAATGGCACTTTGGAACATTTTGGCCCACCTACCCACTTTTGATACAGTCTTTACACGTGGTCTTACTTGAGTGGGGACAGAGTTGTAGTTGGCTTTTATAATATTTACCTTTTTTCAATGCGGGCTCAAAAAAAAAATTACTCCGCCGGCCTGCCTCCCCACTTTGACCTTCGATGCGGGCTTAATATTTGACTTTCTCCCTTGGCATGGGTGGGGTTACGGGTCACTTTTTAACTTTGAGCTCCTTCATGAAAACAGAGCTCAAATTATCAAATCGCCTCGATGGCCCACTTTCCTGCTTTGGCATATGTTGAACTCTAAACATGTGGAGAGCTGACACTCATTTGAGTTTCCGGTTTGGATATGCCTCCTGAAATTGTGCCGAGCTGACGTGTGGCTCCTTCCACCGGTCATGGAATTTTCAACAGCCAACTCTGTCTCTCCATTGACTTTGACCACGTGGCGATCTAGCTCTCATTTGGAGATTGGCCCTTTGGTTCACTACTAAAATTGTGCCATTGAGGCACGTGGAGGCTTCCACTGACCCACTCATACTTAGTCAATTTAAAAAATCGGCTCTGTCTTGTTTTTGGACTTAGGACACGTGGAGGATTGGTGCAAGTTTGAGAACTACCCCTTGGGCCTTGCTCTTGGAGTTACGTTGTTTGGATGCGTGGAGACTTCCGCTACCACTTGAAACATGGCCACACAAAATCCTATTAGAGATGCCCACATACTACCCGTGGATGTTGAGAAAAAATCGACGGGGAAGATACACCTGCCATTCCTGACTGTGTGAAAAATAAAAATAAGGGGAAAACTCCACCTATATGCCTGAATTTCTAATTGTTTTCCATGGAATGTAAAACTACAAACAATACCAGGTTCGAGACCATGGAATGGAAAACTACAAACAGTACCATGTTCGACGTGACCCATTACTCCAAGGTACTGACTCAAATTTTTTGAAACTTGACTTCAAAAAGAGGGGAATTTTGAGGGCGATAACAGTTGGCTCTTTCTGAGGATGACTTGATAGAGGAACGAGGCAAGATCAAGGACCATAGAAAAACTCTGGGAAAGCATACCAGTTCCTTATCCATTGGGAAAATAGAGTCAAAGGCAATACAATACAAAAGACAAAACACATGAAAAGAAAAGAAACCAAAAAGGAAAGATAGAAACAAAACACAAAGGAACGATCCAAAACAAAAACACTGTATAAAATATATAGGACTGCCTAGTCACCTAGGACTTGAACAACTTCAGATATTGCCCACTATAAGGAAGTGTGAGAGGAGAACCATCCATATAATCCAAGTAGAATGAATTTTCTCCAGAAAAGTGCCTGATTTTAAAAGGACCAACCCAAAGGGAATCAACTTACCATGGCTTTCTCGAGGTTCATGCCATTTGTCCCACAGCAGAACAATGTCTCCTATTTGAAAATCTCTATGTCTGTCTTTCTTGTCAAACAGAGCTTTCACCTTCAGTTGATGAGCTGATATCCTATCAAAAACCTACAACCTATCTTCATCCAGCTTCTGGAGATACATGATCCTCTTGTCCAAGGACCTAGAAAAACTTGAATCTTCAATAGCCTTCATTAAGTGCAAGGCTGGTAATTCCACTATCACTGGTAACTGAGCTTTAACACTATACACCACTTTAAAAGGAGACATCCCAATTGATCTTTTGGGTGTAATTCTATCTACCTAGAGAGCATCATAAAACTTCTGGTGCCAATTCCTTTGAGAGTCATTAACAAGCTTCCAAACGATGGTTACCAGATTCTTGTTTGTTGATTCTGCTTGTCCATTCCCTTGAGGGTAATAGTTTGAAGAATGAGCAAGGGAAATTCCATAGCCATAGTAGAAATCCATCATCTCGGAAGAAGAAAAATTCGAGGCATTATCAGTCACAATCTTGTTTAGTACCACAAACCTTATCAACATGTTATCCTTAATGAAATTACACACCACCTCATAAGTAGTGGTTTTGACTGGAATGGTCTCTACCCACTTTGTGAAGTAGTCTGTAGCAGTTAACATGTGAGTATGCCCAACACTGGAGGGTGGGTTAAGAGTTACAATGAAATCCAATCCCCACTGTTGAAAGGGCTCATCAATCACTACTAGTTTTAGTGGCAAAGCAACCAACTTAGGTCTCCCAACAAAAGTCTAACATGCTTCACATTTACCTACCCATTTGGATGCATCTCTAAACAATGTAGGCCAATAGTACCCAACACAAAGGATTTTGTGAGTAGTGATAGTAGAAGAGAAGTGCCCTCCATAGGCCTGATCATGAAAAGCTAAGAACAACTTCTTCTGTTTCTCTTTGTATACACACTTCAAAAATATTCCATTTATGTCTCGCTTGAACAAAGCATTCTCCCATAACACATATTATGCATAACTTAGCTTAATAGCCCTCTTCTCCTTGGCACTCAAGTGGGATGGACACTCTCCACAGGTAAGAAAATGTGCAATATCTGCATACCATTCCTGTGTTGAACTGAGGAAGAGGACAAGAGGAACATCAATTGCTTCTTTGGACAATGTTGCATCAGCTCCCTCAACAATAAGTTCACACAAGCCTTTACCCTAGACTAGCTTAGTCAAGGCTTGATATCCAGGTCATATTCCTGGACCTTTGCTACCCAATTGCCTCTCTTAGTTCCAAACTCCTGTTGTGTGAGAATAGACTTGATGGTTGTATCAGGAACAAGTACAACAGAGTGAGAATTAAGAATATAAAAAACGAAACTGCTTGACAACTTTGACCACTGCGAAAGCATGTTTCTCCATCATAGTATATTTCAACTCACAAGCATTTAGAACATATCTCAAGAAGGTAATAGGAAGCTCATGATTCTTAGAATTCTTCTGAGTCAGCACAACAACTAGGGTAAACTTTGTAGCATAGCAATAGATGATAAAGTCCTTGTTAAAATCAGGACATGCCAAGATGGGGGTTTTAGCAATGGCTTGCTTGATACCTTCAAATTCTTCCTTACCCTCGGAAGTCCAACCAAAGTTTTTCTTTCCTTTCATCATGTGAGCAATGCTCATAATCAGTTCAGTGAAATCAGAAATGAATATCCTCAGGAAATTAATCTTACCAAAGAAAGAGTGAACACCATTTTTTCTTGTGGGAAGAGGAATCTACTGGATTGCTTGAACTATTTCCAGATCTACCTTGATTCCCTCTTTGGAGGTAATATGCCCCAGCAGCTTGCCTTCAGTGACACAAAAGATGGACTTATTTGGATTGAGAGAGACTCCATGTTCACTGCACTTCTGGAGGACTGCTTCAAGATTTTGAAAGTGACTTGACTTTATTTTAGAGAAATTAGTCAAATCATCTAGGTACACAACCACACACTTTCCCTTCAAACTACCAAAATCCATGTCCATTGCCCTTTGAAAGGTGTGGCAACAGCATTTATAAGACCAAAAGTCATTCTCTTGTAAGCAAAGGTGCCTCAAGGAGTAGTGAAAGTAGTTTTGTGTTGATTTGGGGTACTGGCCTTCAGTTGATTGTATCTATAGAATCCATCCAAGCATAGACAACATCTCAGAGCCTATAATAATCTTGAAAAACTTGATCCATCATGGGAAGAGGGTAGTTTTCCTTTAGAGAGGCCTAATTCAAATTCCTAAAATCCACACAAATGCGAATATCACCATTCTTCTTCCTGACATGAAAAAATGTTGGCAATCCACGTTGAATGGTGTATAGGAAATATGATATTTTCCTTTAGCAATTTTTTTGAATCTCGTAAAAAATAGTGCCAGCAACCTTGGGATTGTATTGCCCTATTCTTCTTCTTGAATGGTTTGATCCCAGCTTTCAGATGGATAGAATGTTACATTTTCTTTAGCCAGAAAGCCTTGAGATCATCATACGAATAGGAAAGAACATCAAGCATACCTTTTTATCATATTTAATACCTTCTTACTTCTCTTCTTGAGTGTAATAATTTTCCAGTGTTGACCATCTTTGGTTTATCAAAACTCCCAATATTCACTTGTTTCACACTCAGCAGACTACCGAGCCCCTTTAGAAGTTTTAGAACTTAATGTATCTATCATGCTTATCAAACAAGTCTTCCAAACTCACCAGCCCTTTAGGGTTCTTGTTCCCTTTCAATTTGATGCAACCATCTTGATCCGTATCTTCATTGATAGCCCCTTCATTAGAAGATACACACTCTCTAGGCAAGGTCTCACTTCCTTTAAAACATAGCTGATCAAAATTATCCCTAAGATCTAAGAAAGAGAGCAAATTTTGATCATCATTGAAAACCTGCTAGTTATTTTCAGTATTTAGTACAATTGGGCCTATGAATCATTTCAATGGTAAACTTCTTTTGAGATAAATATGGATGAGGAATCATCGAAGATCCTGAGATAGCTAGAGAATCAGCTCTAGTGCTCCTTTCTCTTGGCAAAATTTAAATGTAGAAAGCATCAAAAAACTCAATGGAATCCCAGGACAAGATTCCTATAAGGTTTCAATCTCTTATCCTTGACTTGAAAAATATTTTTGACTTGTTTCACAATATGATCTGCATCACCATGATCACAAATATTCTTCAATCCCATTTCTTTTTCCATGATCAATCATAGTATGAGTGCCTCATATTTAGTTGTATTGTTTCATATTTTCAAAAGATATCTCGAAGGAGAAAGGATGAATGTTCCCTTCTGGAGACGTTAGCACCACACCAACCCCAAAACTGGTTGAAGAATAGCTTCCATCAAACTCTAAAGTCCAAATTCCATTAGGGTAATGAATTACTCCTTTAGGAAGCCTTGCCTCATCTTGTGACATGATCATGTAGTTGTCATGACCTGAATCCTCATAGATTATCTATTCTTTTGGGTCATTAACCTTTTACATAATCTACTCAATTATGTCTTCTTAAGAAGCATCTTCTTCATTTTTCCATTGATCAGAATCAAAGCATATGACCACTCCATTTGAATTTCTCCTCCTATCTCCTTACAAATTTTTCTACTCAGTAACATCCCATATGAGGGAGGAATATCAGCAACCAAATTGGTGGCTGAGACCCTTTTCTCTGGAAAAGCAACAAAGGCTACTTGTGCATCTTTAATTCTGCCAACCAAAGGAACTTTCCTACTTTCCATGGAATAACATGAACCAAAGGCACGTGTTAGGGTTAGACCCAAAGCATGGGATTACCTTTGCATGGCATCCCATTATCTGACTGCTCCTGAATCTATAACACAGTTATTGAGTTTATGGGCCAGATATGAGAAGAGTCACATAAAATGGTTTAATTTTATCATTAGGGGAAGTGAATGCAGTCACAAGGCTTGATTGTGGTGAGCAAAAGGGGGGTGGGAAAAATACATTTAGAAGTAATGGATGAGACTTTGGATTTGGAATTTACAAATTTTAACCATTTTAGCAAAATCTTTAGGATGGGTTTGGTAAAACTCTGCCTTTGAAATTTGGATTTTATTCCTTTTTAGGTGATCAATGATATTGAAAGATCCAGAGGTGGATGGGGAATCATTTCTAGGAACTTGAGAGACTTTTGATCTATTAGTTTTAGGATTTAAAGGAGAAGGAGTTTTGGAAACAAAAGTAGAAGAAGAAGGATTAACATTACTCACCTTTTGTGTGGAGGCAGTGGGAATAGGAACCCCTCTTCTTGTAATCACTGGAATAGTTGTAGGAAACTCCTTGGACTTTTTGGCATGTTGCACCACTTTCACCTTTTCTGTTTGTTTGATCCCAGGTCATAAAAGTATTTGACTCACCATTCATATCAGCCACTCTCTCATCATATTCATCTTCATCATCCATACCTTCAATGATGAGGAAATAAACTTGAGACCCACCAAGCTCTTCGAATTCTTCAAATTCTTTTTCTGGTTCTTCATATAGTTCATTGCCCTCCTCATCATCATGCTCTTCAACTTCACAGGTTGCATTGACTATAACCTTGATGGGTGGGCCTTTAATAGCCAATATAGTCTAAGAGGATGGCAGGCAATTCCTAGGATGAAAATTATTTCCTCGGAGCATCCTGGTAAGAGGTATGTTAAGCCAATTGTTTCTTGAGAGAAATAAGATCATGTGCTAAGCTTCTATACTAATTGATCAGAACTAGATCCATGGGGAAGAGGAAGAGGAATACATCTTTAGATTTGGAGAATTCTCTTTTCAGTTTACCAGACATGATCAAATCATCCTCAACACTAATAGCTAAATGTTGATCAGCATCCAATGTTGCAAGGTTAGCTCTCCTTAGTGCGTAACTCACCTCAGGTAAAAAGTTATTAAGGAAGAAGCACTTTTGGATTTAATCCAATAGATGAGTTTTCTATGGAATTTTATTAATTAACTTGTTGAATTTAGCCTCAAAATCCCTCATGGGCTCAAATGGATCCTTCTTGATATGATAAATTTATGCCAACAGAGCATGCAAATCTTCATTAGGTTTGAAACGCTACTCAAATTGATTAGTCATGTTATTCCAATTAGTGAAAGACCCAATAGGAAGATGGTAGAACCAATCAGTAACATTGTCCTACAATGTCTCCACAAAAATCATAACAGAGACATCTTCATGTTCAACCCCAAGAATCCCATATGCAACAATGAATGCTGCAATGTGTTCATCTAGATGAACCTTCCCATCACCACAGAAATTGGGAAAATGGTTCATGTTACACCTAGGTAACTCATGCAACGGCTGAGGAAGAGCAAGAGGCCTAACCTATTGTCCCCAAGGAAAAGGAACTTCCATCTTTGGAAAAACTGACTGAAGGGGAACTGAAACACTAGAAAGAATCAAAGCATGGAGATTAAGATTGAGATGCTCTTGAGGAATGTTATCCTTGTAGTTTATCTCTTTAGTAGGAGTTCTTCTTATGGAACGATTCCCTCTGTTCCTTATTACTGGAAGAGAGAAGTTTTGTTGCTACAGAAAGTTGAAAATAGGATTCCTCAACCCCGAGATCTTTCTTCCTACGTGTATACCATAGAGTCACTATACCAATAATGATCTTGTAGTTGTTCTTTTAGAAAGGGATCCATTTGAAATGAAATCCCTAGTAGATTCACTAAAAACTGTTGGGTTTTTAAAATGATCCTTTTAAAAAATCACAGTCATGGGACAATCAAGTCCCTCCTCTTTAATGGGAGAGGTTCCCTTATTGAAAGAAAGCAACAAAACTTACATAAAAATGTACAACTTTCAAAGCGTGGAGTCCTAATACTTTGAAATGTTTTATTCCCAAAGATCATCAATATGAAATAATGGAGGACTCAAGGAGATGGGGAAGGAAGAACATAACAATACCTTTAGGAAATATAGCTAGTAGAGTATAACTTTATATGTATTAAACCAGAGGAGTTACAGAATAGAATCATTCACTTTTATAATCAATATAATTCCATAGACGCAAAGTTCCAGAAATTATATAAACAAGAACACAAAGTTTCCTATTATAAAAGAAGGATGATTCCCAAATATCCAGACAAGAAAAGAAGGAATATTAGAGGAAGAAAGGGGGGGACTTCTATATTGATTACTTGGGATCTATTACTTTTACAGAGTACTCGGGATCTAACTTGAACAACAGCATGAAGAATCCATGCTAAATAGTTTCTAATAATATTTACATTTGGTTACAAGAAATGATGAAAACTGATTTCGAGAAATCGATGCCTAAGTCTCTCCAATGCCTTGGTCATTTCCATGCCTGGCAGAAAAACTAGAGGCCTTGAATTGTAGTCATTTAATCTTGCCCTTGCAAAATTTGAATGTGAGCCATCCATGTGGGAAAGATTCAAACAAGAGGCAGGCCTGAGGACATCTTTTACATTTTATGCCCTTTGGATAAATAGCATGCTTTGGAGCATTTTGGCCTGCCCACCCACTTTTGATATGGTCTTGACACGTGGCCTTACCTAAGTGGGGACAGAGTTTTGGTTTACTTTTATAATTTTATCTTCTTTTCAATGCATGGGCTCAAAAGCACAAATTGCTCCATCGGCCTACCTTACCTTGCTTAGACCTTTAATGCGGGCTTAATATTTGAATTTTTCCCTTGGCATGCAAATAAAGCCAAAATTCTCATGGGTCACCCTAACGGCCCACATTTTAACTATGAAGTTCCTTTAATGAAAACAAATCTCAAAAGGACCCGCTCAAATCACCGCTGATGCTTGAAACAAGGCCATGCCTGTCCCGCTGCGGGTTAGTTCAATATTCTATGCGAGATTAGTATTTGACTAAGTCTCCCTTTTGTTTAACAGGGTCATATATTTGACCCTGGACATGTGGAGAGCTAGCGCTCATTTGGAACCTGTCTCTAGATTTTTCCTTTGAAGTTGTGTCAGGAAAAAACATGGAGAGCTCCACCGGTTCTTCTATACTTAGCCGATTTGGGCCTTCTTCCCACTTTACTTCAATCAGACCCCTAAACACGTGGAGAGATAGTGCTCATTTGAGTTTCTGCTTTAGATAAGCCTCCTAAACTTACGCCAAGATGACATGTGGATCCTTCCATTGGTCCTGGACTTTTAAACATGGCCAACTCTATCTCTCCTTTGACTCTGACCACGTGGTGATCTGGCACTCATTTAGAAACCAACTCTTTGGTTTTACTTATAAAATTACATCGTTAAGGCACGTGGAGGCTTCCATCGACCCGCTCATACTTAGTCAATTTAGGTAACAATCAGCTCTATCTCCTTTTTTAAACCTAGGACACGTGGAGGAATGGCACAATTTTGAGAATTGTCCCTTAGCTTTTACCCTTGAAATTACGTTGATGAGGCATGTGGCGCCATCCGTTGAATGCCTTCCATACTTAGCTGATTTGGGCTTATCCTATCTTGCATTTTGGACCTGGGACATGTAGAAAGCTTGTGCTTATTTGAGGATTGTACCTTAGGCCCTTCCCTTGGAGTTACATCCTTTGGACGCATGGAGGCTTTTGCTACTTTCTGAAATATGGCTATGTTGCATCTAATCAGACGTATCCACGTACTACCCGTGGATGTTGGGGAAAACATTTAAGGGGAGGATACGCCCGTCATTCCTGATATGTGTGAAAAATAAAAAGAAGGGGAAAAACTCCACCATGTACGCCCAACTTTCTAATTGTTCTCCATAGAATAGAAAATAGAAAAATAATACCAGGCTCGATGCGACCCATTACTCCAAGGTACCGACTCAAAATTTTTGAAACTTGACTTCAAAAAGAGGGGAATTTTGAGGGCAACAACACCATCGACACCATCTATGGTGGTGTCATGGTTCTCACTGCAACCTCTGAACCCTGCCCTGATGCCTGTGTAGGTACCTGTAGTATGGGACCCTCTCCTTCAGCCTGTGGAGGTACCTGTCCCTGTGCTACAACTTGGGCATGTAAGGTAATAGCTTATGCCTATGTAGTGGTCAGATGGCCCTAGAACCCTGCTACATGTGCCTATAAGACGACTACCTATCCCCTATCTCCATCACCACCCTATGAAAACACTTGCCCCTATGCTACTTGGGCCTGTAAGGCCGTCACCTGAGCTTGTAATGTGGCTACCTATGCCTTTGACCCTGTGAGCTGCCCCTATAAACCTGTGACCTGTTCTTGTAAGGTAGCCACCTGACCCTGTAGGGAATTCCTCTGTACTGTGACCTTAGCTAGATCCAACTGCCATGGCCTCGGTGGTGCCACTCGTCACTGTGCCACCCACCACTACTTATATCTATCAGTAACTCCAACATCATCAATTCGCCTATCCATTGCTTGCTCCTCCTACCTATCGACACGTGGAGACATAATTCTCTCCATGTCATCTTGGCGGTATTATGGAAAGGGTGGCGGTACATCCCGTGGCAACCCAAACCGTCATCTCACTCTTTCTATCGGTATCATCTCGTGCTCACCAATGCGACACCCCTATATCCATCTTAACAGCCGGAGCTCCTCTAACTCCTCTACCATGCCCCTGTATGATGGATATCCAATGTATGACCTCCACACAATATCAATTCCTGACAGCCCCTCTAACAACCGCATGTAGTATAAAACATCATATGTGGCCCTAACCACCCTCAGCTGCTGACCATCTCATACCCAACATCTGTATCTAACTTCGAGAAAGCCACCCTCGAACCAATCATGTCAGGGAAAACCAACTAGCCTCACGCATGCGATGTGCTCGTATGCCCAATAGTGTAGTAAAAATGTGGAGCACATCCCGAACCGCCATAATCTCCCATAGGCCTATAGCTCCCTATATAACTAAACTAGGAAAGTTGACACCCAAGAAAAGCAGATCCGCTCCTCTATCATATCCTGAAGCACTCCCACCCTTAGAATCAGGTAAGGCAAAGTAACCCACTGCCTCTATCATCAACATAACTAGCCTCGTCTCCTGAGGGTGGGCTGCATACATGTCTTCATAACTAAGGCTCGCGCCATGGTACCTCAGCTCGCCCATTGCTGCCCAAAGACAACCACTACCGGCTCCACTGATGCATATGATGAAATAGATTAAACTGGCTCCCCTACAATAGGAAGCCTCAGGATCCGGTACACGTCCTCTAAGGTGACGGTCATCTCACCCGTTAGAAGGTGGAAGGTATTGGTCATATGCATCAGTTACATTAGTTACATCATAACCGACATCAGGGAGCTTCGGATGCGTGACAGAGTACCACCGTTATTGGTATGGATGCGATCTAGTGTGACCACAGAGGAGTGGGAGCATATGAATGAGGTTGGGCTTATCAGGGTCTAATGCTATAGGTGGATACCTTCCACCTTCTAAACCGATGTCAGTTACATCATAACCAACATCAGTTACCCGCCATTACATTTTCACCCACATTTTGACCATTTTGGCCTAAAACACATTCCTGCCACATATATGTTGACCTTCCTAACACCTATTATACCCTACCCACAAACGTAAATTACCTATAGATTTCCTTAATTGCATTTAGGGACTTGTTATTTACCTATACCTCAGCCTTACTCGTGCCATGACCTACATACCCTGGCCTGAACCGCATTTTGTGACCTTTGAACCTGTGTAATCATTATACCTTGCAATGTCGTTACCCATGTTGTTTAGCCTAATGACCTTACCTTGCCTATTGTCATGTTGTTTATCCCGACCAAACCTTTGGTGTAATGGATCATACCTACACGATCCTGCACTTGACCTAAGTTGTGTTTCCGGACTATATCCTATACCTTGGATACCTGAATCACTTCAACCTCGTTTGGATAAACCTATCTAGCTTGGACGATGTAGAGTTTGAAATCTCTTCTACCTGGTACCGTGTCACAATCTGACTCCTACTTATCTTGCCACGATCTATCACTCAAGACTCAACAAAAGGTTGGATATCACGCCAAAAATAGCAACAATTGGGCTATTTTTGGCCAACATAGATATCCTCACCTTGATTGACGCCAATTACATCTCAACCAACGCCGGTCACCTAACTGTTGCCGGTTAGGTTAAATACGTTTCCGAAATCCTTTCCCCAAGTTGGTCAATTCATTTAGGATCTCATTCTTCCAGAGATTTTGAGCACTCAAATTTCTTTAGCACACAGGAAAAATAAGACACACGGGAGCACTACCAACATTGGTTACCATTCATCATCCTCTTCACAATCACATATTCACAACAGAGAGGCACGGAGGTGTGTACTACCGCGACATGAATACGATGAATCTTCTCTCTAGATCTCTACTGTCACCGTCTTCATCACCTACACTCTCCGATCTACTTTCCAGTATGTTTTTGATATCTCTACACTGAATTTCTAGTTTCCTTGTGTAAATTTATTTATTCATCTCAGTAGTCTATTTCTCTCCACAGCCATACACTTCCTTCCTTCCATCAACCCACCACCTGATCAGACCCATAATTTTTACCCATTTTTACCCTTTTCCTAATCATCTATGAGTATTTAGAACCATTTTACGACCTCACCCTCACCATTTCCAACCTCTGTGCAATCAAAGGGAGTCTAGAAAACCAATTCTAAGAAATTTTTACAAATTTCCCCTACCGACATTGGTTAGCCAACCAACGTCATTCACTCTACCTGATCAACATCGATTTGTCAGCCGGCACTAGTTACTGTATCTGGAAATATAGCTCAGATCAACGAGCTAATACTCACTTCCCAATAGCCCAGAACCATTCTTAATCCTTTCCAGACCTTACCCAGAGCTTGTACCAGACCTGCAACTCAACACCAACCAATCAATCCTCCTGTTTTGACCTTAAACAACCTTTTGAGCAAACTTTCTTATTGTTTTGTATGATATACCCAAATCATTTCAATTCCAATAGGATATTTACTTCATGTATGATTTAACTAACATTAATATTGTTATGTAAAAGTGGATTGACATCCTGTTCAGAAAGTATCACGCTTCCTGGATCTAGCTTCTGTTAGGCAGTCCACTCATTATTTTGTTTAACTCTATTTAGTGGTTTCTTTCTATAGGTAGTTCCTCCTAGCCAAAAGGGATCTCTCACATCCGTTCTGATCTAGAAGTCATCTATGCGAGCATTTGACCTTCAACAGACATTATAACAGGTATTCATCCTTAGCCTTCTACCCTTATATTTTTCATTAATCTACTAAGAATCTAGTGAAATAGAAGTATCACACCCACTGCTAACTGAGAGATGACAGGGACACTGGGAAGGCCATGGCGCGTGAGAGACCATTTCAGAATAAACACCGGGAAAATGTTGACTCGCCTTTGGCTGATATGAGATCGTAGAACCGATTTACACTGACGTGTCCCAATCTGGTATCGCTGAGGTTATCATACTCTGAATGGAGTGCCGAGGTGGTTAGAATTACCTAAAACTCATACCACAACACCTCTTTGTTTGGAGATGACATGATTGTGAAGACACGACAAAAACTTGATTTCTAGCTATTACTTCTAGACTTCAAAACTGAACAAATAACCTCTAAAAAATCCCTAGGAAAAATAGAAAATATTTTTCTGATAAGATCTCACTAGATGAGGGAGGGTTGTGGCGCATGAGAGACCACTTCAGAACAAGCATCGGGTAAATGTTGACTCGCCTTCGGTTGATATGCGATCGCAGAACTGACTTACACCGACGTGTCCCAAGCTGGTATCGCTGAGGTTATCATACTCTGAATGGAGCACTGAGGTGGTTAGAATTCCCTAAAACTCATACCGTAACACCTCTTTGTTTGGAGATGAGATGATTGTGAAGACACGACAAAATCTTGATTTCTAGCTATTACTTCTAGACTTAAAAATTGAACAAATTGCCTCTGAAAATTCCCTAGGAAAAATAGCAAATCTTATTCTGAGAATCTCTCACTGGATGAGGGAGTCTATTAAGGTACCAAAAGTTTGTGTGTCAAAGGGTTTTTTCCCAATAAAATTCTTCAGTAAAATATTAAAAGTCAAAGTTGACTCTTATAAAACTGCTAGGAAAATGCAGGTGTAAAACTGTGAAAATCTTGTTTGGTTTTAGCCTGGGAAAAATACCAAACGTCAGTCTGAGAATCTACAAATTGGAAAGGGGGCATATGATTATTAGGATAATTCAAAAAACTAATCCTTTTCTCTTGAAAATCATCTGAGTTCAAAATATCGACCCTCAAAGTCAGTCGCCTTAACAGGCTGAAAACTGCGCACACAACGAAATCAAACAAACTGCTTTTTATTTAGCTCCGTGAAAAATATCAAACAAGGTGTTGTGTATTTGAATTTTGGAAAAGGATTAAATGAAGCCGGGGATAATTAAATGAACCAAACCATTCTTCTTGACAATCACTCAGACCCGAAATAAGGAGACTCAAAGTAGGCCTTTTGACAAGCTAAAACTGTGCACACAGCGAAATCCAAACGAACTGGGTTTTATTTGGCTTTGTGAAAAATACATAATGAGGTATTTTGCATTTGCAAATGAGTATGTAAGCACCTTAACATGAGTAAAATGGTAGGCAATGATTGGTTTTTCATGAAAATCATCTAGCTTTGAGATATCAAGCTCCAAAGTTGAGTACTTCGACATATATAAATTTTGCATGCTCCTTTCATTCATTCATTTCCATTCCTTTCCTTCATTCCTTTCCATCTCCCTCATTCACTTTTCTTTCCATTGATGTTCCAAAACACCCCCCATATACAATTTTGAATGTACATATGTAAATACAATTTTGGTTTTTAATAAAGACAACCTCACCTTCATTGAGGAGGGGATTCATTCCCATATTGTTGCATGTCATTTGCATGCGTGAAAATCCATATACTAACACCTAGATAATATAATCACTCACAATATATTCTATGTTCACACTACAATATGAATATTCCTAACAAGGGAGAGTTTTATAACAGTCATGCTCTACAATAAATTTATAAACCAATGATATCTGTTGGGGTTAGCACATCGGTTGTACAGACAATATATCATATCTAAGCATACATGCAAATAAAAGCGGATATTCTACCAGAAGAATTATACAAAACAAGAGACATAAATAAACACCACATATTTAACGGGTTCACCATAGTGTGGGCTACGTCCACATAGAACAGCCAATCTATGATCAAACTCATGTACCATTTCCTTGTAGCTTTGCTTGAGCCCCATATATGCTCTTTTTCAACCTGCACACTCATTTCTCCTTACCCTTGACTTCATACCCAAGTGGCTGTTGCATATAAATCTCTTCATCCAAATCACAATGAAGGAAAGCCATCTTCACATCTAGTTGCTCTAAATGCAAATCTTCTACTGCAACTAAACTCAATATAGTACGAATAGAATTCATCTTAACAACAAGAGAAAATATTTCACTAAAGTCAATACCATCCTTTTGTGCAAATCCCTTTACTACAAGCCTTGCCTTGTACCTTTTCTGTCCACCTTCTTCTTCCTTAATTATGTAAACCCACTTGTTCTGAAATGTTCTCTTTCCTACTGGCAATTTAACCAAATCCCAAGTTTGGTTCTGTTCCAAAGAGTTCATCTCCTCATCCATGCCATGCTCCCACTAAACGTGAGTTTTATCTTGTATTTCTTCTTCAAAGCTTTCTGGTTCACCACTATTAGTCAATAATAGATAAAATAGAGAAGGTGAAAATCTTTCTGGAAGTTTACTTATCCTTTGTGACCTTCTCACAGGAGTTTGAGGTATCAGAGGCTCAATCTGGACCTCCTGGACATTAGTATCAACTTCTGATAGTGACTGACGCCTGTCACATCTAACCGATATTGGTTCAGCTAACCGACACCGGTTCTGCTCCTCTGTAATCGTCGGCGGTTCATCTGACCAATGTCGGTCAGGGTCTAACCGACCACGGTTATTTTGTATTTCTGAAGGTGTTTCTTTAAAACCCAAGAATTAATTTTCATCAATAAACTTCTCAATTTTCTCATTCTTGGGTACCAAACTTTGATCCATGTACATTATATTTTCATTCCATTCAACATCACGACTCCTAACAATTTTAGAATTCTCTAAATCCCAAAAACAAAAACCGAAATCACTAGATCCATAACCAATGAAAGTGCACCCCTTGAATTTTGCATCCAACTTTTTTCTATTTTCTCTATCAACATGCACAAAAGCTTCTAAACCAAAAAATTTAAGAAAAGAAAGATCTACCTCTTTTCTGGTCCATGCTTCCTCTGGTATTCCTCCATATAGTGAACTTGAAGGGCCACGGTTAATCAAATAAACCGCTGTATCAATTGCTTCTGCCCAAAACTGCAAGGGCAATCCAGAATGTATCCTCATACTTCTAGCATGTTCCATGATTGTCTTGTTCATTCTCTCTGCAACACCATTCTCCTGTGGTGTTCTTGGAACCGTTCTTTCTCTACGCATCCCATTCACTGAACAATAATCATTGAAATCCTTGCTACAGTATTCACCACCATTGTTAGATCTAAGGTACTTTAACTTAGAATTTGATTCATTCTCAACAAGGGCTTTCCATATTTTAAAAGTCTCAAAAACATTAGATTTGCATTTAATACAATAAACCCATACCTTTCTTGTAGCATCATCAATGAAAGTAACATAATACTGGGATCTACCATGAGAAGCTACCTGAGCTGGTCCCCACACATCTGAGTGTACAAGCTCCAATTTTTGCTCCTTCTTAGTTGCCCCAACTTTGAGAAATCTCACTCTCTTTTGCTTTCCAAAGATACAATGCTCATAGAAATCAAGATCTAAATCTTTCAAATCTGATAACTTACCCTTAGCCTTTAAGATCTGCATTCCTTTTTGACTCATATGACCCAACCGATTATGCCACATTACATGCATCTGAATATGAAGTAGATAATGCAGAAAAGGAATAAGTAATATAGGTAGATAAATATAACGTTCCTACCTTCTTACCTCTTGCCACAACAAAAGCACCCTTGGTGACTTTCCAAGAGTCTCCTATAAAAGTAACCATGCAACCAAATTCACCTAGCTGCCTTACAGAAATAAGATTCCTCTTGAGGCTTGGCACATGCCTCACATCTTTCAATACCCATTATGCAATTTTAGATGAACTTCCCCTTTACCAGTAATACTGCAAGGTTCATCATCGCCCAAATAGACATGCCCAAAATTTCCCTAGACATAATTTCTGAAATAACCCTTATTAGGGGTTGCATGGAAAGAAGCTCCTGAATCTAAAACCCATGATTCAATTCTACTATATAAAGAAAGAATAAGAGCATCAAGATTCACATTACCTCTGATGCAGCAAGATTTACCTCTTTACTTTTGTCTGGTTGTTGGTTCTCTTTATTCTTTGACCAACAATCTTTCTTTGCATGTCCTTTCTTTCCACATTTCCAACAAGTAATTCCCTTACTTTTGGATTTAGATCTACTATCCCTTGACTTTGATTTCCCATTACTCTTACTCTTGGACCTCTCGTTCTGCCTGCCCCTACTTTCTACATTCAAAGCATTTCCAGATGATGTTTCCTCTATACTTTTCCTACGAATTTCTTCATTCAAGATTATACTAACCACATCATCAAACTTCAAAATATTATTAGCAGATGTTGTATTACTAACAACCATTACCAACTTGTCCCAATTATCATGCAAAGAACATAAGAATAAAAGTGCTTTTACTTCATCATCAAACGGTATTGAAACCGATTTTAACTGAATTACAATAGATCAAAAATCATTCAAATGACTAGAGGCAGATTCACCTTAATGCATCTAAGAACTAAAAAGTTTCTTCATCAAATAAAATTTATTTGAAGCACTAGGTTTTTCATATAAATTAGCAAGAGATTTCATTAAGTCTACCGTAGAAGCCGCTTCTGTAATATTGGAAGCCACGGATGCTACTAGGCTCAATCTTATAGATCCCAAAGCCTTTATGTCAAGAATCTTCCATTCTTCATCAGTCATCTTCGTAGGTCTAGACTTCTCATCCAACGGTAAGTACATATCTCTCTGATACAGATAATCCTCAATCTGCATCTTCCATAATTGATAATTTTGGCTGTCAAACTTCTCTACCTTGTATTTATTATCTTCTGTCATTGGTGTAGCTCCCACTCAATCAAAAAACCCTTTGTAAGTAAATCTGTCAACACACAAAACCCTCAAACAAAGCTTTGATACCAGTTGTTGGGGTTAGCACACCGGTTGTATAGATAATATATCATATCTAAGCATACATGCAAATAAAAGTGGATATTCTACCAGAAGAATTATACAAAACAAGAGACATAAATCAACACCAGATTTAACACGGTTCACCCAGTGTGGGCTACGTCCACCAAGAAACAAGCCAATCTATTATCCAAAGCTTTGACAAGATATACAATGAAGATTTACAATCTTCTACACTTCTCAGATGTTCAATACTTTCTTCCTTTAAGATTTTTGATTCTTTACCAAGAATTCTCTCTCACATAATTACCTTGTAATTATGATACATCCATTCATTCTAAACCCTAGCTTTATGCTTTAAATAGTCATTTAAGACTTTAGGGCACTTAGCCATGTAATTACATTCATTAAATCTATTCCAATGCTAAAAATAGAAATAAATCCTGAGAGTTAATTAAAAACTCGTCGCACAGGTAACCGATGCCAGTTCTACCCAACCGTCGCCGGTTCCGATTTTCCTTGACCGATGCCGGTCACACTCTAACCGATGCCGGTTATTGTCAACTTTCAGCAAGTTATATTTTCATGCTAAAACATGAGTAATTTAGCTCCATACTCAATAATATCAATAAAGCTCAAGGATGATTTGAAACCAAACGAAAACAACAAAGCTCTATAAGAGATTTTGAAATAACCACACCCAAAACACATTCACGTTTTCATATTTCATAATAAAACAAAACCCAAAACACATTCAACCACTTCCTTCTTTATTTTCCAAGTTTGATATAAAAAATCAAAACCCAAAACATATTACTTTCAAATTTCTCATATTAACCCGAACAAATGTTTTCAGAGAAATATTGCTAACAACCATGATCTAAAAGAACTATAAAATTATGAACTCACTCTTATTTCTCCAAACTCACTCCTTATTCTATTTACCCAGAACTCTCATAATAAACCAACCAAACAAGTTCATTTACCAGATTCCATGACCAATATTTGCCATAAAAACATATACAAATTTCCACAATAATGATTCCATAGACGTATTCAACTTTCCTTAATAATTATTCTGATTTTGCAAACTAAAACCAAAGGAAACATATACATATTTTAACACAATAATATCACAACCAAATGCATTCATTTTCTAGATTTCGAAAAAAAATCACATAACCAAAAATGTATTTGGGTATTTCATAATAATAGCAACAAAGAGTGAGAGTAGGAACCCATGCATGTATTTTCTTCCATTCTTCTTAGAAATATTATAAACCAAATAATTCCAAAATATAATGGAATCCTTCAAAAACATATTAAATAACAAAAATTCCATGATAACCGCAAACATAATAGTAAATTCACCATGTAAAGCTGTTTAAAACAAATTTTCTACAAAAACTCCATGCTCAACTCCATGTAGAGCTCCCAAAAATTAAACAATGCGAATGAACAAAGATCAATATATGCTTATCTTCTCAAGGAAGTTTCCTTTTCCCAAGGCACCTTACTACCCGCCATTAATTCATAACAAGTATGCTTTAATTTGCCTTGCCATGTAGTGGATTAAACCATACAACAATTATCTCCAAATTTTCATGCAACGTTTCATCTTAAGTTTATTAAAACTTGCAACACCTCATACAATACCACGAATGCCAACTTAACTCCATAACAAATAACTTATGCCAATAATGCCACATTAGATTATTAAGCCACGATGGTCCTATGACCAAAAACAAGAAAACCATAAGTATCTATATTAATGTATATGGATACAAACACACACACATTTATTATTAGTAAGTCTTAGATCATTGATAAAATATATCTAAGTACACACACATGTGTTATTAACTTATTAAAGCATTAACAAACACTTCGTTATTGACAAGTATCAAAGTAAATAGATACAATCATTCCTTAACTTTGTCAAATAATAATGATCTTACTAATTCAATGATTATATTAAGTCGGGATGTTACAATAGGGTTACAGTTAATTGTTCAGGAAAATTCCATAACATTAAACTCACCGTGGGAGATTACTTTCTAAATAGCCTTATGTATGTAATTTCCATGGGATGAGCATACATTGTGTTAGGAGTTCAATGGCTTACCACCTTAGGAAGAATTGAGATGAACTTCCAAGAATTGTTCATGCATTTTTAGTCAGAAGGGAGGAATTTTAAACTAAGAGGATTAAGAAAAAAATACCCACAATTAGTGAGCTCTCACCAGATGTAAAAAATGATTTAAAAAGGTGTAGAGGGGTTCATATCAGTCAAATGCAACTATACCATTAGATATGTAATTAGTTTTAGATGAGGATCCAATTGTGTTTGGAGATATGCCAAAGGGTTTACCTCTAAAAAGATACCATGACCATGCCATCAAGATAGTACCAGGGAGCCAACTGCCCAACATTAGACCTTATAGGTAACCATATGTGAAAAAGATTGAGATTGAGAAGATAGTACAAGAGATGTTAAAATCATGAATGATCTGTCATAGTCAGAGTGCTTATTGTTCTATAGTAGTATTGGTGCGTAAAAAAGATGATAATTTACACATGTGTCCTAATTATAGGGAACTCAATAAGTACACAATCAAATATAATCTTCCTATTCTTATAATTGATGATTTGATAGATGAGTTGCATGGTGTTGTTTACTTTACAAAACTTGATCTTCGTTCTAGATATCATCAAATCAAAATCAGTGATGAGGATGTTCATAAAACAACCTTCTGAACACATAAAGTTCGTTATGAGTTCTTAATAATTTATTTGAACTCACAAATGCACCCTCTACATTTCAAAGTTTGATGAATTCTATCTTTAAGTCATTCCTGCGGAAGTTTTTTTAGTGTTCTTTGATGATATTTTAATATACAAACAAATGGGAAGAACACTTACGTTAAGTAAATAAGGTGTTGTAAACTCTTGAACAACATCAACTTTATGCAAAGCCATATAAGTGTTATTTTGGAGTCAAGGAGGTTGAATATTTGGGTCACATTTTCTCTTAAGAAGGTGTTAAAGTGGATCATAACAAGATAAAGGACCTACTTGAGTGGAAGGTTCCAAAAACCTTAAATAATCTCTAAGGATTTTTGGGGCTTACAGGTTATTATCATAGTTTTTTTATAAATTATGGTAGCATATAAAAACCACTAACAACTTTATTGAATAAGGAATCTTTCCATTGGAATGAGGAATCTACCAAAACATTTGAGAAGTTGAAGAAGGCCATGTGCACCACTCTAGTTCTAGCTACTCCAGATTTTTCCAAAACATTCATTGTTGAATGTGATGCTTTAGGATATAGTATGGGGGTAGTAATCATGCAAGAGGATTATCCCATTTCCTTTTATAACCGTTAATTCAAAAGTAAGAATATGAGAAAACTAATTTATGATAAGGAAATGCTAGCCATACTTAATACAGTAAATCAATAGAGACCATATCTAATAGGCAAACACTTCAAACTAAAGACAGATCGTGATAGTTTGAAATAATTATTAGAGTAACATTTATCATCTAAAGAACAAAAAAAATGGGTCTAAAAAATGTTGGGGTATGATTTTGAGATAATCTATAGGAAAGGGAAGGAGAATTTAGTTATTGATGCTATATCTCAGAAGGGTGAGTCAATTGAGACATTGTTGTGTGTCATATATCTATTATAGGAAGATTGGGTTGAGGAGGAAAGCTTCAGATGGCGGAATGACCCAAGTACACAAAATCTTATTCAGAATCTCCAACACGATCCAAACATGTCAGAAAAAATTGTATAGAAAGGGGATGCTTTATGGTACAAGGATATATTATACATATGTAAGAACTCAACCCTAAAAAATGGGGTTCTATTTGAGCTCCATGCTTCTCCAGTAGGGTGACATTCAGGTTATTTGAATAATTATCATCGAATCAAGCAAGATTTCTACTTGGGAAGGACTGAAAGGGGATGTCCAATTTTTTTTGACAGAATGCATTATTTTTTGGCAAAATAAGGGTGAAACAATTAAGCCCCCAGGTCTTTTACAACCTCTATTTATTCTTAGCAAAAGGTGGGAAGAGGTTTCCATGGAATTCATCACACGATTTCCTAAATCAGAAGGAAAAAATGTAATCATGTTTATGGTGGATAGACTCACCAAGTATGCCCATTGTTTTTCCTTGTCACACCCATTTATCACAAGTACAATAGAAAAAACCTTCATGGATATAGTACATAATCTATATGGGACACCAAAGTTTATAGTAAGTGATTGAGACCCTATATTTACTATTACTTTTTGGACTTATTTGTTTTCATGTTTTTGTACTCAACTAGTTCATATCTTTTCTTATCATCCCCATTCTGATGGGAATATTGAGGTGGTAAACATGTGCTTGGAAGGATATATTTATTGCTTTACCTCATGCAAGAAAATAAGATGGGTTCAATGGCTGCCACTTACATAATGGTGGTATAAAACTTCCTTCTATACATCTAAAATGTCCCCCTTTTTAAGCATTATATGGGTACCACACACTATCATTCACCTCATCCTTAAGAGGCCAACCAAGGGTTAGAATAGTTGAAGAGCACATTCACTAACAACAAGAGGTACCTTCTAGTCTCAAGGATAACTTGGCCATGGCACAAAACCACATAAAGCAACATGTTAATCAAAATCACAGTGAACGACATTTTGAGTTCAATGATTGGATTTTTGTGTATTTAACACCATATAAATAAATGTATTTGAAACAACAGAAGAAGGATAAAAAGATTTCACCTAAGTATTATGTCCATTATCAAGTGTTACAGAAGATTGGTACCGTAGCATACAAATTGGAACTCCCTTAGACAACCAAATTACATATAGTATTCCACGTGCTCTTCACTTTATCACTATGTCCACTATGTTGTCCATGATGACCACCCATTCTACTATGAAGCATTAAACTTGACATAGGCTCATCCTTTACAACAAGCTTCCCATGGTGAAAAAATTATGGTAGTGACATAATAAGAGACCCAAAAACTAAAATATAATTTTCAATATTATACCTTAAGCTGTCCTCTACTTGTTCATCTTCTTTTTCTGAATGAAGCATGGTTGAGATCTTTTCATATTCAACTAGCGAATCTCTTCCCACCTTGAATTCATCCATATTTAGTTGACACGTGCATGGATCTTCTTCGTGATCCTTTCCAAATTTATGAACACCCTCAACTTGTCTCTTATGAAATGTTGTTTTGAAAATTTGAACAAGCCGATCAGTTTCATAATCATACAAATTTTGTTTTTCCTTGGTTCAATCTTCAAAATGCTCAGATAATTAGGGGCCTCTTGGAAAATATCATTTTTACCTTTAGTACCCTTCATCCTCACATATTTGTTAGAATAATTCTCATGATGATCAAAACCTTGCAAATACATAATGTCAAGGTGATGCAATAAATTAGTTTGCTTACCATTTGTTGCTGACATGTAACTTCCAGTAGACTGAAAACCAACATTACTATAAGGCGAGGCCTCCTTTTGAAGAACATGTCACTCAACCAAGTTATCTTGAATCTTATCCTCAAGAATATCTTGTAGATATGATTTTCCTTCACCATCTTGCTACCACATGTAATCTTTAGATATCAATAAAACACCATTTATTGTCAAATAATATTTACCTTGTTAGAATCACAATGACTAGGGGGTGAATTAGTCATACAAAACTTTTAATTCATTTATCATAGCATACATTCATCATTCAAGTCAACCATTCAACATATATAATCAATTGTGAGCTTATTAATCATGTATCAATCATCTTATAGACACAAAATCACGCACATACTACTTTTTTCTTATGCCATTAAGTATGTTGTTATATGTATAGATCTTAAGTAAGAAAAGTATTCACTGCTGACACAATATTTTATCCACTCACTTATTTTGATTTTTTATATTGTCTTGCTCGCTCACATCTATCATTTATTTACCTAGTTCTGGTCAGGTCACAAGGATCACCATCTGACAGTATTTTCATATCTGTCATCATTTATCTCAGGACACTAACGCCCAAGCACTCCTGTCCATTCTGGGTTCTCCTGTACTCTTCGTTTATTTTACACTTTTTGACATTTTTGGTCGGCCTTTCTAGTTTTCTTATCCCTATCCCAAGCTCATAATTGGCCTTTTGGGTCATTAGTGTCAAAATTCAAACAAGAGATCCATATATATACACAACATACACTCTATTATTTTGGTGGGTAATTATAAAGGACAATCACATCTACACATTATCACTACCATAAAAGGAACTACATTTTTAGGTTGCATACTTTGCATACACTGCATATGAAGGGGAAGTGCTGAATTCCATCTCATACATTTGCATTGAAGCTAGCTATAACCCACTATCTAGGTGTCATTGGCACAAGGGAAACCTAAGGACACTAGTTCACACACAAGCAAAAAGAACTACATGGATTTTGGAATGCAGTGCAACACTCGGTCATAAGTTCACTCTTCGGGTGACTTTCGGGGTCATTCTTACTTTACATATTGCATATTTCATTCCAATTTGATGTGTTTGTTAGCTTGTGTAAGAAGTTAGGGTTTTTTTTTCATATTACAGGTACTCTCAGAGATCAAAGTGTAAATAACAGGTGATCTAAAATGGATAAGTGTGAAACCCTAGTGACACAGAAGAAAGTATATTCTGAGCATTTACACTGTCACCAACACCTAGAGGTGGTCTCTGGCTCCTAAACACCCTTGCCCTAGCCTAGGCACCTGTGTCCAGCTCTATCTATAAGTTACATAATTAATACTGAGCATTTATGACACTCGACCTAGCCTATTCATCAATTATTCCAGTTTAGATATATTCTAGGATAAGAAAAAATTGTATAAGTCTTCTATCTATCTCATTTACTTACAAGATTGCATCATTAGACTGCTTAGCATTTGTATTCTATTGAATTTTATCATATTAGTGACTTTAAAATTAGATTTAATTCAATTTTTATTAAATCATATGGTGAACCCCTCTCTTATTTGAAATCCTTTCCCTAGGATCCCCACAACCCTCATGGCTAAAAATAGATCCTCTTTTCCTAAGTAGGCTATGAAGTATATTAGTGTGCAACCTATCCTTGATGATGTTGTAGTAGCTGAACTTAGAGATCTTTGTCGCCATGCTCAATGTGATTACAAATTCCTCCATAGCTTCTTCATTTCCAAGACACCATTCCTCTTAGCATTGATAACCCTCATATTTTCATTCTCTCTCATGACCAAAGCTATGCTTCATGTTCTCCATCATAATCCATAGTCCCTCATGTTGTTGTACCTTCTTCTCCTCCTCTTGTCACACATGATAATGTTATTATAGATCCTTTGTTTGGTGACTTTTTTGCTTGTATAGATGCCAATAAATATACTTCTAAAGTTAGGAACGTACATGTGCATGATGATGTTTCCATCAATAGTCAAAATGAATGTAAAGCTATATATCCTACTTCTTCTATTTTTGCACATGTTTCCAATTATTACAATGATAAATCTCATGTTACTTCGCCTACTACTTCTCTATATGTTGATGATACTCTTGATGAACTACTTGCATGTGAAAATATGTCTAGTAGTGATGTAGGATATACTTTTGATCATGAACTTGTTAGTAATGATGTTACAACTGCTGAATGTGAATTTAATACTTCTTTTTCTTCCCTTTCTAAAGTCATTGAACATGATGATTTTATTCCTAATACTAGTAAACATCTTCTTATATCTTCTGAGTCTACATCTGGCATTCTAATAGATCTTCCATGTTCCTATCCTCTTCTCACACCTCTTTCTTCTACTTCTAAAATTGTTGCACATGATGATTCTATCCCTAATACTAGTATACATCTTATTATATCTTCTGATTTTGCATCTAACATTCCCATATATCCTCCATGTTCCTCTTCTCTTCCTCCACCTCCTTCTCCTCCTTCCACATCCACTCCTTCTCACATTCCTATGATCACTAACAATGGAAAACTTCTACCTATTAATGTGCCTCTCACTTATTCTACCATCCCCTCACATGATATTCTATCTCTCATGCATGTTGTCGGTAATTTGCAAGCTCAAGCTCATATTCTCACTCTTGAAAGTAAATCTCACTATGCTTCCATTGATAATAATTACTTGCATGTCAATCCTATTCCCAAAAATATTCATAATTATGGTTTCCCAAAGGACTTCGTCATGCCCAACTTCTCATGTTTTTATGGCACTAAAAATCCTTATTCACATCTTAAGCATTATCGGTCAACCATGTTTTCTTATTCTAATGATCACTTGTTACTTAAAGCATTCCGTCATAGTCTTGTTGATTATGCTCTCCAATGGTACACTCATTTGCCTTATGGGTCCATTAGCACTTATTATGATATGGAGGATGTTTTTCTTCGAAAACTTATTTCTAACAATGGTCTCTAAGGTTACATATGAACACTTGGCTTCATTACATCAAGGAAACAAAGAACCAATTATAGATTACATTTTTACGCTTTAATTATTATATGCATTAGTTATTATTTGAGCCCATTTATTTAGAAAAGTAATTTATCTTTTTTTGTGGCTTAATTCCTACATTGAAAAAAATATTATTATCTTTTACTCTTTTATGCTACAAATTTATTGATTTAGGGCAAGATTTAATTGCTGCACATGTTATATCACCCCTTCTACTTATTCTACTTCTTCTACTATTTCTTTGTCTACTACTTCTTCTCCTCACCATCTCCACCTCTGTGTAAGCATATTCCTTCACCTCCACCACATCGGCATACACCTACGTCTTCTCCACCTCCTCCTCATGAACCATTACACTTTCCATATGCTACTAAGCCTCATGATGTTTTGCATACTTTTCTTGATAAGAGCCTAATATGCTTGCCTTCTAATCAATATCCTCCTCCTCATCGCTTGCATTGCAAACACGATCACCCTTATTACAATTTCTACCACATTAATGGCAACTGTGACAATGACTGTTGTGATCTACATGATAAATTACAACAATTAGAAGAAAAAGGTGTCATTTCTTTTGGCTCTCACTCTCGTGAGTGGTTCCTTTCTCCCATTCCACATAAGCGTGCTTCCACATCTGTTCACTTGTCTCCTCCACCCGCTTCTAAGGTTGTCATTCATCCACCTCCTAAGATTATTATCCATCCATGTCCTTTATTTAGCTCATCCATTGCTACATCATCTCAACCTCCTCATAGTGTTATTACATCCCATTGTCTTCCTAAGCCGTTGACATTTGCGCTTCCCACTACTACACCTCCCATGATTGGAACCATTTCATCTAACATCCAGTTCGGCTCTTACACTCATGATGCTAATACTTCACATGCTTACACCATCCCTTGTAGGCCTCTCCATATTTGGTTGGTGACCTCCATATGATCACCTCATTCCCTGATGACACACTCTTGTTATATGGTTCATTATTGAATCCTGAGGGGGCATTTATAAATGAATCTCATTCTCACACTGGGGGGCAGTCACTATTCTTCCCCCCTTCAATCTCAGCACATGCTATAATGAACATTATTTCACACCTCATCATTATTACTACTTTTATTTGTCTACCACATTACATCACATCCATACATTTCTACTTATTACATGTTATACCATACATTCCTATTCTTTATCTCATCCATTACTTGATTATTCTTTCCACATCATAACACATTTCAGCCATCCACAATATATATCAAATCAACCATCCTAATAATGCCTCTAGAATTCATCAAACTCAATAATCACTATCAAGCACATATCTTCATCATCACATAGTATACAATGCACATCAATAATAAATACGACATCAAAACAAGTCGCCCCCCCCCCCCCCCCCACACACACATATCTCCTCAAATATTATCATAAGTTACAAAATACAATCATTAGGGGGAAAGCCCCCATGCATCAATACGACATATAAAATACATCATATATCATCCTCACTATTGCTTTATATAATTGTAGGATCTATAGAAATAGATGCTTCACTTTTCAATCTACGTCATTGGTCTTGGCCTCTATATATCTCTAGTTATAACCGTAGTATAGCTACCTTGGCCGTATGCTCTGTGAATCGGACTTGAAGCTCCACATATCTCATGAATACATCCTGAGCTAGGTCTCATCCTCCTAAAACCTCTCTAGCTCATTCAGTATCTGCATGAGAGTCATCACGCTCACTCGATAACACAGTACGTTTGGTTGTTGTTATAGCCATCGACTGAACAAATGGGCATGCTTTCCCGCAATATCATCCACTCGTTCTATCATGTTACCTCCCACGAGTATATCTAGAGGCACGTTCCATGTTAACGTGTGTATGGATGGATAAAAAATTAATGACCAATAGGCATCACTTGAAACCATACAATAACACATTTGTTGTTACACACATTTATAATACAAAACAACCACACAACAATTAACAAATAAAAATGAATAATACTCATGCTCTGCTAGTGACACTACTAAATCATCCCCATCGGGGGAAAAAACCTACCCCTCTACTCCTCCTACTACGGTTCATCCACCACATCTAAAACTGGAAATAATAACACCCATCAGTGTGCTACCCACCACTCGCTATAGGCCTGGGTACACCCCACATCATCAAACTATATCGGATATATGGCCATATTTGCCTCATCTTAACCAGGATGTAGTGGTTATGCTCTTGTAGGACCTATCCTCACTCATGGGTGCCTCGGAAATTTAGTAGCTCTCACCCATACATATTACTCTGGGGGTATATATTGAGCCATACCAAACTGTCTAGATACATGTTTTTCCTGGAATAACTCTGTGACCCTTGGAAATTAGTTCTCCAACCACATGGTGTGAAAAATTCACTGTAACTCTACTCTTTCCTCTAACCAACCACCATGGTCTCTATATGGCCTTCATATGATAGCCCTTGGACCCATCCGATTAAGCATCGACTATAGATGGTCATGTCCAGTCTCCTATTACGGGTACCTACCGACCTCACTGCAAAAATATCAGGCCTCACCCAATCATCCCATGGCCCACTTAGTGGATTCAATATCAGAATGTGCTCATATTCCCATACATGTAATAAAGTGGTGGCTTCTAGTCTACCCCCATGATCCTCCTATGTAAATCTATATAAATATCTATACAAGTGGGCCAACTTACATCACACCCAGACATATCTCATCCCATTATCCTCTATACGATGAAAAATATTGTGCATCTTATACAATATACCTACTCCACCACCCTCTACTTCCACCAATGAAGCTAGAATCACTGCGATGAATTTACGCAACCACAAAACCCCACATCTCAATATAGCATCTAAAGTGATATGGGTCTTTGTTTGTGCTCATTTTGTAGTACAATATCATCTCGCTACCCTCATCTGAATACATGAATCCACTATACTCATAACCTACACCCTCTCTCCTATGACCGATAGTTATAATATCTGATAAACATCCTCCATGGTCACTATCATCTCACCAGTAGGTGACTAAAAGGTACATGTATTGGCACACCATCTCTCAAACAGTGTAATCAACATATGAATATTATGGGGAATATCCCCCAATATAGCTATGTGCCACATGAAATTATGGTCCAATATATCCCACTAGACATCAGATAATCCCAAATTCAAAAATGTGCTCAAATGATGACCCCTGCGAAACTCTCTCGAGTGTATATCCCTCTACAACATAAAAATGAAATCTTCTATTAACATACCATACATATTGTAAAATTCACTTATCGTAACATCAAACTAATCAGAAAATCAACAGTTCACAATACAGTGCCCAAACCCTGCTCTGGGATGTCAGCGCCTAGGAGCAGTCATGGGCGCCCATAATCATCTCACTAGCTCCTGTAATTAGGCGCTAGTGTACTCAAGGGTAGAAATGACCTGGCTGCTTCTGCCCAGGTCATAAACACCGAAAACTAAATAAATGTAAATTTTTCAAAAATTAACGAAAACAAACATATTCGATTTTTTTTTCCAAAAATCATCATGCATACTAACTCATTGGTCATCTGCAAATCCACATCTGCTACTACTCTCTCTAATATTATCAAATTCGTTGCTCTAATGCGCAACATTCTCATAGCTCAAAGCTCCAAATTTCACTCAATTTGGTATAAATGACAATAATATTCACTTTTTACTATTACTATATATAGTAATTCCAATTTGTCATATACCATAGTTACTATTTGTAGCCACTTTTACAACTAATACATGTTGAAAATTTTCTCTCATATTTTGAGCCTCATAAATCCATTTAACTCGCCATTTATGCCATACGGATCATTATTTCCTCTAGCACTGTACCATACAAATTTCAACATCTCATATTCATATTTGACACATGTCCTATTCAATATCTGTTCACACTAAAACTATACTATCCCATACTATTTTGCAATTGCTATTATAACATCTTATATGTCTTGTTTTTGGCTCATTTCTCATTTATCCAGCCTTCACCCTTTGGCCAAAAGGGGAGCACACAATCGGGATCATTCTATAATCCCTCTCAGGTTATAATATAGTCAATCAACACTCCTATCACATTATTATCACAACTTTCTCTTATCTCATTCGAACAAAGGAAAAATCATTTTAAACTACCAATAAATACTTTTTTACTATTTAAAATCTATTCCCCCAAACAACCTAATCTGGGGGAAAAATAAAAAATATCTCCGTGAATAATTTACTTAGTACAAAAATCTCAAATCAATCTTCTATAATTCAAATAAAATCAATCAATCGGTACAATAAGCACATTTACTATCTGTCTACTACGCCCTTAACCTATTGCTTGTATTAGGATATGAGTAGTCGACTTGTGGCTTACCATATCATTTTATTATATCATTTATACTTTCTCATGCTTAATGGGTCAGCCTTGGTGATGGCCATAACATATGAATAGTATATATAGGGGATTATAGGTAGTATTTCATTATCATTTGAGCATTTGAGTCTTATTATATGGTTTGGAGGTTGCCCCCTCGAAGTGGCAAAGCTATTCTAATTGCATATTGAGATCATTATTCTAAAATATTGTGTTATTTTGTGTTCTACTATTTCTCATAATCTAAATTATACAAGTAATTTCATTACAAGTAGTATTAGAGCTGCGATCTGGGCTAAAATAAGGGTAAAAACCCTAATTTTTTTGTTTCCACCATATATTGTGAACCAGAGTGCATTCGTGGGAGATATTTTTACCAAAGTTGTTAAACATTTCAAGTAAGGTTCCCTAAAAATTTCATACTTTTTAAATTTATTTTGCAAAAGTTATTACAAATTTAAGGTTTTTCATAAAATCACTCCCTATGGTGCAAATTGAGGAATTGTTTCAAGTTCTTTACATTTTCGGAAATATCTCAAAAAACTATTATTAGTATCTTCTCTATGTTTTTTCCTGTTCAGCTGAATTTGTATCAAAAACCTAAACCCTAAGGTTTGACATCATGGCGAGGCCTTCCACAAGAGCAAAAAAGAATCCGGTTACTCCAAGTAAAACCCCATATAAAGATGGGGTAGTGATTGAAGAAATGGATTTAGAAGGGGTAAATACAAATTCCTTAGTACTAGGGTTTACCTCATTTGATCATAAGGTGAGCCAACTTGAGTATGAGCTGCGAAATGTACAATCTGAGATGGCCTCTAAAGGAGACATAGACCAAATATATCCTCGGTTGGATGATATCATGCAACATGTAAAGGGTAAAAAGTATGGCCCAAATCCAGCCCATATCAACCAAGGAGGATCTTCAGTTCAAAATCATGGACAAAATAACCATTTTGGATCACTTTTCCAGCCCAATCAGAATCCAACTTATTCGCAACCACGAAACAGGATGCCGAAAGTGGATATGTGCAAATTTGATGGTAAGGATCCCCTGAATTGGATAAATCAAATGGAGAAATTCTTTGAGTTACATCAAACACCATCAAGACAAAAGGTGACATTGGCATCCCTGTATCTTGAACCAGACCAATTCGTTTGGTATCGATGGTTATGTGCTCAGAGGCAGAAGAATGGTCTCAGTGTCACTTGGACAATTTTTACAGAGGAGTTGCAATTGCACTATACTTCCAGTGTTTTAGAGAACTACTTTAGTTAATTAGCAAAGTTATGGCAAACAGGATCAGTCAAAGATTATGTGCATCAATTCCAAAATTTTCCTTAAGGGTGGAGAATATTCCAGAAGAGAATCTGAATGACCTGTTTCTTGGGGGTCTTAAGGACCACATCGAGCATGAGGTACGAATGTTTAATCCACTCAAGATTTCTAATTCTATTATCATGGCACATTGAACAGAGGAAAAAGTTATTTATAGTAGGAGGCCGCCTTTCATTAACACTAGAGACCGTAGTATCTCTTCCCCTTCATTTGCTAGGCCAATTAGACTGACTCCTCAACAAATGGAAGAAAAGAGAGCAAAAGGATTATGTTTTAACTGTGATAGCAAATATGGACTGGGACACAAATGTGATGAGAAGAAGTTGTTCTATATTGACAGAGGTAATGAGGATGATGATGAAGTTGAAAAGATAGGAGAGGCTAAGGTACCAGTAGAAGATGAAGTAGAGGGTCACCAACCTACAAATTCTTGCCATGCATTGTCAGGTATTATTACTCCTCAAATACTCAAGGTTATTGGCTATCTCAAAAAATAGAAGGTGATGGTGTTGATTGACTCGGGGAGTACTCATAACTTCATAAATAGTAAGTTAACTGCCTGCCTCAATTGTTTTATTTACCCAGCTCTAGAAATGCAAGTTATGATTGTGGATGGTGGGACAGTCAAGTGTACAGGAAAGTGCCATAGTATCAAGCTTTCCATGGGAGAATACATGTTAGACTCACCTATGTTTGCTATTTCTATGGGAGGGGCAGATATTGTTTTGGGTGTCTAATGGCTCACAACCTTAGGTACTATAGAGATGAATTTCCAAGAATTGTTCATGTGATTTCATTTAGATGGAAGGAAAATACAATTGAATGGGATGGTAGCTAAGTCTCCATAGATTATTATCTCTCATCAAATGCAGAAGGTTCTCAAAAAATGAGTACATGGATTTAGAGAAAATTTATTTTCCATAGAAGTACAAAATATAGAGTCTTCAATGCCACCCGATCTTCAGTAGATTGTTGATGCTCACTCATGTATTTTTGATGCAATTCCAAAGGGACTACCACCGGTTAGAGATCATGATCATGTCATTCAGTTGATTCTAGGGAGCCAAACACCTAACATCAGACCATACATATACCCATATTCTCAGAAAAGTGAGAATGAGAAAATGGTTCAGGAAATGTTGAAGGCAGGTATCATCAGGCCTATCCAGAGTGCATATTCTTCACCAGTGGTCATGGTACGTAAGAAGGATGAATTATGGAGGATTTGTCCAGATTATCGAGAACTCAACAAGTACACCATCAAAGATAAGTTTCCTATTCTAGTAATTGATGATTTACTTGATGAATTACATGGTGTTATTTATTTCACAAAATTAGATCTTCATTCAGGGTACCATCAAATTAAAATAAAAGAGGAAGATGTTCATAAAACGGATTTAAGAACTCATAAGGGCCATTATGGGTTTTTGGTAATGCCTTTTGGTCTTACAAATGCACCTTCAACCTTTCAAATCTTGATGAACACTGTTTTTAGGCCATTTTAAAGGAAATTTGTATTAGTTTTCTTTGATGACATATTGATTTATAGTAAGACATGGGAAGAATACTTACAACATGTAAATAAAGTGTTGGAAGTTTTGGAGAAACATACTCTCTATGCAAAACCATCCAAATGTTCTTTTGGTGTACAATAGGTAGAGTACTTGGGTCACATTGTATCCCATGAAGGTGTCAAAGTTGATCCTTAGAAGATCAAAGTTATGGTGGAATGGCCAAGGCCCAAAAATCTCAAAAATATTTGTGGGTTCCTCGGAGTAACAGGGTACTACAGAAGATTTATGCGGGGATATGGTAGAATAGCAACCCCATTCACTGCATTGATAAAGAAGGATGCCTTCCATTGGACAGACGTAGCCACTAAATCCTTTGAGTAGCTGAAGGAAGCCTTGTGCAACACCCTAGTTTTGGCTACTCCCAACTTCTCAAAAACCTTCATTGTTGAATGTGACGCTTCAGGATTAGGATTGGGAGTAGTTCTAATGCAAGAAGGAAGACCAATTGCATTTGAGAGTCACCAATTCAAAGGAAAATATCTGCTCAAACTTGTCTATGAGAAAGAAATGATGGCTATTATTCATGCGGTCAAGCAATGGAGGCCTTATCTCATGGGTAGACACTTCAAGGTAAAAACTAATCATGATAGTCTCAAATACTATTTGGAGCAAAGGTTATCATCTGAGGAACAACAAAAGTGGGTAACAAAAATGTTGGGTTATGATTTTGAAATCATATACAAAAAGGGTAAATAAAATGTAGTAGTTGATGTGTTGTATAGAAGGGATACATCCGCAGATGCCTTATTATGTGGAATGTCCATGTTGACGGCTGATTGGGTGGATGAAGCAAGATTGGAATGGGATCAAGACAAGGATACACAATCTCTAATACAAAATATCAAGCAAGGATCTATGACATCTAAAAAATTTGAGTGGAAAGGTAATGCCCTATGGTAGAAGGATAAGTTATACTTGAGTAAAGATTCTAAGTTGAAGCATAAGATTCTTGCAGAGCTACATGCCTCACCTGTTGGAGGACACTCTGGGTTTTTGAAGACATCATAGAATAAAAAGAGAATTATTTTGGGAAGGACTCAAGGGGGATGTACAAAAGTTTGCATCATAATGTTTAGTGTGCCAACAGAACAAAGGGGAAACAATTAAAACACTAGGTCTATTGTAACCCTTACCAATTCCTAGCCAGAGATGGGAGGAGGTCTCCATGGATGTCATCACCGGATTGCCTTATTCAGAGGGTAAGAATTTTATTTTCATGATTGTGGATAGGGTCACAAAATATGACCATTTTTGTGCCCTATCACATCCATTTGCAGCCATTACAATCACAACTATTTTTTTGGAGACAGTTTAAAGGCTACATGGAACCCAAAGATAATTGTAAGTGATCGTGATCCTATTTTCACAAGTAATTTTTGGACAAAATTATTTTCATGTTTGGGTACTCAGCTAGCTCACAGTTCATCTTATCATCCTCAAAATGATGGGCAAATTGAAGTGGTCAACAAATTCCTAGAGGGGTATCTATGTTGTTTTGTATTAGATAAGCAGGAAAGGTAGGTTAAATGGCTACCACTTGCAGAATGGTGGTATAACACATCTTTTCATGCATCTTCTTAAATGACCCCATTTTTAGCATTATATGGTTACCATCCACCTTCTATCACTTCCTCCTTGAGGGTGCAAACTAAGGTAAAAGATGTTGAGGAACACATTCAACATCAACAACAAGTTTTGTCTAGTTTGAAGGAGAATTTAGCATTAGCACAAAATAAGATGAAACAACAAGCAAATCAACACCGTAGTGAAATACATTTTGAAATTTGTGACTGGGTTTTTGTATGTCTCCATCCTTATAAACAAATGTCCCTAAAGCAACATAAAAAGGACAACAAAATTTCTCCTAAATATTATGGCCCTTATCAAGTTCTATAGAAAATTAGCAGTGTTGCTTATAAACTAGAGTTTCCTCCATATTCACACATACACCCAGTATTCCATGTTTCATGCCTGAAGAAGGTTATTGGACAAAATTTTAAGCCCAGACAGAGTTACCAGAACTTGAAAAGGAAGGAAGAATTATTTTGGAGCCAGAGAAGATTCTGCAAACATGTACCAAGAGGCTGAGAACCAGAGACATTAAGGAATATCTGATCAATTGGAAGAATCTGAGCATAGAAGATGCAACCTGGGAGGATGAAGGTTTTCTGCAGTAACATCTAGGATTATTGAATGTTGAGGACAACGTTGGTTTGAAGGGGAAGGGCATGCTACGCCCTTAACCTATTGCTTGTATTAGGATATGAGTAGCTGACTTGTGGCTTACCATATCATTTTATTATATCATTTATACTTTCTCATGCTTATTGGGTTGGCCTTGGTGATGGCCATAACATATGAATAGTATATATAGGGGATTGTAGGTAGTATTTCATTATCATTTGAGCATTTGAGTCTTATTATATGGTTTGGAGGTTGCCCCCTCGAAGTGGCGAAGCTATTCTAATTGCATATTGAGATCATTATTATGAAATATTGTGTTATTTGGTGTTATAATGTTTCTCATAATCTGAATTATACAAGTAATTTCATTACACTCTCCAAGACAACCTAACTTGGGAGCTACATCACAGCCACTATAACTCCCAAATGACCTAACTGGGGAGCCACTTTACATTTCTATTGCTTTCAGATGACCTAACTTGGAAGCCATCTAACACTATGTAAACCAGAACACCCGTTACTATAAGAGTGGGAGCAATGAGATGTCATTGCTTTTCCTATACTACTCCTATATGGGTTCTTCAATCAGGTACAAAACAAAATAATATGGAACAACAAAAAACTAAATTTAGTCTCTATCTGTTTGCAATGGTTGGACCTTTTGGGGATGTACTCATGGATAGAGAATAAAACTAGACCTATCTCCCCAAAACTCTTCCTCTAGAAGCATGATGACCAAATCCTCCCGTTGTCAAAAAAATTGGGTTGGGAATTGATGACTCCTTACCTTTTGAATCTCCTTCGGCAACTATTCAAAATATCCAAAATCTTCAAATCATTTCAACTATTTATCAGAGTGCTCCTTACGATGGTTTTTTATCTCCACTTATGCCATATGGGTCAAAACATTGATCCATAGTTCACCATGCTACAAATTTGTACATTCTACACGCACTTTGTAACATGGATTCTCTGGAATCTATACAGGTATGTTCCTTACTTCCACTACACTACTTGAATTTTAATCAAATAGAATAAAGGAGGGAAAATGTAGACACAAAATCATGCACATACTACTATTTTATTATGCCATCAAGTGTGATGTTATATGCATGGATCTTAAGTAAGAAAGGTATTCACCAGTGAGACAATCCTTTATCCACCCACTTATTTTTATTGTCTTTCTCTCCTAGATATTTAATTTTTATACCCAGTTCTTGTCAGGTCACATGGATCCCTATCTGTCAGTATTTTCACATCTTTCATCATTTGTCTCAGGATACTAGTGCCCATTCTGGACACTAGCACCCAGGCGCTCCTGTCCAATCTGGGTGCTCCTATCCTCTTTATTATTTTTACACTTTTTGACATTTGTGGTTGGCCTTTCTAGTATTCTTATCCCTATCCCAAGCTCATAGTTAGCCTTTTGGGTCATTAGTGTCAAAATTTAAACAAGAGATACATACATACATATGTGTGTGTACACACACACACACACACACACACACACACACACAACATACACTCTATTATTATGGGGGGAAATTATAAAGGAAAATCACATCTACATACTCTCAATACCATCAAAGGAACTGCATTTTAGGCTAGATAATCTGCATACACTGCATAGGAAGGGGAAGTGTTGAATTCCATCTCACACATTTACATTGAAGCTAGCTATAGCCCACTATCTTGGCGTCATTGGTACAAGGGTAACCTAAGGACACTATTTCACACACACACACACACACACAAAACTACATAGAGTCTAGAATGTAGTGTAGTGCTTGGTCATAAGTTCACTCTTTGGGTGAATGTCGAGGTCAATTCGACTTCAAATATTACATATTTCATTCCAATTTGATGTGTTTGTGAGCTTGTGCATGTAACTAGGGCTTGTTTTTCAGATTATAGATGCCTTCGGATATCAAAAGTGTGAATAACATGCAATCAAAAACGGATAAGTGTGAAACCCTAGTGACACAGAAGAAAGTAGATTTCAAGCATTTTCACAGTCACTGACGCCCAAACAACCTCACCCCAATTCTGGCACCCATGTCCAGCTCTATCTGTAAGTTATAGAATTACTACTGAGCACTTATGACACTCAGCCAAACTTGATCATCATTTTTTCTAGTTCATATATGTTCTAGGATAAGCAAAAATCAACTAAGTCTTCTATCTCTCTCATTTACTTACAAAATTGCATCATTAGAGTGCTTAACATTTGTATTCTGTTATATTTTATCATTTTAGTGACTCTGAAATTAGATGTAATTTAGTTTGTATTAAATCACATCCACAAGTTCAAGAGACAAGAAAGAACACATGAACACCAGATATGAATTGGGAAACCCTCAAAGGGAAGGAAACCCATTGAACAAAGGACTTATACGAATATTACACATCACATAAGATTTCTTTAGTGAGTCATCAACCCCATAAGGAGAACCAACCCTTGGTTTATTAGGACACCAATCCTACAAGGAGGCTATAACCCCCTAAGATGAATAAAAACCCAACTAGCCACCTAAAATAAATGATCACTTGATTACTTATTGCTTCAATAAGTGATTGCGGCCACTAGTTCAATTCCATGCACTCAAGAACCTCTCAAAAAAGATATTCTCATACTTCGCTCAAAATACATCATATCATGTTGATTGGGTCTAATGAACTTAAACACCCAATCCTATACTTTTCTCATCTCTTCATGCCTCTTCTCAGATCTACCCTTGACCCCTCTATACTCTTCTTTCAACTTCTCTAGCTCACTCACATCCCCATCATCTCAATTAACTATAATGAGCAAATACAACATGCCTTATATACATGACACAACTCAAAAAAAACTCTAGGTTGGATAAGAACACAAAGCTAAGTAATAATAACATACAAAAAAATCTATAACATCATATAAAATCACTCCAAGAGACCCATTAGGTCGACAATATCCTAGATAGATCAAGCTTGTTCATAAGGCCTAAAACACAAGCCTTGTCCTCCAATGAATGCACAATGAACTCAAAGGGAAAAATAAAAATTTAATAAGAATATAACAACTCCATACATGTCAGAGACATCATCTCACATCCTTCAACAAGCCCAAGAACCTCTGCATTATCCATTATCCCAATGAAGCACACCAAGAAGAAAGAACCTCCATCTAGGTCTTAAACACTTGAAAAAATCCTCCAAAAGCAAATGAATTGGCATACCAAAGCTCATCACCATGAAAAAATGAAACATCAAGAGGAAGGTAGTTAGATAACTCATGAAAATCATTAGAATCATCATCTCAAGACATAAGGCACTAAAATAGCTCCTTATTTAACATTGCTCAAACTGGTAGATAGGCCTCAAAACTAGGTCTTCAAGATCAAGATAGTTCACACATATAAACTCTTCATCAAGGAACACATATAATATATATGGAGATACATCCGTGTCTACTACCTAAAACAACTAAGTTCAACCTTCAAAATATGACACAAGGCATCCCAACAAACCCATCTCCAAACTTACTCAAACTTGCCACAAGGACTTAAGAACCAATCTTGAGAGAAACATGCTCAAACACCTCATTCATCACTTCCAAGCTCAACCGCATAATGGAACACTTCAAGGAAGTCATGAAACATATCTCCAAGCATTCAAAACCATATGTAATATGGATAAAAGCATGTCTTCATACCTGTTCCAAACCATCTTCTAGACAAGCCTAATAGGGCTATTTAAGCCACTAGGGTTTCAACATAAAACCACTTATTCATACCATACCAAGAGCTCAAACACAACATGTCAGACCATTCCAAGATATCCATGACAAAATAACTCAGCTACAACTTGAAAATCTATCAAATTCATCTCAAACATCCATGGCTAGGTTTTAGCTTTCTTAGGTAAAAACAGTAGGGCACATTGGAGGACATGATGCTTCAATTTTCTCCAAAAAAAATTACTTAGATATTTTCATGGAAATTAAGTATAAATCCCAAGATTCATAAAACAATTCATTTCTTTTAAGGAAACTTCCATCTTAGGTCTTTACATGTAAACCTTCACAAAATAGAAGTTTTTCTTCATCTTGCCAGCTAACCTAGAACATGAAACCACCACCAAAAGGAGCCCTGAAGAGTCCTATACAACCCTGAAGCATAAAAATTTATTTCCCAATTCATTTGGATCCCAAACCAATAAAATATCTCATGTCGTCCTAGGTTTAGGGTTTAACTAAGGTTTTAGACCTGTCTACCTTCTTAACAATGGTTCATAAAGATGTGATGACCAAATTGATTCATTATTTTTTCAAAACACTCTTGAATCAATGTAAAAATATCCCTAAAATTATTAGGTATGCATACAGACCTCACACGTGTGGGTGAGCATTCAAAGTTCACCATCAAGCTGGTTTTTGCCTTTCTTCGAGCTCGGTATGACTAAAAACTGACATTTCTTACTTTTTCCTCAAAGCCTTGACCTGAAATTTTTATCAGAGCACTATCATGACTTCCTTCAACCATCCCAAGTCATATTTATGTCTACAAACTTCTTAATCTCTCCAACCACCATGACTTACTTTGTCTTTATATCCTTGTATTCAATGAACATTCTTCAAAGGACCGTGTACCTACATAATACCTCTAATTTATGACATGATACTCCTTCAACACCTACTATGAACACTTAAAATGATACAAAAATTATTTTCCTAATTTAAGCTACTCCATACTTTATGTTTTAACACCATCTTCTTATGCTAGGTCTAGGACTAGGACTAGAAAGACTTGACTCAACTTATGATTCTCATGAAATGACCTTGTTAAACTCATATAGATCACAATTTGTGACTTCAAAAGTTTCCTAAATATCCCTAAACCATGACATAATAGTAGATAATTTTAAGAGATTTTAGATGATATAAGGAACATAGAAAACAGAGATCATAGGCTCAAGATATCGCTGGTCAAAATTCAGTCAAAAACAAGACAAGGCCAGGTCAACTTGCCAATTAGACCATGACATGGGGAAAAAGTAACGTTTGAAAAAAAGAGGTAAAAATTTGGTTTTACAACGCTGGTCTTCAACACTCGTGTTCAAACATGTGGGCCCCTCGATCTATTGATTGGGGGCCCTCTGCCAGGGTCGACACACTTTTTTTACGGAGGGGTGTCTTTGCCGTCATAACTTCACATTACTATTTCCACAATTTTCATTATATATGCCTTATATTGTTATTTCATTATCAATGTGGGATATTGTAGGGTTGGTGATTACATTATATAGAGTCAAGTAGCTCTCTTGTGCTAATATCCAACTTGGTTGACTTACCACCACCACATTGCTTGGGTCTTATACATAATGAACCAACCATCCCACTTGGAAACAACACACAAATATAGCACAATCAACAAACCAAGCACTAACTACACCAAGTTTTGTGGATCAACATAACCTACCATATAATTTCTAAGTGACTCCAAACAAACCCACCCTAACATAGACCAGTTGGCCACAACGTGTCAACACACTGCCAACCGAATACACATGGGCATGCAAAACAGGGAATTTGTGGCCCAAGCCACGTCCAAATAGGGTGGTTACTCCATATTAAAATACCACACAGACCGTTATTTCTATTCATTTGGGATTTTAATCCCAACATAGCAAACACAAAATGGTTTGTGCTTGGGGAGGATCAAACCCCTAACCACCCATATGCTAAAATAATGTTTTGCTAGCACGGTACATGAGTTAACTTAGCCTATATAAGGGCTCGCTGGATTTTGTATGAGAACAAGTTTGTGACTGTACTATAGGAATAATAAGGCTTGTAAAAGGAAATTTTAGAGGCATTTAGGAGCAGAATGGGTATTCAGAGTAAACTGGAAGGTTGTCTAGAATTTTGAGATGTTCCTCATGGGCATATTATTTTCCCATTCTTGAGACATAGTGACACTATTTTATGCATCAAAACTCACTGGAAGGATAGGAACAACATGGATACATTACTGTAAGTGATTTAACAAAATTAGGTAAGTAATAGATAGGCTATTTCAGAGACACAACAATAAATAAAGTAATAAAGTATATGAAGTGACATAAGCAATAAAAAAGTTTAACTAAAACCCTAAGTGAAATGAATATTTAGAATACTTAGCTGATTTTGAAATAAATCCTGGAATGTGTGAAGATGGAGAACTGGTAAAATAGGAATATAGGAGGTCATAAGTGAACCCAAGAAAATGTAGAAGTGCAAAGGAAGGTTGGACTAGGTTTCCTAGGGCATTACTAGGGCACTTGGGAATTAGGATCCCTGAATGGGTGCAAGATTCTAAGAAGATTCTCAGAAAATGATCTTCACAGGTTCGTTGAGTTGTTGCAATCCTTCAATATCTCTCACTATAATTTCGCACAGTGATTGCCGATATCACTAACAACCAGAAATAAAGATATGACCTACAAAACCCTAAAACACATCAAATCCCAAAAAGAAAATAATGCAAATGAGGGTTTGGAATGCCCTCGAATGTCAAAAAATTGATCTTATGACTGAGTTTTTCACTACATCTCAGACCTAATTTAGTTCTGTGTGTGCAAAATTGTGCCTTAAGTGGCTCTCGTGCGTGTTGCACTTAATAGCAACCAAGTAACCAAATTTAGAAAATGTAGATAGATGTGTGCATGAAAGAATGAAATTACCATCCTATGAAGTGTATGCAGAAGTAGGAGTCCTTTGTCCATTGTGTGTAGCTAGATGGATGCTTAAATGCTTTTGATAATGCTCTTGAGATGCAACCTTAGGTGGTGATAGTTAATGCTTAGTGCTTGGTCCTTTATTATGGTCACATAACTTTATATTTATATGATTCCCTTGCTTGAATTTCATAATTAACCCCAAAAAAGCAGACTACCAAAAAGATAAGGTGCCTTAACTAATAGAAAGGACCCAACAGATGTGATCAAAGTACAAAGAGGTCAAGGGTGCCCAAAAGGGATGGGGGTGCCTGAAACTAGTGTGTTGGCTGGGCGCTGGTGTCCAGAGTGAGAAATGTCGAAGTGTGAAAAGACATACTGGGTTAACAGGAGTGTAATAATAAAAGAGAAAACATAAAGAAAGCAAAAGGTGGCCAAAGACATGGGTCAATTAGTACTTTTCATACTTAGGAATCATATGAATATTAGTATGTGATCAAGACTAGATAGATACCCAAGTACGTGATTTAGTGGATAAATTTTCCCCTACTTTATGTTGTTGAGAAAAATCTTGGTAATATAACGTAAATAGAGATGTGTACCTGATAACCATGTAGATTGATGATGAAGAGTGTATCGAGAGACAAGAAAAATCATGGAGTGATAAAAAGTGAAGCGTGGAAGCTAGAGAAGAGGAATTAAAAAGTGACGATGATCCTAAGGGTGAAAGCGTATGTGTAGATATCATGTTGTACCTATTGTTGATGTCATTCTTGAAGTGTGATTAATGTGACTACCGCTTCCCATAAGGATGAACCTGTAAAAGAGAAGAACAAACAAGTAGTCAAACATGTGTATATAGAATTTTTTTGATCCAAATGTATGAGATGTATGTAAAAAGTGTGAAAAATGATACAAAATAGAAAAAGGAACATGTGCACCTGATCCATGATGAGTGAAAGAGATGGAAATGATCCTAAAGATGTTATAGAAGAAGGATTTTTTCGGGTGATCTCATGTTAGGTGCTATTTTTTGGGGTGATCTCATGCCATGAAAGAATTAGTGTAGGGAGAAAGGTCTATTGTCATTCGCCATCCTTTGACTGCTTCCTAAAATTTATACACCACTGCAGATGGTGTGATCCTTTCTTTCTCAATTTTGATCCATTTTGATCCAAAAAAGGAAGATAAACCATGTAATGACTACTGGAGGACTGTGCCTGTACTATGCCAACTACTTTATGAACTTCTGATAACTATGTTGATCTTAGCAAAACTATGTATTTCTCCCATGGCCATAGGTTCCTAGGAAGGGATAAAAGATCCTAGGCACCCAAGTCTGTATCTAGGCATTAGTGTATGTGCTGGAATAAGGACCTAACTTTGATTCTAATCCCTGTATGAGACTGTAGAATATGCTGAAGTGTGTTGAACTGTGACTGTAGACTGCTGAATGGGGTGACTGACTCACCCAATGATGCCCCCCTTTGTTTGGGGTGCATGCGACATCACTATGAGGATGTGGCACAAAAGAGGATCCCATGTTGAACTGATACTGGTATGTAGGAGGGAAATATTCCTGGTAGAAGCCAAAGCACATACAAATAGTGGCTAGGAAACTAATTTTAGTGTAAACAATATAAACATGCATATAGAAACAAAAGTTGTAAGATAAGTGCACAATAATACAATATGAACAAACAATGATGCAAATAAAGTAGACTGTGAAAAGAGGGTTACAAACATGGAACATCAATCACAATGTTGCAAGATAATCCAGGCCAAAGCATCCAAAGGCATATAAGTAGTGATCAAGATAGGCATAGGGAAAATCCCGTAAACAATGGCTTACAATAGCAAACATAAACAAGAAATAGTTAGCAAATCATTAGACAACCATGGTGGTAAGTAGATCATGCAAGACACATGTTGCACATGAAGCACCCCTAAGCATGTTAGAAAGATATAAAGTATGTAAAAGTGTGTATGATCTGATATAGTAGTGTTCTAATAATGATAGGAAATAGTATAGAATGAAACAATAACACCTGTAATGTGTACAAAATTAGATGCCCCCAAGAGCCACTGTGGGATTGGTATGAGGTACTACTCTAAGCATCCATGCTACACATATAGATCTGTGTAGAGTATGTGATCACAACTAGAAGGAAAGTGAACGTGCATGTGTATATAGAAAATATAATGACATACAATGTATCCCTCTAACATAGTAAGAAAATTATAACATGCGAGTATAAACAAGTAAGAACAATGTGCAACCAAGATATGTCGTATGTTGTGAATGGGTGTGATGGAATGGTATGCAATGTGAGTATGATAGGAGCCATGTACCCCCCAATTGTTTATGTATGCATGAGTGAAATGAGGGTCATTTATTGATGACCTCTCAGTAGTCAAGAATGAACCATAGAACAAGAGTGCATCATTGGGAAATGGTTTGATCATGTACGTGTTGGAGCTCAAAATTGTACCCATCCTAGATCAAGATGAACTAGGGCTTTAAGGCAACATGGGACTATCTCCAAGTTGTGGTACTTGTGCTTTAATACAAACCTCCAGAGAAGGCCAGGTTCCTCTACCTATTTCTACTTCTATAACTACTCCTAGGAAGGGAAATGCAACTACCTATCACTACTCTATGATTCTAAGGGACCAGGGTGAGAAGAATATGCATGAAAGGGAAATCCTAAGCTAAAAGAGAATGTGATAACACTAGAAAGAGGGGGATGAACACAATCGACTTTAAGCAAAAATTAAGGAAAATGCACACAGTGAGGGTAGACATGCGTGCCACAGTATAAAACACACTTGGGCATCCATTTTCATGGAACAAAATAAGAAAAGGAACCTACAAGGGACGTAGAAAATGCACAACAAACAAACTATGTAAAGGAGAGGCAAGAAGATGAAATAAAATATAAGCTAAGGCATAGAATAACCAAAACACAAGATTTTATTACTTGCAGATAATACACAGTAGACTACAATGGTGGATAAGGCTGGAATCCACATGCAAAGAGATAGATTTGAAGGCCTGTAACTCAAAATTCAAAAGAGCATAGCTTTAAATAATGACCTTAACAAACCAAAAGAGTCCAAACTTTTATAATGAGAATTTCTCTTCAATTTATAGAAGAAGAAAGAGAGGGAAGAGGGAAACTTAGATTTAAACTTCAAACCACCAACATTAAGCAATAAATTCCTATAAATCCACCTATAGGGCTATCAGATGTGCTTCCCCATGTCTTTTTAGCTCGTGGAAGAAGGAAGGAGGAAAGATCAAATCAAATCTAGGTGGTTGAGTTGACTGGCTGTGTACATTAATGCCCTGAGACACGTTTCCATATTTTCTACCTACCAAATCCCGCTAAAATATAATTTTGAATGGTTGAATGTGTAGCCCACGTCAACTTATTTCCAACAAGACTAAGAGTGCACAAATATGATCTATGTAGTAGTAGTTATGGTGATCAAAATATCTATAGTACAAAATGAACACACAAGACGCGTGGTGGGCTTTGATTGATTGATAGGATTAGATAAATATCTAGTATTTTTTCATTTCTACCATGTGTCAGGCACACATTTGTTGTTAGGTTTCGGTGCACAACTAGAATTTTCTAATAGGTAGCGTGTGACATACTCAATTCTGACAAGTTTCCATGTGGCACTTTACTGGCATGGAAAGGTTGCACATGGTGCACGTGCAAGAGAAAGAGGTGCAAGAGGGAAGAATGTAGAGGTCTATGAGCACATCCAAGGTTTGTGCAAGAAGTGGGAAAAAAAGTCACATATCTGCAAGGATCTACAAGCAGGAAGAAGCAAAGCACGCGAGATAAGGATGCGTGATAACAATTACGCGAGGAAGGTGTGCAAGGCAAAGAGTGGAAGAGGAATGCGTGCGCATTCTACAATGCATGGGAATTGAGAAGAGGAGCATGCGTGGGAAGAGCATGCCAAGGACTTAGTGATATTGGAAGGAAATTCCTTGGAGGAGCGTGACAGAGTGCGCTCAAATTGTTGGAATGAAGGCGGGTGTGCGAGTTAGTGCAAGAAAAATGAAATGAGTTAGAGGAATAGAGGAGAAGGGAAAAAATGCATGAAATAAAGTGAAGAGCTTGGAAGAAAAAAAATAAGAAAGAAGTGCATGCCAAGGTGCATGTGAAGAGTTGCCATACAAATGTGCCAAGGAGAGAAACCAGTGGCATGCACACAACCTAAAAACTTGAACTTAGAGACATAATAAATCTGTAAGTTGTCTAGATAACAAGGGTGGTTATTTTGGAAAATAGTTTTTGGTGACTTTCATGGCCATCTTCCTACTAGATGAAATATACCAATAGCCTTGAAGCATCCATTGGGTATGGAGTCAACTTAAAAACTTGAAATTCTTATTTTCAACTTGAAGAACACGCTTGAAGTAACTTGAAGATATCGTCTAACTCTGAAGAACTGATACTCTCATATGAAGATGTTTTGATTTGAATTTATGAGAGTGGGAAAATGTGTGCAAAATGTTGGAATTTCCTCTTTGAGAACTGGAATGGCACCTAGAAGTATTAAAAGAGCACGTGAAAGGAAATAACTATGTACAAACAAGACGATGTACTAAGAGTGCACTTGGAGGAATTGAAAACTACTCTAATATATACAATGATGCATAAGGAAAAATTGATGGATAAGCTTAAGATAAATCCCATTGACTAGGATTGATAGCGCATTTCCTTCAAGATGAGACAACTCGAATGAGTTAACCTCTTTACAGCAACCGATGATGTATGGGCCACTCTAAAGTGCATCAAACTTTGAATGGAACCCAATTTTAGCTCTGTCAGCATCCCATTTTAAGACAAAATCACCCACTTTGAAATCTTGAGGCCTAATCCTTCTGTCAAACCATTTTTTGATAGATCTTTGATGTTGATCTTCCTTGATCATTGGCAACATTTTATCAATTCTTCAAGTTCAATCAACTCTGCCATTTTAATTTCTCTCTGGTTTGTACCCTAAATTCCATTTGTTGGGAAAATTCTAGTGAAGGAAACTCTAATGATAAAGGAAGCCTAGATTCTTTACCATAGACTAGTTTGTAAGGTGAAGTACTAATTATCTTCTTCACCATGATTCTATCTTCCCAGAGCGTGTGCAAGACCTTTGTATGCCACTGCCTTTGGTTGATGTTCATTGTTTGCTTCATGATTCTGATCAGGTAATTTTTGGTAGACTCTACCAAACCATTTACATGAGGGTAGCAATTAGAAGAAATATTCAAATATTTTATAAGGCTAAGATCCCAATCAAAAAATTTAGTACCAAGGAAGGATTTTGGATTATTATAGCTAATGGTCTAAGGAACACCAAACCTTGTTACAATTCCCTATAGAAAGTCAAGGATGAGTGACTCAGTTGATTTCTTGAGTGTGGCATCTTTTGTCCATTTGGTGAAGTAATATATAGATGGCAACACTCACTTGTGACCAATTCTTGAGGGTGGATTGATCTTGCCTATGAAGTCCAAATCCCATTATGCAAAAGAATGATTCACTTGGATTGGGTGGAGGGGAAGTGCAACCAATTTATTATTTCCTATAAAGAAAGCACATTCTTTGAATTTTCTGACCCACTTGCATGTGTTTGCAAAGAGGGTAGGCCAGAAGTATCCTACCTTGATGATTTTCATCATTGTTTCTTTAGCAGAGAAGTGTTTACCAGAGAATCCATCATGAAATTATGCTAACACTTTTCCAACCTGCGTAGCGTCAATACAGTTCAGCAGCACGACATCAATGTTTCTCTTGAAGATAACGCAATCGATCAGCGCATACAAAATAGACTGCAAACTCAAATGTCATATCTTATCTTTTCTTAGTCTAGGAGGGTATGACCTAGAAGAAAGGAAATTTTCCATGACTTCCATCCACGTGTGTGTATTAGGATCTCCATTCTGCTTATGTTCAGCACGCGGAAGTTCTTATTCAAGAAACATCGAAGTCTCTTGATCATTCTACGCATTTGTATCCTCTGCAAGCTGTTTGTAGAGCGTGTTACCTCTAACAAACTTAGTGGATTTGATAGTCACATCAAATTCCATGACTTTCATCACCCATATTTCTCTTTTCTCACTAATTTCTACTCCCATGATGAAGTCTCTCACACCAGAGTGTGAAACTAACACCTTGACATGATTTTTGGTGAGCATACTTTTGAATTTCTTAATTGTGCACATGATGACAAAGACATTTTTCTCTATGTGATTGTGTTTTAATTCATAATACTTCAGTGTTTGAATGAAGAAAGCCACTGGATGATCCATTCCTTATTCATTTTCTTGTGTCAAGACAACAAAAAAACTCACATCAGCTCCATAATCATAAAGGATGAAATCCTTTGAATAATCCTGATTGATGAGTGTTTGCGCATAAACAATTTCTCGCTTTATTTTGTTGAAGATTTATTTTCCTTATGATATTCATTTAAAGAATGTGTGTTTCTTGAGCATGAGGGTGATGGGCCTAACCAAATATGCAAAGTTAGGAATGAATCTCCTAATAAATTTGATTTTGCCTAGGAAAAAAGAGAGGGCAAGGATGGTGGAAACATGCCCAGGATCAATAACAATACCATCCTTAGACACCACATGGCCCAAAAATTTTCCTTGTGCAACAATAAAGTTTCACTTCTTGGGGTTAAGAGATACCCCAAATTCTCTGCATCTCTCAAATACTTCCTCCAGATGCACCATATGATCTATGCTCTGCTTTGAGAAGATAGTTATGTCATCTAAGTAAACTAGGATGAAATCATTGATATATCATTTGAAGGTAATTATTTCACCCAATTTCTTAGTTTTTTGAGAAGTACTTGTCGAAATAGATAAGGTAAAGGTGGTAAAAGGAATACCTGGTTTGGGATGGTTGAAGGTTGAATGCACGCGTATCTAAATTCTAAATCAAAGTGATTGTGAGACCTTCCTTTTGGCTAGGAGGAAATACCTGTATAAGAATCAAAACAAGACCACCAAAGAGAGTTAAACGATATATGCAGTGGACTACCTAGCATGTGCTAGATCCTGGAAGTGCGATACTTCCTAGATGGCTGTCAGTCCACTGTTTAAAATAATTCAATGCTGAAATAAAGTAAATATTGTCCTACTGTAGTTTAATATGATTTAGGCATCTCATACAAATGCAATAGGCTAGATCTAATCTAACAGGCTAGGCTAGAAGGAGATCCAAAGGTCAAGTAGGTTGGTTATAGGTGAATCTGAGCTAACAGGCTAGATTAGATACAGATCTGAAGGTCAAATAGGTGTTCAAGTAGGTGTAGGTATAGGTCAGGTTGAAACAGGTTGTTACTCTGGTAGAGATCAGGTGACAATAGAGATCTGACCATGATTTGATATAAAACCGATGATGGTTTGAATGTAACCGGTGACGGTTAGAGAGAACCGATGACGGTTAGGTCGGGGGCTGGTGGACTCACACAATCTAGGTTTTGGGAGTTTTGGGGAAAAAGTGGAGTTGGTAGAAGGTGGGAATTGATCACAGAGGGGGTGTAGATATGTTGCGAAGGTCTGGGATTACTGAGGAGGTCAAAATAGGATAATTGGGCCAAGGTATTACAGATGAGTGGGTATGGAAGGTGACTAAAACTGGATAGGAGGAATGATGAAAACGGTAAAAAGGGATAAGGCTCCTTTTACCCACAAAGTATACAACTGATGTTAATAAGAAAATGAAACAGATGGAAGGAGGATACTTACTCTTCTGTGAGGTATATGTCTAAATAATAATGAAGAAGTTGACTGTGTTGGAGAATGTTGGGAAGAAAATTTCATTGTTGTGCCAGTGTATTTGGTTGCTCTTGTTGATCACAAATCAATCTTAATTTTCTGCTGTCACGTCTAAAGAGATCAAATTGAGATCAGAAGTTTTTCCAAAACAACCAACAATCAACCCTCAACCAACCTGATACAAAGGTTGTAGATGGGTCTAAATAGGCCATTTAGTCCATCTCGGTATAACTAGTGTTGGTTTAGGTGAACCGGTGTTAGTTTAGGGTAAACCAACGTCGGTTTGGGTGAGATATCTCAGGTTGTTCAAAATTTTCGTGGGAAGTTGTTCCGCCATTTGATGAGGGTCTCTTCTTTTTCTTGGGGTAAAAACCTGACCTTAGGAGGATTTTAATGTGAGGTGAGGGAATGGGTGTAATGTTAGGTTTTATTTAGGATATTGGTTTAGGGTTTAGGTTAATGGGTCAAATGATGGGGGTGGCTAGGTGAAGCGCATTTAATAAAGGAAATTTTATTAAATAGGTGTGTGAGGGTAGTGAATTAATTTAATGTGAATAATTAAATTAATGTGTGTGTGGATGAAAGGTCATTAACTTAATTAAAATAATTAAATTAATATATATGGAGGTAAATGGCATTAATTTAATTAAAGTAATTAAATTAAAATGTGTGGGGTGATAGGAGGTAGGTGATAAGGTGTTGAGGATGAGGAAGTGATTATAGGGATGTAGTAGGGGTCCAAGGTGATTACGACATGATTTTGGTGTCTACATTTTCCCCCTTATTGTTGTGTAGCTTGTATTAGTAAGCGACGTGAACAAGAATAGAGTGTGGTTGCCCCAAGTGGGAATGAGGGTGATCCCCCTCAAACCAGGAACTGATGAGGTGACAGGGTGAATCGATGAGTGGTTTGATAAAAGTGGATGCAAAGCAGAATGATGAAAGAATGAGGAATGGAGTAAAGGGAAAATCAAACATATAGGGAAACGGGGCAAGGTCAAAGGTAGTGGCAGTTGAATGCACGCATACGTATAAACTACTACACAGTACTAGGTTGAAGAGCTTGCAAACTCTACATTGTCTAAGGTCGATAGGTTTATCCAAATAAGGTTGAAGTGATTCTGGTATCCAAGGTATAGGATAAGGTCAGGAAGCACAATGTAGGTTAGGTGCAGGAACGTTTAGGTATGTTCCGGTACACCCCAGGTAGGGTCAGGATAAACGGGCATGGAAATAGGCAAGGTAAGGTCATTAGGTCAATCAACATAGGTAACAGTGCCACAAGGTATAGCAAACACATGAGGTCAAAGGTCACAAACAGGTTCCGGTCTAGGTAAATAGGTCACAACACGGGTAAGGCCGAGGTAGGGGTAAAATAAGGAAACACCAATCGAAAAATGAGGTGAGGTTAAAGAAGGTGGAGGGCCAGAGGGGAAGGTAAAGGGGTCTAGGTAGGTGTAGGGTAGGAAAAAGAAAGGGGAGGGAAGGAAAATGAGGTCAATGTGAGGGGGCAAGGAGTAGGGAGGGTAACCGATAGTAGTCAGTATGAACCAATGATAGTGGAGAGGAACTGACGGTGGTGAGCTAGGGCATCAGACCGGATAGTGGTCAAGGGTGAACCGACGTCGGTTGAGTCAGGTAGGTTATAAAAAGTGAAAAACCCATGTTTTAAAAATTCATTTGTGCATTTGGAAAAGGAGAAAAGGACAAGAAGAGAGAAAAGAGGAAGAGGACAAAAGAGTATGGCAGAGAGCTTGGTTGGCGAGCCACGTAGGTGAGATTGGTTGAGTGAGAGGTGGGGCCATGAGATCGGATCGAGTGAGGTGATTGGTGGAGAGAGTTGGAGGTCATGTGAGGATGGCGGAGGCCGGAGAGGGATCAGGGAGGAGTGGCACGGAGGCTGGAGGTTCACCATGATGGTGTGACAGTGGGATCAGGTAGGATTTAAACCTTTTGGATACTGATTTTTGAGTGAATTTAGGGAAAAAATGTAGAAAATATTTTAAAAAATGGGGGGGTTTGGGGGGAAAAGAAAAAGTTCAAAATGGGAAAAAGAGAGGGAAAAGGTAATAGTGAAGGGTAGGGGTAATGGTAATGTAGGAAAAATTAAGGGTGTAAAGAGGGATTTGGGTGGGTAAAATGTCTAGGAAGGGAAAAAAGTCAGGTTGGAAAGTCAGGGCGGGCAGTACGACAGTGACCGATGTCGATCGACTTGTGGCCGACGTCAGTGGGTAGTGATCGGTACCAGTCACAAGAACAATGACAGGTGCCGATTAAAGGGAGACCATGGTCAGTCAGGGGATAACTAGGGTTTGTTAATCCTAAGGGTAAATTGGGATTAAAAAGGGAAGAGATTAAGGGTAGGGTGGGAAATAATTATGTAAGAGGGGAAGCATTTAGGGTGAGAAAGTAGGATAGGATAGGTAGGGTCGGTGTGGATGGGTTTGAGTAGGGTTGGGTGAGGGTTAGAGTAGATAGGTAGGGTAGATGGGTTTGGGTAGGTATGGGTGATGGTTAGGGTAGATAGGTTCGGGTAGGTTTGGGTGAGGGTGAGGGTAGATAGGTTCAGGTGGATTGTTTGGGTAGGTTTGGGTTAGCGTTACATAGGTTCAGGTAGATGGGTTTGGGTAGGTGTGGGTGAGGGTTAGGGGTAGATAGGTTCAGATTAGATTTTGGGATGTGGGGTTAGGTTAGATAGGTTTAAGGTAGATGGGTTCGGGAAAATGGGTTTGGGTAGGTAATACATTCACCTGGATGGGTTTGGGTAGGTTTGGGTGAGGGATAAGGCCAATGAGATGGGGGTGGGGGAAAGAGATTAGATTGGGATGTGGGGGTAAAAATAAGGTAAATTGGGAAGGTGGACTACCCTATTGATTATTTGGGATGTAGGCCCGATACAAGCTTTGGATGAGGGACTGAGAGCTACTTATATTGCTAGGAATCTGCATGAATATGTGGCTTTCGAGGAGTGGAGTCGCATTGATGATATTATGCTGACTGGGATCTGCCATTATGGGTGAGTCTGTGAGAGAGTAGAGTCTTGATGGTTTCGCACTCATCGATAGATGTAACTCAGCAACCAACACCTTCCATTTGCTGACAGGTGAGATAACAATAACCCTAAAGGATGTCTACAGGATCCTACGGTTGCCCATTATTGGGGGCCCAGGTTTATTCCAGTCTCTTTAGAAGGTCATCTGAGCGAGGTGTACTAACACCCAGGTGTTTAGTGAGGGTGCAGGCATAGTCTGATGTTACCATAGTGCTAGCATGAGCTACCGAGAGTGATGTATAGAGCTCATCCTAGAGGAGATGAGGTTGACAGTGGTACTCTTTATGGAGGTGAGTGTGTTACTTCACACTTCTGGATGTCAGAGGGGTGGGAGATTCCTGACGGTCACTGATGGGAGTCCTCCATGGACATGATGATACATCATACCCATGGTACGTATGGGCACCTGCACTTTCTTGACATAGGTGTATAGAGAGATATGGGCCTATAGGTGCAATTGCAGAGGTATCAACATCTAATGTTGTCATTATTCTTCTACACTGTTGGACATACAAGCACATTGTTTGTGTTTGTGACCGAGTGGGGATGCCCCCTAAGAAGATGCATTCCCAGGGGAGAGTCATTCAAGAATGGTTCTACAGGCGGTGGGTACTGGAGCTATGGTGTACAGAGAGCTTGAGGCTACATACGAGACCTACTCATGATTATAGACAAATTACTAGGAGAGTTGTATGAAGTGTGGATATAGTCTGGGGACCCTACGTGACCTATCCCTCTTAGAAATGGCCATGTATGCAGAGCTAGAGGGACTATAGTTACAGAGGTAGATAGAGGGACGCCATGTTGGGGAGCATGAGATGATACCTATGGAGCGAGTGAGGTGATAGTTGGGTTTAGTACAGGATGTGCCCCTGCCATTCCCACAATCTAGGTGAGATAGAGGTGGAGAGACCTTTGTCTCCACCCCATCCAGTAGAGCATCGACAAGCGGAGGAGGAGCCCATGGACCATCGCATAGATGATGCAGTGGGTAACAGTGGCAGATAGCTAGTGGTGGGGCCGTACCAAGGTAGGTTTAGGCAGGGACAACTGGAGGTAGGGGTCACAGGTACTAGCCTGAGAGGCCAAAGCCGTCAGATACCGGTAGAGACGGTGAGAGCCTTAGGTACAGATACATGAGGAGGAGCTTGAGCTATAGATCTTCCGTAGATGGTGTGATGAGACCCACCAGTAAACAATGATCGGGTGAGAAGGAGCACAGTCTCGCAGTAGTATATTGCTGAGAGTGTAGGTGGCCGGTGAGCCCAAATGAGAGAGTAGAGGGGACATCTATCAGTACATGGGGGGTCAGCATTAGCATGTCGGGCCATCTAGTGGTAGATTGAGAGCAGCGAGCCACAGCTATGGGTCAGAGGGGATTGTAAGCCGGAAAAGTGACAAGCGAGCATGGGAAGCCATAGGTAACTCTTTCGTGTACATCGACCTCCTGAGGTCATGCTAAGAGAGCTGGTGGGGATGGAATATGCATGGCAAGTAGACTAACTAGTTAGGCAATCTAATGTCTTCACGTACGCACTAGTGGGATTTTGAATCTAAGGCAAGGGGAGGCCCTTCTAACCTGAACTAGGTGTCATAGATCGATCGACAAGGATGACTACTGCCAAGGCTATAATCAATATCGAGCTCTGGCGTGATTCAATCCATGGGTAGTGGAATACGTGTAAAATGACCTGGGATAGTTTTGTGTATGTCTCTAGATAAGGTCATATGGTAGGTAATGAATACAATTGACTCTACGGTAAATTCTCTGGCCTAGTGTAGAATTCTTTAGCTTTGTTAGGGACTATAGATAGGAGATGGATAACTGTTCGACGATAGGTGGAGATGGAGGTGGGGTAGATCTGACCGCTCTTACATGTGCGTAGGCTAGTGTCTATGTCTGATTGACTTATGGATTTGTTAGGTTGCGCCATTTGTGTGATCAGTAACAGGGGACTCTTGGTTGACGCGGTCATGTACGAAATCAGGTCCTAATCAGCTGAGTATCCAATAATCATATGCTTTCTTAGCAGGCATATTTAGAATCACTAACTACACGATCTTCTACAGTACCTCACAGATGTTCTTGCAACCTGGATTCTTAGGCTGGTATCTATATCTAGAAGCCGAGTGTCTCCTGCATCTGGCTCTAGTACCAAAGGATCACAACCAAAGGTTTGTTCTCAGTTTGAACCCTTCTACAGTCAGGTGAATGTTTGCCTAGGGTCCCATCTGTAGTTCGATTGATTTGACCAAAATGTGCGTGCTTGGTCGTCTTCTATATTTAATCCCCTCAAGTAAGTAGCTGGGTCCATCGTAAACCTCAACAAGTTTGGAAGATGCCCATAGTCTAAGGTTCTGGTCTATGTCAACTATTGCCCTAGATGAGATTGGGTATGAGGCACAATTACTCAGGATACATATTCCCTGGGCTCCTAGGTCCCGTGATTGTCATACCAAGCTAATAATGTAAATCTAACTGCATCAAAGCATATTTTAACTACGTGGAGTAAATCTAGAGCATATATATAATTTCTATTTTTGCCTTTTCTGAGAAACCTTAAGAATTTAAGAAAGCAGCTATAGATAAACATATCTAGAATTAAAAAACTAAGATAAAAATTGAAACAAACAAAATAACCAAGTGTAGTTATTTATCTGTGCAATTTGTAGATCTATTATAAATAATGAAATAACTTGCCTAATCTATTTGCCAGACTCTCGATCCTACCTCAGAAGTGAGGAGTGAATCATAGTGTCTCAAAAACTATCAATCCCCACAGCTACCCTAGCAATATCGAAAGTAAAATGTAACAGAAAAGAAGTGATTATCTGCTCTATTTGATATATTTCTAACTTTAGAACTCATCAAAGCTAGAACCTGGATTCTGCAGAACAATGGCGAATCCAATGGTGTGTGTGATCGTGTCCCCTCAGTGTGATCTCCTCGTTCCTTTGTACAATCCAGGGATGTAATGCAGCATCAACAGAGGTAGACTACAGCCACAGAGGTAGCTCAGAATACAGACTGATATATAATGCCGAGCATGGGGAGGGATGAGATGATACCTGTACAGACTTGAGCTTAGGCAATTCCTTGCGTTTAATTGCGAGTCATGTGCGTCCAGATACCTGAAACTATCCTATAGTATGAGACCAGCTTGCATGTAACTGAAGAGACCTTCCTAAGTGTATTCTACTCTATTGTGATTGTACATAACGACACTACCTGCACAGCGGGAGGATGTGGCTTAGAGCCAACAGCTGAACAATGCTAACTACAGCATGTAAAAAATTGATATAGCTTCTAATAAAATGGCATAGTGAGCCAATGAAAATGAGCCTTATGAGAAGTGTATGAGGTTAAAACCATTTGGAGACAAGCCATTTATGTGATAGCAGGTGTTCACATTGTAAAACCAAGGCTGAGACTCAACTAAAACATAAAACAATGGCACAAATATTCCAGGAGACCAGAAACATGAATGAAAGCCTCAGGTGATAGGTAAAAAAAGCAATGAGTGAATCGTATGAGTTTACGTGAGTCATTATTAAAAATGATTTCTAGATGGTGTGATGGACTACCGCTCTGATAGCTCGCGGGCAGTGACAGAACCGCCACCCTGATCAGTCAGGTGGTCACGTAGAGTGCATGCCCATGAGGGCGGGGTGGTTTCAAGTCGAAGCCCAAAGGAGAAAAGAGGAATAGAGGACATCTATCAGTGCACGGGGGTCACACATCAGATGTCAGGCACGTCTAGTGGTAGATGTATCAGAGTAGCGAGTCCGCGGTAGTACTTCTTACAATTTTGGGTTAGTAGAGGGACTGTCGACACTACAGATGAGGTAGATATGTTATAGTAGATGTGAGATAATATATCACCTATTTTTGTATTGTTGGATTTTGGATGTATACGAGCTAGCCGAAGAGATATTGTATTTATTTTTTGTACGTGATACCGGCCTCCGAGCCGAAGACATTTTTGTATTAGATAGCGGCCTGTGAGCCGATGATGATTATTTTGGAGATACACATTTATGTGATATGGGTGTACATTGTATTGATACACACATGTATATATGAGGAGATAGATGATATTCAGGTGATGTTGTTGTGATGTGTATGAGTTTTACTTTATTATGATATGGATGGAAAATAGATGAGTTAGGCATGATAGAGTCAGGTCATAGGCATGGATCGAGTCAGGTTGGTTTAGGCATGGATCGAGTCAGGTTGTTTAGGCATGGATCGAGTCAGGTTAGTTTAGGCATGGATTGAGTCAGGTCGGTTTAGGCATAGATCGAGTCAGGTTGGTTTAGGCATGGATCGAGTCAGGTCGGTTTAGGCATGGATCGAGTCAGGTTGGTTTAGGCATGGATTGAGTCAGGTGGTTTAGGCATGGATTGAGTCAGGTTGGTTTAGGCATGGATTGAGTCAGGTTGGTTTAGGCATGGATCGAGTCAGGTCAGTTAGGCATGGATCGAGTCAGGTTTGGTTAGGCATGGATTGAGTCAAGTTGGTTTAGGCATGGATGAGTCAGGTTGGTTTAGGCATGGATGTTCATTTCATGTATATTTTGATAACAAATGGAAATATAAATGCATGAGATGGTGTAAAATGTGGAAAATGCTGGTTATGTATGAAAATGTGAAATAATATAAGTGGTAAAAGTTATGTGGTATATGGTTTAGATGTCGAGGTTTTTGATATGAACAGGAAATTAGGTATAGGTGGGGAAAATGGTTAGGGTAAAGAGTGGTCGATCTAACCTTCCAGGGCCCCATGCCATGGAAGTGCTGCCTACATAGTCCCTGAGTGAAAAGGGACCTCAGACCAATGTAGTTCTCCCATAAGCTAGGGAATAATATGAGAAGATAGAAGAATAGGTAGGTGAGGTTGATAGTTAGGTTGGATTTGAGGTCATAGGTATGATTAGGTCAAGGTGGGTAGGGAATATAGGTAAATAGGTATGGGTGATTTTAGGTCGATAGGTAGTGTTGATTCTAGGCCATGGGTATGATTAGGTCAAGGTCGATTAGGTTAGGTGGAATATAGGTAAATAGGTATGGGTGAGTTTAGGTCGATAGGTAGTGTTGATTCTAGGCCATGGGTATTCTTAGGTCAAGGTTGATTAGGTATAGGTAGATAGGTAGATAGTTATGGGTAGTTTAGGTCGATAGGTAGTGTTGATTCTGAGGCCATAGGTATGATTAGGTCAAGGTTGATTAGGTTAGGTGGAATATAGGTAGGATAGGTATGGGTGATTTTAGGTCGATAGGTAGTGTGGATTCCAGGTCATAGGTATAATTAGGTTAGATTAGTTGGGGTGGAATATAGGTAAATAGGTATGGGTGATTTTAGGCTGATTGAGGTGTGAGAAGAAAATCCCAAAAGACAGGTGTCGAGGGTCTAGTCCTATATAGGAAGATCAAAAGGTAATGAAGAAGAGAAAAGATAGGAGGGGGCAAGAAAGCCACCCGATTGGCAAGGATCAAAACGTATGAAACACATCTACAGATAGGCTAGTGAATGTAAGACCCTAAAGACATTGCATGATTGATTACTCTAAAGGTGAAGAATAGTCACAGAATCACCAAATGTCATAGGTTCAGCAGGTCCCTTGAGGTAGTATGAGGTGAAAAGACAATGGGTAAGGAGGTGAAGGTAATTGGGTCATAAAATGGGAAGTAAAATGCCTTGGGCAATAGAGCCAAGATCACAATAGGCAAGTCCATGATGAAAAAGTTTACTTTTTATTTTTCTTTTTCTTTTTGACTTTTGAGATAGATTGATCAATGCGGGAAGTCTATACGGAATGATTATATGGCTCCTTGAGGCCTTCGTGAAGCTGATCGATGCGGGAAGCTTCTGAATTTTGATTTTTGAGAAAATAGTCCTCTTTTTGGAAAGACTATGTAGAGAGTTGTGAGCTTTTTATAGCTGTCCTTCGAGGGAGCAGTCTACTTATAGTGACAATTGAAGGTGGAAGATGTCCTTTTGAGGGATTCATCTTTTATATTGGAAGTTTGACTCAAGGAGTTGATCCCTTATATTGGAAGATGTCCTTCTAAGGAATTCATCTCTTTTTTTTTTTTTTTTTTTTGGCTTTTAAGTCATGGACGAGACTATAACGAAGCATTTGGTTCTTGTTGAGAAGGCAAGGGTGAACGACCATGGGATCTCATCTAAAAGAAGATGAAAATTATCCATGAGAATCATGCCATGTGCAGAGCCGTGGTGCACATATTTAAGATAAGGAAAAAGGGTGATGGGTAATCACATGATTCTTGTTTAGTCATTGGAGATGAGGTGTGGAAAAAGGAAAAGGTAAATGGCACTCAAGGGATGAGCATGAACTAGATAAATAGTGATGTAGGACTAGAAGTCAACAGTAGAATGGTCGAAGATGCAAGGCATTGAGGGGCTCAGGTTTAGGCTTACCATCAAGTGAAGACAAGCGATAAGCACCTGATCCATAGTCATGGGTCACGATGTATGGTCCAAGCCAATTAGGAGCAAATTTGCCCCCGTTTTATTTTTTCTACTTTGGTTACATGTTGATTTTCCTTGAGGATGAGATCACTGACCTTGAAGGTGTGTTCATGGACACGTTTTTCATAGGCACGCTTGATGCATTTTTGGTAGACTTGGAGATGGTCGAGGGCATGAAGACGACGTTCGTCTAATAACTCAAGTTGTGCTAAACGGTCTTGGTGAAAGTCATCATCAGTAAGCATATCTTGAAGAGAGATACAGAGATATGGGATCTGACTTCGAGAGGTAAAAACAACCTCGTTATCATAGACCAGAGAAAATGGGGTAGCAGCAGTGGAAGTACGAATACTAGTATGGTATGCCCAAAGAGCGAAAGGAATGTGTGTATGCCAATCCTTCCCAGTATCGTTAACCACTTTCATGAGAATCTTGTTCAGGGTTTTGTTGGTGGATTCAGCTTGGCCATTGGTTTGTGGGTAATATGGTGAGGAGAAACTTAGCTAGATACCGAAAGGCATCACAAAGCTTCTGTAGAGTTTTGTTTTTGAATTGTTTTCCATTATCAGTGATAAGGCGATGTGGAACACCGAAGCGACAAATAATGTGATGATTGATGAACTCACATATTTTCTCAGCTTTAGTGGAGATGAGGGGTATGAATTCAACCCATTTGGTGTAATATTTGGTAGTGGTGATGATCCATTGATGTCTTAGGGAAGAGTGAGGATTGATCTCTCTGACAAGATCCAAACCCCATTAAGAGAAGGGCCAAAGGTCACGAGCAACCTGTAAGGTGTGACTAGGTGTGTGATGAAGATTGGCATGTTGTTGGCATTTTACACAATACTTAACATAGTCACAACAATCATGATTGAGGGTTGGCCAGTAATAGCCTAGGTGAAGAATGCGTTTAGCAACAACAAGGCCACTGAAGTGACCTCCACATATGCCATCGTGAACTTCTTTAATGGTATAGGGGATTTCAGAGCTGGTGAGGCATCGTAAGAGAATACCGTCAAAGCCTCGTTTATAGAGAAGGCTACCCATGATGACATAATGAGAGGCCCTTTTGAGAAAGGCACGTTGTCCATTACATGTGAGATCAGGAGGCAATATAGAAAGGGAAAGGTAGTCCGCAAGCTGCTTATACCAAAGGTCTTGTGTGTTTAGTGAGGCAGTTCAGATGAGGTTAACACAACAAGATTTATAAGAAGGTCTCGGTATGCATTTTATGGTAACAAAGATGTCTGAATCAGTGGGTGAAGCAGGTATATGAGAAGCGAGGTAGGTCATGCTATCTGTGAATTTATTGGTGGATCGTGGAACGGTTTGAATTTTATAGTGGTCAAAGGTAGTCAACATGATGCCGACATAACATTTGTACTCTTGAATTATTTCATTATGACACTGATAAACACCATTGAATTGGTTTACTACTAGTTGAGAATCACCAAAGATATTAATGGATCTGACATCTAAGGCATAGGCAGTCATGAGACCCAATACGAGTGCTTCGTATTCAACAATATTGTTGGTGCATTCGAATTCGAGTTTGAATGATAATGGCATGGGTTCACCATCGAGAGGAATGAGGATAATGCCTACACCACCCCCACGCTAACATTGACATTTGGTAAGGGTCATCATCCAAAGAGAGGTTAGCAATGGATACGTTAGGGAAATCAAAGTTCGAAGATTGATTCCCAGAAAGAGGCGCATCAGCGAGCTGGTCAGCAATGGCCTGGCCCTTGATAGATTTTTGGTGGATGAATTCTAGGTCTAGGTCAGCAAGGAGCATGAGCCAATGTGTGGCATGTTGATTTTGGTAAGGTTTAGCATACATGAAGTGTAAGGGGTTAGTGTTGGTCACAACATAGGTTTTGTGGTTGAGTAGGTAATGGCGAAGTTTGGTGGCAACAAAAACTAAGGCTAAGAAAAGTTTTTCAGGGTGAGTGTATCGGGTTTCATAGTCTAGAAGGGTATGGCTTATGTAATAAACCACCTGCTCCCTATGTTGTTCGTCACGATGAGCGAGCATAGCCCCTAAAGAGTGATCAGTAGCAGAGATGTATAGGTAGAAGGGTTGGTCATCTTTAGGTGGAATAAGTACAGGTGGTTGGAGAAGGTATTGTTTTAAGGCCTCAAAAGCGTTATGGCAGTGGTCATCCCATTTGAAAGAGACATCCTTTTTGAGAAGGTGATGAAATGGTTGACAACAGTCAGATAGTTGGGAAATAAATCGACGAATAGATTGCAATTTACCTTGCAGGCTATGTAGTTGTTTAAGGTTAGTGGGTGGAGGCATTTCTATGAATGGTCTTGACTTTAGCAGGGTCAACTTCTATACCACGTAAGGAAACGATAAATCCCAGGAGCTTTCCTAAGAGAACCGTGAAGATGCACTTTTTAGGCTGAAGGCGGACACAATATTTAATGAGGAAGTCAAAGATGTTTTCGAGGACAGTTGAGGTGTTTGGTGCAATGTTTAGATTTGGCCAAGAGATCATCCACGTAATCTTCCAATATGTCGATGCATGATATCATGGAAGATGTAGGTCATAGCATTCTATTGATACGTGGCACCAGCATTTTTAAGGCCGAAAGGCATGACTCGATAGCAGAAGGTCCCCCCAAGGGGTAATGAATGCGGTTTTGTGTTGATCCTCTAGAGCGAGCAAGATTTTGTTATAACCTAAGAAACCATCCATAAGTGATAACATCTCATGGCCAATGATAAGTTCAACAAACTGGTCAATACCAGGGAGAGGGAAAATCATCTTTAGGGAAATCGAGGTTGAGATCAAGGAAATTGGTGCAAATGCGAAGTCCCCCTATCGCCTTAGTGACAGGGATGATGTTAGAAATATATTGAGAGTAATCGATGGGTAAGATGAAAGAAACTGAGAGATGGCATTGAAGTTTTTCTTTGACAAGAAGAGTAATGTGAAGGTCCCTTTTCCTTAAATTTTGTTTTATGGGTTTGGCATCGGGAATGGTATACAATATTTTGGACCGCAATAGTGGGATCAATGCCAGGCATGTCAGCATAGGACCAAGCGAAAGCATGCAGCTATGATTTTTAAGAAAAGAAGTTAGGGCTTCCTATTCAGCAGTATCCAGAGATTGGCTAATCTTGAGAATATGGGGGTCATCCTGAGCGTGGATGTTGAATTCGATAGTTAATTCATTCAACATTTTTTACATCTCAGAAGGTAATGATCAGTGAATATAATAGTCTTCAACACCAATGTAAGTGAGTATGGATTCATCATCTTGACATTGAATGACATTAATAGAAGGAGTGTCATCCCCTATCATGTCAGGTTAGAAGAAAGGAAGAGAGGAAGGATCCTCACCATCACGGTGATAGGTCAGAGGTCCCAAGGAAATGCTATTTATGGAAAAAAAGGTAGGAGGGATAGATTCAGGATCCATCGAATTCATTGGTGAAGGTGGTGAATGTGAGGTAGGTGAAGAAGGTGGAGAGGGGTCAATGTCTTCAATGAGTTCAATATGGGGATTTTTGGTAGATAGTTTAGTAAAAATGATTCCACTACGATCATTTTGTTTAAGTGTGGTACATGAAATAATAGTGTGATGACCTTACACATAAAGGCCAAATCCTAAACCCTTCTAGGTAGAGTGGTGTAGGAAAGTGTGAGTGAACCAGTGGTTGGTAAGTGACTGATAGGTTAGCTGAAAAAAGGTTGGGTTTGTGATGGTGGTTCAGGTGTGTAAGTAGAAATGTCAAGTCCCCCATAGGTAAGATGGGTACAGAGGTGGGGAGGACCATAAAGGAGACGCTCGCCTATGCGGTGATCATAGTGAGGATGTTGGTGAAGGTTTCCATACTCTTGTGGAGTAAGGAATGTATTGACATTGTACAGGTGATACTTCCCCATAGTGAGGCGTTGAAAAACACTTTCCAAGGGATTAGTGGTTGATATATCAGTGGCTGGAATGGAGGAAGGATTAGAAGTTAGATCGGTGGAGGTATCAGTTACGTGGGAAGCTGATGTGTGACTAGTAGAAGTGACAGCAGTTGTGGGAATAGAAGATTTTGGTGAAGGTGAGGTGGGAACGACGCTGGTAGATGGGGTCGTGTGTGAAGTAGATGTAGGCAGGGAGGTAGATGCCTTAACAGGTACAAGGACATCATTGGTCTGGTAAAGCATGTTGCAGGTTTTGAAAGGTGATGGGTCTGCTGGAATGGTATAGGAACATCCTTCATGTTCAAACTTTACACATCGGTGCAAAGTAGAAGGAACACAACCCATGGCATGAATCCAGGGTCTTCCGAGCAACAAATTTTATTGAAACTCCCCTTCCAACATGTAGAATAGTTTGGGAATAGTACGAGGACCCACACGAACGTGGAGGATGATAATGCTGAGTGTAGAGGTGATAGCGTCATTGAATGAACGCAACATGTCAGCATGTTTATGCATGTAGTTGTTGGGTATGCGCATTTTTTTGAATGCGTGAGAGGAGATGATATTAATGCTAGTGCCCCCATCGATCATAACATGTTGGACACGAATATTATCGACATGGATGGAGATGAAAAGTGCAAGATCTGGGTCATCAGTTTGGTGGGGGAAAATTTCGTCATCTGAGAAACTAAGGATAACAACTTGGTGAATAGGTGGAGGTGATGAGGTAGATGGTAATTTGATGAGTGAAGTGACATGATGAGGTGTGATAATAGATGCTACAGGTGTGAGGTCATTAGGTAAAACTTCAATAGATTAAAGGACCTCCATGAGGGCTTGACGATGTGACTCCAAGGTTTGGATGAGATCGGATAAGGATATTTTAAGGGGAGATTAATGTAATTGTTTGAGCATCGTGCGATGTGTGACACCATTAGAAATGGGGTATGTGGGGCCGTGGATAGTTATTTTAGGTAGGGGTGCAGATGGTATGTTGGGTATAGGATTGGTTGGTGGGTCAGTTGCCTTTTCTTTGCCCTTATGCACACATGTAGTGACATGTACGATGTTGATTTGAGGGAAGTTGGAAAATGGAGAAGGTGTAGGGTAAGTGGTATAATGACATGAAGGGCAAAAACCTACTAGAGGAGAAAAGCCTTGTGAGGTTAGTTGGGCGCAATGACATTTAGGTGGAGGCGTGGGAAGTTCTTTGATGTGAACCATGTTAATCTCAAATTTCGGTGGTGGCTCTATGAGCTATGAGGATGAAGGTTGTGGTATAGGTGTAGGAGGAAGTGTGAAGAAGGTGGTGAGGGTGAAATAGGTTCATCATCAAGGAGGTCATCCTCATCAAAATTGGGGTCAGAAGGACATAATTGAATAAGGGATACCTTTAGATTATAGTTCTCAACATCATGTCCTTTAACATGATGGTAAGCGTACAAATTTTAGTATCATCAAACCCTTTTGGCTTAGGTTTAAGAGGGTCGTAAGGTCTAAGAGGAGGGAGAGTGATAGTAGAAGTTTCCAGGAGGTTAGCCAAGATGGTGGCATAGGATCCCACCAGTGGATCACAATGCGAAGTAAAATAGGTTTGGGTGTAGGTTGGAAGATTGGGGACTAGTTTTGGAAGGTAGTTGAGGTGATGCAGTCTTGTGGTTTGGGTTGTACTTCTTTTGATGTAGGGGTACAACAATAGAAATGAGGGGTAGGGGTTTAACCACCTCTTTGGAAATTAACAGTTTTTTTGATTGTTGGTGTTTTTTTTAGGTAGAGGTGTAGGGGGAGCACGTGATGTAGATGGAAAGGTAGATGGTGGGAGAGGATGAGTGACCCAAGGGGACAACTGTGGTGCAAGTAGATAGGTATTGGTCGAGGTCGAGAGGGAGGTACAGGTGAGGTGGAAGAAAATGTCATAGGTAGTGAAGGAGTTATAGAAGGTAATGGTGGTATAGGAGGCAAAGAAGTTATATATGGTGATGAAGGACGTAAGGTTCACCTAGGTAGAGCTGCATGCTATGGTAAAGGGGTCAAGGGAATTTTAGGTTTACCCTTGGAGAGGGTAGATTTTTTTAAGGTAGAGGGGTGATGTCCCAAGATGGATGGTAAGGGTGAAGGTGATAAAGGTGTAGTTGGTGAGGTCGGTGCATGCGGATTAGAAGGTTTTGTTTTTCATTTAGGTTGAGAGATTGGTTCCATAGGTATATGGGAAGATGTGGTCAAGTGTATCCTGACAGGAGGATGTGCAAGGTTTGATGTGGGTGTGACCCCTTGAACACTAGTAATACGTTTAGATACAAGAGATGTTGTTGGAACACGTTTAGGCTTAGTATGTAGAGTCAGGTTATGGGTATAGATGAGGATGGTGCAGTAGAAGATGTATCATGAGAGTTATGTGACATGTGGTTAGTTTGGTTTGTTCAAAACTGTCTTTGGATAAATGGTAGAGGTGTCAGTGGAAGGGATTCTGCATTTTGGTTGAAGACCGGGAGTAAGAGATGCCCCTAAAGTAAATCCCTATCAACATAATCTAGGATTGGCCAAATGTGAGAACATGTCTGTGGGTGAATGAGGTAGATGTGGAGCACAATGGGAATTCCCATAAAATTTGTTTGAGAAACAGGGAATTCACTAGCTTCAACCTCTGTAGGTAAGAGATATGAAAGTAGGTCCACAGGATCTTGGGTAGCTGATGGAGAATGGTCACCGAGCAGTAACGAAAAATTTATTGGATCCTCTATAATAGGTGGAGAAGGTGATGGGTACTCCTCTGTGGGTGAAGGAGGTTCTTCTCTATGAGTGGAGGAATTGGTAGCAGTTCACTGGGTAGGGAAGCTCGAAGGTGAAATGATATCGATGCTAACGAGAGACTCCTCTGCAGGTGTACGAAGGAGGTGAAGGGCTTTCCTCTATGGGTAGAGGAACGGATAAAGTAGGTTCTAATGCGGGTAGGAGGATTTCGGGCTAGAATTTCCTTCGATGGAGGGAATAGGAGATATTTGGGAAATAGGTGGTAAGTTGTTAAAGATAGCATGAACCTCATGGGTATGGGTATCATTGAATGTGATGTCATCACCTGTTTGATTGGATGAATGGGGCATGGTTAGGAAATGGTTTATTGAATATATGTAGATTTTGGTTGGCAGGTGACATTAGGGATTATCCAGGATTTAACTCACCTTTATCCAGCATATCCCTGGACAATATTCTTTAAAGTGATGTAGTTACCATCACTATGACCCTTTTCTTGATGACAGTTACAGAAATCATCTTTATACCATGCGAACATTGTGTGCATGTATACTTTGCTTAATGCTAAATCAAATGAAGCAAGAACTACCACCTAAAATAGTTCTACAATTTAGCTAAAACAAAGCATAAACACCATCATGATAAGAATTAAACAAGGGTTAGATGCTAGCATTCATCAATACAAACTTTGAAACTAACAATGCTAAATATCTAAACTCCTCTATTCTCTAACAACAAATAAATGAATGGACCTAAGTAAGCTCCATGGCTATCAAAATAGTTGTCCTTAATGTTCCAAGAACCTAGGAATGGGGGCTAATCAAAGTTGGGCTACAAGACCCTTTTGACACCTCCCATATGACCCAAGCACTTTAAGAAAGAGGCTTAACTCTTCAAGATGATGAACTCTCAAAAGGGCAAGGTGCAAGCTCTTAGTCTCTTTGCTATATGCTTTGCATTTGCTCTCTTAGAAAGTTTAGGTGTAAGTAAAAAGGTAGGTGGAGGGCTCTTTATATAGCCCAAAGGATAAAGGATTCAACACATTCTCATGAATGTGGGATAAAGGTAAAACATGATTAGGAATGGATAAGGTTGCTTTATTAAAGGTAACCTTACTTTAGAAGGGTTTAATACATGTTTAGCAAGTCATGGGAGTTGGGGGTATTTTAATTAATCAAAGGTGATTAATTAATAGGTAGGTGTAAGCTTATAGAAGCCAATTAGAGGAATATTAGTGCGATTTAGGCTATTATAAGGGGATTAAATCAATTAAATATTGATTTATTGGTTAAATGGAAGGGAAAGCTAATTAATTAATAATAATTAATTAGTCTAGGTAGAAGGGGTGATTTATTAACGGAAGGTCGTTAATTAGGGTATTTGTTGGATAGGAAACTTAATTAATTAGCTTAGTGTAATTAATTAATGATGATATGAGGGAAAATGAGTGCTTTTGACGATATGTCGTTGATTTGCGAGAAAGGGGATAATTAGCACAATTTAAGTATTTAAATTGCTTGGGCGTAATTATAGGTGTCTACATTTGCCCCTCTTTGGGGTGGCGTAAGTGATGCCACTTCAAAGATAGTAGACAGAAGAGATTTTGAAGGGATAGAAGAAAAATTAGTAGGAGGGAGAGATGCCCCCTCGAGTGTCGATGGGGTGATGAAGGAAGCCGATCGACGATCGAAAAATATGAGAAGTAGGCAGAAGAATGGGGACGAGGCAGGATGCCCCGAGGAGAGGGAGAATTAGGGGTGAAAGGGAAGTCATGTAGAAGAAATATGGATGAGGGGAGAGAAGAGCTTAACCTCTAGCCGCTTATTTGTTTGGAACAAATTTGATGTCATCATATTGCCATAGGAACTACATCATCGGTCCTTATGAAAAATATAAGCATACGACAAAGGTAGAATGACATGAAAAGCCATACTACGAACAATTGTCCATTGCTGAAAGTACCAACTCCACGCAACATACAATAATGCAATGCAATACGAGAAGGAAACAAGCTCATATAACAGGGAAAACAAGTACGAACGCACATATCCAACCCAACAACGGTCAAGACAGTTGTACAAATGTTTTGTTATCAGTGCTGAAGAGATCCACAAGTTCGTGATTGACGACAAGGGTTAAAAATGATGCCCCAAGCAAGGATACATGCAAGGGGAAATGAAAATGGACACGGGGTCCATGAAAAGCATTTGTGCGCAACGAAACAGCACCAGGCAACCAAAAGTGCCCCAGAGTACAGACGAAGCAAGCAGCTAGCTTTTGTGAATGGTTGTGAATCCAGTGATCCGCGAGTCGTATTAATCGGGGAAGATGTGAGACAAACCAACAGGATATGGAGAAAATACCATGCGCAAGACACAAGTTTCAGCCGTAAGAAGCAAGTTACCATTTTGTAGGGTGTTTTACTTTTTAGGAATTTTTTGAAAAATTTTTGCCTTGTTTTTTGATTTTATATATATATATATATATATATATATTGTTTTTGTGTTTTCTCAAAACAATGTTCTATTGTTTTTGTGTTTTCTCGAAACAATTTTTTATTGTTTTTGTGTTTTCTCGAAACAATTTTCTATTGTTTTTGTGTTTTGTGAAACAATTTTCTATTGTTTTTGTTTGTTTTCTCAAAACAATGTTCTATTGTTTTTGTGTTTTTCTCGAAACAATTTTCTATTGTTTTTGTGTTTTTCTCAAAATAATTTTCTATTGTTTTTGTGTTTTCTCAAAACAATGTTCTATTGTTTTTGTTTTTTCCTCGAAAACAATTTTCTATTGTTTTTGTGTTTTGTGAAAACAATGTTTCTATTGTTTTTGTGTTTTCTCAAAACAATGTTTCTATTGTTTTTGTGTTTTCTCGAAACAATTTTCTATTGTTTTTGTGTTTTCTCAAAACAATGTTTCTATTGTTTTTGTGTTTTCTCAAACAATTTTCTATTGTTTTTGTGTTTTTAACAGTTTTCCAAAGCTATGTGCAGGTAACCAAGAAAGCATGGATGCCCCCAGCGTTAGGTGGGGAATATACAAGGGCAGAAGCCACGCGCTTATGAACAAGAAGGTGAAGTCGTTGAGTTGCCCCCAGCGTAAGATGGGAAATAACGAAAGACCACGTACCTTACAGATGAATAGAAGAAGGCAAAGCCGGATCAAGGCTGGACTAGATGGTGTGCACAAGGAAACTCGAAGGTAGAACCAGGTCCAGGACAAAGACAACTACCCTTCTAATACAGAATGCTTGTGAACAACAAATCCTCCCGAGGCGCCGGAAACCGGTTTTCACCCAAGGACTTGTCCAAAGTACCACAATTGCGTGGTTTTCACTAGTGGACGACCTGTTTTCTCTTTTTCTTTTTCTGATTTTTTTTTTTTTTTTGATGTTTTTATATTTTTTTGTGATTTTTATGACTTTCTTGTGCCATGTTTAGGCATAAAACCTCTTAAGATGCATGGAATTCATGGGCTCCCGGAGCTCATCACCATTGGGGTGAGCCAACTTGTATGCCCCTGTGCCATACTTGGCAACTATGACATAGGGTCCTAACCAGTGTGGTTCAAACTTCCCTTTCTTTTCTCGCTCTGCTCTGGTGTTGAACTGGTTCTCCTTCATAACTAAATCACCCACCTCAAACTGGCGAGGGATGATTCTCTTGTTGTAGTTGCGGGAGATTCTGTGTTGATATACCTTCAGGTGATTAAGAGCGCGAATGCGCCTCTCATCCAGGAGCTCTAACTCAGCCAATCTTGCCACTCGATAATCTTCATCCTTATCCAAATAGTCCCGAAGAGAAATTCGTAGGGATGGGAGTTCAATCTCTAAAGGGATGATAGATTCTGTCCCGAACACTAGGGAATATGGTGTGGCACCTGTAGGAGTGCGAATTGATGTTCGGTAGGCCCAGAGGGCTGGGTGGATTTGTAGGTGCCAGTTTCGACCGGTTTTGCTAACCATCTTCTCCATTATCCTTACCAAAGTCTTGTTTGTTGCCTCAGCTTGTCCATTACCCTGAGGGTAATATGGCGTGGACCATTTCAATCTGATTTGGAACCGTTGGCAAAGACCTTTCACAGTTTTGTTCTTAAATGACTTCCCATTATCTGTGACAATGGCTGCAGGGATACCATATCGGCAAATAATGTGATTCATGATGAATTTAGAAATCTGTGCTCCTGTGACATAGGTTAAAGGGACAGCCTCCACCCATTTTGTAAAGTATTCTGTAGCTGTGATGATATGTGTATGACCATCAGATGAGGTAGGAGTAAGCTTCCCTATTAGATCAAGTCCCCACTTGGAGAATGGCCACGGGGTAGTGATTGGTTGCAATGGTTGCGATGGAGCATGGATGAAATTTCCATACTTTTGGCAAAGCACACATTTTCTAACATAATTACAACAATCAGTTTCCATGGTGGGCCAATAGTAACCTACTCTTAACAGTTTCTTAGCCAAGACCATTCCATTTGTATGTGCTCCGCATACTCCTTCGTGTACTTCTTTAATTGCCTGGATTGACTCTGTCACATCCAGACAACGTAACAGATTCCCATCGTAGCCACGACGATAAAGTGTACCTCCTAAAAGGGTGTAACGGGCTATCTGGTGAATCAGGCTTTGCTTTTCAGAACGGGAGATATTGGGAGGGAAAGTACTGTCCTTAAGATAGGTGAAAATGGGTTCGTACCACGGGGAATAGGGACCAACAACCTCACAAGCCAGGCAAGATTCCGGTACGTCATACGCGGGCTGGTGTAGATTTTCTACGAAAAATGGCATATCATTGTTCCCTGGCGGAATACGAAGCATAGATCCCACCGTTGCCATAGCATCTGCCGATCTGTTCTGCGCTCTTGGGATCTGCTCAAAGGTAATGCACACAAAATACTCCTTCAGAGTTTCCACCAACTTCTTGTAAGGTATGAGCTTGTCATCCTTAACTTTATACTCATCATTAACCTGTTTGATGATTAGCTGTGAATCACCTACAACCTTAACATGTTGAATATTCCACTTGATGGCTAGCTTCATCCCTGCAATGAGTGCTTCATATTCCGCAATGTTGTTCGTGCAAGGGAAGGCCAGGCGGAAAGCCTGTGGTATAGGATCACCCGAAGGAGTAATAAGGACCACTCCTGCACCTGAACCATGAAACGTAAAAGATCCATCAAAATGTATCTGCCATACGACAGATTCTTCAATGTAGAGCAAAGATGCATCTGGCAGATCCAGACTCAAAGGTTCTGTGCTTTGCAAAGGTGCTTCCGCTAGCTGGTCAGCAAGTACTTGTCCTTTAATTGATTTTTGATGGACAAATTCTATATCAAACTCACTGAGTAGAATGATCCAATTAGCCATTCTACCTGTGAGGGCGGGTTTGGACAACAAATACTTGAGTGGGTCGACCTTGGATATGAGCTTGGTCTTAGTATTTAGCAGGTAATGGCGAAGTTTCTGAAAGGTAAAAACAACGGCCAAGCAAGCCTTTTCAATCTGAGGATAATTACGTTCATAGGCGATGAGGGTGTGACTCAGATAGTACACTGCTTTCTCTTTATGGCTAAGGTCATATTGGGTGAGCAGTGCACCAATAGCGTATTGCGTAGCGGAAATATAGAGCAAAAGTGGTTCTCCCGGAGTGGGAGGCATGAGGACAGGTGGATTAGCCAGGTACTGTTTAAGCAAAGCAAAGGCTTGTTGTTGCTCAGGTCCCCAGATGAAAGCGATGTCCTTCTTAAGAAAATGAGTGAATGAGTGACATTTATCTGCAAGCTGGGAGATAAAGCGGTGAATGGCTTGAATTTTCCCTTGCAAGCTACGCAGTTGCTTGATATTCTCAGGTGGAGGCATTTCTGTGATGGCAGACACTTTAGCAGGGTCTACCTCAATACCTCGTCTTGACACGATGAAGCCTAATAGTTTCCCAGATAGCACACCGAAGACACACTTCTTTGGATTTAGCCTGACTTTGTATTCACGCAGGCGTTCAAAGATACGCCGCAAAATGATAGGATGATCCTCTCTTGTTTTGGACTTTCCCAGGATGTCGTCTACGTAGTCTTCCATGATGTCATGAATCATATCATAAAATATTACTGTCATGGCCCGCTGATAAGTTGCTCCCGCATTCTTAAGGCCAAATGGCATCACCTGATAATAGAAGGTGCCCCAAGGAGTTGTGAAAGCTGTTTTGTGTTGGTCTTCCTCAGCGATCTTAATTTGATTATAACCCGAAAAGCCATCCATAAGTGATAGCATTTCGTACCCTGCGGTTGAGTCAACAATCATGTCAATGTTGGGCAACGAAAAGTCATCTTTAGGGCAAGCTTTATTGATGTCCCTAAAATCTGTGCAAATTCGGATACCAATAGGTTTCTTCTGGACAGGAACAATGTTTGATATCCATTCAGAATAATCAATTGGCCTGATGAATCCTGCTGCAAGCAACCTTTCCAACTCTTCTTTAACTAACAAGGCCACTCTTGGGTGCATCTTTCGAAGCTTCTGTTTGATAGGCTTAGCGTCTGCGTGCACAACCAGGTTATGCACGACCAAAGTTGGATCTAAGCCGGGCATGTCTTTGTAAGACCATGCGAACACATCAATAAACTCTCGCAGTAGCATAGTGAACGTCTTTTGTTCTCTGGCTGAGAGTGATGCTCCCAATTTTACTATCTTGGGATCTTCTTCAGTACCAATATTGACATCAATGGTTTCTTCAACTAACAATTTTGATAAATCCTCCATACGCGTAGGATCGGGAGGTAGGTTGAGATCTTCATCCAAGGATGTCTCTACGAGATTTTCATCCTTGGCGTGGTCACTTTGTTTGTCCTTTGATTTTCTTATTTGTTTGTCAGCCAATGCCTCAAAGAGGTTTTCACTGTGTGACTTGGACTTCGATTTTTGCCGAGGCTTTTCTTTAGAACTCTTGCCCTCGCTTTTCTTTAAATTTTGCTGACCACGAAGTTCAGCCTCCTCGCCGAAGTAGGCGCAGGTGTCTAAGTCGATAAAGAAACCCTTCTTGTGATCTCCAATGGGAATTGTATCCCTTATGCCCATGAACTCTGCAATAGCCTCATCATTCTCGAATAAATCTAGTGGCACGTGACGTTGTTGGTCCCATTCAACAAGGGAGGGGTATACAAGGTCAAGGGTTGGTTCAGTGGGGGTGATGGTTAGGACAGCGTTATTCATGAAAAGGTTCATGGAGGCCAGATCCTCATATTGGCTACAACAGGAATCCGTATCGCTGTCTAGATAATCAGAGCTATCCTCATGCTCAGAACAAGTCACATCTTGATCATTGGGGTGTGCTCCATAAGGGCGAATCCCAATGCCATATCTTTCTGTTTTGAAATGTGGAAGAGGGACTGGTTCTCTTTGTCCTTGTTCATTCCTCCCACATCCTAGGCCTTTGTAGCCCATGGAGTACATCATTCTGCTAGATTTTTCATATTCTGGGGTTTGATAACAAGATGGCTGAGTGTCCTCAGGGACCCAAGTAGTAGGTGGATCAAGTAATTTTTCCTCAGCTAACAAGCCTCCAGGTAGGAACGACCCAATAGTGTGTTCCTCTCTAGGTCTCCTGAAGCGGTAGTTGGGTCGACCTCTAGTCTTGGGCGACAAGGAGAGGTCAGAAACCAAGAGCGCTTGTTGTACATTATACTCCCCACAGCCATATTCCAGAATTTTCATCTCCCATGAATTAAATGGAGATGTTGAAGTAGATGCCCCATGAGTGCAAGAACTAAGAGAATTTGAATCTACTCGAGATTCCATGGCCTCAGAATGAAGAGGGACAACTATATCTGTGGAGGGACATGCGTATGTACCCTTTCGTGCAAAGCTATTAAGAGCTCTACAATGAGCAAAGGGCTCTGAGTCTCCTGGTATTGTTACTGTATGTCCCTCATGCTTCAGCTTGATGCATTGATGAAATGTTGATGGCACTGCTTGCATGGCATGGATCCATGGTCGGCCTAGAAGCATATTATATGGAAGTTCCAAGTCTAAGACGTGAAACTTTGTCTGATGGCAAGTGGGGCCCACCTCCATTGGCAGCGTAATGGTGCCTGCTGACTCTCTTTCCGCGTTGTCGTATGCGGTGATAGTGATGATATGGGACTCAAGATCTTCTTCCGTATGTCCCAATTGTTTGACTAATTTAAGCGTGCAGATGTTCAATCCAGATCCGTTATCCACAAGCACCCGTTTGATTTTCCTGCGGGTAACAACTACCTCAATGTATAAGGGAAGATTATGTGTAGGATTCTCGGTAGGGACCTCCCTATGGTTGAAAGTGAGATGCTCACTTGGTGCAATATTTGCCACCGCGGTTTGAAGGTACGCAGGATCGACTTCTAAAGGCACTCCCGACCCCTGAAGAGTTTGATACAGGATGTCCTTATGTACATTGGAAATCTTGAGAAGGTCTAAGATCGAAATCTTAGCAGACGTCTTCTCAAGTTGTTCTAAAAGGTTATACTTACCAGTATGCGGGGTCGACGGAGAGGGGTCCGGAATTACAAGGCGGGCGCGCCTTGTTACCGCAGCACAGTCCTTTCCCTTAATCCGGATGGTGTTGACGCGGTCAGCAGGGGAGCGAATACATCCGATAAGCGAATCGTAATGATTGTTATCTCTCTTGGTATACAAGTAATTCGTGGCTTTATAGGTTTGGGATGACTCTCCCCGATCCGGTTTTGCCTTTTCCGACTTATCATGCTTGGGGAATGGTTCCTTATAAATCCCCATCTTCTCGTTAGGTGTTTGCATGTGGCTAGGGTTATCCACCTCTATCTCCCCGTTGTCAATGAGGTCTTGAATATAGTGGCGAAGTCGCAAACATTTATCTGTTTTATGACCTTTAACGCGATGCATTTCGCAGTATTCATGCTCCTTATACCATGAAGGTTTAGGAGCGTTGTCATCAAACGGTTGCGTTGTAGGATAGGTCATCATGTGGGCCGCATCCAACTGTTTTAGTATGACGGACAATGGCTCATTGAGGGAGGTGAATGTTCGTCGCTTTGGTGGTGGTTGAATTGGGCCCTTGGTCAGTTTAAAAGGTTGACTGGTTTGGACTGTTTGAACACGTTTGGAATCAGTGATTCCGTCTCCCACCATGTTTTTGTTTTTGTTAAAGATCTTCGGCTTGTCAGCGGGTTTGACACTTTGGTTGTCTTTAGATTGGGTTTTGAGGGTGCCTTTGGCAATGAGAGCCTTTTCTATTTGAATCCCTTTCTCGATAACCTCCTCAAAGGTTTGGACACAATGCATTTGGAGGTGGAAAGCTATATCTGGGTTGAGATTAGGGACGAAAATACTGACCAGCTGCTTCTCAGGGAAAGCGCAAGGGAAGCGACTAGCTATCCCTCTCCATCGTTGGAGGAAGCTAGCGAAGGTCTCATTTGGGCGTTGTTTTGTGCCGCACAAGTCTGCCATGGTGATGTCACTCTCTATGTTATACGAGAAATGACGCACGAATCTTTCCGCCAATTCTGGCCAGGTGAAAATTGATCCTCGTGGTAAGCGCGTAAACCATTCCAATGCTTGACCTCCGAGACTCTTAGGAAAAAGTCTGATGAGGTAATTATCACTATAAGACACCTCTTGACATGCCATGTAGAAATCTTTAACATGATCCCTTGGGTCTCCCTTTCCTTTGTATTTGTCAAACTTTGGCATATCAAATTTCTTTGGAAAGGGTTGAAGGGTCATTGTCTTGTCAAAAGGATAGGGGCATAGTTCTTCGTATTGGTATTTCCTAATACTCCCTATATTGCTTTCTTGTATGCTCGCAAGTGTTGCTTTCATAGATTGCACTTCTTGTGCGAGCAATTGTTCTTTAGTGGGAGAAGCGGGGATGTGTACACGATGATACCCTGTGTCTTCTTCTCCTTGGTTTTCTCGATGGAGTTCGTGGATCCTAAACTTAGGCTTTGACTTTTGAATGTTCTTGTTTGTGTCTTTCTGTACCTGGAAAGTAAGCAAAGCTAGTTGTCGGCTTAGGTTACTGAGTTGTTGTTGGATTGTGACTTGGTTTGTGTCTTCTTCTTCTAAAGGTTCTTCCTCTTCGTATTGTGGAGGTTCTTCCCCTGTCTCATGTTCTATCTTGTTTCTTCGTGGCACTTTGATGAGGGGTATTCTATGCCCTACCACTTTATCATTTTCTGCGTAAGAAGTGGAAGCATGCCCACCTGTTAAAATATCTTCCATATTGATAAGGGGGCGTTCTTCCTTAGTAGTGTCATTTGTAGGTAATATTGGTTCATTCTCGGTGGGCAATTTGGCCCCTAATTCCATGACCCGTGCCAAAACTCTATCTTTATTTCTAAGGAGAAACTCATCTAGTAGAGTGGGGTCAAAATCAAAGTCTGCGTGTGGTGATTCTAATTCGTTTCCACTATGGTCAACCATTTCTTCTATTTCCTTTTCTGCAGAAAATAGTGGTCCTAGATCGTGTCCGATAAATGGGTTTGACCCTTGTTTGTTAGAGGTTTCCCAAGCTTGCGCCTGTTGTTCCTCATATGTTTGTTTCTTTAAACCTAGACGCGTCTTGGGAGCCATGTTTTCGTGATAAGTTTCACTAAGGTAAGTTGTATATTTGTTCAAAATTCAATGACTACCCCTAAGTGAAACACAAGATGTACGTGTTAAGAGTAAATTAACAGTGTGAGAATACCAATGTGATAGAATGATAAAGTCACCAATGAAACAATCGTTTGGTACCAAAACTTAATCAAATGAAGTACCTCCTAGACTACGTTTCAAAGTAATTTGTGACGCCAGATGATTAACAAAATGCCTCCACTTATGCCAAGTTCAAAGGAATGAACAAGACGTAAGTAAATACATGAAGTTAAATGCGATCTCCCAATCAAGATATACGATGAGCAAGCTCAAGTCTGATTAAGACCTATATCTCAAAAAGTGCCAATTACGATTTGTGAATGACACAACAATATCACCAAGATATGTTAACCCACTTTGCAAGAAAGTGAAGTATTGATATCGAGTTGTTATTGATATAACATGCACAAATGGTAGTGCCTAGCACCTTTTGAAATCGAGGTAATAATAAAACCGAACAAAAAAATGCTCAAAGTATAGCTAGGAATAGTTAAGAATGTGTGCAGCGTAACCGTACAATATAGGTATTTATGTCGAGTTTACAAGAAACAAGACGTAAATATCGAAATTGTAATGATACGAGACAAACAAGCTAACTCCTCTATGGAAGTCCGCAGTGATGAACCACGCCTAACTACAATGATGATCTTGACGTGGGTATCAAGATCACAATGGCTACCAAATGACGTGAAAACACCTCCACTCACTTTAGACGTTTAACTAACCCAGCCGCAAACATGGATGGGCGTAAACGGACATAAAAGTGAGAGAAACAGTCGAATGGCAACACAAAGGTAATCACACCTCTTTTGATCAACAAAGTGTCAAAAGAATATGAAGGAAATAAATCAAGAAAAAATGACAAAAAATGCTAGCCTCACTTCGGCAGAGTTTCGCCTCGCCCTAAGGCAAGTAAAAACTAGGCGAAAGTAATACGTCACACGTTTCTCAAAAAGAAGGTTCACAACTCAACACTGTTTTAAAATGGTCAAAGTGGGCTCCTGGCCAAAGTATATTCTCCTAGGTGGTTCTCTCGCCCTAGGTGTTACAAAGTTGCCACGAGCGAGCGCGATTTACCCAAAAAGTCACACTGACTAGTTTGGGAGTATCTCGGCTTTACTTTACCCCCTTCAAGAACAGTAGGCAACTAGTGCGTCTACGTGTACTATCACTGGGGTCGCCACAACGGACAACTTGTAACGCTATCTCACAAAGGAATCACTAGTCAAGTAGGTAGTGCGGAGCACTTCCCGTTTCGTCCACAAGGTTCCCTCTTGCGTGGACTACTTTGGGGTTCCTGGAACCACCCCCATTGTTGTAGCTTAAGGCGTTATGCCAAAGGGGTTATGTTCCAGTTGAGCGGAGAGGGACGTACCCTTTTCCGAAACCTGCAATACAGTGTTTTGAATATGTTGTTCTTTTTATCTTGTTTAATTAGGTGTGGTTTGATTGAACACCTTTTGGCAACCTGTATAACAACTGTATTAGTAGTTTTTGATTTCGTTTTGATTCCTCCTTTCTTTGACAAGCGTTTTTAGGTCCTGCACTTAAGCGTTAGTAGTTCTCCAAGAAAATCACATTATTTAAAAGAGGATTAAGAGTTGCTTTTGATTCTCAAGATCATCCAAGGATGCAAGAGAAGAGCATACACAACAAATAATCCAACTAAAAAGTAAAGAAAATCTTTTCAATCAATGAACCATACAAAATTCTTGATAAATGTTCATTCCTTTAAACCAAAAGTGAAAGATGAAGTTTCCAATTTACCAAATGTTATAAAATGAAGACTAAAGTTGCTTTTGATTCTCAAGATCACCCTAAGGTGCAAGAGAAGAGCATACACAAACTTTATCCCAACTATATAGAAATGGAAAACTTCAAATCAAAGGACCATTGAAAAATGCTTTGTAAAAGGTTCATTCCCTTAAGCAAAATGAATAATCAAGTTTCCAAGTTTAATCCCAATGTTAACAAGATAGAGATCAAAGTTGTTTTTGATTCTCAAGATCACCAAAAGGTGCAAGAGAAGAGCATACACACACTTTGGTCTAAATCGAGTAAACATGGAAATACAACATTCATCAAAACATTAGACATGTTAGAAAATGACCAGTTTTAAAATAACAGAAAAACCTATAATTTTTGTAAGTATAAATCCCAAATTTATGTTTTCATTGCATATTTAACTTCAATACCTTTCCAACGCAAAAAAAATGGAGTCATTTCGAGTTCGGGAGCAAAAGTTATGGCCTTCGGAAGATGGGTTACGCATATGCTCTTATGCTCATGGGTGTGCACTTGACATGCACTCAAAAAATGTCAAAAAAAAACGTCCCTTAATCTACAAAATGGGAAAAATTTTCCAACCAAGATTCAATTTTGACAACAACCCATCACATTAATATATGAATAGAAGACTCAACGCTATCAAACATTAACATACATGCTCAAGAATTTAAGATTTTCAAGAAATTGACAAAACTAGCATGTAGAATGATGAAAAAGTAAGCTCTAAAAATGAAAACATGATGAAATCTTGAAATTTTCTCACCAAGATTTAAATTTTGACAGCAACCCACCACATTAATATGTAAATAGAAGACTCAGCACTATCAAACACTAACCTATATGCTCAAGAATTGAAAATTTTCAAGAAATTGACAAAACTAGCATGTAAAATGATGAAAAAGTAAGCTCTAAAAATGAAAACATGATGAAATCTTGAAATTTTCTCACCAAGATTAAATTTTGACAGCAACCCACCACATTAATATGTAAATAGAAGACTCAGCACTATCAAACACTAACCTACATGCTCAAGAATTGAAAATTTTCAAGAAATTGACAAAACTAGCATGTAAAATGTTGAAAAAGTAAGCTCTAAAAATGAAAACATGGAGAAATCTTGAAATTTTCCCCTCAATTCCAATTTTGACAGCACTTCACCTCCTTCATACCTACAAGGAAGACCCAACACATGCAAACTCAACAAAACATGTTAAGAAAAACAAGTTAGATCAACATGTGTAAAAGAGGGTTAGTAACCAAAAATAAAACTTAACTACAAAAACTTGAAATTAAGTGCAAAGGACAATGGAGTATGTCCCACCGGGCGTGCCAAATGTGTGCATGTATACTTTGCTTAATGCTAAATCAAATGAAGCAAGAACTACCACCTAAAATAGTTCTACAATTTAGCTAAAACAAAGCATAAACACCATCATGATAAGAATTAAACAAGGGTTAGATGCTAGCATTCATCAATACAAACTTTGAAACTAACAATGCTAAATATCTAAACTCCTCTATTCTCTAACAACAAATAAATGAATGGACCTAAGTAAGCTCCATGGCTATCAAAATAGTTGTCCTTAATGTTCCAAGAACCTAGGAATGGGGGCTAATCAAAGTTGGGCTACAAGACCCTTTTGACACCTCCCATATGACCCAAGCACTTTAAGAAAGAGGCTTAACTCTTCAAGATGATGAACTCTCAAAAGGGCAAGGTGCAAGCTCTTAGTCTCTTTGCTATATGCTTTGCATTTGCTCTCTTAGAAAGTTTAGGTGTAAGTAAAAAGGTAGGTGGAGGGCTCTTTATATAGCCCAAAGGATAAAGGATTCAACACATTCTCATGAATGTGGGATAAAGGTAAAACATGATTAGGAATGGATAAGGTTGCTTTATTAAAGGTAACCTTACTTTAGAAGGGTTTAATACATGTTTAGCAAGTCATGGGAGTTGGGGGTATTTTAATTAATCAAAGGTGATTAATTAATAGGTAGGTGTAAGCTTATAGAAGCCAATTAGAGGAATATTAGTGCGATTTAGGCTATTATAAGGGGATTAAATCAATTAAATATTGATTTATTGGTTAAATGGAAGGGAAAGCTAATTAATTAATAATAATTAATTAGTCTAGGTAGAAGGGGTGATTTATTAACGGAAGGTCGTTAATTAGGGTATTTGTTGGATAGGAAACTTAATTAATTAGCTTAGTGTAATTAATTAATGATGATATGAGGGAAAATGAGTGCTTTTGACGATATGTCGTTGATTTGCGAGAAAGGGGATAATTAGCACAATTTAAGTATTTAAATTGCTTGGGTGTAATTAAGGCTCATGTGAAGATCTCTGATGAGTTCAGTTTGTGGCAATTGGAAAGTAAGTTGATTGATTAGGCTACGTCAATCGAGTGACAAACTATGCGATAGATTTGTCGTCATATTGACATGTGCAATAAGATCGGTCATGGTAACCTTCTTGATGAAGTTAATCGAAAATATGATCCAAGAAGGCTTGGGCTATTTGGTTGAATGAGAAGATGGAATGTCTAGGTAATCCACTATACCAATCCAATGCTGGACCAGTTAGGGACATGGGAAAGGTTCACAAAAACAGAGCATCATCTTGAGCAATTAAGTAACACCCATGTTTGAAAGATCGCAAATGCTGGTATTCCTTACTATTAAAGCGGTTAAACTTAGGCATCTCCTAGTGTACGGGATATGGGCGAATGGGAATGGATGGGTGAATAGGTTTATTACAAATTTTGTCATAGGTGAGAGAATTGTGGGAGCCGGAAACAAATGCTTCTAATGTCTGCATCTTGTCCATCATTAACTTGATAAAGTCATTGTTAGGTTGTGAAGATTGGATACCCCTAGAGCGAAAGGAGGTTGTTGTGGAACATATGAAGAATACGACATGCCATATGGTGGTGTCAAATAAGGAGGCAGGAATTGAGAGACAAACATAGAGGGTATAAATCTGGACTGAATGACCGATGAAACAAGAGGTGGCTGGTAGTAGGTATGTGATGGTGGGACACTCGTAGTGACCCTGGTAGAGATGGGAGGTAGAGATTGGGGAATAGAAAGGACAACATTTTGAAATGGGGTAGAGGTTAACGACACCAAGGGTGGTAGCATTGTGATTGGTATATATGAGACAACAAGTGGAGAGGATGCTATGTTTTGGGTGGTGGATGAAGGTGTGGTGGAGACTAAGGGTGCAATAAAGGTGGCAAATGCGGTGGTCAAAGCTGGTGTAGGACCTAGCTGCGACACAACCAGGGATAAAATAGGTGAGGTCACTATACGTACCCAAAATTATAGGGTATTTTATCGCCAAAATGATGTTACACATGCCCCAATGATGATATAGGTCACCTCGCAAGGTGTTCAGAATCCAGGAAAGCTCGCCAAGTGTATGTTAGCATCCCAAGCACCTTGTCTAAGCTTTGTGTACTTCTACTTTATCCTCTGCCTTTCTTTTTCTAGCTTTTTGACCTTCAGTGATGAAACCTCGCTGCCCTGCCAGGGCTGCTCCAAGGCGGCGGTGTAACCACCACCCTGCTCAGGGCGGTCCTTTACGCGTTCTCCAGCACGTTCTTTTGATCGTGACTTGCATAATTTTTCAAAATTTACCAACTTTTCTCAACCGCCTTAGCTCGTATTAATGTTTTATGTTCCCTGGAATAGTGTTTCTTCATTGTTTAATGGTAAAAGAGTTCTAATAGGAATCACCTTTGGGTGAATGTGAAATCTATAAATAGCCAGCTTGTTTTCAAGAAAATGGCCCCTCAACTTCTCATTTCCATTGTTTAGTCTTTCAATTTCTTGCTTAGAATTCATTTTGTTTTCATGTTTGCATCCATGCTAGTTTTTCCTTTGTTGTTAGAAGCCATTCGATCTTCTTGCTTCAGTCTTGTTCATTGTTATTCATACAAATTAGTTTAGAGCAGAGTAGTGTCATTTGTAGATTGAATCCATTAGAGTTGCAGGTTGTGTTCTTCACAGAAGGTAGATTCTAGAATCTCTCGGTACACTTGTGTTGTATTCCCACAATAAATCCCGCTAGGAATTACATACACCAAGCTCTGTCACTTGCGCTGTCCCTCTCCTACTCACATTATATTCAGTCTATATCCAAAGCTGTCATTGTTCAAATACCTTCTTCTGTTGATGCTAGCATATACATGCTCTTCTGGATTCACGTGAACATGAAGGAACGAGGAGATCATTCTGAGGGGACAAAGTCATACACTATTGGATTCACCACTGTTCTGCAAATTCTAGGTTTTATCTGTCAAAGTTCTAGTTAAAACATATCAAATAGAGTAGTGAATTATTTCATTTCAGTTAAATTTCACTTTCGATATTGCCAAGGAAGCTATGGGGATTGATAGTTTATGAGAAAACTATGATTCATTCCTCACTTCTGAGGTAGGATCGAGAGTCTTTCAATTAAGTTAATCAGCTATTTAGTTATTTAGGATAAACTCACAACTGCACAGGCAAGTAGCTACACCACACTACCTTGCTTGTTTTAATTTTGTTATTAGATTAGTTGTCATTTTCTGAATATATTAGATTAGTTGCTCTTTTAATTCTATTAAAAATTCTATCAAAAATACAAAAAATAGAGGAATATATATATGTTGTAGATATATCTTGCATAATTAGTTTATTTCGTTTCAGTTAGGTTTATATTGATCTTGTATGACAATCACGGGACCTAGGGAGCCCAGGGAATACGTTTTTGAGCCAATCGTGCCTCAACCAAATCTTGTTGTAGCATTAACTGACATAGACCAAAATCTCAGAATTTAGGTCTTCCAAACAACAACAGACCTACAAGAAATCAGCACACAGCTAAGAGGATTAAACATAGAAGATGACAAAGCACACACGTTCTGGTCAAATCAGCCAAATTATAGACTACCTTGATAGATATCCGTATGACTGTAGAAGGACCTGAAAGAGAGAAAACATTCAGTTGTGATCCACTAGTCCCACAACCAGACGCAGGAGACCTCCTCATTGATATAGACACTAGCTTACATATCCAAGTTGCCAGAACACCTGTTAGGTACTCTGAGAAAATCATGCAACTTCTAGTTCTAAACATAGAGGCCGAAAAGGCATACGATTACTGGATACTCGGAATCAGGGATTGACTCTTCATATGACCATAGGAGGTCCACAACAACCATGAACTTACGGTTGTGATCCACAGGTCCCACAACCCAATGGGCCTACAAATCAATCAAATATTGACACCAGCTTGTGAACGCTGGTGTTTAGGTCCTCTCCACTTCCACCAGACATTATCACACAACTATCATTATTAAACGTAGCAGCTAATCAAGCTAAAGATTTCTAGACTAGACCAGAGAATCATCCATAAAGCACCAAAAGATCCACTACACATTTAGCCATTCCATTTTCATGACCTTTTCAGGAGATATATACGAAGCATCCATAGGTCATCTTCCACGTATCCCACAACCCATAGATCAGATCACGATAGAGCTCGATATTGATTGGAGCCTTCAAGCAGCTATCCTCACCAAACAATCTATCACACCGATTCAGGTTAGGAGGGCCTTCTTTGCCTTAGATTCACAGATCCCATTATTGTGTGTTGAAGACATAAGATTACCTAACTAGTTTATCTGCACCCCATGTATATTCCATCCCTACCAACTGTCTTGGCATGACCTCAAGAGGTCGGGTGCGAGGAAGAGTTACTTGTATTTCCCATGCTCGCAGACTTTTCCATCATACAAAATTGGTGAACCTGATGCTTCTGATTCAGAGTCATTTCTACTTTTCTTCCATCGTACAAAATTGGCCTTCACACCCACCACAAAATTGTGAACCCAATGTGAAAAATTGCTTCACTTTCACACTCTTCTTTTAGTTTTATCCACTTTCGCTTCTTCCCATTATTCTATGGGTATTTATATACCCCCCAAAATATGTCAGGATATAATGCATATGGCAGACCTCTCCTAGGTCTTGAAGCATACTACAATCAATTAAATAGACAACCATCACCCTCGCTCTCAGCATGGGGTGATAACTATTCAACTAACCAATTTTCAACACAAACTCCGCCTCAAAGGACTAGATATAGTTCTTCTTTCCAAATAGAGGAGTTGGATCAGCTCACTCAAACACAACAACCAGAGCCTTCAGGCTCAAACAACATGATGCTCACTAGAGAATCTGGTTCATCTCCTTGGGTGTTTCTTAGACCAAAAATTAGTAGACAGTCAGATCCATATCTATTTTTAGATGATGAATACTTAACATGTTATGCTAGGAGTGAACAACGCTCTCAAAATATGTACCCACCTATAGGAGGTTTGCAAACACAACCTGAGGTCTCGTTCCAAGAAAACACCCCCATTCCTCCACCTATAGGAAATGCCCTCGGTGAAACTTGGCAGGGCAACGATCAATTCATAGCAGGGTACCATATGCCTATACAACCTCAAGGTATACAACAACTGCCACTAAAGAAAAATACCATGTCTTCACCAAACGAGGTCATCTCAGCCTTAGTTGAGAAGGTTAGAGGGTTGGAACTTGCTCAAGCAAATCAAAATTCACAGTTCATGCAAGCAGGAACTTCCAATCCTCCACATCATCCCAGCCAAGTAGACCTCCTCATAGGAATAGGCATGTTGGGCATGCCTCCTCAGTATTTACAACAAATGCCAACTAGAACCATGTTTTCTAACGCCGCTCTAGTTGAGAATATAATACCTCCTGGCTTAGTACAAAACAATCCATTCCTGAGCAATGCTCCTCCATACTTAAACATGTATTCCAAATCACCATAGGGAGATATGTTCTCTTCTCCCGGCATGTTCACTCAACCACAGGGATTTCCTTATGCCCCTGCAAATACATATGCTATGCCATATCAACAACCCATTCCACCTCCACCCCCTCAGCAAGCACCATCAATGGTCGAAACCTATGCGATAGGGACTTATTCAAAATATTTGAAAGAACCTTTAGAATTCACTATATGAAGCGTCATGCTTCCAAGACCTCTCCCTGATCTACCCAAGTATAAAGGGGAGGGAGACCCGAATGCACATATTAAGGCCTATGCCACAGCCATTCGAGAACTGCTCCCTTGGGATGGAGTTGTTGCTAAAATATTCCCCAAAAATTTAGAGGGTATTGCCCTCGATTGGTATTACAGAATACCTGAAGCCTCAATACATTCATTTAAATAACTCATTTTAGAGTTCATCAAGGCATTCGACATGAAAAAATTGTTGAGAATAGGAATTAGGGAATTCTTGCATATTAAGCAAGAACACAATGAATCTATTGCTCATTTCATCCAAAGATGGCGTACAATCCTCTATTCTTCAGCAAGCGCTCCAAACATGGATCAGATGGAACTATGTGATTTATTCCTTCATTCTCTTAGTAGAGAGATAAAGGAAGAAGTCCAAAAGTTCCCACTAAGAACTTATGATGAAGTGCTCTAGAGCGCTCTCCGAATAGATCAAGCTGCAATAGATAGCGGTCGCAAGACATATGGAACAAATGGGAGGTTAATCATCCCCAACCAAAACACTACGACCTATCCTACTACCACAAATGCCAATCAAGGACCTAAAATCCTTAACAAAAACCACGGAGTGACAACAGATGGAGTGACTGACCAAACTAAAAGAGAAAACATTGTAAATGTTCCACCACCAGTTAACAATCAACAAAACAACAATTTTACCCCAACAATCAACGCGGTGGATTTTAATCATCCCCAACAACAACAACAACAACAATGGTAGATCCAGACACAGGGTCCAAGTCAAAACTCAACTGGATATCAAAACCAAAACCAAAGGAAACAAATGCAAAACTTTAATCCTAATAGTCAACAGTTTAATCAGAGTTTTGGACCACAACACGTGCCAAACCAACAACCTAGGAGTTATAATCCCAACTCGTATTGTGGTTTCCACAAAATTTGAGGCCATGACACTAGGAATTTCCATGATTACAATAAGTTCATGCAATGTTTTCCAGAAGAACAAAGACAACTCTTCATAGATATGTTCTTAACAGATTCTATGACACCTATGCCAAATACTTTCACAGGGGCAGTTTCCCCTCAAAACGCACCTCTTAAGATCTTCAATGATCCACTTCCAAATCACAATAACAATAATAAATTAAATCCAAATGGGACATGAACAAAGGTGTAATGATAGGAAATAACGATCATGAAGCCTCAACTTCACTAAATCCACCTGTCACACCACAATTAGGAAATCAGCCATGAACCAAGATAGTTGGTCTAGTGGAGTTAGATACTGAGCTGCATGTAGAAGCCATAAAAAGAACACAAGAATATTCTTCTCAACCGAATCCAATCTATCCACTAGAGCTAGATAACATTCAACAAACGTTGGTAAAACCCTTGGGTGCTTATGATTTAATTAATGACTTAACAAAGACCTTCTCTCACATCTCCTTTTTGGACTTGTTGAAAAACTCTCCTGCCCATAGGGCTGCTCTTTTAGAAGCACTAGGTCTAGGTCATTTAATTAACATCACTCCACCTCCCGAAACACAAGTAAACCATATAGACTTCGATATCCACCCTCCAGGGCAGCCAGATAGGGATACCGAGTTTATATTCGACATAAAAAAATGCCAACAGATGCTGAAATTACACGTAGAGGTGATCCGACCTTGCATTTACAGGTGTGGGTTTACAATAATTATGTTAAATGTGTAATGGTTGATGATGGGGCAGCAGTTAACATTGTCCCCTTCTCTTTCCTTCAAAATCTAGGATATGGAGAAACAAACTGTTCCACAACAAGAAATACGCTAAGAGGTTATGATAGCCTTAAGGCTACTTCAATTGGGACTATAATATTACCAGTCACCTTAGGACCCAAGACAATCCTCACCGAGTTTTATATCATAGATCGGGAAACCAACTATAATATGATCCTCGGTCGACCATGGATACATCGCATGAAAGCAATCCCTTCTACATTATTCTAGGAAATAAGATTCTTACACCTAGGAAAGATATTCGTAGCAAAAGGTGACCCAAAACCATTTGACATACACCTAGTAGACCTGAAGAAAAGACCAGGCGTTCACTCTGAGTTTGAACTCCCAAAAAACCAACTTAACAAACCAATCGACTCAAAACCGGAAGAAAAATTAATACCTATAACAGAACTAGAAATTACGAACCTAGTCAAGGGCATCCCAACCCTCAAGGATGAAGCTAACATTGTAGAAACAATGTCATTAGGAACTACTACAAAAATTGTCAAATTACTAGAACAAGATCTACCAATTTTCCTACCATTTGATTCCATAGGTATGGGATGTACCCTAGGAGTTGGTTCTCTTCCAGTAGAGGAACTTTGCATGGTAGAAGTAACCGAAACAGAAGAAACAAATGCAAAGAATGTCCCAACATCCATTTTTCCTAGTAAATATTGGACTCTCCACTTCGATGGAGCTAGATGTCGCTATGGAGCTGGGGCAGGTGTGATCTTTACTTCTCCTGAGGGAAAGATCCTACCTTTTGCTTTTAAGTTAAACTTTGAATGTACAAACAATGGCGCTAAGTACGAAGCCCTCCTCCTTGGCCTCATCATAGCCAAAAGGATCAGTGTTAATGACATCAGAGTGTTAGGAGACTCACAATTAGTTGCAAACCAAGTCTCTGAAGTATATGAGACTAGAGCTGAGCACTTACAGCTCTATAAAATAGTGGTATTAGATCTAAGCAAAGGATTCGACTTCATATCCATTGAGGCAATCCCATGAGAACAGAACCTTCTCATAGATTCAATAGCAACCTCAGCTTCACGTTTTACCCCAAGTAATGAGTTGGAAGATACAAGTTTCAAGGTATCACTTCGTACTGAACCATTGGTGAAGAAAATATCAACGAACCCTCTTCTAACACATGCAGTTGAGAATGAGTCTTCTATCTTACATCATGTTGACAGTGATAAAGTCACTCTTGAATATCTAAATGCCCATGTAAAGCTACACCTTGCTCACCGTATAGTTGATCTTTCCCTAATACCACACTCCTCTTCCTACTTTGGAAATCCCATGGTAGAGTCTCCTCCACAGAAGGATCTCGATATCTATGAGATAGGAAAATGGAGAAAGCTTGGAACTACCTCCAGCCCCACCTAAATTTGAAGAAGGTAACACTTCTTTGATAGAAGAAACCATTGACATAAACATTGGAACAGAGGAAGAACCAAGAATTTTGAAGTTGCGATCCTCAATAAGTCCGGAAGAAATAGAAATACACACCAAAATCCTTAAAAAAACATCAAAAGGATTTTGCATTTAATTATAAAGAAATGACGGGTATCGCACCACAAGTTGTGGTACATAATCTCGTCACTAAACCAGATGCAAAGCCAATTAAACAGAAGTCAAGACCAATGAAGCCAAAAGTGGCTCTCATGGTAAAAGAGGAAGTAGTAAAACTTCTCCAAGTAGGATTCATCAAGATCGTTGACTATTCACAATGGGTATCTAAGATCGTTCCCCTCCTAAAAAAGAATGGGAAGATACGCATTTGTATAGAATTTCAGGATATTAACAAAACTTGTCCCAAGGATGATTTCCCATTACCATCCATTGACGTTATCGTTGATGCAACAACTAGATTTGAACTGCTGTCCCTCATGGATGGGTTCTCAGGGTACAATCAGATTAAAATATCTAAACAAGATCAAGCCAAAACCACATTTATAACTCCCTGGGGAACTTATTGTTATGTTGTCATGCCATTTGGTCTTAAGAACACCGGTGCTACGTATCAGCGGGCAATGACTTATATATTCCATGATCTTATCCATAAAATTGTGGAATCATATGTGGATGACTTGTTAGCCAAGGCCAAGAAATGCTGTGATCATCCGGAAGTGCTCCGTATCATCCTCTCATGACTAATTGAGTATGGTGTCACATTAAACCCAGAGAAGTGCATGTTCAGTGTAACAGGAAGCAAACTTCTAGGATACATTATATCTTCATGAGGGATTGATGTTGATCTGGCCAAAATACAGGCTATTCTCGAAATGATCCCACCTTCGGACGAGTCTGGAATCAGGTCATTTCTTGGGAAACTCGGTGCAATCCAAAGGTTCATCCCAGATTTAAGCTTTTCCATTCATCCAATCAACAATCTACTCAAGAAATATTATAGCATTGATTGGACTGAAGATTGCAATGAGGCCTTCAAAGCAGTTAAGCACTTCTTGTTGTCACCACCCACACTAATGCCTCCCAAGCCAGACCGCCCTTTGATCCTATACTCACAAGCCACTCATGTCTCGCTGGCCTACATGTTGGCTCAAGAAGACAATGACAAACAAGAACGCACGATCTATTTCATTAGCCAAACATTGCTCGATTATGAAACACGTTACACACAGGTAGAGAGAGAATGCCTTGCCATAATTTTTGTAACAAAACGTTTGAGACATTACATGTTAAACTAGGAAACAAGGGTCATTGTAAAGACAGACCATTTATGAGCATTTCTCACACAAGGATCTTTATCTAAAAAGTCTGGCCATTTCATAACCCTAATGGGAGAATTTGAGTTAACATTCGTAAACCAAAAATTGTTAAAGGAAAAATCATTGCAGACTGGTTAGCTGACAATCCACTAGATGGAGGCGAGCTGGTAGATCTAGAATTTCCCGATGAATGTGTATACTTTGTCAAAACCAGACCCCCCATTTCTACATGTCCCTGGTATACCGATATCATCAATTTTATCATGGACCATACATACCCGGAAAGTGCCACGTCACAACAAAGAAGGCGGTTACACATTATTACCGCTAAATATGTTGTTTTAGACCAAGTACTCTATCACAGAGCCTTCAACGGCATGCTTCTAAGATGCATTGACATAGAAGAATCCAAGAGGATTCTTCATGAATCCCATAGTGGGATATGTGGGGGCCACTTTGGTGGTCACGCCACCACTCGCAAAATACATCGGATGGGCTATTTTTGGCCCACTCTCAAACATGACGTAGTGGAATTTGTACGTAAGTGCCACAAATGCCAAGAATTCTCTCATGAGATTCACATGCCAGCACAATCCCTGCAACCAATAGCGAATTTGTGGCCCTTATCTATGTGGGGTTTAGACTTGATAGTGAAATTATCTCCCTCATCAACCGATGGCCATAATTTTATAATCACAGCCATGGAATATTTTACCAAATGGGTGGAGGCCATGCCTCTCACCATCGTACTAGGTTCGGTGATTGCCAAATTCATTTTGAACCAAATTATCTATAGGTATGGTGTCCCACAAGTCATTATCTCAGATAATGGCACATCCTTTAAGAACGATGAGGTTCGTGAGTTATGTAGAAAGTTCAAGATAAACCATCACACAGCCTCTCTTTACTACCCTCAAGCCAATGGGCAGGTTGAAGCGACAAACAAAATGTTGAAATTTATTCTCCTCAAAACAATCAAGGAGAAAAAATGAGATTGGAATTTAAAACTATATCCAGCCTTGTGGGCCCACCGAACCTCAATAAGAACACCAATAGGAGCAACTCCTTTCTCACTGGTATTCAGAGTAGAAGCAGTTCTCCCACTTGAGGTTGAAATACCCAGTCTCCGCATCTCATTACAAGGGATTCTTGATGAAGAAGCTTATAGGGAGGCATGCCTCTCTCAACTAGAAATCCTAGACGAGGCCAGATTAAACGTTGAACAATGACACAGAGCCTATGTTGATCGGATGTGCCAGTAGTATAACAAAAAATTCTATGAGTGAGAAATATATGAAGGAGATCTAGTTCTAAGACTAGACAACCGGATCGATAAGAAAACTGGCGAAGGAAGAAAGTTCCGGCCCAAATGGTTGGGCCCATACCAAGTCATGAAGGACTACAGAAATGGTGCATATCTCTTGTGCACACTAGAAGGTGAGGAATTTGGTGAAACTGTCAATTCCTTACACCTTAAGTGGTTTTACACATAAAAAATCAAATTCATTGCTAGTACATTATAGCTACCTACATTGCATTAGTCTTTTAGCTACTTCATTTTGTCCATTTCGTAAAAATGGTAGTCCAGGAGCTTACTCTTAAAACAATCTGTTACAAATTTTTGAAGATATTGGAAAAAATATTCATATCACATCTCTTCAAACATTATCAAATATTTTCAAATCTTCTCATCAATTTTGACAGACAAACATTGACAGAAACCATACCAAGACCTACATACTTGGCTTTTCTCTTTCTTTCTACTAGGTGAAGTTGTCCTTGCCCATGGTCTGTTCTGGAAGCTTCTTGGTGTCACATATATCCCTCTTAAAATATATTGGAATGAAAGGATATCCCAAAGTTCATAGATCAGAAATGTCAAAATCAAATGAAATCAAAAACACCAAGCAAACAAAATATTTTATTTTACACACTTCTTTGCCCCATCAACCTTTGGTGATAAGCCCACATCTCTTACCGGTGATGTGAGGTTAGGAAAGGAAAGAAATGCCCTTACTCACCTGTATCTTGCCTTTGGTGACAAACCCATGCTTCTTACTAGTGGTGTGAGGTAGGGTGTGGGGGGTCCAGTCACATAAACTAACAAATCTTGGTATGCTAAAAACACAAGTCTAATTATGTTAAGAAAAAGTAAAATATCCAAATATCCAAATTGCAAAGAGATCAAATCCTCAAAATCAGATTTTGTCAACCAAGTTGCCATTTATGAATCTAAGTCTAGATAAAATGAAAATTAAGTGGTCTTCTAAGCTTGGTAGTAGTTCTGAGTAGGGTGGGTGTGTAGGTCTAAATTTGGTTCTTGTTCTTGGTTTGTCTGTCTCTCATCATTCCATTCAATCAAACTCATACAACTTGTGCCCTTCCTAATTCTTGGTGTTGAGCCCTCGCGTCTTACTAGTTACATGGATTTGGGATTGGGGAAAGTTCATCTCTTTATCACTATGCATTCATCACGTTTTTCCAATATAAGAAGGAATTACAAACATTTCCCAAAGAGTTCAAAAGTTCAGTACTACCATATGTTAGTATCATCTCATATCAGCACTGCAAAAACATATATAGTAAAACATTCTATTTACTATCATTTGTTGTCCATTGCATACATTCTGGAAACATGAAAAGAAAATATTCTAAAAACATCTAAAAACACATTTAGAAAATGAGTCACAAAATTCAAGATACCAAGAGTCTAGATCCAAAGATATATATATATATATATATATATATATATATATATATATATATATATATATATATACATATATACAAATTAGGTTTCGTATACAATGCCATCATGCAGTGGGCATGGTCAAAATTCTCAATGACCCTGGAAAGTACAAAAATACTTGTATAAACAACCTAATAAAGGTCACTACAAAAATAGCCAAGTGGCCTCTCAATCCCTATGGGATCCCTCAGAAGGCGCACAATCACATCTAGGACTCCGGCTACACCGGCGCTCTGAGTGCACTAAGGGCTCACGGTCCTGAACAGTAGCTATAGTCTCGCTATGAGAGTGGCTCCTCCTCATTAGGCACTATGCAGCCCTATACCCGAATACCTTGGCATGGAGGGAAGTCACCATCTTGGCCACGTGCCAAACAGGGGAAAAAACATCAGGATGCCTACCGGCTGCTGAAGGCTCCCCTGCATTCACAGATAGCTCAGCACGAGTCTTCTCCATGGGGAGAAACAGGGTGTCAGTACATACCCGGCGAATCAAGTCTCGCCACTCATCAGAAGTCTCTGTAAGAAAAGGAGAAAACAAATTAGAAAATAATCAAAAGGTGAAACCAAGGATGAACAAAAAGAGAGATAGCAACTAAGGCAATTCTAGCTAAAATAAATATCAAAAGAAGAGTGACAACTCACTCGGATCTCCAGGCCTCCAAGAAGGATCTCTGGGATCCGCACCTACCATGGATACCACCACTGACTAGTGTCCCCCTCCTACGTCTGGAGCAACATGGCGTCCTACCACATACTCATCCTCTCCACCTAGGTCCTGAGAAAGTAACTCCTCTGAGACTAGAGTCACCCTCTCCGTGCTCTACTCTGCCCTCTCAGCTTGTAAGATCTCTTGAGTGTCATGCCACTCGGGATCGCTATCCTCTTCCCCACCTGAATCATTGTTCTCCATGTCCTCGGTCTCCTCCTCCATCTCTCCCCATGTGAACTCCTCAGACTCGGAGTCTATATCAATGGGATCATCACTGCTATGGGCAGGACTGGCGGCAATCTAAAGTAAAGGTTCCTGAGGAGCACCGGCTCTCTCTCGAGCACGTACCACCCTCCTAGCTATAATAGGTACGCAAAGAGTAACAACAGTCCAACCTCGGCCTCTAGGACCTCCCCTAGCCTCCTGAAATGATCTGAACACTGGCACCACTGGGGAATTTTATCAATATAAGCAAGGCTGAACTACTGAGGAACTCGATCGAAGGGGTGTGTCTCTACCTTCCCTGTCCTATCCACAAGCTACCCTGTAGTAGAGAAGGAAATCAAAGTAAAGGTCTCCTCTCCCCATACCCCTGCCATGGCCTGATAAGGAGTGGCCTCCATATCCTACAGTAGTTAGGGAAGCAACTGGCTGGTGGGGTGCTCTAAGAACTGTCATCCTTGTCCACATCGCTGCCCTCACGGCCCCGGGATCCTCCACCTCTACGCCTCTCCCATAAGGGATAATGCACTCATAGACCCAGCTCATAACTAAGGTCAGATGGCTCAGTGACTGTCCCTGTAATCGAACCACCCTGTATAAGTCATGATAGGTGGTCCCAAGTATATCGGCTCCCCAGGCATAAATCCGACCATGTGCCTCAATCTGTGTGATGATGGGGGCCCAGTAGTAGAGCAAAGTATCCCCTCCCTTGTCCCTGATCAATCTCGAAGCAAGGATGCCCATAATGGCCTGGTGGATCAGAGGGATGGGCAAGCCGGGAATAGAACGAGCCTTCACCCCCTTCTTCAAACCAGTGGAGACAACTGCATCTCCCATACAGGTGGCCCACTGAGTCACCTGAGCTCTGGATACTGCTGTATCAAATGAAAGTCTCCTCCCAATAATCGGGACTCCCAAAATGTGGTAGACATCCTCTAGGGTGATGGTCCACTCACCCCTAACACCTGGAAATCGGAAGGTGTTCCGATCTACATCCCAGTAAGAAAATAAGTCACATAGTATGTGACTGGTAGGTGCAACGTGGGGGACCCGTGTGATACTCAATATACCTACCCTCTGGAGAGTATCCTACTTAGCCTAAGAGAGAGCATATAACAATGCTGGAAGCCAATCACACTCCCTCTCTCAGCTCCATCTAATGTACTCTTCCTTCTTCTGTAAAACACCCAAAAACACGTAAAAAGAAGCAAGTTAGTGTCAATATTGCATTGGAAAAATCATTAAAGCAAGTAGGAACACTAAAAATGCAAAAATGAATTCAAAATAGTGTTGTTTTAACACTCTGTATAGGACCGTTGCCCTGAGCAGGGCGACGGTTCCATAACCACTGCCTTGAAAGGCAGCGGTCCTGTCCCGTGACTACAAATAGGTCGCATGCCCTAAAAATGCTCAAAAACACAAAAATTGACCATTTTAGCTAAAACGAAAGCCTACCCATTAGGCGTCCCCCCTAAGAGACACATTTAAAACTAACATTTCTAAAAATAACCCCCCCACAACAAATATTTCATCATTTTAACATTTTGGGTGCAAAAACGCTAAATCAAGAACTAACCTGAGATCTCACGGGTCGAGGCTCTACTCGCGGAGGCATGATCGCTATCTTGCTACAAGTGTTTCAACTATACTCTCGTCGAAAACTGTCACCGTGGGTCCCAGAGCTCAAAAACTATCAAATCGACACATGTAAATGAATATGAAAATAAAGCCTGTTTTATATATATATGGTGTTTTGACTCATTTTTGAATGCCCCTTTCGTAGGTTTAGAGCACCAACGGAGGTAAGTTCTTATCCCCGCGCAAATGGTAAGTCCTCATTTCATACTAATTTAGTATTATCTACACTTGAGTCCTCTTTCCATTTTGTAGGTAGCGGGAACTCGGATGATGACATTTCGACACACAGGCATGTCAGGTATAATTTCTAGCTTCCCATTTTGGGACCACCATACTCAGACCCACCAGTTTACGCCTCTTCATGGTTAAAACACTTCTCCAAGGGGGAAATATGTACGTACCCAAAATTGTAGGGTACTGTACCACCAGAATGATGTTACACATGCCCTAATGATGATACAGGTCACCTAGCAAGGTGTTTAGAATCCAGGAAAGCTCACCAAGTGTATGTTAGCATCCGAACCACCTTGTCTAGGCTTTGTGTACTTATTTTTATCCTCTACCTTTATTTTTCTAGCTTTTTGACCTTCAGTGGCAAAACTGCCACCCTGCTAGGGCGACGGTCCTTTATGTGTTCTCCAACACGTTCTTTTGATCTTGACTTGCATAATTTTTCAACATTTACCATATTTTCTCAATCACCTTAGCTCATATTAATGTTTTATGTTCCCTAAAATAGTGTTTCTTCATTGTTTAATGGTAAAAGATTTCTAATAGGAATTACCTTTGGGTGAATGTGAAATCTATAAATAGCCAACTTGTTTTCAAGCAAATGGCCCCTCAAATTCTCATTTCCATTGTATAGTCTTTCAATTTCTTGCTTAGAATTCATTTTGTTTTCATGTTTTACATCCATGTTAGTTTTTCCTTTGCTATTAGAAGCCATTCGATCTTCTTGCTTCAGTCTTGTTCATACAAATTAGTTTAGAGCAGAGTAGTTTCATTTGTAGATTGAATCCATTAGAGTTGCAGGTTGTGTTCTTCTCAGAAGGTAGATTCTAGAATCTCTCGATACACTTGTGTTGTATTCCCGCTAGGAATTACATATGCCAAGCTCTGTCACTTGCGATGTCCCTCCCCTACTCACATTATATTCGGTCTATATCTAAAGTTGTCATTGTTCAAATACATTCTTCTGTTGATGCTAACATATACACGCTCTTCTGGATTCATGTGAACATGAAGGAATGAGGAGATCATTCTAAGGGGACAAAGTCATACACTATTGGATTTGCCACTATTATGTAAATTCCAGGTTTTATTTATCAAAGTTCTAGTTAAAACATATCAAATAGAGTAGTGGAATATTTCATTTCAGTTAAATTTCATTTTCGATATTGCCAGGGAAGCTGTGGGGATTGATAGTTTCTCAAAAACTATGATTCATTCCTCACTTCTGAGGTAGGATTGAGAGTCTTTCAATTAAGTTAATCATTATCTAGTTATTTAGGATAAACTCACAACTGCACAGGCAAGTAGCTACACCGGGCTACCTTGCTTGTTTTAATTTTGTTATTAGATTAGTTGTCATTTTATGAATATATTAGATTAGTTTCTCTTTCAATTCTATTTAAAAATTATCAAAAATACAAAAAATAGAGGAATATATATAATTTGTAGATATATCTTATATAATTAGTTTATTTTGGTTAAGTTTATATTGATCTTGTATGACAATCACGGGACCTAGGGAGCCCAAGGAATACGTTTTTGAACCAATCATGCCTCAACCAAATCTTGTTGCAGCATTAACTGACATAGACCAAAATCTCAGAATTCAGGTCTTCCGAAAAACAACAGATCTACAAGAAATTAGCACATAGCTAAGAGGATTAAACATAGAAGACGACAAAGCACACATGTTCTGGTCAAATCAGCCAAATTATAGACTTCCTTGATAGATATCCGTATGACTGTAGAAGGACCTGAAAGAGAGAAAACATTCGGTTGTGATCCATTAGTCCCACAGCCAGATGTAAGAGACCTCCTTATTGATATAGACACTAGCTTACATATCCAAGTTTCCAGAACATCTGTTAGGTACTCTGAGAAAATCATGCAACTTCTAGTTCTAAACGTAGAGGCCAAAAAGGCATATAATTACTGGATACTCGAAATCAGGGATTGACTCTTCCTATGACCATAGGAGGTCCACAACAACCAAAAACTTACGGTTGTGATCCACAGGTCCCACAACCCAACGGGCCTACAAATCAATCAAGTATTGACACCAGCTTGTGAATGCTGGTGTTTAGGTCCTCTCCACTTCCACCAGACATCATCACACAACTATCATTATTAAACGTAGCAGCTAATCAAGCTAAATATTTTTGGACTAGACCATCAAATCATTCATAAAACACCAAAAGATCCACTACACATTTAGCCATTCCATTTTCATGACCTTGTCGGGAGATATATACGAAGCACCCACAGGTCATCTTCCACATATCCCACAACCCATAGATCGGATCACAACAAAGCTCGATATTGATTAGAGCCTTCGAGCAGCTATCCTCGCTGAACAATCTATCACACCGATTCATGTTAGGAGGATTTTCTTTTCCTTAGATTCGTAGATCCCATTATTACGTGTTGAAGACATAAGATTACCTAACTAGTTTATCTGCACCCCATGTGTATTCCATCCCCACTGGCTATCTCGGCACGACCTTGGGAGGTCGGGTGTGAGGAAGAGTTACTTATAGATTCCCATGCTTGCATGTCACTTTTCCATTGTATAGTCACCATGGTAGGAGGTGGAGCTGAGGTGGAAGCAATCATTAGGAATGGAGATAAGGATACGGGCTTGCCATAGATCAATTGGCCCGAGGCATCTCAAGTGGAGGCATGGGTGAGGTAGTGGCTCAAAGCAACGGGATTCTGATCTAGGAGTCATGCAAACTCCGTTTCACCTGTAGGAATGGTGATAGGTTGATTAGGATCCATGGATGATGAGATGGAAGGTGGCAAAGGACTAGGTGATGAAGGACTAGGTGGGAGCAGTAATCGACTAGTGTGAAATACGAGGGTGCTTTCCTGACTACGGGTTACTACCATGTGGATAGGAACTGATTTGGTGAGACTGTATTATGTTTGAATGGCTCAAAATACAATAGAACTAGGAAAATAGTCAACGGTAAGTAAATTAGGCCGGCTGGTGAACTGTAAAATAGCACAGGGTGACCGACGCCGGTTTGGGTAAACTAATGCCGATTAGGTTTAACCAGTGCCGGTTACTATGAAAAACTAACAGTCTGTTAAATGATGGTCTGAGACTGAAAATTTTCACACAGGATTAGATGTAAGGTAACTGTGATTGAAGTAATGACAATATGAAAGGTGATAGGAACCTTTTACAACTCAAAAATTGAAATAGGTGTCTTTTGGATAGGTATCAAAGAAGACTTTAGATTTACGTCGGTTGGGTTAAACTGATGCCGGTTAAAGATAGCTATAGCTGGCTACTGTTAAATTGAAACAGAGAATAAGAAAAATGGTTGTGATTTAAAAATTTGGTGTTGAATCAAACCTAGAAGTCTGAGGATGATGTAGATGTGGTCCAAGCACATTCAGACAAAGTTAGAATACACTGACTATGATTGAGAGTGTGCAAGGAAAGAAAAAAATGATGATTGAAAGCTCTCACCTCAAAACAAAAATCAAGAAGAACACTAAGAAAGAATGTTCCTAGAGTGCCTATTCTATTACGTTTGTTTAGCTTATGCTATTTGTATGGACTGATTGTTGTGAACAGAACAATAGAATTTCTTGGTGAGGAAGGCTTCCTATGAAGAAATAATTCTAAAGGGTGAGGTTTCAGGAATGTTATGGTGGGGGCAGGCTTCGCTCTGAAGTATGACTCGACAAAGTAGCGAGTTGGGTGCCCACTGTACCGTGATCATGTGATCACCTACAGCTTCTTCCAGACATGATGTTGTTTAAGAATGTATGTATTTTGAATTTTTGTGTGGTTTGGTAAGACTCATAGAAAGAGAAAAGGCTTTTTCTATGATTTGTTTGTCAACCATCAGTTGGTCATGACTTCCAGCGTATAGGTTGCCCTCAATTAATGTGAGCTAATGAGCTAAATCAGAATGCACTGCACTTTTTTAAAACCCAAATTGAAAGTACGATATTCGATGATAGTAATAGATGAAGATGAAGAGGGATGCTCTTTCACTAAAATGCAGAAAACAAGAATAAGAAGGTTCTTTTTAAATACACCAAAAGAAATGTGTCTTTCGGAGAAAGCAGAAAGAAGAGAATGTTACCAAGGAGAAATTCTTAATGTGAATACTATTAGAAGGGAAACAAACACATAATTTTTCACCTAGGCATGAAGAAAGATGCAAGGAACCCCGAATGGGTCCCACCGAGTGTGCCAAAATGTTTCACCTGATTTCTTAGTTTTTTGAGAAGTAATTGATGAAACAGATAAGGTAAAGGTGGTAAAAGGAATACTTGGTTTGGGATGGTTGAAGGTTGAATGTACACGTATCTGAATTCTGAATCGAAGTGATTGTGAGACCTTCCTTTTGGCTAGGAGGAACTACATGTATAAGAACCAAAACAAGACCACAAAAGAGAGTTAAATGATATAAGCAGTAGACTGCCTAGCATGTGCTAGATCCTGGAAGTGCGATACTTCCTAGATGGCTGTCAGTCCACTATTTAAAAAAATTCAATGTTGAAATCAATTAAATATTATCCTACTGTAGTTTAATATGATTTAGGCATCTCATACAAATGCAATAGGCTAGATCTAATCTAACAAGCTAGGTTAGAAGGAGATCCAGAGGTCAAATAGGTTGGTTATAGGAAAATTTGAGCTAACAGGCTAGGTTAGATACAAATCTAAAGGTCAAATAGGTGTTCAGGTAGGTATAGGTCAGAAAAAGGCTATTAATTTGGTAGAGATTAGGTGACACAGAGATCGATGACGGTTTGAATGTAACCAGTGACGGTTTGACTGTAACCGGCGACAGTTAGAAATGAACTGACGACAGTTAAGTCGGGGTTGGTGGAGTCACATAGTCTAGGTTTTTGGAGTTTTGGGGTGAAAGTGGAGTGGGTAGCAGATGGGAATTGATCACAGAGGGGGTGCAGATATGTTGCGAAGGTCTGAGATTACTGAGGAGGTCAAAATGGGCAATTGGGCCAAGTATTAGGATGAGTGGGTATGAAAGGTGACTACAATTAGAGAGAGGGTAAAAGACTAGGCTCATTTTACCACAAATACTATAGCTAATGATAAGAAAATGAAACAGATGGAAGGAGGATACTTACTCTTATGTGAGGTACAGGTCTGAAGAATAATGAAGAAGTTACTGCATTGGAGAATGCAGGGAAGAAAGTTTCACTGTTGTGCCAGTGTATTTGGTTGCCCTTGATCACCAATCAATCTTCGTTCTACTGTCGCATCTAAAGAGATCGAACTTGAGATCAAAAGTTTTTCCAAAACAATACAACCAACCCTTAACAACCCGTATTAGAAAGTGTTTCCCTTGTTCTTAGATTGTTTCTTTTGAATCGTTGACAAAATAGATAAGGTAACGGGCATAGGAGGAATACCTGTTGAAATGTCAGTTGATGGGTTGTTACATGCGTATGACTTCTGAATCCACAATTGACCGTGAGAGCTTCCTTTTGGCTAGGAGGAACTACCTGTAATGAAAGCAAGACCACTAGAAATAATTAAAACATATAAGTAGTGAACTGCCTAGCATGAACTAGATCCGAGAAGTGTGGTACTTCCTAGATGGCTGTCAGTCCACTGTTTTTAAAAAAATTAATGCTGAAAAAAAGGTAAATCCTATTATTATTTTAAAATGATTTAGGTATCTCACTTAAACCACAATAAGAAAACAAATCTAATCTAACAGGCTAAGCTAGAATAGAATCCGTAGGTCAAATGGTTGGTTCTAGGTTCTGTAGGTCTGATAAAGGTCTCGGGAAGGTCACGGTTGAATTAGGGTGTGATGAAATTAGGTGGGTAGGTATCCATTCTAGGCTATGTAGGAAAATACAGAGACCAGCATCGGTCAGGGGTGACCGACTGCGGTTAGGTGTAACTGGTGCCGGTTACTGTGAGATCTGGGAACATCACAGAATGGGGTTTTTGGTCCTCTTTATGGTTGCACAAATGATTTCAGTTGGTTGGGCTGAGGCAATGGGTGACTGGAGTAGGATTTAGCAAGGTTCTTCTGGGTCTACAGAGGTGAAAAGTGTTGGATATGGTCAATAAGGAGCAAGATAGACAATGGGTGATAAAACAATGATAAAATGAAATAACCAAGAAAGTATGATATTATACTTACTTGGATTTTGTTCTTGAAGGCTTGTGTGTGATGGATGGAGGTGCCAGTGACGTATTTGAAGGCTACAAGTGATTAGAAATTGAAGAAAAGCTTCTGTATGCACCCTCTTCTTTTGTTTGGATAATTTAGAAGGTGGCTGGGATGGTTGTGTAGGAGAAGATGCTTAATCTCCTTCCTTGGATGTGAGTTCTTGCTGGAATTGGCTCTCTGAAGATGTGTTATCTTTTGAGCTCTCATTATTTCTCATCAAATTTCTCCCAATGTTTGCTAACCTTGAGAATCAGGTAGTTCAGGAGTTAAAAAGGGGTAACCGACGGCGGTCCGGTTTAACCAGCGGCGGTTAGGGGAAACCGACATCGGTCAAGGCAGGATTTTCTAGGTTTACCAAACTTAGGGAGATCCTCCTGATTTCCTTGGATCTCATGTTGTTATCCCATGGATTAGACTGGGATCTTCTTGTGAGCATGTGGGAATGTGGTTAGAGGGAGTGTAGGCATTGATTTTTAGGGTTTGGGTAAGTCTTAGTTAGTTATAGTAACTTGCTAAGAATAGGTCTTAAGGTGAGTTAGCTTGGTGAGGTGTCTAAGTGAACTATATGTGTGGATATTATTTAGATAAGATATTTAAATAATAAATATAGTGAGGGTAAAGCATTAATTTAATTAAATTAATTAAATTAATACTAGTGTGGTGAAGGGGGCCATGGCTAGGTGAAAGTGATGAAGGGTACTTATATGTCAAAGGATGAAGGGGGAGTGTGACCTAATTTTAGTGTCTACATTTTGCCCCTTTTTGTTGCATAGCTTGTATTGGTAAGTGATGCTAACAAAAATAAGGTGTGGTTAGCCCATGTGAGGGTGAAGGTGATCCCCCTCAAACCAGGAACTGACGAAGTAGCCGGCTGAAGTGGTGAGTGGTTTGATAAAAGGGTAAATGTAAAGGAAAGGTAAATGGGTGTAGGGGAAGAGGGTGAAAGGTATACTCGGGAAATCTAGGTAATGGGTCAGGGTCAAAGGTAGCAGCAGTCAAACGCACGCACACATATAAACTAAAGCACTCTACCAGGTTGAAGAGCTGGAAAACTCTACATTGTCTAAGGTCGATAGGTTTATCCAAACAAGGGTGAAGTGAATCTGGTATCCAAGGTATAGGATAAGGTCAGGAAACACAACATAGGTTAGGTGCAGGAACGTTTAGGTATGTTCCAGTACACCAAAGGTAGGGTCAGGATAAACAGTCATGGCAATAGGCTAGGTAAGGTCATTAGGTCAATCAACACAGGTAATAGTGCTGCAAGGTATAGCGAACACATGAGGTCAAAGGTCACTAGTGATGGTCTAGGTCCAAATATCGAGATCATAGCATGGGTAAGGCCGAGGTAGGGGTAAAATAATAAAGTGTCAATAATAGACGCACGGAGGTTGAAGAAGGTGGAGGGCCAGAGGTGAAGGAAAATGGGTTCAAGTAGGTGTAGGGATGGAAAAAGAAAAGGGAGGTAAGGAAAATGAGGTAAAATGAGGGGGTAATGAGTACACAGGGTAACCGACATCGGTTGTAATGAACCGATGATGGTGTAGGGTAACCGACGGCGGTAGTCTAGGGCAACAGACCGGCAACGGTTAATGGTTAACCGACATCGGTTGGGTCGAGTAGGGTATAAAAAGTGGATAACACGTGTTTGAAAATTCATTTGTGCATGTGGAAAAGTAGAAAAGGACAAGAAGAGAGAAAAGAGGAAAAGGAAAAAATAGTATAATAGAGAGCTTGGTTGGTGAGCCACATAGGTGAGAGTGGGTGAGTGGGACGTGGGGCCGTGAGAACGGGTGGCACGATTCATGTGGCTGAGGAGTGGTTTTACAGTTGAGGATGGCAGAGGCCAGAGAGGGCTTGAGAGGTCCACCCGTAAAGTGGCCTGATATACCGCCATGGCGTCGGCAGAAGGATGAGGTAAGCTCTACACCATTGCTTAATGATTTGATTAATTAAGTAGGGTAAAATATGGGTTGTAAGAAAAATGTGGGGGGAAGTTTTGAATTTAGGATTGGGAGATAAATTGGATATAATTGGGGTGGGGGAGGTTGAAATGTAGGTCAATAGGAGTGGGACGGGAAGTAGGGAAGGTGTAAGTAAGTTTGGTTGAGTAGTTGGGTTGATTTGGTCAAAATGAAAAAATATAGTCAGGGGTTTTGGCATTGTTCATTATCACAGTGACCGGTGAGGGTCCCTGTAGGCCGACGTCAGTCATGTAGAAGTGGGATCGGTCATGACATTGGTGACCAATAGTGGTTAAAGGCTACCGGTGACGGTTATGGGTAACCAGAGTCAGTGTGAAAATAAGGAAATGGGGCCAGAAATAGGCAAAAATGGGTTAGGCAGTGGAAACAGATGGTCAATGGGTAGGGTAAGATATGTAAAGGTGTGGTTTAAGAGAGAGGGGATGATTTGTGGTTGGGTTGGTTAAGGATTAGGGTAGAGGGGTGTCAGGAAGAATAGGTGGTTAGGGGGTGAACACAAGGTAATGTGGAACATGCATACTAATATATAGTGTTGGTTGGATGCAGGCCCAGGATGAGCTGCGGATGAGGGATCAAGAGCCGCTTATATTGCTAGAGCTACATGGATAGGTGATGTTCAAGGAGTGGAGCCACATTGATGATGTCGGCCTGATTGGGATCCGCCGTTATGGGTGGGTTGTGAGAGAGCAGAGTTTGATGGTCGCACTCATCGAGAGATGGGATTCGACGACTAACACCTTCCACTTGCCGACAGGGGAGATGACCATCACCCTGGAGGATATATATAGGATATTGAGACTACCGATTAGTGGAGACCAGGTGTACTCAGTGACATCTGAGGTCACGGTGGGGTGTATAGATGAGGTATTTGGAGAGAGAGCAGGCAAGTTGCATTACCACAATGCCAGCTTGAGTTACAGAGAGGTATATGCTACCCATCCTGAGGAGATGTGGTTGATAGTGTTGCTGTTGGAGGTGATCGGGTGCTACGCATTGCCAGATTCAGAGGGTGGGAGATTCCCATGGTCACTGATGGGTGTCCTTCGGGACATGATGATTGATCATACCATTTTTTCTTGGGCACCGACTTTCTTGGTGCAGTTATATAGAGAGTTGTGGGCCTACAGACAATTGCGGAGATATAGTCTGTGTTGCACTTTCCTTCTACACTATTGGGCTTATGAGCACATTACATGTGTGTGACCGACAGGCCTACCCCGAGTAGATGCATTTGAGTCCAGAGTCATTCGATTTGGTTGTAGGTGATGGGAACTGGAGGGTAGTGTATAGAGAGCCCGGGCTACATACGATGTAGCATATTATAGACAGAGACTGGAGAGCCTGTCCAGTGTGGATATAGTCTGGAGACCCTATGTGACCTATCCCTCTTACAAAGGGATGTATACAGAGCTGGAGGGACTACAGTTATAGAGGTGGATAGAGGGACACCATGCCAGGGAGCATGAGATGATACCTGTCGACCGAGTGAGGTGACAGTTTGGTTTAGTGCAGGATGTGCCCCTGCCCTTCCCACGGTATAGGAGAGATGAGGTGGAGAGACCTTTGTCTCCACCCCATCTAGAAGAGGCAACAGGGGAGGAGGAGGAGCCCATGGACCATAACACAGATGATGCAGGGGTGACAGTAGCATACAGCTGGTGGTGGGCCATACAGAGGTAGGGTCAGGCAGGGACAGCTGGGGGGCAGGGGCCACAGGTACATGCCAAGAGGCCAGAGCCATAGATACAGGTAGAGAGGTGAGAGCCTTAGGTATAGGTATAGGGGGAGGATCCTAAGCTACAGATACTAGTAGATGGTGTGATGAGACCACTACAGACAGTCTCCAGTGAGCAGACACAGTCGTGCACGTGTAGTGTCGAGAGTGTAGGTGGCCGACGAGCCCGAAGGAGAGAGCAGAGGACATTGAGCAGTGCATGGGGGTCAGCATCAGATGTCGGGCCATCTAGTGGTAGATGAGGGACAATATGTCACCTATTTTTGTATTTTGGATGTATACCGGCCTGCGAGCCAAAGAGATATTGTATGTATTTTTTTGTTCATGATACCATCCTACGAGCCGAAGACATTTTTGTATTGGATAGTGGCCTGCGAGCCGATGATGATTATTTTGGAGATACACATTTATGTGATACAGATGTACATTGTATTGATACACACATGTATATATGAGGAGATAGATGATATTCAGGTGATGCTTGTTGTGATGTGTATGAGTTTTACTTTATTACTATATGGTAGAGTCAGGTCATAGGCATGGATCGAGTTAGGTCAGTTTAGGCATGGATTGAGTCAGGTCATGGTTTAGGCATGGATCAGAGTCATCGAGTCAGGCTAGGTTTAGGCATGGATTGAGTCAGGTCGGTTTAGGCATGGATTGAGTCAGGTTGGTTTAGGCATGGATTGAGTCAGGGTTGAGTCAAGTTTAGGCATGGATTGAGTCAGGTTGGTTTAGGCATGGATTGAGGCATGGATCGAGAGTCAGGTTGGTTTAGGCATGGATTGAGTCAGGTTGGTTTAGGTTTAGGCATGGATTGAGTCAGGTCTGGTTTATAGGCATGGATGTTTTATTTCAGGTATTTTGGTAACAAATGGTAATGTAAATGCATGAGATAGTGTAAAATGTGAAAAAATGTTGAGAATGTGAAATAAATATAAAGTGGTAAAAGGTATGTGGGATATGGTTCAAATGTCGAGGTTTTTGAGATGAATAGGAAAACAAGTAAGGGTGAGGAAAATGGTTAGGGTAAAGAGTGGTCGAGCTAACCTTCCAGGGCCCCATGCCCTAGAAGTGCTACCTACATAGTCCCAGTGAAAAGGGACCTCAGACCGATGTAGTTCTCCCATAAGCTAGGGAAGAATATGATAAGATCGAAGAATAGGTAGGGCGGTTGATAGTTAGGTTGGGTTTGAGGTCATAAGTATGATGAGGTCAAGATCGATTAAGTGAGGTGGAATATAGGTAGATAGGTATGGGTGATTTTAGGTCATAGGTATAATTAGGTAGAGGGCATTGACGTTGGGGTTTGAGAATAGGTAGATAGGTAAAGGTGATTTGAGGTTGATGAAGGTGGGATAAGAGGGGGCAAGAAAGCCACCCAATTGGCAAGGATCAAAACGTATGAAACACATCTTTAGAGAGGCCAATGAACGTAAGACCTAAAAGACATTACACGATTGATTACTCTAAGAGTGACGAATAGTCACAGAATCACCAAATGTCGTAGGTGCAGTGGGTCCCTTGAGGCAGTATGAGGTGAAAAGACAACGGGTAATGAGGTGCAGCTTATTGGGTCATAAAATGGGAAGTAGAATGCCTTGGGCAATAGAGCCAAGATCACAATAGGAAAGTCCATGACGAAAAACTTATTTTTCTTTTTCTTTTTTTTAGATAGATATATTTTTAGATCGATGCGGGAAGTCTATATGGGATGAATACATGGCTCCTTGAGGTCTTCGCAAAGCTGATCTATGTGGGAAGCTTCTGAATTTTATTTTTTAAGAACATAGTCTTCTCTTTGGAAAAACTATGTAGAGAGTTGTGAGCTTTTTATAGCTTTCCTTTGAGGGAGCAGTCTACTTATAGCGACAATTGAAGGTGGAAGATGTCCTTTTGAGGGATTCATCTTTTATATTGGAAGTTTGACTCAAGGAGTGGATCCCTTATTTTGGAAGATGTCCTTCTGAGGGATTCATCTTGTTTGTTTTGTTCTTTGGCTTTTAAGTCATGGATGAGACTATAATGAAGCATTTGGTTCTTGTTGAGAAGGAAAAGGTGAATGACCATGGGATCTCATCTAAAAAGAAGATGAAAAGTATCCATGAGAATCATGCCATGTGTAGAGACGTGGTGCACATATTTAAGAACAGGGAAAAGGGTGACGGGTAATCACATGATCCTTGTTTAGTCGTTGGAGATGAGGTATGGAAAAGGTAAATGGCGCTCAAGGGACAAACATGAACTAGATAAATAGTGATGTAGGACTAGAGGTCAACAGTAGAATGGTCGAAGATGTAATGTGTTAAGGGGCTCAGGTTTGGGTTTACCCTCAAGCGAGGACAACCGATAGGCACCTGATCCATAGGTATGAGTTACAATGTATGGTCCAAGCCAATTAGGAGAAAATTTTCCCCGTTTTCTTTTCTCTACTTTGGTTACGTGTTGATTTTCTTTCAAAACAAGATCACCAACTTGGAAGGTACATTCATGAACACATTTTTCATAGGCACGCTTGATGCATTTTTGATAGACTTGGAGGTGATCCAGAGCGTTAAGATGACGTTCGTCTAATAACTCCAGTTGTGCTAAGCGGTCCTGACGAAAGTCATCATCAGTAAGCATGTCATGGAGAGAAATGCAGAGTGAGGGGATCTAGACTTCAAGAGGTAGAACAACCTTGATACTGTAGACCAGTGAAAAGGGTGTAGCCACAGTGGCAGTGTGAATACTAGTACGGTATGCCCATAGAGCAAAAGGAATGTGCGTATGCCAATCCTTCCTAGTATCATCAACCACTTTCATGAGAATTTTATTGAGGGTTTTGTTAGTGGATTCAGCTTGGCCATTGGTTTGTGGGTAATAAGGTGAGGAGAAACTAAGTTGAATGCCGAAGGCGTCGTACAAAGTTTTTGCAGTGTTTTATTTTTGAATTGTTTTCCATTGTCAGTGATGAGGCGATGAGGGACACCAAAGAGAAAAATGATGTGATGGTTAATAAACTCACATATTTTCTCGGCTTTTGTGGAAATGAGTGGTATGGCTTCTACCCATTTTGTGTAGTATTCAGAAGCAGTTATGATCCATTGATGGCATTGGGAAGAATGAGGATTGATTTCTCTGACAAGATCCAAACCCCATTGAGAGAAGGGCCAAAGGTCACGAGTGACCTGTAAGGCATGACTGGGTGTATGATGAAGGTTGGAATGTTGTTGACATTTCACGTAGCATTTGACATAGTCACAACAATCATGATTAAGGGTCGGCTAGTAATAGCCTAGGCAAAGAATACGCTTAGCAACAACAAGGCCACTGAAGTGACCTCCACATATGCCATTGTGAACTTCTTTAATGGTATAGGGGATTTCAGAGCTAGTGAGGCATCGTAAGAGAATACCGTCAAAGCCTCATTTATAGAGAAGGCCACCCATGATGACATAACGAGAGGCCTTTTTGAGAAAGGCGCGTTGTCCATTACATGTGAGATCAGGAGGCAATATAGAAAGGGAAAGGTAATCCGCAAGCTACTTATACCAAAGATCATGTGTGTTCAGTGAGGTAGTTTGGATGAGGTTAATACAACAAGATTGATAAGAAGGTCTTGGTATGCATTTTATGGTAATAAAGATGTCTGAATTGTCAGGTGAAGTGGGTATTTGAGAAGCGAGGTAGGCCATGGTATCCACGAATTTATTGGTGGATCACGGAACGGTTTGAATTTTATAGTGGTCAAAGGTAGTCAACATGATGCCAACGTAGCATTTGTATTCTTGAAGTATTTCATTATGACACTGATAAACACCATTGACTTGGTTTACTACCAGTTGAGAATCACCAAAGATATTAATGGACTTAACGTCTAAGGCATAGGTGGTCATGAGACCCAATACGAGTGCTTCGTATTTGGTGATATTGTTGGTGCATTCAAAGTCGAGTTTAAATGATAAGGGCATGGGTTCACCCTCAAGAGGAATGAGGATAATTCCTGCACCACCCCCACGCTGACATTTGGAACCATCGAAGAATAAGGTCATTTGGTAAGGGTTGTCATCCAAAGAGAGGTGAGCAATGGATTCGTCAGGGAAATCAAAGTTTGAGGGTTGGTCCCTGGTAATAGGTGCGTCAGCCAATTGGTCAGTGATAGCCTGGCCCTTAATGGACTTTTGGTGGATGAATTCAAGGTCAAGATCAGCTAAAAGCATAAGCCATCGCGCGGTGCACTGATTTTGATAAGGTTTAGCGTACATGATGTGTAAAGGGTCAGTGTTGGTCACAACATAGGTTTTGTGGTTGAGTAGGTAATGGCGGAGTTTGGTGGCAATGAAAAACTAAGGCTAAGCATAGTTTTTCAGGGTGAGTGTATCAGGTTTCATAGTCTAGAAGGGTATGGCTTATATAATAAACCACCTGATCCCTATGTTGTTCATCACAATGAGTGAGCATGGCTCCCAAAGAGTGATCGGTAGCTGATATGTATAGGTAAAAAGGTTGGTCATCTTTAGGTGGGATAAGTATGGGTGGTTGGAGAAGGTATTGTTTTAAGGCCTCAAAAGCTTTGTGGCAGTCATCATCCCATTTGAAAGAGACGTCCTTCCTAAGCAGATGATGAAATGGTTGACAACGGTTGGAGAGTTGGGAAATAAATTGGATAATGGACTGCAATTTACCTTGCAGGCTACGGAGTTGTTTGAGGTTCGTGGGTGGAGGCATTTCCAGAATGGCCTTGAATTTTTCTGGGTCAACTTCTATACCACGTAAGGAAATGATAAATCCCAGGAGCTTTCCTGAGAGAACCGCGAAGACACACTTTTTAGGCTGAAGGTGGACGCAATATTTAATGAGGCGGTCAAAGATGGTTTTGAGGACAGAGAGGTGCTCGACGCGGCATTTAGATTTAGCCAAGAGATCATCCACATAATCTTCCAATATGTGATGCATGATATCATGGAAGATGTAAGTCATAACACGCTGATATGTAGCACCAGTGTTTTTAAGGCCAAAAGGCATGACTCGATAGTAGAAGGTCCCCCAAGGGGTAATGAATGCGGTCTTGTGCTGATCCTCTGAGGCAAGAAAAATTTGGTTATAACCCGAGAAACCATCCATGAGTGAGAGCATTTCGTGACCCGCGGTAAGGTCTACCAGTTGATCAATACCAGGCAGGGGAAAGTCATCTTTCGGGCAGGAAAGGTTGAGGTCACGAAAGTTCGTGCAAATGTGGAGTCCCCCTGTTGCTTTCGTGACAGGGACAATGTTAGAAATCCAATGAGGATAATCAATGGGTAAGATGAAGGAAACCAAAAGAAGGCATTGAAGTTCTTCTTTGACAAGAAGAGAAATGCGAGGGTGCATTTTCCTCAGCTTTTGTTTGATAGGTTTGGCATCGGGAACGGTTATGATATTGTGGACCACTATGGTGGGGTCAATACCAGGCATGTCTGCGTAAGACCAAGTGAAAGTGTGGTTATGATCTCAGAGAAAAGAAGTGAGGGCTTCCTGTTCAATGGCATCTAAAGATTGTCTGATCTTTAGGATGTGTGGGTCATCCTGAGTATGAATGTTGATCTCGATAGTCGATTCATTCAACATGGTTTACATCTCAGAGGGTAATGACCGATGAATATATGAGTCTTCTGCACCAAGGTAGGTGAGTATGGATTCATCATCCTGACATTGAACAATGTTAATGGTCAGTGTGTCATCGTTGATCATCTCAGGATATAGGAATGGAAGAGTGGAAGGGGCCTCACCTTCGCATTGATAAGTCAAAGGCCCCAAGGAAATGGTGTTTATGAAAAAAAAAAGTTAGGAGGGATAGATTCAGGATCCATCAACTCCGTCGGTGAGGGTGGTGATGAAGGTGGAGAAGGGCTAGGGTCCTCAATGAATTCAATGTGGGCCTATTTGGTAGAAGGTTTGGGGAAGCCGATACCACTACGGTCATTATGTTTGTGGGTGGTACATGGAATAACGGTATGGCGACCCTGTTCATAAAATCCAAAACCAAAACCCTTCCATGCACAGTGGTGTAGGAAGGTGTGGGTGAAATGGTGATTGGTAAGTGATTGGAAGTCAGTGGAAAATGGGTGGGGTTGTGAAGGTGGTTCAGGTGTGTAGGTGGTAGTATCAAGTCCCCCATAGGTGAGACTAGTACGAAGATGAGGAGGACCATAAAGGAGGTGTTCTCCTATACGGTGATCATAGCGAGGGTGTTGGTGAAGGCTTCCATACTCGCATGGAGTAAGGAATGTGTTGACGCTATATAGGCAGTACTCCCCCAGAGTGAGGCGTTGAAAAACACCTTCCAAGGGATCAGTGGTTGGTATGTGGGTAGCTGGTATGGACGATGTGTCAGAGGTCAATGCAGAGGTGGTGTTAATGGATTGGGTAGCTAATGGGTCAGCCATGGAGGTTATAGCAGTGGTAGGCATGGAGGAGGTACGTGCGGTGAAAGCAACGGCTGTACTGGTAGGTGTGGGTGTAGGTGTAGGTGAAGCAGTATTGGTTGCGGAAGTAGATGGCTTGACCGGTATGAGTACGTCGTTGGGTCGGTAAAGCATGTTACATGTTTTGAAAGGTGATGGGTTAGCTGGAATGGTATAAGTGTGTCCTTCATGTTCAAACTTTACACAATGATGCAAAGTGGAAGGAACGCAACCCATGACATGGATCCAGGGTCTACCGAGCAACAAGTTATATTGGAATTCCCCCTCCAAAACATAAAACAATTTTGGAACAGTGCGGGGGCCCATGTGAATGTGAAGGATGACAGTGCCTAGTGTGGAGGTGATAGCGTCATTGAATGAATGCAACATGACCAGATGTTTGTGCATGTAATTGTCAGGTATGCGCATTTGAGAAAATGCATGGGATGAAATGATGTTAATGCTAGCACCTCCATCAATCATCACATGGCGTACCCATATGTCATCAATGTGTACAGAGATGAAGAGGGCTGGGTCTGGGTCATCATTTTGGTATGGCGCGATCTCTGCCTCTGAGAAGCTAAGGGAGGCCACTTGGTGAACAAGGTGAGGTGAGGATGAAGGTGGTAATTTGGTGAGAGAGGCTACATGATGGGGTGTGATAATGGATGCTACGGGTGTAGGGTCATTGGGTAAAACCTTGATAGATTGAAGAACCTCCATAAGGGCTTGCCAATGGGATTCCGAAGTTTGGATGAGGTCATATAAGGACATTTTGAGGGGTGATTGGTGTAATTGTTTGAGCATGGTGTGATGTGTGACACCATTAGAAATGGGGTATGTGGGGCCATGGATAGTTATCTTAGGTATAGGTGTAGATGGTATGTTGGGTATAGGATTGGTTGGTGGGTCAACTGCCTTTTCTTTACCCTTCTGTGCACGTGTAGTGACATGTACCATGTTGATTTGAGGGAATTTGTCAAATGGAGAGGGTGTAGGGTAAGTGGTATAACGACATGAAGGGCAAAAACCTACAGGAGGAGAAAATCCCTGTGAGGTCAGTTGGGTGCAACGACATTTGGGTGGTGGCGTGGCAAGTTCTCTGATGCGAACCATGTTAATTTCAAATTTTGTGTGTGGTTCTGGGAGCTGTGAGGGTGGAGGTTGTGGTTGTTGAGTATGCAGTGTGGGAATGGGGGTAGGTGAAGCAAGATCCTCATCAAGAAGGTCATCGTCATCAAAGTTGGTTTCAAGTGGACACAATTAGAGAAGGACGATTTTCAAAGCTTTACATTTCTCCACATCATGCCCTAGCACACGATGGTATGCAAAAATTTTGGTATCATCAAACCCTTTTGGCTTGGGTTTGAGGGGGTCGTAAGGTCGAAGTGGCGGTAATGTAATAACAGATGTCTCGAGGAGGTTGGTTAAAATCTTGGCATAGGATCCTGCTAGTGGATCACAATGGGAAGTGAATGTGGGTTTGGGCGTAGGTGTGATCGGCTGTCTGGGAATTATTTTTGGAAGTGTAGGAACAGGTCAAACTATGGGTTTAGGCACCGGTGTGGTTTGAGGTATCGGTCGGGTTCGTTTAGGTATGGGTACAGTAGATGGATGGGTAGGAAGGTGTGGTTTTGGTTTGACTACCTTGTTGTGGGGTAGTGGGGTTTTGTTTTTGGGGTGCACCTTCTTGGGTAAAGGTGATGTGGGCGTACAAGGTCTAGAAGGAAAAGCAGATGGAGGAAGAGGGTGAGTTACCCATGGGGATAATGGGGGTGCTATGAAGGTAGATGACGTAGGTCGTGCTTGGGGTGTGAGGGACAATGACTGAAGTGTAGTAGGTAGTGAAGCAACTGCTGAAGCTATCGGAGGTATTGGTGGTAAAGAGGCTGCAGGTGTAGGTATGAGTCATTTTGTGTGACTAGGTAGGTTAGATATTTGTGAGGCATGAATGGGTGATTGTGGTATTGGGTTATGAATGGGTGAGGGGTGCTTGACCATGTTAGGTAGTTGAGGTCTTAAGGTAGATATGGGACAAGTGCGGGTGTGATTGGTGCGGTAAGGGTATGAGGTTGATGAGTTTGTTTCTTTAGCTTGGGTGTCGAAGTAGGTGTGGTTTTGGAGGATGTAGCTAAATCCAGTTTAATAGGTGGATGAGTAAGGCTGGTGGTCAGGGTAACCCCTAAAGTGGTAATAGGTTTAGTGGAGGTAAATATTGTGGGTATGGGTTGGGGTTTAGGCATAGGTCGGGTTATGGGTAAGGGTGAGGTGTGAGTGCTAATGGGTATCGTAGAAGGGGTTGCAACAGTAGTGGTTGTATGTGGTTTAATGGGTGGAAATGTGCTTGGGTAGATAGTGGAGGTGTCATCGAGGGATCTCTGCATTTGTGTTGAGACAAGGAGTAAGAGGCACCCCCATAACAAGGCTCTATCCACATACTCTAAGTGATCAGCCAAACGCAAGAATGGAAAGTTTATGGGTGGAGCTGGTGAAGACCTAATGGGAATTCCCGTAAAATGAATCTTGGAGATAGGGAATTGGCTGGTTTCAGCTTCCGTGGGTAAGAGAACTGAAATTAGGTCTGTTGGATGTCGAGTAGTAGATGGAGAATGATTTCCAAGAGGCAAGGCTATCCCTACCAATTCTATGATGGGTGGAATTGATGATGGGAGTTCCTCTATGAGGGGAGGAATAGATAGGTGCTCCTTTATGGGTGGAGGAGATAATAAGTGCTCCTCTGTAGGTGGAGGAGATAATGGGTGCTCCTCTGTGGGTGGAGGAGATAATGGGTGCTCCTCTATGGGTGGAGGAGTCATGGTAGGTAAAGTTTCACTAAGTGGAGAAGCTAGGGGTGAGAGGGTCTCAATGTCAGTAAAATACTCCTCTGTAGGAGATGAAGGGTGTTCCTTTATTGGTGAAGGAATAGTGACAGTTGGTTCAGATGTGGAAGGAGGGTGTCGAGCTAGGATTTCCTCTATGGAAGGAATGTGAGGTAATTGAGATGCGGCAGGTACCTCGTTAAAGATTGCGTGAACCTCACGGGTATGGGTATCATGAGTGGATGTCTCACCAGTTTGATTGGATGAAGGGGCATGATTGGGAAATGGTTTTTTAAAGATTTGTAGATTTTGGTTAGGGGCGTGGCATTAGGATTATCCACAGTCAACTCACCTTTCTCGAGCATTTCTTGGACAATATTCTTAAAAGTGATGCAGTTGCCGTCACTATGACCCTTTACACAGTGATAGTTACAGAAATCTTGTTCCTTATACCATGCGGGCATGGGGCGAGCAGGGTCAAAACCAGTGTGTGGTTTTATGGGTGGAAGGGTGATGGCGCCAACTTTGATCAACTTTTCTAAAACAGAAGAGTAAGGTTCCCCAATTGGGGTATATTTTCACTGCTCTTGTCTGAATCAAAAAGCCTGTACAGGTGATAGATTAGATGAGGGTGTGGCTTGATTAGATGGAAGAACTGGGCCGACCTTGAGTACCACTGCGTTAGCAGTACCTTTAGCCTTTGAATAACTAGTTGGGGGTTTAGAAGAAGAAGAGGTTTCCTTCGACTTGAATACCAAATTCTTATTTCGTAATTGGATTTTCTTCTCTTCGATGGCCTGAATCTCTAACTTTCGTGCCATAGTGAATGCCTCATCGAATGTTCTGAAAGTTTGGACCTGCAAGGTCGGGGAGATATGTCTGGTGCAAGCTCGAGTGAAGAGCTCGATGAGTTCAGTTTGTGGCAGTTGAAAGGTAAGTTGATTGATCAGGCTGTGCCAGCAAGTGACAAAATCTGTGATAGATTCATCCTCGTACTGACGTGTGGAATATAGATCGGTCATGGTAACTTTCTTGGTGATGTTGATGGAAAAATGATCCAAGAAAGCTTGGGCTACCTGATTAAATGAAAATATGGAGTGTTTGGGTAACCCACTATACCATTCTAATGCAGGTCCAGTGAGGGACATGGGAAAAGTTCTCAAAAGTAAGGCATCATCATGAGCAATCAAATAACACCCATGTTTAAACGAGTGCAAATGTTGTTGTGGGTCTTCCTTACTATTGAAATGATTGAATTTCAGCATTTCCCAATGCACAGGGTATGAACGGATGGGAATGGATGGGTGAATAGGCTCATTGCAAATCTCATCGTAAGTGAGAGTGTTACGGGAGCTGGAAACCGATGCCTCCAGTGTTTGCATCTTGTCCATCATCAATTTAATTAGGTCATTGGTGGGCTGTGATGATTGGATGCCTCCTATAGCATGAGGAGGTTGGTTTTGGGTGTATAATGGGTGGGGCATTCTAGTGTATGGGGCTGCCATGTAAGGTGGCAGAGAAGAAGGCAAAGAAATAGGGGGTACATACTCGGAATGAATGATAGATGAAACAGGCGGTTGTTGGTAGTATGTATATGGGGGAGGAAGGGTCGTGGTAACCCTAGTGGCAATAGGGGCTAATGATTGTGGAATAGAAAGGATGACGTTTTGAAAAGGGGTAGGGGTCACCGACACTGGAGGTGGGAACGTAGCTATAGGTATATGTGAGACATGAGGGATGGATGAGGTTGTGTTTGGGGTAATCAATGAGGGTATGGTAGATGTAATGGGTGCTACAGGGGTAACAGACGTGCGACAGTCATAGTGGGTATAGGACCTAACTGTGAAACAACTAGGGATAAGGTGGATGCAGGTAGCATGGAGCCAGATGGGGCTGATGCAGAAGTGGGTGCGAGAGTTGGGGGGATAGATACGGGCATGCCGTATATCAACTGACCCAGGCATCTCGAGTGGATGAATGGGAGAGGTAAAACTACAAGGCAGCAGGGTTCTGGTCAAGGAGTCATGCAAAATCCTCATCTCTGGTAGCGATATTGGTAGGCTGGATGGGATCCATGGCTGGTGATAAAATAGAGGGTGGTGAAGGACTAGGTGGGAGTGGTTGGTGACTGGCATGGAACACGAGGGCATTCACTTGTCTTCGGGTTAGTACCATGTGAACCAGTACTGATCAGGTGAGGCTACTTCTCTATAAATAATACAGAGAATAGCAGAAACAGGTGAATCTGGTGATAAAAAAAATGGATGAAGTGACAAATGGTGAGTGGAATGTGAAACAGGTTAACCGATGCCAGTTAGGCAAAACTGACATCGGTCAGGGGTAACCGCTGTCGGTTACTGTGGAAAATAGATAGTGAGTAAACAGTGAAGCAGAAGGGGAAATCTGACAAGTATGCCAAATCTAGGAATATGTAAAATGTCAATGGAAAAAGTGACAGTGACAAAGACTATGGGAAGTGGAAGAAAGTGAAGTGAAATGGTCCTTTTGAATAGGTTAGCAAAAGGACCTAGAATCGATGGTCGGTTGGGCGTAACCGATGGCGGTCAGATGTAACCGATGATGGTCACTGTGAAATTGAAACAGTGATGAGAAAAAGTGGTTGTGAATTAGAATTTGATGTGGAATCAAACCCAGAAGTCTGAGAATGATGAAGATGTGGTCCAGACACACTCAGATGAAGTCAGAATACACCGACTATGAATGGGAGTGTGCAAGGAAAGACAAAAATAATGATCGAAAGCTCTCACCTCAAAACACAAATCAAACAAAACACTAAGAAAGAACGTTCCTAGAGTGCCTATTCTATTACGTTTGTTTAGCTTATGCTATTTAGGGACTGACACATGAATTGTGAAGTAGAGTTTTTGGTGAGGATGGCTTCCTACAAAGAAGGAGATCTAAAGGGTGAGGTTTCAGGTTTGTTATGGTGGGGGCGGGCTATGCTCTAAAGTATGACTCGACAGAGTAGCGAGTTGGGTGCCCACTGTGTCGTGATCGTGTGATCACCTACAACTTCTTCTAGGTAAGATGTTGTTTAAGAATGTATATATTTGAATTTTTGTGCAGTTTGGTAAGACTCAGAGAAAGAGAAAAGGATAGAAGTGTTTTTCTACAATTCGTTTGTCAACCATCAGCTGGTAATGACATCCAGCGTATAGGTTGCCCTCAATTAATGTGAGCTAATGCAGAAAATCAGAATGAAATGCACTTATTTTAAACCCAAATCGAAAGTATGATATTCGATGACAAAAAATAGATGAATAGGAAGAGGGATGCTCTTTCACTAAAATGCAGAAAACATGAAGAGATGATTCCTTTTAAATACACCAAAAGAAAAGTTTCCTTTAGAGAAAATAGAAAGAAGGAGTGGATTACCAGGGAAGAAAATTAGTGTGTATGCTTTTAGAAGGGAAAAAAACACACAATTTTTTCCTAGGAATGAATGAAATGCAAGGAACCCCAGATGGGTCCCACCGGGCATGCCAAAATGTTTCACCTTTTTCTTAGATTGTTTCTTTGAATCGTTGACGAAACAGATAGGGTAACGGGCATAGGAGGAATACCTGTTCAAATGTCAGTTGATGGGTTGTTGCACACGTATGACTTTTGAATCCACAGCTGACCATGAGAGCTTCCTTTTGGCTAGGAGGAACTACCTGTAATGAAAGCAAGACCACCAGAAAGAATTAAAACATATGGGCAGTGAACTGCCTAGCGTGAGCTAGATCCAGGAAGTATGGTACTTCCTAGATGGTTGTCAGTCCACTGTTTTAAACAAATTAATGCTGAAAACAAGGTAAATCCTATTGTTATTTTAAAATGATTTAGGTATCTCACTTAAAACATAATAAGAAAACAGATCTAATCTAACAGGCTAAGCTAGAATAGAATCCACAGGTCAAATGGTGGGTTCTGGGTTTTACAAGTCTGATAACGGTCTCGGGTAGGTCACCGTTGAATGAGGGTGAGATGAAATTAGGTGGGTAGGTCTCTATTTAAGGCTGTGTGGGAAAAAATAGAGACCGACGTTGGTCAGGGGTGACCGATCGTGGTTAGGTATAACCAGCACTAGTTACTGTGAGATCTGAGAATGTCACAGAATGTAGGGTTTTTGGTCTCCTTTGTGATTACACAAAGGATTTTGGTTGGTTGGGAGGAGGTATAAGGTGACTAGGAGTAGGTTTTTAAAGGTTTTGATGGGTCTATGGAGGTGAAAATGTTGGAGATGGTCAATAAGGAGCAAGATAAACAATAGGTGATAAAACAATGATGAAATGAAATAATCAGGAAAGTATGATATTGTACTTACTTGGATTTTGTTCATGAATGCTTGTGTGTGATGGATGGAGGTGCCGTTGATGGATTTGAAGGCTGAAAGTGATTACCAACTAAAGAAAATCTTTTGCATGGGCTACATGCACACTCCTCTTTTGCTTGGATAATTCAGAAGGTGGTTGGGATGGCTGTGCAGGAGAAGATGCTCAATCTCCTTCCTTGGATGTGAGTTCTTGCTGGAATTGGCTCTCTGAAGATGCGTTATCTTTTTGAGCTCTCGTTCTTGCTCATCAACTTTCTCCCAATGTTTTCCAACCTTGAGAATAAGGTAGTTTAAGAGTTAAAAAGGGGTAACCGACGGCAGTCCGGCTTAACCGGCGGCGGTTAGGGGAAACCGACGTCGGTCAAGGTGGGATTTTCTAGGTTTACCAAACTTAGGGGAGATCCTCCTGATTTCCTTGGATCTCATGTCGTTATCCCATGGATTAGACTGGGAGCTTCTGTGAGCATGCGGGAATGTGGTTAGAGGGAGTGTAGGCATTGATTTTTAGGGTTTGGGTAAGTCTTAGTTAGTTATGGTAACTTGCTAAGAATAGGTCTTAAGGTGAGTTAGCTTGGTGAGGTGTCTAAGTGAACTATATGTGTAGATATTATTTAAATAAGATATTTAAATAATAAATATAGTGAGGGTAAAGCATTAATTTAATTAAATTAATACTAGTGTGGTGAAGGGGGCCATGGCTAGGTGAAAGTGATGAAGGGTACTTATATGTCAAAGGACGAGATGTCTTAGTTTGTTCAAAAGTTTCCTAGGAAGTTGTTCCGCCATTTTATAAGGGTCTATTCTTTTTCTCAGGGTGAAAACCAAACTTAGGAGGCTTTTAATGTGAGGTGAGGGGATGGGTGTAATGTTAGGTTTTATTTAGGACATTGGTTTAGGGTTTAGGTTAATGGGTCAAATGATGGGGGTGGTTAGGTGAAGTGTATTTAATAAAGGAAATTTTATTAAATAGGTGTGTGAGGGTAGTGAATTAATTTAATGTGAACAATTAAATTAATGTGTGTGTGGATGAAAGGTCATTAAATTAATTAAAATAATTAAATTAATATATATGGAGGTAAATGGTATTAATTTAATTAAAGTAATTAAATTAAAATGTGTGGGGTGCAGGAGGTAGGTGATAAGGTGTTGAGGATGAGGAAGTGATTATAGGGTTGCGGTAGGGGTCCAAAGTGATTACGACATGATTTCGGTGTCTACAGTAATATCCATGGATCTTTAAAATGTTGTGCATACATTTGAAAAATAAAAAGGCATCTTCTAACATGCATATGTTCCCCATTTGGTTGTAAATGTTATTTTGAACTCATCCTCTTCCTTAACCATGATTTGATTGAAGCCAAAATACCCATCCAACATGGAAAATATCTGCGCGTCATCCACACTTTACAAAATCTAGTCCATAGAAGGAAAAGGGTAATGATCCTTTAGAGATGCCTTATTTAAATCTCTGAAATCAACACACAGTCTAATTTCACCGTTATTTTTGTGCACTGGAACAAGGTTTGCTACCGAAGTAGAGTACTTAATAGGAAAAATTATTTTGGCCTCAATGAGTTTTGATAACGCCTTCCTCATAAGGGGCTCTATCTAAGGAGTGACTGACCTTTGGTTTTTTCTGATAGGATTGATACTTAGATCAAGGTCAATAGAGTGTTGAGAAACATTTTGATCAAATCCTTTGAGGTATCTATACTCCCATGAGAAGATGTCAACATATTTTTGACACAGGGAGATGAAAGGATATTTTCCATCATGCACACACTCTTTACCAAACAATAATTATTTCCGTACATGCATAATAGTGTCTGGGGTGTCAGTCTTCTTGCACCGCATGCATATACCTTTCTTCACCCTTGAACTCATCATCAGGGAGTGAAGATATGTGCTCTAAGGTGACCAACCCTTTAAGAAACTTGTTTGTCTTTAGTTGAATCACTTGGTCACCATAACCGTCATGTAATTTAGGTTGCATGTATGAAGATAACTCAACTTCATTTTGAATGAACTGGACAATCTTTGTACATCTCTTGTAAAACACTTGATCAACTGGATTCATTATTCTAGAATAGATGACATGAACAACCATCTTGATGTGTTGCGTGCACTACCTTGGAAAAATTCCTTAGCTGGTGAGAATTGTGAACCAAAGGTTACCATCTGTTCCACTTCTTTGCTTAATTTCCTTGGCACCACCTTCAAGTTGAGAGCTTAAAAACTCTCCAAGAGGTCCTAAACTCTATATTTATAAGATTTAAGAAGATTATTATTCTGTTACTGCATACTTGTGTGTGACCTAGTGGATGACCAATTTAGTGTATCTCCAAAAATATGCAATGCCTTGATCTTCCTCTTCTCAGTAAATGAGAAGACCATGCATCAACACTTCATATTATGCTACATTGTTGGAGCATGCAAACTACAACTCTGTGCGTGCCAAAGATAACTTCTCATCTATAGGGGAGATAAGAACAACACCAGTGCCTGCACGTCATTTCTTCTTCTGGAGCCATCAAAATACATTTTCCACAATTCAAAAGAATCATAATCTTTTTGACTTAAGTGTGGTAGGTAGCGCACGTAGTATTCTTCAAGGATGAAATAAGTACCAGGACCCGTTTCAAAAGTTGTGTCATAAGGATCAAATTCATAGCATGCCTTAGCTCATTCATATAATAATAGATCAGGTATGGGTGGAGGAAAAGGTTGCTCTTATGAAACCGAATCTTGTTCTTGGTCTTCTTGAATTAGGTAATTGGCTTAGGGAGGAGAGTGGTCATATGAATCAACATGATATGAAAATATAGGCTCAACTAGTATGGTAAAATGGGTACCATACCTTGTTCTTAGTAACATATGAGACCAATTAGAAGACAAGTAGCCACCCACCTTGGCAGTAAAATATCTTGACATTGAAAGGGAAAAACAAAGGAGGTAAGTCAATGATTGACACATTATGAGTTATAGTTAGGCTTGGGCATGTATGGAGGGTTAACTAAAAAATCCTTAACTGACTCTTAAAGTAGTGATAGTTGATCCATTAAGGTATAAGACTCCTTTAGACACAGGGTCTATACGTAAGACCTATGACATCCATGTAATTTTCTTAGGCATAACAGAAGTACTAGCGCCTGAATCAATCATACAATTGTGAACAAGGTATGTTTCCTTATTATCAAGAGACATATAGAAGGGTGGGGTTTTGAAAACTTTTCTTACTTATTTTTCCTTTGCTTGAAAAATATTGAAAATAGCTTGAGGTCTTTGAATAAACTGGATCAGAGTGTACGAGTGTTGTGCTAGAGCTTCATGCAACATGGGTCACATTGAGATGGAATGGCCAAAGCATCCCCACATTGTGACATTCACGTTTGTCTACTTCATCTTGATCTACAATGTTGAACAAAAGGCCTATGGGACTTGTGCATTTGGGGCATAACAACATCTTTTCTTGACTATGCTTAGGTGCAGAGGAAAGAGGCCTTAACTTGTGAAAAAGATTTGACATACCAAAGGAGGGTTACATGCGCCACTTTTGTAGAAATGTTGCGTGGAATCTCACACGTGAAAACTTGTCACGCTCAGAAGTGTTGGATGCATTAACATCCTTTGATGCCAGAGGAGTGGTCTGGTTGGTCAACAGTAGAAGGTTGCGCACGAGATTATAGCATTCTCTTCTTAGTACCTTGTGTTGTTAATCAACTTACACATGGGTACGCAACCTATTTAAGCTATCCATAACTTGGTTGATTGTAAAAAATTTCTTCGACCCCCAAAGAACACAAGGTTGGTTTCATGAACCACTTCTGGCACTTATTCATTTTTTCCGGTTCATGCACGCGTAGAGGAATGTTCACAAATTGAAGCAACTTGAATAATGTAGTCTTGCATGCATGTAAGACATTTGTGTAATTTTACTTACTTGTGAGGAAAGTTGTAAGGAAAGCACCAATATGTCTCTTGGATCATGTTATTCTATATTAGAACTAGTGCTTTTCTTGTGCTGGGTGCACGGGAGGAGGTTGTGCAAGAGGAATTGTCCTGCAACGAGGAGGATGCGCATTAAAATGCTCATCTATCATTTTTGTTGGTTTTTCCTATATCTATGAGATTTGGGGTATTGATTTATGAAGGGTTGATGGATTGTGGTTAAATCCTTGATTAAAGTTATTTCTAAAGGCTTACGCCAGGTGACTTTTCTAAAGATATAACTTTATTGGAAAAATTTCTAATCAAGACCTTCATTTCTTCATTTTATTTTTTTTGCACAGGAGAATATGATGTGGAGGTAGTGGGGTTGAGAAATTTTCTTAAGAATGGGAACAAAAGGAAGGCTGAGGGGCTTGAGGGATTTCAGGAAATAAGGGGTGTAAGTGGTCTAAGGAGGTAATTTACTCAGCTTGGATTAAGCAATTTTCTACCCTACTAGATAGGGTATAGGCATCAGGGAGTTATAGGCCACCCATAGACTGTATCATCATTGCAATATTAGAGTTCGAAGCTCTTAAGAAGTAAAGAAAAGAACCTTAAGTGGAGTTGGTAAACTTAAGAGGGTTGGAATTTTGTCCCATGTCTTCTGAAAATATGAAGTTAAAGTCAGCCATGATCTTATTAGGAGCTCTCTTGTTCATTTTGAGTTGTTCCAACAAGTGAGATGTTATCAAATTTCTCATTGAACTGATTGCAAAGCCCATGGTGCCAAGTCCATACCAGTTAGTGATAGAGGCAGGTCTTAAGCTTATATACCATTGAAGTGCTCTACCTTTGAGTGAAGAAGCAAACAACCTTATAGATACATAATCTTCAATGACTAGATGAACATATCATACATTTGTAATGTCTTGAATGTGCTCAACAGGGGGTAACTTGATTCTCACTAGTGTAAGAATGGTATTTACTTTTGAGTGCGGCCACTGGTATGTTCATTTTGCATGACATGAGCTAGATGAATTCTACCAGTGAAGCTAGCAAAGGTCATATTTCTCTACGTCATGGCTAGGAAAGGATCTAGATATACCTTGGTAGAGAGCACAAAATGTCTAACAAGAGGATGAGTAGATTGTGTCCCTGTGTGCAAATTAGATGGAGACATGTATGCATGAGAAGTTCTTCTACTTATTCTTCCTAGAGACAATTGGAGATATTCAAAGGATCCTTCAACTGTCTATGCTCTATCTCATGTGTATCCATCTCATGAAATGCATGCATGGACTAATAAAATCAATAGATCTAGATGTCGAGAGTCACCAGATGTGTTGAAAAAAGCCTCCCAAGGTTGAAAATGATTAAGTCACACACTAGAACTTAGTAATAAACGAAATTTAAGATCTTTCAATGCTCAGTCCCACTGGGCATTCCAAAAACTATTGGAGCTCAAAATTGCACCTACCCCAGATTATGAATGAACTGGGGCTTTGAGGCAACATGGGACTATCTCCAAGTTGTGGTACCTTGCGCACTTTGAGAAAGACCCTCCAGAGAAGGCCAAATTCCTCTACCTATTTCTATTGCTAAAACTACTCCTAAGGAAGGGAAATAAAAACTACCTATGACTACTCTATCATTCCAAGGGACCAGGGTGAGAAGGAGATGCATGAAAGGGAAATATTAAGCTATAGGGGAAGGTGATAGCAATAGAAAAAGAGGGATGAATAGACTCATGGTTTGAGTGAAAATGAAGGGATAACTGCACTTAGTGAAGGGAAAAAAAACCATGCCACAGTTTGAAACATGTTTACACAATCCATTTTCATGGAGGACAATTAGAAACAGGAACCTTGTCAAGAGATATAAAATAACACACAATAGGTCAACCATATGCAAACGAGAGGTAAGAAGATGCAATAAAACTTGCAACCTAATGAAAAAAATAGCCACAAAATAAGAACAATTATTGCTTCCAAGTGATGCACAGTCGATTACAATGGTGAGATGAGGCAAGGTATCTACATGCAAATGAGCTCAGATCTGAAGGCCTGTAACTCAAAATGTTAAAGAACAAAGCTTTAAACAATTTCCCTTAGGAAATCCAAAAGAGTCCAACCTTTTACAATGAGCATTGCTCATGAATTTATAGAAGAAAAAGGAGAGAGGAGGAGGAGAAGGAAGAGGGAAACTCATATTCAAACTTTTAACCACCAACAAAAAAACAATAAATGCCTACAAATTCACTTGTAGGGCAATACTATCAGATGCACCTCCCCATGTTTGTTTAGCTTGTAGAAGAAGGAAGGAGGTAAGATCAAATAAAATATGTGTGGTTGCATTGACTGGATGTGTACATTAATGGATTGAGACATGTTTCCCTATTTTCCACCTACCAAATACCCACTAAAATGTGATTTTGAATGGTCCAATTTCTAGCCCACATCAACAGCTTTCCAACAAGACCAAGAGTGCACATATCTAAGCTATGTAACACCAGTTATGGAGATCATAATATCTATAGTGAAAACTAAACATGCAAGACATATGGTACACTCTAATTGATTGATAAGATCAGTTGGATGTGTAGTATTTTTTCCATTTCTTCCATGTGCCAGATGTACATTTAATGTTAGGTTTTAGTGCATTGCTGTCATTTTCTGATAGGTCACGTGTGACATAATTAATTCTGACAAGTTATCACGTGGAATTTGACTGGTGCTGAAGGGTTGCACATAACACGTGTGTAAGAAGGAAGAATGCAGAAGTATGTAAGTGCATGCAAGGGGTGCACAAGAAGTGGGAAGGAAAATTTCATATCTGTAAGGATATACAAACATGTGAGGAAGAAGAGAAGCACACGAGATAAGGATGCACAAAATAAATTACCTGAGGAAGGTGCACAAGGAGGGGAGTGGAAGAGGAATGAGTGCACATGATGCAATACATGGGACTTGAGAAGAAGGAGCATGCACAAGAATAACATGCCAAGGACTTAGTGAGATAGGAAGGTAAGTCCTTGGAGGAGCGTGATAAGGTGTGCTAAAACTGTTGGGATGAAGGCGGGTGCAAGTGCGCACAAGAAAAATAGGACTTAGAGGAATATAGAAGAAGGGTGGAAGTGTGTGGAAGGAAGTGAGTAACATGGAATAATAAGGAAGAAGAAATAAGTGTGCACTAAGGTGTGTATGAAGATTTGTAATCATAAAAAATTGCTAAGGAGAGAAACCAGAGGCATATGTGTAACCTGAAAACTTGAACTTAGAGAAAAACTAAATCTGCAAGTTGTTTAGATAACTAGGGTGATTATTTTGGACAAAAATACACTTGAAAGAGATGATCATCAAAGCATATAATATAATGAGTGTGAGTGAGATGATGTGAGGTTCATTTTAGATTGAAACCCTCAACAGTCGAGTATGACCTGTGGAACTAGAGTGTGTCATAAGGTAATGAAAACAACATGTAAAAGTAGATGCAAGAAAGATATGTCGTGAGTGTATAGAGTGTGCATTGTGTATGATGTGTAATAGAAGCTACCAGAAAGAGATGTGATGAGTGTGTGATGTGTGAAGTGTGTAGTTTTTGAGGTTGATGTTTATAGTATGCCCTTAAAAAACAAGTGTGAATCATAGCACGAGAGTGCGTCATCGGGTAGTTACGATACCAAAGTGTATCAAGTTGTGTAACATCACTCAAAGATATGAAATATGAAGTACAAAGAGTAATACTAGTAAATGATATCTAGTTGGTGATGTTAAATGGGGGGTAGAAGAATAAGTGTGATGCCCCCCAACTATGTGAGTAAAAGATGGATATCTATTCGATGACATTAAGGGGATCAATGTAAGGAGTAATTTCCTTGACAAAAGTGATTGGACACTGAAGTGTGGATTTAAGAGGGACCTTGAGTTGCGGAAGTTGAAAGAGGCTATATAGATCTTGTTCATCTTGTTTAGTGAGTGCTTTCTTATCTGGGTAGGACAACACTGTAGAAGATTTGATAGGAGAAGAAGGTGTATTGAATTGAGGAAGTAGTTGTTGAGTTTGACTTGGTAATTGTTGTCCCCTCAAAACTCCCCTCTTTTGAAAGTTTAAAAATTTGAAAATTTTGAGTTGGCACCCTTCAGAAGTGTTTTAGTGAAGTAAGAAATTCAAAGTGATGGTGAAATTTCCATTTCTTGGGGTCATTTTAGTGACTTACGAGTCTGTTGGACCTTTTTTTCCCTCATGTCCCAAAGTACCAGTAGGCCTCTTGTTCGTCGATCGGCCAATTTCCCTACAAGTCCTTGTTTGTTGAATTTTTTAGAATTTTTCAGCTCATCATGTCCCAAGTACACCTGAGCCTCCATTTCACCGATTCCCCGCATCATCCGCATTGGCCGAATTGGCTCTTTGCATCCTTCATGTTTCTGTTTCCTTTGGACCACCCATGCTCTTTTGGCCTGCATTCCCTGCATCACTCGCATCAACCAAATCGGCTCTTCGCATCCCTCATGTCCCAATGTCCCATGGACCATTTGGGCCAGTTTTTTCTGCTTTTCCCACATTTTACCTTTTTGAGTTAGTGCAAGGTTTATTTAATGCAAATTTATGATCTTATCTCTCCTAAACAGATATTTAAAGGGGCCACCATCTATGCACTTGTCACATTGCTTGCTCATTATCTCTTGCCCGCAGTTTTACAAATCAAGTTGCTTGTCCACCTTCCTATATCTCTTTGCAATTCTTGTCATGAATCTGTTCTTTGGAGCCCATTCCTCTGTTCACTGTCAAGATGAAGATTAAGTTTCAAGGACACGAGCACTGTCCCCTTTAGAGACCTTTGTACCCAATATTGGAGATAGTGAAGTTTGACATTTGGATTTCGATGATTTTTTGGGGCAGATTAGCATGAACCAACCCTGCTCCCATGGCTCAAATGATAAATGATAGTGGGATTACATACGCCGCTGGTTTTCCTCTCTGTGTGCAATGTGTTGACACTTTGCTCACCTGCGGGGCTAATTTTAATCCAGACACCAAGGAAGTCGTCAATGTGCATGGTGAGTTGATTGTAAAATTGGATGCCACTGCCATTGTCACTGCCCTGCATATCCCCGAAATGGAAGACTCCATTGTTCTCACTCTCACTCAAGCTCATGCATTGTTTGATCAAGAAATCATGAAGTATAAGGCTAAAGTAGTGAAGTCATGGCTAAAGTTCCCTAAGAAGGGAGCGTTCCGACTCTCTAAGGCATTGTTCAGGGTGGATTTCAATGAGGAACTATAAGATTTCATCACTCTTGCTCACCTAGATTATGGGAATGCCCTCTACCAATGACTTCCATTTTTGGATGTGCCCTTTCATAAACATCATCTATGAGGGTAAGAAAAACATAAATTGGGCTGAGATTATCTGTGGAAACCTGACTGAACAATTGTCAAATGTTCATCAGACCAAAAAGTTCTACATGACCTCCTATCTCATGTACACCTTGGTAGCATCTCGCGAGTGGTTCGAGCTTCACTTTCATTGAAGAAAAGAAGGATGATCCCATCTACACATATTGACCTCAGTTTACCCTCAAGGAAAGTAATCATAATTTTATAAGGGTAAATGATGCCTTCACCATGTACATTGTGAGACTCTTGGAGGGTGACACTTCCAGAAGATTCTCTGATGAGGCTAAGGCTTTGATAACTAAGTATGGGGATTTCTTCATTCAGTTCTGAAAGTTCTCATACATTAGGATGGCTTGTTTTGAAAGCACACCTCTCAAGCTTCCCATGTTCTGCAATGAAAAAATGGCTTTGGTTGAAGTATGCAAACAACTGGATAAAATCCATAGAACATGCCTAGATAAGAAGATTACATGTCTTCATTTCCCTATCACCTTGGGGAATTATACATGCAGGATAGCTCTAGATGCCCAAAATATAGAAAGGGCTATTGCTCCTCTTACAGTTCATTTCTTCAATCCCAGGACTTGCTTTGATCTAAAGAAATTCATTGATCAAAATCTCATAATAACTTATCATCACCGTCCTGATACTGAGGATTACTGGGATGATTGTGCTGATGATTTTGAAGCAAGGAGGAGTCATTTTGGTAGATTGTCTCTACAATAGATCATAGACCTCAACCTCTACCAGGTTCCTGAGGGTCTTAAGGATGATGATGAAGATTTACAATCCTTTGAATATGAAAGATCAGTCAAGCATACTCCTATGGAAACAATAGATTGGTATGTCAAGGAAAGAGATGACTTGAGTGAGATAATTACCCCTGTCATCGCCAGAACCAAGATTTGGTTTGAAAGAAAGGTACGTGAACTCAGGATGAGAAAAGGTAGATCCTCTTCAAGAGAGACTTCCACATCTAGGAGGGAAGTACATACGCCTAGCACTGAGGAAATTGAGCAAACTCCCCCTTCCTATTCAATGAAAGAACCTGATTTGTCTACTCCTTCCTCTTCCACTAGAGTGTATCAGAAGAAGGTCAAAGAAGTTAAGAAAGAACCGATCAAGGAAGAGACTCTTCTGGAGTAGTCAGAATTTCCTAGTGGGCTAGAGAACATTATTGTTCTAAGTGAGAATGATGATGATGAGATGAAAGACCCAGAAGAAACACCTGAAACTACTACTAAAATAGAGAAGGAAGGACCAAGGACCGAACTTATGAGTTTAACAAACTCCTCAACAAGAGAAGTTCCAAGGGTTGCATTCACTTCCCCACTGGAAACAATAGTGGTTCATACTTTGTGTGTCATGAGTTCACTTGCACTCGGGCCCCTCGGTCATTTTGTTTCTTCTTCTTCCTTTTCCTAGGTTCAGCTCCTAGTTGACAGCAAGAAAAGAAAGTCTTCCTCCCGATTAACAGGGCCTTGACTTTGATGTTGTGGCATCTCTGCTTGGCACTACCCCTCCTCCTCCAGTAAATAAAGAAATACTACTTCGAGGTTGGTAACTGATGCTCAAGTCCACCAGTTCTTGGAGGTTGCGAAACCTAAATTGGATAAAGAAGAGAAATATCTTTTGATTTCTGACTTGGAGCTTTCTAGAATTACAATGGGAGAATCCACACCTGAGAGTGAAGTTCATAACCTTCGGGAAACCATCACTAAGGTTATTGAATGGATGGAGAAAGGTAAGCAAACCATGGAGTAGTTGGAAGAACAAAACCAAGTTCTTTCCAAATTTATTAGATCATTTTTGGCAAAGGATAAAGTTTTTGGATCCAGCCCCATTGGCTGCTCTCCCACCTTCCATAGATCTTAGTCAGGATGAGGTCCAAACCATCGAAGACATTCATAATTATTCTACTTATGGGAAGGTTGTTGAGGCCATGGTGGATGATATGAATGTAGTAGGTTTAAAATTCATTGAGGAAGCCTTCAAAACTAATGAGAAGGTGATCAAGTTGCAACAGAAATTCACTTCTTCAATCAAGGCTATGGATAAGGAGTTGAAAGTATGGAGTCGGTGTATCTCAGATCTTCGTCTGATGGGACAAACCAATGATAGAATCCTATTGGCCAACAATTTTTTTGATGATGTCAAGAATAACTTGTCTAGGACATGGATCTTTAGTATCGAGTGGAAAATAAAGGTTTAGGAAGAAGCACTGGGAGAATTGAGAAATGTATGGCAAAAAGGGGAGTCTTTTAAAACTTGTGTTATATCTACCTTCAAAGACATCCACTGCCATTTTCAGGATGAAACCACAGGTGTTGTATTCTCTCTCCAATAAATCAAGGCTCAGTTTAAAGCCTTTGTCATGGACGATTTGTTCAAGGAAGAGTCAATCACCAAAGAGAGAATGAAAGATGTTTGTTCCCTCCATTCAACTATAGCCGAAGGTTAATAAAGAATATTTGGATCACATTGAGTTCGAAAAAGATATGGAGAAACTCCTAGGCACATGGAATCATGCTACTTCCAACATAACGATTCCTAGGGGCATGGAGATAGTAGAGGCATTGAAGAGATTTAGGAATCGGATCCTCAAAATAGTGGCCCCCCCTCAGCCGCAACCGGATGTCTCTACTTCTGGATCTTGACTCTCTGCTTCTATTTTTGGTTCGGATCTCATTGTAATTTAATTAAGGACTTTATGTTGTGTATTTCCTTAATTAATATTTTAGTTAAAAGAAAGAGTTATCAAATATAACCGCTTTGTAAGCTATATATTGGGCTCTCCATACCATTCTATGGGACTGGAACACTGATATTTTAAAAAGTGTAAAAAAGAATCAAAAGCTATCAATACATAAGATTTACCTTTCTATTTCTATTTGCATTGATTTACTCTCTCTAGCTTGTCTAAAGTGTGTGAATCATTAATTTATTTCATTAAGAAGCTTTGTATTCTTATGGATGTCATTTCTGTAACTTTGTGTCTATGAAATAATAGATGGTGGTTTGATATGAATGATTATGTTCTATATATTATCATTACACAACATTTATAAGGAACTTTTTTGCTATCTATATTTCCTGGGATGTTGTTATATTCTACCTTTTCTCTCCCTTAGTTCTTCTATTTTTTGTATTGATGATCTATCTTTGCATTAAAACACTTTCATGATATCAGAGTTCCTCATCAAAATGGAAATTTGTACATTTGTAAATAGTTTTGTTGGTTGCTTTCAATAAGGGCACCTCTCCCATTAAAAGAGGAGGGACTTTCTGTCCCCTGACTATTGATTTCATTAAATTCGTAATTTGACAACCAAAAATTTTAGGCAACTCTACTAGGGATTTGTTTCAATGAATTCCAGTTTTAAAGAACAATTTCTTGATCATTTTCGATCTGGCGACTCTAAGATTTACTCATGGAAGAAGGGCTCTTGGAATTGAAGATTCTCAGTTTCAACTCCTGGAGCAGCAAGGTTTTCCCCTTCCTTCAACAAGGAGAAATAGAAGATCTTGTTCCACAAGCCCACCTCCTATTGGAGACAAATATCTTGGGAGTGGTATCCCCCAAGAACAACTCAGCCCTAATCTTCATGCTTTAATTCTTGCTGGTGTTTCAGTTCCACTTCAAGTAATTTTTCCAAGTATGGCAGTTCCATTACCTTGGGGCCAATGAGTTGGGCCTCTTTCCCTCCCTCAACCTTTGCATGAGTTACCCATGGGTAACAGGAAGAAATTTCCCAAGTTCAGAGGTGATGGCAAGGCACATCCTGATGAACACATTGCAGCCTTCATAGTTGCATGTGGAGTCCTTGGAGTTGAACATGAGGATGTCTCTGTAAGGCTTTTCATGGAGACTTTGTAGGACAATGCGGCAGATTGGTTTTACCATCTCCCTGCTAGGGCCATCACTAATTGGACTACCATGAGAACTAGATTTGAGAACTGTTTTAAACCTACTAAAGATGTGCATGCTTTGCTGGCCACGATTTCTCAAATCAAGAAAGAACCACAAGAGCCCATGAGAGAATTTTTGGCCAAGTTCAATAAGTTGATTAACAAGATCCCACCAGACACCCATCTTGTGGATCAAATTGAAAAAAAATTCTTCCTAAATGCTCAATTTCCTAAAGTAAGCTATGCACTGAGGAGAGCCATTCTTGCAACTTTGGATGTTGATCAAAGATTAGCAATCAGTGTTGAGGATGACCTGATCATGTTTAGCAAATTAAGAAGAGATCCTTCCAAATCTAAAACTTCTTCTTCTACTCCTGGAGCTAATGCAGATCAATTAGTACAGAAGATTTCCAATGACCTCATTGCCATCAAGAAATAATTGGCTCAACATGCTCCTTATCAAGACATTCCAAGGAGGAACTTTCAGCCTAGAAACCATTTGCCTTCTTCTCAGACAAGGTTGGAAATTGAAGGACCACCCATCAAGGTCCCTGTTAATGTAACTTGTGAAGTGGAAGAACCTGATGATGAAGATTTCAATGAAGACTTTGAATAATATGGAGAAGATGCTGAGGAAGAATCAGAGGAACTTGATGAATCTCGAGTTAATTTCCTCACTACTGAGGGCATTGATGAAGAAGATGATTATGATGAAGTAGAGGTAGAGATGAACAGTGAGTCATATGTTGTTATGACTCAAGAGAAGACAAACAAGAGAGAAAAGGTGATGCATCCCACTAAAAAATCTAAGGAGAATCCCATGACTATTCCAGTGATTTCAAGAAGAGTATTTCCTATCCCCACTGTATCCATGCAAAAGGTGAGTTCTGCTAATTCTTCTTATTTTACCCCTGTTTCTAAAACTTATTATTCTCCAGCTCCAAAAACTGATAAGCCTAGGATTTCTAGTGATGATACCCCATCCACCTGTGGATATTTTGATATCATTGACCACCTCAAGAAGAAAAAAATCTAGATTTCAGAGGTTGAGTTTTATCAAACCCATCCAAAAGCCTTTGCCAAAATGGTCCACTTTGTCAATTCCCATTCCAAAATTTCATCCAACACTTCTAAAGGTATTTTTCCCACTCCCTCTCCCACACCCCAACCAAACCTTGTGGTTACAGTCACCTCACCTAATGAGAAAATCAAACCATTCTATGTGACCCTCCTCATAGCTGGCCATAGACTTAGCAACTGTGTCATAGACTCAGGAGCATCAGACAATGTCATGCCTGCCAAAGTGACTCATGCTTTGGGTCTTATCCTCACACATAATTTTGGTTCTTGCTATTCCATGGAGAGTAGGGAGGTGCCTCTGGTCGGAAGAATTAAAGATGCACAAGTAGCTTTTGCCTGCTTTACCAGAGAAAAAGGTTTTAGCTACTATTTTGGTAGCTGATATTCCTCCTTCATATGGCATGTTGTTGAGTAGGAATTTCTGTAAAGATGTAGGAGGAGAAATTCAAATAGATTGGTCACATGCCTTGATACCAGTCAATGGAAAGATGAAGAAGTTGCTACGTGAGAATTAAACTAAATGTATTGTGCAAAAGACGGATGATCCTAAGTCACAAATACTTTATGAAGATATTGGCCATGGAAGCTACATGATCATGTCTCACAATGAGAAGGAACATCCCAAAGAAGTGCTCCATGATCCTAATAACATTTGGAATTTGGAATTTGATGGAAGTTGCTCTTCAGCTGGTGCTGGGGTTGGTGTGGTATTAATATCTCCAGAAGGAAAGATTCATCCTTGCTCCTTTAAACTATAGTTTGAAAATACAAATCAAACAACAAAATATGAAGCTCTCATTGTTGGACTGAACGTGGCAAAATAAAGAGGTGTGAGGAATCTCCTAGCTCGCGGTGATGTAGAACTAGTTATCAAACAAGTTAGAGACCATTTTCAAGTGAAGAATAGAAGGTTGAAACATTATAGGATTCTGGTCTGGGATTCTATTGAGTTCCTTGATGCCTTCTTTATCGAAGCAATGCCAAGGGAGAAGAACACTAGGGCTGATTCCCTAGCTGTTTCAGGGTCTTTGTTGATACCTCATCCTGATTTCTCTCAGGAAAAATTCACCATTGAAATGATCCATAGACCAAGCATACCGGATAATGCAAACAACTAGAAAGTTTTGAATGACGACCAACATTTTCTCTCTTTCTTGGAGCTTAGGGATAACTTTGACCAGTTGTATTTTTAGGGAACTGACAATCTACCTTGAGAGAGTGTCTCTTCTAATGAGGAAGGTGTTAAGGATGAGTTAGATCAATATGGCTGCATCAAACTAAAAGGTAACAAGATCCCTAAAAGTTGGTAAATATGGAGGAATTGTTTTATAAACATGACAGATATGTCAAGTCCAAGTCTTCAAAAGGAGCTCAGCAGTCTGCTGAATGTGAAAAGATTAACATTGGGAGTCCTACCGAACACAAAATGGTGAATTTCGGAAAGTTCTTGACTCAAGAGGAGAAGAAGAAGGTGATAAATATTTTGAAGAGGTACGTTGATGTCCTTGCTTATTCTTATGATGATTTGAAATCTTTCCAGCCAAAAGAAATGCAACAGTTCATTCCCCTCAAACCTGGGATTAAACCTTTCAAAAGGAAGCAAAGGCAATACAATCCAAAGATTTCTGACACCATCTTCTAGGAGATATAGAAGTTTTTGAAATCCAAGATCATCTTCCCCATTCATCATTCAACATGGATTGCTAATATTGTACCTATCAGGAAGAAAAATGGTGAGATTCAGATTGATGTTGATTTTAGGAATCTAAATCAGGCTTCTTTGAAGGAAAAAAATCCTCTACCCATGATGGACCAGGTGTTACAAGCTATCATAGGTGTAGAAATGCTGTCCATGCTTGACGGTTTCTCAAGATATAACCAAGTGGAAGTCAATACTGCAGATCAGCAAAAGACTACCTTTACCACCCCTTGGGGTACTTTTTCCTACAAGAGGATGCCCTTTGGACTCATTAATGCTAGTGCCACCTTTCAGAGAGTAATGAATTTGGATTTTGGAGGATTGAAAGGAAAATGTATTGTTGTGTATCTAGATGATTTAACTGTGTTTTCCAAAACTAGAGCAAATCACTTTCAACATCTAGAAACAATCCTCTTGAAATGTAGAGAACATGGAGTCTCTCTAAATACCAAGAAATCTATCTTTTGTGTCACGGAAGGAAAGCTGTTGGGACATCTCAAATCCAAAGAAGGAATCAAGATTGATCCTGAGCGAGTTCAAGCCATCCAACAGATTCCTCTCCCCATAAGAAAAAAGGGAGTACATTATTTCTTTGGTAAGATCAACTTCCTGAGGAGATTTATCCCTGATTTTTTAGAGCTGACTTTGAACATTTCCCAAATGATGAAAGGAAAGCAAATGTTTGGTTGTCCCTCTAAAGGAAAAGAAGCATTCAAAGGCATTAAGAAATCTATTGCTAAGACTCCTATCTTAGCATGCCCAGATTTTAACAAATATTTTAGTATCTATTGCTATGCCATAGAAAGTACCTTAGCCGCTATGTTGACTCAGAATGATTATGAAGATCATGAGATCCCAATTGCATTCATGAGTTATATTCTAAAAACTCATGAGTTGAAATACACTATGATGGAGAAACATGCTTTTGCAATGGTTAAAGCTGTTAAGCAATTTCGATTTTACATTCTTAACTCTCACTCTATTGTGCTTGTGCATGATACAACTATCAAGTCTATTCTTACACAACAGGATTTTGGAACCAAGAGAGTAAATTGGGTAGTAAAGGTTTAGGAGTATGATCTCGACATCAAATCGACGAAGCTGGTTCGGGGAAAAGGCCTGTGTGAACTCATTACTGAAGGAGCTGGTCATGAGTTGCCTAAGGATGATATTGATGTCCCTATTGTTCTGTTCCTCAGATCGACAGATGAATGTTACGCTAACATTGCTCACTTCCTCACCTATGGTGAGTGTTCATCTCACTTAACTACTAAGGAGAAGAGAGCTATCAAGTTAAGGCCAACATAATATGTGTTGTGGGAGAATGCTTTGTTTAAGCGAGGAGTGGATGGAATATTCTTGAAGTGTGTTGACAAAGAGAAATAGAAGAATCTGTTCTCAACCTTTCATGATCAAGCTTGTGGGGGTCATTTCTCATCCGCTGTCACTACTCACAAAATTCTTCATGCAGGATACTATTGGCCTACTTTTTTAGATATGCATCAAAGTGGGTTAACAAGTGTGAAGCTTGTCAAACCTTTGTGGGAAGACCTAAGTTTGTTGCTTTACCACTTAAGTCAGTTGTGATCAAAGAACCCTTTCAACAATGGGGTTTGGATTTCATCGGAACACTCAACCCATCTTCAAGTGCATGACATACTCATTTGTTGACTGCCAAAAATTATTTCACCAAGTGGGTGGAAGCTATACCAGTTAAAAGTACTACTTCTAAGGTAGTATGAAATTTCTTAAAAGAAAACATCTTGGTAAGGTTTGGAGTACCAAACAAGATCGTGATTGATAATGCTTCCAATTTCTCTTATGCTGAGATGATGAGTTTCTACTATGGGTATGGAATTTCCCTCGCCCATTCTTCAAATTATTACCCTCAAGGGAATGGAAAGGCAGAATGAACAAACAAGCATTTGGTGACCATTGTAAGAAAGCTTGTAAATGAATCTCAAAGGAACTGGCACAAGAAGCTTTATGATGCCCTCTAGGTAGATAGAATTACACCCAAAAGAGTAATTGGGATGTCTCCTTTTCAAATAGTGTATGGTGTGGAAGCTAAACTACTAGTGACAGTGGAACTACCAACTTTGCATTTGATGAAAGCTATTGAGGACCCCAGTTTTAGTGATTCTTTGGATAAGAGGATTATGTATCTCCATAAGAAAGATGAAGACAGAGTGCAAGTTTTTGATAGGATCTCTTCCCACCAGCAGAAGGTGAAATATTTAATTGACAAGAAAACCAAATCCAGAGATTTCAAAGTTGGAGACATTGTTTTTCTATGGGACAAAAGGCATAAACCTCGAGGAAGCCATGGTAAGTTTGACTCTTTTTGGCTTGGTCATTTCAGAATCAGGCACTTTTTTGGTGAAAATTCTTTCTATCTTGATTACATGGATGGATCTTCCCTCCCACTTCCTTATAGTGGGCAATACCTGAAATTGTTCAAATCCTAGGTGATTAGGAAGTCCTTTGTATGTTATGTACAGTGTGTGTTTGCTTTTCCTTGCTTTTTTTTTTGTTGTTTTTCTGTGTGTTACCTTTTGTATTGTTTTTCCTTTGACTCTATTGCCCAATGGATAAGGAAATGGTATTCTTCCCCAGAGTTTTCCTTGGATTCTTGTCTTGCCTCGTTCCTGTGATCTAGTCAAGTCATCCCCAGAAAGAGCCAACTTTTTTCCCCTCAAAATTCCCCTCTTTTGAAAGTTTAAAAATTTTAAAATTTTGAGTTGGCACCCTTCAGAAGTGTTTTAGTGAAGTACGAAATTTGAAGTGATGGTGAAAATTCTGTTTCTTGGGGTCATTTTAGTAACTTGCGGGTTTGTCGGACATTTTTTTCCCTCATGTCCCAAAGTACCAGTGGGCCTCTTGTTTTCCAATCGGTGGATTTCCCCACAAGTCCCTGTCTGTCATATTTTTCAAAAAAATGCAGCCCTAATGTCCCAAGTGCACCCTGGCCTCCTGTTCATTAATTCCCCGCATCATCTGCATCAACCAAATCAACTCTTCACATCCTTCATATTTTTGTGTCCCTTAGACCGCTCGTGCTCTTTTGGCCCGCATTCCCCGCATTGCCCACATCAACCGAACCAGCTCTTCATGTCCCTCATGTCCCAATGTCCCATGGACCGTCTGGGCTAGTTTTTTCTTATTTTCCCACATTTCACCTTTTTGAGTTAGCGTAAGGTGAATTTAATGTGCATTTATGATATTCTCTCTCTTGAATGGCTATTTAAAGGGGCAACCATCTATGAACTTGTTACATTGCTTACTCATTATCTCTTTCCCACATTCTTGCAAAAGTGAGTCGTTTGTCTGTCTTCCTGTATGTCTTTGCTATTCTTGTCATGAATCTATTCTTTGGAGCCCATTCCTCTATTCACTGTCAAGATGAAGATTAAGTTTCAAGGACATGAGCATCTGTCCCCTTTGGAGACCTCTGTACCCAATATTGGAGATAGTGAAGTTTGAAATTTGGATTTTGACAATTTCTGGGGTATATTAGCATGTGACAACCCTGCTCCCATGGCTCAAATGATAAATGATATTGTAATCACTTACAACATTGGTTTTCCTCTTTCTATGAAATGTGCCAACAGTGTGCTCACCTACGGGGCTAATTTCAATCCAGACACCAAGGAGGTTATTAATGTGTATGGTGAGTTGATTACAAAATTGGATGTTGTCACCATCACCACTGCCCTACGCATCCCTGAAATAGAATACTCCATTGTTATCACTCTCACTCAAGCTCAGGCGTTGTTTGATCAAGACAACAAGAAATATAAGGCTCGAGTAGCAAATTCATGGCTAAATTTCCCTAAGAAGGGAGTGTCCCGACTCTCTAAGGCATTGTTTAGGGTTGATTTCAATGAGGAACTATCATATTTCATCACTTTGCTTGCCCATATTATGGGAATTACCTCTACCAACGACTTCCATTTTTAGATGTGCCCTTTCATAAACATCATCTGCTAGAGTAAGCAAAACATAAATTGGGCTGAGATTATCTGTGGAAACCTAAATGAACAATTGTCAAATGTTCATCAAACCAAAAATTTCTACATGAACTCCTATCTCATGTACACCTTGGTAGCATATCGCAAGTGGTTCGGCTTCACTTTCATTAAAGGAAAGAAGGATGAGCCCATACATATTGCCCTCAGTTAACCCTCAAGGAAAATAATCATAATTTTAGAAGGGTAAATGATGCCTTCACCATGTACATTGTGGGATTATTGGAGGGTGACACTGCCAGAAGATTCTCTGATGAGGTTAAGGCTCTGATAACTATGGGGATTTCTATATTCAGTTCTGAAGGTTCTCATACATCAGGTTGGCTTGTTTTGAAAGAAAACCTCTCAAGCTTCCCATGTTCTATAATGACAAAATGGATTTTGTTGAAGTATGTAAATAGCTGGATAAACTCCATAGAACCTGCCGAGATAAGAATATTACAGTTCTTCATTTCCCTATCACCTTGGGGAATTATACATGCAGGACAACTCTAGATGTCTAAAATATAGAAAGGGATATTACTCCTCTTATAGTTCATTTCTTCAAGCCTAGGACTTGCTTTGATCTAAAGAAATTCATTGATCAAAATCTCAAAATAACTTATCATCACCGTCCTGATACTGAGGATTACTGGGCTGATTGTGTTGATGATTTTGAAGTAAGGAGGAGGCATTTAGGTAGATTGTCTCTACAACAAATTATAGACCTCAACCTCTACCAAGTTCCTGAGGTTCTTAAGGATGATGATGAATATTTTCAATCCTTTGAGTATGAAAGATCAGTCAAGCACACTCCTCTAGAAATACTGGATTGGTATGTTAAGGAAAGAGATGACTTGAGTGAGATAATCACCCCTGTCATCTTTAGAACCAATATTTGGTTTGACAAAAAGGTACGTGAACTCAGGATGAACAAAGTTAGATCCTCTTCAAGAGAGACTTCCACACCTAGGAAGGAAGTACATACGCCTAACACTGAGGTGCTTGAGAAAACTCCCCCTTCCTCTTCGATGAAAGAACCTAATTTGTTTACTCCTTCCACCAGAGTGTATTAGAAGAAGGTCAAAGAAGTTAAGCAAGAACTGATCGAGGAAGAGACTCTTCTGTAGTAGTTAGAATTGCCTGGTGGGCAGGAGAACATTATTGTTCTAAGTGATAATGATGATGATGAGATGAAAGACCATGAAGAAACCCCTGAAACTACTGCTGAAATAGAGAAGGAAGGACCAAGGACTGAACTTCCAAGTTTAACAGACTCCTCTGCAAGAGAAGTTCCTAGGGTTACATTCACTTCTCCACTAGAGACAATAATGGTTCATACTCTAAGCATCATGAGTTCACTTGCACTCAGGTCCCTTGATCCTTCTATTTCTTCTTCTTCCTTTGCTTTGGTACAACCCCTAGTTGAAAGCAAGAAAATAAAGTCTTCCTCTCGATTAATAGGGCCTGAATTTGATGTTGTAGAAACTCTACTTGGCACTACCCCTCCTCCTCCTCCAGCAAAGAAAGCAAAGAATAATTCGAGGTTGGTAATTGATGCTCAAGGCCAGTAGTTCCTGGAGATTGCAAAACCTAAAGTGGACAAAGAGGAGAAAGATATTTTGATATCTGACTTGGAACTTTCCAGAATTCCAATGGGAGAATCCATACCTGAGAGTGAAGTTCATAACCTTCAGGAAACCGTCACTAATGTTATTGAACGGGTGGAGAAAGGAAAGAAAACAATGGATCAGTTGGAAGAACAGAGCCAAGTTCTTTCAAAATTTATCAGATAATTGTTGACAAAGGATAAAGTTTTAGATCCAGCCCCATTGGCCGCTCTCTCACCTTCCATAGCTCTCAGTCAGGATGAGGTCCAAACCATCAAATACATTCATAAGTATTCTACTTATGGGAAGGCTATTGAGGCCATGGTGGATGATATGACTATAGCGGGTTTAAAATTCATTAAGGAATCCTTGAAAACTAATGATAAGGTGATCAAGCTGTAGTAGAAAATCACTTCTTCAATCAAGGCTATGGACAAGGATTTGAAAGTCTGGAGTGGGTGTATCTCAGATCTTCATCTGATGGGTCAAAAGGATGATAGAATCCTATTAGCCAAAAATGTGTTTGATGATGTCAAGAATAACGTATCAAGGACATGGATCTTTAGCATCGAATGGAAAATAAAGGTTCTAGAAGAAGCACTGGGGGAATTGAGGAATGTATGTCAAAAAGGGGAGTCTTTTAAAACTTGTGTTGTATTTGCCTTCAAATATATCCACTGCCATTTTCAGGATAAAACCATAGGTGTTCTCTTCTCTCTCCAAGAAATCAAGGCTAATTTTAAATAATTTGTCAAGGATGATTTGTTCAAGGAAGAGTCAATCACCAAAGAGAGAATGAAAGATGTATGTTCCATCCATTCAGTTATAGCCAAGGCTAATAAGGAATATCTGGATCACACTGAGTTTGAAAAAGCTATGGAGAAATTCCTAGGCATGTGGACTCACGCTACTTCCAACACAAAAATTCCCAGGGGCATGGAGATAGCGGAAGCATTGAAGATATTCAGGAACCGGATCCTCAAAATAGTAGGGCCCCCTCAGCCACAACCGGATGTCTCTACTTATCGCTCTTGACTCTCTGCTTCTATTTTTGGTTCGGATCTCATTGTAATTTAATTAAGGACTTTATGTTGTGTATTTCCTTAATTAATATTTTAGTTAAAAGAAATGGTTACCAAATGTAACCAATTTGTAAGCTATATATTGGGCTCTCCATGCAATTCTAATGGGATGGAACTCTGATATGTCTGAAAGTGTAAAAAAGAATTAAAAGCTATCAATACAAAATATTTCCCTTCTTGTTTCTATTTGCATCAATTTATTCCCTCTGGCTTGTCTATAGTGTGTGAATCATTAATTTATTGCATTAAGAAACTTTATATTCTTATGGATGTCATTTATGGAACTTTGTGTCTATGAAATAATATCTGGTTGTTTAATATGAATGATTATGTTCTATATATCATCCTTGCACAACATTTATAAGGAACTATTTTTCTATCTATATTTCCCAGGATGCTACTATATTCTACCTTTTCCCTCCCTTAGTTTTTCTATTCTTTTGTATTGATGATCTATCTTTACATTAAAACACTTTCATGATATCAGAGTTCCTCATTAAAATATAAATTTGTACATTTATAAATAGTTTTGCTACTTGCTTTCAATAAGGGCACCTCTCCCATTAAAAGAGGAGGGACTTTCTATCCCCTATTGGGATCCTATTGTAGCTTCCAAATCTTAAAGGCGCGTAGGCACACAAGGTAGGATTCAAAAAGGGTTCTTGGAGAACCAAGGGTGCACGCCCACAAAGCACAATTCAGGACTTAGCCATTTTCAGCCTTTTGGACAAAACACATGAAGAACGTGTTCTATTTGGATAAGGTTCCAGCCTGGCAACAGGGTGTCCTGGAAGGAATATACCTTGCGATAAGAAGATCCAAAAAGCTAATCATGACATGGAGAGGCATGCGCCTGAGGTGATCCACACCTTGACACTTGGGGCTAGATCTGAGGTTGCAGAGGAGTTTGTTGGAGCTCAGATGCCTATTTATATGTGTGCCCTTAGCAAAGAAAAGAGAATTGGAGGAAGGAAGCAGAGCTCTACAGAATTACTGCGAGAACTATGGGATAAAAAGGGTAGATGATTATAGGAAGGATGTAATGAGGGAATGGGGAATGTAAATTTTGTTTTGAAAGTCTTCATGTATGGATCTAGATATGGTGCATGACTATGGTCTCCCCTTCTGTGATATTCTATAGTAATGTTATGAATGAAGATGATAAGGTTACCATGAAAATTGTATTAAGATCTTCTCTCTGTATTATCTACATATTTCTATTATGCTTTTGTTCTTGTATAATCATGAACCTTATTTGAATGTTAAGTCTATTTGTGGATTTACAACTTCCTAGTTCTGTTAATTATGTTAAGCACTTTTACTTTTGATATGAATGAAAGGGTATAGAAGCCATTTTGAGCTCTATAGCTTTTTCATGTCCTTTAAATCACTAATTCAAGATCATGAATGATGCCTTCCACTAAACTCACATAAAAGAGAGACTCGGCTCCCTCTTGCATGTGCCTCGGGTGAGAACCCAGTGCCCGCTGGGTGATAGGCCGGCGTGCATGAGGTTCCCTTGTTCTTGGTGGGTGCAAAAATGACTACATCTTGGTTCTGTTTCCGGGACCTCTTTTCAAAGTTGTAGTGGAACATGGCATACATCATGGTCTATGTAAAAAGTGATGACAGAGTGCTTAACACTTGAAGGTGTTGAAAATTGGTTTAAAAGCACCGAGGACAAGTTTTCTCAGAGATTCAGTACTGGACCTGAGTTTGATACGTGAAGATGGGTGGAAGACACTCTTTATCATGAGTTGTACAAAAACTTCTTCTGCTATTTCCTAGTAGAATTATTTGAGTGGCTCTTGGCATATGCATCTAGGTTGGGGTGGTATTATAAATCACACCCTTGGACCCAAGAAACATACTAGAACTTACAAGATGTTGATCTAACATGGACCCATGCTATAGATCATTGGTGGAAGGGAGTATTGGCTAGCTACACTTTGGAATACACAATTTCCACGTATTCTTGTCTGGAAGTTGCTGAGTTTGAATTTTTGTGGGAGCCCAGAGGATCATTTTTGCAGGCTATCCCCCTGGCAATCAAAATCTTGATGGTAACCATGAGTTTAGAGGCATTCCCAATGGCCAACTAAACCACTCTGAGCACTTGGCAAGGAAGCCAGGTTGGGGAAAGATGGCTGATATAATGACTGAAAAGGAAAGGGAGGAGAGACGGCTCAAGTATGGTGAAGCACGTGAGAGGGAGATTGTGAGACAACATGAGGTTGCATTTACGATGGATCCATAGAGGCAGACGTTTTTGGGAGAAGAGGTTCACATGGAGGATGTGGAGCCTAGACAGTCTTTGCTACCCCATCTTGGCAAGCGCGGAAGAGAGAACCCCTCAGCTTCTGATGAGAGCCCATCACGTGGAGAAAGAAGATTCGTTGGCACACATCTGACCCCACCTAGTGACCAAACCTTGGTGCTTGGTTTGTTTGAACGAGGGAAAAGTATAGTTGATCCATTTGATATCAGTGGAAGCAACCGATCGGCACCCAGAAGATACAACTTCTCATTTGGGACTTCTATGGCTTCACACACTATTCCAGTATTTGGTGGAATGTTTGGACAAGGCATATATACAGGTGGTTTTGGGAGCATGTCAGGAAGTGGTGGAGGAAATATGACTGGGAGTGGCACTAGTTCACAAACTATCAGTGCACAATTCAGTGGGATGACGGGAGCGTTCGGCATGACAACCACAGGCCCTGTACCTAACATAGGAGGATCTAGAGGTAGAAGTGGTGGAGCTGGTGGCTCAGGATCTAGTGGATCTGGTGGAGGAGGAAACATCAGAGGAAATCGAGGGACTGGGTCAGGAGGACAAGGGCCTCAGCCACCTCCTCAAGTATTTTTCGAGATGTCTCTGCACTTACCAGATTACAGTGGGATAGAAGATGCCATAGAGCATGTGCATAAGTGTGAGCTGCTATGGTGTGCGAAGGGGATCACGACCCAGGATCGAAAGGCCAGTCAATTTGTAACAACCTTGCAAGGATGCACACATAGTTGGTATAGAAAGTATGACCCTCATCAGACTGTTGTGGATTATACCACGCTGAAAAATGTGTTCTTGGTAGAATTCCACATACCTGAGTTTGAACAGAAGAGCATCAACTCTCTCAAAGAAATCCAGCAGGGAATGGCAGAGAGCATGTGGGAATATGATGCACTTTAAAACTCTATTGTCTAAACTATCTTATGATATCCACCCTTCACAACATGCTCAGTGGTTTGTTAGAGGGTTGATCACACCCTTTAGGAGGGCTTTGTCTCATAAAACATTCATGGACCCGCGTGAAGCGTTGGAAGCTACTTTGCACACTGAGGCAGTTGGTAGTGTTGACACTGGTGTTAGCCCATTTCTAGAGGCTCAGATCGCTACCATGGCTAAGCAGTTGGAGAAATTATCTGCCAACATAGTTCCAGAAGACTCACAGTGGGATGTGGTGCACAGATTGTAACGTAGAAGGGCACACAAAGGATAATGGTGGGATATGTACTCGGAAGGCAGTACGTACCATAGCAGTAAATTGAAAAATATGTCATGGGGACCATGATGTAAGTAGGTGCCCCCTTTTACAATGCGCGATCCGTAAAAGCGTATCTTGTTATTGCAAGATATGTACCTCAACCACACATGACACCAAGGATTGTAGATTGATTGACCAGATTCATGAGGTAATTGATCTTGGTGTGCACGCCAGACTGGCATTGCCAGTAGTTCCAAAGGAGATGAGCATCAGGTATGAAGAATGGAGATGGAGGTGTGCATGGAAGGGGATTTTGCAGAGGATTTCATGGCCATGGTAACCGCGGGGGAAGAAGTGAGTTCCCGCATGGAACATGCTTTAATTGTGGAGCCATAGACCATTATAAGCGTGAATGTCCAGATCTTCTACAATGCTCTTGGTGTGGAAAAAAACATAAGTACGAAGAGTGCCTGGAGTTATATGAACATATGAGTCAGCAGCACCGAAAGGATAAGGGCACTGCCATGGTGAGTATTAAGAAGGTTGACGCATAATGGCTCCCGCGAGTAATACGTGAATCAGAACTAGAGCCTGTTATGGTAACAACAAGGGTGGAGTCCACGCATACAAGGGAACACCTAAGTAGAGACCTCTGGTTTCAAGGGAAGAAGTAGTACATGGGAAGTATCCAAACCCGGCTCACCAGAAAGAAGTCTACCAGGAAACCATGGATGTAATTCAAAGTTTACAAGGGGAGATCTAATGCTTAAAAGAGAAAAATAGAAAAGATGAGAAAAGAAGACCAGTAGAAGCACCAAAGGATGACTTGGATGAGGTTAAGGAGGTGTGTAAACTACTGAGGCAAGAGAATGTTATTCCCCTACTAGGAGCATGGTTGAGAGAAAAGGTACCATGCGCCGGGGAAGAACATGAAAGGCAGATCCTGCATGCAAACCTCCCACCTCACAACCTTGATTATGACAAAGAGATCACCTTGAACACAGTAGTGGATGGATGGCTGCTTAGCAACATCCTCATTGACACAGGCGTGGAGGTTAATGTTCTCACTCTAGATGCCTGGCATCAAATGGGAAGACCTGCATTACAACCATCTTCAAATGTGTTGTATATGGCAAATAAGACAAAGGCAATGCCCATAGGTGTCTTGAAGGATGTGACCATTACCATTCAGGGGACTAAGTTCACTGGGGATTTTGAAGTCTTGGCACTTGCCAAGGTAGATAATTTCCCAGCATTACTTGGGCACCCGTGGTGCTATAAGAATAATGTAGATCTCCGGTTTAACAAGGGGTACATAAGCTTTGAAAACAAGGAAGAGAGGGTGATTATACCACTTGCTGATGGAAAGTCCACACCCTATACTGAACCCCTTAGAGAGGAAGTCCTGGACAGAATATATGTGCACTCCATAAGAGATCCAGAGACCATCCACCCTATAGAAGGAGTCATCCAGTTTGATGATGCTCAATCTGTCAGTGATACTACCAGTATAGCATGTGATAATTGGGTGCATGGGACTTATGAAATGATTGGGTGACATCTGAAAGGATCGGTGACCAGGGTAACCATGGCACGTACAGTTCGGTGCCTGGGAGGAAAGGTAATAACCAAGTATTCTGGGGATATATACCCTGAGGTCTTTTTGAGAGAAATGGAAGCTCAATGGAGGGAGGATGAGCGACGAGGTATGTTGGGTTATGTTTTGATAGGCACAGCAGTGAGGTGGTGGGCCACACATAGTGAAAAACTTGTTGGAGTGGCATGAAGTTAGAATTGCACTCACTGTCTGATTCTCGAGGAGTAATATACCCACCGCTATCAAGGATTACAATGGCAATGAACCCACCTCTTCCCACATCCAGGCATGTGAGAGGGTCTAGGGAGAAGGCACGGAAGCTTTACCACCCTCCCTTTGGGTGCACAAGCTATATTCGACACTACAAGGTTGTGCGCACGCTTGGTACATCCATTCTGAAACTCGTCGCCAGATGGGAAATTGGCAGGAATTAGCGGCTGACTTGGTTCACACATTCGAGTACCGAAGTACCAAGCAACTGGTTGATGAGGCATTGCAGGCTGTCAAGCACCTCACTCTGGGGGATTGTGCCATGGTGGAAGATAGATTAGTAGACTTACTTGGTGGACCTAGCTTGGAAGCATGGTTCGAAGAGGAGGAACCAGAAGACATACAATTCGAGCACGCGTGTGCTGAAAAGGAGAAAGGAAAGATGGTATACGTTATTGATGGAGAGGAGATGGAGAGCCTGAATGTCGACCATTCGGTTGGGACGTGTGAGGTAGTTGACAGTGCGGATGCATGTGTGCACATATCATGAACCACTCAAAAGTAAGAAAGTTAACATCGTCTTAGAGAAGGAGCCCAAGGAAGCTATCATTGGAGACTACTGGTCAGACTAGGAAGTATCAAAGATCATCAATCTCTTGCATGAAGTTGAGGATTTATTCCCACAAATACCATGAGTTGAAAGGCATCCACCATTCATTGGGGGAAATGAGGATAAAGTTGAAAGATGGTGCATGCCCGGTCAGGAAGAGGCCTTACAGGATGAATCCCAACATGCGCGTAAGGGTTAAAGAAGAGCTAGACAAAATGATAGCATCCGGTATCATTGAGGTTGTGGAGGAATCAGAATGGATAAGTCCAATGGTGATCAACATAAAGAAGGATGGATGGATTAGGATATGTGTGGATTACAGGGAGTTGAACGTTGTTTGTATCATAGATCCTTTTCCCACCCCCTTCACTGAAGAGATTTTGGAAGGAGTTGTTGGGTGCGAGGTCTATTCCTTTACGGATGGATTCTTGGGATATCACCAAGTAAGGATTGCCAAGGAAGACCAAGAAAAGACAACTTTCACCACCGAGTGGGGAAGCTTTGCATACACGGTCATGCCCTTTGGATTGAGGAATGCACCCACTGTATTTTCATGCATAGTGGTACAAGCATTTAAGGACTTCATCCACAAGTTCCTTCAAGTATATTTGGATGATTGGATAGTGTATGGATTGGTCAGGGACCATTGTGATAACTTGAGATTGATGTTTGAAAGATGTCGGCAGTTGAGGATTTCCCTCAACATCAAGAAATGTGTCTTTGCAACTCCTTTTGGAATGTTGTTGGGGCATATCATATGCAAAGAGGGCTTACTGGTGGATCCCGCAAAAGTTGTAGTTATTGTGGGATTAGGGGAGCCCACCAGCCAAAGTGCCATGTGTGGATTTCTTGGACACACTGGGTACTACAGAAAGTTCATTAAGGGATACACCAAGATCGCCACGCCTTTGGAAATATTTCTCAGACATAAGAGTGCCTTTCAGTGGGGAGAGGCGCAGCAGAGGGCATTTGACACTCTAAAAGAAAGGCTTATCACCACACCTATTCTATGATTCCCATCATGGGATAAACCTTTCCATGTCCATGTGGATGCCTCTGGTACAACAATGGGAGCCATTCTTGCTCAACCAGGAGAGGGGATTGTTGATCATCCCTTGTGTTTTGCAAGTAGAAAGTTGACACCAGCAGAACAAAATTATACAATGACTGAGCGCGAGGCATTGTCAATGATCTACGCACTCCACAAATTTAGACAATATCTGCTGGTGACTCCCTTCATATTCTACACTGACCATATGGCCTTGAAGTATCTAGTAAACAAAGCAGTGTTGCAAGGGTGCATATGTCGTTGGGTACTTTTATTTCAGGAATTTGAATTCAGAGTGGTGGTAAAACCTGGAAAGAACAATTGTGGGCCGGATCATTTATCAAGGATTGATTCAGGAGAGGACACACAAAGTATCAAGGAAACCATGCCAGACGCGTAACTATTCAGGTTGCGGCACGCGCCCTTGGAGTTAGAAGACATTGTTGTTTTTCTCAAGGAAGGTGTGGCACCCAAAGGGATGAATGCACTGGAAAGGAAAAGGTTAGCCATACGCGCCACACCCTTCATGTTGATCAATGGGGATTTGTATAAAATGGGCCGTGATGAGGTTTTGTGCCAGTGTGTATTAGAACATGAACGCATGGCCATAATAGAAGAAGCCCATGGTGGGATTGCTGGAGGACACTATGTAGGGAATGTAACCAGGTGTAAGATCCCAGTCACCAGACTATGGTGGGAGATGATTCACCAGGATTGCATTGAGTTTTGCAAGGCCTGTGACCACTGCCAGTGCCTTGGAAAACCTAGAAGAAGGGATGAGATGCCCTTGCACCCCATCACCAGCGTGGAACCTTTTGAGAAATGGGCAATAGATTTTGTCAGACCAATCTCACCAGCTGCGTGAAGGACTAACTCACGGTATATCATTACCTGTACTGATTATCTGACAAGGTGGGCAGAGGCCACACCCACTAAGGATTGCACCATAGCCACGGCTGCTAGATTTTTGTGGGAGAACATTATCAGCAGGTATGGGTGCCCATTAAGTTTAACAAGTGATAGGGGCACTCACTTCTTAAATGAAACCATTAGGATTCTATTGGCAGAATTCATGGTAGCCCATCACAAGACTACCCCTTATCACCCTCAGGAAAATGGGACTGCAGAGGCATTCAACAAAATCCTTAGTCACACATTGACTAAGATATGTGATGTGGGTAGGTAGGATTGGGATGACAAGGTGTCAGCAGTTCTTTGGGCATACAGAACAACGTATAAAAGATTGAACAAGGCCACACCATTTCAATTGGTGTTCGGCATGGAAGCAGTTTTTCCAGTCGAATTCATGCTACCATCTCTGCGTATAGCACGTGTAGGAGGGTTGGACGATGAGCAAGCGCTGGAAGAAAGAATAGATGAATTGATAAAGTTGGATGAAAGGCACTCACTAGCAAGATGGAGCCAAACAACTGAGAAGGAAAAGAAAAAGGCATGGCATGACCACCATATTAAGAACAAATAGTTTGAGGTTGGCCAGATGGTATTGCTATATGATTCAAAATTTCTATGCCATCCTGGAAAGTTGAAGGTGCATTGGTTGGGTCCTTATGTAATTTCATACATCCTTGATTCAGGCACATGCCAGTTACAAGCGCTGGATGGAACAAAATTACCTGGACACTTCAATGGGAGTAGGCTAAAGCCCTACTATAAATAATGCTTCTTGGTGTTTGTAAATAAGGTAGTTTTTCCAGTTAGTTTAGAATTTCCTTTTATGCTTTTCCTTTCTTGTATTTCCCTTTCGCGTTGTTGTTTTGTTTTGCACCTTGGGCACCGGTAACCTTATTAATTTTTGACTTATGAATGCAAGAGGACCGCACATCATTTTAGTGTGGGGTGAGATGATGAAGAGAAACTTGGAGTTATTCTACTAGGAGGATTTGGGTCGGTGGAAAAATAAGGTTACATTGGAAATCCACGTACAAAGGAGAAAAAGTGAAAAAACACGAGGTAGGCGAAAGCAAGAATCATGAGGATGGAAGAAGTGCCTTTGGCACTGGTAACACATGTGCAAGAGTCTTCTTTCAAGATGGATTGTTTGCACGCTAGAAGGGTGGAATAGTTTTCGCGCAAGGATTGAGTGCATTTGGAAAAGTTTTCACGGGATTGGAAAAAAATTTCATGCAAGGATTGGGCATGTAAGGAGAAGCACTGAAGTCAGGTTTTGTTTGAAAACACCGCATTAAACATTGTCATACGGTGGTAGGTAGCCTAGCCTTAAATGCGTAAAAGTGGGAAAAGCTATAAATACAAGAGTGGGCATTTCATTATTTCACTTTGCGAACACAAGAAGAGTGATTTTCTTTCAAGAGCTAGGGTTTCGAGAACTGACTCATGCGAAGGAAAATCCCAAGAACTTAAGCACAATCAGTCCATTGGATCTACAAACTAGAGCAGAAGTGATTCACGGGTGTGAGGAACATTGTGAAGAAGCACCGTGATCAAAGGAGAAAAATCTGAGATTAGGGTTTGTGTTTTAGGGCAAGGGGCACACGAGGAAAACATTCAAACAACTCACAAGTTAACCTGGGAATGAAAGCAAAGGGTGCAATGATGGCCATGAAACTAGTTGGATAAACCTGCAGAACAATCCAAGAAGGGAAAGGGTAAAGGAAAAGGAAAGAAGAAACAAGAAGAAATACCCTTGGATACAAATGAGGAATGGTACTCAGAGATGCAATACCTGGATGGGGTTTTGCTAGGGCAAGAGTGGGAGTCCCACATAAGATAGATGACCGTGATTGACTACAATCACCGGTCAAGTACAATCGTGAAGGAAATGGCACTGGAGCTGGTGTGCCCCACAAATAAATGAACACCTGATGGGTTGTTGATCTACAGTGACATGGTCAAGGTGAAAATGGAGAAGGCAGGGCTTCTCCAACTTTTTGAGTTACCATATTTTGGGAAGCCTGAGCGCTTGTACCAATGGTTGATGATGCGCATACATGAAGACTTCTTCTGCTTCGCAGGGCACAAAATGTGCATAACTCCCCAACTAATTTCATGCTTCACAGGCCTAAACTGTGAAGGGGACGCACTCGAAGATGACCTCCTAGATGAGGAGGCAATCAAAGAAACCATAGCATCCCAAGGATTGAAGAAGGGATCAAGGTACTACGACATCTTGGATATCAGCGATCCGGTGATGAAGATGGCCACACACCTAGTCTCCAAGCTGAATGGACAAGAAAGGTGGACCCAGGTGAGCAAGCCCTGGCTGAATGTCTGTAGGAAAGTCACTGAGGGCACCATATACAACATCTCCCAATATATTGCAGATGGAATCATAAGCAGCACAGAGAAGGGAGGAAAGATCTTATTTGGAAACATTTTGTTGACAATTGTGTTCTCAGAAATTGGGGTGTCGGATGCATCTGACAAGTTCATGTGGGAGTACCCTGCTGAAGATCCCTCACCTGTGGAGAGGTTTCAGAAATACACATGTGAATCAATGACATGGGTACACAAGGTGCACTTAGACAAATGGTATAAGCACCTTAGGAACACATTCGGGGCTGAATGGTGGATCCCTGAACAACTCCCCGTGGTGACCGAAGGAGAAGCAGAGTTCGCAGTCTACCAGCACTTCTGTATCGGTAGGTTCATTTTGGTCGATGGAAGCTGGAGTCCATGGTGCAAACTCCCATTCTCGTTTACTGCCCAATTTTTCCAAGCAGGAGTAAACAGATACAAGGAGTCGAAGAAATTAGACCTTGACTTGTCCACCCTTGACAGAGAGCACAGGGAAATGAGGAAGAAGTTGGTCTACCCAGAGAAGCGTGTGTACGTTGAAAGGTACATGTCGTAAGATGTGCATATTGTAAGGCCTTTGACCTTACCTATTACTGGGAGCAATGCCACAAGGATTTACCTACGCATAAGGCCAAAATTTGAAAAGGGTGCATACGTGGAGAATGAGATATCCATCCCAGATGACCCTACTAAAGGAAGAAGCCCACGCCAAAGCATAAGGAGAGGGAAGAGAAAGAGGAACAGAGGGTGGTGGAGAAGCAGGATGTAGGTACCATGGGGACAAGTACCTACATCCAGAAGAAGAAGAGGATGGTGGTCAAGGAGAAGACCCCAGAACCTGTGAAGCCACCATCCCCTGAGGAACCCTTAGATGAAGAGAAGACCACATCCCTGACTCCAGAGTTTTCAGCAAAGGAAGAAGAAAAGGGGACAGAAGAACCAAAGTCTAAGGATACAGATCACCTGAATGCCTATATAGGTGAAAAGGATGATGATGAAGAGGAAGAGCTGGAGGTAAATCAGGAACTGATTGATGTCCACATTCGGAGGGAGAGGAAGCAGAAGATGCAAATGATGCTTTCATCTTTGTAAGGAGGAAGGGCACCCAAGGGGAGGAAGGCACGCAGAGTGAAGAAAGGAGTGAGGGGGCAAGTACTAAGGAGCCAGATATGCCCAAGCTCACTCAGGAGGAGGTGGATGAGAAAGTGACAAGGGAGGAAGAGAAGATGATTAATGCCTTGGTCGATGAGGAATTGGAGCACAGCGCGGAGCTCGTGCTCGGTGAATTCAAGGAAGAGCAAAGGGAGAAGAGTGTGGGTAGCACAAAAGGCCCAACTCTTTCAGTAACTATTCCCAAGGGCATGCGCATGGGAAGTAAATGTGCAGAAGGGGGAAGAATAATGATGGGATATGTTGATGACCCCAACAAAGTTTTACGTGCACATTTCCAGAGTACCGTGCCCACCAAGGAGCTAACCACCATGGAGTCCTTTGATCCTGAGGGTGGATACCCACACAAAGAAAAATGCTATCATGGGCGTTCGAATCCCACCTTTATGAGCCCAAGTTTGAGGTTAACCAAGGAGTGATACTAGCACTGTCCAAAGGAAAGGGGGACAACCCCATTATAAACATGCAACAACTATCAGATGAGCAAGTGTGTAACACACTCAACAAAGTCTCCGTGGAAGTTGAGGCTAGGCTCTTCTACAGAAATGATAGGGTTAAAGTCTTGGAGGACCTGATGGAGAAGAGGAAGGAAGAAATAGTTAAGCTAACAAAGGAACTCAGCCTTGAAAAGCTGATCAGCACTCAACTACAGCAAGAATTACAAGAGGAGAAAGCTAAAGTGTGTGAAGTTTCCAAGAAGGTGGAGCTCATCTCCCAGGCTATTATCATGAAGCACCCAGACCTTAACCCTCCCATGTAAAAATATGGTTCCTCCCTGGAGTGTCTTGAGGACTTGACTCGGATCCTCACCATGGAAAGGTAGCCTTTGGCCTTGGAGTCAGCAGAGGATGTAGCTGTGTGCTTGGAGCAGGAGGACAAGTTGAAAGTCATCGCACTCATAGCTTAATACAACAAGGTGCTTGCTGATGTAAAAATAGCTGCACAAACCACTGGGGTCACATATGACCATTGCACAGATCAGGACAAGGTGACAAGCATGTTGCTTTCGAGCGATGAGGCTGAGCTGAAGGACTTCAGGGAAAAGAATAAAGGCAATAGAGCCAAGTGAGAAAAGATCCTAGCCGAAGTGGAAAAGAAGTCTGAAGCTATTGAGATCCTACGGGTCTCAATCAAAACCTGGCTAAAAGAGCTCTACAAGGTCATTACAAGGAAGATGGATGCCTTGGAAGATCAAGCAAAGGAACTGGAGACGCTGGTAGAGACCATAAACACAAAAGGGGAAGGGTTAACCTTTGACAAGGTGAGCGCATTGGTTGGTGACCTTTGCACAAGAGCACAGGATGAAGTCAGCGCTTGGAATACACTGGAGGCTCAACCTGTGGCAAAATTTTCCCCTTCTTCTTCTTTAGGTAGTTTTCCTTCTATTCTTTCTCTCCCCCATTCTTTATTCTTTCCCTCCATTCTTTTCCAAGGCAAGGCCTTGCCTTTTTGTACTGCATTCTTTGAAGAGGTTCCCAAGGGTGGAGAACAGGTGAAGTGTGGGGTAATGTTGGGACCCTATTGTAGCTTCCAAATCTTAAAGGTGCATAGGTGCGCACGGCCAGAGGAAGCACGCAAGTTAAGGCACACAAGGTAGGATATAAAAAGGGTTCTTAGAGAACCAAGGACACGCGCCCACAAAGCACAATTCGGGACTTAGCCATTTTCAGCCTTTTGGACAGAACACATGAAGAACATGTTCCATTTGGATAAGGTTCCAGCCTGGCAACAGGGTGTCCTGGAAGGAATATACCTTGCAATAAGAAGATCCAAAAAGCTAATCATGACATGGAGAGGCATGCACCTGAGGTGATCCACACCTTGACACTTGGGGCCAGATCTGAGGTTGCAGAGGAGTTTGTTGGAGCTCAGATGCCTATTTATACGTGCATCCTTGGCAAAGAAAAGATAACCCAAGGAAGGAAGCGGAGCTCTGCAGAATTACTGCAAGAACTATGGGATAAAAAGGGTAGATGATTATAGGAAGGATGTAATGAGGGAATGGGGAATGTAAATTTTGTTTTGAAAGTCTTCATGTATGGATCTAGATATGGTGCATGACTACGGTCTCCCCTTCTGTGATATTCTATAGTAATGTTATGAATGAATATGATAAGGTTACCATGATAATTGTATTAAGATCTTCCCTCTGTATTATCTGCATATTTCTATTATGCTTTTGTTCTTGTATAATCATGAACCTTATTTGAATGTTAAGTCTATTTATGGATTTACAACTTCCTAGTTCTGTTAATTCTGTTAAGCGCTTTTACTTTTGATATGACTGAAAGGGTATAGAAGCCGTTCTGAGCTCTATAGCTTTTTCATGTCCTTTAAATCACTAATTCAAGATCATGAATGATGCCTTCCACTAAACTCACATAAAAGAGAGACTCGGCTCCCTCTCGCATGCCTCAGGTGAGCACCCAACACCCACTGGGTGATAGGCCGGTGCACATGAGGTTCCCTTGTTCTTGGTGGGTGCAAATGGGTGACCTTGATATTTTGCATGTTGGTAAGGATGATAGCCTTGAGTAGATGGTAAAGTGATCAAGTGATGACTAAGGAGCTTAGTAAGAATGTCACGTTTCTTAGTATTGCGATCAAAGGTGAGAGGATCTAGTAATGGTATGAATTGAGGCTCACTGATATGATCACATGTACAAGAAATAAAATGAGGATGAGATATAGAAGGAGAAAAAAAATTATCTTGAGAAACATCTTTAAGTTGTTGGATTTCAGATTTAAGAGATATAATCATGGATTCCATAGCCTGAAATTGGTATTGAACTAAGGAAGAAGATCTTGAATGGATTTGCATATATATTTATTGGAATTAGAACCAAGATAGTCATCAAAAAGACAATCGAAGATATCACTAACTTGAGTAATTGAATCAAGATAACTTGAAGATATTTAGAAGCCATGAAAGAAGAATGGATTAAATGAGAAAAATGAATATTATAGAGTGTTTAAAGGATGAGTTCACCAAATGATTTAACAAAATTAGGTAAGTAACGTTAAACCCTAAATAGGCTATTTCAGAGTCACGACGATAAATAAAGAAATAATGTACATGAAGTGACACAAGCAATAAGAAAGATGCATAAAACCCTAAGTGGAATGAAGAGTTATAATACTTATCTGATCTAGAAATTAATCTTGGACTGTGTGAAGATGGAGAATTGGTAAACTTGGAATTCAAGAGGTCGTAACCGAACCTAAAAAAAATGTAGAAGTGTAGAGGAAGGTTGGACCATGGCACCTAGGGTAGTACTGGGGTGCATGGGTTCCAGGATCCCTATCTAGGCACCAGATTCTACACAGATGCTCAAAAAATGATCTTCAAAGGGTCACTGAGTTGTTGCAATATTTCACTATTTGTCGCTATAATGTTGCACAATGATCACCAATGTCGATGATAACCTACAATAAATATATGACCTGCAAAACCCCAAAATGCATCAAATACCAAAAATAAAATAATGTAAATTAGGGGTTAGACTATCCTCAGAAGTTAATAAAGTGATCTTATAGCCAAGCGCTGCACTACATCTCAAACCCAATGTATTTTTGTGTGTGTGTGTGTGAAATTGTGCCCTAGGTGGCTCTTGTGCATGTCACACTTGATAGCGAACAAGTACTAATGTAGAAAATGTAGATATATGTGTGCATGAAAGAAGGGACTTCCCCTCCTATGAATTATATGCAAAAGTAGCAGTCCCTTGTTCCTTGTGTGTAGCTAGATGGATGCTTGAATGCTCTTGATAATTCTCTTAAGATGCAACATTAGGTGATGATACCTAATGCTTAGTGCTTGATCCTTTATTACGCTCACATAACTTTATATTTATATGATTCCCTTGCTTTAATTTCGTAATTAACCCTGAAAAGGCTAACTACCAAAAAGATAAGATGCCCAAATGGCTATAAAGGACCCAAAACATGTGAGCAAAGTGCAAAGAGGTCAAGGGTTCCTAGAAGGGATGGGGGCACCTGATGCTGGCATCTTGGCCGGGATTTTATGTCCAGAGTGAGAAATTTTGAAGTGTGAAAAGACAGACTGTGTTAATAGGAGTGTAAGACCAAAAGAGGAAACAAAAAGAAAGCAAAAGGTGGCTAAAGACATGGATCGATTAGTAATTTTCTTACTTAGGAATCATATGAATAATAGTATTTGATTAAGACTAGATAGATACCCAAGTGCGTGATTTAGTGTCTATAACAAGTACTTCAAGAAGGTGGAAGACCTACACTGAGCTCTGTCAGGGTGTTTCGAAGGTCTGAAAGTGTAACATTGTAGGCTATTGGTATATTTTTGTGAATTGTCAGTTTGATTGTACTTATGATTCTGGAAAAAATTAATAGATTGGTTCATATAAACTCAGAGATGTAGGTAGATGCCAAACTTCGTAATCAATTTTGGTGTCATGTCGTTAATATGATATATTTGTATTTGATTTTTGATTTTTGATTTTTGCATTAAATCAATATAATTAAAATTCAAGTAAGATTAAATATCAGTTTTATGACATCTAAGAGTAAATCAGTTAAAAGTGAAATTTAGATGGTTAATCGAACAATGATTATTATGAATCAATTAAATAGTTTTGGATCAGTAATAATTCAGAGTTACATTAGACTCTTATCAACTTTGGATCAATTATTATCCTGAAAGTTGACTTTTATAAAGGTCTTGACAAACAATTGAAAAAGTAAAATATTTACTTGTGTTTATGGATCATGTTTTAGTATCAGAGCAAGCTGATTTCACAGTTTGATTGCTTCAAATTGTGAAGTTGGTTCAGTTTTGATTGGAAAGGTATAAGTGCACCATGGGAAAGTTATCAAAGTAGGAAAATCTCTATGAGATTTGGTCGTATAATTTCCAGATCCAGGAAGAGAACTCTCTCCTGAGATCAATGTATTACTCCTTAGAAGAGGAAAATGCTCACTTGAAATCAGAATTGCAAACCAAGGATGAGCTCTTGGTAAGGTTTCAGTGTGGTGAGTATAAAAATGAAATACCTTTAACTTCATATGCAAATACCATGAAAGATGAGTTCATTGTAAGTTATACGCCAAGTGAATATTCTTCCCATTCAGATTCAGATTCAGGTAATGATGTTTTTGGTTCATTTGAAAAACATACTAAAGGCATTGGATCTCGATTATTTTTTTAAATGGGATTTGATGGAAGAGGCCTCAGTAAAAATGGCCAAGGTATATCTAACCCAATACAGGTCGAGGATCATCATCATTTTACTGGTTTGGGTTTTCCTAATGTAGGAAAGGATATTAGAGATTACTCCAAGCACAATGATGGGAGACAAACTTTTGAAAGCAAAGTGTATACCCCACTAGTCCTACAGGAAGATTATAAGTAAGAAAATGGTTCTTATTTATCACAAGATGTATTTCTTAAGAGAAATCAATGAAGAGGTAATGAGATTCCACCTCTGTGTTCTTACCATAATCATAAACATAATACAAATTGTAAAACTTCTAATCCTCTTTTTCAGCTTTAGAAGTATGTCTTTTATTTTCAAAAAATGTTGAATGCTTTTCCTTGTAATTTTTTTGGATTGGATAACCATTCTATTGTTTTTTTCCAAAAGATAAGGACATTGTTAAATAAGTTGGTGTCATTCGTCAAGTACAAGGAAAATTAGGAATACCAATTTCATCATTCAGAGGTGAGAAATGGCAATCAGATTTCCTCATCCTAGAAGGAGAATAAGAGGAATTTTTGTGCTCATTTTCAGGTGAATGGGCATTGGGTGGACACTTGTTGGAAACTTCATCCATCAAACCATTATAGGAATCATAAAATGAATATGGAATACATGCTTGTTACAAAGGTAAGAGAAGTTCTTAATCCACCATCAATTGACAAGTCAACCCTGGATCATGTAATACCTGAAAATGAAATTCCTTTAAAATGGGTTAGTCAATAATTTTTCAATTATATATTGCATAGATCTTTATTGTTGAATATTATGCAATTTTATTTTTGGAGTTCATATTTTTGAGAAAACTGAGGGACATGTTTACCATACTCAGTGAATTTTCTTACATTGAAAAATTTAGAAATACTCCATTTTATCTCCTTATTTAGCTTTTGAATTCCTGGTATAATTTGGGTATGGAATAAAAATCATATTTCAGCTTTGCATATTTGACAACAGTTTGTACAGGTTGATGGGATTTGATAGTGTTCACTTTCATACTTGTTTGCTGAATGATTATTGTTTGGGAATGCATCTATTTTTAGCATATATATGTTAGGTGCATTTTAAGACCAGTATTTTTGGGAAATAAATGTGACTTCTAATCTAGGTTATAATGCTAGATTGTATTATGATTGCACTAACAACATGTTTGTAGTAGTATATGGTAGTTAACACACCTAATATGCAGTTTTGACAGACAATTTTTTTCTATCCTAGTTGAAGTGTGCAAAATGTTGGGATAGATATTTTATTGGTAGATTCACATGATTTAGTTTTGAACCTTATCTAATTTTTTCATATGGTAGTATAAACATTCCGGATCGTGATATTTACAGTGTTGACAATTTCACAGGGACAATGGACACTAGCTAGTTTTGGCATGTATATGTCAATACACTGATCTATTTTGGTGGAATTGTGGTTATAATGATTGGAATTATCATAGAGTATCGTTTGTACACTTACCTATTTTTATGAATAGGTGTCTATTTATAACCAATCAATTGTTTGTGATGGCAGTTACAGTTACTAGGATTTGGTAGTTCACAGTTGTTGCAAAGATTGGCAGAATCATAGAGTATCAGAGGAAAATTACCTATTCTAGTAAACAATTGTCTAATATTTATTGATCAATTTTTTGTGATTAGCTAAACAACAATTTACAATGATTTAACCCGTAATGTTATTTTTAGATCCTATATGTGTTTTTGCAATGCAATAAGACGATTAGCAACATTTTTGAGTGAAAAAAATTTTGTGGACAAAAGCCTTCCCAGTGGGGAGGAGTGATCCAGAGGACAATTTGGGACTTTGGAAGCTCCCTAAATCTCCTTAAACCATGACAATACTGTAGATATTTTTGAGAGCTTTCCAATGATATAAGGAAAGAAAAAAATGAAGATTGTTAGCTCAAGATACTGCTGGTCAAAGTTTGGTCAAAATTGGGACAAGGAAGGGTCAACTGGCCAATCAAACCGTGACACGTGGAAAAAGTGAAATTTGAACAAAAGGGGTAAAAATTTGGTTGTATGATGTCGGTCTTCAACACTCGAGTTCATACAAGTGAGCCCCAATATTTGGTGGCTAGGGGCTCTCAGCCAGGGTCGACACATTTTTTTGATGGAGGGTTTATCTTTTCCACCGTAACTTCACATTACTATTGCCAAAATTTTCATTATATAGGCCTTATATTGTTATTGCATTGTCAATGTGGTATATTGTAGGGTTAGTGATTACATTATACAGAGTCAAGTAGCTCGCCCGAGCTAATATCCAACTCAATCAAATTACCACCACCGCATTTCTTGGGTCTTATCCATAATGAACCAACCATCTCACTTGGAAACAACACAAAAACATAACACAATCAACAAACTAAGCACCGACCACACCAATTTTGGCATATCAACATAGCTCACCAGATAATGTCTACGTGGATCCAAACAAACCCACCCCAACATAGACCGTTCAACCACAATGTGGTAATAGATCACCACCCCAATACACATGGGCATACAAAACAGGGAATGTGTGGCCCAAGCCACATCTAATAGGGTGGCCGCTCCATATTAAAATACTACCTAGACCCCTATTCCTATGCATGTGGCATTTTAATCCTTACATACCAAATGTAAAATGATTTGTGGTTGGGGAGGATCCAACTCCCAACCACCCATATGCTAAATAAGGCCTTGCTAGTAGGGTACACTAGTCGACTTATCCTATATAAGGAATCATTGGATTTTGTATAAGAACAAGTTTGTGACTATGTTATAGGCATAATAAAAAAATATTGTAAAAGGAAATTTTAGAGGCATTTAGGATCAAATTGGGTCTTTGGAGTAAACTGGAAATTTGTCCAGAATTCTGATAAGGACCTTGTGGGCATATTATTTTCCTATTTTGGAGAATTAGTGACAGTATTTTATGAATTAAAAATCACTGGAAGGATATGAATAATAAGGATATGTTGCTAAAAGTACTTCGGGAAGGTAAAAGACCAACACTAAGCTCTATTAGGGTATTTCAAAGGTCTGAAAGTGCAACATTGTAGGATATTGTTCTATTTTTGTGAATTGTAAGTTTGATTGTGCTTATAATTCTAGAAAAATTTGATAGATGGGTTCGTATGAACCCGGATATGTAGGTAGTTTCTGAACTGTGTAATAAATTTTAGTGTCATCTCATTAATCTGGTATATATGCATTTGATTTATGATTTTTATTTCTGCATTAAATAAGTATAATTAAAATTCAAGCAAGATTAAATATCATTTTTACGACATTTGAGAATAAATTAGTTAAAATTGAAATATGGATGTTTAATCAAACAATGATTATTTTGAATCAATTAAGTAGTTCTGGATCAGTAATAATTCATATTTACATTAGATTTTGATCAGAATTGGGCACTCTATATTCAAGCACAAACATTTAGGAGACTCTACAGACCTCTTTTCATGTTTCTGAGCATACTCTCCCTCTTTAACATCTATGAAAAATGAACTATGACAAATTTACATGAAAAACAACTTTACAACAACAATACAAAAACAGACTTACTTGCTTTGACTTGTGCACACTTCCTTGACCACAAGAATTGCTACAGATGATTCATGGAATATTTTATACACTCACACAACTCCCCTTGAGAGAGTAATTCACCATAACTTGGCTCTTTTCATAACTTGCTCAGCACTACCAACCAAACCTGCTTCTTCATTATTTAAGTGATATCAAGAACTTAAAACATTCTTAGGTCACATACCATATTGTCTCATATCTCTTTTTTTCATTTCACCATCTATGGATCAAACTCCCCCTAGGAGTATGCAATATGAATCTGTTTCAAACCTTGACACATCCTATCCTTCCTTTCCACTTTCTTTGCTAGGTCATCTTCTTAAGAAACTTCAACCTTAACGATCTTGATCAAGACCCCATAACATATGACAACATTATTTAGAACAGTACTAAGCCTCTTGGCTATGATATCAAAACATATCTCTATCTTGACTTAGACTAATGCACATACTCATCTATCAAAACCTTAATATCATGCTTACATCTCCAATACAACTTTTAAAATATTCCAATAACACATTTTTAAATAGCCATACTACCAACTCACCTACTAAGTTTCTTGAGGCAACATGATACTTGGTTTAACACTTCTACAGATTCATATACCTCGAAATGCAAACTCAGACCTTTCTAGGAAAAAATCAATACCATTTCAAGAATCTTTAATCAACTAATACCTTTTGATGTTATTACTAACATACACACCTATAGAATTTCATGATGTCAACACTTTCTCTAACCTTGTATCACATGATTGTTACATATCTAACCTAGAAATAACATACCTTTCTCAACAACCTTCAAGTTTCTCTGTACAGATCCCCCTAATCACAAATTCCTCATGGTACCTTTGGAAGGAAACATGATTCCATGCATTTGATGGTCTGATCAAGTAATCATTAAGAATAAGAGGGGATTCTCCTTCATGATCTCACTGTAACCTTTGGATTTCCAGAACATACTAGCTTGAACTCATATCCCCCTAAGATGATGCATACTCCATCAAACACTTGCATCTTATCTTTTATATACTTTGGACCATTCTTTCACATGTTCTAAACACATATCTGATACCTGATGTTTAAGTAAAACATCATGCCAATCAGACCAATATCTAAATCCTTTCAATTTAAATAATGCTTCATGAGGCCCTACAATATTTTCTACAATACATGTACCTTCATGTGACACATGTGACTAATACCTACACCATTACACTTCACTTCATCCATACAAGCTCCCCCTTGATTCAAGATTTCTTCTTATGAAGACCAAGAGGAATAGGTTGGATTCATCTAGTTGCACAATAGATCTCCATGAAGCCTAATGGAGACACTCCAAACACATGGTTATATTTAGTAATGAAAAACATCCATGTCCTCATGAGACATATCACCAAACTTGAGATTCAACTTCCTTAGTTGTACATTTATTTCTCTATCATCCACCTGGTAGTCTTCTTGAGCAAACAACAAAAATTCTTGGAGTTATTCAATAGAAAAAAGGCTTCTATGCTAATCATTACTAGAGCAGCTTGCTTTATGACCTTGCTTTTCTTTTTTAACATGATCAGACATGACATCTGCCTTCCTCTTGTAGCTTTTCATATTCCTTATATAATATCTTGCAATATGACCAACATTGTTATATTTGAACAACTAACAAGAATCTTACCTCTAGAAGCTCTATCTCTCCAACTTTTTCTTAATGGATCACGAAGAAAATATCTAGCAATGTGACCCTTCTCATGGCAGTTATAAGAAATATTGTTTCTTGACTGATCATTTCTACTACCTCTCCATGGATGATCATCTTTGACTATCCTTCTACACTCCCTAGCTCTATGACCAAAATTGTTGCATGAATAACAATAACCATTGAACTTACTTAATATTCTCATTGCATTGGGTTGTCTTATGATGTTATTTTTAGTCTTTATATCCATCTTGGATTAAACAACTTCTTGAATTAGATAAATATGATTATCTTCATTCTTTGTTTCTTCCTTAAAGCCCAAACCTGACTTATCACTAGAGTGTCTTTGAATTCTCAACAAATCATCTAAATTGTGTGTGGTCTTCTTAAGCCTTTGGTAGATCTCCAGTCTACTTGAGGCTAGTTCTAGCTCAGATTGTAAGGATTTCAAAGCTATAATGAACTTGATACACTCATCCTCCTTGTCCTTGAGGCTGGTTGTGAGTATTCCAATTTTCATTTTAAAATTTGTACAAAACATGGTACATTCCTTTTATTTTTCTTCTAACATTTTTTTTCTTATTTCAAGTTGATCTTCAAATTGTTTATTGATTTCTTCAAAATCCTTGGAATCTACGCTTAGTTTATTTTCTATAAGGATGACCTGTTCCTCGAAATCCTTATTTAGTGATTTCATTTTCTGATTCTTCCTCTTTTGAAGCTTTAGTTCCTTTAAGGAATTTTCAAACTCCACCTTGAAGTCAAATACTTCCTCTTCTTCATTTGAATCCCATCCATAATCATAAAACATAGAATCTTATTCTTTAGAGAAATTTGCTTCATTTTCCATATTTTCAAAATTGAAAGCTCTGTCCTCACTATCAGAAGAGATACTACTGCAATTAGAATAATTTCAGTCTTATTTAGTATAGAATATTTTTATATTGTTAGAAAACTTATTCTTTCTCTTGAACGGTCAGAATCCCTTCTTGCTTTTGCTAGACCTATTGGATTGCTTGTCTTCATCATGAGATTCCTCATCTTCTTCATCATTCTCAACCTTATGTCTATGTGGGCACCTAATGGAAACATGTCCTATATTACCAAAGTTAAAACAATTAAATGGCAATTTACCATTGTACTTACCTGAACCATGTTTCATCCTTCTAGCAAACATTGTAATCAGTTCATCATCATCAATCTCAGGAACATCATCATCATTAGTAGTATTATTTTCCTTTAACTTCTTCTCATCATTGAAAGTAACCTCATTGTTAATAGGTTTTGATTCAATGGTCCTCATCTCATATGTTTTCAAAATTCCATGGATCTCATCCATCAACATGACACTTAAGGCATTGGCTTCTTCAATGGCTGAAACTTTAGCATCAAAATAAGGAGAGATCTTAACGCATTTTTCACCACCAAGGTTTCTTCAACTTCTTCTCCCAAACCTCTAATGGTATTGACCACCTGATCCACTCTAAGAAGATAAGTTGAAATGGTTTCTTCTTAATTCATCTTTAAGCTTTCCAACTAACTCCTATCAGTTTGGATATTTTCCATGTTAACTTTAGTGTATCCTTCGTATATGAGCTTAAGTTTCTCCCACATTTCCTTAGTAGATGTATAATGCACAACCTTTACAAGATCTGATTCTGTCAATCCACACAAAAGAGAATTAATTTATTTGTAGTTGTCATTACCATCCTTCTTATCTATAGCATCGGTTAGAGGAGTTTGAGGAATAATATACCCATCTATCACCAACTTCCAAATTTCACATCCTAGGGACATGATGTGAGTCCTCATCCTGATGCTCCAAAAAGCATAGTTTGACCCATCAAACATAAGAGTTTTGCTAGTGGAAGTGCTAACTTGATGACTTGCCATTTTAGTGCTTCAAAGAATCTTGTTCAAGTGGTTAAAATTAATTCAAAAGGACCTTTCTTTGATACTAATTGTTATAAGTACAATGACTGAGAGGGGGTGAATCAATCATATAATTTTTTTACTTCATTTACCATAGCATACATTCATCATTCAAATCAATGATTCAATATATATAGTCAATTGTGATCTCATTAAGTGTGTATCAATAGTCTACAAATGACAAAGACAAGAGAGAATACATGAAAACCATATGTGAAGTGAGTAAGTCTGAAGGTGAAGAAAACCCACTGAACATCTACTTATATTACTCAAAACAAAGGACTTATGTGAATCTTACAAATCAGACAAGATTTCTTTACTAAGGCACCAAACCCTAGTTTATTAGGAGACCAATACTACAAGGAGGATACTTCCCCCTAAAATGACTAAGCACCCACCTAGCCACATAAAATGAATGATCAGTTGATTACTTGTTTCTTCAACAACTGATTTTGACTAGTAGTTTAGCTTCATGCACTCAAAACCCTCTCAAACAAGCTCTTCTCCCACTTCTCTCAAACTTACATCATATCATGTTGATTACGTATAATGACCTTCAACACTACTAATTTAATTTTATCATCTCTACCTTTGACCCCTCTATAGTATTCTTTCACCTTCTCTAGTTCTCTCACATCCCCATCATCTCAATTAACTATAATGAGAAAATACAACATGCCTTATATACATGACACAAATCATAAACACCTCTAGGTCAGAAAATACCACAAAGGTAAGTCAAACCAATATAAAAAAACATTCTTGAAGTCTTCAAGAAGTTACAGTCCTTGGATGGCAGAATGGGGAATGCAAAAAGTCGCAATGAATGCATATTATCTGCCCTCAAAAGCATTTATAATTTCATTGAACAACATGTTCATAATGTTTGCAGTTTAAGTGGGTTTAATGAGGACATTTGGGGCCCTAAAGAGAACAGGGATATTGCAATTACTTAGGTGGATATGAGAGACCCCTCTCAGGCCACTGCCATTGCCTTCTTCATGTCGCTGCAGGCTATCAAGACCAAGATTAACAGGGCTATCAAGTAACGGGTTGCTGTGATGCTGTTTTTTGGCTGCGAAGTTACTATTATCTGGTGGTTCTGGCGCTGCTTTTTGGTAGAGTTCTATATGTTTTTTCTCTTTTGGTTGCTTTTTGATCTTTTCTGCTTCTTTTAGGATCATTGTACGTTTGGATCCTTTCTTCACTTGTATTGTCATATTTGGCTGTCGAGCCCTCTTTGGTTGGTCGTTTTGCCGTTCTCTGGGCTGTTTCTCTCACCTTTACTATCTGGCTTTTGAGCCCTTTTGTATACAGGGTATAGTCCCTTCAAAACTATTTTCCCTTAATAAAAAAAACATAAAAAAAACATTTATAACATCATAAAAAATCACTCCAAGAGACCCATTAGGTTGGAAAGAGCCTAGATAGACCAAGCTTATTCACAAGGCCTAAAAACAAGCCTTCTCCTCCAATGAATGCACAATGAACTCCAAGGGAACACTACAACTTCAATAAGACTCCAACATCTCCATATATTTCAGGGACATCCTATCACAACTTTAAGCAAGCCTAAGAACCACTGAATTATCTATTATCCCCATGAAGCACACCAAGAAACAAGCACCTCCATCTAGGTCTTAAGCTCCTGAAAAACATCCTCCAAAAGTGAATGAATTGGCAATTAAAACTCATCACCATGACACAAATGACACATAAATAGGAAGGTATTGATTCCATGTAACTCATGAAACTCATTAGAATCATTAGCTGAGGACATAAGGCACTAAAACAACTCTAATGCTGCTCAAAATGGTATATAGGCCTCAAAACTAGGTCTACGAGATCAAGATGGTTCACACCTCTAAAATATTCATTAAGACACAAGTATCATATAGATGGAAATATCTCAGTGTCTACTACCTGAAAAAAATCACTTCAACCTCTAGAATAAGACACAAGGCATCCAAATAAAGCCATCTCCAAAACTACTCAAACATGCCTCAAGGACTCAAGAACAAGTCTTAAGAGAAACATGATCAAACACCTCATTCATCACTTCCAAGATCAACCACATGCTGGAACACTTAAAGGACATCCTGAAACACCTCTCCAAGAATTCAAAACCATTGGTAATATGGAGAAAAGCATGCCTTCATACCTATTCCAAACCATCTTCAAGACAAGCCTAATAAGGATGTTTATGCCACTAGGGTTCAACATGAAACCAATTCTTCATACCATACCAAGAAATAAAACACATGTTAGACCATACCAAGCTATCCATGACAAAATAACTCAGCTACAACATGTAAATCTACCAAATTCTTCTCAAACCTCCATGACTAGGTTTTAGCTTTCTAGGCCAAAAGCGATAGGGCACATTGGAGGACCATCTTAAAATTTCTCCATACAACTTACTTAGATATTTTCATGGACATTAAGTAGATATCCAAAGATTCATGAAAAAATTCATTTCTTTTCATGAAACTTCCATCTCATCTCTTTACCTGCAAATCTTCACAAAATAAAAGTTTTTCTTCATCTTTCTAGCTGACCTAGAACATGAAACCACCACCAAAAGGATCCCTGAAGAGTCCTCTACAACCATAAAGCATTAAAATTACTTTCCTAAGTAATTTGGATCCAAAACCAATCATATATCTCCTATCACTCTAGGTCTATGGTTTAACTAGGGTTTTATATTTGTTTATCTTCTTAACAATGGTTCATAAAGATGTGACGATCAAATTGATTCATTCTCTTGGAAAAAAACTCTTGACTTAATATAAAAACAGACCTGAAAGTATCACGTCCCCATACAGAGCTCATACATGTGGGTGAAAATTCAAATTTCACCATCGAGCTGGTATTTTCCTTTCTAGGAGTTTGGTATGATTAAAAATGACATTTCTTACTTTTTCCTTAAAGCCTTGACATGAAATTTTTCTAAAATAACTATCATGACTTCCTTCAACCATCCCAAGTCTCATTTATGTATGCACACTTCTGAATCTCTCTAACCACCATGACCTACCTTGTCTTTCTAGCCTTTTCTTCAATGAACATGCTTCAAAGGACCTTGTACCTACATTGTACCTCTGATTTAGGACCCGATACTCATTCCATACCTTTAATCCACACTCACAATGATCCAAACATGCTTTCCCTAACTTACTCCACTCCATACGTCACATTTCAATACCTTATGCTCATTTTAGGTATAGGATTAGGCCTAGAAAGACTTGACTCAACCCATGATTGTTATGAAATGACCTTGTTAAACTCACACAGACTCATTAACACCTTTGACTCATCATACTAAGCATGTTAGACCTTATATGAACCTTACACAACCTTTGGAGCTCACACCATGACCAAACTAGCTTGAACCATGCATTAGACCATGTAAATGCACCAAAACTAGACACTACCAATAAAATTCAAGCGTGAACATGAATGAAACCTCATGCAGACACATAAGCCACATAAAATCCATTTGTCATCAATGACAACTATACAAACACAATGCCCAATAACCTTCACGCTGTATATTTTTCTTCTTTTGTTATTGTTTTATATATTTTTTTATTTTCTTATCACCAAGGGAGAATATTTCAATTTTGGCTATAATATCTTTCCAATTTTCCTTTAGCATAGTAGATTCCTTCATGCATTGTTCTCTCTCTATTAATTTCAACCCTGATTTTTCTTCTTGCTCTTCCATTGCACCTTGGAAGTTCAGCTCCTCTTCCTTTTTCTATGCATGTTAAAGATCTTTTTTTACTGCATGATACCTAGGTCCTTGCCTTTCTCTTCCTTTATTAACTCTGATGAATTCTGCAAGGGATGGGGCATCAAAAATTTCAATTGAAAGGGCCCTATACTCCTCATATATGGCCACAATTTTATGACCCACTAAATGTTGTGTTTCAACCACCGGAATGACTTATTTTCTTGGGGGGAAGGTAGGCCAAACTAACCTCGATGAAGAATGACTTGTAATTATTCGTGGTTTAATATTATTGCTTGCCTTTGAAGAGCTTCCTTCACTATTTAGGTTTTGTAGTGCATGGATCAACTGTGCCATCTTATTCACCAATATTTCTTTCCCTAAGGAAAACATTTCAACCGTAGTATCATCAAAATGTATCTTCACCATTTATCTATTGCTGAATGAAACCCTCTAAGATGGGAGGATTAAAGCTTTGATGCCATTGTAATGTCCCTTTCTAGTGTTGAACTAAAAGACAATGAAATAACAAAAATCCAAACTGAAATATATTTTGGTTTTTATATCAACCAACTAGAAAATAGAATAGCAGTGAACAACAATCTAATTTTTAAAACAATAGTGTAATGTTCCCTTTTTAAAATTAATGTCAAATAAGAAATTTTTTCCATTCTCTTCCCGTGGTGAAGAAGAATAAGTGAAAAAGGGAAGAAATTGCACTTCATTTTAGTTTGCTTTTATTATTTTTAATGTTCTCTTTTAGTGTTTTCCTTTATAAGGCAAGTCATCTGGGTTGGGGGAATTAAAAATATAAATTGAAGCTTGGAGGTCAATCCTCATCTATTTAGCCTTTGGCACCAAACAAGTGGTATAAATGAGGTTGTATAGCCTCATTTGGAGATCATCTTTAGCGCATTTACACTTACACTTGGTTTTTTGGGCTGGTTTCTTAATACCATTCCACTTGAGGATGAAAACCCTCTTATGTTGTATCTAAGGAGGATAGAAACCTTCCTTGTATATTAGTGGAGAAAAAAAACCCTCTATTTTGGGTAATTGAAGATCTCCAGTGAAGACCCTTTGCATATTTGGATAAAAAAGAATACATGTAAGGTATTTTACATATTTTTGGTGCCCTCTCCGGTAAAGGTCATTATGAGTTCCTTCTAGAGCACAACACACATTCATTATTGATATTTAGATTTGATATAATTTATAAGGCTAGAATTACTCATGTTTTGGAATTGCTGGGGTTTGGAAACCCTCATTTTTATTATTTCTCTTCAATGCACTTTTATTGTTGATAATAAATTTTCCAATTGAGTATTTGTAGTCCAAAATAACTCCCCAAGTTATTTTGAAAACTTACGCTCCCATTCTGGCTCTGAAGCTTCACTTTGCAAGTTACACACACTATCAGTTGTCTCCTTGGCACACTTCCTTGGTTGTTTTCCTTTGCACACCTTGCGTGCTCTTCTTCCTTTGTGCACCCTTCCATTTCCTTTTCCTTTCTTATATTTTTCCATCTTCCCTTGCGCACACTTCCTGTGCATTCACCTTCCTCCCAGTATTATGTGCACCTTGCGCACACATCTTTAACTTGCTTGCCAAAATCGGCTAAGTCCCTTACGCTTTCTGTCATGCACCTTTTCCTTCTTGCTGATGCGCATCAATATTTTGCTTCTCATGCCCTCCCTGCCTACTTACCTTTTACAAGTATGCATCTATTTCCTCTACTTGCATTACTTTTACGTGCCTCTCCTATGTTATCCTTCCACTTCCATGTGCACCTTCACATCTTCCTCTATGCCATTTCATGTGCCACGTGGCATCTATCAGGCCTTGAGTGTGTTACACACAACCTATCAGAGCATGTAAATTGGGTGTTGAATCCTTGCAATGAACCACTACATGAAAAGTGGCAGAAATGGAAAAACAAATGTATAATTTTCTATCTTTCAACCATTCTATGCATGTCACGTGTCATTGTGTGTCAGAGCAACCTGCAAACTTCAAATCATCATAAATTCTACTACAAGACTCAGAATAGGGCATGTTTTTTCTTATTTGAGATCTTCTGACATAGGCTAAAGTGTTAGATATTCAAATTCAAATTTTTGTGGGGTTGGGTAGGTAAGAAGCAAGGAAACACACTTTCATCCATTAATGCAAAGCTTAACCACTAGATTTTCATCAGATCTTGTCCCCTTCCTTCTTCTACAAGATAGAAGAAACATGAGGAAGCATATTTGATAGATTTTTAGGTGGATTTATAGGTATTCATTATTGATTGTTGGTGGTTGAGTTTTCAAAAGTAACTCTTCCGTGTACCCGACCTCCCGAGGTCGTGCCGAGACAGCCGGTAGGGATGGGATATGTATGGAATGCAGACAACCTAGTTAGGTAATCTAATGTCTTCAATACGCACTAATGGAACTTGCGAATCTAAAGCAAAGAACGCTCTCCTAACATGGGCTGGTGTGATAGATCGATCAGCAAGGATGACTGCTCGAAGGCTCCAATCAATATTGAGCTCTAGCGTGATTTGGTCTATTGGTTGTGGAATACGTGGAAAGTGACCCGGGATAGTTTCGTGTACGTCCCCAGACAGGGTCATAAGGTGGATGATAAATATAGTTAATTCTATGGACGATTCTCTGGCCTAGTCCAGAATTCTCTAGCTTTGTTAGCTGTTGTGTCTAGCGAAGATAATTGTTCAATGATGATAGGTGGAAGTGGAGTAGATTGGAATACTAGTGTGCGTAGGCCAGTATCTATGTCTAATTTTCCTATGGATTCGTTAGGCTGCGGGATTTGTGGGTCACAACCGTAGACTCGCGGTTGTTGTGGACCTGCTATGGTCATGCATGGAATCAAGTCCTAATCCCTAGTATCCAGTAATCGTATGCTTTCTCAGCTTCTATATTCAAGGCTAATAACTGTGTGATTTTCTCATAATATCTCACTGGCGTTCGTGCAACCTGAATCCTTAAACTGGTATCTATATCTATGATAGTATCTCCTGCGCCTGGATGTGGGATCAAAGGATTACAACTAAAGGTTTGTTCTCTTTCTAACCCTTCTACAATAATATAAATGTTTGCCTAGGGTAATTAGTTTGGCTAATTTGACCAAAATATGTGTGCTTGGTCGTCTTCTATGTTCAATCCGCTCAACTGGGAATTGATTTACTGCAAGCTTACCGTTGTTCGGAAGACTTGAATCCTAAGATTTTGGTCTATATCAGTTATCACTGTGATGAGATTGGGCTGAGGCACGATTGGCTCGAATACGTATTCTCTGGGCTCCCTAGGTCCCGTGATTGTCATGCAAAAGCAACAATATAAACAAACTGTAGTAAAATGAAAGTTAACTATTTGCAATATATCTATAGCATATATGATTTCTCTATTTTTTTATTTTCTGATGAACTATATGAATTTAAGAAAGCAGCTATTAAGGTATCTAGAATTGACAGCTTAAACTAATAATTTAAAACAAACAAAATAACCGAGTGTAGCTATTTGTCTGTGCAATTTGTAGATCTATTCTAAACAATAAAATAGCTTTCCTAATCTATTTGCAAGATTCTCGATCTTACCTCAGAAGTGAGGAGTGAATCATAGTTTCTCAAAAACTATCAATCCCCACAGCTTCCCTGGAAATATCGAGAATAGAATTAACTGAAATAAAGCAATTAACTACTCTATTTGATATGATTCTAACTAAAAATTTGAAAGCTAGAACCTGGATTCTGTAGAACAGTGGTGAATCTAATGGTGTGTGTGATCTTGTCCCCTCAGTGTGATCTCCTCGTTCTTTCGTGCTCACGTGGATCCAGAAAAGCATGTAATACTAGCATCAACAGAAGTAGATATTGGGATAAAGGCAGCTCAAAATACACACCGAATACAATGCGAGTAGGAGAGGGATAGCACAAGAGTACAGAGCTTGGCTTATGCAATTCCTAGCGGGATTTATTGCGAGTCATGCAACATAAAGCGTCCAGAACCTGAAACTATCCTATTTGAGGAGAAAAACCTGCAACTTTAATGGCTTCCTAAGCTATTCTACTCCAATGGATTGGATGAAACAACAACACTACTTGCACAAGATGGATTTGTGGCTTACCAACTAGTAAAACAATGCTAACTAAGCATGCAATGAACTAAACTATGAAATCTAAGCAAAATGAAAGACTGAAATGAAATGAGAAATGAGAGGTGAATTGAGGGGCCATTTGACTTGAGCACAAGCTGGATCTATTTATAGTAATTGCATTCACCCAACTAGGCATCAAAACCAAAATAAGAACTCTAAAACAATAAACAAATCTACTGCAAAGGCAAAACACTATTCCAGGGGACCAAAAACATAAATGCAAGCCCAAAGCGGTGGAAAAAGCTGGTGAATCGTTGATTTTTACGTGAGTTACGTCAAAAGAACGTTCTGGAAAATGCGTAAAGGACCGCGCTCTGAGCAGGGCGGCGGTTACAGGACCGCCACCCTGTTCAGGTTACAGGACCGCCGCCCTGTTCAGGGCGGCGGTCACGAGACCGCCGCCCAGGCAGGGCGGCGGTTTCGTAACTGAAGAGAAAAGGCCAAGAAAAGAGGGGAAAAGGAAAAGATAAGGCATGTGGGGGCCAAGTGGGGCATGCGGGATGTTAACGCACACTCGGAGAGCTCTTCCGGATCCCGAACACCTTGCGAGGAGACCTGTATCATCATTGGGGCACTTGTTACATTGTTCCGGCAGTACAGTACCTTACAATTTTGGGTACGTACATATTGCCCCCTCGGAGAAGCATTTTAGCCATGAAGAGGCGTAAAACGGTGGGTCCGAGTATGGCGGTCCCGAAATGGGAAGTTAGAAGCTATACCTGATACGTCCGTGTGTCGAAATGACGCCATCCAAAATTCCCGCTACCTGCAAAACGAAAAGAGAACTCAAGTGCAGATAGACACAATAATTTGGAAAATAAACGCTAAAATAATAGGGAATGAGAACGTACCATTTGTGCGGGGATAGGAACTTACCTCCGTCGGTGCTCCAAAACCTGTGAAAAAAGAATTTAAAACGAATCAGGGTGCTATATATATGAAAGTGGGCCCATTTTCCTATTCATTTGTGCGAGTCGATTTGATTGATTTTGAGCTCTGGGACCCACGGTGACGGTTTCTTGCGTGAGTAGAGTTGAAACGTCCGCAGCGAGATAGCGATCATGCCTCCACGTGTGGAACACCACCCCGCGAGATCACAGGTTGGTTTTCTTCAATTTATTATTTTTACCCCCTTAAATTTGAAATGCTAAATTCTTTGCAATGGGGGGGTCATTTTTGAAAATGCTAGTGTTAAAAGGTCCACCTAGGGGGGGCGCCTACTGGGTAGGCTCTGTTTTTAGGTTAAATGGCCATTTTTTGCACTTTTTAGGCCTTTTTAGTTTAAAAACCCGTGGGTTTTCGGACCACGACCGCCGCCCTGGCCAGGGCGGCGGTTACATGACCGCCACCTTTCAGGGCGGCGGTTACACGACCACCGCCTTTAAGGTGGCGGTTACAAAACCGCCTCCCTGCTCAGGGTGGCGGTTTTGCACAGAATGCAAAAGGAACCTTTTTTTGAGATTGTGTTTGTATTTCTAGCATTTCTACGTGTTTACATGATTTTTCTAGTATTATTCGGATGCTAACTTGCTTTGTTTTGTGTGTTTTTGGGTGTATGCAGGTGAGAGAGGAGTACATCCGATGGAGCAGAGAGAGGGAGTGTGATTGGCTCCCAGGGGTACTAGATGCCCTCTCACAGGATGAGGAGGACACACTTCAGAGGGCTGGCATATTGCGCATATCGCGCGTGCCCCATGTTGCACCATCTAGTCACATCCTTTGTGACTTATTTTCATACTGGGATGCAGATCAGAACACTTTCCAATTGCCAGGGGTCCGTGGTGAGTGGACCATTACATTGGAGGACGTCTACCGCATTCTGGGGGTCCCGATCATCGGGAGGCGACTCACTTTAGAGACAGCAGGCTCACGGGCACAGATTGCACAGTGGGCGACATATATGGGAGATGCAGTCATCTCCACGGGGTCAAAGAAGGGGGTGAGAGTTCGATCTATTCCTTCTTTTCCCATCCCCATACTTCGACAGGCCATCATGGGGATCCTTGCCTCGAGACTGATTGGGGACAAGGGAGGAGACACATTATTATACTGCTAGGCCCCCATTATTACACAGATAGAGGGGCACGGTCGGATATACGCTTAGGGAGCAGACATTCTTGGGACCACCTACCACGATCTATACAGGGTGGTCTGTTTACAGGGGCAGTCATTGAGCCACCCAACTCTAGTCATGAGTTGGGTCTATGAGCATTTCATCCCTTATGGCAGGGGTGTGGAGGTGGCAGATCCTGGGGCTGTGAGGGCAGCCAGATGGACAGACATGTCGGTGCTTAGAGCACCTCATCAGCCAGTTGCCTCCCTGACTACTGCCGACATGGAGGCGACACCATACCAGACTATGGTCGGCATATGGGGCGAGGAGGCTCTTACCTTGATCTCCTGCTCCACCACAGGGCAGCTTATTGATCGAGTGGGGTGAGTGGAGGTGCACCCCTTTGGCCGAGTTCCTCAGCAGTTTGGCCTACCATACACGGGTATGCTTCCCCCAGTGGCGCCAGTCTACAGATCAGTCCGTGAGGCCAGAGGGGGGCCTAGAGGCTGAGGTTGGATAGTGGTTACTCCTGGCGTTCCCATTGCAGCCAGGAGGATAGTTCGTGCTAGAGGGAGAGCCGGTGCGCCTCAGGCACCTTTGCTTCAGATTGCTGTGGGTCCTGCTCATAGCAGTGATGACCCTATTGATATTGACTCCGAGTCTGAGGAGTTCACAGAGGGAGGGTCAGAGGAGGAGACCGAGGATAGCGATCCTGAGTGGCATGACACTCAGGATATTATGCAGGCAGAGAGGGCCGAGTAGAGCGCAGAGAGGGTGACTCTGGTTTCAGAGGAGCCACTCTCCCAGGGCCATGGTGGAGAGGATGAGTCCGTTGCAGGGCGATACGTTGCTCCCGCCACAGGAGCAGCCCCTCAGTCGGCAGCGGCATCCACGGCAGGTGCTGGCCCCAGCGACCCATCCTGGAGGCCTGGTGATCCGAGTAAGTTACCCTTTCTCCCTTTTAATGTTTTTTTGTAGGCTCTCCTTAGTTGCTATCTTGTATTTTCTAATTTCTTATTTGGTTTCTAATTTGCTTTCTTCCTTGTTTGCAGAGACTGTTGATGAGTGGCGTGATTTGATCCGTAGGGTATGTACTGATACCCTGATGATCCCCATGGAGAAGACCCACACGGAGCTGTACGTGCATGCTGGGGAGCCTTCAGCAGCCGGTAGACATACCGATGTCTTCGCTCCCATCTGGCACGTGGCCAGGATGGTGTCGACCCTCCACACAGAGTTAGCAGGCTATAGGACGGCTGAGCGCCTCATGAGGAGCCATTCTCGTGGTGAGACTGCGGCTGCCCCTCGGGACCCTGAGCCCTCCATACATTCAGAGCGCCGGCGTAGCCGGAGTCCTAGGCGAGGGTGCGCACCCTCGGAGGGGTCACGTAGGGATTGAGAAGCCACTTGGCTCTCATAGATTTTGTTTTATATATTCTTTTGTATATCACGGGCTCTTTGAGCGTTTTGACCATGCTTAGTGCATGATGGCATTGTATATAAACATTGATTATTTATATATATGCATTCATTCTGGATCAAAATCTTGGCACTCATGGTTTCCTTTCTATTTCCAGTTTCTTCATGTATACTACGATGTATGTTTATATGCTTTTTAGAATGTATGCAATGGTGAACAAATGATGTAAATGTTTTACTTTCCTTTTGTATTTCATGATGCTGATATATGATAATGTAGATATAATGTGATTTTGAATCTTGGTTTCTGTAAGCAATTTTTGGATACCTCATGTTTGTTTTGCAAAGTGATGAATACAAACCAGTACGATGAACAGATAAACTTGCCCCACTCTTAACTCCACGCAACTAGTAAGATGCGAGGGCTTATCACCAAGAGTCATGAAGGGCACAAGTTATGAAATGTGTTAAAATGATAGTGATGAGAGACAGACAAAGTTTTTGGTGGAACCAAATTAGGAAGCTACAAGCCTATTCTCCACTTGAGTGACTTCATAGTTTTAGATGCAACTTGCCTTGCGGTTTATTCAAACTTAGACCCGTAGATGGCCACATAGTAGACAAAATCTGGGTTTTTAGGATTTTAACTCTCTTGGGATTTTGAACATCTGATTCATTTGTTTTTGACTCAAAGTTTCAAAGTTTGAATTGTTTGTGTATGACCTTTTGCATTTATTTGTCAAGAGGACCCCCTACACTTTGCCCCATGCTACTAGTAAGAAGCGTGGGTTTATCACCGTGGGAAAAGCATAGGCGAGTAAGGGAATTTCCATCCTTTCCCAACCCTACGTCACTAGTAAGAGACGCAAGCTCATCACCAAAGGTTGGTGGGGCAGGGAAATGTGTAAAATTAAAATTTTCTGTTTTGATCAACGTTTGACTTGTTTATTTGAGTAAAATGTCAGTATGTGCTTATTTCCAAAGAGATATACATATGGGATAGATGTGACACCATGAAGCTTCTAGAACAGACCATAGGCAAGACACCTACCCTAAGAAGAAATCAAAGCGAGAATAAACTTGCAGATCTTGGTATGGTTACCGTTAAGACTTCGTCATGTCTAGCTTTATTTGATAAAATGATTCCGAGATAATTTGATGATATCATGAAAATGGAGAGGTACGATTAAAGAGTTTATGCCAACAACATCATGAGTTTGTAATGAATTTCTTTGAGAATAGATTCCTTGATCACAATTTGTGTACGAAACAAGTGGACAACATGATCCTAATCTATATGAAAATGCAATGTAGATAGTCGTATAAGTAGTGCTAGCTGCTTACGCGTAGAAACGCTTGAGGTGTAGGGAATTGACTGTTTCACCAAACTCCTCACCTTCTAGCGTACATAAGAGGTATGCACCGTTTCCATAGTCCTTCATGACTCGGTATGGGCCCAACCATTTGGGCCGGAATTTCCTTCCTTCGCCGGTCTTCTTGTCGATCCGGCTGTCTAGCCTTAGAACTAGATCACCTTCGTATATGTCGCATTCATAGACCTTCTTGTTGTACTGCCGGCACATCCGGTCAGCATAGACTCTATGTCGTTGTTCAGCATCTAACCTAGTTTCATCTAGGCTTTCTAGTTGGGAAAGACGTGCTTCTCTGTAAGCGTCTTCATCCAGAATCCCTTGTAATGAAATGCGGAGACTGGGTATTTCAACCTCGAGTGGGAGAACTGCCTCTGCCCCGAATACTAATGAGAAAGGAGTGGCTCCCATTGGTGTTCTTATTGAGGTTCGGTGGGCCCATAAGGCCGGATATAACTTCAAGTGCCAATCTCATTTGTTTTCTTTCACCGTCTTAAGGAGAATGGCTTTTAGTGTTTTATTCGTCGCTTCAGCCTGTCCGTTGGCTTGAGGGTAATACAAGGAAGCCGTATGATGGCTTATCTTAAATTTATTGCATAGTTCGTGAACCTCTTCATTCTTAAAAGAAGTTCCATTATCAGAGATGATGATTTGCGGGATACCGTACCTGCAAATGATTTGGTTCAAAATGAACTTGGCGATTACAGAACCAGGTACAGTAGTAAGAGGCATAGCCTCTACCCATTTGGTAAAATATTCAGTGGCCGTGATTATAAAATTATGGCCGTCTGTGGATGAGGGAGAGAATTTCCCTATTAAGTCTAGGCCCCATGTAGAAAAGGGCCATGGAGTAGCGATTGGTTGCAGAGCTTGTGCCGGCATGTGGATCTCATGGGAGAATTCTTGGCACTTATGACACCTGCGTACAAACTCTATTGTGTCATGTTCTAGAGTGGGCCAGAAATAGCCCATTCGATGTATTTTTCGAGCGGTGGCATGGCCACCGAAGTGGCCTCCACATATTCCACTGTGGGATTCATGGAGAATCTTCTTGGATTCTTCTGTGTCGACACATCTTAGGAGCATTCCATCGAACGCTTTTCGATAGAGCACTTGCTCTATAATCACGTATTTAGCTACGATAATACGTAACCACCTTCTTTGTTGTGGTGTAGCTCCTTCTAGATACGTATGGTCCATGATATAGTTAATGATATCAGCGTACCAGGGACACTCAGAGATAGAGGGTCGGGTTTCGATGTAGTATACGCACTCATCTGGAAAATCTAAATCTACTAGATCACCTCCATCTAATGGGTTATCAGCTAACCAATCCACAATGATTTGTCCCTTAACTGACTTCTGATTTACAAACGTTAATTCGAATTCTCCCATTAAGGTTATAAAACGTCCAGCCTTTTTAGACAAGGACCCTTGTGTGAGGAAAGTTCGTAAATGGTCCGTTTTTACCATGACCCTTGTTTCTTGATTTAGCATATAATGTCTTAGGCGTTTGGTTGCAAAGACTATGGCGAGACATTCTCATTCTGCTTGTGTATAGCGTGTTTCATAGTCGAGCAGTGTTCGGCTAATGAAATAAATCACACGTTCTCTCTTGTCATCGTCCTCTTGGGCCAACATACAAGCTAACGAGACATTGGTAGCTCGTGAATATAAAATTAATGGGCGATCTAGCTTAGGTGGCATTAGCGTAGGTGGTGACAACAAGAAACGCTTAACCACGTCAAAAGCTTCATTGCAGTCTTCGGTCCAATCAATGCTATAGTCTTTCTTGAGCAAATTGTTGATTGGATGAATGGCGAAGCTTAAGTCCAGGATGAATCTTCGGATTGCACCCAGCTTTCCGAGAAATGACCTGATTCCAGATTCATTTGAGGGTGGAACCATTTCAAGGACAGCCCGAATTTTGGCTGGGTCAACATCTATCCCTCGTGATGATATGATGTAACCTAGGAGCTTCCCTCCCGTTACACCAAAGACGCATTTTTTTGGATTTAGCGTGACTCCGTATTCTATCAAACGTGAGAGAATGACACGGAGTACTTCTGGATGGTCACAACGCTTCTTGGCCTTAGCCAACAAGTCATCTACATAGGATTCCATGATTTTATGAATTAGATCATGAAATATGTATGTCATAGCCCGCTGGTATGTAGCACCAGCGTTTTTGAGACCGAATGGCATAACAACATAGCAATAGGTTCCCCAAGGAGTTATAAATGTGGTTTTAGCTTGATCTTGCTCAGATATTTTAATTTGATTATATCCCGAGAATCCATCCATGAGAGACAAAAGCTCAAACCCAGCTGTTGCATCAACAATGACATCAATAGATGGAAACGGGAAGTCGTCCTTAGGACATGCTTTGTTGATGTCTCAGAAATCTATGCAGATGCGTATCTTTCCATTCTTCTTGAGAACGGGGACGATGTTAGATACCCATTGGGAGTAGTCGACTGGTTTGATGAATCCTACTTGGAGGAGTTTTATTACCTCCTCCTTTACCATGAGAGCTACCTTGGGTTTCATGGGTCTTGATTTTTGTTTAACTGGTTTTGCATCAGACTTAGTGACGAGGTTGTGTACCACGATGTGGGGTGCGACGCCTGTCATCTCCTTATAATTAAATGCAAACACCTTCTGATGTTCTTTGAGGATCCGAGTATGTATTTCTACTTCTTCTGGGGTTAACGAGGATCCTAGTTTCAAAATTCTTGGTTCATCTTCTGTTCCGATGTTGACATCGATTGTTTCTTCGATCAAAGAGGCGTTACCCTCTTCAAACTCAGGCGGTGCTGGGGGTAAATCCAAATCATCCCCATTTTCTACTGCGTATATGCTAGGTTCCACTTGTGAGGGAAAATCCATCATGGGATTTCCGAAATAGGAAGACGAATGTGGAATTAAGGACAAATCTAGCATATGATAAGAGAGATGTAATGCCGCATAGGCGTTTAAGTAATCCAAAGTGGCCATATCACTATCAACATGGTCTAGGATGGTAGATTCACTCCCGTTTAAAAGGGGATTTGTCATTGTTTTTATCAATGGTTCATTACGAATGGATACCGTGAAATGGGTATCCTCTAACTCATTACTTGGAGTAAAACGTGATGCTGAGGTTGCTATTGAATCGGCGAGAAGATTTCTCTCTCGCGAGATTGCTTCAATGGATATGAAGTTAAATGCCTTGCTTAAATCTAATACAGCGTTTTTGTAAAGCTGCAAGTGTTCGGCTTTAGTTTCATATACTTCAGAAACTTGGTTTGCCACTAATTGCGAGTCTCCTAAGACTCTGATGTTATCAACACCAATTCTCTTGGCTAAGGTGAGGACAAGGAGGAGGGCTTCATACTCAGCGCTGTTATTTGTGCATTCAAAATTTAGTTTAAAGGCAAATGGCAGGACTTTCTCCTCGGGTGAAGTAAGAATTATACCTGCCCCCGCTCCGTAACGGCATCTAGCCCCATCAAAATGGAGAGTCCAATACTTAGCTGGGAGTATAGATGTTGGGGTATTTGCTGCATTTGCGCACTCTACTTCCACCATGTAGAGATCCTCTGCTGGAAGAGAACCAACACCAAGGGAATATCCTATGCCTACTTAATCAAATGGTAAGAACATTGATAGATCTTGTTCTATTAACTCAATGATTTTTGCAGTAGTCCCTAATGACACTGTTTCTATAGTGTTAGCCTTATCTTTGGGAGTTGGGGTTGTTTTGGCTATGCTCACAGTTTCAAGATCTGTCGTAGGTACCAACTTTTCTTTTTTTTTACGTCGGTAGGTTTATTAAGTTGATTTGTTGGGAGTTCAAACTCTGAGTGTACACCTGGTCTCTTTTTTAAGTCGGCTAGGTGTACATCAAATGGTTTTGGATCACCTTTGGCCACGAATACCTTTCCTAAATGTAAAAACCTTACTTCTTGAAATAGTGTAGAAGGGATTGCCTTCATGCGGTGTATCCATGGTCGGCCGAGGATCATATTATAGTTAGTTTCTCGATCTATAATATAAAACTCAGTCAAAATGGTTTTGGGTCCTAAGGTGACTGGTAATATTATAGTTCCAATTGAAGTGGCTTTAAGGCTGTCATAGCCTCTTAGCGTGTTTCGAGTTGTGGAACAATTGGTTTCTCCATACCCTAGCTTTTGAAGGAAAGAGAAGGGGACTATGTTAACCGCTGCCCCATCATCTACCATTGCACGCTTTACATAGTTGTTATAAACCCACACTTGCAAATGTAAATCCGGATCACCCCAACGTGCGATCTTAGCATCTGTTGGCATTTTTTTTATCTCGAATATGAATTCGACATCCCTATCCGCCTGTCCTGGAGGATGAACATCAAATTCTATATGATTTACCTGTGTTTCAGGAGGTGGAGTGATGTTGATTAAATGACCTAAACCTAATGCTTCCAAAAGAGCAGCCCTGTGGGTAGGAGAGTTCTTTAGTAAGTCTAAAAATGAAATATGCGAGAAGGTTTTTGTTAGATCATTAATTAAATCATAAGCACCCACAGGCTTTGCTATGATTTGTTGGATGTTATCCGTTTCTGGCAGGTGGCTTGGACTTGGCTGAGAGAAATACTCTCGTGTCCTTGTTACAGCTTCGATGGGTAATTCAGTGTCTAACTCCACTAATCCAACTACCTTAGGTCGTGGCTGACTTCCTAGTTACGGCGCAACTAATGGATTTAGCGAAGTCGAGGCTTCATGATCATTGTTTCCTGTCATTGCACCCTTGTTCATCCCAGTTGGATTTAGTCTGTTGTTATCATGATTTGGGAGTGGATCATTAAAGATCTTCAGGGGTGCGTTTTGAGGGGAAACTGCCCCTGAAAAGGTATTTGACGTTGGGGACGTAGGATCTGCTAAGAACATATCCATAAAAAGTTGTTTTTGTTCATTTGGCAAGCGTTGTATGAATTTATTATAGTCATGGCACGTTCTAGTGTCGTGGCCCCGAATTTTGTGGAAACCACAATATGAGTTAGGATTGTAATTCCTAGTTTGTTGGTTTGATGTGTATTGTGGCCCATAATTTTGATCAAACCGTTGTCTATTAAAATTTTGCATTTGTTGTCTTTGGTTTGAGTTCTGGTTTTGATATCTAGTTGAGTTTTGACTTGGCTCTTGTATGGGATTTCATCGTTGTTGTTGTTGTTGTTGTGGATGGTTAAAATCCACTGTATTGATTATCGGGGTAAAGTTGTTGTTTCGTTGGTTGTTTATTTGTGATGGAGTATTGACAACATTTACCTTCTTGGGCTGGTCGGTTACTCCATCTATTGTTACACCCCAATTTTTGTTAAGGATTTTAGGTCCTTGATTGATGTTTGTGGTAGTGGGATAATTTGTAGTGTTCTGATTGGGGGCGATTAACCTCCCGTTTGCTCCATATGTTTTGCGACCACTATCAATCGTTGCTTGATCTATTCGAAGAGCACTCTCCAGTACCTCATCGTAAGTTCGTAATGGGAACTTCTGGACTTCTTCCTTTACTTCTCTGCTAAGCGAATGAAGGAATAAATCACATAGTTCCATTTGATCCATGTTTGGAGCACTTGCTGAGGAATAAAGGACTGTACGCCACCTTTGGATGAAATGGGCGACAGATTCATTGTGTTCTTGTTTGATGTGTAAGAATTCCCTGATTCCTGTTCTTAATAGTTTGTTCATGTCAAAGGCCTTGATGAACTCTGAAACGAGTTGTTTGAATGAATGGATGGAAGCCTCAGGTATTCTATAATACCAATCGAGAGCAATGCCTTCCAAGGTTTTTGGGAATATTTTAGCAACAACCCCATCCCATGGGAGTAGCTCTCGAATGGCTGTAGCGTAAGCTTTGATATGTGCGTTCGGATCTCCCTCACCTTTGTATTTGGGAAAATCGGGAAGAGGTCTTGGAAGCATGACGCTTCGTATAGTGAAATCTAAGGGCTCTTTCAAATATTCTGAAGTAAGTCCCTATTGCATATGTTTCGACCATTGATGGTGCCTATTGAGGAAGTGGCATTGGAATGGGTTGTTGATATGGCATAGCGTATGCATTAGCAGGGGCGTAAGGAAGCCCTTGTGTCTGAGTAAACATGTCAGGAGAGGAGAAAATATCCCCTTGTGGTGATTTGGAGTATATGTTTAAGTATGACGGGGTATTGTCTAGGAATGGATTGTTCTGTACTAGACCGGGAGGAACAGTGTTAGAGATGGTGGGTCTAGTTGGCATTTGTTGTGAATACTGAGGAGTCATGCCTAACGTGCCTACTCCTGTGAGGAGATCTACTTGGCTAGGATGGTGTGGAGGATTGGAACTCCCTGTTTGCATAATTTGTGAATTTTGACTTGCTTGAGCAAGTTCTAACCCTCTAACCTTTTCTATTAGAGTTGAAATGACTTCATTTGGTGAAGTCGCAATATTCTACCATGGTGGCATTTTTTGTATACCATGTTTTTGTATAGGCATGTGATATCCTGCTATGAACTGATCGTTGTCCTGCCAAGTTTCTCCGAGAGTATTTCCTATATGCAGTGGCATAGAGGTATTTTCTCGGAAAGAGATCTCAGGTTGTGTATGTAAACCTCCTATAGGTGGGTACATACTTCGAGAATTTTGGTCGTTCCTGGCATAACGTACCGAATATTCATCGTCTAAACCTTGGTATGAATCTGATTGTCTACTAATTTGTGGTCTAAGCAGCATCTGAGGAGCTGAACCAGATTCTCCGGTGAACATCATATTGTTTGAGCCTGAAGGCTCTGTTTGTTACGTTTGAGCAAGTTTTTCCAACCCCTCTGTTTGAAAGGGGGAGCTATATCTGATCTTTGGAGTTTGTTTTGACAACTGATTAGTTGAATAGTTGTCCCCCCATACTAAGAGTGAGGGTGATGATTGTCTATTCTGTTGAGCGTAGTATGCCTCAAGACCCAAGAGGGGTCTGCCATATGCATCGAATCCTGACATATTCGGGGGGTATATGAATACCCACAGAATAATGGGAGAGAGCGAAAATGATTTGTGAAAGCTAATGAGGCAGAGAAGATGACAAGTATACTAAACTTGGAAAAACACGTGATACTATGACTCCATACGAGAAAGTAGGAAGTTTACGTCAGCTTCACTAATTTTCTTTGTTTCACGTTGGGTTCACCAATTTTGTACGCTGGAAAAGTGACAAGCGAGCGTGGGAATCTACAAGTAACTCTTCTGCGTACCTGACCTCCCGAGGTCATGCCGAGACAGCCGGTGGGGATGGAATATGTGTGAGATACAGAAAAACTAGTTAGGCAATCTAATGTCTTCAATACGCACTAACGGATCTTGCGAATCTAAAGCAAAGAAAGCCCTCCTAACTTGGGCTGGTGTGATAGATCGGTCAGCAAGGATGACTGCTCGAAGGCTCCAATCAATATCGAGCTCTGGCGTGATTCGATCTATGGGTTGTGGAATACGTGGAAAATGACCCGGGATAGTTTCGTGTATTTCTCCGGACAGGGTCATATGGTGGATAGTAAATGTAGTCAATTCTATGGACAGTTCTCTGGCCTAGTCCAAAACTCTCTAGCTTTGTTAGCTGCTGTGTCTAGCAAGGATAATTGTTCAATGATGATGGGTGGAAGTGGAGTGGACTGGAATACTAGTGTGCGTAGGCCAGTGTCTATGTCTAATTCGCCTATGGATTCGTTAGGCTGTGGGATTTGTGGGTCACAACCGTAGACTCGCGGTTGTTGTGGACCTGTTATGGTCATGCATGAAATAAAGTCCTAATCCCTAGTATCTAGTAATCGTATGCTTTCTCAGCTTCTATATTCAAGACCAATAACTGTGTGATTTTCTCATAATATCTTACATGCGTTCGTGTAACTTGAATTCTTAAGCTGGTATCTATGTCTATGAGAGTGTCTCCTGCGCCTGGCTGTGGGACCAAAGGATCACAACCAAAGGTTTGTTCCCTTTCTAATCCTCTTACAGTCATATATACCTAGGGTAATCTGTAATTTGGCTGATTTGACCAAAACGTGTGTGCTTGGTCGTCTTCTCTATTTAACCCGTTCAACTGGGAATTGATTTGTTGCAAGCTTATCGTCGTTCGGAAGACTTGGATCCTGAGATTTTGATCTATGTCAGTTATTGCTGTTATGAGATTGGGTTGAGGCACGATTGGCTCGAAAACGTATTCTTTGGGCTCCCTAGGTCCCGTGATTGTCATGCAAAAGCAACAATATAAACAAACTATAGTAAAATGAAAGTTAACTATTTGCAATATATCTATAGCATATATGATTTCTCTATTTTTGTATTTTCTGATAAATTATATGAATTTAAGAAAGCAGCTATTAAAAATATCTAGAATTGACAGCTTAAACTAATAATTTAAAACAAACAAAATAACCGAGTATAGCTATTTGTCTATGCAATTTGTAGATCTATTCTAAACAATAAAATAGCTTTCCTAATCTATTTGCAAGATTCTCGATTCTACCTCAGAAGTGAGGAGTGAATCATAGTTTCTCAGAAACTATCAATCCCCACAGCTTCCCTGGCAATATCGAGAATAGAATTAACTGAAATAAAGCAATTAACTACTCTATTTGATATGATTCTAAATAAAACTTTGAAAGCTAGAACCTGGATTCTGCAGAACAGTGGCGAATCCAATGGTGTGTGTGATCTTGTCCCCTCAGTGTGATCTCCTCATTCTTTCTTGTTCACATGGATCCAGAAAAGTGTGTAATGCTAGCATCAACAGAAGTAGATATTAGGATAAAGGCAGCTCAGAATACACACCGAATACAATGCGAGTAGGAGAGGGATAGCGCAAGAGTACAGAGCTTGGATTATGCAATTCCTAGCGGGATTTATTGCGAGTCATGCAACATAAAGCGTCCAGAACCTGAAACTATCCTATTTGAGGAGCGAAACCTGCAACTTTAATGGCTTCCTAAGCTATTCTACTCCAATGGATTGGATGAAATAACAACACCTGCACAAGATGGATTTGTGGCTTACCAACAGTAAAACTAACTACAAAGCAATGCTAACTAAGCATGTAATGAACTAAGCTATGAAATCTAAGCAAACTAAAAGACTGAAATGAGGAAATGAGAGGTGAATTGAGGGGCCATTTGCTTGAGCACAAGCTATCTATTTATAGTAATTGCATTCACCCAAAGATCAAAACCAAACTGAACTCTCAAACAATAAACAAAGGCAAAACACTATTCTAGGGGACCAAAAACATAAATGCAAGCCCAAAGCGGTGGAAAAAGCTGGTGAATCATTGATTTTTATGTGAGTTACGTCAAAGGAACATTCTGGAAAATGTGTAAAGGACCACCACTCTGATCAGGGTGGCGGTTACTGGACCACCGCCCTGTTCAGGGCGTCGGTCACAAGACCGCCGCCCAGGCAAGGCGGTGGTTTCGTAACTGAAGAGAAAAGGCTAAGAAAAGAGGGGAAAATGAAAAGATAAGGCACGCGGGGGCCAAGCGGAGCATGCGGGATGTTAACGCACACTCGGAGAGCTCTTCCGGATCCTGAACACCTTGCGAGGATACCTGTATCATCATTGGGGCACTTGTTACATTGTTCCGGCAGTACAATACCTTACAATTTTGGGTACGTACAGTCATCCCCCTTCTTTCTAGTGCTATCACCTTATTTAGTTTTATTTTTCCCTTTTCTTCATATCCTTCTATCCTTGGTCCCTTGGAATGTTTAAGTTAGGATTTACTTTCAGCATTAGGAGTAGTAATAACAATAGAAATAAGAAGAGGAATCGGCCTTCTCTGGAGGTCTGTCTCAAGCATGCAAGGTACCACAACTTGGAGATAGTCTCATTGTTTCCTCAACAACTCAGTTCAACTTGATATGAGACTGGTGCAAGGTTGAGCTCAAACATTTTCTGGCACGCCTAGTGGGACGATCATTGAAAGCTTAAATTTCATCACTGTTAAGTTCGGGTGTGTTACTTAGTGAGTTCCAGCCTTTGGAGGCATATTTCAACACATTTGGAAACTCCTGTAGACACCTATAATTTAATCAAAACAACATTATCTCTAACATTTCATTAACTATTCTATTCCCTACAAATTAATGACAATTCGTCAATTAGACTTGTTTTCCCCTCAACTTCTCTTACTTGACTACTATACATTTATTAGGCATCCTATCTTGCAATTAACCAATAAATATTCTTATTAGCTAACTCCCGCTTCTAACGCATTCAAAATTGATCAAAACCTCCTCCTGATGCTCCTAGAAAACTTCTTAAAGCTTACTTGGGATTCCTAATTAATCTTATAAAGTTAATTAGCTTCTAATCCTAGTCAAATCTTGCTTTGACTTGCTAAAAGTGTGTTTTGGACTTACCCACATGCACCAAAATCATTCCATTATTGGAATTAGAAACCCATAAATATAACCCCTCCTCATCATTTCTAAGAACACTTTCCTCCCTCTAACATAAACTAAAATCAATTAGGATCTTAAGCATTTCTCCATTTCTAGTAAGCCAATATCTTCACCATGGAATTTTTAACTCAAGCTTGAGTAATATGGAGAGAACCATATGGCCTTGTAGCCATTAATGGTGAGACTCCATTCTCAAACCTTGAGATCATATTAACAATCAAAATTGATTGCTAAGGATCTTCTTAGGTTCATTTCAAGTTAGCATTCAAAGAGTAGAGATTGATTTAGGCATGTTAGTTTGATTATTGTCAAATTTATATGCATGTTTAAGAAATTAGCCTCCCTAAGCTCTTATCTTGATGGTTCTTGTTATATTAGTCAAGCTTTAAAACTTCTTGAGTGTTCTAGTTTCATTTCTTAAGATTTCTAGTTTATACATGAGCACATTTAGCATGCCCGGTGGGACTTACTCCATAGTCCATAGAAGTTAATTTCAAGTTTTGTGGTTTACATCATTTTTCTAACCATTTCCATGTATTTTGAGGATTGAATATATTTTTCTATCGTTATATGTGTTAAAATATTCCTTTTACATGCAAAATTAATGGGTTTCTGTTAGAAATTGATTTAAATAACAAAGTTCTAACCTGTTTGCATTTTTAGAAATTGGTTTTGTGTCCCTTTTTTAACTTTTTCAGATGCACATGCAAGAATTTGGAAGGGGCGTGCATACATTCAAAAATCATGCACAGTTTTTTTTTGGGGCATGCATATATGTTCCCAAATTCTCACATATGTGCACATATGCTACTAAACATGGGCAAATGTTTCCTTGCACTCTTGACCATCTGTCAAAAGATTAACGAGAGATGTACATATGCCATGAAAGGAGCACATGTGCTATAAAACACACACATACATCTATCAGGACATACACATGATAAAAATCCCTCTGTGTTATTTTATATTTTAACTGGAAAGCACATAAGCTACCAGGAGCATGCATATGCCAAAACAAGCATGCAGGTGCCTCTCAAACCGCACATACATTATTGCTCACTATGTTTTCTGATAGATGTGCACATACATTATAATCCATGTGCATACATTGCTAAGGGCATGCATGTGTCATAAGGGGATCTTAGGCATCACAGTCCAATGATAAATAGTTTCTTAAATTTTGTAAAGTTTTTTTTCTTGATTATTCTAACACTTTGCAGGGTCTTTGTGAGACTAATCAATTAGTTTGTAGGGTGTCTTAGATTTCATTTGGTGTTGGTTTTATTAGTCAAAATTGATGAATTTTGCATTTTTATAAGATTTGGATCATGTATGCTCTTCCCTCACACCTTTTAGGTGATCTTGGGAATCAAAAAATAGTTCAATACCTTTCTCATGCTTTCAAAAAAAAACATTTCATTAAAAATTTCTAAAGGAATGAACTCAAAATTTGGGTTAAAGGAATTAGTTGTGTTTTTGGTTTATACTATTTTGTCATTGTTTACTAACTAGTGGGGTTCTATGTTGTGTATGCTCTTCCTTCACGTCCTAGGACAATCTTAGGAATCAAAAGCAACATCTAAATCCTCTTTATATGATGCCTTGAACTACTAATATTTTTGTGAAGGACTATATCTCTTGTGAAATAAATTAGGATATAAACGAAGGCTAACATGTTTTTTGTAGGTTTCCAAATGGTGTGTGACAAAAACCACATTAAACTCAAAAGATAAAAATCACACCATATTCAAAACACTTGATTTGTAGGTTTGGATAAGGGTAAACCCATCCGCTTTGAACTAGGAAAATTATCTTTGGCATAAGCCTTAAGCTACAACAAAAGAGATGTTCCTAGGAACCCCAAAGTATTCCATGCAAGAGGGAACCTTGTGGATGAAATGGGAAGCTCTGCTTACCTACTTGACTAGTTATACATTTTGTGAGTTAGAGTCAAAATTATCTCCATTACGACCCCAGTGAAAACAAAACTTAAATTTTTGTATGCTCATTTTGTTGAAGGGGGTAAAGTAAATTCAGGATACTCCAAGATTAGTCAGTGTGACTTTCTTGGAAAACCAAGTTCACAGAGGTATTTTGTGGCACCTAGTTGAGAGAACTACATAAGAAGCCATATCATCTTGGAGCCCACTTTACCATATCAAGCCAATGTGTTTTATAGATATCTCACTAAGTGATAACTTTTTTGGATTCAAAACCTTGTTATTCAAACAAGGTGAGAGTCCACTTAAGTTGAAACTAAGTGTTATTCATCATGGGACTTACGACATGTTACTTTTTCCTAGTTTTTCACTTGTCTTATAAGACAAGGTGAAAATCTGTCGAAGTTAAACTTAGTTTGTTTCATCGTCACTTGATCTACACCTTTGTTATATTATTTTCCATTTTTGGACAAGAGGGAACAACACTCGCGGATACCGTTATAATAACCATGCCCACCACTTTTTTAGTCTACTTGCATGACTAGGTTGCAATGTTAGAATGCAAGTGTTGAAAGTGTGAATGGTTCGTCATCATATTCTAGTAGGCCCCTTGTCTCAGATCCATATTGAGATACATTATCATCATAGTTAGGATTGAATCATCATTGATCTTCCTTAGAAGTGTTACGGTGTTTGCATCCCCTTGCCACAATTATGATACTTACATCTCATTTCTAGTAAAAAATAATATAAGTGTCTCTATTGTGACATTACGCTACCCACATCTTAGAAAATCCTTAGCATAATTTGAATTGATTTTATTTCAAACATTACCTTAATATTGAAAGAGTGTTGATTACTTTGTTTGTGTTATAACGATACTAGTGTGCTACTAATACCAAGCTTTCTCACAAAGCTTGGGTAACATATCTTAGTAGTATTGTTGCATGGCTCACACACGTAACCTCCATTTGTTTTAGGGTTTGGGTCTTGCTTGTCTTAAGACTTTTCGTAAGTATCCTTTGATTGGAGATCACATCAACCCCTTGCTAATACTTATTCCTTGTTCATTTCAAACTTGACTTAAGTATTGACATTGTGTTGATCATATAGCGTCAAACTATCTTTGAAAAAATTAGCATATGGTGTAGTTTCTTGATTGATTGATTGGTTTACTGGAAACTTGCATGGTTGTTTCATATGTGTTTTAAAACTCATAGAATTGATTTATTCCTTATTTTTTGAAATATTTGAAACTATAAAGAAAACAGTTATACATTACACTTAGGTTTGTTATACCCTCGATTAGATTAGAAAAATCCTTGTGTAAACAAAACTCACAACGGTCCATATCACAACAATGGAATCCAAGAAACGAGAGTTAAACCCTTTTCTAGGTCATAACTTAGGTCCCCTATTTTTTAAGTAAAGGAAACATATGGGTTATTTGATCATAGCGAAGATGAAAGTGATTCATTTCAAGATACCGACAATGTTGATGTCACTCACTTTGATGAATTCCTATTCCTAAATAGAGATCAAGTACTTGCACAAATTTTAGATTTAGGTGCCACAATACCACAAGAATGAGAAGCCCCTAGCCAAGATACTAATAGGAAAGAAGAGGAAACACAAAGACCTCCCATGGATGATAACATTGAAGGAAGACATGCTTCTACCTCTGGTACTAACATGGAAGGTGAAACATCAAGACAAAAAGGTGGTTCTCGACCACCACCCCTTAAGATGCATCGCCAAGATAGGGTATAAAGTGAACATGAGGATTTTCCTCCTCAAAATAATGACAAAGAGGACCCTCAAAACAAATTCAATATACAAAATCAAATACAAACCCTTAGCCAACAACTAGCAAACTTAGCTTCTTCTGTAAGTAAGAACTCTAGCAAGATAATATGTCAAGAGAAACCTAGAACTAAGGTTAGTGAAATTTACACTGAACCTCAAGAAGATGAAACCTTCAATAAAAATTGAGTGCTTATATCATCTCCTACAAAAGAGAAACTCTTTATGCAAGAGTTACAATCAATGAAAACCATGCTTACTACTCTTTAGGAAAGTAACGTAGGCCATAACAAGAAATATCAATATGAGGAGATATGTCATCACCCCTTCGAAATAGATATGTTGCTAACACCATTTCCAAAAACATTTGTTTGTCTAAAATTTAATAAATATAAAGGCAAAGGTGATCCTCGTGATCACATCAAAGACTTTTACATGGCTTACAACGAAGTATCCTATATTGACAATTATCTCATACATTTGTTCCCTCGTATTTTATGAGGATAAGCGTTGGAATGGTTCCTTAATTTACTAAAAGGGTCAATAATCACATGGCCCATGCTAGAAAAAAAATTGTGCGTCACTTCTCATTCAATATGGAGAATGAAGTAACCATTTTAGATTTGTGAAACGCTAAACAAATACCAAATGAAACCTTTTATAGTTTCTTATAACAATGGCAGGGTCTAGCCAGTTGCTTCCCTTACATAGTCTCGGAGAAAAAATTGGTTAGTATCTTCATACCCAATTTTGATATGGACATTATGTTCCACTTACAAATGCACTACATCACTAACTTCAAGGAATTTATTGAGAAAGGAAGCCAAATTGATAAGGCTTTATTAGCGAAGGGAACAATAAAACCCTTCTCAAAAGATAGACAAGATTCAAAACCTATGGATAAGCCTATATTCTTTAACAAAAATAATAACGTCATGGGAGATGGCATCACTGAGAGTCTAAACGATCACTTCAAACTAGGTTCAAGGTTCACATTCAAAGTGGTCCTCTTTTAAAACTGACCAAAGGGCCTATTAAAAACCCATTCAATCGACAAGTGTTTACTCCCCTTACAAGCTCATTATCCATGATTTTGAGACAATTAGAGGCAATGAATATGGTCCAATAGCTGACCATGGTCCCTTATGCAGAAGATGTGCCCAAACTAGAATGGTATAGAGATCATGACTACCGTTAATTTCATCATGTTAAGGGACATAAAATAGATAAGTGTTTGAAACTGAGACATTTTATTTAAGACCTCATTGACGGTGGGAAGATTGAAGTAGAATCCCCTGAATCAGGACAAGGGCCTAATGGAAAAATGGTAATTTTTAAACAACCCTTTCCTAATCATAATAAACAAGGAACAAAGAAGCCAGATCAGGGTCAGTCATTTGATGACTATAGAGTGAAAAATTATGTATATACTTATGTTGACAATCCCTTTGATTCGCTCGTAGGTTGTATCCATTTGTCTAATGAATATGTAAACACCATAAAAATCATTAGTAATGATTGTGCCATGGTAACACAATGTGCTCATCTAGTGATCCCCAAATCTCCTTTGACCAGACCTCAGAAGATTCAATACAATTTGTTAGATTAACTTGAGAAAACTACAGCGAAGATCTCAATCTTTGACCTTCTCAAGATATCAAGCTATCATAAAGATATCCTTTATAATTCCCTTCAGGGGTTAGGAGTGTCAACAAATGTCAATCTTTCACACCTTCAAGCTATGGTAGCCAATCTCTCTCAGAATGATTGTACCTCTTTTGACCAGAGTGAATTCTCACTCCATAATATTACGCACAACTTACCCCTACACATTGAGGTATTTTTCATTCAAAGAAATATTAAAAGAGTGCTTGTGGATAATGGGTCAGGTATAAATATTTGTACCTTGAATTTATTTAGACAGATAGGGCACATAAAATCAAATATGGATTCTCACGTAATTATAATCACAACTTATGATAATTCCGAGCATGAATCATTTAGTACAATTGTGTTACCTATGTAAGTAGGGCCAACAAATTATGATACAAAGTTCCATGCCCTTGATCTGGATATTCCTTATAACATGCTCTTAGGTTGCCCATGGATCTATGCCTTGTAGGTCGTACCCTCCACTTTTCATCGATACATTAATGTGTATTGTGAGGGGCTGGAAATCATCATCTTAGGAGATCTTGAGCCATTTACGCATTGTAGAGTGTTACATAGTTTTTCTTGAGCAGCGTATAAATGTCCTTCAACAGACATTATTATACCATTACAAACATAAGCTCTGAAAGCTCGAGTTGATTATGACATGTTGCAGGATGATAATAAGGATCCTTCCTCGTCACTCTCTCCATTTTCTTTATGGGAGATAAAGGCTAGAGTGTATTTCCCGATCAAGTATTTCAATATTCAACAGGCCCTTTTGGTCTCTAACCTCTTGCTATCACCTAAAACACATGGTAGACCTGATTTCCAATTCACAAGCTCCTAGGATAGTTGTCAGACGATAATATGCTAGATACACGTACAATTTGAACACTCGAAGGAATGAAATCTTCATGTAACCAAGCTCCACAGTACACCAAATCACACATAATGATGCATGTCATGGGGTATCATGCATTTAGATGTGTCCTGGATGCACAAGGTAAACTAGAACCTCTTCTAGCCCCCCCCCTCAGAAAGAAAAAAACATGGCCTTGGTGTTAATCCTCATGAGGCTCCACCTTATGAAATTGATGAAACTTCTTCAAACTGTGAGGATGATTCTCCTCATTCAGACACCAACACAAATTCCAATTGTATCATATACTAGGACCTTGCCTCTACTAACATTTTCCTGGACTCCGCTATCTTTATCCTATCACAGTCCAATCCCCAAACTAATTTCTAAATTACCCTTGTATATCCTCGCCTCATTGATTGGGGCCAATGATTTCATGTGCCAGTTGATTTATTTGAAAATGATGAGGCCATTACAGAGTTCATGGGTACTTGGGATGTCATTTTAATCAGTGATCATAAAAAGGGTTTCTTCATCAATTTGGATGCATGCGCATACTTTGGGGAAGAAACATAATTGTGTGGTCACTCAAGCAAAAAAATAATAAGCAAGGGAAAAATTCCTACATAAAATCCTTACAAAAAGAATAAGCCTAAGTCCCATAGTTAAAACCTCTTTGAGGTGCTTGTGGACAAACAAACAGAAGAATCAATGGAAAAAATAGTTGACCCACGAGAAGATAACAATCTTTCTAAGCCACCTGTGGAAGTAGATCTTACTCTCCCCCTTGATCCTATACGGATGGAAGATACCTCTAAAATTTTGATTGAGGATACTATCAATGTTAATATCAAATCAGAATAAGATCCAAAAATGATAAAGTTGGGAGCTTCACTCTTGGCAAAAGAGCAAAAAAAATTTGCAGATTTGTTAAAAGAATTTGTAGACATATTTGTGTGATCTTATGAGGGTGGAGTAGGAGCCACATTAGATTTTTTAGGATTGGGGGTAGAAGGGGATGAGGGTGACTTATGAATCATGGTGGATGAGATATTTTTGACAAGATTAGACTTAGGTGATGGAGGGGATGAAGTAGAATTAGAGGCTAAACTTGATGGTGGAGTACGAGATATGTGAAAATCTAGGAGTAAGTCAGTAGGATCAGATTGGGATGATGAAGATGATGAGGATGGAGGACTATGATGAGATGTGGGTGATAATGATTTTGGGTTAAGTTTTTGGGATTGTTATGGATATGTGAATGGGACTCAATTATAGGTTTTATGATGACTGGATTTAGGAGTGGAGATTTTTGATGGTGGTGGATTCTCCACACAAGTTTTAATAGGAAGAAGGTGTGGGTCATGATGATTGATAGGGAATTTTGAGGTTGGAATTTGGGATAGTTATGTCGGATTTTGATTGGTGAATAGATTAACAAGGAAATAAAGGAGGTCCTCTTGGTCTAGGTCAAAGTTAGTGAGGTTGTCAAAGTCAATGTAATTGTCTTATGGGGATAGTGGCTTGTGTTGATGAGGTCAGGGTGTAGATTGAGATGATTTGGGTTTCTCATAGAGGAAGTCAATTGGATGAGGGGTAGGGATATTAGGAATGGGAAATTGTGTGTGGTTGGTTGGGAGATGATAGTTCAGGAGTTGACCGGTTGGTACATGACTTAAGATCAGATATTTGTTGATTTAGTTATTGGATTGTTTTTAGGATGTTAGGATCAACATGGGATGGTTGATTTGGATGGTGAGGAGTGGATTGGTTGAGGTAGGATGTGATATTTGATATTTTCTTATTAAGGTGTTGATAGTTTGTGGGATTTATTGATCAAAGTGAGATGGTTGATTTTGATGGGTGGGGGATGATGGGATAGCTTGGTCGATGTATTTAGAAAAGAGGTAGGGGTTTGGATTTTTTTTTGGAGAGAATATGGATAGAGGGTCAAAGGCCATGGTTTGATAGGATGTGTGGGGGATTAGATTTAGATTAGGTTGGTTGATTAAGGATGGTGATGGGATTTGGATTTAAATTTTTTGATTAATTATGGTTGATTATAATGATGTTTTATTGATTAAAATTTTAAGGTGATAGGATGGTTAATGTGTTCATAAGATAGTAGCAATCATGCAACACAAACCCTAACTAGTAAAGTAAGATTACAATCAAACTATAGCCTGCTTTCAATACCACACACCAATGATGGTGTCAAAAACTAGCTATCCACCTATGTGTCAATGTGGTGTTGGGTAGCGAGTAATCTTGGGCAGCGTGGCCTCCTTTCCCTATAGTTTGATATGTGCGAAAAAGGTTGTCTAGACTAGGATATATGATCACACTAAGGGAGTCCTTGATATACCTTACAGTACGTGGGGCCCAAGTTCGTGTTGGAAGGATGTTGTCTAAGGCCTGGGTGTTGGTATGTGTAATCCCCTCACTTCATATCAATCTTAAAATAAGTGAGCACTTAGCCAATCATGACATCTCTCCAAGGATCCATATACCCCTTCAGAACATGGGGTGTGTCTAAGTGCGTGGAGGTGAAACCCATGGTCATGAGACTTCTAGGACTATGATAAGTGTGTGGATTTAAATTCCATGTCATGTTACCCCCATAAATGAAAAATAAGGAATGTTATCCACTTTTTATCCTTAAGATCATCCTACAATGCAATAGGAGAGCATACACGATTTCACCTTCAGGATAAACGAGCAACGATGCAAAATACAGAAGAAATATGATGTAAGATAATAAAATTCAACGATAAAGATTATGTGATTAGGTCTTTAAGAGGATTCCTTGCAAAACAAATATTAGTAATTTTATTTATAAACTCAAATGCCTCAGAATAATAATGCTACAAAATAAAGGTTCAATAGTTTTAGAATGATTTTTATCTTTGGTAAGCATAGGAAGTTACACACAAAGTGTTAGTATTTTAAAGAAAGACACATATAACTTAATGTGTAGTTAAAATGAAAATATATAGGAAAATTAAAACCATGAATAAATTATCCTATAAAATTCTAAATTAACACTTTCATTGCATATATCTTTTTGATAACCTTTCTACGAAAAAATACGGAGTTGTTTCGAGTTCGGGATCAAAAATTATGGCTCTCAGAAGGTTAAAAAAGTTTAAACAAACACACCCTAACACAATGAAAAAGTTCCAATACAGATAAAAAAAAAATCTAAACTTTATAGAATATGTTCCAAACTATGTAGCATAGGTGCTAAGATATGTAGTGTATATGCCAAATTGTGTAACATAAGAATCAAAACTTGCACAAGAAATATTTAGAAGAAATATTGTTTATATATGTCACGTACGTGCCACAGGTTTCAGAAAAGTACCAATTGAAAAACCTCCATGTTAGGAATTAGAGAACAAATATGTAGAAACAATTCCTCAAATCACAGCAGTAGGAAACTATATAGCATAATTATACTTGCAGAAATATAACAACATAAATAAATAATGCACAAAAGAAGACAAGACAATATTTAACGTGGTTCACCCAATGTGGGCTACGTCCACTAAGAACTTTCTCAAATTTTATTATCAGCAAGAGTAAAACAACTCTCACAGTCTTCTCTCAGTTATGAACTCACAACAGAATTCCAAAGATGCTAAACCACATCTAAACCACAATTGAAACCTAATTGCTTAACCTTGATCACTCTTGATCACATCTTGATCACTAAGACTCAATACCTCTTGAACACTCAAGATATCTTCAAGATACCCTAACACCTCTATTTATAGGATTAAAATCCTTTTAATAAGCCCTAAATCTGACCCTAGAAGTTTGAAAGTAATAACCTTTCAACTTCCCATGGCTAGAAAAATTATCATAGCGTTGACAACCAATTAACAACTTAACATTAACTTAACAACAACGTCACAACAGACGACTGTAGAATACTTCTGAAGTCTCCAAACTTAACCATTCAAACTCCAACACTTCAATACTAATTCTAGAAGACCAAAAATAGGCTCCACACCCTAACAATCTCCCACTTGGAGACTAATCCTACTAATAAAAGTTCTCAACCCTTCATTATCAACCATGAAGGCCAATCAAATTTAAACACAACTTCAATTTCTCCCTTGTGACCACCTAAGCCATCATATCCACAGGATTCTAACTGATATGAATATTTTCCAGCTTTAACTTATCTTATTCCAAAGTTTCCCTAGTGAAATGATATCTCAGCTGAATGTGCTTCATCCTAGAGTGGAAAGTGGAGTTCTTCACTAAATGAATAGCACTCTAATTATCACTGTGTAGTCTCCCAACTTCCTGTTTATGACCCAACTCATCAAGAAATTGATGTATCCAAATCATCTCCTTGCTTGCCTCTGTGGCAACAACATACTTAGCCTCTATGGTTGACAAAGCCACAACCTTTTGTAACCATGAAATATAGCTCACTGTTATATCACCAACTGTAAATACATAACCTTTCGTGCTCCTCCTTCTATCCAAATATCTTGCCATGTCCAAATCTACATAGCCATGTAATGTAGTGTCTGATCCACCAAAACACAATGTTTCTCCCATGGTCCCTCTCAAATACCAAAGGATCCACTTCACTTCCTATCAGTTTTCCCTACCTGGATCACTCATAAACCTTCTCACTGCTCTCACTATATGGGAAATGTCAGGCCTAGTGCATACAATAGCATACATCAAGCTACCAAATGCTGATGAGTATTGTACCCTGGACATCTGGATTCTATCCTTCTTAGTCTTGGGAATGTGCTCCTTTGATAATTTAAAGTGACCTTCCAAAGGATTACCAACCGATTTAGCATCCTACCTACTAAACCTCTCCAAGACCTTCTTTATGTACTCTTCTTGAGATAATATCAGCTTCCTCTCCTTCTTGTTCTGAGTTATTCTCATACCAAGGATTTTTTTTGCTTCCCCTTAATCCTTCATAGCAAAGGAGTCACCTAGTTGCTTCTTGAGTACCTTTATTTGTTGCATGTTCTTTCCTACAACAAGCATATCATCCACATACAAGCACAAAATAATATAACTACCATTAAGAAACTTCTTGATGTACATGCAATGGTCTGAGTGACACCTGAAGTAACCCTGCTCCTTTATAAAACTGTCAAACTTCTTGTACCACTTTCATGGAGCTTTTTTCAGGCCATACATGATCTTCTTCAATTTACACACTAACCTCTCCTTCCCTTTGACCTCATAACCCTGTGGCTTCTGCATATATAATTCCTCCTATAACTCACCATGGAGGAATGTCATCTTCACATCTAACTACTCTAAGTGCAGGTCTTCTACTGCTACTAAACCAAGAACGGTCCTAATAGAATTCATTTTAACAACATGAGAAAAGATTTCATCAAATTCTATACCTTTCTTCTGTGCAAATCCCTTAACCAAAAACTAGGCCTTGTATCTTTTCCTACCTCCATCTTCCTCTTTGATTCGGTAAACCCACTTCTTCTACAATGCTCTCTTTCCCTTGGGTAGCTCCACCAGATCCCAAGTCTGGTTCTCCATAAGAGATCTATGCTCTTCATCCATGGTCTGCTCCAACTTCTTCCTGGTATCTACCTGCACTATTTCCTCAAAGAAATCTGGCTCTCCACTATCAGTGAGAAATAAATAATTCAAAGATAGATTAAAACGTTCAGGTTCCCTTCTTATCCTAGAAGACCTTCTCACCTCAGGAGTTTGGGGTTCCTGATGAGTGGGTTCCTGAACTAGCTATGCCATAATGTACTACACCCAAACTGGCCCCTTGGACACCTTTTTATCTGTAATGTCCTCTAACACTGTGTATTCTTTCTTTGATTTCTCTTTTTGTTCCTATAACTAATCTTTATACATGAATTTTTCATTAAAGACAATATCTCTAGACCGGAATATTTTCTTGTCCTTAAGACTCCAAACACAGAAACCAAAGTCATCCTCACCATATCCAACAAAGGTGCATTTCTCAGACTTAGCCTCTAACTTGGTCCTATCATCTTTATCAATGTGAATAAATACCTCACATCCAAATACTCTAAGAAACGAGTAATCAATTTTCTTACCAGACCAAGCCTCCTCAGGTATACCTCCATCCAAGGCCATAGAGGGTCCTCTATTAATCAAATAAATAGTTTTGCTTACCACTTCCACCCAAAACATGAGTGTCATCCCCGCATGTAACCTCATGCACCTACCACGCTCCATGATTTCCCTGTTCATCCTCTCTTACACTCCATTTTTCTGTGGAGTATTTGGAACCATTCTTTTCCTGCGGATCCCATTTACCGAATATTAATCAAGAAATTAATTGTTGCACTACTCCCCTCCATTATCTGACCTGAGACATTTCAATTTGAGACATGTTTCATTCTCAACCAAGGCTTTCCATCTTTTGAAAGTTTCAAACACATCATATTTCTTTCTAATGCAATATACCCAAACTTTTCTAGTTGCATCATCAATGAAAGTGACATAATAACATGAAACACCAATAGAGTTTACCTTAGCTGGCCCCCATACATCTGTATGCACTAACTCCAACTTACCCTCCTTCATGGTAGGTCCAACCTTGAGGAATATCACCCGCTTCTATTTCCCATAAACACATTCCTCACATAATTCCAAATCTAACTCCCTTAATCTGGACAACCTATCCTTTATAATCTGTATGCCCTTATGACTCATATGACTAAGTCTCTGGTGCCACAAAGTTGCATCTCCATTTGCAGCAAATAAATTACAATAATCAACACCATTGGTTAAATACAAAGTACCATTTTTCTAACCTCTTACAACCATAAGGGCTCCCTTGGTAACCTTCCAAGAATCCACTGTAAAATTGACCGTATAGCAATCACTACCCAACTGACCCACTGACATCAAGTTCCACCTCAACTTAGTCACATGCCCGACGTCCTTAAGTAGCCATGTGTTCCCATTCTACATTTTCACCTGAACACAACCTTTCCCTACTATGTTGCATGGTTCATCATCACCAAGGTATACATGTCCAAAATCTCCTTGAACAAAATTAATAAAGTAATGTCTATGTGGGGTGGTATGGAAAGAAGCCCCTGAATCGAAAACCCAAGACTCAGTAATATTATCTAAAGAAATAATTAAGGCATCTTGACAAACATCACCTGCTGCCACATTTAACTATTTAGTTTCCTCCTTCTTGTTCTTCTTATCCTGAAGAGCCCAGCAATCTTTCTTAGTATGACCAACCTTCCCACAGCGCTAACATTCTAACTTTCTCTTGGACTTTGACCTTCCGCGATCATTCAACTTCCCACGGTTACCATACCCTCTATTCTTTTGTCTCCCTCTTCTCTTCACCTTTAAAGTGTTTACATAAGTAGAAGAATATTCAGTGCTCTTCCTTTGAATTTCCTCACTTAGGATCACACCTATTACCTCCTCAAACTTTAGCTTTGAATTATTAGAGACTGAATTACTTAAATCCATAACCAAGTTATCCCAGCTATTTGGCAATGAGGAAAAAATCAACAAAGCCCTGACCTCATCATCAAATTCAATTTTTACCGAGTTTAACATACTCACAACCATATTAAATTCATTCAAATGATTAGCAAAAAAACTATTCTCAGACATCTTCATATTAAATAACTTTTTCATAAAAAATATTTTATTAGAGGTAGAGGGTTTTTCATATAAATTATCTAACGCACTCATGAGACATTATGTGGTCTTCTCCTGTGATATGTTGAAAGAAACAGAAGATGCAAGGCATAACCGAATTTCCTTGAGTGCATTTCTATCCAAAAACTCCAATCCTCATCTGACATGGTTGTAGATTTCTTTGCTTTTCCAGCCAAAGGAACATGGAGGTCCTTCTAATACAAGTAATCCTCCATTTACATTTTCCACAAACCAAATTTCTGCCCATTGAACTTCTCAACCCTCTATTTTCCCTCATCCGCCATAACTCCCACTCAAGCAAACTTTCCCTATGATTTACCACTTCAGCAAAAACCACCAAAGCTCTAATACCAGTAGTTAGGAATTAGAGAACAAATACGCAGAAACAATTCCTCAAATCACAGAAGTAGGAAACTATATAACATAATTATACTTGCAGAAATATAAAATCATAAATAAATAATGCACAAAAGAAGACAAGACAATATTTAATGTGGTTCACCCAATGTGGACTATGTCCACCAAGAGCTTGCTCAGATTTTATTATCAACAAGAGTAAAACAACTCTCATTGTCTTCTCTTAGTTATGAACTCACAACAGAATTCCAAAGATGCTAAACCACATCTAAACCACAATTGACACCCAATTGCTTAACCTTGATCACTCTTGATCACTTCTTGATCACTAAGACTCAAGACCTCCTGAACACTCAAGATATCTTCAAGATAACCTAACACCTCTATTTATAGGATTACAATCCTTTTAAGAATTCCTAAATCTGACCCTAGAAGTTTGAAAGTCATAACCTTTCAACTTCCCATGGTTGGAAAAATTGTCACGGTGTTGAGAGTTAATTAACAGCAACTTAACAGTAACTTAACAACAACGTCACAACAACGTCACAGCAAAAGACTGTAGAATGCTCCTGAAGTCTCCAAACTTAACTGTTCGAACTCCAACACTTCAATACTGATTCCAGAAGACCAAAAATAGGCTCCACACCCCAACACTCCACTCCTAAAGGTTAAATCTGGGACAAAATATCTTAACTATGTAGTATAGTATAGACACCTATAATTTTGTCTACATGATCTTATTATTAAGATCATACTAACTACCCTAGTCTCATGTTAATTTACTACACTACACTAGTAAATTACCCTTTCTAACCTCTTCAAAACCCCTAAACCATGTTAACCCCTATCTAACCGGATTCTATAAGCTTGTTTCTCTTTGATTAACCTTGTTTAGGTTAAATAACCCTCCTATTGACTTTCTAAAAAAGATTTGATTTTCTAAACAAATATATTACCTTTCCAAAAAGACCACTTAGCTTTCCAAATCCAGTTCACACCTCCTAGTGTGCTTTTATGAAAATCATCTTTTTGAACCCTTTTTAGTCCCACATGCATCTAAAACATCCTTTTTTCAAATCCAAAAACTATAAATAGAGGGATACCCCTCCCACCTTTTCTTAAGAACACACACTCTCTCTCTTATTTCTGATTTAAGCCATTTTAGGTCATTCAGTTCATTTTAACTATTTTCTTGTTATTTGCTAATCCATTTCAAAGCTTTAGGTAAATGGGAGAAGCCATTAATGGTGAGCTTCCACTGTCAAGCTCTTGAAGATCAACAATCGCAAAACTGATTGCTAGATATTTAATAGGTTCAGTTATTGATAGCTTTCATGGAGTAGAGAACTAATATAGTCATGTTTAGGGGTTGATTGTTTGTTTCAATATTTATATATACATGCAAATAGGTAACTCTTGCTTATCTCTAATATGATGGTTATTGAGTTGTTTGTTTAAATATTTTGGCGTCTCTTATGTGTTCTTACCCCATTTTATAAGATTTTGCAAACTTTTCATTACACACCTTTGGCATGCCCAGTGGGACACTTAGTCCATCCTTCATTAATTGAGGTCTTTTAAGCTCTACATGTCCATTTTTCATTTTAAAATATTTCTAGGGCTAAGAGTCTTGTCTTTTAATATATTTCATGTTTTAAACAAGCTAAATCTCCCTTTTGCTTAAGCATTTTATGGGTTTGAGCTAGAAATAGGTTTCCATGATCTAACTAACCTGTTTGCTTCTTGGAATTTCTCATTTCCATGATTTTTTGAGATTTTACAAGGGTACGCGTAGGTGTCTTGGAGCAGCGCGTATACGTCGAAACGGACACGCACCCATCGAACTGATCGTGCACCTGTCTGGTTGTACATTGACTACCAAACCAATTTATAAAGGGGCACTTATCCATTGAAAACTGAGTGTATACATCGAAATTCATGTGTACTCATCTTTCTATACATGTAGGCATTTATTGAAGACTTTGTTGACCTCGTATTTTACCTTGGTCGCGTTACCGTTCTCTTAGACGTGTATCCATCGAAACCCTTGTGCATGTATCTTTCTTGGCGCGTAGGTGTCAAACCCCACAGTCACATTGTTTCTCCATGTGTACCTATCGGATAGGGCGTGTATCTGTCGGTTTGGGAATGTATGCGTCAGATTGGGCGCGCATGCCTCAATGTTAAAAATTGAAATTTCTCACAAGCTATAAAAGTAAAGTTTCTTGTTTTTGCTAACTTATTTGCATGTTTTTAACAGTTGTTTGCAGGGTTCTTGAATCTTTTTTTAAATAAATTAGTTGAGTGTTTTGTTTCTTGATAGAGTAAGGTCTTTAAAACGCACATGCTCTTCCCTCATGCCTTATAGGTAATCTTGGTAACCAAAAATGTTTCCAAAACCTTCTTTTTCTTTCCAAACACTTGTTTTACACTTTATGATGGATTAAATCTTCAAAAGTTGGTTAAAAATGAACTCATTTTCACAAGTTATTTTAATTATTTTCCATTATTTATTTATATTTGGGTTTTTCACGTTGCGTATGTTATTCCCTCACACCTCTTTTGGTGACCTTGGGAAACAAAAAAACACACAAACTCTTTTTTTTGATATCATGATATTTTGTGGAAAAATTACTAAATTTTTTAATGTAGGACCTAACGAGTTGTCAGAGAAAGGAAGGTTCAAAACATAAACTTACTAATAGGTGTTTGATTGTAGGTTTTCAAATGGTGTGCTACTTAAAACCACATTAAGATAAGCAAGATAAAAAACACACCACTTTCATCATAGTATATTGTAGGTTTCGGAAAAGGGTACGTCCCTATCCACTTAACTAGAACGTAAACCCTTTGGCATAATGCCTTAAGCTACTCCAATGGGGGTGATTCTATGAACCCTAAAGTAATCCACCGATGAGTAACCTCATGGATGAAACAAGAAGCACTCCACTTACCCACTTGACTAGTTTTTACATTGTGAGTTAGAGTCAAAGTTATCTGTATCATGACTCCAATGAGACTATGCGTGAACACATTTATTGCTCGTCGTATTTGAAGGGGGTAAAGTAAAGCTGAGATAAACCAAGATTATTCATTACAACTTTTTTGGCAAATCGAGCTCGCATTAGACAAATATTTGACACCTAGTTGAGTGATCTGCTTAGGGAATCCATTTCATTAAGGAGCTCACTTTTACTAGTCCATTTGTGCATCTAGTCAAACCATCACGAAGTGACAACTTACTTGGACTCTAAACCTTATTTTTCAAATAAGGAAAATAATCTACCTAAGTTAGATCTAAGTGTCATTCATCATGAGGTTTACGACGTATCACTTAGCTTAATTTCTTTCTCACCTTAGCACAAGGTGTAACTCTACCCAAGTGACGCTTAGTTTATTTTCACCTCATTTGGTCTATGTTTCACTCGGAAATGCTTCGTTCCTTTTAGAAACAGATAAGGTTAGGGTTAGGAGGAATACCTGTAGAATGTCCGAAATGATGTGCGCGTACCGTAGAGAAAGATCAGGTTGACTGCGGAGAACTCCTTTTTGTCTGGGAAGGACTACCTGCAAATAAGAACACAGACCACAAGATTTGATTAAACAATAAATGAGGAAACTGCCTTGGGCCCAGGAAATATAAAACTTCCTTTCGAAGGTGGTCAGTTCCCCTGTTAATATGAATTAACACAAAAGACTCTAAAGTATCAATTAAATTGTTTCGCTGAATTGGGTAGGGGAAGGCTGTTTTTCCTGGTTTTGATCAAAGGAACCGATGCTGGTTACTGATAACCGATGCCGGTTACTGATAACCGATACCGGTTGGTTCTAGGATCTTCCTAGTAGCTATGGTGTTTGTAATGGCTAGTTTTTGGATAGTATTAGGAAATGGGATGGTTAGAAGCAAAAGAATGACAGTGAGAGGCAATGGTACGTTGGATAATGGATTCAGAAACAGATTTAAGAGGACTGAGATTCAAGAAACATAAGAAATGTTATGACAAAAGGACATGCAAGATCTGACTTACTGGTTTTGACCGAGATGCAAGTTGATCTCCTTGGTTGCAAACACTTCTGGTTTCTTTCCTCATCTCTACTTTGTCAAGTGAAGATCTGGACTCTGTTCCTCGCTCGCAATGCTCTCTGTTGATCCAGAAATCCTTTGGCTGATCTCTCAAAATGAAATTCTGATCCGTTGTTTTGGTTTGGGGAGCCCATTTACAGGGAACCGATGGCGGTTGCGTAACCGAAGGCGGTCGAGTAGGAACCGGCATCGGTAAGGAAAAAGTAGGCTATTTTTAGTAAAATAGCCCACCTTCCCTGCTTTTCTCCCGAGAGATCAGTTGCGGGCTTGGTCAAGTGGCTAGAAGGTCGGCTTTTGGTGCAAGTAAGGAGGCATTAGTTATGGATGTGAGTCTAGACCAAGTCATGGGTCTTAATTAGCTTAGTTTAGGGTTAGGGCTAGGTCATGATGAGGTGGCAAAGTGAGGTGGCGGGTAAGGTGATGTGGATTTATCAATTACAAGGTAATTAATAAATAATTGTGTAAAGTTTAGGTAATGAGGTTAGGTTGCGAAATGGGATGCGGGTCACAAGGGGTCGTGAGACACGAATTTGGTGTCTACATTAGCCCCTTATTGTCGTGTAGCTTGTTCTGTAAAGCTGCGCGGACAATAATATGAAGTGGTTTCTCATGTTAAGGATATAGGTAATCCCCCTCAAATCTATCACAGATTGAGTGAACGGGAAATCAGGGATAGGGTTGATAAAGGGTATATGTGGTAGAGAGGATGGTAAGGTGGTGGGGTAGGTCCAAGGAAGCAGACGCATGTTGAAATGCAATAGTATGACTAGGGTACATGATTTGACTAGCAAACCAGCAATGTATAGGCAAAGGTCGATAGTTTATCCAAACAAGGGTGATATAATCCTGGTATCCAAGGCATAGGAAGTAGCTCCAGGGTATATAACAGGTAAGGTACCGGAACGTTTAGGCATGTTCGGCAGTACCAAAAGGTTGGTTTGGTTGAGATAAACGTCACGGTCTAGGTCTGGGCAAAGCCGGTCGACAGATCAAGTCAAGGACCCTAATCATGCTAAAACACGAACAGGTGAGCTTGATTGAACACAAGGTACATGATGGATGTAAAAAATAAAACGTTGATTGTGGGTATGGTATGGAAGTGATACGGCCTTGGGTCAGGCCAAGTGGTTGGGCGGTTGGCCCTGGGTCAGGTTAGGTGGGTAGGTTGAGGCCTTGGGTCGGATCAAATTGTTAGGGCGAGGCCTTGGGTCGGGCCAAATAGGTAGGTTGAGGCCTTGGGTCGGGCCAAATAGGTAGGGTGAGGCCTTGGGTCGGGCCAATTGGTATGTTGAGGCCTTGGGTCGGGCCAAATAGGTAGGGCGATGCCTTAGGTCGGGCCGAATGGTAGGTTGAGGCCTTGGGTCAGCCAAATAAGGAGGTTGAGGGGCCAGTGGGTCGGGCCAATTGGTAGGGTAGGGCCTTGGGTCGGGCCGAATGGTAGGTTAGGGCCTTAGGTTCGGGCCGAATGGGTAGGGTTGAGGCCTTGGGTCGGGCCAATTGGTAGGTTGAGGCCTTGGTCGGGCCGAATGGGAGGGTGAGGGCCTTAGGTCGGGCCGAATGGTAGGTTGAGGTCCTTAGGTTCAAGCCGAATGGTAGTTAGGCCTTGGTCGGCCAATTGTGGGTGAGGATAAAAAACACAACCACTTTCTCATAGTATATTGTAGTTTTCGGACAATGGTACGTCCCTATCCACTTAACTAGAACGGAAAACCCCTTTGGCAAATGCCGTACGCTACTCAATGGGGGTGATTCTATGACCCTAAAGTAATCCACCGGTGCTTACCTCATGGATTAAACAAGAAGCACCCACTTACTCCCACTTGACTAGTTTTACTAAAAGTGTGAGTTATAGTCAAATTTATCTGTATCAAATCATGACTCCATTATACTTGCGTGAACCATTTATTTGCTCGGTCGTATTTGAAGGGGTAAAGTAAAGCTGAAATATAAACCAAGTTTTCATTAACAGAACTTTTTTTGGCCATCGAGCTCGCATTAGACAATATTTGACACCTGTTGAGTGATCTCTTAGGGAACCATTTCATTAAGGAGCTCACTTTTTACTAGTCCATTTGTGCATTCTATTCAAGACCACTAAGTGTGACAACTTACTTGGACTCTAAACCTTATTTTTCAAATAAGGAAAATAATCTACCTAAGTTAGATCTAAGTGTCATTCATCATGAGGTTTACGACGTATCACTTAGCTTAATTTCTTTCTCACCTTAGGACAAGGTGAAACTATACCCAAGTGACGCTTAGTTTATTTTCACCTCATTTGGTCTATGTTTCACTCGGAAATGCTTCGTTCCTTTTAGAAACAGATAAGGTTAGGGTTAGGAGGAATACCTGTAGAATGTCGAAATGATGTGCGCGTACCGTAGAGAAAGATCAGGTTGACTGCGGAGAACTCCTTTTTGTCTGGGAAGGACTACCTGCAACTAAGAACACAAGACCACAAGATTTGATTAAACAATAAATGAGGAAACTGCCTTGGGCCCAGGAAATATAAAACTTCCTTTCGAAGGTGGTCAGTTCCCCTGTTTAATATGAATTAACACAAAAGACTCTAAAGTATCAATTAAATTGTTTCGCTGAATTGGGTAGGGGAAGGCTTGTTTTTCCTGGTTTTGATCAAAGGAAACCGATGCTGGTTACTGATAACCGATTGCCGGTTACTGATAACCGATTACCGGTGGTTCCTATTTGGATCTTCCTAGTAGCTATGGTGTTGTAATGGCTAGTTTTTGGATAGTATTAGGAAATGGGATGGTTAGAAGCAAAAGAATGACAGGAGTGAGAGGCATGGTACGTTGGATAATGGATTCAGAAAACATTTAAGAGGACTGAGATTCAAGAAACATAAGAAATGTTATGACAAAAGGACATGCAAGATCTGACTTACTGGTTTTGACCGAGATGCAAGTTGATCTCCTTGGTTGCAAACACTTCTGGTTTCTTTCCTCATCTCTACTTTGTCAAGTGAAGATCTGGACTCTGTTCCTCGCTCGCAATGCTCTCTGTTGATCCAGAAATCCTTTGGCTGATCTCTCAAAATGAAATTCTGATCCGTTGTTTTGGTTTGGGGAGCCCATTTACAGGGAACCGATGGCGGTTTGCGTAACCGAAGGCTGGTCGAGTAGGAACCGGCATCGGTAGGAAAAAAGTAGGCTATTTTTAGTAAAATAGCCCACCTTCCCTGCTTTTCTCCCGAGAGATCAGTTGCGGGCTTGGTCAAGGGCTAGAAGGTCGGCTTTTGGTGCAAGTAAGGAGGCATTAGTTATGGATGTGAGTCTAGACCAAGTCATGGGTCTTAATTAGCTTAGTTTAGGGTTAGGGCTAGGTCATGATGAGGGTGGCAAAGTGAGTGGCGGGTAAGGTGGATGTGGATTTATCAATTACAAGTGTAATTAATAAATAATTGTGTTAAAGTTTAGGTAATGAGGTTAGGTTGCGAAATGGGATGCGGGTCACAAGGGGTCGTGAGACACGAATTTGGTGTCTACATTAGCCCCTTATTGTCGTGTAGCTTGTTCTGTAAAGCTGCGCGGACAATAATATGAAGTGGTTTCTCATGTTAAGGATATAGGTAATCCCCCTCAAATCTATCACAGATTGAGTGAACGGGAGAATCAGGGATAGGGTTGATAAAGGGTATATGTGGTAGAGAGGATGGTAGGTGGTGGGGTAGGTCCAAGTAAGCAGACGCATGTTGAAATGCAATATGTAATGGACTAGGGTACATGATTTGACTAGCAAACCAGCAATGTATAGCAAAGGTCGATAGTTTATCCAAACAAGGGTGATATAATCCTGGTATCCAAGGCATAGGAAGTAGCTCCAGGGTATATAACAGGTAAGGTACCGGAACGTTTAGGCATGTTCGGCAGTACCAAAAGGTTGGTTTGGTTGAGATAAACGTCACGGTCTAGGTCTGGGCAAAGCCGGTCGACCAGATCAAGTCAAGGACCCTAATCTGCTAAAACACCGAACAGGTGAGCTGATTGAACACACAAGGTCCATGATGGATGTAAAAAATAAACGTGTGACTTGTGGGTATGTATGGAAGTGATACGGCCTTGGTCAGGCCAAGTGGTTGGGCGGTGGCCCTGGGTCATGTTAGTGTGGTAGGATATGAGGCCTTGGGGCGGATCAAATTGTTAGGTAGGTCGATGCCTTGTGTCTTGCCCCTATATGTCGGTAATCCAGAGGTGGGAAAGGGAGATAAAAAAAAAATAAAGAGAATTATCTTCCACCCATTTATCTTTGTCCCCCTCTTTCGTGAGAAGGATCGTTTCATTACCATTTTTTCATTGGGAGGATCCCCTTTTTCATCTTTCAGTGCATATCTTTTTGATTGTTCGCCACTCTGTAGGAAAGAAGGGAGCGGAGAGTATTCCCCCCTATCTTCTTACAAGAAAAGTCTAATCCTCCGTGTTGATCTATGTTTGCAGCCTGGGTCAGGCCAATATTTAGGCTTGAGGCCTTGTTTCGTGAGCCAATTGTAGGTGATGGCCTTGGGTCGGGCCTAATGGTAGGTGAGGCCTTAGGGTTCTTGGCCGAATGGGTAGGTTTAGGCCTTTGGTGCGGGGCCAATTGTAGGTTAGGCCTTTGTGGTCGTGCCGAATTGTTATTGTTGAGGCCTTATGTCCGTGCGCTAATTTTAGTGTGGGCCTTATGTCAGCCAATGGTAGGTTCGGCCTTGGGTCGGGTTCGGGCCAATATGTAATGTTGAGGCCTTGTGTCGGGCCGAATGTAGGTTTGAGCCTTGTGTCGGGCCCAATAGGTAGGTTGAGGCCTAGTCGAGCCGAATGGTAAGGTTGAGGGCCCTTGGTCGGGCCCAATAGGTATGTTTTAGGCCTTAGGTCGACCGAATGGTAGTAGCCGTTGGTCGTGGCCCAATAGGTAGGTTGAGGCCTTAGTCGAGCCGAATGGTAAGGGTCTGAGGCCTTGGGTCGGGCCGAAGTGGTAGGTTGAGGGAGGCTTGGGTCGGGCCAATAGGTAGGTTGAGGCCTTTTGGGGCTCATCTGGCCCAATAGGTAAACAAAAATGTTGTTTCAGCACAGGTGGATATAGGTGTAATGTGGTTAAAAAAGGGGCAAATGGTAAATAAGGGCAAAAAATTGGGGAAAGTTGGCAGAAAAAACCGATGTCGATTCTACATGACCGATATCGGTTAAGGGACCGATACCGGTTCATTAGGGCAAAATGAAACCGATATCGGTTAAGGGCGAAAAACCTATAAAAAGAAAAATACGGCTTGTCATTGTCACTTTGTTATTTTGAAAACCAAATTGACTTGTCTGACGTGGAGAGTTGAGATTGGAGGTCTATTGAGTGAGGTGGAGCTATTTTGCTGGAGGAGTGAGTTGTTTGTGGGCCCGAGTGAGGAGGAGGCAGCAGTTGATTGGCCGGGGACCCAGCAGAGTAGGATTGTCTACAGCGTTTGGTTCAGCAGCTCCAAATGCAGGTGAATGAGACAAGAGGATTGTTAGTGGTTGCGGAGTCACGGGCGGGGAGACTAGAGGCTGAAGTCCTCCATGCGAGAGGGCGTATTCATATGTTACAGGAGAGATTGGCAGATCAGTGGGCGGTACCAATAGCCGTGGTACCTTTGAGGACAGAGAGGCCCCGGCGAGAGGGGTCGACGATCACGATCATCACCTAGTTCGGGATGAGGCGTGATGGTCTGAGTACATGTTAGCAAGGTATAAGAATAAATAAGGATGCCGACCTGCGTGTCGATGATAGAGAAGATGTATTTGTTTAACATCTAAATAAAACTGAATATGTATGTTGATTTAAGTTACGATAATAATAAGATTGTTTGTGTTTTGATTTTCGGTGTTTTGAAAAAGGATAAAGAGGACTGTGATTAAATAGAAATACACAAAAATATTTATATTCACCACACAGGATAGGTTATGGTAGGGGATGGTCGAGCTAACCTTGGGAGACCCCATGTCTCCAAAGTGCTGCCTACATAGCCCATTGCACAAAGCAAGGAGGGGCCTCAGACCGATGTAGTTCTCCCTTAGGATCAGGGAGGGGTGAATTTAGGCAATTTGGTATGGTTTCGGCAATTGGGTGGTTTGGTAAAAATTTGATGTTGGTAGGGTAATGTTGTTGGTGCTGGTAGGATAATGTTGTTGGTGTAGGTATAGGTAAAGCAACGGCTAGCATACCCAAGTAGTAGGGAACAGTGTCCTGATTAAGATCAACACACAATCCTAGATGCGAGGCAAAGCGGAAAGAGTGCTCCGTAGGTGAAAAGAGCTAAACAAACCACACAACGTAGAACGAGCCTGAAGCCCTAAGTACCGTGCATAGACGAGAAGGCAATAGGTGAAAAGAGTTGTATGATCACAATATATCGGGTGTACGTTACGTCCCTTGAGTTGAAACAAATGGTGAGATGAGGTGGATGATATAGCTGAGGTTCAGAGAACCTGTTACAAAGTGAGTGTGCCGACGAAAGAGAACCTACCCTAAATAGACAAGTCCATGACCCAAAAGTCCTTTTGAATGAGGCTTTTCTTTTATTGAATGTAGACTGATCGATGCGGGAAGTCTACAGGGGATATTGATTGTATCATTCTCGAGGTCTTCACGAAGCTGATCAATGCGAGAAGCTTCTGATAAAGGCTGACTGTGTATAGCTGTCCTTCGAGGGAGCAGTCTATTTATAGTAGCAGATATGATTGTAATGCATAGCTGTCCTTCGGGGGAGCAGTCTATATATAATAGCGGCAATAGTTTGGCATATAGCTGTCCTTCGAGGGAGCAGTCTATATTTAATTTAGATGACTAGATGTTCTTTTTAGCGTGAAGCATCTAGTTTAGTAGGAAGTTTGACTCAAGAAAATCCCATAAGAATACGGCTTATTTTAATACATTGAAGTCATGGACTAGACTAAAAAGGGGAAGGCATCGTTAAGGGGAGGTGAGAGGTGAGCTTGATTTTATTTCGAGATGTAGGAAACAAGTGCATGTGGTGGTATGGGAGCTCAAGGGACGAGCAGTAGGCGGATAAGAAGTGATATAACACTAATTTCAACAATAGAATGGTCGAAGATGCAAGGCATTAAGGGGCTCAGGCTCAGGTTTACCATTAAGCGAAGCTAAACAATAAGTTCCTGATCCATAGGTGTGAGTGATTATATAAGGCCCAATCCAATTGGGAGCAAATTTTCCACGTTTGCTCTTTTCTAGTTTGGTTACATGTTGATTCTCTTTGAGGACAAGATCACCAACCTTAAAGGTACGCTCATGAAGCCGCTTATCATAAGCACGCTTGATGCGTTTTTGATAGATTTGAAGGTGATCGAGAGCTGTAAGACGTCGTTCGTCAAGAAGCTCCAATTGGGCTAACCGCTCTTGGAGGAAATCATCGTTGGTGAGAATGTCCTGAAGAGATATTCTAAGGGAGGGTATTTGTATTTCGAGAGGCAAAACAGCCTCGGTACCGTATACCAAAGAAAAAGGTGTGGCATTAGTAGAAGTACGAATGCTAGTACGATAAGCCCAAAGGGCAAAGGGAATGTGATCGTGCCAATTTCTTCCAGATTCATTGACAACTTTCATGAGGATTTTGGTTAGTGTTTTATTAGAGGACTCGGCTTGCCCATTGGCTTGTGGATAGTAAGGTGATGAGAAACTAAGTTTGATACCAAAGTTGTCACAAAGGTCTTGCAACAACTTGTTTTTGAAAGATTTTCCATTATCTGTTATCAGGCGGTGAGGAACACCAAAACGACAGATAATGTGGTGGTTAATGAACTCGACAATTTTTTCTTTTTTGATTGAAATGAGTGGAATGGCCTCCACCCATTTTGTGTAATATTTGGTTGCTGTGAGTATCCAACGGTGACGTTGTGAAGAGGTCGGGTGAATCTCACCAATAAGGTCTAAACCCCATTGTGAGAAGGGCCAAAGATCTCGAGCGATCTGGAGCGGGTGGCTAGGAGTATGTTGAAGGTTGGCATGTTGCTGACACATAACACAACGCTTAACATATTCGTAGCAGTCGTTATTGAGAGTAGGCCAATAATAACCAAGGCGAAGGATTCGTTTGGCCACGGCAAGGCCGCTAAAATGTCCACCACAAATACCGTCATGGACCTGTTGGATGGTATGAGTGGCCTCCGCGCCAGTTAGACAGCGAAGGAGGATACCATCAAAGCCACGTTTATAGAGGAGTCCCCCCATGACAACATAACGCGAAACACTTTTAAGAAAAGCACGTTTTCCGTTACTAGTAAGGTCAGGTGGGAGGGCAGAGATTGTAAGGTAGTCGTGGAATTGGTGGTACCAGGTATCCTGTGAATTAGTGGACACAGTATTTATCATACAAACTACCGGGGTTGAATAGGATGGGGCAAAAAGTTGTTGGACCACGACGAATAATTCAGAGTCAGTTGGTGCGGCGGGAATCTGCGAGGCTAAGCAAGCCATAGTATCCGCAAATTTGTTAGTGGAGCGGGGAATGGTTTGGATAGAATAGCGAGTAAATAAGGCTAGAAGTGACTCCACGTGGTGTTTGTACTTCTGAAGTTCCTCGTTTTTACATTGGTAGATGCCCATAACTTGATTGACTACCAATTGAGAGTCACCAAAGATATTGATAGATTTAATGCCTAAGTGTATCGCAACTTGGAGACCCAGAACAAGGGCCTCGTATTCCGCTGTATTATTGGTGCAGGGGAAATCAAGCCGGAATGAAAGAGGCATAGGTTCAGCGTCAAGAGGGATGAGAACAACGCCGGCTCCTCCGTCGCGCTGGCACTTAGATCCATCGAAGAAGAGGGTCATTTGATATGACTCTTCTGCGAGCGAAAGAGTGGCGATGAGTTCGTCGGGGAAGGTAAAATTGGTAAATTGTTCCCCAGGTAGAGGGGCCTCTGCAAGTTGGTCTGCGATGGTTTGTCCTTTGATTGATTTCTGGTGGATAAACTCAAGGTCGAGGTCGGAGAGAAGCATGAGCCATCTAGCAATGCGTTGGTTCAGATGAGGTTTGGCGTACATGTAATGGATGGGGTCTGTATTGGTGATGACGAAAGTCTTGTGATTTAGAAGGTAGTGTCGGAGTTTGGTGGCCACGAATGATAGGGCAAGGCATAATTTTTCTACATGTGTGTACCTAGTCTCATAGTCCACCAAAGTACGACTTATATAATAAACGGCTTGTTCGTGATTCTGAGAGTCACGATGTGCAAGCATGGCTCCTACAGCGTGGTCGGTGGCGGAAAGGTAAAGGTAGAAAGGGTGGTTGTCTTGGGGTGGGATAAGCACGGGTGGCTGCAAGAGATAGGATTTGAGAGCTTCGAAGGCTTGGTGACATTCTTCACTCCATTGGAATGCAATATCCTTTTTAAGGAGGTGATGGAAAGGTTGACACCGATCCGAGAGTTGGGAGATGAAACGCCAGATGGATTGAAGTTTACCCTGCAAACTACGCAATTGTTTGAGGTTTTTGGGTGGGGGCATTTCTAGGATAGCTTTTACTTTAGATGGATCGACTTCAATGCCACGCAAAGAGATGATAAAGCCAAGAAGTTTTCCCGAAAGGACACCGAAGGCACATTTCTTTGGTTGAAGACGAACAGAATATTGCAACAGGCGATCAAAAATAATGGTTAAAACATCGAGATGTTCACTGCGATGTTTAGACTTGCCAAGAAGATCGTCGACGTAATCTTCAAGGATAGTGTGCATAATGTCATGAAAAATGTAGGTCATAGCCCGCTGATAGGTTGCACCAGCATTCTTAAGGCCAAACGGCATGACACGATAACAGAAGGTTCCCCAAGGAGTTATGAAAGTGGTCTTATGTTGATCGGCGGGTGCGACCAAAATTTGGTTGTAGCCTGAAAAGCCATCCATGAGAGAAAGCATTTCATGACCCGCAGTGAGATCAACAAGTTGATCAATACTGGGGAGGGGAAAGTCATCCTTAGGGCAAGTGAGGTTAAGATCCCAGAAATCCGTGCATATCTGAAGTCCCCCCGTCGCTTTCATGACAGGTACGATGTTAGAAATCCATTGAGGATAGTCAATAGGTAGAATGAAGGAAACAGAAAGGAGTCGTTGGAGCTCCTCTTTGACCAAGAGAGCAATGCGTGGATGCATTTTTCTCAATTTCTGTTTGACTGGTTTGGAATCGGGGTTTAGGGTGATGTTATGGACGGCAATGGTAGGATCAATTCCTGGCATGTCAGCGTAAGACCATGCGAAAGGTTGGTTGCGAGCACGGAGAAAGGTAGTAAAGGCGGCTTGTTCTGATGTATTAAGGGATTGTCTGATCTTCACTATGTGAGGATCTTCCTCCGTGTGGATGTTGATTTCTATAGTAGATTCGTTCAGCATGGTTTGAGTTTCAGATGGTAAGGCGCGTTGAAGATAGGAGTCGTCCGCCCCAAGGTAAGTGAGGATGGAGTCGTCATTCTGGCACTCAACAACATTAATCGAAGGCGAATCCTCTTCGATCATGTCTGGATACAGAAGGGGAAGAGAAGATGGGTCCTCATTATCGCGTTGATAAGTGAGAGGACCTATGAAGATAGCATTTATGAAAAAAAAAAGTTAGGGGGGATAGATTCAGGGTCCATCGATTCTGTGGGTGATGATGGCAAAGTGGGTGATGATGGTTCGGTAGGGGCAACGTCTTCCTCTTCCAGGATACAGCTGACAGGAGGTGTCTCCTGTGTAGGTGTTTCGAAAAAACCGAGACCACTTCGATCATTATGTTTGCGTGTGGTCACGGGAATGAGTGTATGTCGGCCTTGTTCGTAAAGGCCAAAACCAAAGCCTTTCCACGGATAGCGAGTCAAGAAGGTGAGAGCGAAGCGACGATTTGTCAGGTATTGAAAATCGGATTGGAAGGGAACCACACCAAGAGGAGGTTCAGGGGTAATGGAGGATGCGTCAACACCCCCATACATTAGGTTAGTGCGACAATGGGGTGGTCCGTAAGAGATTACCTCCCCCACGCGACGGTTGTAGGTGGGATGTGCATGTAATTGTCCGTACTCCTGCGGGGTAGGGAAAGAACTAACGTTATATAGGCGGTACTCCCCCAGCGTAAGGTGATGAAAAACATCTACTAAGGGGTCGGAGGTTGGGATGTTAGCCGCGGGAAGCGAAGTGGTTTGTGCGACGGTGGTTTCATCAGTTGAAGGCGTAGGTGCAGTTGAGGTGGATGGTTGAGGTACATTTGAAGAGGATGGTTGGGTTGAATGTATGGGTGTCTTAATTGGTATAAGCACATCGTTTGGGCGGTATAACATATTGCAAGTTTTGAAGGGGGGAGGATCAGCTTTGACAGTGTAGGACTTCCCCTCGTACTCAAATTTTATGCATCTATGTAATGTTGAGGGAACGCATCCCATGGCTCGGATCCAAGGACGACCCAGCAATATATTATATTGGAATTCTCCCTCAAGGACATAGAAGAGTTCGGGTAAAGTACGTGGTCCTACCCGAATGTTGAGAATCATGGTGCCTAAGGTAGAAGTAATAGCGTCATTGAACGACCGCAACATGATGGGGTTGGCACACATGCAACTAGACGGGATAGTCATTTGTTGGAAGGCTTTTGAAGAGATGATGTTTAGGCTGGCGCCCCCGTCAATCATAACACGACGTACTCGGATATCCCGGACATAAGCTGAGATGAAAAGGGCAGGGTCAGGATCTTCTGTACCAAAGTCGATAATTTCATCTTCCGAGAAACTAACTGCAGCGGCTTGTTGTACAGAGACAGAAGTGGTGGGGGAGATGGATTGTTTGGTGAGAGAGGCAACGTGATTGGGTGTTAGAATGGAGGAAACGGGCAGGGTCTCATTGGGTAAAACCTCTATCCCTTGAAGGATCTCAACGAGAGCTTGTCGATGAGATTCAGAAGTCTGAATGAGATCATATAGTGTCATTTTTACGGGTGATTGATGAAGCTGTTTGATCATGGTTCGGTGGGCAACTCCATTAGAGACGGGATAGGCGGGTCCGCGAATAACCACTTTAGGTGGTGGTGTAATCGGGATGGTTGAAGGAGAAAGAGATGCCGCAGGTGTGTTTTCTTTCGCTTTCCCATTGTTTTTCTGTCCTCGAGTAGCGACACTAATCATATTAATCTCGTAGACCTGAGATGAGGAAGATGGTTGGGATAATTCATGGTCTTCAAGAGGTGGGGTTGTAATAATGATAGATCTTGGTGAGGCAGGGATAGATGATATAGTAGAGGGAATTGACGCTAGAGGTCTCTCCCTTCGTAAGTTGTCTTTCTTAATCTTTCTATCCGGGAGAGGTGACTGACGAAGGATGGTTTTTAGAACTTTGCATTCCTCCACATCATGTCCTGGTGTGCGGTGATAAGCGCAGATTTTAGACTCATCGTAACCCATAGGTCGGGGTTTAGACGGGTCATAAGGTCTAAGTGGAGGTAGGGAAATGGTCGCATTTTCTACCAACATAGCAAGGATTTTGGCGTAAGATCCTTTGAGGGGGTCAAAATCGGCTGAGGGTATTGGTTGTGCGGGTTTTGGTAATGTTTGGGCGTGGTTGGTTCGTACAGGTGGTGGTTTAGCCGAGGGGTGCTGACACATGTTTTTCACTAAACGTGGTTTCTTTGACACAGAAGTTACGTTCGGCTGGTTAGATGATGAGGCTACAGATGGCGTGGTAGCGGGAAACAACCACGGAGAAAGGGGAGTGACAGAAAATAAATCCTTTGATGATGGGATTGGTTTAGGGTTGATAGGTGGACCGGATACGCGGGGTAACGATGTTGTTATACCCTTTGATCTCTGTATAGGTGTAGAAGGCGTAGGTCGTTTTGAAGAAAACGATGGAGGTATGATATATTGATGTAAGGTGGAGGGATGAGGTCCCAATATGGAAGGTGGGTGTGACGATGAGGGTTTTGATTGTGAGATAGGCACGGATTGCGTTCGTCTCCTAGGTGGCGGGGCGGGTTTATTTTTGGATAAATCGAGTCGCTTAGGCGGGTGTGTTAGACTGGGCATTGGTGAGGTCCCAAGCGTAGGGGAAGATTTGGCTAAGTTAATAGAAGTGGAAGGGGCATTCGGTAGAGGTGAGGGGGGTGAAGGTGAAAACAGGGGCATTTTAAGCTTCTGTAAGCACTTCGGGTATATGGTGGAGACATCAGGATCAGTCATTTGCATTTGAGTAGAAAAAGGGGTACTCAAACGTTCCCATAGGGCCTGTCTATCTTCTGTGGAATGACAGTCTCCAGGTGTGATTTGTAATTTTGGTACGGAAGAAAGGTGGGTTGTAATTCCAGTCCATTGCGGGTGTGATACAGGAGGTAGATGAGGCACTGTATCAATAGATGTTAAGAGGTCAACCGGTCGTTGAAAAGATTTAGGCGATGAGGGACTAATAGGTAGGAGGGCGTGTTCGAGGGGATCTGTCACGTTTAAAGAATGTGGTGATGTTAGTGTAAGAGATTTCTCGTCTAAGGATGTCAAAAGGAGTGGTGAGCTTTCCCCTTGTGTAGCAAGAGTGGTAGAAGGGGGCGTTTGGGAAATAGATAAATTAGATAACATCCGCTCACAGTCTTGTAGGGATGTGGTGTAAGAAGACTCGTTGATGAGAAGAGAAGTCCAGGCAGTTAACTCTTCTATGGGTAAAGGAATGATTTCACTTTGGCTTGATGGTGGTGAAGGAGGTTCAAACTCCTGTGTTAGTGGAGAGGCTTGATTTAAAAAAATTTCAATAGAGGCTTTTGGCTGGGTATCGAATACTGCATGGATCTCATGAACACTCTCCTCGGCTAAGATATCCTGGTTGACGTTACTGTTGGACGAGTGATTCGGGAATGGCTTGTTGAATATTTTCAAATTTCGGTTAGCAAGGGCGTTAGGATTATCGAGAGCTATATCCCCTGCGTCAACCATTTCCTGCACTATGTTTTTCAACATCTTGCAGTTCTCATGACTGTGTCCCTTCACGCGGTGGAAGTTACAGAAGTCATTTTCTTTGTACCAGGAAGGTATGGCACGAGTGGAATCAAACCCGGAATGAGGTTTAACAGGAGGTAAGGTAATGGCTCCTGCTTTGAGCAATTTTTCCAATATCACACCATATGTTTCTCCCAAGGGAGTGTAGGTGATAGGCTCGGCCTTGTATTTATAAGTGGTTTTTGGTGGAGTATTGGACGGTGGTTGGGATTTGACCATCACCGCGTGAACAGCTCCTTTTGATTTAGAAGAAGTGGACGCGTGAGGAGTGGTGGTGTTTGGCTTGTTGGTAGAATCAGGAGTTCGGAAATTGGGGTTTTTGTTACGCAACCGCAATTTCTCTTCTTCTAAGGCTCGAATTTCTAGCTTCCGAGCCATGGTAAAGGCCTCGTCGAATGTGCGGAAAGTTTGAATTTGGAGGGTAGGGGAGATGTGCTTAGCGCAGGCCCGCGTAAATAGTTCGATGAGTTCGGTTTGAGGCAAGGCATACGTAAGTTGGTTGATAAGGCCCCGCCATCGTCCAACGAAATCTGCGATAGATTCGTCTTCAAATTGTCGGATGGCATAGAGGTCAGTGATAGATACTTTCTTGGCAATGTTAATGGAGAAATGATCCAAGAAAGATTGGGCTAGTTGGTTAAAAGAGAAGATTGAGTGCTGGGTTAAAGCACTGTACCACTCCAAGGCAGGTCCTGATAAGGACATGGGAAAGGTGCGGAGTAACAAGGCATCATCATGGGCAATCAAATAACAAGCATGTCTAAATGATCGCAAGTGTTGTTGAGGATCCTCTTTACTATTAAAACGAGTAAATTTCGGCAACTCCCATTGAGGAGGATATGAATGAAGGGGGACAGAAGGGTGAATGGGCTCCCGACAAACTTGTTCGTATGTCAAGGCGCTACGACTTCCCGAAACCGAAGCCTCCAGATTTTGCATTTTATCCATCATTTGTTTGATGAAATCAGTGGTTGGATGAGATGATGGTGCACCAGAATAGGGATGTCCCATATAAGGTGTTGAGGTTACTGGATACGTGTATGGGAATGAAAAGGTAGGCGGAGCTTGAGAAGGAAAGCTCGTGTGGATAGGTGGCAGAGAGCAAGTCATGAATGGAGCAGTCTGCAAAAGAGATGAGGTAGGGGCAGTTGGTGGTAACGATACGTGGGGTCCAAGATTAACAAAAGGAAAGCTAATCGGGGTCGTATGAACCTCTGCAGCTGTCAGATTGGGAGACGGGGCTAGAGATGCAGGAAGCAAGGCGGTATTATCAGGCGGAGTGGGAGCTAAATGAGCAGCTATACTGATAGGCATACCTACAAGGAGCTGACCATCAGGTGTACGGTCAGGGGTATGAGACAAATAGTATTGTACAGCGCTGGAATTAGCATCCAGAAACTTGGCAAAGTCCTTATCTCCCACCGGAATTTTAGGAACCTCACTGGTATCAGTAGGATTCCCCACAGAAGGTGAAGGGGGTGATTCAGGCAAAGAAACAGAGCAAGCATGTGAAACCATGGCGGCGGCTTGCTTTCGAGTGATAACAACCATGGACAGCAGTTCACAGTAAAGTTTCAATCTATCAAGAACAAAAACAACCTCAGAATGATGAATTTGGCAAGTTGCTGGTTTGTCAGGGGCTGATGGAGACAGTAACCGATATCGGTTTACTAACCGGTGTCGGTCACAGGGAAAACGACGTCGGTCTATTAACCGATGCCGGTGTTAAAAATCTAGGATAAGAAGATACAAAGGGCTGCTAATTTGATTTTTAGCAACGTTGAGTATATTTATCAACTTATTGATCACAGAAGACAAAGTATGTCAGAGAAAACAGAATTTGAAAACAAGCAAGATGCACACGCAAACCCAGAGACTAATCCTAGGGTTAATTTTAATTATCGTGGGCTTATGCCTTTAGACGTAGAAGGATGTCAGAATCCTAAACAAGAGACTTAGGGGAAATGTCAAGTTGTTTTGGCTTATAAGGTTACCTCAATCGAGCGGAGGAATACCGCGGAAAAGGGGGGGGATGTTTGAGCTGTTGTGTTAATTGTGAAGTGATTCGGTATGTGTTGTGCAGTGAATGTAAGATTAATTTCCTGTCAATACCGTGGATATCACCCCCACGTGTACGACCTGTTACTTAATCTATGTTCACTAGAATTGAAAAACAACAGGCAGGAATGCAATGCATGTGTTTTAAAACCCAAATCGAAAATTATATTTGATGAAGCAAAAGAGATGACTTTCACTAATGCAAGATGCAAAAACAAAGCAAGTTCTTTTACCAAAATAATAAAATACCTCGTGAATATTTTTAGAAGAAGAAAACAGCAAGTATGCTCCCTATAATGAAAGCAAGCAAGAAATAAAGAAAAACCCAAAATGGGTCCCACCGGGCGTGCCAAAATGTTTCACTCGGAAATGCTTCGTTCCTTTTAGAAACAGATAAGGTTAGGGTTAGGAGGAATACCTGTAGAATGTCGAAATGATGTGCGCGTACCGTAGAGAAAGATCAGGTTGACTGCGGAGAACTCCTTTTTGTCTGGGAAGGACTACCTGCAAATAAGAACACAAGACCACAAGATTTGATTAAAGAATAAATGAGGAAACTGCCTTGGGCCCAGGAAATATAAAACTTCCTTTCGAAGGTGGTCAGTTCCCCTGTTAATATGAATTAACACAAAAGACTCTAAAGTATCAATTAAATTGTTTCGTTGAATTGGGTAGGGGAAGGCTGTTTTTCCTGGTTTTGATCAAAGGAACCAATGTTGGTTACTGATAACCGATACCGGTTGGTTCTAGGATCTTCCTAGTAGCTATAGTGTTTGTAATGGCTGGTTTTTGGATAGTATTAGGAAATGGGATGGTTAGAAGCAAAAGAATGACAGTGAGAGGCAATGGTACGTTGGATAATGGATTCAGAAACGGATTTAAGAGGACTGAGATTCAAGAAACATAAGAAATGTTATGACAAAAGGACATGCAAGATCTGACTTACTGGTTTTGACCGAGATGCAAGTTGATCTCCTTGGTTGCAAACACCTCTAGTTTCTTTACTCGTCTCTGCTTTGTCAAGTGAAGATCTGGACTCTGTTCCTCGCTCGCAATGCTCTCTGTTGATCCAGAAATCCTTTGACTGATCTCTCAAAATGAAATTCCAATCCGTTGTTTTGGTTTGGGGAGCCCATTTACAGGGAACCGATGGCGGTTGCGTAACCGACGGTGGTCGAGTAGGAACCGGCATCGGTAAGGAAAAAGTAGGCTATTTTTAGTAAAATAGCCCACCTTCCCTGCTTTTCTCCCGAGAGATCAGTTGCGGGCTTAGTCAAGTGGCTAGAAGGTTGGCTTTTGGTGCGAGTAAGGAGGCATTAGTTATGGATGTGAGTCTAGACCAAGTCATGGGTCTTAATTAGCTTAGTTTAGGGTTAGGGCTAGGTCATGATGAGGTGGCAAAGTGAGGTGGCGGGTAAGGTGATGTGGATTTATCAATTACAAGGTAATTAATAAATAATTGTGTAAAGTTTAGGTAATGAGGTTAGGTTGCGAAATGGGATGCGGGTCACAAGGGGTCGTGAGACACGAATTTGGTGTCTACAGTCTATACCCTTGCATTCTTATTTCCCATTTGGGAAAGGAGGCATACCTCGCGAGTGTTATCATAGGCAATTTTTACCACTTTTTTGACTGTTTATGCACATCCATGTTTGTGGCTGGGTTGTTAAACGTCTAAAGTGTGTGAGTACATTTTCACGTCTTTGATAGTCCTTTGATCTTGATTTCAAGATCATCTTCATAACTAGGATTTGAATTTCATCATCGTTTCTCCTTAGGTTATTATTTTTTACTCGCATTTTAGCTATACAATTATGATACTTACATCTTGTTTTCATTTTTGAAAACTTGGTATAAGTTTCTTTATTGTATCGTTACGATGTTCACACGAGTGAGAAATTATTGCTATAATTGTACCTAGTTTTGGTTCCAACGTCATCTAAATATTTTGAGAGTATTGATACTACTTTTGTTTATATTGCAATAGCATCATCTTGATACTAACACCTTGATTGCTTTGTTAATGTGACGGGGTAGTGTTGTTACGTTATTCACATTTGCAACTTCCATTATCAAAGACTTATATTTTATTGGCATTTGAATTGATCATAGTATACCTTATGGAGAGATCTTGTCAGTATCCCTTTGGTACCTATGCCTTGTTGTTATTATAACCCACCCTATGTATTGATGGGGTATCATCACTATCTATCTTGCACCCATTGTTGAAATCATGGTTTAGGGTGTGGTCTTTCTAAAAATGGCTTGAGTGATTGTTTGAGTGTGCAAATGATTGTTCATGGAACAATAAATAGTTGCATAACATTACATTTAAGGCACACTAGGGCATTGAGATTTCAAAATGACTCATATCATGTGCACCTAGGTTTTATACAACTTTGAATATATTTAGACAAAACCTAGTGCAACCTAGTCTAGTAATGCTAAGAATCACGAAAATGGCATTTAAACCAAATGAGAAAGACACAAAAGAAAATCCTTTTTCATCATTCTCATTCAGTGTTAATAACTTAACACCTCTCTTTTCACAAGTCAAAGACATAGAACCTTTGGTCAATCATAGTGGAGAAGATTCTGATTCTTCCGAAGAGCAATATAACCTAGACTTGGTTCGGTTCGATGAGATCCTTTATTATAACAAGGATCAAGTACTCTCAAGAGTTCTTGAATTAGGGGCCAAGCTTCCGTGAGAGAAGGAAGTAGAGACTAAAACTATAAGTCACAAAACAGAAGAATGACCATCCCTCTTGGACATGGATAACCCCTTCGACGTAGGATATGCTTCCACTTCTGGGAAGCATAACACAAATACTAAAGAATACCTATTAAAACCAACAAGCAATTCACGAAGACCTTATTCAAAATCTTCGCACAAAATAAAAATTGAATGTGAGCGCAAAGGCTCACCACCTCTTAGGTTTGACGAAGAAGACAAATCCTTAATCAAAGAAGAGATTATCCAAAGATAGATAATTAATCTCGGTCAAAAGTTAGCAAACTTAGGCTCTTCAAATAAGAAAATCCATAGAGATAAACTCAACACAAAATCCGGTGAGTTCCACTTTGATCCATATGATGATGCAACATTCAAAGTTGCTAAGGTAAATAGACTGGTATCACCTACAAAGGAACAACTCATTCAACAGGAGTTACAATTGATGAAAAATACACTTACTACGCTACAAGAAAGCAACATAGGACACAGTAGGAAATACCTATATGAGGAGCTATGTCCTTACCCCTTTGATAAGGATATGTTGTGACATTCATTTCCAAAACATTTTTCCATCCCTAAATTCGACAAGTATAAAATAAAAGGTGATCCTCGTGATCACATCAAAGACTTCTACATGGCTTTCCAAGAGGTTGCATACAATGATAATGTCCTAATACGATTATTTTCTTGTAGCCTAGGAGCACTAACATTAGAATGGTTTTTTAGTATACCCAAGGGATCCATCATGACATGGCCTGCACTAGCTGAAAAAATTGTACGACATTATTCCTTCAATATGGAGAATGATATCACCATGAACGACCTTTGCAATGCAAAATAGAAACCTAATGAGACCTTCACCAACTTCTTACAACAATGGCATGGATTGGCAAGCCGTTTCCCTTGTGCCCTACTAGAAAAATAGCTAGTAAGCATATTCATCCCAAACTTAAATCTAGAAATAGCCTTTCATTTACAAATGCACTGCAGCTCTAACTTTGAATAATTTATAGAAAAGGGTAGTCAAATCGAAAAGGCTCTAATTATGAAAGGTACACTTAAGCCTGTCATAAAATACATACATGAAACGAAAGCCTCAGATAAACCAAATTTCTTCAATAAAAACAAATATGTCGTTGGTGATGGCATTACAGACTCCAAACAAGTCCAAATTGTGTAGAATGGTTCACTTCTAAATCTTTTGCAAGGACCTCACCCCAAGGCACCTACAAAATGTACGTGTACACAACTAAATAAATCATTATCTACCATACTTAAATAATTAGATGTAGTAAACATGATGCAGTACCCAATTGCGATAATATCATATCCAGAAGATGCTCCCAAACTGGGTTGGTTCAAAGAGCACAAATGTTGCGATTTCCATCGTGTCAAAGGACATAAAATTGATAGGTGCTTAAGACTGTGACATTACATACAAGAACTCATTGAAGAGGGAAAATTTGTCATAAATTCCCTCCCTGACTTAGGACAGGTTCCCAATGAGAAAATGGATATATTCAAAGAGTCATTCCCTTACCACGTAGATAAGAAGAACAAGAAGCCAAATCACGTACAAGCTTCTAATGATTACAAGATTATTACTTACATTAATCCAACTAATGATAACCCCTTTGATTCCCTTATAGGTTGTATTCATTCATCTAATGAGAAGGTCAATACTATTAGGATTTTAGAAAAAAAATTGTATCGTAGGGACACAATGTGCTCGTTTGATCATACCAAATATCCTACCTATTCCTCAGGAAGGCCAATATAATTTAATAGAACAGTTAGAGAAAGCACTAGCTATAATATTGATACTAGATCTCCTCAAAATTTCTACTTCTCATAAGAACATATTATATAAAACACTTCAGAGTTTAGGGGTCTCCACAGATATAGATCCCACACAACTTCAAGCAATTATTGCACACCTTAATTCCAACGATCATATCACTTTTGATTGCACTACAATCTTGTGTAATGACCTAGAGAAAAACCTACCCTTATACCTAGAATTAGTTGTTACTCGTCATAAAATAAAGAGAGTGCTTATGGACGGTGGATCCAATATAAATATTTTCACTTTGAAGCTTGTTAAATAGTTGGGCCATTTAGAAACAGATCTATGGGTTAAAACTATTATAATCACAACATATGATAATGAGGAGCGAGAGTCAACATGTACCATAGTAGTTCCAATGGAATTAGGGCCAACTTGTCATGATACGATGTTCTATGTCCTTGAATTGGATCTTACTTACAACATGCTCTTAGGACACACATGGATCCATGCCATGCAAGCCATTCCCTCCACCTTCCATCAGTGCATCAAAATGTGCCATGAAGGATATATCATCACCATTCAAGGTGACCCAGAACTATTCACACATTGTAGGGCACTGCATAGTTTTTCTCGTGTAACTTATGAATGTCCTTCCACATATATTCTTGTCTCCTTACAAACATATGCTATTAGGGAACATGTGGATCTAGATTCACTCACACATAGTAATCAAAACTTTCCTTCATTGGTAAACCATTTCACATCATGGGAGGTAACATCTACAAAGTATGGTCTCGGTGAGTAGTTTACTCTTCAGCAGGCCCTACTAATATCAGATCTTTCAGTGTCACCCAGGACACAGGGAAAACCCTATTTTAAATTCAAGAGCACTCAAGATAAATGCCCTAAACCACTAGATAAGTTCATTCCTAGTGGCCTCCTATCCATGTAAAATATGTTAGAAGACCCGATCAGTAGGATACGTAAAGGTACCATGGCATCATGTCATCAAGCTCCATAGTATATCAAACGCCACTGCATGATGTATGTCATGGGCTATAATGGATTTAGATGTGGTATCAATGCACAAGGATGGTTAGAACCCGTTTATATTCCTTGTTTTAAGACCAATAAACATGGTGTTTTAATTAGACCTCATAGTGATCTACCTTTTGATATCAATTCCACCTCTTCCGAACATGAGGACATTTCATCTCATTCACATAGCGATGCAGATTCCCAATGTAGCCTCTACAAGGACCTTGCATCCATGAACCTATTCTCTAATTCAACTATTTTTACCATATCCGGATTAAATTCCCAACCAAAGTGCCAAGTAACCCTTGTATAGCCATAACTTATAGATTGGGATCAAAAATTTCACGTGCCAATTGATTTCTTTGGGAATGATGAGGAATTTGTAGAATTCAAGGGACTCAGGGATTCTATTCCAACTAGGGATCACAAGAAATATTTTTCCATCAAACTAGATACCTACGCATATTTCAGAGAAGAAGCAGAGATGTGTACACACTTTAATAAGAAGGTTGTAAGCAAGAATAAGAATACGTCAGACAAGCCTTATGGAAAGAACAAACACAAGTCTCATAGTGAAAAATGTTTTGAGACCCTAGTAGATAAGCAAAGTGAAGAAATCATAGAAAAGGTGGAATATCCCTATAAATATGATCTCACACATCCTATCGAGGTTTATCTTACTCTTCCCCCTGATCCTACCCAGATGGAGGATGCTTCCAAAATTCTCGTAGAAAAAATAATTAGTGTCAATATTGTCTTAGAAGAGGAACCTAGAATGATAAAGTTGGGAGCTTCACTTTCAGCACAAGAACAAAAGTTTTTGTGGAACTATTACAAGAATATATAGATATATTTGCATGGTCATATGCAAATATGCCTAGTTTGGACCCAAACTTAGTCGTGCACAACCTTGTTGTACACCCAGATGTCAAGCCTATCAAGCAGAAATTGAGAAATATGCACCCTAAGGTTACACTACTTGTCAAAGAGGAACTTGAAAAGTTATTAGTTGCTGATTTTATTAAACCCATTGACTATTCAGATTGGATATCCAATATAGTCCTAGTTCAGAAGAATCCGGTTAGCATAATAATTTGTTCCGACTTCTGTGACATCAATAAAGCATGTCCCAAAGATGACTTCCCCTTGCCTAATATTGATATGATTGTCGATTCCACCACTGGTTATGAAATGTCTATCCTTAATGGATGGCTTTTCAGGTTATAACCAAATCAAAATTGCAAAGAAGGATTAACACAAGACAACTTTCATCACCCCTTGGGGGACATTTTGTTATAAGGTCATGCCTTTTGGGCTCAAGAATGTCAGGGCCACATATCAACGAGAAATGACAGTGATCTTTCACGACATGATGAATGACATCATGGAAGATTATGTCGATGATATCTTACCAAAATATAAAACTAGAGGAGATCCCCTGAAGTGCTGAGACATATTTTCCAGCATCTTCAAGATTACAAAGTACGTTTGAATCCTAGGAAGTGTGTCTTTGGTGTTTTTTCAGGGAATCTCCTAGGTTTCATCGTTTCATAGAGAGGAATAGAGGTGGATCCCACAAAGGTTATAGATATCACAGAAATTCCTCCACCTACAAATCTCAAACAACTAAAGAATTTTACAAGGAAACATTCAGGCAATCCGCCATTTATTTCACAGCTTGCGGATAAGTGTCATCCATTTACACATCTCCTCAAGAAGGATGTTACGTTCAACTAGGGACCAGATAGTCAAAATGCATTTGAATTGATTAAAAAATATCTCATCAACCCACATGTTCTCATGCCACCTACCCCAGGTGAACCTCTCCTATTGTATATTTCAGCTACCCAATTTGCTATTGGTGCACTGCTTGCCCAATATGACCTAAACCATAGAGAAAGAGTAGTTTACTACCTTAGTCACACCTTGATTTCCTATGAGCTGAATTACCCGCATATTGAAAAATAATGCCTAGCAGTTGTCTTTTCCTTTCAAAATCTATGTCATTATCTCCTTAACAATAAAACCAAGCTAATATCCAAAGTTTACCCTCTCAAGTACCTTTTATCCAAATCTGCCCTTACAGGATGAATGAATATTTGGATCATTCTCCTGAGTGAATTTTATATTGAGTTTGTTAACCAAAATTCGTTTAAAGGACATGTGTTAGTTGATCAGTTAGCAGAAGCTCCCCTACCAGGAATGGAACCATTGTGTCTAGATTTTTCATATGCATCCATGATGTATTTTGAAGAGTATGTCAAATGGTAAGTTCATTTTGATGGATCATTCACCTTCCAAGGATCAGGGAAAGAGGTCGTTCTCATCACTCCTAGAGGGGAGGTCATTCCAAGAGCATTTCATTTGGGATTCCCTTACAGTAATAACATTTCAAAATATGAAGCACTCATCGGTGGCCTTAAGTTGGATATCACTTGGAATATTAGAAAGCTACGAGTCATTAGTGACTCCCAACTTATTATTAAACAAGTTAATAATGAGTATAAGGTTAAAGATGAAAATCTTATTCCATACAAGAGATTAGTAGAAACCTTGAAAGAATATTTTCAACAAATTATCTTCAAATAAAAACCAAGGGCACACAATAGGTCAGCAGATGCTATGGATACCATCAGATAACTGTTACATATTCTGCCTCAGGAAAGTAAAATTCCATTCTTTGTAGAACACTTACGAGAACCCACATATGACATGCCAAATTCATGTTTGGCATGTGAATTTGTTGGTCCCTTCTCCCCTTGGTATGATCCTATATTTAAATACCTACAAGATGGCATGTTTCCCCTAAACATTACCCATTCTGAGAAGAAAGTCCTTATCTAACATATAGCCTGTTACACCCTCCTAGGAGGCACCCTCTATCGTCATGGCTATGATGGGAATCTACTTCGTTGTTTGGATGTTACTGAATCGTTCCACGCTATTAAATAAGTGCACGGAGGTATTTGTGGAGTGCATACTGGCAGCATGGTATTAGCTAAAAATCTCTTAAGAGTTGGTTATTATTGTCCTACCATGGAAGTAGACGGTTGTAATTTTGTAAAGAAATGTGAGTTGTGTCAAAAATATGGCAACTTGATACATGTCCCAGCACATGCTTTGCATCCTATCACAATTCCTTGGCCATTTTCTAGGTGGGGATTAGATCTCATAGGGAAGCCCCATCCTACCTCATCAGACGGTCATACCCACATTATTACTGCTAGCGAGTACTTTACTAAATGGGTAGAGGTTGTACCTCTCACTTATGTTATCGGTGTGAAAATTTCCAAATTCATCATGAATCATCTCATTTTTCATTACGGTATCCCCTCCACCATGATCACAAATAATGGTAAGTCGTTCAAAAATAAAATAGTTAAGACATTGTGCTAATGCTTCCATATTCAACTCAAGTGGTCCACCCCCTATTACCCTCAAGGTAATGGACAATATGAGGCCATGAATAAAACTCTTGTATGGATCATGGAGAAAATGGTAAGTAAGACTCGTCATAATTGGCACTTACATATACATCCTACCCTCTGGGCCTATAAAACCTCCATCCATACTCCTACTAGTGTGACCCCATATTCGTTAGTCTATGGAACTGAAGCCATCATACGCTTGGAAGTGGAGCTTCCCTCCCTGAGAATATCCCTCTGGGACTATCTTGATAAGGATGAAGACTATAGAGTGGCTCGACTAGCAGAGCTAGAGTTGTTGGATGAAAAGTGTATGAGAGCAATTAATCACCTCAAGGTGTACCAAAACTGAGTATCAAGAGGATATAAAAAGAAGATCATTTATCATGAATTTTATATAGGTGATCTTGTTCTAAAATAAAACTAGAATAATATATTCAAGGACAAAGAAAAGAAAGGTAAATTTGAGGCTAATTGGTTAGGGCCATATGTCATGGTGGCTAGGTACAGTTCAGGGGCATAAAAGCTCACTCACTAAGATGGTGAGAAATTAAAGAAACTAATGAATGCAATGCATCTCAAGCACTTATGTGCTTAAATAATAGGTTCCTTGGAAAAAAAGAAAAAACAAGTAAAAAATTAAAAAATCAAGAAAACAATAAAGGAAATAAAATAGTTCATCCAAATGTGAAAACCACGCAATGGTGGCACATTGGATAGGTCCTTGAGTGAAAACCAATTTTCTAGCACTTAAGGAGGGTTCATTGTTCACAAGTTACTCTTACATTTGGAAAAATAACTATCACTTCTATATAGGACTAATCTCCCTTGTCAGTTCTAGGAACCTTCCCGAATTTGCCTTTCTGAGCCGTGATCTAGCTTGTTTATATATATATACGTAAGGAGTTTCCTTTGTGTATTCCCATCTCACGTTGGGGAACCTTCACGTTTTACATTCTTGAAAATATACATGTGACATCCTGCCTTTTGTATATTCTCACATTATGCTAGGGGCATCCACGCTTCTTTGTCATTATACATCGCTTTCATAACAGACCTTATAAAACACAAAAACATTAAGAACAGATATACAAAAAATCTAAACATTTGAAATACCTCCTTTTAGGGATGACACTACATCCATCAAAATAACATTGTCCTTAGATAACCCTGAAAATAATGTGCACAATAGCCTTGAAAAGTTATCTTTTGCAAAAAAACAAAGACAATGGAAAATATATCAATATTGTCCCGCAAAAATAGAGTAGTGGTTAAATTACTTCTAGTTTTCAGTTTACAGAGTTTTGATTGCTTTAGCCTTTCATGTTGTATGATCTAAGTTGAAGACATTTGTTTAACTTAGGTTTAAATCCATTTTAAATTTGTTGTGTTAGATTGAATTCATTTTTATCTTTCATACTTATACAAATTGGTGTTGTCATCATTACTTTTGTGAATTTATTAAAATTTCATTTACTTGCTTTGATTGAGTATTGATTTGATATGTTATTAAGCATGTTTGGATCCATTCCTCTACATATGGTTGTGATGTTTGTTTATTCAATTTTGTTGTTTTTCTGTGTATATTTGTTTAGATTTGTTAACTTTTGCTTGTATGTTTGTTATGCACATTTGTTTGTTATCACATCTATCATTCATAACATATAACATCATCTAAACATCATCTATACATCATATATATACAAAAAATGCTAAGTTTTACATCATACATGTATACTAAGTTAGTCATCACATATCGTATCATCAATAGGGGCAAGAGGGGTAGTGCATGATCACAAATATATCCCCCCCACATGAATATTATCTATATCATCCTGTATGCTAAAAATCTACCAAAGTCTCTCTTAAACAAAGCAAATGATATTATCTAAGGATATATCATCAGTACTAAAACATATGGTACATCATCAATATCTATAATAATACATACATAAGAAATGAAATCACACAACATCATGATATACTCATCATACATGCTATATAAATGAATCATCATCATAAAATTATATGAAAAAATGACAATATACATCACAAAATGTCCATATATACAGGCATAAATGTCTGTCTCAAAATAAAATGTACATCACTAATACAAATCTACCATCGAAAGGGGCATGAATCAAAACTAAGCCTTAATCATGAGGCATGATCAAAATTGATACATCAATCAAGATAAGCCTTCATAATAGGAATGCAACCATACATATATCAGTATAAAAATAGAGAGTCAACAACCATGAATCTCACCATCTCCTGGGATGCCTGATCTGTGGCCTAGAGGATGACATGGAAACTGGTGTGATGGGTCAGCTCCTAGTGTACCACCCTGTCGTCCAAGTGGCTAATGAACTGATCTAATCGACCATCCAAATCTCTGTTACCTAGAGCCTGTCCTTCTCACATCTAATTGGTCAAAGGGTGTCACACATTTCCCTATTGGAAGTGCTCTATAGTAAGCAACCTTGTAATATGAGGCCTCACCACTAGCTCTCATAATATCCTTAATCATCTATGTGTCCCCAAGAGCTCTAGTTTCCTGTAAAACAACATCTCACTCCTATGTCACTCTGTAAATATCATCATGGGTTTGTCTCAAGGTAGAAGCCTACTGATATTTGTACATTGTGATGGTCTGGACCTGGACTTGAGCCTGATCTCTCTGAATGGTAATACTTTATACCTGATCCTAGGCCTGGTCCCGTTGTACAATAACACCTTTTGCATATGTTTGTACATGATGAAAAAGGATCAATATTTGAACACCCTACGCAGATAGCTTCTGTATCTGATGGTACCTTAATCCCCCATCCCTACCATAAGTGGCTTGACATCTCACTTAATATCTCTCCACTGTCACAATCTGTAGCTGTGCCCTGGCCTGGTCTCACTCATTTGCTACTTGTAACTAAATGGCTACAGCCTGGTGTAGCTACTGTTGAAGGTAAACTAGCTATCCATCATCACCACTGCATGAGAGTGGAGGACCCTGTACCATGTAACCTACTATAGGGGAACGTGTACTCCCACTAGAATACCCACTGGAGGCAACTGTATATGAAGAGCGTGGGGCACCTGTCTCTGCCTAGTCCTAGGCCCTTGTCTGTGTGGATTTTGTAGTGGAGGAGTCTATCCCCCACCCCCATCATGAGGCTAGTTGTCGAAGGGATCATCATCCTCATCATCATCATCTCCATCATCCCCACCACCATCATCACCATTGCTCGGAGGACCCACTAAAGGTACTCTCACTCCTGCACCCCATGTTGCTCTAGGAATCGTCAATTGATGAGGTAAAACTATTTGATACCATTGAGCATACTTTATTATGTAACTCGGATCTCTGACTTGCCATAAAGGTACCCACTAGATTTCCACCATCTGTAAATAGTTGGCCTTGGCCCTATCTCGGGTGATCTATGGCCCCATGTCAACATACTCTTAAGTCCTGTGAGAATACCACATATTTAGCCCTGAAACATCCTTGTATAATGCCAACCTGTCTCTGGCACCAAGAAACTCTATTGAACTCCCGAATATAATTGCAGCTTCCAAACATGCAGTGCTCCACAACCACTATACTCAACTCGAAGCCATCCTCAAACCACTAGAAATGTCTATATGGCCTCCATACTATCGCAACATGTTGTAAGTCATCTAACTCTCGGCGGTAGTGGTATGTACCTCCCATGTTTGGCTGCACATCGTCACCGATCAGAACCCAACCCATATTAGAATGCTCCTCTGAAGCTTGAGATCTCAAGACACATATGGGAAACCAATAGAAATATGATCCCACGCCTAAATATACAATAATCTATTAGGTCCTACCATCTTTTGATGGTAGTATGTGATCAAGTGCAGGTCCCAGTATAAGTGTGCCAGTATACACTGGCCCCAACAATATATCACACCATCAATCAAACAACATATCAACTCTAATAAGTTCGAGTGGAAATGAAGCTCCATTCTTGTCAGGGAGTAAAAAATCCACTGAAAAAATCCATCAGGTATACTACAACTTGATCAAACTAGAGATCTGCTATACACCGCATAATCTCATTGTCATCCCATGGTGTGGTATATCAGGAGCACCAAAAAAATCTAGAATACACTTGATCAATATCATCATATTAGCTCATGTAATGAATCAACTCACCCCAAATAGGGACTCACATAATACACCATATGTCCTCTAGGGTAATGGTAATCTTTCCTATAGGGAGTCAGAAGCACTGAATCTTGTTGTGTCCACCGCTTGGCTAGGACTTCCAGAAGGCCATGGTCTAATGTGATCTGTGGCATATCGGCCACATAGGCTAACCTAGTAATGGATAGAAGGATATCCAATATCCTCTGATCCTCCTCATCAAACTATTCCTCTATCATAGCCAGTCGACCATACCTCTCTTTGGTGTGAAGGACGGGCAGTAGTCTCTACGCAACACAAACAATACACTTGTTAGGGCTACATTTCTATCTACTTCTATTTACATTTCTATATCTTTTCTTATTTTATTCTTCTAAAACATACTAATTTTCATTTTCTTCTACGACATACTAGCCTATAGTCATCTACGCTTAGCTTATTTTCTTACAAAAAAATAGTTACATGTTTTCACTAGGCACATGCATGTCTCCTTCGACTCTTGAATGCATGTTTCAATGCATACGCACCCAATGCATATACACCCCATTTTAAATGCATACATTTTCTGCTCGACATGTATGCTCCCAACCTCCTACGCCAAATCCCTTTAGCTACATAGGATACATATGTGTCTAGTATGATGCCTACACCTCCCAGTCGACGTGTGCGTGCGTTTGTGTTTGTACTCTCCCATGCATATGCATCCATTTTGATGATATGCATGCACGTACCCGTATTTTGATAGGTACACCCATGCATACCCATATTTTTTATGCATGCACATATGAACATAGAAATTTTTTCCCTAAACTAGCTAAAAAATGCTAAAAATGTAATTAAATGCAAAATATTGACAAGCAAAGATAGAGTACTCACAAAGGATCCCTCCACTACATCTCGAACATACTCCCAGATGTGGTCTTCTCGTCTCCTCCTTGGAAGCCTCGCCATCTCACTCAAATACTCTCGCACTCACTCACAATAAAAATTTACAAGTGCTCTGCTACAAATGAACTGGTCGTGATTGATTTACCCCCCGAGGTGGGTATATTAGGTTGTTGTGATGCCCCCGGGGCATGTTTTCTCCACCGTGATCACTCAGACACTTCTTCTGCTCCCCGAAATAAATATTTTTATTTAAAATGATTATTTTATTCATTTTTCGCTAGGCTGGGGTACTATTGGCCACCTAGCACTCATCTTCTTCACCCTAGGGAATTTACAAATTTTCCAGGCGTTATTTTTCACTATCTTGTTCTATTTTTATTCTATCGCCATGATTATTTTTAAATAGTTATTTTTGGCTTCTTCTTCTTCTCGTCAGGGAATTTTACTACTATCTGACACCCATTTTTATTCACTCTAGAGCATTTTCACGTGCTCCTAGGAGATCTTCCATTTCTCGAATTCTTCTGACCTATCAAAAAATGTAAAAATTATAAAATCGTTCAAAAAGCCAAAAACATTGATTTTTTTGAAAATTAACAAAAATTGGTAAACAACTTGTTTGCGGTTGAAATCTGTGTCTCTCACATGGTATTCATCTCGTATCTTGCTGACATTTTCTACTTGTTTTGAAACAACAACTCGTGGACCACCCAACTCTACAACCATTTACAAAATCTACGTTGCTTACTTCATCTATACTCTGGGGCATACAAAGTTTCCTGGTATGGTTTCATTGTGCACCTTGCTTTTTCATTAGACCCAAGTGTCCTCCATCTTTCCCTCGCATATACAAATTTCTTGGGACATCATTTCTACCCTCGTCGCTTATCACTGACATTTGGGACTCCAGATTGATAACAAAATATTTATGCAACTATCTTGAACATTGCTTGGTTTGAGTGTGTGTGATTGTACTTATTTCCTTGTTATATAAGTTTGATTTCTTCTCGTATTGCATTGCATTCATGTATGTTGCATGGGGTTTTCCAGTTTTTTAGAAAATAACAGTTCTTTGTATCTTGGATTTTCATGTCATTTTATGCTATTGTCATGTGATCATATTTTAATAAGGACCATGATGAAGATTACTAGCAATATGATGAATAAAATTGTTTATATAGCACTGGTTTACAGATAGCTCAAAATCCATTTTCTTGTTGTTTATCTTCTATCTCCCCTTTCTTCTTTCTTCTATTTTCTTTTCAATCTTCGATCGAAGTTCCTCCATCACCCATCAACACTTCAAGGGGGCATCCTTCGTCCTACTAATTTTTCTTCTACCCCTTCAAAAAAAAATAGTTTATGGTTTTTATTGTCTACTTTCTTTGAAGTGACATCACACATGTCACCTCAAAGAGGGGAAAATGTAGACACCTATAATTTGGTCTACATGATCTTATTACTAAGATCATACTAACTATCCTAGTCTCATGTTAATTTACTACACTACGCTAGTGAATTACCCTTTCTAACCTCTTCAAAACCCCTAAACCATGTTAATCCCTCTCTAACCGGATTCTATAAGATTGTCTCCCTTTTGATTAACCTTTTTTAGGTTAATTAACCCTCCTATTGACTTTCTAAGAAATATTTGACTTTCTAAACAAATATCTTACCTTTCCAAAAATCCACTTAGCTTTCCAAATCCAGTTCACACCTCCCAATGTGCTTTTCTGAAAATCAACTTTTTGAACCCTTTTTAGTCCCACATGCATCCAAAACATCCTTTTCTCAAATCCAAAAACTATAAATAGAGGGATACCCCTCCCACCTTTTCCTAAGAACTCTCTCTCTCTCTCTCTCTCTCTCTCTCTCTCTCTCTCTCTCTCTCTCATTTCTGATTTAAGCCATTTTAGGTGTTTTTAGAGTTATCTTCATAGTTTATTTGAACTATTTGCTTGTTATTTGCTAATCTATTTCAAAGTTTCGGTAAATGGGAGAATCCATTAATGGTGAGCTTCCATTCTTAATATTTTTAAGATCAACAATCACAAAACTGATTGCTAGAGCTTTAATAGGTTCATTTATTGATATCTTTCATGGAGTAGAGAACTAATATAGTCATGTTTAGGGGTTGATTGTTTGTTTCAAGATTTATATATGCATGCAAAAAGGTAGCTCTTGCTTATCTCTAATTTGATGGTCATTGAGTTGTTTGTTTAAATATTTTGGGGTTTCTTATGTGTTCTTACCCCATTTTATAATCTTTTGAAAACTTTTCATTGCACACACATAGGTGTCAAACTATGTAGCATATGCACCAAAACACAAATAATGGGCGTTGTTAGAGCCTGGGAATGGTTTTTAAACAAGAAATTTTAAAATTTGAAGGTGTAAAAGGAAATGAAAGATAGTGAAATTTTGAAAGATTGTTTTAGGTATGAAATAAGATTGAACATGATAAAAAGAGGGGGGTAAGCCCCACGTTGGGTTCCAGAAATGTAATGTGGAAAATATTAGTGGTGAGTATAAGAAATGAAACAAATTGCTCTCCTATGTAAATCCTTTCAACAATACCTATGATTGAGCAAGAGATGTTAAGGGGGAGATAATTATTTCTTGCAATTACCAATAAAATGCAATACTCCTCTTTTGTTGTATTGGATTTGCTCAAGGATGAGTTGATTGCTTCGAATTTGATTAGGAACTTAGGCAGCACCTCCTTCGATTTTCTTGGATTGATTGATGTTTGATGAAGGATTAATGGATGATAGATTGGATTGATTGATTGAATATTTTGGATGATTGATAGAGGATAAAATGGTGGATATTTTTTATGGATTCTATGTATCTATTTCTTGGCTTTTATGGAGGAGGAGAACTAAATTTATAGTTTCTTCTTGGGATAATGGATGGTGGGGATTGATCGAAGTGGGATGAAGATCAATGGATGACAATTGAGGAGAGGATTGGAAGATTATATATATTTATTGAATGGATCATTCTATATTTTGTGAGACTCCTCCATTGAATTTAAAATTCACTGGAGAGTAGAAGAATTTTAGAGAGGCTTCTAGAAATAGAAGCCTCTATATTTAGAGTAGGGGATATGATTAGTTTAGGATTAGCAGAGATTAATAAAATATGATTAGGGATGTGATTACATGGAGAGGATAGGTTTAGGGTAGGTGTAGATTAGATAGGTAGGTATGTGTAGGAATATGAAATTCCTAAAAATGATAATAAGGATTAAGGTGGGATATTGGGATATAATAATGAATTAAAGGGATTAATCATGAGATAATGATGAAATAATTAGGGTAAAGGTTATATGTGGTATTTTATAGGAAAGGGATGAATTATATGATGATGTTATGATATTTGCGAGATAAATTAATCAGAATTAATTATGTCAAAATTTTAGATGTCTACACTAATGTTTGCCTCCTTAATATATGTTGAGATCGCACCTAGTTTGGCTCCAAGATCGAGTCGAGCTCACCTTCAAGATTGATTTGAGCTCACCTCTTAGCTCCAACTAAACCGATGCCAAGATCACCTTCGATCTCATGTCAAGATTACTTTCAAGTTTGTGACGAGCTCACTTCTAAGCTCATCTCTAGCTCACCTTCCAAATTGCACTAAGCTCACATATAGCTCAGGTTTGATAGCTCATGGTCAAGCTCACTCTGAACTTACCTCCGAGCTCACACTAATCTCACCTTCGAGCATGCCTACAAGCTCCCACTAAGATCACATAAAATCTCACCTATAAGATCACCTACGAGCTCACCTACTAGCTTGCGTCGAGCTCACCTATGTGGTAATGGCTTGCTCACCTCTGAGATCGTGTCAAGTTTTCTTCATGCCTTCATCTGAACTCATGTTGCACTCACCTAAGATAATTTTTTGATCTCTTCAAATGATTACCTCTGATATCTTCCCATGCTTTCCTCCTTAGTTTGTGTTGAGCTTGCATTGAAGTAACCTCCAATATCAATTCAAGATTATCTCCAAGCTTCAATCGATCTTGACTCTGAGCTTGCATCGCGCTCACCTTCAAGCTCACATCGATATTACCTCTAAGATCATGTTGAGCTAGCACCGAGCTCACCTTAGAGATCACCTCTGATCTCAAGTAGATATCCCCTTAAATATCATGACAAGATAACCACCATAATCATGTTGATATCACCTTTGAGATCAATCTTCTATCTCCTATGAGCATATGTTTAACACTTCCCTTTCTCACCTCTGAGCTATTCCCATACTTTCCTCCTTAATTTATGTTGAGCTTGATGTGATCTCCACTCCATGATCAACTCGATCTAACCTCCAAGATCAAGTTGATCTCAGCTTTGAGCTCATTGGGAGTTCACCTCCAAGCTCACGTCTAGCTCAACTCCCATCCCAAGTTAAGCTTACACCGAGCTTGCCTATGTGATAATGTGTTCAAGTTCACTCAGATCTTGTCTCGGAGCTCACACTAATCTCATCTCTAAGCTCACCTACGATCTCATACTGAGCTCACACCAACCATACACTGAGCTTGCATATGCAATTGCTTCTTACTCAACTCCAAGATTGTGTCAATATCACTCAATGCTTATATCTGAGCACATGTAGCACTCACCTAAGAGCTTGTGTCTATCTCTTCCCACACTTTCATATGCTCTCATCGCATGCTTTCCACCTTATGTTTTGTTGAGCTCATGCTGAGATCACCTCAGAGCTTGATTTGAGCTTTCCTCTGAGCTTGATTCAGGATTTTCTCTGAGCTCACATTGAACTTTCCTATGAGCTCACACTGAGCTTTCCTCTAATCTCATGTCGAGATGGTACCAAGATCCCCTCTGATATTACCTCTAATATTCCATCAAGTTTTCCTTCAACCTCACAACACAATCACAATTTTACTTTCCTCGAGCTCACCTTTGAGCTCACTCTTTGCTAGCTTATGAGATTGATTGGATCACTTCCCACACTCGCCTCTAAGCTATTCTATTTCTTTCCTCTTAAAATTTTGTTTAGCTTGCACTAAGCTCACCTCAAATAGATCAATTTGATATCACCTCTGAGATCAGACTAATCTCACGCAGAGCTCACTTCTAAACTCATGTCAACATTTTCATCAAGATCATGATGATCTCACCTTTTAGATCACATCTAACTCACCTCCCAAGTCTCACTGAGCTCACCTTTGAGATCACATGATTGATCTCACTCTGATCATGCCTCCAAGACCACACCAAGCTCACATACGAGATTATTCCAAGCTCACCTATGATCATACACTAATATCACCTATGCAATCATGGTTTTCTCTCCTTCGATATCATGTCAAGAAATCTCTATGGTTACATCCAAGATCATGATACACTCACTAAATATCTTTTTGTAATATCTTCTCATGCTCGCCTCTGATTCTTCCCATGTTTTCCACCTTTGGTTTTGTTGAGCTCACACCAAGGTCACCTCTAAACGTTAGTCAATATTTTCTCTAAGCTCAAGTTGACCTCACCTCCAAACTCAAATTGATATTGCCACTGAGCTTGCATTGAACTCGGCTATGAGATCATGCCTAGCTAGCTCCAAGATTGCATTAGATCTCACATCAATCTCTCCTTCAATATTTTGATGCAATCACCACCATACTTGCACCAAGATCCTCTCTAAGCTCACTTTGCACTCCCCTACAAGCCTATTTGGATCACTTTCCGTGCTCACCTTTGATATTTTCCCATGTTTTCTTACTTGATATATGTTGAGCTTGGGTTGATATTTCCTCATATATAGAGTCAAGTTGGCCTCTAAGTTGCAACTGAGATCATTTCAAACACACCTCTGAGCTCATGTCGATATTGGATTCAAGCTTATGATGAGATCACCTTTAAGCTCACATATATCTTACCTTCCAACTAAAACTGAGCTCACCTCTAAGATCGTATGTGCAAGCTAGCTTTGAGCTTTCCTCAAAGCTCACACCTAGCTTCCATATGAGCTTATGCAAAGCTCATCTATAAGTTTTCACCAAACTTTCCTACATGGTCATGGATTCCTCACCTCTGAGCTCACTCCATTATTACATCCAAGATCATGATGCACTCGCCTAAGATATTTTTTCAAGATCTTATCACTCTTTCCTCTGATCTCTTCCCATACTTGCAACCTTAGTTTTATTGAGCTCCCCTCTCAGTTTGAGTCAAGCATTCCTCCGAGCCTAGGTCGACCATGCCTCCAAACTCACATCAACCTCACCTCTGATCTCATGATGATCTCGTATCTGAGCTCACGTTGAGCTGGAACCAAGCTCACCTTTGAGATTGTATCTGATCTTGAATCGAGCTCTACTTCAAGCTTGTGACGTTTTCACCACTAGAATCGCATTGAGAACAACTTTGATCTCACATTGCACTTTCCTATGAGCTTGCATGGATCACTTCCCATGCTCTACTTTGAGCTCTTCCCATGCTTTCCTCCTTAATTTGTGTTGATCTTATGCCAAGATCACCTCACCGCTCAAGTGGAGATCACCTCTAAGATCGAGTGGATCTCACTTTCGAGCTCAAACTGAGCTCATACCAAGCTCACCTCTGAGATCGTGTTGCGATCACCTTCAATCTTTTGATGAGATCACCTAGGATTTCATGTCTAGCTCACCTTCTAACTAACACTGAGCTCACCTCTGATATCGTGTGGCCAAGATCACTCTGATCATGCCTCTGAGCTCACACCAATATTTTATAGGATCTTGCACTAAGCTCACCTACAAGCATGCATTGAGCTTGCCTATGCGGTTGTGGCTTTCTTGTGTCTAAGCTCATGTCGATCTCACTACATGCTTGCATTAGAGGTCATGTTGCACTCGCCAAAGAGATTGTTTCAATATATCACCATGCTCGCCTCTAATATCTTCCAAATCCTTCCACCTTAATTTTTGTTGAGCTTGCACCAAGCTCACCTCTGAGTCTGAGTCAAGATTTCATTCGAGATCAAGTCAACCTCAACTCTAAACTTGTGTTATGCTCACCTCTGAGCTCCCGATGAACTCACCTTTGAGTTCATGTAAAGCTATCACCGATCTCACCTCTGAGACTACATCTGATCTCATGTCGGGCTCTCCTTCAAGCTTACCTATGAGATTGTGTGGATTACTTCCCATGCTCAAATATTCTCATTTTTCTCCTTAATTTGTGTTGATATCGCACTGAGATTTCCTCTGAGCTTGAGTCGAGCTCACCTCTAAAATATAACCAAGCTCACGGCAAGCTCGTGTTCAGACATCCTTCAATGTCATGATGAGCTCACCTTCGATCTCACATTTATCTTTCATCCCAACTTTCAAAAATATCTCAATGAGCTAACCTCTAAGATCACATGGTTAAACTCACTCTGATCTCACCTCCAAGCTTGCACTGAGCTCACCTACCAACTCAAGTCGATCTCTCCTATGATTTTGAGTTGAGCTCATATCTAAGATCCAACTAAGCTCACATTGAGATCACCTCTGAGCTCATGTCAGGATGTTTTTAAAACTTGTGATGTGATAACCTATGAGCTCACATCTAGCCCGCCTCCCAAATATCATCGATCTTACATTGAACTCACCTCTGAGATCATGCACCTTAGCTCACTCCTAGCCTGCCTCAGATATCACACTAAATTCACCTCCAAGCTTGCATCAGGCTCACATATGAGCTTGTAGTGAGCATACCTACAAGCATGCACCAAGTTCACCAAGTTTTCCGGCACAGTCATGGTGGAGAAGAATTATAAACTTACCGAGCACAAGGTTTTGTATATGATTTACGCACTACACAAGTTGAGACAATACTTGTTGGTAACTTCATTCATTTTATTTACAAATCATATAGCGCTTATATACTTGGTCAACAAACCTATTTTTTAAGAGCACATATGCAGGAGGATACATTTGTTTCAAAATTTTGAATTTATAGTGGTTGTCAAGCATGGTAAGAGTAATTTGAGGCCATATCATTTGTCACGGATCAATTTTGGCGAGGATGTGTAGAGCATTTAGGACATAATATTGGATGCATAGATTTTCAGATTAAACCATGTGCCCAAAAATATTAAGGATACAGTAGTTTTTTTATGCACTGGCATGACACCTAAAGGAATGAAGACACTGAAGAAAAATTAACTTGTCATATGTGCAGCACCTTTTCAGTTGATTGGTGGAGATTTATACAAGTTAGGTCATGATGAAGTCTTGTGTTGTTGTGTGCCAGAGCATGAGCATGAGGACATTATGGAAGAGGCTCATGGTGTAATTATAAGAGGACATTGTGTGGGTGATGCTACAACACGTACGATTCTAATTGTTGGACTTTGGTTGGAAAATTTGTATAAGGAAACTAAGAAATATGTCAAGGCATGTGACCATTGTCAGCACCTTGGGAAGCCTAGGCATAAGATGAGATTCCCTTACGACCTATTACAAGTTCAGATCCTTTTGAAAATTGGACTATTGGTTTTTTGCGTCCTATTTCACCAACCACATGTCAGACTAGTGCACATTACATCATTAATTATATAGATTATCTGATAAGGTGGGAAGAAGAAGAAACTACAAGGGATTTCATAATAGCAACAGTAGCACGGTTCTTATGGGATAACATTATTAGTAGGTATGGATGTCCATTGAACTTAATAAGTGATAGGGGAACTCATTTTCTTAATGAAACTATTAGAATTTTGTTGGCATAGTTTATGATGGCACACCATAAGACTACTCCTTATTACCCATAGACTAATGGCACTGCTGAAGCTTTCAACAATATTTTGGGATAAACATTGAAAAATATCTATGATGTTGGAAGGAAATACTGGGATGACAAAGTATATGTTGTACTTTGGGCTTACATGACCACTTATAAGAGATTGAATAAAGCCACACCTTTTCCATAAGTGTTTGGTGTAGAAGTAATATTACCAGTGGATTTTATGTTAGCATCCATGTGTATTATGCACATATGAGGATTGGATGATGAACAAGCGGTGGAAGAGTGCATTGAAAAATTGATGCAACTCGATGAGCAATGTTCTATTGCAAGGTGGAGCTAGAAAACTGAGACTACAAGACAGAAAGCTTGACATGATAGGCACATAAGGAACAAGATGTTTGAATTTGGAAGGTTCTTATCTATGACTCTGAGTTTGTGCACCACCTAGGAAAATTGAAAGTTCATTGGTTAGGACCTTTTTTTCTAACCAAGATACTTGACTTAGGTGCTTGTCAGCTACAGACACTAGATGGCACCATGTTTCTCGATTACTTCAATGGGAGTAGGCTGAAGCCCAACTATAAAGAAATATTCTTGGTGTTTATAATAAGGTAGTATTTCCAATAGATTAGATTTCCCTTTCATGTTTTTCCTTTCATCATTGTTGTGTTTTGTTATTATGTATTTCTTTGTTTTGTTGTAATAAGTGTGTTTTTGCGCAGGAAGCTAATTACTATCTATTGGGTTCATATGCAGAGGATCGTGCATACTTTAAGTGTAGGGTGGATTAGGTATAAGATAAAGGAACCCATTAGTTCTACGATTCATATGCAGGTTGGAACACTAGTGCATATATGGGTTAGTGTGTGAGAGAGAAAGGTGTTACATGTGTTAAGGATGAAGGTACTCTTAATTGCTCAAGTTGAATACCACGCGTGAAGAATGATCACACAATGTAACGTGAGGTAGGCAACTGAGTGATGAACTACTTGGTATATGGTGTAGAGGGTTTATATACTTTGGCATAGGAAGGTACACGAAGGAGGTATGTGGCTTAGGAAGTAGTAGGGTGCACCAAAAGGTTACGACTAAACTACACAAAAGTAATTTGTTTGATAAAGTAAAAACTGGAAAATATACTTTATTAAGAAAGTAACTTAAAAATTTTGAGGCAAGAAAAAGCGTGTTGAAAACGGAAAAATTAAGTCAGTAGGGTACAAAAAATTATTAAAAGGGGGTAAGTTGAAGTTAATTTATACCTTGCATTTTATACATTTTAAGCAATCGAGCTATCAAGCAACTTGGAGCGAAAAATCTAAAAAAGTGAAGAGAAAATTAGGGCATCGTGCATACAAGCTAGTGAGCGGCTCCTTCTAGAAAGAAAAGATTAAGCTAGAATTTGGAAGCAACATTAGGGCATGAAGATAAGGTTTGCGGAAAGAGTTTGAACAATTAGGGTTCGTAGCACTCAGATAGAAAAGTAAGTGTGGTGAGACATAGTACTTAGGGAACATAATTATAGGAATAATGGCACCTAATGCTGGTAGAAAGAATCACATAAAGAGGGTCAAAGTTGAGGTATAAGATTCCTTGGAAGACATTTATTTGGAGATGCAGTACCCACCTAGAGTACTTAGGGTTCATAATTGGAAGACTCAACTTCCCAAGTGTAAAATTAGCGAATATACCACAGAGCTCCAAGGTATGAAGGAAATTTTAAGGAAGATATGTTGTGGGAATTGTCAAGGATAAACAAGGAATGGAAAGTATTTGTTGATGATTCATTACGGAGAAATTTGGAAAAGGTAGGGGTCCTACTATTGTTCGAGCTACCCTTCTTCGTGAAACCCGCACATTTATACTAGTGGCTCATGTCTAGGGTGCATGAGGATTCCTTCTATTTCGTAGGTTGGAGGATGAGGATTGTGGCTCAAATTATTGAGCGAGTCACAGGGTTGATGAGTATAGGAGAGGACATGGGGCTGGATTTATGCTCTGATGTCAAAATTTATGAATTGGTCATCTCATTGCAATATGAGAAAGGAGGCACAGATATGCTTATTGAAAAACTAAAAAATCCTACATCTAGGGTTGCATCTAGGTTAGTGAGTTACAAATTGGGTACCTCAAAGAGTTGGACAGATGTGAACAGGAAGTTTTTATATATTGCACACAAAATGGTGAATAGAACACAAAACAACATTGCGCAATACGTTACCAATGGAATCATTTAAGAGGCCAAGGTGTAGAATGAAGAAGGGGTGAAGATAACTTGGGGCTTGATCCTCCTTCTCATCTTCTTATGTGAGATTGGAGTACCATATGGCCTGGATGATGATATGTGGGTTTACCCACCTATGAAAAAATCCTCTGCAATACACTTTTTTGGGTATACTTGTGACAACGCAATCTCTAACGCATATAAGAAAATAGTTAATAAGTAATATAACAGATTGCGAGGGGATTTTGAGAATGAGTGGTGCATTCCACATGAGTTTCCTAAAGAGGTTGCAAAGTAGGAAAATTTCACATTGATGCAACATTATAATCTTGCATGGTTCAAAATGAAGGATGGGGAGATGGGCCCTTAGTGTAAGCTTTCATTCACCTTCACTTCCTGGTACTTCAAGTTTGTTGTGAATAGGATAAAAGAGACACAAAATTTAACCTTTGATGATGACAAGGTTGACTCATACTTGCACATTTTGTGTCTGACTTACAAGTATGATGTGAGGCCCGCATATTTGGATATGTTGGAGCCTGATACATTGGACTTGAGCCCCCAGATGAATGTTATTATTAGGGGATTGATAAGCCAATTATTTTTGGTGTTGAGGTTGATGATGTAGGGTGGAGTGGAGATGGAGGTTACAAATTCTAACCTCCCATAGCCTAGAAGACTAGTGGTGTCACCCTTGAAGAGAACGTGTGAAGCCACCCTTGAGGAAGAATAAGGAGAATAACAATGTGTACTTGATCATTCGTGACAAAATAAAATGTACTACAAAATAAGAAATAACAGTGGTGTTGGAAAATCTTAGTCACCTAAGGATAGCACAGAGGAAGAAAAAATAAATCGTGGAGGGGTGAAAGTTGTTTCTAACATAGATACAAGCGAGGAATATGATCTAGATAAGAAATAAGAAACCTTGCATGAGGAGATTGACCATGAGTGGGTTGAGCAATTAGCAAAGAAGAGTGTTGAGGATCAAAATCACTCACACGCCACAGAGGGAGAGGTGAAGAAAAGTCCACTTAAGGACAAGACACCTATGAAGGAGGAGGTGCGCAAAGAAAAGGAGATTGATGACACTTATGTTCTCAGAGAATAAAAATTCACAACATTTGGGACGAGCAGAGGAACTTCTACCCCAAAGAAGAAGAGGAAAAAGATGAAGGCACAAAGGAAGTGATGGAATCCCAGGTTGCCACATATGGATTTTATGACCCCAAGAAGGTCCTAAGGGCGTGTTTCTAGAGCATGGTGCCGAATGAAAAATGTGTACACTTGGGAATTGATGGACAAACATGTTGGAGTGTCACGAACAAGGAATATGTTGGGATGGAACTTACATAGACATGTAGTGGAACATGATTTTGAATTAAGTGACCATTCCATTAGTGTCATTGAAATGAATAACGAGTCAGGGAGGAAGTATAAGACAATCAATTCCATGTACCTGACTGATGAGCAGGTGTGCAATGCCTCTAACAAGTTGGTCGTGGATGTTAGGAGAAATAAATTAGATGCAGGCACTATTATGAAGGTCTTGTTATCCATTTTCACCCCTCAAGGTGAAAAGGACAACTAGCAGGCCTAGATGTGAGCACTTTTCAAGGTCACCAAGGGCATTCACCTAATTTGTAGGTAGTTTCCTATGATTTGGGAGCACATACAGTGTTTTGTGAGTGTTGGGGTCAAGAGAATTGTTTCCTTTTCTAGGTTTCAAACCTTAGGATCAACTTGGAAATTAAGAAAGGTGGGCCCACATCCAACTAAATGGGCAAAAAGTGAAAAGGTGAAAAAATGGCTTCAGGGTATCCCACCATACCCCTTCATCCTTCTAATCCTAAAAATATCCCAAAAATTTAAAAGGTTTGGGGAAAATGTAAAAAAGGACCTAAGATGGCTACTGAGCTAAACAATATCTTGTCAAGTTGCTCGGCGAGCTGAAATGGTGTAAGAAGGATTCAAGTTGAAAGTAGCTCAGTTGAGATATGAAGGGATCCCGATACAATGCGAGCAGTGTGAAGAATAGGTGAGCTCTACGGGGAGCTTGATTTGGGACTGAGTTAAAGAGGCTGAGCTGAGATGAGCATGTGTAGGAGTTAGGGCCGAGCTCCCCAAGATTGGAAATTTGAAGGCATTAGTGGGTGATGTGGGATCGACTCAACAAGTTGGCATTGGGTGCTAAGCCATGGGTACAAAGCAAGCCCTCGAGCCAGGAGGTGGAGATGTCATACAAATCTCGCGAACACAGCTAAGGCGAGCTAGGATTGTAGGAGACCAATTCAAGCACAAGCTCAATGACGGGATGAAGTAGAAGGGCTTGGCGATTTATCAACCAAGCTAGGGGTGAGGTCAATATGAAGTGTTGGGGATAGTAGGGTGAGTGAGATAGGGCCAACTCAGGGGGAGTCGAGCATGTAGAGCTCACAGAGGAATCATGGCACAATGGAGATAGTATAACTAGTAATCAGGACTCGTGGTAAGAGATGGATAGCTTGGGGAAGTGACAACTCATCTGGGGAAATGTTGAAGCACAGAGGGGTAGATGAGGAGAATAGAGGTCGGAAAGCTTAGTGCAGGGGCTGACTCAATGTAATACAGTGGTAGGTAGATCGAGTAAGTAGTGGAGTTATAAGTAGCTCGACTAGTTATCTAGGATCGAGTCAACATGAAGTTTCTCGGTGAGGAGTTACCAAGGCGAATTGGAAAAATGGAGTAGAAAGACTCGGTGTTCATTGGGGGGATTAATTATAAGTAATTTCCCCATGGTTTGACATGATTATAAGTATATTCAACCACTGAAAGAAGGGAAAGTCCCGTGATGTGTAAAGTGGTGATCGAGTCAACTTCAACTCAATGTTAGGTGGTGCATTTGTAGGCACGATTAGTTGCGATCACCGTAATGAACAAGCAAGTCAAAGGAGAAACGGGTGAGTTGTTAGTGCATTGTGATAAATGGAGGAGCAATGTCTTAACTAATGAGATCCCCATTCAATGCAAGCATAAGATGTTGGAATCGCTGAAACTCATTGGACAAGTCAACCAAGGTGGGTGCGTAAGGTAAGTGAGTTGTATTTTTTGGAAAATACTTGCGAAGCAATGTTTAGTGGTGGTAAGTCTCATGGTGAAAAAAATCCCGATCACCAAGTGCAAGTAATGCAAAAGCCCAATAAGGGTGACCTAAGGAATGAGGTGTGTTGAGCGGTGGTCTGAGCGACTTCAACTTTAAAAGGGGCAGTGAATTTCCATGCAAAGGTAAATTAGAATCCTAATGTAGGAAGAGCCGAGCTATGTATAGAGCTAAGGCAAGCCATGAAGTAAGTCAAGCAATGAGCTAGGTGGAAAGTTGGCTCACCAGCCTGGACAAGCAGTGAGTCCCGGGAACACCGCGAAGAAGATAAGCCAAGTCAAGTAATACGGGATTCTAGCATTACTTTACTTCTTTAAAACATGAAGTAAAGCAACCTTGTAAACTCGATGACTAATTTGAAGTAATAGGGGGTCGTATTTTTGTAATGAAGGATAAGTAATAAGCAGTGACCCCCTAGTTTCCCATAAAACCACAAAACTTCAAATGGCCATAACTTTCAGCCAGAAGCTCCATTTTTTATAAAATTGGACTTTCCATAAAGGTCTCGGAGCCCTCTACACACCGTTATTAAAGAAGCATGGAGCACAATTTCTTCTCTAACAAGAAAAGGTACATGGATAAATGGTTTTTACAATTGTCCCATGATGCTTTCACATCAATAATGGCATTTTGAGTGTAAGAGAAGGCATGCATTCAGGATTCACATCTTCTCTCTCTTCTCTTTGTATTTCTATAAATTGTGAAGGGGGCATATTTGTTAGGATTTGGACATTTTTAGGTGCTTCCCTCCCTTCTTCTTCTTTGCAAGAATGTTGTGGGGCTTCAAGCCTCCATCCTTTGAGCTATGTAATGATGAATCTTGCCTCTCTCTTCTGCATTGGTGTACTGTGCATACTCTTGGAACAATAAATTGATGTATTGTGACTTCTTTGTCCTTCCATTAGTTTTCTTTTATTTTCTTTCCTTTATCCATGTTTATAGGTTATTGTGCATATATTATTCTTATTGCATGTTTTTATTTGGTTGTGCTAACTAAAAATGGAATATTGTCTATATCATCTTGGTCTGTGATGCATGTGCATCCTCTCCATGTTCATCTCTCTCTATTTTTTAGGAACTCAAGCTTGTTTAGCAACCCCTTTTCTTGGTGATATCACCACCCCTTAGTGTAGGATTTCCCTTTTCACGCACTCTCTCTCTCTCTCCTTGTCTCCTTGGAATTATTAGACTAGGTTTAGATAGGTGTTTTTATTGCATTAGGAATAATTGTAGTAGTAGGATTAGGAAGAGGAAGTCAGCCTTCTCCAGAGGTCCATCTTAAGTTTGGATGTCCCACAATTGAGAGATGGTACCCATGTTACCTAGTCACACCATCATCTCAAGCACACACACTTGACAGAATGGAGGGTGTTGTGATTTGGTGATAACATGTCTTGGTGGTAAACAAGAAATATAAGCAATGCGAGGTCAATAGTTTGAAGAAGGACCTCCAAGGAGAGCATAAGCACACCAAGGAAGCATATGGAAGGGTTATAGTTATGGTGAAATAGATCTTAGGATAGTGCTTAGCCTTGGTAATCCAATCCAGAAGTGACTACAATGATGAGATGGAGTACTTGAAGGACCTAGTTGGCATACATCTGGATAATATTAAGAGTTGTGTGGGGCCAATAATAGAAAAAAAATTAAAGGAAAAGGAAGCTAATAAGGTTGTTGTTGAGGCCAAAATTTCAAATCTTGAAGATGTATTTGTGTAGCTCAAGGAAGCAAGTGGAAAATCTCATGTGGCCTTTAACAGATGCGAAAATGTGAACCAATACTTTATGCACAAGTAGTTGATAAAAAGGTAGTGCTTAGGGCGATTCAAAAAAAAAATCCTGTAGACACCCAAAATTGGGACAACACCCTCTAGGTCCCCTTTTATTACATATTTTTCTTAAACATTCCCCAAATCCCAGGAAGAAGCTATCAAGGATTTAAACACCCATTGATAGTGAGCACCGATCGGTGTTCTAACTGGATTGTTGTATCAAAGCTCGGACCTCCCGTACCGAAATATATATCAAGGATGCCCCCACCAAAACATCTGTGAAACCATCCATAGTTGGCTTATAGGTACCTTATATCTACTCCTTTCTATATATTCACATTCATTCATAAGGATTAATCCATCAAAACACTAAAAGCTTATTCCTAGGATAACATGTTTGTTAGATTTTACTTGTTGGATTTGTGACTTTCTTTCTTGTCTTTTTTTTATTCGAGGTGTGAGATTGTATTTCATCACTTTTCTTTCTTTTTCACACTTGGCCATCACAATCAATTAATTTTGGTTCTCTAAGTTTGTTAGATTAGAATTGATATACACAACCCAGTTCTCAACTTCTTTTGACCAAAATCTTGCTTAGAAATTTTAACTTTCTTAAGTTTAGATCTAATCTACCTTACCAGTGTCGGTTCAACAACCACCATCGGTTATTATACCTACCGGCATCAGTTCAACAACTGGTCTTGGCCTTTGTGTTTTTGATTTTCCATTAAAAATAGTGAACTAATTTCACCTTCCATACATTTTCCAAAAGTCTATTTCTGAGTTTCTGTCATTTTTACAGAGCCCGAAGTGCCTATTTTTCATCCTTTCGTATGGCTTAGACTTGCCAATAGACACGAGCTCTTTCTTTCCTTGCAAGTTGTATACCTTTTCCTTCTAGCCCTTCACCACTTTCCTTTTCATATCCAATGCATCCTAATTCTTCAGTGACCATACCTGAAGGTGATGAGGAATTCACTAAATTCCTTGATCATAACACTAAGGCCTTGCAACATTACCTTTCTACTTCTTCTGCTCATGACTCATCAAGTCGGCCCCTTTATGGAATGCCTACTTCCATGCCCGCCATTTCTACCATCTCTACCATATCAGGGAATGCTAATGTGGCCACCCAAACTACTCTAGCATTTCCTAATCTTGTTTCATAACCACCTACTTCTCATGTAACCTCTGCATCCTTGACATATTCTCTCCCACCAACATCTGTAGTACCCATATCCACTACCCCTATCATATCATCATCAGTACCTTATGTTTCTATTCATACACAATTGTCGATTGCGTTGACCTCTTCCACTCTATTTCAGAATTTGGTGGTCTATATTCCCCAAACTCTTCCACTCATCGCCATAAGGATATTTTCACAAGATCCTCCTACTTCCACCTTACCTAAAATACAACCCATCACCTTAATTGAATATTTGGGGTATATGCCCTCCTCGTCCACTACTGCCTACATACCTATGTCTCAATTCACATATTTGGAACCACCACATACTGGTATGCCTTTTTATTATGTTGGGGAGCTTGTTTTCATGTGTGGAAGTGTTGAAGATTGTACACTAAAATTATTGTACACTCTCCACAGTTTTCTCACCGCGGTTCAGGGGCACAACCCCTGAGAAAATATTTTTTGGCCTCGAAAAACATGCGCGATATTTCAAAAAATGTGCTCTTCTCATATGGGCGGGATTTTTGACCCATAGGTTTATGGGTTGGTTTTGGCCCATGGTTTTGGTACCCACGGTATTGTAAAACTACTTAAGCAGTTTCCTATTTATGTGGTTTTGTGCATATGGTAGGGTTGATGTAACATTGCAGATGTGTGTGAATTCAGGTGTGAATTCTGTAGATTTTGTTGAGCATAGCTCCAAACAAGATTATGGGTATTGTATTGAGAGAAGAGGTGGCTTGTAATAAAATATGAGAAAGTGATTCTTGGTGTACGTAGCCCAAATTGGGTGAACCACATTAAATATTGTCTCTCTGTGTTGTGTTCTTTTTATCTTACACTTTTATTTCAAAGCTGTAATATTTTATGCATATTATTTTCTACTGTTGCAATTCTATGAGGGATTGTTCCGCATATTTTATCCATTATTTCCTAACAATTGGTATCAGATCCTGATTTGATTTGTTGAAGTGTTGAATCACTGGGAAATTTTTGGCTTGAGTGGGAGATATAACAAATGATGTAAGATCAAGGGTTGATAAATTCAATGGGAAGAATTTCAGTCTTTGGAAGATGCAGATGGAAGATTACCTTTATCAGAAGGATCTTTATATCCCGTTTGTCTGAGAAAGGAAAAAAACCCTCGAGCATGACAGATGTAGAATGGGATTTACTGGATAGGAAGGCACTTGGGACAATCCAGCTATGTCTTGCATCTTCGGTATTATTTAATGTTTCTAAGGAAAAGACTACAAAAGAACTGATGGATGCATTAGGGAATTTGTATGAAAAAACCTATGCCTCACAAGATATTTTTAATGGAAAAGCTATTTAATGTGAAATGTCTGAGAATGGTTCAGTAGCAGATCATTTAAATGATTTTAATACGGTTGTAAATATTCTAGCTTTGGTTACAATAGAATTTTATGAAGAAGTTAGGGATTTATTAATTATGTGCTCTTTACCTGAGAGTTGGAATAGTTTGGTAATGGCGGTAAGCAACTTGATTCCAGCTAAGTCAAAGTTCAAGTTTGAGGATGTTGTAGGGATGATTCTAAGCAAGGAAATGCGAAGAAAAATCTCTAGGGAATATTCTACTTCAGGGAATTCTTTGACAGTGGAAACTAGAGGGAGACAGAAGAATAGAGGAAGCCATGGAAAATTGAAAGATCGAACAAGGTCAAAATCCAAAAGAAAGATAGTATTGCATTGTAGAAAGTTATGCAAAGAAGGACTGTTGGGAGCTTTGGGACAAGAAGAAACAACAGGAAGAAAACAAGGAGGCAAATGTGTCAACGGTAATGTATGTCAGGATGCTTTGATTATTTCTTTCCACAATATTGTTGAATCTTGGGTTTTGGATTTGGGGGCTTCTTTCTATGCTACTCCACATAGGCATTATTTTCTTAATTATGTTCAAGGTGATTTTGGGCATGTTTTTCTTGGTGATGATGATCCTTGCAACATAGTTGGAAAAGGTTTTGTTCAGGTTAAGATGTAGAATGGGAATACATGGCTATTGAAGGATGTCATACATGTGCCTACTTTAAGACGAAATTTGATATCGGTGGGGTAGTTGGGAAGTGATGGTTGTACTATGATATTTACATTGGACTCTTAGAAAGTTACCAAGGGTGCTCTTGTGGTGGAAAGAGGTAAGAAGGTTGGAACCTTATATTTAACCACTTATAGCACTAATGTTTGTAATCTTCTGGATTCAGAAGTAGATACAACATTGTGGCACTATAGGATCGTTCATATGAGCCATAAGGGCATGGAGATCATAAGGAAGGATTTTCCTAGATATACATAAACATGTTTGGAGTTTTTTTAGGACTGCATATATGGGAAACATAATCGAGTAGGGTTTCTCAAGGTTTGACTTAAAAAGAAAGAGAGTAAGTTGGAGCTGGTACATTCTAATGTGTGGGGACCAACTCAAGTATCATCTCTTGGGGGTTCAAGTTATTATGTTACTTTTATTGATGATGAAAAAAGGAAAGTTTGCATATATAGTATTAGAAAAAAATCTGATGTATTTGATGCATTTTGTTAAATGGAAAGTCTTGGTAGAGAATGAAACGGGTCTTAAGCTAAAATGTCTCAGGTCAAATAATGGAGGGGAGTATTGCAGCAATGAGTTTGATGATTATTTTTCTAAGAATGGAATCCACAGGCAAAAAACGGCTCTAGGAACTCCCTAGCAGAATGGTGTGTCAAAAAGGATGAACAAAACAATAATGTAATTTGCTAGGAACATGAGGTTACATGCAGGAATGCCTCTTTATTTTTGGGAAAAAGCTATAAGCACAATTGTGTACTTGATAAATAGAGGACCCTCAAGTGCCTTGGATGGAGGCATACCTGAGGAGGCTTGGTAAGGTAGGAAAGTTGATTACTCATTTCTTACATTTTTCGGATGTGATATGTATTTGTTCATATTGATAAGGATGATAGGACGAAACTAGAGGCTAAATCATAAAAATACACTTTTATTGGCTATGGTGGTGATGAATTTGGATTTAAATGTTGGATTATTAAGGACAATAAAATCATTTGATCTAGGGATGTGGTCTTTAATGAGAAATTTATGTATAAGCAACAGTTGCAGGAAAACAAGGAAGAATCCAAGAAATAATATGCAATGGTAGAGGATCTTCTGGATGGGAAAGTGACACATGAATCAGTTCAGGAACCTACTCAATAGGAACCCCAAACTCCTATATTGAGGAGGTCTTCTAGGGTAAGAAGAGAACCTGAACATTTTTCTCCTTCTCTTTATTATTTATTACTCACTAATAGTGGAGAGAAAGAGAGATTTGATGAAGCAATACATGTAGATTTCAGGAAGAAGTGGGAGCAAGCCATGGATGAGGAACATCATGCTCTCATGGAGAACCAGACTTGGGATTTGGTGAAGCTACCCGAAGGCAAAAGAGCATTGCAGAACAAGTGGGTGTACAAAGTTAAAGAGGAAGAATGAGGAAAGAAAAGATACAAGGCCCAGTTGGTGGTCAAGGGGTTTTCACAGAAAAAGGTATAGATTTTGATGATATTTTTTATCCTGTAGTAAAAATATCTTCTATTATAATTATTCTTGAAATAGTGGCAGTAGAAGATTTACAATTAGAGTAGCTACATGTAAAGAATGCATTTCTCCATGGTGATTTGGAGGAGGATCTATATATGAAGTAGCCAGAGGGCTATGAGGTCAAAGGTAAAGAGGAGATGGTGTGAAAACTGAACAAGAGCTTATATGACCTGAAACAAGCTTCACGTCAATGGTGTAAGAAATTTGATAGCTTCATGATTGAGCAAGGTTATATTATATGTCATTCTGACCATTGTGTGCATACAAAGAAATTTTAAGATGGAAATTATATTATCATGTGCTTGTATGTGGATGACATGTTGGTTGCAGACAAAAACATGCAGGAAATAAAAGTACTCAAGAAGCAGCTAAGTGACTCCTTTGATATGAAGGATTTGGGGGCAGCCAAACAAATCCTTAGTATGAGGATATCTCATGATAGGAAGGAACAGAAGATAACTTTATCTTACGAATATTAGATTAAGAAGGTATTGGAGAGGTTTATTATGCAAGATGTTAAACTGGTTGGGACTCCTTTGGCAGGCCATTTCAAGTTATCAAAGGAGATGTGTCCTAAGACAGAGCAGGAGAGAAATAGATGTCCAAGGTACCTTACTCATCAGCAATTGGTAGTTTGATGTATGTCATGGTGTGTACTAGGCCTGATATTACACATGCAGTAGGAGTAGTGAGTATATTTATGAGTGATCTAGGTAAAGATCATTGGCAAGTAGTAAAGTGGATCCTTCGGTACTTGAGAGGGACCATGGGGATAGTTTTGTGCTATAGTGGATCAGACACCATTTTACGTGGTTATGTAGATTCAGATATGGTTAGAGATGTAGACAACAAGAGGAACATAATAGGTTATATTTTCACTGTAGGTGGGATAACAGTGAGTTGGATTTCACGACTACCAAAGCTTATGGCTTTATCTCCCACAGAGGTTGATTATGTTGCTACCAAAGAGGCAAGAAAAGAGATGATTTGGTTACAGAAATTGTTTGAGGAGTTGGGGCATAATCCGGAATAAGGAAGTTGCATAGTGATAGTCAGAGTGCTATATACTTAGCTAAGAAATTTGTTTTTCACTCTAGGACGAAGCATATACAACTTAGGTACCATTTCATCAAGACAACTTTGGAGCAAGAGAATTTGAAGCTAAAGAAGATTCATACCAATTATAATCCTGCAAATATGATGACCAAGGTGGTCACAAGGGAGAAACTAAAGTTGTGTTCAGCTTTGGTTTGTCTTCAACGGATGAAAGTGAAGGGTTGAGAAGCTTTCTCAAAGGAAAACTAGTCTCCAAGTGGGAGATTGTTATGTTGTGGAGCTTATTTTCATGTGTGGAAGTGTTGAAGACTATACACTTAAAGTATTGTACACTCTTCTAGTTTTCTCACAATTTTCCATAGAAAAAAAATTTGGCCTCGAAAAATGTGTCTTATATTTCAGAAACGTGTTCTTCTCATATGGGTGGGTTTTTTGACCCATAGGTTTATGGGACGGTTTTGGCCCGTGGTTTTGGTACCCACGGTATTGTAAAACTACTTAAGTAGTTGCCTATTTATGTGGTTTTGTGCATATGGCGGGGTTGATGTAACATTGCAGATGTGTGTGAGTTCAAGTGTGAATTTTGTAGAGTTTGTTGAGCATAGCTCCAAATAGATCTGGGTATTGTATTGAGAGAAGAGGTGGCTTGTAATAAAATTTGAGAAAAGTGATTCTTGGTGGACATAGCCCAAATTGGGTGAACCACATTAAATACTGTCTATGTGTGTTGTGTTCTTTTTATTCTGCATTTTTATTTTAGATCTGTAATATTTTCTACATATTAGTTTCTACTATTGTGATTCTATGAGGGATTGTTCCGCATATTTTATCCCTTATTTCCCGACACTCTTACGACCCATTCATCTTATCAATCCCCTTATACCTCAGGGGGCATCCCTCAATCAAATCCCATAGTGGATCTCATTAAAATGATGATGGATAAAATAGACATGCTTGAGGCCTCTATTTTTGGGTCCCATAATGTCTTAACATATGATGATATTTTTAATGAACCCATCCATCCCTCTATACCTATTCATCCATATCTCATGTAATGGGAGCTACCTAAATTCAACCGCTTCAACGGTAAGGAAGACCCACAACATCACTTGTGTTCATTTAGATATGCTTGTTACCTAATAGGTCATGATGATGTCTTTCTCCTTCATACCTTTCACATGTCCCTGTAAGGACCCACCTTAGACTAGTACAGTGTTTTTCCCAAGCACTTGATGGTTTCCTTTAATCAATTGGAGTAGACCTTTCTTGATCACTTTTTGATAAATATTTCTAAAAAGGTATCTATCACAGATTTATATTCTATTCATCAATATGACGATGAGTTTATTGTTAATTTCATCCCATGGTGGAAAAGCCTAATCAATCAGTTTTTCTTCTCTCTCCCGCAGTCAGAGCTCATAGAGTTGTTTACAGGGGCTTGTTTCAAACACATTTCCTCAACTCTTCAAGTCCAAATGTTTTGTACGTTTAACAAGTCTTTTACCATGGCTAGGAAGCTTGAGATCCGCACCCTCGAAGAAGACAAACTAAAACTGCGTAACAAAAATGTCACCTTCAAATCAAATGAGTCTTCTTCCAAACCACCCAACAACCATCCCAAGCCAAAAGGATCTGCTAATGTGGTAGTTCTAAAAGATATCCCTTCTCATCCAGCCAATCAACCTAAACCTCCTTCCAATCTCTCACCGGTGTAAAATTTTCAATATCGGTATGAACAAAAGAGTTACACTCCCATTGGGGAGCCTTATTCTTCTGTATTGGAAAAGTTGTTGAAGGCTAGATCCATCACTCTTCCTCCCATCAAACCACATACTTATTTTGATCCTTCTCGCCCCACACTGGCTTGGTATAAGGAAAATGAATTCTGTAATTACCACCACATAAAAGGACATAGTGACGTAAATTGTAAAACCTTTAAAAACATTGTGCAAGGAATGTTAGACAGTGGTGATCTCATCCTTGACAACCCTAACATGCTTGCTAATGAAAACTTGGATGTTTTCATAAAACCTTTTCCTAACCATGCCCCTTCATCAACTCACGTTGGCGAGACATCTAGAGAAGAAACCAATGTACATGTGGTTCATGCAATCTTTAATACGGTGTCTGATCCTTTTATCCAATATGCTCCTATAGCATCTATTGAGGAAATATTCCCACGAACTCCTCTACCTGTAGAGAAGCCCACCTCACCTGTTCCTTTACCTCTAGAGGAGCCCACCTCACTTGTTCCTTTACCCATAAAGGAACCCACCTCACATATGTCCTTTACCCATAGAGGAACCCACTCTACCTACTCATGTACCCACAGTGAAACCCACCTTACCTGTTCCTTTACCCATAGAGGAACCCACCTTACTTGTTCCTTTACCCATAGAGGAACCCACCTTACATGTTCTTCTACCCATAGAGGAACCCACCTTATCATCCTCTCTACCCATAGAGGAGTCTACATTACCCACTTTTCCTTCTCCTCAACCCATAAAGGAGCCAATTTTATCTACTCTTCCTATTGGTGATACCTCTCCGAAGGTATTCAAAGATCCCATCACTCTTCTTACCTCACTCTTACCCACCAAGTCATAGGCTAAGACCTTCCCTGTCTCGCGGGCCTCAGATCTCTTCACGGGATTTAACACCAAGTCATCATCCTCTTCATCTACTCCAAAACCCTTCTCTCATTTGGTTGACCACTTGGAGTATGTCGATTACACTACCCTCTAGGGATTCCTTAGAATCCCCGTTTCCACACAAATGCATATGTCCTCCCCTAATACCTCGACCATATATCCAAATATCTTCAAAGTGACTAAGGATATTATGCCTGAACTGGTGGTATTAACCCCTTCTTCATCAACACCCCCTCCACTCAGGCCTCCATCTACTCAAAAACCTACTACCACCTTAGGGTTTTTATCGGTACCAAGTTTGTTATACCCCCTGTGAAGCTAGACTTGTCAACTTCTTCACCACCAATCACAAAATATACTCTGAACCTAAAAGGAAGACCCAACCTCTTAGGTCTCACACCCTGGTATCCCCCACACCTTCTCACTCACCTTCACCTTTGTCATCGATATTGGGCCCACATCCTTCAACCTTGGTTAACCTACCCCTTTACCAAGGAAAACCCAAAGTGTGATAACCTATATCCTTTCCTTCACCTCCCGTTCTACCCACACCTTCTTCACTACCTTTACCCTCACTCTTGTCAACACCCACACTTTCACCTTGGCTTACTCAGATACCTACACCTTCTGAGTCTCCTTCACCCTACCACGTTGTTCCTCTTCCTTTACCCAAGAAGGTGCATCCTAAACCCAAACCTTCACTACCTACCAAAAAATTAGTTACACCAACATGATCTCTCACCTCGCCCTCCTCACGAAGGTCACCTACCCCTTCACCCAAGACAACCTTGACCTCTCATTGTGATCCTTTGGCAAGATCCTACTCTAACATCCTTGCTCGGTTGTTAGAGACATTTGCTATATCACTTCCACCTATCAAGCCTTACAATCCTCTCAAACCTAAACCAGTAGGGTTTGATGACACAAAAATTTGCACTTATCATCACTCACCAGGGCATGATGTCGAGATTTGTAAGGCTCTTAAAAACATTCTCCTTCAACTTTGTGATTCTGATGGTCTCTTCGAAGAAGATCTGTTGGAGGAGGATTCCATTCTTTCTTCACCCGTTCACCACACAACCTAGCCCCAAACCCATTCTACAACCTTTACCTTCACATCCACCTAGGGATAAAGGTAAGGTTAAACAACCTCTTTTCCTCCTCCTATCTTTGAAATTAACATGGTGCGTGTAGCCACTCAGTCACAACACGTGAAAGAAAAAGGAAAGGAAAAAGTTGGTAACCCTTCTAGTTCACCTTCACCTACCATTACACTTGCACCTCCCCCTAAGATAACCATCCTTGGGTCAGCACCACCTACTTCTTTTGGGGTTACACATCATTCAATGATCAAATAACTTCACCAGTCCCATTGAAGATGTCTTTATATGACTTGATTAAAACTTTTGATTCTCATTGTTAGGCCCTCATTGAGGTCTTGCAATCCATCAAGGTTCCACCTAATGACACTTCACCTATTGCCACCCTCATTTCCTCTCATCAGATTACTTCCATTAATTTCTCCAAATCAGAGATTTCCCCTTCACAACCTGATGATCCTGATCCCACTCTTTTCATCTCCACTTACATTAATGATATTCACATTAAACATGTTATGATTGATGGGGGCACTAGCATCAACATCATCTCTTCTCATGCCTATGAAAAAATAGGCATACCACCTAATTATATGTCTAGCAACCCCATCATGCTTTGATATTTTAACAATGTCATGACCACTACCCTTGGCACTATTTTCCTCCACATCCATGTGGGTCCCCAAACTATTCCCAAACTCTTCTACATTCTCAAAGGAGAGTTCCAGTATAACATGTTGTTAGGTCATCCCTGGATTTGTGTCATGGCTTGTGTACCTTCCACCCTTCACCGTTGCCTCAAATTTGAATATGAAGGGGAACCTTACACCATTCAGGAAGATCCCTCCCCCTTCAAAACCTGTAATATGACTTACCATCCAAATGATGTCCTAATCCCAATTAAGGCATCTACCACATCTACCACTTCTTCCACTTCACCTTCCTCATCTAGCCCACCTACCAACCCTCCTATTCCACCCTCTACTGATGCCCCATCTTCTCAGGCTTTAGATAGCTCATCTATACCTGCTACCCAAGTACCAACCACATACCCCTTGGTAGGCATTTTTCAACGCCTTTCACTTGGAGAATACCACCTCCTCAGCATTGACACATTCCTTACTCCTCAGGAGTATGGAAAACTACACCAACACCCACGTTACGATCATCATATAGGAGAGGTCATACCATATGGCCCTCCCCACCTTCACACCAACCTAACCTATGGGGGGATTTTCACTTCCTCTTACTCTATTGAACCTCCATTCCAAACCAGACCTTTTTCATTTGACTTATGCTACCTCACCAAACACAGCTTGCACTTACTTTTCTTCACCATTATGCCTGAAAGGCTTCAGGATTTGGTCATTATGAATAAGGTCATCACATTCTCATACCATGCACTACTAAGAAACACAATGACCATTGTGGTCTTGGATTTCCTAAATAGCCTCCTCCTAAGAAGGCCTGAATCACCCTCGTAGAGGACAAAAAGCCTTCCCCACCTTCCTCACCTATCACGCCACCTTCTCCCATGAGTCTATGGATCCTGAATCCATTCCACCTAAAAAAAATTTTGAACACCATCTCCTTGGGACCTCTGACCTATCAACATGATGGTGAGGTTCCCTCTTCCCTTCCTCTTCTTTATCCTGACATGTTGGATGATGATACACCTTCTATAAACGTCATTCAATGTCAGGATGATGATTCTATTCTGACCTATTTAGGTGCAGAGGATTCTTATATTCAAAGGTCATTACCCTCTGACACACAAACCATGTTGAATGAATCTACCATAGAAATCAACATTCACACTCAGGATGACCCACAAATTCTAAAGATAGGCCAATCTTTAGACTCCGTGAACAAGAATCTTTCACCTCTTTTCTTCATGATCATAGAAACAGCATTTTCTTGGTCTTATAGTGATATGTCCAGGTATTGACCCTAATATCATGCTTCACAATATCGTAACTAACCCTTGATGCCAAACCCATGAAACAGAAGTTGTAAAATGCATCCTCGCATTGCTCTTCTTGTGAAAGAAGAACTTCAATGCCTTCTCTTTGTTTCCTTCATCCTACCTATTGACTATCCACAATGGGTCTCTAACATTGTTCCTGTCATGAAAACACTAGGGGACTTCGCATCTGCACTGAATTTCACGACCTTAACCTTGCCTATCCAAAAGATGACTTTCCTCTACCAAGCATTGACCAACTAGTTGATCTTACAACCGGCCATGAGATGTTATCTCTTATGGATGGGTTTTCAGGTTATAATCAGATATTACTCACTCTAGAAGATCAACACAAAACTTCCTTCATCACCCCTTGGGGGACCTTCTGCTATTGGGTCATGCCCTTCGGCTTGAAAAATGTTGGTGCTACCTATCAGTGCACTATGACTTACATCTTCCATGACATCATGCATGACATATTGGAAGACTATGTCGATGACCTTCTTGGTAAGTCCAAGCATCACGCCAAACACCTGGCCATTCTTAAAGTTATCTTTGACCGCCTTATCCAATATTGTGTTCACCTTCAACCAAAGAAGTGCATTTTCACAGTTCTCTCGGGTAAGCTCCTTGGTTTCATCATCTCTTTGCGGGGTATCAAAGTTGATCCCACTAAGATCAAGGAAATTCTTGACATGCCTCCACCTACTAACCTTCGGTAGCTTCATAGCTTGCAAGGAAAATTGCAATCCATCTAACGCTTCATCTCTCAACTTTCAGATTGATGTTAACCATTTCACCATCTCCTTAAAAAGAATGTTTCTTTCCACTGGAATGATGAGTGTCACAAAGCCTTTGAAGTGTTGAAAAACTACCTTCTTCAGCCACCTGTGCTCATTCCACCTAAAGATGATCAACCTTTTTACCTTTACATTTCTGCTACTGACCATTCCTTGGGTGCCATGCTCACTCATCATGATGAGCAGCACAGGGAACAAATAGTTTATTACATAAGTCATACTCTTCTAGACTACAAAACTCACTACACTCACCCTAAAAAATCTTTCCTTAGCCATAGTCTTCATGGCCACCAAACTTCACCACTACCTTCTTAATCACAAAACGTTTGTCGTTACCAACACTGACCCTCTTCATTACATGTACGCCAAACCTTACCAACACCAACGCACCACTCGTTGGCTCATGCTTCTTACAGACTTGGAGTTGGAGTTCATTCATCAAAATTCTGTCAAAGGAAAAACCATCACGGATCAACTTATAGACGCTCCTCTTCTTGGGAATCAATCCTCAAATTTCAATTTTCCCTTATGAATCTATCGCCACCCTCTCCATTGATGATATTGTTTATCAAATGACATTATTCTTTGACGGATCCAAATGTCACCATGGGGGAGGTGCGGGGGTCATCCTCATTCCTCTTGATGGTGAGCCTATGCCACTATCCTTTAAACTAGACTTCGACTGCACAAATAACATAGCTGAGTATGAAGCTCTTGTGTTAGGTCTTCAAACTGTCCATTGCCCTAGATGTTAAATCCATTAACATATTTTGTGACTCTCAACTGGTTGTGAACCAAATCAATGGTTTGTACCAGTTTCGTAACGATGAGCTTACAAAGTATAAACATCATGTCCACCTACTTTTGACCACGTTTGATGACTACCTCATTCAAGCCACTATGTGATCCACTAACAAATTTACAGATTCCATGGCTTGTCTTTCTTGTCAAATACCTGCCTCACCTTCGGACTCAAAAATATTTTTCACAATACAACAGTTGCAGTCGCCTTCTTATATTATCCCCGACCTTAATTTTGTGGGTAGCATTAATACTGACCCACGTGACATTTGGTATAAGCAGTTTGTTGACTACCTCTCACTTTCAATCCTGCCTCCATATCTCACTCGCAATGGACGAAGAGCCTTCCTAAAAAGTGTCTCTTGTTACATCATCATGGGAGGTCTTCTCTACAAACATATCTTTGACGGTATCCTCCTACGATGCCTCACCAGTTCTGAAATCTCATACACCATCAAATAAATTCATGATGGGATTTGTGGGGGACATTTTAGTGGCCTCGTTGTTGTAAAGTGTATCCTTCGACTCAGCTACTACTGGCCAACCCTTAACCAAGATTTTTTTGACTATGTTAAACATTGTGTGAAGTGTTAGCAACATGCTAATCTTCATCATACTCCTAGTCACGCCTTACAAGTCGTCAGAGACTTTTGGCCCTTTTCTCAATGGGGTTTGGATCTCATTGGGGAGCTTAACCCTATTTCCTCACAATGTCATCACTAGATAATCACGACGACTAAATATTACACTAAATGGGTGGAATCCATCCCTCTCATTTCTACCAAAGCTGAGAAAATAGTCAAATTTATCAACCACCATATCATTTTTCACTTTGGTGTTCCTCATCGCCTCATCGCTGACAATGGAAAACAATTCAAAAACAAAACCCTACGCCAACTTGTGTGACAACTTTGGTATTCAACTCAGTTTCTCTTCACCATATTACCCACAAGCAAATGGTCAAGCCGAATCTTCTAATAAAACTCTCAACAAAATTCTTATGAAAGTGGTTGGAAACTCTGGTAAGGATTGGCACACACACATTCCTTTCACCTTATGGGCTTACCATACCAGCATTCACACCTCTACCGTTGCCACACCTTTCTCTTTGGTCTACAATACAGAGGTCGTCCTACCTCTCGAATTCCAAATTCCATCTCTCCATATATATCTTAAAGATATCCTCTTTGATGACATTTTTCACCAAGAACGTTTGGTACACCTTGAGCTACTAGACGAACGTCGTTTAAACGCTCTAGACCACCTCCAAATCTACCAAAAGTGCATTAAGCATGCCTATGAAAAATGTGTTCAAGAACAAACATTCAAGATCAACGATCTTGTCATGAAAGAAAATCAACATGTAACCAAAATGGAGAAAAGTAAACGAGGCAAGTTTTCTCCTAATTGGCTTGGACCTTATATTGTCACCCATACCTATGGATCAGAAACTTATCATTTATCTTCTCTTGAGGGTAAACCCAAACCTGAGCCCCTTAATGCCTTGCATCTTCGACCGTTCTATTGTTGAATAAAGTACTACATCACTTTATGTCTCATATATGCTCGTCCCTTGAGAAAACCTCTCCTTCCACCTACCTCTTTTAAGGACCAATGACTTAAACATAATTGTGTGATTATCCATCACCATTCAGCCTTATCTCAAATATGAGTACCACAGATCTACTCATGGCATGATTCCTATGGATACTTTTCATCCTTTTCAAGATGGAATCCCATGGTGCATTTCGTCACTTGAAACCCCTCTTTCATAGCTAACCTTTATCATGTTATGGTTTTTCCTTCATAAAAGAGGCCTATACTCCTTTATAGTCTTGTCCATGACTACAAGTCCAAAATAATGCAAAAATTTTGGGATAACAAAAATTCTACTCCTTGAGTCAAACTTCTCACAAATAGATGATTCCCTCAAATGAACATCTATGTCTCTCTATTGTTGTTATAAGTAAATTGCTCCCTCGAAGGACAGCTATAAAAAGCTAGCCACATGTTGTACTTAGTCTATCCAAAAAAGAAGACTAATATATATTTGTTAAAACCAAAAATTATCTTGGAGCTTCCCGCATCGATCAATTTCACGAAGACCTCAAGGAGACACTACTATTCATCCCAATATAGACTTCCCGCATCGATCAATCTATGAATGCAAAAATCAAAACACAAAAGAAAAAATCAAGAAAAATACAAAATTTTGGTCATGGACTTGCCTATGTTGGTTTTGGGTATCTTGCAGAAGGGGCATGTTGTCCCACAATAAGGTTACACTAAACAAACCACTCCACCCTACCCTCTTTTATTTTCTCCTATCTACTCAAGGGATGTGGCGCTCATACGAAACTTTGTGATCATGCAACTTATTTCACCCATAGACCTATCAATCATGCAACGTCTCAAGGGTTTTATGTTCATAAGCCTATTGGGTATGGTCGTTATGGTCCTTGCCAACTATGGGCAATTTCACTTCTTTTTGGTTCCCCTTTGTCTACTTATTGCTTCTTCAACAAGACGAGACCATCGACATCAGATATCTTGGTTCTATTCTCATCTCACCCACACCTATAACCCATCACTTAGTTCCCATAATGCTAGCATTCATTGGACATTAAATCAAATAACATCATACATTTACCAACCCAACTTACCTTACCACAATCTACCTTATTACCCAATCTTGCCCAATCTACCTTACCCAATCTATCTTACCACATGCTACCTTACCCAATTTACCCAAACTATCTTACCCAATCTACCTTACCTAATCCTACCCAACTTACCTACCACCATATTATTCTTCCCTATCTTATGGGATAACTACATCGTCTTGAGGCCCCTTTTGTAAGGGCTATGTAGAAAGCACTCCAAAGGCATGGGGTCTTCAAAGGTTAGCTCGGTCATTATTTTCCCCTCCTACGTGATCTTTTTGACTTTTCATATCTGCTCCCTACCCCATAACTAGTTTCCATAATACCAATACATTGGAAATAAAACCAAACCAACCCACAACATCATCAACCATGCCTCATCTAATTTCCATAACTTTCATACATTGGAAATTTAAACCAAACCAAACCATACATCAACCATGCCTACATCTAGTTTCCATAATATCAATACATTGGAAATTAAACCAAAACCATACAACAACCATGACTACATCTAATTTCCATAATATCAATACATTGGAAATTAAACCCAAACCAAACCATACATCATCACCATGTCTATACATCTAAGTTCTATAATAATAATACAATGGAAATGAAACCAAAACACAACATCATCAATCATACCTACATATAATTTCCATGAAATCAATACATTGGAAATGAAACCAAACACAACATATATAAATACCATCACCTATATACTGGAAATTCCATAACATCAATACACTGTATACAATATATAACTAAACCTCAAAAACTCTCATATACAACTCACCTCTTCAGTGTGCAGTCCGACATATATAAGTCATAAATCAAAAATAAAAAACAATCTCCATCTTCTCATCATCCCAGGGAGGGCCCGGCGCCTCTGCCACTCTCTCTTGTCCCCTCACCTGGTCTCTATCTTTGTGCACTATTCACCTCTAGTTGACCATGCCCATGATTACAGCGACTCCTTGGACCACCGGCTCTATGGGTCTGTGAGCTGGACCTTTGCTTGGTTGTCTGTTGAGCTTTGTAGGTAGCATAGCTGACAATAGGGAGACCAAGCTCTACAATCTAATCCTAATAATATCTAGCCTCACCACCTCACCAACTCCCTATGGATACTTAGGGGCACGTTTGCCTTCTCCTAGGCCTTACCCATGACCTTACCAATATACCTTCACCAACCTGACCTCACCTATATGACAATAAAACTCACTTACTCACTCTACCGTGTGATAATGCTACCCATGTTGTTTAGCCTACCGACCTTACCTTGCCTTATTTCATGACATTTATCTCGACCAGACCAAACCTTTTTTTGTTTCGGAACACACCTATACCTGTTCCTGCACCTAGCCTCATTGTGTTTCCAAGATCACATCCTATACCTTGGATACCTGGACCACATCACCCTTTTTTGGATAAACTATCGACCTTTAACAAGTTAGAGTTTGTGTGCTCTTCAACCTTGTGCCTTGTTGCATTCTAAGCACATGCATGAGTTTGAATTCCTCCATGTTTCACTCATCCTATCATCACCATTTCCTATACCTTCACATAACCCCATTTTTCATCACCTACCACCTTATCAAACCCATCACCGATTCTTCCTTCCACTACATCAGTTCTTGGTTTGAGGGGGATAACCTCCACCCATATCTGGGGCATCCACTTCTTGTTTTTTATCATCTGTCGCTTATTAGTACAAGCTACATGACAAAAAGGGGGCAAATGTAGACACCCAAAATTGGACAACACCCTCTAGGTCCCCTTTTATTACATACCCCCTTACCATGACCCCTTTCACATATTTTTATTAATCTAATTACCTATATTAGATTAATTATTACCTCACCCCTCCACCTCACCTCTCCACCTCACCTTGACCCATTCCAAGCCCATTTAATAACTAAGACTGAGTCATCACTCCCCCTAACCAATTGAGACTTCTTCTAAACCTAATATTAATTGCCAACTACCTCTCCCACCAATTTCCCATGTGATTTAACAAGAATCAAGACTCCTAACCCATAACCATTCTTGACTCACACCAAAAAGGGAGAGAAAATGTTATTTTTAGCAAATAAGACTATTTCTCCCTAACCGACGTTGGTTATTCCTCGGTCGGCGTGGTCAAGGAACCACCATCGGTTCCTTTAAATAAGCACTTACAAATATTTTCCCAAGTTCTCCTTTTGGTTCTTCTTTTGGTTAGCATTCTTTGATCTTGCATCTTTGGCATTCAATCGACATCCTGACAATCAACTAAGCACCAAAGTATCATCTACGAATTCATAAGCTTAAACGATTTGCACGAAGAAGCACTAAACCTTCGTTACCGCGGCACTGGATCTTGGATCATCTCTCCTACACACACCCACCAACCACCACCTTCTACCAATCTCTAGATCTCTGATAAGTATTCTTAACCAGGTTATTGATTTCATTAGCTTTGGTTTTAGATCCTTTATCTTTTTCTAATCACCTCCTTCCTCTCTCGGATACCTTTCATAGCCCATTCACCTGACACCCTACCAACCAGAACCACTCTTCCCTTTCAACCACCCCTTTTACCCTTGTTGAGTCTTCACCTAAATTCCTACACCCTACCTAAGACCTCCCAATACTTTGTGCAATCACAGAGATCCCAAATTAACCCCTTTTCTACCTTTGAGCACCAATTTCCCCTACCATGATCGGTTACCCAACCGATCCTGGCTATAACTGTGACTGACATCAGTTCCCTAACCTGGCATTGGTCTCTGTGTCTGGCATTTTCCCCTCAAACCAGCGAGCTCATTCCTCCACCCAAAACTCTCTCAAAACCTCCTAGGACTTCACCCAGACCTTATTTCTACCCTCTGTCATACCTATAGACCCTGACAACTAACCATTCTCCTAGATTTAATCTTATATTCGTCATTTAGATTAGATTTAGACTATTGTGTTGTGTGAGATACCTAAATCATATAACTATAATAGGATTTTCCATTTCATGATATTTATCAGCATTAATCTGTATTAAGACGTGGATTAACAGCCTTCGAGGAAGCACTCCGCTTCCCGGATCTAACACGTGCTAGGAAATCCACCGACTTATGCTATTAACTCTATTTTGTGGTCTTGCTTTGCTTTTCAAGTAGTCCTTCCAAGACAAAAATAGTGCTTTATAATCAGATTGGTCTTCGACAATGGTGTGCAACCTCTTCACGACCTCCAGATATTCCTCACATACCTGGCCAAGAAGGAAAAGTTGGATCAAAGAATAAAGTAGTTCTAGAACATGGTGTTAGACCACATGGTTGTGATTGAGGGAGTGTGTGTGGCACTTACTGTGGACATTCAGGAGCTTAAGAGATAATTTGAAGAGTAAGCGCCAGATCAGATACCAGGAATTATAGAGGCAACGCCTAGGAAGGCATTGGCAAAGTTGTATGAATGGAAATTGGTGAGTGAGTTCAATGTGGAGTTCCCATAACTCTTCCAACAACATGAGGCCTAAGTTACTTCTTGAGCTAGGTGAATGATTCTTTTGGGCATTGAATTCTTTATTATTTATTGTTTATTCATACATTATTTGGAGCACAACTTGACAGAAACATTGTTAAGGATGACAATCCAATTAGTGTGGGGTTCTTTTACATGGCTAAAGTTCACTAAATATATTATGCACGTAAGGGTTTAAGGCACACATTAGGTAGGCACGAAGGGGCGTGCACATGACAAAATGGACAGCGTGTGAAGGCTCGTGCCCAAGTAGCGAACTTCCAGTACTTAGCCAATTTTGTGAACCACAGAGTAAAAATAGACAATGTTGAGCTTGAGTGTCATTCAAGCAACATTACATATTTAGAGGAAGGCATAGAGACTTGAAGATCAAGGAATGTCTATTTTTGGAAATAAAGCACATGCAAGTGAAGATCAAAGGTCACACATGGATCAAGCCAATAAAAGGATTAAAGCATAGCTTAATTATAGGATTGATCTATTATTAGGCTTGTTAGGAAAGCATGCATACTTTAGAGTTTCTTTTGATGTAAGCATGGCTATTTTTGAGCATGCAACTTATTTTGAGAACGTATAGGCAATGAAGGGATAGTCCCCACCCCTATATATATTGGTTCTTTGTTATTGTTTTAGATAACATGACCATAAACATGTCTATGTATGACCACGTATTGTAATCAACTTTGTTACATTTAATGCAATGGATAGTTGTGGATGGATTCTGGTAATTGATGTCTCTAATTATGGTAATTACATTGTGCATATGATCTGATATGTTGTCATACTATTTGTGTCTCCATTCTAAGCTCATGATATGATACTTGTTGTGATTTGAACTTGAATATGTGATTTGTTGATGGTTATTATGAACATGCATGTTAACATCTTGACAAGCTTACACAAAGGAGAAACCTGGTAGCTTCGTGCGTTTAGGGTGAGCGTTTAAATCTATTTGAATGAGGTGTCAATGTGCATAGCGTTAAAGTGGAAATAAACAAGTTACACCTGTTGAAGTTAATACATTTTAGGGGTGGAGCTAAAATGAATAACCAGTAATACATAAAAGCAAGAGCAAGAGGTATGTCAGGAAAAATAATTAGTAGGGTGTAACAATATAGACTAAGAAATATTATGGTTACATTGAATTCATATAATATTACATATGGATACAAATAATATGTAGTGCCCATTGTCAAGACTACTATTAAAGCATAAAAAAACTTAAACATCGAAAATTATTTTCTTTTGATGTGTACTTGGTGAGACTCATAAAAGGCGGAGGATGTTAATATCAAGGTCTTGTAATTTTTGTAGATAAGAGAAGTTTTTTTTCGTGGACAAATATTAGATGTATATGGGAAATGCCATCAAATAGATAAAGAAATAAAACTCAATCTTTCATTTCAAGCACTCATCACATATGAAATTTACATTTACGAATCGCAACACGTTATAGAGTACTAAACTATCAAGAGTTTGAAATTATTTTATTTTAATGTTCACTTGGTGAGACTCATAAAAGGAAGAGGATGTCAATATCAAGGACTTGTAATTTATTACATAAGAGAATGCATTTTTCATGGGAAAATTCCATATGAATATAAAAATTACCATCATATAGGATAGAAAAATGAGACTCGATCACTGATTTAAAGAAGTCGTTGCATTAAAAATTTATAAATTGATCACAACACTATATACAATTCTAAAATTATCGCAAGTTTGATTGGGAAACTATTAGAGTCCAAGTAGATTAAATTACTAAAATTATTGAAGGACGCATAAAACCCTTAAAGAAATATAATAACATTACCAATATACCGTGTGTTAATAAAACATTTGTTTTTAAAATGCATATTTAACATGTTTGATAGTTAATTAACAAATTGTACATACGATTCCATTATACTTATAATAAGAAAATCATAAACAGAGGGTCAATAAATGAAGTTGTTAATACAAATTTGTTCAAGTTTAATATACATTGTTGGTTGTATACAGTTCGTGTGGTATGTGCATTGACAAGAAAATGAGAAGTTAAAATTTAGTGATGTTTGCTCGAACATTGTGTTTATTGTTCATAGTACTGCATATAAAAAATTTCAGTGGGGATATTTAGTACGTCCTCAATTTCAATGATAACACTTTTTAACATGCATATAGCCTCGTTGAATTTTGTTTGTGCAAGTTGTAGACTGAGGATATAATCTTCTTTTACTTTGTCTAATCTTTCACAACATGCATCAACAGATCTAAATATCAAAATGTGTAGGATTGTTGCATCGTTTTCAATTCTCGTAGATATTTTATAGAATTTGTCACTGCATCCTTGGAATACATGATGTTTTTCCATTATGTGTTTTTCTGTTTAGGCATAAAAAATACAGGAAGATTAATTTTTGTGGTTTTGAAAAAGAGAATCGAAATAAGGGAAACAGATGTCATTAGTTTTTACAAGTTACAGATTATTAGATATTCGTAACTAAATAATCAACCTTTTGAATTAGAATTGACAAGACATTTACATTAACCATTGGTGTAATTATAAAAGTAAAAATCCTTTTAAGGTGTGAAATTAGTCTCTTGCATTGTTACTACGTAGATGAGTAGGTGGGGTGTAGAGCGTGTATCTTTTAGCATGAAATTTTAAAACAGGAAATCGTATCCAAATGTAAGGAAATAACATCTAGACATAAACTTGATCCAAATTATCAGAGAAGACCTTGATATGAAGTACAATGTGTGGATCCTAGATTTGTAATTTGTTATAAACAACACATTAAAGTAATTTGATGAATTGTGAAAGAAAACTCAGTTAAAAAAGTTATACATGTATTAAATATAATTTTTTGGGATTTTTTGAGTTCATTAAACATTTTTTTACAAGGACAACTCAGCCAATCGAAAATAGAACTTTGAACATGCTCAGACATTAACAAGACACTTGTTACGCAAGGGGTAATTTTGACAACTACGTCTAAAAAATTAGGTGAAGATAATTTTAAAATTAGGTGAAGATAATTTTTCAATATATCACCTAAAAAATATAAAATAGTGTTTTTTATTTACTATTAATAAAATATCTACAAAATTAATCTGATCCTGAGGAAGATGTTCCTATTTTACATCTAGAATCTCCAAATAATCCAAAGGTTCTAGTGGTCATACTTGGGTCAATTTGAGCATCTATTAAAGCGATGATATTTCCCGTCTTTAGTCTGTTGATTTTTTAGTGTTATCAATGTCTTCTATGAACCCCCTCACGGGCTTCGAAAACATGTCAAATTCTGGGAACTTATGTTTATAGTTTTTACAAATAAATGCCTCGTTATGGCACCCACACATGTATTGTTTTTCCATTACTGATGACAAGCTAATGGAGCATATTTGAGCTTTGACATTTTCCAAAGTAGTTTACAGGAAGATTAGTTACTTTAATGATAATGAAAAATCGAGGTGAGTGATGAATAATTTGGAAACTTGATACTATTTTTCTCACGAGAGGAAAAAAACTTATACTTTTAGTTTTTTTTGTAGAGAATGTATGTGAAAGATAATTTTGAATCTCGAGTTTCTAGTTTCATTGGTGCAATAAGTGTAAGATTATCAACAGATGTTACAATTGTGCATATATAGATTCACTAAATAGTAAAGATCTGTATGAAATTTGTGTACTTGACATGACAATAATTTGAAATAAAGAGCTTGCAATGATTTAGATACATTTTCTACGAAACATACTTGACGGTTTGAAAATGTGTCAAACATATTCTAGTTTTGTATTCCATTTTCAAGATTAGAGTGTTTGTGTCACACCAATGAATAATTAATAACATGTCAGAATAGTTTTGATCACAAAGGCCAGAATAATTTAAAACAAGATTTTCAAAATACGTAGGGAAAATTAATTTAAAACAAGATTTTCAAATTACAGAGGGCAATACAATTTAAAACCAAAAATTTAAATTACCGAGAAATTTTTTTCTCTGGCTTCCTTTGCAAGAGACTTCTCTGCATATTTCCCCTCAGCAAATGTATGAGAGAGAGCCGAAAGATATTTGGAAACCAATTCCAAATTCTTGATTCTTCTTTTGTCTGATAGGGAAGCATCATGAAGAGCCGACATCTCCTTTTGCTTTTGCTTTTCTATTTAATATTTCTATCTACAGAAAACCTTGACCAGGACATCATTTTGACATTGTGGATGAAAATTTAGCTTAAAAACTCAAAATATCTACTATATTAAACGATGATCCTACCATTATAAGAGCTAAAAACTAGAACCGAAGTTGGCAATTATATAACTATTTGTTCTCTCATGTCTCACGCCTAACCAGCATTTACAACTATTTCTGAATGGTAGGTTTGCTACTTGAATCAAACTAAATAAGTGATATACTTGATTGTGTGCTTCATTTTATTTAATTGTAATTCTCTCGCAAAATGCTCATTCAAGATGAAGGGACAATATATTCATAGTCCTAGTCTGCATGACGTGGTTGTGCCCTTTCTTGCACAAGGTCACGTAAACACTCTCATGTATTTTACCCATCCGTTGCGAGAACGGGGATTTTTTAATCACTTTTGTCAATACATAATGGACGGAGAAATGCATTCTAAAATCTTCCAAACATTTTTATGAACACTTCGAATTCCGAGCTTGTTATCATTTGCCAACGAATTACCCGCGGAACACGGCCACACTGCTCAATTGGGCGAGCTTGTTACAATGTTGGGAAAGTGTGGGTCCATCTTGGAGGAATTCCTTATCCGCCGTGCAATGGAAATGGTGTTCCTCTAGTGAAGGATCGTTTCATGTCATGCATGACATTAGCAGCAGCTAAAACTGCCTCTATAACTTGGAAATATGCTAATTTATTGCTTTCTCAAGGCCACATTCCAGTCAAAGGTACTTCTTCATCGACAAGTGAACATCTATAAAACAATGTAATTAAAAAAAACTAGTATTTTAAATGATCGTACAAAACAATTTAAGGCATTTCCTAGAATATATTTTTTCCCTTAAGCAATTTATGGATTCATTCCATTTCAAAATGCTATGGAGTCTTCCTATTTCAAAATTTGGTCGAATCATTACACTAGTTGGCTTTTGTTAAAATTGAATATTAAGAAATGACGCAACGTTTTGTCACAGCGAACGCACATAATTTTTATGTTTTTTGCTATAATTTTAACACAGCTTTCTATTTTGGTTTCAGTGAGCCAAGCTAAATGTCCAAAGAAAATGATAAACAATATGTTGGGGAATATAGTAGATCTATGGCCCAACGATATTATTTCCTTCTACAGCGAGCAGTAGCAATTTAATGCCATCCTCAAAGATTTTTTGTATGAAGCACAACAGTCGAATGAAGTGGATTACGTGTTGATCAACACTTTTGAGGAATTAGAAGGGAGGGAAGTTGCAACGGAACTATCCAGTAATGGGTGTCCATCTTTAGCAATAAGACTAATATTTCTCCCCAAATCTTTACAAGGGAAGGTCTTTAACCTAGGCACTATGTGGGACGAAGATGAAAACTGCTTGGAATGGCTAGACAAGCAACACCCCAGCTCAGTGTTAAATGTTTCCTTTGGTAGCGTGGTCGTGAAATCTCAACAATAATTACAAGAGCTGGTGTTGGGGTTGGAAGCAAGCGAGCAACTATTTTTGTGGGTTTTTTCTCTGACATAGTTAAAGGAAACATTGTTGTTTTCTACTTTGTTAATAACAAGGAGTCATAAGTTTCCCAAATGTCATGCCAATTCACCATATGAATAAATATTTCAAAAAAATCATAAACTGAAGTTAACAATTTAATTTTTTATTTCCCATGTTTTGATTGGTCATTTTTCAAAAAATCCTTCCAACTAATAGCACTTGGTGAGAAATAAAGGCTTGACCAATAGAATTTGAGTAATATGCTTTATTTTTAAATAAAAAAATGAATTGATCCTAACAAACTTCAGGCATATATTATCAAATACACATGGAAAATTCTAATAGGGTTATTGCAATATAAATATTTGTTAATGTGGAGGCTATATACATGCCTTCAACAGGATAATAAAGATACTTACAACCATACAAAAAAAGGTGGAATAGTATTGTGCCACAAAACCAACACACTAAGAGGATTAGGAGAAAATATTACAGAAAAAAATATATTATTATAAATTAATTATATAAAGTAGCTGCTACAAAAATACTAGTGTGAGGAGACCCCTAACATCAACATTTCCATATCTTCCTCTAGGAAGATGTTTCTCATCGAGCTCCTAACTAGTGGTTGAAACATCAGTCACCTCTAGAGGTTCATCTTAATCCCTTACTAGCAAAATAGTTAACACTAACCAGAGTATCTTGTTAGAGGAAGACAGTGGATCCCAACCATCGCAGCACAAAGGTGGAGAGCTCCACCCCCCACACAGTAGAGGAGAGTGGTGGTGATCAGAGAGATCCATCCCCCACATTGAGGTTGTGGAGGATAGTGGCGGCGAGGTAGAGAGCCCACCTAAAGCACCTATGAGAGAAGCGATGAGAACAACTATGGTGGTGAACCCTTCATCTTAGAGTGGAATCTTGAAATGAGAAGGGCGGAAGAACATAAGCCATTAGGCAATGAGCATTGCCCCATTGATCCAACATGGTCTAGAGATAGGAAACCTCTATTGACACCTTCTAAGCTTTGACTTGAATCTAAAAAAAGACATTCAAAACAATCATGGCTTTATTATAAGCTAAAAAGTTGCAATCAACAACAACATGAAAAAACATAGCCAAATTCCTTTTTTTCCAAATGAAAAATAGATTTTCCTCTCTAAGACTATACCAATATGATTGAAGTTGACTGGGAGACAAGGTTAGTCACCTAAGAGGATATTATGCCATATGAAGGGTTCTGGTCTAAATGGTTTTAAAAGGTCGTGAATTTATGAATAGGCTAGTTGAGCTTTCTAGAAACCAAAAGAGGTGCAACATAGTGTCACAGTGGCCACATTAAGGTAAGACCCTAGTATAACAGACACCAAGCATAATAAGCAAGTCTATGCTCAAGAATGGCATTATAGATGGTTTTAAACCTATGACTATAGCTCTGGGGAGAGGAGTGAATAGACCAATGAACATTAAGCTTATCAACTTGTTCACACCCTTAAAATATATATGAGTTGCGATGTGCAATAATATATAGGATGTAAGGGTTCGTTATAGAGGGTATTTTGAATTAATTAATTTATAATTAACCATGCATAATTAGAATAATGCATTAATACTTATAACAATGATAAACAATACAATGATAGCTTAGAAACACAAGTGGATATGGAGACTTAGTTGTATAAAGTGGAACAAAGGATATTTGGGTTTGAAGACTAGGAAAATAGGTTATTATGAACCTAAAGATGCTTCATTTTTGATATTGTACTTGAAAATGTCATTATCCAGGGCCATATGGTCTTGCCATTTTATGTATGTTTCTGCCCTTTGTTGTACAGTCTTGGACCTGTTTATAGTGAGGTTTTATAACTTTTTGTGCCTTTCGTTTGTTTAGAAATTTTTGTTGCTTGTAACTAGCAGAAACCCCAGATACCTGATGTAGTGGCCACCCAAAATGATGTGCAGCTGCTTTAGGAAGATTTAGAAGAGTCGTGAGTGCTTTTGTGTTGATATTTACAATATAAGCTTATGAAATTTTCAAGTGAGTTATGAAGTGATATTGAACTATTTATATAGCATTCCATAAGTGAAATATTATGCTAAGGCCAACCCTATGAAAATGAAATGACACATATAAGATAATCATTTTGAAATTAGAGTCACAAGATAACAGTGGATAGGACCATATTCTATTATGGCCCTGAGCTATATTGTTTTACCCATGCAGATAGTGAGATGAAATTTGAAGTTAGGGAATTATCCATGTGATTGAATTATTGCTTTGATTAATTGATGTTTCTTGGATGAGTGACAAAGTAGAGTGTAGAGATGAGACAGTCAATAAAAAGATAACAAGATGTGTTGATTGAGCTTAGAATATGAATCATTTTTCTTAGCAAGGAAATATGGCCAAAAAAATATTGTTTAAGGATAAGTTACCAAATTTCTTTCCTTACCTCCAAAATAAATGCAACTGTTCATACAAAACTGACATTATTGAAAGTTTACGTCCCTTGGTTTGATGATAAAATGATTGTGGATTATTGAACAACATATTAATTGTTGCAAGTTAATTTGCACCATCATTTTTGTCATTGTTGCCGGGGATACTACCAAGTTATAAGGTTTTTAAGAGGTTTTGCATTCCTTAAAAGCATATTAGGTTTAGGAAACTTCCCCTCCATAAACCCCCCACTAATGTATGTTGAGTGAGTTGAGATGGTTGATGCATGTACCATCCAAGAGATGCTCATGGTAGATTTTTACCTAATCCTCAAATAGCACAAATCTCTTCATATGATTCTAAAGAAGACATACTTTCCTTTGTACAAGGTTTACTATTAGAAGATCATACTCCAAGTGAAAATTCTGAAGTTGCTTCTAATCAGCCAAACATGACAGAAGAAGTGAATCAAAATGTTGAAGACATGGCAACTACCTTTGAGTTCTCAATCTCTAATAATGATGCACTGGCTGCCATGAAGAATATTTCTCCCTCAGCCCTTCTTCACTTTCATGGATTTGTAACTAAAGACCCTGACACTTTTTTGTTTGAGTTTGACGTTTTATGCAGGAGCTATGATTATACCACATATGCACACAAGTTAAATTTGTTTCTTGCTACACTCAAGGATGCAACCTTTAGATTAATCATGGGATTAGGGAGAGATGTTGTGACTACCTAACAACAGATGAAGGAAAAGTTTTTTATTAAATACCAAGATTACTGTAGGCCAAGTAGTAGAGAAGGAGATGAACTATTAAGAATGGCATAAAAGGAAGATGAGCCATTGGAAGATTACCTGGAAATATTCTTATTTTGTGGTCAGAAGTTAAGGCACACAAGGTTACCTTCTAAGTCCCTCAAATTTCACTTCTTAAAAGGACTCGGTGAAGAGGACATGGATGCTTTGGACTTGATAGGAGCTGGAGATATCTCAAAGGCTACCTTTACGAAAATTTGTGAATCCTGCAAAAATTACTCCAGAGCAACTATGAAAAGAATAAAAAGTGCTAGATTAAAGGGTAGATCATCTACCAGAGGAATTGGGGAGGTATCCAAATCAGAGATTGTGAACATGTTTAAGAACATGAAACAAGAGATAATCAGTGACATGGCTACCTAGCTAGATGCTCTACATGCCAAAAAGAAAAGAGAAGATGCAGAGGTTGGACTCACTGAGTTTTTTCATGCATGCATGAGGAAGAAAGTTGATTGTAGATGCAGAGGATTAACCAGCATTGCAGAAGTAAAGGACGCTTCACCTGAATTCATGAAGATAGAAACAAAGGATGGACAAGTGTTCTATGTTGCCCAAAGGAAGCCATGGCTGCCAAAACAAGGAGGTATGTCACAAGATCATATCCCGTCATTTCAAAATTACTCTAATAATCCATATATGCAACCCCCACCTTGGGCTAATCCTCAAGGTTGGGATCCATACCCTAGCTAATATCAACAACATTGGAAACCTTAGTTCCAAGGCCGACAACAATGAAAACAACCCCCTCAATCATGGCAGTAGCTTTGGAGAGGAGGGCAACAATGGAATAACCCACCTCCTAATTATCAACAATCCTACAATCAACCTCCTTACCCACAACAACAAGCTCTGATGTCAAATTCTCAAGCAAGCTCTCAACAAAAAGCTACTCGGCTACTAGCTCAACCAACACCTAACCCCAACAAAAAAGCTGCTCAGCTAGCCTATACCACTAAATCAACCCAATACCCTATTTATTCAGTTGATGCCCATAATATTCATCTTCTCTCGGGAAGAGCACTTCCTCCACGAAGAAAATTCATTATTACTAAGATTGCAGATGAACCACAGTTGTTGCAGACCGAACCACAGAAGACACTACAAGTTTATCCACAACAACCTGAACAGTTCCAGCGAAGGTAAAATGCAAGCTAATGAGCCACCATTTCCAGAAAGATTACAAGAGAAGAAGATTGGCCTCAAATTAGATTTTGATTCTGATTTTGTCAACCAGCTAAAAGATATTTGCGTGAAGATTCCACTAATCCAAGCCATTAAGGACGTGCCCATTTACAACAAATTGGTAAAGGATTTATGCATAAATAAACCATCCAAAAAAAAGAATGACCCATCCACTATACAAGTTATTGGACAATTGGTTGATATCATGCTTGGAAATTCAATTTTACCTAAATACATAGACCTAGGCAGTCCCTTGGTGAATTTCAAAATCAATGAAATCACAAAAAATAACACTTTGATTGACTTGGGGGCAGCAATAAACATTATGACCAAGCAAATGATGGATGACTTGAAGTTGGAAAGAGTAAGGAAAACAGCTACAATCTTACAAATTACAGATAGATCAACAATGAGACCTGAAGGAGTCCATGAGGACATAGTGGTAGTGGTAGACTCTTGGGAATATCCTATTGACTTTATTGTCCTTCAACCAAAAGCAAGTTTAGGAGGTTATCTTATCATTCTAGGAAGACCATGGTTGGCCACTGCTAATGCATTCATAGGTTGCAGGTTTGATAATATGATTATTTCTAATGGAAGTGGTACTAAAAAGCTTATGCTCTATCATCATGCACAACTATTGAATGAAGAAGATCAAACTATTTGGGTTGAAGAACCATAAGGAGATAAGAGCTCTGTGCAGCAACTCATGATGCTAGAAAAATCTTGTACAATTAAAGGACAAGAAGAATATGTTGTTCTTTCCAACGTCTTGCAGAACAAATATGGAAGGAATGAAGAAGCAGATGACAAATTAATGTGTCTAAGTTATCCTGTGAACTAAGTTCTACCACAGTAAAGCATTGTGGATGTTCCATGTAAGAATTACATTCTTCATCAACTTCTTTCCCATGACTGCATATTGAATTATGATAGCAACAATGTATGTTCAATGATAGATCTCTCCAAACAAGTGGTCATAACACTAGGAAGACCGCTTAACATAAATAAGATGCTAAATAAAGAGCAAAAGCACTTATTAGTTGCTCTCCTTCAAAAATATAAAACAAAATTTGCATGAAATTATGGTGGCATGCATGGAATTCGTCCTAAGCTCTGCACACACAAGATTTATATCAAATACAGTTGCAAACCAATCAGGCAGCCACAAAGGAGAATGAACCCAGCTATAAGAGAGATTGTGAAAGGGGAATTGAATAAGCTACTAGATGTTGGATTTATATATCCCATATTAGATAGTCAATGGGTGTCACCTCTTGTCATAGTGCCAAAGAAAAATGGAAAATGGAGGATATGTGTAGATTACACGGAGTTGAATGCAGCAATAAAGAAAGATCATTTTCCACTTCGTTTTATTGATCGAGTGTTTGACACTCTGGCTGGTAAAAGGTATTTCTCTTTTTTGGATAGGTATAATGGCTATAACCAGATTCAAATTGCACTAGAGGACCAAGACAAAACTACCTTCACATGTCCATGCAGAACGTTTGCCTACTCAGTTCTTCCATTTGGCTTATGCAACACACTTGCTATATTCCAAAGGGTAGTTTTAAGCATTTTCTCATATCAGATAAATAATTGCATGGAGGTATACATGGATGACTTCACAGTACATGGAAGCACCTTTGAAGAAGCTATGAAAAATCTGGATAGAGTCTTGAAAAGATGCAAAGAATACAACTTGTCTTTGAGCAATGAAAAGTGTTACATGATGATGTATGAACGTATAGTTTTGGGACACTATCTTTCTTCTTAAGGAATACAAGTTGATCCAACAAAGGTATATGTTATCATAAATCTGCAAAAAACACCAAATAAGCAAAAGGATGTTAGGAGATTTCTCGGCCATGTTGGTTACGATAGAAGATTCGTACAAGATTTCAGCAAAGTGGCAACTCCATTGTTTGCATTATTGGGGAAGGATGTTGAATTTTTCTGGACTGAACGTTGTGAAGAAGCTTTTCAAGCCTTGAAGCAATTGTTAACTATTGCCCCTGTATTGAGAGGACCTGCTTGGAATATGCCATTCCACATCCATATTGATGCATCAAACCATGCTATTGGAGTTGCCTTAGGACAGAAATATAGAGTTATGAATTATGTCATTTATTATGTTAGCAAGAACTTGCAGCATGCAGAATTAAACTACACTAACAGAGAAGGAGTTCTTGGTGGTTGTGTATGCTATCAATAAATTCAGGCACTATATCACAAGTTATCCAGTTCATCCACACTTATCATACTGCAATTAAATATTTGATAAATAAACTAGTAGCAAGCAACAGGATCATAAGATGGTTGCTCCTCTTGCAAGAATTTGATGTTACTATTATGGACAACCCTGACAAGGATAATATGGTAGCAGATTTCTTATCAAAGATGGAGACCAACAATGAAGAGCAAGTAGTAGATGACTCCTTTCCAGATGAGCACCTATTTGCCATTTCTATCAAAACACTACCTCTGACTGAGTACAACGGGGAGCATTACATTCATCGGAGCATGACATTCAAAATGACACCCAAACTCGAGCGTCAAACATTAATCACTATTGTTACTAAAATTATAAAGTAAACATGATGTAAAAGAGTGATCAAGGGTCCAAAACCCAAAACGTGCATAATGACACCCATGGTAATTGATGGTTCCAAATGATGCAAAAATCATTTTGATTAACGTTTAGCTATACAGCTCTACAAAGAGTCAATCAGCTAAAAAATTCAAAAGCATTCAAAAAGAACACATTAACAAATTGGCAGCCTTAGAAAAGCTCACCAACTAGGTTCAACAAGATGTGGCACTACACTCTTTAACTATTGGTTTTCTATATGACCGATTTTTATGAATATTCTAAAATTTTAGTTTTAACCTTTTTTCAAACAAAAAAAAAGATTATCAATCAACCAAACCATTTCAAGTGCATAATACAAATATATACTACGTATTTGTTGTGCATTTCACATTTATAAATGGATATTTCAACAGCAAAACAATTTCACACAAGAACCCTTGTAATAGTGGTAAAACTTTAAACACCATGTATGATTAAACTGAATGCCTAAATTGTGCAAATAATGAATTTATTACAAAAAGAACATATTAGGGCTCATTTTTTGTGCCTATGATATATTACAAGAATTACAAGAACAAAATGTAAATGTTGATCTACTGATTTTGTCACTTATCTCCTCACTAACACATGATTTTTGTATGAATTTAAAAACCATAAACAAGACCTTTTGTTAACAAGATCAGTAAAATTGTTGTGCAAAATAATGTTTCTCCAATAAAAATCAAGTCTCACCAGGCTTGGATCTCACTAGCATTTCAGCTTTGTCTTCAATTTTATTTTCACTCTAGTCGAGGTATGGTCTACAGTTTCAAAACGAAATAAATCAGCAACTTAAATCCCTTTTCTTTACATTATTGCAGAAAACCTAGCTTGAAATTTGACATGAACATGCTTGGTAAATAATACTCTTTCAGAGTAAGACAGTCCTATGTAACAATAAAGCTTCAGGAACAGGGAAAATGCATTGCAACAAAGCGCACAGAAAAGAACACATAATTTCAACATAAATATGGACAATTGGAAAGGAAAACAAACATACAATCAATGACCTATGTCATTTCATCTTTTTCAAAGTTTTGGACCCATTTCCTACATCAACAATATTACATTATCTCCTATAGGGTCAAATCATTTTAAGGGTTGATCATAGTCATAAAAGTACAACTCAACAAGCCAAAGCATTAAGACATAACTCAAGCCTTGGAAAATTTGCCAAAAACTCGTCATAATCTCAACATATTCAATTTTTTTATAATTTTCATCTAGTCATTAAAAAAAATCAAAATCATATTTAATTATTTTAATATTAGCATCCATAACCCCAAGACCCTTGAAATTTTCCAAGTATTCTGGGGATACATTCCTACATCACAGCAATATGGAACCTTCAGGTAATATCACTTTTTTTCAGATTTTCCCCTTTTCTTAGTTCTCTCAATACCAGTGTCACATGGGGATGTGTCCCCCCCATTCTAGCAACACCCTGGATGTCTAAGTTGTTTCGGGGATTGGTGGATGAGAACGGCATCCCCCGAGCATAACAAAATCTAAAGAAAATGCCAGGGACATTTCCTCAAAGTCGGGGATGTTTCAGGGACGCCATGACATCCCCAATGTCCTTTTTATAATTTTCTTTCTAAATTATTATTATTTTAAATATTTAGACATTAAATTTTAATTTAAAATGTATTATAAATATGTTACTAGTCGTCCCCAAAATCTGGGAAAAGGGAGACACATGCAACTATTCACAAGAGTCAAAAGAAGACCTTGTGATTTGGCAAGGTTTAATTTTTAAACATGCTTGTAGGCACAGAAGCAAGATATTGAAGTTTGAACAAACTGTAACACTATCTCATGTTCTACGTCTGACTTTCGCATCTAGCAAGTTGCAATGAAACCTCAAAATCTGTCTTTTTATTTTTGTTAAAAAACACTTGTGTTCATACTTTTGAACTCTAGTTGATTGTATAGCTCTTACCACCACAAGCACCTAGATTTAGCACACAAAACTTGACTAGGTAATATAAACATCACAAAACACAATGAGCAAATACAAAGGATGAGAACTTCTTTGCCTGTAGATATTATCTATGTTGCCAGGAAACGGAAACAGGTAAGAAATGCAGAAGCGCCAATTTTCAAACAACCTTGGGTATGAAACGTTACCGGAAACGTCTGTACAATATATTATAAAAATATATAAATACACACACATATATGCATAGTACTCATTTTAAAATTGTACTCCATAGACCATAAGAGATAAGTACAACTGATTAAACACTCAAAATATTTTGCATTCATTGAAATAATACATTATTATCATGTATACTTATCTCTAGGACGTTTCTATTTTCGAAACACGCGGCGGCCTAGGCATTTCCTAGTAACAGAGGATATTATCTGAGAAATGAGCTTCTTAGCGAAAGACCAAAATTATTACATAAGGAATTTCTTAATGAGAACTTACTAAAATTGGAATATCATGAACACTTTGTTACATTTTAATAATTAGTGCCAAGCTCTAGTTTCAATTTTCAGGTGCCACATGATATTGCTATAAGCAAGTGATATTGCTTCAACTTTCAAGTGATATCATTCTTTCATCAACTAGATAAATTCAATTTAACTGTGCTTAGACCATCAATTCATAAAAGCCTTCAATATTATTGATCTATATAGCTTGATGAAATAATGCATGGAACGCTAGAAATCATGGATAATGTTATGGTATCATTATAGCACTCAGTGGATTAACAATTAGACCAATTCATAATAACATCAACTATCACCTAAGACAGAATCAGCTTAGTGACCAACGTGGAAAGTTGCTGCAAGATTGGATTCCAAAGGAGTGAGCACTATTAAAAACAATCAACAGAGAATGATTAACATTGTTGACCTGAGGAGGGATCAAGCGTCAAGGCTCAGGGCTCAAACGCTTATTAGGATGCCTGATTCAAAACTTGAGTTCACAAAAATTCTTGAGCAGGGGATATGCGACTGTGGGTGGAGGTTATGAGATCCTAAGGAGGGATCAAGGCTCGGGGCTTGGGGCTCAGGGCTCAAACCCTTATTAGGATGCCTGATTCAAAACTTGACTTCACAAAAATTCTTGAGCAAGGGATATGCAACTGTGGGTGGAGGTTATGAGATCCGGATGACCCAAGGACTACACCTTATTGAAGGAAGAATCACAAAAGCTCAGATGATGTTAACAGCTGAATAGAATCATCGTTATGGCCCTGGCAAGAGAGTTCTCTCTGCCTGATTGAGAGTCAGCTATAATAAGGTGCATTGTTGAAATTAAAAAGGTTTTTGTCACAATTTGGAAAATCACAAAAGTTCATTCTAGAAGGAAGATAAGAATGAGCATAAATTCAAAGAAGCTCGTGGGAGATTGTAGATTAGCACAACCTTTTACATTGTGATTATTGCGGGAAAATCTTGAAAGGTTTCATAACAGCCAACCCAATCATTTCAAGGAGGAGCTTAAATCAACCCAACATAAATTTTAAATTTGTGTATTATTTTTCCAAAACATCTCTATTGCTTCTCCCTCACCTAAATACTACTTCAATTTCTAAGATAGGGTACAATACCCCAAATTTAGCACGAAAACTTTAGTGTTAGGGTACAATACCCCAAATTTAGCACGAAAACTTTAGTGTTAAATAACTGGTTAAACAATTTTAAATGTTTCCTCTATTTAAGCATTTCATTTTCCCTCGTTTCCTTTAATATTGGAGATGTTGTGAGGTTTGAGGACAGTTGCATTTGAATAGCCATCTCTAATGCAAATGAAATCATATTCATATTCAATAGCTAGGCAGAGGAACTAAATGGGCAAGTAAAAGTTAGTCCAAGGGGTGTGGTGTAATGGTGGTAATGGGGGAACTGATAACCACCCAACCCAGGTTTGAATCAGCAATCCGTAATTCAAATGGACATGTGGTGAATTTGTAGCGTTATTATAGTAGCCATGTTCCTAAAAGTTTTTTAAAAAACAGCAATTTAAGAAAGCATGAAATTTGTTTGAGAAAAAAGAATTTAAGGAAAAACAAAAAAAATGAAATTTAAGATTCTTCTCAAGTTGTTTCCTCTTTAAAAAGGGATTATTTTAAAGAATATAGACTAACAATGTGAGTTGTTTTCAGTCTCGAAGTTTTTCTTTCTTTCTTAAAGGGTAAATTTGAACCTAACACAGGTTTGCAATTCTTAAGGTCGTAAAAGCACCATAACATCATAATTGGCATAAAGGGGCACCATAACATCACCCACACACTATAATAAAGGAGCACCATAACATCACCCGCATTTCATGAAGCAAAAAGAAAAAAAAAAAGTTAACAGAAAACAAACCAGATTAGGCTTGAAAATATTGTGAACGACAGAAGCTCCAGTGAGAAGGGAAACAATAACCACCACAAATGACAAGGCTAAAGAAGGCGTTCCAGTCGGTGGTATTCCCCCAAACCTTTGGTTTGTTCTACTCATTTTATACCATGTATATGCTTCGGTGCTTAAACTCTAACCCTAAAAGCCAAACCCTAAACCCTGCTTTTGAATCTTTGATTCCAATGGTTAAGGCAAGCAGAACACACCAATATTGCCTACAATGAGGTTGTAGCTTAAATCTTTGAATTGCGAAGTCTTCAGTTTAAATCGTGTACAATTAATTAGACGACTCGAACCTACGCTTGAGATTTACTATTGGAACTACCCTTATATTATTAATAATAGAAGAGAGTTACATTAGCAAGGGCCACCGCAAAACTACCCAGACCCGGGCATAGGCCCAAAACAAGTGGAAAAAGTAAAAGGTGCAGACAGATTCCCCAAACCCGAGGAAGTTATAAATGAGCTTGGGCTTTATGATTGCATGGAAAACTTTGATAAATCGCTGGTTTTTAAAAGCATAATAAAATTTGGGGATTTTGTTTGCACATTTCCCTTGCCCTACTAGGTTTTTTTTAATTTCAGCTAATAAAGATTTTGCCCGTGTTTGGGGCAACTTAAATGAACGAGGCTATCCTTTTCTAGCTGCGCAACTCAATGAGAAGGGCAAGGTATTGGAATGACCTGAAATACAAAGCCTCAACAAAAAACAGTAGAACAAAATACTTGTGAATCTAACTCAACAACACCATGCCAATTAGGAATCTAGGATTTACGACGGCACCACTTTTAATGTTTATGGATATGCATCTAAGCTTCCCCAAACTTTTATAAAGGCTTGCAACGGTGACAAAGATTCAGTTCTGAAATTCATCGACACCTCTTTCCCTTCCAAGATACTTTTAATTTCTGGCAGAAGTTTAGTAAACTTTTTTCCCCTTTTGTGGTCTCTACACACACTGGAACAGGATTCTTCTTGCTGTTCCCAATTTGGAAAAAGCATGCCCTTACTATCTCCGGGATTTTTGGGAAACTGTGTGGGAATGGTCTGCAATGGCCATGGCTGGCTGTGCAGGTAAGTCAACCCTTACAAGTGAAAGGTGGAATTGACATGAGAAATCCACTTCAATTAGTTTTAAGATGTTTTTTTTAACATATTTGACATCAGCAATCTGCTTCAGTTTAGTTTTTCAATATTTATTGTGCCACTGAAATGTAATTTTGATACTAACAATTTGCTTCAGTTTAGTTCCTGAATACAGTTTGAACTGCTGAAATGTAGTTTTGTCATTAACAATTTGCGTCAGTTTAGTTTATCAATAATTTTTGAATCCCCATCAATAAAAGAATATGTGAAAATCACCAACCCATCTAGTTGATCTCTTTGTATATTACTTGAAATATCCCACGGCTGGTGACGTTATGTTTATGTGTGTGTGTCCCAGCTAATACATACTTACAAGAAGGTAAAATGCTCTGAATGTGTTCTCCCTATGATCCAAGCATGGATGCTGTCAATGCAAGGGTTCATGAGATGCCGGGTGAGGTTGAAATTTTGAGTAAGTTTCATCATACCATCCACAAACAGGACACGCTTCAGATGCAAGGTCATTGGCCAAGCAACAAAAGGAGAAAGTCAGGTGAGTAAAAATTTAAAAAACTGAAATATCGTAGTAGAAAAGAAATTGAGTTTAATGCCAATGCATGTAGTTGAAGCTATATAATCCTCCTTTAAAGCTGCCCCTGAATCTCTACAGCGCTACAAAAAGAGAGAAATGCGCTTCAAATTAATAATCAATTGGTTAGATAAAAAGTAGAAATACAAGCAAAACAAACTAGCTGATGGAGACCAAAAAGACTATTAAATGGTACAGAGAAAAATATGACCCATTGAAAGGACTGCTGAAACAATTTTCAGAAATGAAGTACGATTGATCTCAATAATTGCTGATATATATTTGTTCACTATTGGCTCACACACGATCTCAATAATTTACATTTCTCTACTCTATGAATGAATATACTTGCATTAGTATTCACATTAAGATTGAAAGATATACTCTGTTATGAGCTCCATGGTACAAAATATGTGTTTTAGGTAGGCATGTGTTAAAGCTTACTTGTCTTTTTCTATTATGCTGCAGTTGAATTTTATGTGAATGTAAGTTTGAAATCCTGTCCTAAATTTTATATATGTGGAACTACAGGTTACATGTGGGCACATTTTTGGCAGGTTGTATAATCCAAATGGTAAGTGTCAATCCACCCAACATGCCAAATGGAGATGCTTGCAAAGAACAGAGAGCCCCAAAGAGAATATCAATGGCACAATTGCTAGAAACGTGTACTCAAAGTCCACATAATCTTCGGCAACGACATTGAATTAGGGTTTTACGACACATCATTATACGAAAAAGAACCCACACTGCCTCTAACTGAGTACAACAGGGCATGGCATTACATTCATCGGAGCATGACATTCAAAACAACACCCAAACTCTTCCGTCAAACATCAATCACTATTGTTACTAAAACTATCACGTAAACATGATGTAAAAGAGTGATCAAGGGTCCAAAATGCAAAACGTGCATAACAACACCCATGGTAATTGCTGGTTCCAGACGAAGCAAAAATCATTTTGATTAGCGTTTAGTGATAGGTCTCTACAAAGAGTCGATCTGCTAATTTGTGCAAAAGCATTCGAAAAGAACCCGTTAACAAATTGATGGCCTTAGAAAAGCTTGCCAACTAGGTGCGGCAGGGCGGTGCACTACACTCTTAACTGTTGGTTTTCTATATGACTGATCTTTATGAATATTCTAAAATTTTACTTTTAAACTTTTTTCAAACAAAAAAAAAAGATTGTCAATCAACCAGACCATTTCAAGTGCATAATACAAATATATTGTACGTATTTGTTGTGCATTTCACATTTAGATATGCATATTTCAATCAAATGCATTGCCTCCAAAAGGTCAACAGCAAAACAATTTCACACAAGAACCCTTGTAAGAGTAGTAAAACTTTAAACACCAGGTATGATTAAAATGAATGCTTAAATTGTGCAAATAATGATTTTATTAGACAAAGAACAGATTAGGGCTCATTTTTGGTGCCAATGATATATTACAAGAACAAAATGTAAATTTTGATCTACTAATTTTGTCACTTATCTCCTCACTAACGCATGATTTTTGTAAGAATTGAAAAACCATAAACAAGACCTTTTGTAAACAAGATCAGTAAAGTTGCTGTGCAAAATCCTGTTTCTCCAGTAAAAATCAGGTCTCACCAGGCTTGGATCTCGCCAGCATTTCAGCTTTGTGTTCTGTTTTATTTACACTCTCTGGTGGAGGTATGGTCTACATTTTCAAAACGAAATAAATCAGCAACTCAAATCCCTTTTCTTTACATTATTGCAGAAAACCTAGCTTGAAATTTGACATGAACATGTTTGGTAAATAATACTCTTTCAGAGTAAGACAGACCTATGTAACAATAAAGCTACAGGAACAGGGAAAATGCATTGCAACAAAGTGCACAGAAAAGAACACATAATTTCAACATAAATATGGAGAATTGGACAGGAAAACAAACACACAATCAATGAACTATGTCATTTCATCTTTTTCAAAGTTTTGGACCCATTTCCTACATCAACAATATTACATTATCTCCTATAGGATCAAATCATTTTAAGGGTTGATCATAGTCATAAAAGAGCGACTCGACAAGCCAAAGCATCAAAACACAACTCAAGCCTTGGAAAATTTGCCAAAAACTCATCATAATCTCAACCTACTCAAATTTTAAAATTATATATATATAATTTTGAATTCCCCAAGTACCAAGATTTTCTGACCTGAATCTTGCTGAGTTTTGCTCAGTTTCTATTAATTTTTTGCTCAATCAACGTTTTTGCTTCTTGGCTCATTTTTAATGGATTCAAGTTTGACTCGTGAATAATTGCAAGTCAAACCAAAGGCAAGTGACTATTTATTGAATTGACCCATTGAAAGGACTGCTGAAAAAAATTTCAGGAATGAAGCATGATTGATCTCAATAATTGCTGATATATATTTATTCACTATTGGCTCACACACGATCTCAATAATTTACATTTCTCTGCTCCATGAATGAATGTACTTGCATTAGTATTCAAGTTTAGATTGAAAGATATACTCTGTTATGAGCTCCATGGTACAAATATGTGTTATAGGTAGGCATGTGTTAAAGCTTACTTGTCTTTTTCTATTATGCTGCAGTTGAATTTTATGTGAATGCAAGTTTGAAATCCTGTCCTAAATTTTATATATGTGGAACTACAGGTTACATGTGGGCTCTTTTTTGGCAGGTTGTATAATCCATATCAGCAACTTAAATCCCTTTTCTTTACATTATCCCTTTTCTTTACATTATTGAAGAAAACCTAGCTTGAAATTTGACATGAACATGTTTGGTAGAATATAATCTTTCAGAGTAAGACGGTCCTATGTAACAATAAAGCTACAAGAACAGGGAATATGCATTGCAACAAAGTGCACAGAAACGAACACATAATTTCAACATAAATATGAAGAACTGGAAAGGAAAACAAACACACAATCAATGAACTATGTCATTTCATCTTTTTCAAAGTTTTGGACCCATTTCCTACATCAACAATATTACATTATCTCCTATAGGGTCAAATCATTTTAAGGGTTGATCATAGTCATAAAAGTGCGACTCGACAAGCCAAAGCATCAAGACATAACTCAGGCCTTGGAAAATTTGCCAAAACTCATCATAATCTCAACGTATTCAAATTTCATAATTTTCATTTAGTCATTAAAAAAAATCAAAATCATATTTAATTATTTTAATACCAACATCCATACCCCCAAGACCCCTGCAATTTTCCAGGCATTCTGGGGATACATTCCTGCATCCCCGCAGTATGGAAACTTCAAGTAATATAATATCACTTCTTTTTCAGATTTTCCCCTTTTCTAAGTTCTCTCAATACCAGTGTCACATGGGGATGTGTTCCCCCCATTCTAGCAACATCTTAGATGTCTGGGATGTTTCAGGGATTGGTGGATGAGAATGGCATTCCCCGGGCATAAAAAATCTAAAGAAAATGCCAGGGACATTTCCTCAAAGTCGGGGATGTTTCAGGGACGCCATGACATCCCCAATGTCCTTTTTATACTTTTCTTTTTAATTTGTTTTTATTTTTAATATTTAGACATTAATTTTTAATTTAAAATGTATTATAAATATGTTACTAGCCATCCCCAATATCTGGGAACCAGGAGACACAGGCAACTATTCATAAGAGTCAAAACCAGAACTTGTGATTTGGCAAGGTATAATTTTTAAACATGCTTGCAGGCACAGAAGCAAAATATTGAAGTTTGAACAAACTGTAACACTATCTCATGTTCTACGTCTGACTTTCACTTCTAGCAAGCTGCAATGAAACCTTAAAATCTGTCTTTTTATTTTTTGTTAAAAAAACACTTGCATTCGTACTTTTGAACTACAGTCAATCTTATAGCTCTTACCACCACAAGCACCTAGATTTAGCACACAAAACTCGACTAGGTAATATTAACATCACAAAACAGAATGAGCAAATAAAAAGGATGAGAACTTCTCTACCTGTAGATATTATCTATGTTGCCATGAAACGGAAACAGGTACGGGTACAAAATGCAGAAACACCAATTTTCAAAAAACCTTGGGTACAAAACGTTACGGGAAACGTCTGTACAATATATTATAAAAAATATTAATTTATTGCAGTGCCCCTCCATTCCAATCCTCGAGCCGCACACCTGTCAGTTGACAAAACATGTAGAACGACACTTCCTCAGCATCCTTTCAGACCTGTCACTTTCCTTGCAGAATAATAAAAGCACTTCATTTGAGATCCGTAGGCTTTGACCACAGTGAAACCAAGTTAGCATTGTAAATTTAGCAGTATTGGATAGTTTTAGCGATTTGGAGATTGCTAGTCTGTGTTGAACAGAGCTCTTGCCCGTTGTTGTCCCAAATCTTCCCTGCGCACAGGATAAGTCTGTACCCTAGATATCTCCTCATTTTATTTTATACAAAATGATCGATCTGGGTCTGTATTCGCTGATGAAATGGGTTGAATGTCTCTGAGAGGAATTTCTATTGCCACTGTTTTAATTGTTGTATGCAGAGGGGAAGAAGAAGATTGTGGATTAGGAGGAACGCATTATCTGACTGTTGTTTCTGTTTCTTTTGCTTCTATGCTCCTGTGTTGTGTTCACTGTAAATTTTACAGCACCATTCTCATGGCAGACGAAGGATACTTATTTGTTTTCCTGCCACTCTATCTTTTATTTCAAGTAGATTTTGCATCGATTAAGAATTTGAAAGAGCCCCTTTCCTGCTATCCAACATCTATCCAAGAACCGTCTCTTGGTCTTGACCATGTGGGAGCAATGACTGCAGGATGCATTGAAAATGGGTTCGTTGAAAAGGAGTTTTATCTTGCAAGCAGAAGCAAAATATATGGAAGCAAAATGAAAGTACTCCGATGCCGTTGTTTGTTCATTGGAGTTGTTCTTTTCAAATCCATAAAAGTCAGAGCTTGAATCTAGTGGTTTCAACCATGGAATGACATTTGTGATCCCATTATATTTATCCCCTATAGTGTGTCGTCTGGTATATACCCCACACCCATTTATGATGGAGATAAATTTATTTTTGGGTCGAGTTGCTTCTTATACTGTTGTTGCCCTTCATTGCATTCCAAAGCCAGTTGTAGAGATGACGATAATGAAACACCTTTTTCAGCATAATCTCAACCCGTGGCAAAATAAGAATTTTGGAACAGGGTACGAACAATAGAATCTGGTTTTTGGTCAGATGTTGTAGTTACAAGTTCCCTGATAGACATGTATGTAACATGTGGAAGCATTCAGATGGCTCGCCAACTGTTTGACTTATTACATAATGAAAATGCGGTCTCGTGGATCGGGATGACTACTTGAAAGGCACAAAATGGTGTTTTGATGAGGCATGGGTGCACAATGAATGGTTTGGGTTTTCACGTGACTATGTCGCATCATGTGGCAAAAATGGTCGTCTCAACGGAGCACGAGTGTAAACCACCTGGAACCCCTCATAACCGCTTCGTTCATCGTTCCCAGGCATGGTTCATCTCTCCTCATCTCTCATAATTTTTGTTCTTTAGTTTTTCTTTTGCAATGGAATAAAATTTTAAACCGTAGGATTTTCATTCATTTGATTTATATTAAATAAACTTGTTTTAAAACATTAAAACGTTCGATCGTAAGTTACAGAATTTAATATTCCTTGGTAAACAATGAACTTAAACCCTCACTTTGTGATGATCTAGCAAACGTCCCAACCAAACTAGATTTGCTATAATACCTTTTATTGATAGGTTAAGGTTGAGTTCCCGGTAAATATGTTGACCATCTCCTTGTTTAAATAGATAAATTTGTGATTTCCGAAGACTCGCAAAGTGAACTTCGTAACTTCGGAAAGTGGATGTTAAGCTTCATTCATGTACCTTGTTATATGAGGAGTCACCTTAGTCTTTGGATCGACCCCGAATGATCATTTGTGATCTTTTGACACCCTTCTAGGAACAATGTTTCACCGTTTTGTAGTTGTAGGAAGCTACTAAAACTGAAAAGTTGGCTTTCGTTTTGAACTGCCATTTGAACCCTGAGCACCAAAATGCTTATCTGCCTTCGCAAGCCTCTAGTGTTTTTACTAGACAATTGCAAGGAACCTTCAGTTTGGGAAAAAACACTCTTCTTGATAGTTTGGCAAAGGCTTTTTGTACGCCTCCAATCACAGTTTGACTAGGTCAAACTGGACCAATTACGACCAATGGCTCCGAAAAGCATGTCACCGTTTGAAAACCGCTTTCTAATACTCAATTTCGTCGACTCTGATGAATTATCCATATATGGGGGAACTTGTAGGAAATTTATCGTGGCACATTTCTCCATCGAATGTTAGTTTTGGACTTGGTTTTCTAAGCCCTTGAGCTAACTTTTAATCGTTTGCAACTAAGCCGATTACGACTAATGGCCTCAGAGAACTAAACGCCAATCGTAAACCATTCGCCAGTTCTGAAAGCCCATGCTTATTTTGGTTAACTCCTCCTCCTTTTCCTTTGCTAGTACTTAAAATGAATTTTTTACATGCTTCAGGCACTCAAAATTTTCTGGGTATGGCTTCATCAGATAGATAATTTTTTCACCTTTCCAGAAAGGTAAAGAAGTCATTCTAACTCCTTGTATTTTTTGAGTTATGGCTCGGCGGAGTTAACAGTGAAAATTTTCCCTGGGCGGGCCCGCAAAGGTAAGGAGGAAAATTTTCCAGGGAGTCTCGGGCCGGCAGGAGCGGAGAAGGAAAATTTTTCCAAGGAAATTGGTGGGTTGGCAGAGGCATGGAGATAAATTTGGCACTTAGCCCTTTTGGGGAAAAAAGGCACAAAGAAAAATTTTGGCCCGCAGGCCCGACAAAGGAAAGGAAGCCGGACTCGCGGGGCCAGGGAGAAAATTTGGCACTTAGCCTTTTTGGCTAAAAAATTAAAGTCAAAAATTGGCCCATGGCCTTTGAAAGGGAAAGGAAAAAACTTAAGGCCCACAACCAATGAAATGATGCCACGTGTCCTTGGACCGACGGGGTCGTGGAGAATTTTGGGAAAAGTTTCCATTTTTGTGAAAAGGGGCAAAATGTTGTTTTGAAGCCGTGGATCAACTAGAAGGTGCCATGTGTCATCGGAGGAGCAGGGCATGGAGAGTTTTTGGGAAATTTTCCCAATTTGAAAAAAGAGGGAAAAAATCAGGATTTTGCCCCGCGAACCCCAATTTTTGCCCTAATTTTGCCATTTTTTGCCCTAAATTTTCAAAAGGTCATATCTTTCGATCCAGTGGTCAAAATTCATCAAATTTGGTACCATTGGAAAGCTATCAATGCCCTCTACACCATGGAAGCTTAAATTTTGAGTTTTAGGCAAATTTGGAGGGAGAAATTGAAGAAATGTCTCTGGCATGGGAAAAAATGTAGAACCGACCCCCAACCACCAAAATTGATGAAGTATGGCATCTGTTTCTTCTCCAGCATGGCCGAATGCATCGAAAAATGGATTTGTGAGGGTGCCCTTGCTGTTTTAATGAATCTTGTCAGTGGTTGGAGATGTCGAATCAATTTTCCCACATTTTTTCACCTTTCTTCATTCTGCTTCATCGTTAAAAGCCAGTTTTGGCTCATTTTGTAAGGGTTGGACGTCCTTGCTCTTGCAAGCTCTTCTTTTCTCCTTAGCAGGTGGATTTGAAGGAGTTTCAGACCTCCCATATGGAATAGCATCATTTTTTTGCCTCTCTTGCTATTGTAATGTATCATATCAAATCTAGAACTGACAATGCATGTTCTGTGAATGAGTTTTCAATCCTCTCTTGTGTTGGTTTGTTTCCTTCTGATCTTTCATTGCATTTTGGAAATTTGTGCATGTTTTGATGTTGCATCCTCATGATCTGTGTCTATTTTTACAAAACAAGAAGTTCAACACTCCTTTGGTGTATCACCATTCTGTTTTTGCTTAGTTTTGTTTCCATTTCCATGTTTTCTCTCAACCCTGTCTCCTTGGTAGTTTTAGAGTAGGAATTTTGAATCAGAACCTCTACAAAAATTACATGCATACACCTAAATAGAGGAGTAAGAACCAACTTCAATCTGGAGAGTTTTCCCAATTTGCAAAGGTCCCACACTTAGGGAAAACTCCATGTTGTGCATTCACACCAAATTGACCATTTGTCTACAGCAGATCTGAGGGTCGATTTGGGGGTGCTGTGTCTGCAATTTGCACTAACACTGGGGTTAGTTTTGGTCATGCCCATATCTTACACCACTGTGTGGGACCTCGGTGGGACCAAGAGGTCTTCCACTTCATTTTTTGCAGGTTGATGTGTTCCTGTTTAAAATTTCAGCCTTTGGAGGCACTTGCAAACACATCTGGTGACTCCATCTGATCAACAACCCATCTCTGAAGTTGCAGACCTTCTTTCCATTCATTTTTCATTCCATTTTTCATTCCATCTCTTCATTCTTCTTTCATTCCATGAAGTTGTGCAATCATGACTTCATTTCCCTCATGGAATTTGCATTTACAACAGCAACAATGTTTCCCACCTCCAACATGTTTTTCAAATCCTCCAGATCAACATTTTGATCAAATTCAAAACCAATATGCATACCCATATGAGCAATGCCAAAATCAGTTTGGCTATGAAGCATGTCAAGCACAAGGGTACACAGATTGTGAGGGCAGTCAAGAAGAAAATGCAGATTTGTTGGAGAAGATCCAAAAGATGGAGGCAAACATGGTGCAATCCAGGGCTCAAGCACAAATGAAAGCATTTGGAATCGGTTGTAGGGCACCTTGTCCATGGGTGGGACCTTTTCCAAGGCATTATAGCCCGCAAGAGAAACTTGACTTCATTGTTGCAATGCTGCCATTGCTTGCAAAGTGGACTGAAGGAATAGAGGTGTATGAGAGGAGTATTCAACAACCTTGTCAATGGGTAAGCACACCATCTCATGCTTTTTCTTTTCCTCTTTCCCAATCTGTTTTATCTCAGCAGTGTCAAGTTTTAAGCTTCCCATCTGCTGTCCCAAAAGTTAATTCCATTTCTCCATCTCCTAGTCTTCATCCCACCTCAATTTCTTCTACTCCTTTTCCATTCCAAACAGCCATTCCCTCCAAAAAAACAAGAGTTTCTACCTCCTCCACCACCACAAAAAATTACAAAATCAGTTGAGTTACAACCCACCCCTCCTCTTGCATTCCCAAATCCATGTTGGGAAGATAAAAATCAGAATGCCAGTCAAGGAAAACATCAAAAGAAGAAGAGCCAAACAAGGATGAAAAGATCAAAAGTTTGAAGAGTTGGGCTCTTAAATTCGGGATTACAAAAACCCCCTTGATGGTGAAGCCAAAAAAGGAAGTTGGAGTTGGAGAACAAGTGGTGGACAAGGCTGATTTTTTAACAGCAGTTGAGGAAGAAAAACCAGCTCCAAATCCCATTTTTGAGGAGCAAATGGATGAGATCAAGTCAGTGGTTTGAAGCCATTGGATGAAGGAAGCATTATTGATGAATTTTTGCTTTCATTTGAAGGGGCTGATTTGATTGATGAAGCCATTATGGAGGTGAACAAAACAGGTCCAAAGGCATTGAATTATGAGCAAGATGCACAAGAAACTTCATGTTTCTCTCCCACTTCATCTCTCCAAAAATCTGATTTTTTGGATGAGTTCGAATTGCCAAGTTTCATGTTTGAAAATGAAGCTAAACATGGTGAAAGAAATGCAGATTTGAAGGTCACCATGCAAGAGGAAGAGACTTTGTTGCAGCAGGACATTGAAGAGTTTGATTGCTTATCAGACTTAGAAGAATGTTTGGATGAGGAGCCAACTGAAATTACAACATTCTCTTCTCCACCATTCATTCTTTAACATCAAGAGCCTGCTGCCACGAAGGAGAACATTGAAGAACAACAACTTGCATTTTGTAACAGCCTTTTGGAACCAAGATTGGAAGATTTAAATCTTCCATGTGCTTCATGGGAAAAGGAAGGGGAAGAGCAAGAGATTTCATCATCTCTTCCACATCATCAATCCAAGAAGGTCCACAAGAAGACTCCATTTTTGGAGTTGAATTTCAGAGAAATGGGCACATCCAAAGGATCAGACCATGCCCAATCAGGTACTTGGCTTCATTGGAGCCAAAGGAGAAGCCAAAACCAGTCATGCCTACTTCAGGGCATGAGGATGAGCATCAAAGTACCAAGGGTCACCATCAATACCTCCAGGAGTCCAATGCAGGTCAGCTTAAGGAGGTATTTTCCATTAATGTTGATACCTTGATGATTTGGGTGGAGGACCAGCTTATGGTTAGTTTTTCACTCATACAACCAGCCATGTTCAGTTTCAAATCAGTTGCATGGCTGCCATTTTTGAGGAAGGGAAGCTATTTCTCCCAACCAGTTGCAGGCTTTGTTTAAGCTCCCTTTGCTCTTGCTTAGAGTAGTGTAGGTAGGTTTGTTTTCAGAAAAAGAAGTGCTTTGCACACTCTGCATATCCCACTTGGGGTATGTATGATTTTCATGTTTGTACATAGTTTTTGTGGTGCTGGTTTTTTGCTCTTGCACAGTGCATTGTCTTGGCATTTGGTCACAACCGGTTTCAGTTTCAGTGGTTTCCAAGAGGCTTAAAAGGGAAGTTTTCAAGTAGAGGATCAGTTTGCAGGCTATCTATCATGACTCCATGCCCAATGGATGCTTCAAGGCAGCTGGTCTTTTCATCTAGCAGGTAGATGACCCCTCTGAGTCACCAGAATTGTTATCCAAAATAAGCCCATGCTTATTTTTGGCTAACTCCTCCTCCTTTTCCTTTGCTGGTACTTAAAATGAATTTTTTTGCATGCTTTAGGGACTCAAAATTTTTTGGGTATGTTTTCATCAGATAGATAATTTTTTCACCTTTCCAGAAAGGTAAAGAAGTCATCCTAACTCCTTGTATTTTTTGAGTTATGGCTCGATGGAGTTAACAGTGAAAATTTTCCCTGGGCGGGCCCGCGGAGGTAAGGAGGAAAATTTTCCAGGGAGTCTTGGGCCGGCGGAGGAGGAGAAGGAAAATTTTCCAAGGAAATTGGTGGGTTGGTGGAGACAAGGAGAAAATTTGGGCACTTAGCCCTTTTTGTGGAAAAAAGGCACAAAGGAAATTTTGGCCCGCAGGCCCGATGAAGGAAGTGGACTTGCGGGGCCAGGGAGAAATTTTTGACACTTAGCCTCTTTGGCTAAAAAACTCAAAGTCAAAAATCAGCCCGTGGATCCGACAAAGGGAAAGGAAAAGAGATTGCTTAAGGCCCGCAGCCAATGAAATGATGCCACGTGTCCTTGGACCGGTGGGGTTGCGGAGAATTTTGGGAAAAGTTTCCATTTTTGCGAAAAGAGGCAAAATGTTATTTTGAAGCCGTGGATCAACCAGAGGGTGCCATGTGTCATCGGAGGAGTGGGGCATGGAGATTTTTATGAAATTTTCCCAATTTGAAAAAAGAGGGAAAAAATTAGGATTTGACCCCGCGACCCGTTTTTTGACCATTTTTGCCCTTAATTTTGGCCCAAATTTCAAAAGGTCATATCTTTCGATCCAGTGGTCTCAATTCATCAAATTTGGTACCATTGGAAAGCTATCAATGCCCTCTACACATGGAAGATTCAATTTTGAGTTTTGGTCAAATTTGGAGGGAGAAAATTGAAGAAATGTCTCTGGCACGGGAAAAAATGTAGAACCGACCCCCAACCACCAAAATTGATGAAGTATGGCATCTGTTTCTTCTCCAGCATGGCCGAATGCATCAAAAAATGGATTTGTGAGGGTGCCCTTGCTGTTTTAATGAATCTTGTTGGTGGTTGGAGATGTCGAATCAATTTTCCCACATTTTTTCACCTTTCTTCATTCTGCTTCATCGTTAAAAGCCAATTTTGGCTCATTTTGTAATGGTTGAACATTTCTTGCTCTTGCAAGCTCTTCTTTTCTCCTTAGCAGGTGGATTTGAAGGAGTTTCAGACCTCCCATGATGGATTGTAACATGTTTTTTTCCTCCTTGCTATTGTAATGTATCGTATCAAATCTGGAACTGATAATGCATGCTCTGTGAATGAGTTTTCAATCCTCTCTTGTGTTGTTTTGTTTCCTTCTGATCTTTCATTGCATTTTGGAAATTTGTGCATGTTTTGATGCTGCATCCTCATGATCTGTGTCTATTTTTGCAAAACAAGAAGTTCAACACTCCTTTGGTGTATCACCATTTCTGTTTTTGCTTAGTTTTGTTTCCATTTCCATGTTTTCTCTCAACCCTGTCTCCTTGGTAGTTTTAGAGTAGGAATTTTGAATCAGAACCTCTGCAAAAATTGCATGCATACACCTAAACAGAGGAGTAAGAACCAACTTCAATCTGGAGAGTTTTCCCAATTTGCAAGGTCCCACACTTAGGGAAAACTCCATGTTGTGCATTCACACCAAATTGACCATTTGTCTAATAGCAGATCTGAGGGTCGATTTGGGGGTGCTGTGAACGGAACAACGTGGATGTGATTCATTGTATATTGTTAGAATTTATGAGTGTTAATAGAAGGAAATTTTTATGTATTGTTATGTTACAGTAAAGTTAGTTATTGAAATTTGGCAATATGAATGAGATGTTAGTTTTAGGGGTGCTTTCGAAAATGTGCGTGTAACTAAAGGTGTTCTTTTGATTCATATTTACATATGGGAAAAAGAGGGTTGGATATATATGTGTTAAATGAAATTGTGGAGGAAATTTCAACATTTGCGAAGTATGAAAAGGGTTATAATTAAAGTTCTATAATATTTTAGATGTCTGGGTTTAAAGGGATGTTCATCGACACATGAGTGTTATTTTGATCCTCAAATTTTGTATTATAAAAGTTGGATATGTATGTTAAATTAATTTGGATTTAAAATATTGTAGTGCATTTACAGTGTTCAATAGACGATTAATTAATTAATGTGTTGTATTCTTACCTCGTAAATGTAATAAAGAGATCTAAACGAAACACTCAACCCTAGAATAAGACTCGTGTATAACTTACCTTTCTTGCGTGAATCCTTTTAGTGTGGAAAACTAAAACCTTACGATAATCTTCAATCGCTACACTCGATGTCACCTTCTAGCTTAAGTAAATAAGATCCCTAGTTTGAATTATCATCATAGTCGGTATGTTTAGCGACATCGTCGTAAACCTGACGGTTATGAGCGACATGGTCAAACTATTTGTGGTGTAAGCAGAGTAAACATTTCCTTAAGATCCTAGTGGATTGCCTTATCTTACAAAGTTAGATCTAGAAATCAACTTCATGATCAAAATGAATTTCTTGTGGGATCCAGACGACACAAATGGAACTAGTGAAATAGTTGTGCTATGACTTAAACTCTGGTTAATGATCCTTTTAGTTCCTCGCAGATAAATGTGTTACCTTGGTTACTAACAACATATCACCTTGGTCTTTCATGAAGGTTGTTTAGCATAAATATGTACTCTCACCTTAAACTCATATATAGTTGGGGTGTAGATCCTTACATGCAATTGGAATTAAAATAAACCTTGGCTAATTAAGGGGTTAATTTGTGGGTAGAAAATGGTAAGTAACTCCTTACAAACAAAATTGATTAGAATTATGTTGAATTTAGACAATCCAAGGAACAACAAATTTCATCTCGTAATCCCTTATTATTCCCATTTATGATATTAAGAATAAAAAAAATTCACACGCAAAATATTGAAATGCAAAAGCATGGGATCTTACCTAGAACACAAATCACTTGTGGGTCATGTGTAGTTTATAATTCCTCCAACCATGTACTTAAGCAAGATATTAGACATGTTGGTACCCAAACTAATTCTCCCTCAGAAGCTGAGTAGCATCACAGGTCAAGAAGAAAGCTTAGAGGCAAGCAGAGCATGTAACGTGTCTTTTTGTAGGTGGGGATGATATGCAACTTGCTCTTTGTTACTCAGTTGTGGAGAAATGGGTAGCACCTGCAAGAGAATTTGACCTATGGCCTCACTACTTTATGGTTGTGCCTTTCAACCAGGGTAAGAGGACCATTTTGTGGCCTATTGTTTATTGAGGAGATGGATATGTCCTTCCTTGTGAAGTATTAAGAAGACCTTGAAGAAAATATGATCAATGAAACAAAACCTAACTCTCACGAGTTGTTACTCTAGATAATGGAGATATTTTCTAGGAAAGGTTCAGGCCACTAAAGACAATGAAAACTTGATTGTCTCTACATGCTTTAGTAGTAAAAATTATGCATTTATATACACACATAACAAACAAGGGTAGTATGGGTATGATTAATTGTTTTTTAATGTATTTTGGTGGGAGGTGAAGTAGGATAAAGTTGATTATACCAAATCTTTGAGAACTTTTACAAAAATGGAAAGCTCCAATAGTAGAATGCTTTCAGAGTAGCTAGGGTGTTCCTTTAACTAGAATATGTGCTCCATTGAATGGAGGCCCAGATCAACACTCTTCACACAAACTTCAAGGATTCCAAATGAAGGCTCAAATTGGAAAGCTCAACTGAACATTATCAATCTCTGCTTCATCATGCCTAAGATATCCTCAAAGGCTAACAATAATCTTATAGTCATGCTAGGAGTCACACTTATTTAAAATTTATTTATTTCACTATCAAATGAAAGCTCTTATGATAAATGAAATTGTAAATTCCACCAAACTATCACAAGGATAAGATACTTGTGTGATTCACATAGATTTCAATGTAAGAATGCAAAATGAACAAGAAAAACTACTTGCATCCATTCAGAAATGAAGAAAACACAAATTTTGCCCAAGAATAACATAGATTAACTCAAGTTTGGTTAAATTTATCAGTAGGGGAAAGTTTCTTGAACAATATTAGATCTTGTCAATGGTTGTACACTCACAACCACCTTGACATGATCAAATTTAACACAAAAGAGATAAAAAAGTTTCTTCAGAAAGTTTCTCAGAAACACAAGCTCTATCAATATTTTGTCTTAGGAAATCTGAATCTGAATCCTAATACTTATACGTTCGCAAAATCCCAACCATTTACATGAAAAATTTGTGTCATTTATAAAATTTACAATAGAGCCCCTTTTCCCCCCAAAAATCCCGACATTGAGTGCTACCAGTGCTCACTATGCTCTTGATCATGATTCCCAGAATCAAATCTCTAAAAATTTGTCAGGTGCTCATGGGGTAGATCTCTTAGAAAATATCATCATTCAACTCCTTCATCTGGTATAACACTCCTCCTGAACCTCACAAACCACTTCCACCCCTAATCTATCAAATTTGGTTCCTTGCATCCTCAGGAGACGAAAAATAGAAAATCAGAATGAGCCTAGTTGTTAGATGATTTTAATGGTGAAAGACATCTCCAGATCTCCCCCACGAAACTTAGATATAAAAATTAACTCTCCTCTCTATTTACTTTTTAGTTACTTTTTAGTAAAATGGGGGGAAAATAAGATTCAGATCTCACAAAACTTGTCATCTGATATTATATTTTTAATTCGGGTTGTCCACGTGGAAGATTCAATTTTAAAATAGGCCTAGGGGTTTCCTTTGCACTTTTTACAGGACCTCTTTAGAAGATATGGGGGAAAAAAATTCTATTTTTCTCCACACCTCTGCCCTTGAGAAATGATCACCTAATTCACGTGTCCCAAGGTGGGTCTTCAATTTTGAAAGGAACTATGACTAAATTATTACCATTTCACCTCCTTTCTGGAAAAAGGGAAAATTTTCCAAATTTTTCGCACAGCTCCGCCCTTGAAAAATGGTCCTGAAACGTGTCCTAATGTGGGGTCCCAGCGGAACCATGCTTCCTTTTTCACTTTTAACTCTTTTCTCCCAAAAGGAAATTTTTCCAAATTTCCCCAAAGAGTCCACACCTCCGCTATTAACTAGAGTAAGCTTTGACCTTTTCTTTATCAGGCTCGTGCGCCATTTTGATGTTTTTAGTCATTTGAATCATCAAGGGTCAAAAGGGTAATCCAAATTTCCCCCAATGGTCTGCCTCCCTACCTTTTGAAATTTTCAACGCCAACTTTAACCTTCTTCTTGTTGGGTTCGCAGGCCATTTTGAGATTTTAGATCCTTTTTAGGACAAGAGGCAAAAAATTCCAAGTTGCCTCTAATGGTCTACTTCCTTTCCTTTTGACATTTTCAAACTACTTTACGTGTCACAATGGCACGCATCTTGAGATGTTCCCCAAAATTTGAGACCTTGCAAAGATTCCAAGTGTGGGCTTGCCATGTGTCTAGCGTAGAAAAATTTATCGGAAAGTTTGAAGCTCAACGTAAGGTGCCATGTGTCATGCTACGAGGCAGTTTCCTCTGGCCATTTGAAAATTCCAAGAAAAAGTACAAAGTGAGCAGACGTGTCTAGCCTAGAAAAATGTTATCTAAAGGCTTGAAGTCATTGTCCATCATGCTAGCACTTCTTTGGCCGCCGGTGTCCTCAATTGAAAAAGTGCAATTAGGATCCTAAGCTAAGTGTCGAGCGCAACTGGAAAGACCTGGTGGAAACCTCCAAGAGGCCTCTAAGTGTTCTTCCACATGTCCCAAATCTCCCAAAACTTTTTGAAAAAGGACTAAGTATGGGAATACCTGGCGGAAACCTCCATGTGTCTCCCTGGCGTAATTTCAAAGAGTGCAAGCTCACCACATGTCCTTATCCCACAAAACTATATTAGTTGCATAAAATTTGTCTAAGTCTGGGAAAAGCAGCGGAAAATTCCACGTGTCCTCCCGGTGCTACTCCAAGGACAAACCAAAAAGTAAATCTTCAAATGAGTTTCGTTCCTCCACATGGGAAAACTTCTAAGTTGAAGCAATTCATAAAATTTCTGAAGTATCCACCTGAGCTGCATCTAACCAAAAGAGGCCACATTCCCTTTTGATGCACAGTTTAAGATGTAAATTTGACCACCTGGGATCTAACCAAAAGAGATTCCCGTCAAACTGTAGAGATTCCCGTAGAAAAATTAACATTTGAGCCCGAATATCAAATTTTCTCTAAGTACAGAGAATTCAAAAATGTTACAAGGCTCAAATATGCTCTTTAGAGCTACATCCATTCATTTTTCATCAAGTATTTGGGGAAAAAATTATAAAGGAAGCAAATCTTGACTGTGGAAAATGGAAAGAACGAGAAATCCTAAGTTTTTTGAATGAACGAAGAATGAGAGACCCAAATTACAGACCACCTTATAAGATCAGAGAAACAAGGAGACAAATATGTACCCGTACGTGATCATCGGCTCAAGGAAATGTTATATATGGCAAAAAAAAGGGAAGTAGAGACTTCCAAGGCACAGCACAGGGGGATAAAATATGACAGAGGCTGTAGAAGGAAAGATTTCAAAGGCAAAATGGGGCGAGACTATTTTGAGGACCAACAAGATAGATACATCCATAACTCCTTTTGTTATAAAGCATTGCTAATAATGAGACCATAATGTGATGTAAGAGTAAACCATACAAGAATGAAACGAGATTTGAGGTTAGGAATAATGTCATTCTTGGAGTCTTTAAAATGCATTTAGACATTTCCTTATGTTAAAAAGAATATGAATTGCCTTCGTGAGATCAACTTGAACAAAACAAAATATATTTATAAATCTAAATAAAATTTCTTGACTTAGAAATGTTGAATGGATTGAACAATTTATCAAACTATATTAACTATGGTAGGGAAATAAAGATACTGTGATAATTTTTTTTTTGGAAAAATGTATCTTGAATCTAAATCTGCCTCAAATCCTAAGATTTCTATCTTGACATCAGGTTAGATTAAATATTGTAGTAAGGGTAAAATTTAAACATTTAATGAACATTTGATAAATATAAGCTTAACCTATGAATGGGAAACTTAAGAACTTTGTATGTAATTTGAAATATGCCAAATAATTATGTAAGTTATGGAGATTGTTGTAAGAGATAGAGAGCCAACTTAAAAGGTTGAACTGTAAGTTGAATGTGAAATGAATTAAAGAATATTTAGGTTGAAAAAGGATAAAATTATCCTTTCTTAATAATGTTCTTGGAATTTTAATCGTAACTAAGATGTAATCATGGTAATGATGTGTTGTGGGTTTTCCAAACCTTGAGTCTTGTTCTTGTGGTTGGGTCATTGCTAGCATTCGTTCATTTAGGAAAGTGTTGGATCGACATGTATATGGTGTTGTCACATATGTATGTGAGTCTATGAGTTATGTAAGTGTCTTGTGATCTATTGAGTTTCTCTTCTTGGAGCCCTTTTGGTGCTGTGTAGTAAGCAACGTAAGTCAAAAAATTATCCTAGTATATTCATTGTTGTATTTGTGGGGGTAAAATGTGGTCGTTACATTTGATATCAGAGTAGAGGTTCATGCTCTCAAACCTCTAGGACAGATTGGAGTAGTGATAATTTTGCACTGTGGTGGTGGATATTGGAAGAGTGATGTAAGATATGTTATAATGTGAACAACGTTATAATTGTGACATTACGAACGCACATCTTGTGTATGTCACTTAGTATGTAATTGTTATCATGTTTATATGCTTGTGATGAGAGTATTCATTCTCCTTTTTGTGAATTCAATGGAGAGTTAACTTGTGATGTGTTGCCTTGGTATGTGTGAAAATAATGTTGTTGTGAATTGCGGCATGTGGGAGTTTCTTGTTATTTTGTGGTATGTAGGTGTGTTGATGTGTTTCATGACATAATTGGTGTATAGTGAATTGCATTGTATCGTGATGTTTCCATCATGTTTTGATGAGTTGTGTGTGTCACCATGTTATATAATAATTAATTTTATATTGTAATGTTACTCGCTATATTCATCATACATATTATTTGTGAATTATGTGATGGTTCGTGTCATTATTCAGGGACATATGGTGAATGTATGATCCCTATTGTATAGTTCTTACACTTCACATGCATTATGTTGTAATGTCGATACATTAAAACCCATGAAAGTGATGCTTGTGTTATACCTTGTATATATACCATGTGTAAGATGCTATGGTTAATGCGTGTGCACAACCATTCTGTTAGTGATGTAGTTATGTGTTATGTTGTGAACCCTACACTAATTGACCCTAAGGAAAATTGGTAAAAGTGTATGTTTGGAGTGAGGAAACGTGTACCATTTCCTAGTCACTTGAGCCAAGTACAAAATAGGAAGTGGAGTCTTATATAGGCTAAAAACCCACTTTTGTTCATTTGGTATGTATGGCACTTGCTCAATGGGTGCCATGTATATTTTGTTTCATGGACACCTTAAGATCAGTAGATGGTGAATCATACTCCTTTCTCTCTCCCTGTATGATTATTGTATAGATTCAATGTAAGTTTAGTTATGACTATGTCGAGCCTTGTCGAAGTGGTGGCAGGATGATTTAGACAGAGATGATGATAATTGTATTATTTGATATGTTATTTAAAGAGCTGAGTCTCAATGTCCAAGTGCCAACAACTCGTTGAGTACCCCTTTGGTGGTCGTATAAGGCCATATAGTTATTGTGATGTGCTATTTCACTATATGTATTTTATTCATAAATTGAACACTTATCTCTATTCTTGTCTAGAACCAAAAAATTTTCTTGATTGACGTATTCTTATATTTTGGGCATTTTATTTGGTTGTTGCACTAACATGCATATTTTTTCACTAACCATAGCTAATTAGGCATTTTATTTTCGTTAGTTTTAGATTTGCGTATCATATTTTAAAAGTTTTTTAGCCTATGCCCAAGGCCTTGGAGTTTTTGCCACTTGGCATTTTAAATTGATTAGTTATTCTTGTTTCTAATGTCGTAATAGTGTTGGAATTGGGTCATGGGATTCACCATGGAGTGGTGGAACCTGATGGACCCGCTTCATCGTATAGGGGCTACGCCCAAAGGAGTTATATATAACTAGCGTGAGTTAGTTGAACCATGAGTTATTATGTCACTTGGGTTATAGGTGCCTAGGCTCTATGCTTCCCAGGGACATAAGATGACCCGACCTCATTAAATCGAGAAAGTGAAATGAGGCTCTACTGGTTGAGTGATCCGATATTATTTATGGCACTCTATGCTTGAGGGACCCGGCATTCTCGATGGCACTCTACGGTTGAGTGACATAAGATATTCTTGATGGGGCTTTATGGAATTGAGAGACCCGGCTTGGTGTTGGTACTATGATTGATGCTCTTGGGAGGTGTATGGTGTTGTCCCTGGTGATTCTTTGGGAGGTATATTTATTTGTTTTCTGATGCTTTTGGAGGTATATGGATTTTTTTTCGTGATCTTTCTAGAGGCGTATGGAGTTGGTGTTATGAGTTATGCGTACTCTTGCGAGTCTTGTTACACATTGTTATGATTGAGGTTTGACGCTCCCCTTGGTTGGTATGGACTATTGGATATTGTCTTGGCACTGTGTTGGTACAGTCATGGTTTTTTTTTTCGGTCATGTGATACCAGTTGCCTTTGTATCATTGTCATGATTCACTGTTTGTTAGTCACTTGTGTGTGTTGGATCTATGCCTGTGACATAATTGTTGGAAATTATTTGCTATGTGGACTACTTGTTGTCATTCCATGGTGGAATTAGATGTCTTGTGATGTGATACAATCGCGAAAGCATGTAGCAAGATGTCTCGTGGGTCGTTTGTGTTGAGTTGAGTTTTATGTGACATATTGATGTCAATTACTATTGGGCACCCACAAAAATAAATACACAGAAATATTGAAACAATGAAATAGTAAGAGCTTGAGAACAAAAAATAAAGTAAAGGAAAAGACTAACTAAATGATAAATTAAAAGAGAACTGTCAATCTTCACAAAACATTAAAATTTAAGATATTGCCAAAATTAGTTTGTTTCCTTGTGGTCGCGTTGTACTGACAAGTTGTTTTGTTAAACGACATGTGTCATTATATAACTTCTTGCCTACTTATCCTTCGAGCTTCGACATTGTGTCGCATTGAGGACAATGCTCTTATAAGGGAAGGGAGATGCAGTGCCCCTCCATTCTAATCCTCGAGTCGCACACCTGTCAGTTGACAAAACATGGAGAAGACACTTCCTCAGTCCTTTCAGACCCGTCACTTTCCTTGCAGAATAATAAAAGCACTTTATTTGAGATCCGTAGGCTGACCACAGTGAAACCAAGTTAGCATTGTAAATTTAGCAGTATTGGATAGTTTTAGCGATTTGGAGATTGCTAGTCTGTGTTGAACAGAGCTCTTGCCCGTTGTCGTCCCAAATCTTCCCTGCGCACAAGATAAGTCTGTACCCTAGATATCTCCTCATTTTGTTTTATACAAAATGATCGATTTGGGTCTGTATTCGCTGATGAAATGGGTTAAATGTCTCGGAGAGGAATGTCTATTGCCACTATTTTGATTGTTGTATGCAGAGGGGAAGAAGAAGATTGAGGATTAGGAGGAACGCATTATCTCACTGTTTCTGTTTCTTTTGCTTCTATGCTCCTGTGTTGTGTTCACTGTAAATTTTACAGCACCATTCTCATGGCAGACGAAGGATACTTCTTTGTTTTCCTGCCACTCTGTCTTTTATTTCAAGTAGATTTTGCATTGATTAAGAATTTGAGAGAGCCCCTTTCCTGCTATCCAACATCTCTCCAAGAATTGTCTCTTGGTCTTGACCATGTGGTAGCAATGACTGCGGGATGCGTTGAAAATGGGTTCGTTGAAAAGGAGTTTTAGCTTGCAAGCAGAAGCAAAATATATGGAAGCAAAATGAAATTACTCCCATGTCATTGTTTGTTCATTGGAGTTGTTCTTTTCAAATCCACAAAAGTCAGAGTTTGAATCTACTGGTTTCAACCATGGAATGACATTTGTGATCCCATTATATTTATCCCATACAGTGTGTCGTCTGGTATATACCCCACACCCATTTATGATGGAGATAATTTTGGGTTGGGTTGCTTATTATACTATTGTTGCCCTTCATTGCATTCCAAAGCCAGTTGTAGAGATGACGATAATGAAACACCTTTTTCAACATAATTTCAACCCGTGGCAAAATAAGAATTTTGGAACAAGGTACGAACAATAGAATCTGGTTTTTGGTAAGATGTTGTAGTTGCAAGTTCCCTGATAGACATGTATGTAAAATGTGGAAGCATTCAGATGGCTCGACAACTGTTTGACTTATTACATAATGAAAATGCAGTCTTATGGATCGGGATGACTACTTGAAAGGCAGAAAATGGTGTTTTGATGAGGCATGGGTGCACAATGAATGGTTTGGGTTTTCACGTGACTATGTGGCAAAAATGGTCGTCTCAACGGATCACGAGTGTAAACCACCTAGAGCCCCTCATAACCGCTTCGTTCATCGTTCCCAGGCATGGTTCATCTCTCATGATTTATGTTCTTTAGTTTTTCTTTTGCAACGGAATAAAATTTTAAACCGTAGGATTTTCGTACATTTGATTTCTCTTACGACAATCTCCATAACTTGCATAATTATTCGGCATATTTCAAATTGCATACAAAGTTCTTAATTCGCTCGTTCATAGGTTAAGCTTATGTTTCTCAAACATTCATTCAATGTTTAAATTTTACCCTTACTACAATATTGAATGAACGTTTGAGAAACATAAGCTTAACCTATGAACGAGCGAATTAAGAACTTTGTATGCAATTTGAAATATGCCAAATAATTATGCAAGTTATGGAGATTGTCGTAAGAGATAAAAAAAATTAACAAAAAAGGTAGAACTGTAAGTTGAATGTGAAATGAATTTAAGACCCTGTAGGTGAAAAAAGGGATAAATTATCCTTGCATAGTAATGTTCTTGGAATGTTAATCATAACTAAGATGTAATCATGACAATGTTGTGTTGTGGGTTTGTCAATCCTTGGGTCCCTTTCTTGTGGTTGGGTCATTGCTAGCATTCGTTCATTAGGGAAGGTGTGGCATCAACATGTATATGGTGTTGTCATGTGTCTATGTGAGTCGATGACTTATGTGTCTTATGCGTTGTTGAGTTTCTCTACTTGGAGCCCTTGTGGTGTTGTGTAGTGAGCAATGTAAGTCAAAAAAAATTATCCTGGTATTTTTTTTTTACTGTTGTATCTGGGTGTGTAAAATTTGGGCATTACATTTACACACACACACATGCTTAGTACTCATCTTAAAATTGTACTCCATATAAGAGATAAGTATAATTGATAAAACACTCACAATATTTTGTATTCATTGAAATAATACATTATTATCATGTATACTTATCTCTAGGACGTTTTGAAAGAGTTTCCGTTTCGGAAATGTTTCGGAAATGAAACGGGGGGGCCTAGGCATTTCCTGGTAACAGAGGCTATTATCTGAGAAATGAGCTTCTTAGCGAAAGACCAAAATTATTACATAAGGAATTTCTTAATGAGAACTTACAAAATTTGGAATATCATGAACCCTTTATTACATTTTAAAAATCAGTGCCAAGCTCTAGTTTCAATTTTCAGGTGCCACATGATATTGCTATAAGCAAGTGATATTGCTTCAACTTTCAAGTGATATCATTCTTTCATCAACTAGATAAATTCCATTTAACTGTGCTTAGAGCATCAATTCATAAAAGCCTTCAATATTATTGATCCGTATAGCTTGATGAAACAGTGCATGGAACGCTGGAAATCCTAGATAATGCTATAGGATCATAATAGCACCCAGTGGATTTACAATTAAACCAATTCATAATAACATCAACTATCACCTAAGACAAAAACAGCTTAGTGACCAACGTGGAAAGTTGCTGCAAGATTGGAATCCAGAGGAGTGGGCACTATCAAAACAATCAACAGAGAAGGATTAACATTGTTGGCCTGAGGAGGGATCAAGGCTCAGGGCTCAAGGCTCAAACGCTAATTAGGATGCCTGATTCAAAACTTGAGTTCACAAAAAATTTTGAGCAGGGGATATGCGCCTGTGGGTGGAGGTTATGAGATCCTGATGACCCAGGGAATACACCTTATTGCAGGAAGAATCACAAAATCTCTGTTGATGTTGACAGCTGAATAGAATCATCACTATGGACCTGGCAAGAGAGTTCTTGAAAGATCCCCAGATGGATCCTCCTTACACTCCAATGAGTTTTTAAATCAAACAAAACAGCAAATACAGATTTACATATGTTACGGCACTTTCCCTAATGCAGATCTAAAAAATGCGACTAGGGTTTAATAGAGATATCAATGTAAATAACACCCAATGGTAATATTTTTTATTTCTAATGATTGCTCAGATATTTAGGGACTGAATTATACAGAAAACTGAATTTATTGCAGCCCAAAATAACCCAGAAAATCAGATCTGAAGTCTGTTATTATTCTGCCAGGAAATCTTCAAAATACACTTCAGAAAATGATAAAAAGTACAGCGATTGGTTTACAGTATTATGGCAAACATTTGACAAATATTTTTGGATGAAAATACCTCTGGAATCGCTGCCAAACTGCTCGCAATAGGTCGACCCAACTGCTGATTGAAAAACACTGAAAAACACCTTCAAACCTCTTCACAAACACTACTGAACTGAACCTAGAAATCTGCTGAATAACGTTGGAAATTTCTGAGTGAAATCCCCTCTCAATCCCTTGGGGTTTTCGTCCGCAAGAGATAAATCCACAAGGGTTTTCATCCTTGGAATTTTTGATAAAAGCTAGAGCTCTTAACAATGCAAAAGATGATAATAAAAATCTGGATGCCTCCATACAAGTCGACTTGTTCATATAAAGGGAAATCAGCCCAACTACCACCTCTAACCCAGCCAATCAAATTATTTCACTCCCCTATGCTGGTCGCATTTTCCTCTTTTGGGCTTAGTGGCACGATTTCCCAAAAATGACTCCCAAGGCAAGTCGCACTTTTCCCTTTCTAATACAATTACTTTTAATTGTATTTTGATGTTGACATTTTAATTTATTATTAAACTTTATTATTTATTATATGTGCTTTTCATAATATTATTTTTTTTAAAACAATAGCACAATATAATAAAATAATAAAGCTTAGTCACCCTAGAAACCCCCCCTTGGCTGTCGGGTAGACAAAAAGCGCCAAGGTCTTCGTCCAAGCTTATTCGGAAAGAGGGGACATTACAGTTCTCCCTGCTTGATTGAGAGTCAGCTATAAGAAGGTGCTTTGTTGAAATTAAAAAGGGTTATGTCACAATTTGGAAAATCACAAAAGTTCAGTCTTGAAGGAAGATAAGAATGAGCATGAATACAAAGAATCTCATGGGAGATTGTCGATCAGCACAACCTTTTACATTGTGATTATTGCAGGGAAATCCTGGAAGGTTTCATAACAGCCAACCCAATCATGTCAAGGAGGAGCTTAAATTAACCCAACATTAAATTTTAAATTTGTGTATTATTTTTCCAAAACATCTCTATTGTTTCTCCCATTCTTGAATACTACTTCAATTTCTGAGACAGGGTACAGTACCCCAAATCTAGCATGAAAACTATAGGGTTAAATAACCGGTTAAACAATTTTAAATGTTTCCTTCATTTAATCATTTCATTTTCCCTTGTTTCCTTTAGGTATGGAGATGTTGTGAGGTTTTAGGACAGTTGCATTTGAATAGCCTTCTTCAATGCATATGATATCATATTCATATTCAATAGCTATGCAGAGTAACTAATTGGGCAGGTAAAAGTTAGTCCAAGAGATGTGGTGTAATGGTGGTAATGGGGGCACTGATAACTACCCAACCCAGATTTGAATGGGAAATCCATAATTCAAATGGACATGTGGTGAATTTGTGGCGTTATTAAAGTAGCCATGTTCCTAAAAGTTTTTTAAAAAACAGCAATTTAAGAAAGCATGAAATTTGCTGGAGAAAAAATAATTTAAGGAAAAACAGAATTCAGGTTGTTTCCTGATTAAAAAGGGATTATTTTAAAGCATATAGACCAAGAATGTGAATGTTTTTCAGTCTCGAAGTTTTTTTTTTTTTTCTTAAAGGGTACATTTGAGCGTGACACAGGTGTACAATTCTTAAGAAGGTCATAAAAGCTTATCCCACACACTGTAATAAAGGAGCACCGTAACATCACCCACATTTCATGAAGCGAAAAAAATAAATAAGGTAATAGAAAACAAACCAGATTAGGCTTAAAAATATTGTGAACGACAGAAGCTCCGGTGAGAAGGGAAACAATAACCACCACAAATGACAAGGCTAAAGAAGGCGTTCCAGTCGGTGGTATTCCCCCAAACCTTCGGTTTGTTCCGCTCATTTTATACCCTGTATATACCTCGGTGCTTAAACTCTAACCTCGGAAGCCAAACCCTAAACCCTGCTTTTCAACCTTTGATTCCAATGGTTAAGGCACACACAACACACCGATATTGCCTGGAATGGGGTTGTCGCTTAAATCTTCAAAATGTAATTTGTGCATACCCAGAAATTATGGCATTTTGTCAAACGGTTCACGTGCCTTCTGAATGCTCCCACGTTCTGCAAATACATGCAATCACAACCACAACATACGACAAAATAATCTCACTCAACGCCACAGATCATTATGTGCATCTCCAACAATCATTGCAGTCCCTGAGATGTCCTTCTATGAGGCGTTTTGACCCAGTTGGAGGTGTTGGGGTAGCTACGGATACAACGAAGAAGGGTGAGGAGTGCGGACATACCCATAGAAGACGTTCTTTCTCCAAAACCTGTCGCCCAAGCTCCCTGCAACCTCCGCGCTTGCTATTTGCACTAGCTTCAAGGTTTCCAAGCTTGTTTTAACAGAGCTAAAAAAAACTGAACATTTCTTTTGCCCTAAACTGTTCGACCTTGTTTGTTTTATCATTTCTGTTTATTCTTATTCCGTCTTATTTTATTATTATTATTATTATTTATTTTATCATAATATTATTTTATTATTTTCCACGTTATTAGTAATAACTGCCCATGGCAGTGTAACTATAAGTTTCACAATTGCATAACCAGTTATTATTATGCACACTTTTCAACCAATCAAGGTTTGTTATCATTTTCATAAACTAATAAACACTTTTCACATCCATGACAAATATTAGTAAAGTTGCATATTTCTTAACAAAACAATTACAAAATTTCATTTATTTGCAATTTGATTGGCTTACACATTGAGATGTTATTGTGGCCTTCAGCAATTTCGAGAAAATAGTGATGTCATGATATTTATTACACTGGCAACATTTAGTGAGAGACAGATCTCAAATCTCACTGCAAATGGCTCATACGGAACAAATAGTTTAGTGATTTGCCAAGTCATCGGTCAAAGGCCCAATTAGTCGGCTGGATGTTGGATATTTTCCAGCGTTGCAGATAATTCTCGCCATTGCCGTCAGGGATGTTGTTGTGTAGTCTGGAGGTCCTCACTAGGAAGTTCTGAAGGGACGAATGGACGGAGTCATATCCACTGCAAATGAGACCAAGCCTTTGCCTACACCCACTTTCAATGTTTTTCAGCTCTTGCTATGGACACGTAGGCGAGTTCAACAACAGGATTGCAGCGCAGATTGAGTTTCCAGGGGATTATTTTCTAGACTTTAGCATATTTGCAGAGGGTGTGTACGATTCCACTATGGGAAAACTATATCTAATCGAATGCAAAGACGTTCGATCTAGATCCAACGTCTTCAACATCTTTAGCAATGTGGAAAATGGTTTCGATTGCCAAATCCAAGTCCAAGACAAATATCCGTCTTTCAATACGTTCGTCAAACCCACGGTGGAGATTTTCATCCGCATCAACCAAAGCAGAGGTGACTCGCTTTTCTTCGAAACAATGAAATTCAAAACTCTCAAGATCATATACGAGAAGCTCATACTGCATATCATTTTCCGGATCCGTTTTGAAGGTATACTTAGCATTGTGACACTCTCTGCAATGATTTATTGTATGAAAGCCCAACTGGTACATTCCATGCCATGTATTTCCCTTGCTATGTTGGGAGTGCAGGTTGTGGCCTACTCTGTTCTTTTTTTAAATGGCACATATATCATCTTTCCAAGCATGGGGTCTGATTCCGAGGAAATAGCGTATTCTGGTGTTGAGAAAGGCCTGTGGCATAGCACCATGAATTTTATCATCAGATTTTTGCTTCTGTTTTTACTTGTTTTGACACTCAGACTATACCAAAAGGTATGGAAATCTTGAATTCACTTGCTCAGCTGGCGACCATTAGAACCCTGGAGGGTTCCCAGTGAAAAGAAAGTTGCCATCTTTTGCACTACTCTCTATGTCGTTGGATTCCTAGTGACATTGTTCCTCACTTATAAAACAGTCCGGTTTGAAACTTCGCCTCATATAGGATGGAACCAGAACTCTCCCAAGCCACTGGTAGTATGGCAGCAGGGATTTATTGAGTACTTCAGAGTAATCCTCGATTTCTTTTTGCTTCCCCAATTTGTGGCAAATCTTGTATGGAAAATCGATGGCAAATCTCTGCGGAAAATGTATTATATAGGTGTCACTCTTCTAAGACTTCTTCTGCACATTTATGAGTGTATTCGACCACCAATTTTCCCTTCTTCCTTTACTATGGACAATTATGAATATGAAAATCCAGGTACAAGCTACCACTCTAAGCTTGGAAACACACCAATAATAATAATTTCTGCGATGCTTGTTGTTTTGATATACATACAACAAAGATGGAGTAACCTCGAGTTGGGTGAAGCATTGGTAATGGGTTTAACACTAAAAAGGGAAGCAAAGTTGTATGATAGATTGGCCACAGAGACATTTGACTCAGAGCTAACAAATGACACTCCATACACGATATGGTGGCATTGTTTGGTATAATAACTATACTACTAGTGAATCATCATCCATTGTTTTTTTGTTTTGTTTAATGTCTAATGATGATAATGAAATTTAACAGGAGGGAACATGTTGGGTTTCTCTCACTGTTCTTCGTTCGCAAGCAGAGTGTAGAGCTTCAATGCAACGCATAAGGTGGACCCTGCCATGTAGATGCAATTCACACAGATCCTGCTCGCTCTGTGTCCCAAGATCAACACCAACTTCAACGTGCGAGAATTTCTGGATTCCTCTGTCACTCACTTCGATAACACTTATTATAAACATTTAGTGGAAGGAAAAGGATTGTTCGATTCATACTAGGCACACCAAGTTGTTTGCGTCCCAGTTGAACCTTCTTCTGTACACCCGCACCCTCAGTGTTGTGGTAAACTTCACAACTACAGATGTCAAGCTTAGCAATGTGGGAATCAAACAGTGCAAACTTTTGGTTTGCAGGAACAATCCTACCAAGTTTAGAGCCTTCAAGAGCTTCTCCTCACTCACTGACAAATTTACAGGTAGAAGGACACCATCGGTAATGTTGATAATTTCCTGGTTCTTGAGTATCACACAGTCGAACGCCTCGAACAAGTCCATCACACCGCATGTGGCTACTCCTTCCCATAAAGATTTATAACCTTTAAGAATCACCATATTCTTCTCATTCTCCATGTCCTGTGCAACTAACACCAGTAAATACCAATGTGGATCGGTAATGTGGTAGCACCTATTTCTATCGACGAACAAAGTGTTTTGTTCCCCTCTTTTTCTTTCCAGATCGAAAACACCACCCAAGTAAGATAATTGAATCTTATTCTCAGATGTGTCATTGTTGAACTTGGACAGATCCCTTGCCTTCATCACATTGAAATGGGCCTTCTTGAAAACCAATGAGAACCTCCTTATCTCCAGACAACTCCCCCTCTTCCTCCCAATTCACCACAACCGCAACCAGAAGCACCATCACAGTGTACTTGAGATTTCCCATTTTACAACACCTGTACATTAAGTTAAATAGAAAATAACACCCATGAAAATAAAAACATAGGAACACTGCACAACATGCTTTACCTGCACTTACAATGTTGGCCCTCTACTCAACATGAAGTTAAACAAACAAGCCACGTTGTAAAGACTGATACTCACGAGATGTTGTTAACTAAGTACAATTGTTTTTTATTTTGAGCTCAAATCTGGTCAATGTCGGCCCATTTGCATGATTTCGCGGTAGCCCCACAAACACAACTCACAAAGCAATTTCCGCTTGAGCCTGTTCACCAACATCATCAAATATTATAATTAATATTTGAGGCACTAAGTTTGTGGTCAAAATGTTGACATAACCAGTATTAGTTTCATTTCTTGACACATAATTTTTCAACGAGTTTTCTAAAAATCTAATTCTATTCTTACATGAAGCATTTGTCATTGTTTGTAACTTTTGGTAGTACTTAGCAACATTGTTGCTCTTGTTACTATTGGAACTGCCCTTTATATTAAATAAAAAATAAAGAGAGTTACATTAGCAATGGTGACTGGAAAAATCACGGTCCCAGAAAACACCACAAGGGCAACAAAAAAACACCAAAAAAGGCAAGAGAGAATGCCACTAAGGCTACCAGAAATGAAAACCACTAACAGAAGTCACCTAAATGAAAAGCCCTAACAGGAGGTGCCGCAGCCAAAGTAGTCCAAGAAGAAGGTACAGGAGGCACAAAACGCCCCTTCTTGTCCTTAAATTTGGTGACAACGGTCTAACTATTAGGCTGGAAAGCCAAAGCTCGATGAGAAGCCTCCATGTTAGAACAACTATGATCAGGATTTGAATCCAAGGATTCAGAAACATGAGACCTCGTAACACTTCCAAGCCCCTGATGGCAAGAATCATCGACATGTATGTCCTTTGTACCAACCGGAGAAGGACTTTCCTTGCATTCTTGAGGTGTGAAAGGTTGTCAACCTTTCACCTTGACCGAAGGAGATTTCTTGTTACGTTTCATGGGGTGTTGTTGAGGACATTCATCGTGAAGGTGCCCAGTTTGATGACACAGACGACAATGGAAGGAAGTGTTCTCATAGTCCAAAAGTTACACCCACTTGAAATCTTCAAAAATCAACTCTATTTTATCAGGAAGCCCTTTGCTTAGATCCACCTCAACACAGATGCTTGCATAGGTGAACCTACCAATATTATTGCCAATAACATCACAAACTGTAGGGTGCTAAAAAGGGATCGGAAGGTTTGGGAGACAAACCCAAACCGGTATTTTGGACACGACCATAAAGGAAGGATCGAACTCCAAAAACCATGGAGTAATAAAATGGCCAGCCCGATCCCAAAATCAGGGTCCTTCATTAAGAACTTGTTGATAATCCTTTGAGAAGAAAAAATAGACAATGAAAAACTCCTTAGCACATAACTGAATCTCATAATCATTTGACCAATTGGAGTGGATCCAAGTGTGTAGATCCTCTGACCACGGTCAGAAGTCGTTGAATTGACAAATAAGAGCCAAATCTTTAAGGGCAGAAATAAATTTGGCAACCTTAGAAAGAGAAATTGTAATAACCGGAGTGACATCCAAATTATCCACAAGATAAGCGTTGGAGCATTACCAAGATTATCAGAAGTAGTCGTTGTAACACTATAACATCCCTATTTCATGATTACAAAAGCAAGGGGAAATTTTTTTTATCATCTCAATGTTCACTGTTCTAAATTCAACATTTAGAACCACATTAAATATGCTAATCAATCCTACAACAGTAACCATATGCAGTTGTTATGACTCGGTGTAAAACCAATCTCTCATATTTCATTTTATTGTATACTCTGTATACTTGTGGTTCCCTTTTTCATTTAAGGGTTCATCAAGTGCAACTGGCCAAGGGATTATCTAGGTATTTGTTATGAATACCCATCCTATATCCAACACCTTTAGTCCAGTGAATTTAAGACAGCGCAACCAGAAGCTTGTGATACTTTGGCCAAAGTTTCAGACATGTTTGTCATGCCTATATTCCAAGACAACGTACTCTTCATGAAGGAATATATCTTTCACCACACTTGAAACTGTTATCTTGATTAGACTTTATTGACTTATGTCAATCCTTCCCATTTCCGTGTTAGACGCTAAGAAGAGATAAACCACATGAACTAGTGTAGATAGTACACTTACGGTGGCTAAGGGTATTCCAGTGTATTTGAATCGAACCTCGTCGCTTCGAGTACACTTCATCACCCATAATCAACGCAAGTTGACATCGGCATCAGACTGTAGCATATCATTGCCTAGAGTGTAACAATGATTTGGGATCCCACTCAAAGACGACCTCACTTAGAGGAGCTGAATGGATTATTGCGACATAACAACTGCTCCATAATAACCATCTATTGAACCCTGTCAATAGATGGGTACTGTGTAATAGTGATTATGTTGCAACAACCCATTAAGTTCCTATAAATGAATCCTCCTATTTTAACAAGTTCATTAATCCCTTTAATTCACAACTTGTTAATCCCACCCTAGTTATTTTTAGTCATTAGGTGTCGTTCCTAAGGACTAACTCGGGTTCTATCAACATTCCAGACAAGGAACGTTATGTTTCCCACTTAATCAATAATGAGGATCTGCAGATTAATTCTTCTCTTAACTTAATCACTTTAAGCATGTAATTTCCTCTAGTTGATTAAGCATCTTAGAAACATCTCACAAGTATAAGATAGGGTAATAACCACATATATCCATATATACTTTAAGAGTGATAGAAAGTTCATTTCTTAGAATTTAAACAGGTTCCATACTTTCAACCTGTAATAGTTTTCTTGACTTAACATCCATTTTCCTCTATGTCATTCAACTATTTAAATTGTTATAACTTAGTTAAACATTACCCCTAAGTATAACTCATCCATGATGGGAGGGTATTCCGCATCCACCTGATATCTTATCCAAAAGGTTAATTATGTTACCTCATAGTGAACAACCCCTTTCCTGAAGGTTTCATAACATGATTACATTATGGATACCAATCAATTATTTATCATATTAATAACCTCATCATTGTAGCAAGAAGAAATTTGTTCTTAGTACCGTAAGGATTAGTTCAAGTTATACCTCTAATCCCATCATGTTATCCTTATCCTTCCCTAAGTACAATTCCATTTCCTTATTGCTCTTAGTTCGTCAATTAGAATAGGTAGGATTGTATTTTATTATAATCACGTAGACCCCTTTTACAAGGAAATTTTTTTTATATATGTACTTAATGAGATTAAGTACTCCTTATGATTATTCCCTAAGGTTTGAATCCCCTTAATTTTAGTCATGCAGCCCATACTTATTTTATAACAATCCTTATAAAACAGTCACACAAATATTGACTTATAATGTTGTAAATAAGCATAATCATTTATAACTTAATTTCCACAACAATATAACTTGTTTATCACAACTTATTCATTTCTATCTTAATCAAGATGAAGTCGGTAAATAGAAGCATATAAGCCTTGATAACCAAATTATATTTAAGTTCCTTTCAATCATACTTTTCACATAAGTCTAATCACAAAGATGATTCCTTATATCTTTCCCTTAAACTTACATTTTTATAAATCAGCATTATCATTCACTGTTGCAACAGTGGCATAAAATATGTTTAAAATTCCATTTGACAACATTCAAGTTTACCAAACAATATCAAGGAGTAAGACATTGCATATCAGCTGATTCCATACAAGCATACATTCCCAATGAAAGATTTGAAACTGAAATTTTCATTTACACACAGCTTAACCAGCCAAGACAGAATGATTCCAAGCAACAACTTTCCTTTAATTCTGGAATAAGATGTCAATTCAAGTTAATAAGAATAAATCATATCCTTTTCAACAATTTACACAATTGGTCATAGGCCCTAATTACTTCTACACAAAAGTATATCAATAAATGAAAACATAATCTTTTCATCAAACTACATTTCCTCAATTAATATAATAAATGTATCTTTCCATAAGTCTTCCTCTTTTCTTTTTTTCACGAATTTCATCTGCAAAATTGTTGGCAATCTGTCAGTTCATTTGAACTGAGCATAATAGGAGCTAAATCCTTGGAACCATATGCTCAAACTAACAACTTCAAGAAGGAACACTGCTTATTAATAGAAATCAGTCAAGGGTTTAGAAACATTTTTTTCCTTTTTGAACACTTCCAGAAGAACATTACTCAAGGGTATCACCAAAACCCTGCAAATGTCAATATCTAACAATCTAATCAAGAAAGAATTATATCAATAAGAAGTCTATCAACAACATATTGAACATTCGTTCATTGCACAACCATACAAGTAATCCATAGCATAACAAGTATACCTTCTCACTTCATGCAGTATCTAGGTAATAATGCAAAGCCAAGTATACCAACAACAAATAAACAAGGCTAAGTAAAAATGCCTTAATCACATAGCCCATACTACATGATCAACACATCATACTCGGTTCAAGACAATTTCCTTTATCTAAAATTTAATTCCAATTGGACTTCAACTTGGTTTCACAAGAATTGGATGCAAGTTGGGCGAAAAGGGAGATATTTTACTAACAACAACAAGCTCTCGAAATCACAATCCATTTTAGCTTAACACACAAGTAATCCATAAATTAGCAACTTGGCTCCAACCAATTAGAATGCATGCAAGTCATTGGAATACACATGCAAGATTCTTCAAATAAGATAGTCTTTATCAAGACAAGTAATCCATAACATGACCGACCAAGGGCTGAATCCCAACCAATACATCACTCAGACAACAACCAAAGTGATCCAAACCATGAACATATAATGCTCACAAAAAAATACAGCCTTCTAAACAAAGCTAATCGATATCCTTGATCATCTTCGAATGATCAAGGGTATCGATTAGAATTTAATCAATTAAACTTAGGATAAGGGTAAACATCTTAACTCCTCCAAACAGTTCCAAGTTAGGATCAAATTTTGTAAAAATTTCCAAGGAAGATCAAACAATAACCATGTTCGAAACTCATTCATACTAGAAGCTAAGATGGATCAGTATACCTTTAAGCACTGGTAGTCTTACCCATGTAACCACTAAATCCATAGAATCAAAAATGAACATAGTTGCAGGTCAAGCTTACCCCAACCATTTCACATGGTTCAAGAAATGTTAAACCAAATTGTCAGCCCGACAGTATAAAATATGGAACTCTCATAACACTATGGAAAGAAACCAAATTCATACAACCATGATAGTGGTTATACCCACGAGAGTTCAGAGAAGTAAAGTTGAATGGCTTAGTCTCCAACAAAAAATCAGAAGTCCATTTCAACCAAGGACAACATATAAATATACAAGCACAGTGGGATACAAACAACACCCAAATAGTCAAAAACATTTGAGCCCGACCTGTGTTATCAATAACTCAAACAAACCTTAGCAAATCGTAACACATCACTTACAAGAAGGAGTTTATATCTGTCATGTGTACGAGTTTCCAACTCCATCTTAAAAGAATCGATCAAAGTAAGCATGCAACCAAACAAAACTTATAGTGTTAGATCTCAAAGTCTGAGTATTCAAACCATTTAACAGTTGTAAACCCAAAAGGGTCAGCCAAAGAAATCATTAAACAACACCAGTTCAACTCGACTAGGTGCTCGAGTTCCAACTCGACCCAACAAACACAAGGTCATTTGCTAATAAAACATGCAATCGACTGGTTTGGTATACAAACAGTCACACATAGATCAATAACCAAATGTTGGGTTCGATCATAACCCACCTAAACATGAAACTCGAAGTAAATAACTTTATTCCTTCCATTATAGTCATGGCGAGTCATGTTTATAATCACCCAAAAAAAATAGCGTGGAAAAGATCGACACACAGTTCATATAAAAGCATTTAGAGCAAAACCAGTTCAAAAACCACTTACCAAGCAAGAGATTCCATTTTAATATGTAATATAAAAAACCCAGAACCCCAAAATGCTTTCTATAATAAACAAAGTTCCTTTTATGAACTAATTAAATGGAACAATTTTTTGCAAGGGATTAGAGCCTATCATGCCTGGTAGAGCTTCCCGAAGTCTTCTCCCAGCTCCCAAGTTTCTTCTTCCAACTCCCACGATAGTCTACACAATCGAAACAAATCAACCTCCACTGAAATATTCTCCAACAATCTCTCTATGAAAAGAGAAGTGAAGCTTTCACAAAATTCAAAACTAGATCAAACACTCCCAATCTCGACATGCAAAATGAGAGAGAGAAAAATGGAAGGAGTAACAATGAAACCAAAACAACCAACTCTTTTCCAAATCCGGCTTATTTTTCCCCCAAGGCGGTTTAGAACGATTCTAAAAAATCATTAATGTGAGACAGTACGGTTCGACTATCCCACCAACCCATTAACCTTCTCTATTCAACATAGCCTCTCAGTAACAGTTCAAATGATCATGTCACTAGTTCTTAGTGTAAGTTTTTAACAACTTACCAAGTTTAGTTTGCTTACTGTTAAGGAGTGGCGATAGCCACCATTAATGTCCGCCATTAAAACTTCCAAGTACATGCTAGGGTGGTGGCAACCACAAACCTCACCACTTGACCATGCATCCACAATAGTCGACTAGGGTTAGTCTTGAGTTAGGTTCTATATCCCTTTCCCAACTTAGGTTAGGGTTTAATTGATAATATTTCAATACTTATCAACTTAGCATAGGTCTTAGATTAGGTTCACAAGCCACCATTGTAATCTATGTGCCTTAGGTCTAGGTTAGACCTTTAGAAACTTTAACATTATCAAAACATTAGGCATAGGCTATGACTTACGTAATTACACAACAGAGACCTTACCAATCCATGCAACATTTTTCGTATGGAGAATTGCTATAATGAATTAGCTCCTAAACACTTTCCAATCCTTAACATGAGACTAAGAACATAGGAAACTAGAACAAAATCATCAAGATAAATTTGTATAAGATTGATAATCTATAATCAAAGAATGATTGTGATTCTTTACATTCAATTGTAATTGCAGATCGAATTAAGAGAATGCCTTGGATCAATGAAACTAGTCCAAGGTATCTTCTTAATCAATTCTCAATATCAATAAATTGATTATTTCAGACTTAATGTAATTTCCAAATTACCAGTTTACCCGATAGTTCCAAGAACAAAATTCACACTTTCCACAAGCTAAAGACATCCAGTTCATTTCACGAACCAATAAAGTAAATGTTACAAATCAAGAGTACATTGCAAATAAATGGATGATTAATTACACAAATCTCAACTAAGATAAACATTAATCTAGCAACATGATTTAATCGGTTCTATAGAGCAGTAACTCAAGAATAATCACATGGCAATGTTACAATCCACTTCATAATGAGCAAGTACATATGAAAGGATGGTAGAGGTGTTATAAACACCCTACCGGTTGCCACCAAGTGCGGCCGCGAGAAAAGATCTTAGAGCCATACAAACTGATTATTGTTGTTATCACAGACGGTACATGTTGCGGGAAGCCCTAACCGCTGCAAGAAACCCTAGTCATTTCCCCTGCATACAAACCGTAACCCATGTCGTTGCCTCTCAAGAGCTAACTCCATCTTATTATTAATATCATCATTATCATTATTATAAAACGATCTCGGGTCAATTAATTGGTAAGTGTCAATCCACCCAACATGCCAAATAAAGATACTTGTAAAGAACATAGAGCTCCAAAGAGAATATCAATGCCACAATTGCTAGAAACGTGTAATCAAAGCCCATAGAATCTTTGGCAATGACATTGAATTAGGGTTTTATGACACGTCATTTTATGAAAAGGAACCCCACACTGCGTTTGACTGGGTACAATGGGGCATGACATTACATTCATCGGAGCATGACATTCAAAATGACACCCAAACTCGAGCATTAAACATTAATCACTATTGTTACTAAAATTATCACATAAACATGATGTAAAAGAGTGATCAAGGGTCCAAAACCCAAAACATGCATAACGACACCCATGGTAATTGTTGGTTCCAGGCCACGGGGGGTTCACTTAGTAAAAGTATGGTATAACACGTGCGTTCGAAGGGTATTAAAGAATACCCTTAATTCTAGTTTTTACCTCTAGTTATTTAATTGATAATACCCCCTCCCGTTATATTATTAGAATGAAAATACCCCCTATTTTTTCCATGTACCTTACTTACCCATTTTTCCATGATAATTTTATTTACCCCTTTTTATTTCTACCCTAATACATTAAATAGAAAATATATCATATTTCTCACTCATTTTTTTTAATATGCATTTTCGCTCGAAATATAGTTTGAGGCCATTTGAGACCTATTACAAATTACCTTATAAATGTAAATATTTAATCATTTATTAATAGTTCTTCAAATAATTAAGATGGTGAAATAATATCACTTGTGTTGAAAAGCATACTCAATCCTAGTTTTATACCATCTTATTATTTCTTGGATAAGAATCTCTTAATTGAGATTTCTTTATTCAAAGAGAGATTATAATTTAACTTTATGACCACACTCATTAAATTGTAATGTTAAGGTATTTAGTTCTAAAAACTAGGGTTTAAATGTTTTATTTTTATATTAAAATTAAAACTTGCTTTCCTTAGGCCCACTTACCTAACCTACCCCCAATACCTGATTCAAAATATGAATAAATTAAACCCTTTTCTCGCCCTCATGTCTACCAATATATTGACTTTACTTTTATTAATTTTAATTACCTCAAGATGAACCCCACGTGCTAGGATATTGCCTAGCTAATGAACCCCCCGTGTTCCAGGTGAAGCAAAAATCATTTTGATTAATGTTTAGCGATAGGGCTCTACAAAGAGTCGACCTACTAATTTGTGCTAAAGCATTCAAAAATAACTTGTTAACAAATTGACGACCTTAGAAAAGCTCGCCAACTAGGTGTGGCAAGGTGGGGTGCTACACTCTTAATTGTTGGTTTTCTATATGACTGATCTTTATGAATATTCTAAAATTTTACTTTTAATCTTTTTTCAAACAAAAAACAGATTGTCAATCAACCAGACCATTTCAAGTGTATAATACAAATATATTGTGGGTATTTATTGTGCATTTCACATTTAGACATGCATATTTCAATCAAATGCATTGCCTCCGAAAGGTCAACATTAAAACAATTTCACACAAGAACCCTTTAAGAGTAGTAAAACTTTAAACACCATGTATGATTAAAATGAATGCCTAAATTGTGCAAATAATGAATTTATTAGACAAAGAACATATTAGGGCTCATTTTTGGTGCCAATGATATAACAAAATGTAAATGTTGATCTACTAATTTTGTCACTTATCTCCTCACAAATGCATGCTTTTTGTATGAATTTAAAAACCATAAACAATACCTTTTTGTTAACAAGATCAGTAAAGTAGTCGTGCAAAATCTCGTTTCTTCAGTAAAAATCAGGTCTCTCCAGCTTGGATCTCGCTAGCATTTCAACTTTGTCTTTTGATTTATTTACACTCTCTGGTGGAGGTATGGTCTATATTTTCAAAATGAAATAAATCAGGAACTTAAATCCCTTTTCTTTACATTATTGTAGAAAAACTAGCTTGAAATTTGACATGAACATGTTTGGTAAATAAGACTATTTCAGAGTAAGATAGTCCTATGTAACAATAAAGCTACAAGATAACCAGAGGAAAGTGACTGTTTATTAAATTTCACCAGTGTTTTCACAACCTTGTTGATTTTGCGGATAACTGGATAATGAAATTGGTGCCCCTCCAAAGACCACTTCAATTTAAGCCTTTAAGGTCTCATCTCAACACTTAATACATTTTTTCCAAAACTTCGGTAATTGATGACAGGTGAAAAGAACAATGTTTGAGAAAAAAAGTGCTTCACAATCATGATACAAAAGTTTCAAAGACAATTTAAAGAATAGGAAGATGACAACATGTTAATTTTCTATGCACACCCGATCAACCTAACTATCACGTAAGTTAGCAGCTGACGTCAAATAGTTTGTTTTCCAAAACATGTTAAAAAACAACGTGAGGTAGTGGTTGTTGGGTTCACTGACATCACAGAGGTCACAGGTTCGAGTTTTGGAACAGGTTGTGCTAACGTGTGTGATTGTTAGGCACCTTAGGTAGATAGATATTTTGAATCTCTTGCTTATCACTAAGATTGCGCAAGAATAGTTACTTAAGATTCATAACACTTATTATTTATCATGGAGGATGGTGTAGAGCTATGGATGCAAGGTTTTTCATTGTCCCTTCAATCTCAGTTGCAAGAGACAATAGAATGTCGGTCTTCAGATTTAATATTTTAAGCTTTATAATTTTTATTTTACTAAACATACATGATATACAATATCAGTCTTCAGTCTTGTCACCCGGCATGGTATGCCTAAACATCATGCATGTTTGTAGTCCTTGCTAAATATAAATTTTTGAATTTTCTTCTATAAAATGTGGCGTGGCGCAGTGGTGGGGGGCTATGTTTGGAGGTAGCAAGTTGTGGGTTCCATTTTTGCTGGAACCACGTGAACCTACGTGATGTTTAGGATCAGCCGTTGCCCCAATCTACTACTTAAATTTTCAGTCTCGTGAATGTCAATTTTCAAATGTGATGTGAAAAATTGTTATATTTTAATTTTTCATTCAATTTTGAATATATTCCAATATGCATTATCAATTAGTGTCAAATGATGACATTGAGAAGGCGGATGTAAAATTCGATGCATTCAATATTTTTAATGGTATGATAATGTTTTATATAATGGTGATTCTTCTATCTTGAATTTATTTTTAATAATTTTCATTTTGTCACTGAAAAAATCAAAATCATATTTAATTTTTTTGATACCAGCATCCATACCCACAAGACCCTTGAAATTTTCCAGGCATTATAAGGATACATTCCTGCATCTCCGTAGTCTGAAAACTTCAGGTAATATCACTTCTTTTTCAGATTTTTCCCTTTTCTAAGTTATCTCGATACCTGTGTTACATGGGGATGTGTTCCCGTGATTCTAGCGACTTCCCAAATGTTTGGGGCATTTCGGGGATTGGTGGATGAGAACATCATCCCCCCGACATAACAAAATCAAAAGAAAATGTTGGGGACATTTCCTAAAAGTTAGAGATGTTTTAGGGATGCCATGACATCCCCAATGTATTTTTTATAATTTTAATTTTAATTTATTTTTTATATTAAATATTTACACATTAATTTAAAATTTAAAATGTATTATAAATATGTTACTGGTCGTCCCCAAAATTTGGGAACGGGAAGACATAGGAAACTATTCGTAAGAGTCAACACTAGACCTTGTGATTTGGCAAGGTTTAATTTTTAAACAAGCTTGCAGACACAGAAGCAAGATTTTGAAGTTTGAACAAATTATAACACTATCTCATGTTCCACTTATGACTTTCACTTCTAGCAAGATACTATCAAACCTCAAAATCTGTCTTTTTATTTTTGTTAAAAAAACACTTGTGTTGGTAGTTTTGAACTACAATAGATCTTATAGCTCTTACCACCACAAGCACCTAGATTTATAATAGAACTCAACTAGGTAATATTAACATCAAAAAACAGAATGAGCAAATATAAAGTATGAGAACTTCTCTACCTGTAGATATTATATGAGAGTCAACTATAAGAAGGTGCTTTGTTAAAATTAAAAAGGGCTATGTCACAATTTGGAAAATCACAAAAAGTTCAGTCGCGAAGGAAGATAAGAATGAGCAGGAATACAGAGAATCTCGTTGGAGATTGTAGATCATAAAATTTTATGTTGTGATTATTGTGGGGAAATCTTAGAAGGTTTCATAACAGCCAACCTAATCATTTCAAGGAAGAGCTTAAATTAACCCAACATAAACTTTAACTTTGTGTATTATTTTTCCAAAACATCTCTATTGCTTCTCACATTCCTAAATACAACTTCAATTTCTGAGATAGGGTAAAGTACTCCAAATATAGCATGAAAACTTTAGGGTTAAATAACCGGTTAAACAATTATAAATGTTTCCTCCATTTAATCATTTTATTTTCCCTTGTTTCCTTTAGGATTGGAGACGTTGTGAGGTTTGAGGACAGTTGCATTTGAATAGCCATCTTCAATGCAGATGATATCATATTCATATTCAATAGCTACGTAGAGTAACTAATTGGGTATGTAAAAGTTAGTCCAAGGGGATGTGGTGTAATGGGGGCACTGATAACCATCGAACCCAGGTTTGAATTAGCAATCCATAATTCAAATGGACATGTGATGAATTTGTGGCGTTATTATAGTAGCCATGTTCCTAAATAGTTTTTTAAAAAACAACAATTTAAGAAAGCATGAAATTTTCTAGAGAAAAAAGATTTTAAGGAAAAATTAAAAAAATGAAATTTAAGATTCTTCTCAAGTTGTTTCCTCATTAAAAAGAGATTATTTTAAAGCATATAGACTAAGAATGTGATTTTTTTTCAGTCTTGAAGTTTTTTGTCTTTCTTAAAGGGTAAATTTGAGCCTGACACATGTTTATAATTCTTATGAAGGTCGTAAAATCACCATAACATCACCATAACATCGTAACTGTAATAAAGGAGTGCCATAACATCAACCACATTTCATGAAGCAAAAAAAAGGTAATAAAAAACAAACCAGATTAGGCTTCAAAATATCGTGAATGATAGAAGCTCCGGTGAGAAGGGAAATAATAACCACATCAAATGACAAGGCTAAAGAAGGTGTTCCAGTTGGTGGTCAGAATCAGAAGACTCAGATACGTGAGACTGTTTGACACAATCACCAATAGGGGGAACCTCAACATTCATAACTTCAGAATTTTTGGGGTGAGTACAATCTTTGACTTTATGTGCTGAAAATGGCTACTAGCCTTTAAGCTGCGAAGAAACCCCTTTGTTCTTATTTTTATTCTGATTGAGTGATAGTGGGAAAGTCTCTTAGAGGTGTCTAGTTTGATGGTATAATCAACATCGGAAGGCCATGTTCTCATAGTATAGAACTTGTATCCACTTGAAACCATCATGGTTTAACTCCAACTTATCCGGAAGACCTTTACTGAGATCCATCTCCATACAAAAACATGCATAAGTGAATAGCCCTTGTTTAGGTCGTTGATTATCCATCTCAATGAATTAACCAAGAGAATCACTAATAGCACAAACCACAAGGTGCCAAAAGAGGAGAGGAAGATTGGGGAGAAGAACCCAAATTGGCATTTTGGAAACAACCATAATAAAAGGATTAAAATCCAAAAACCATGGAGTAAGAAAAAGGCTAGCCCTACCCCAGAACTAGGGACCCTCAATAAGACTCCATTGAAAATTTGTGGAAGAGAAGAAACGAACAATAAAAAAACCCTTTGCACATAATTGGATCTCATAGTCACTGGTCCAAGTAGAGTAGATCCATTTGTGTAAATCTTCAATCCTAGGCCAAAAACCATTAAATTGAAAAATAATAGCATAATCTTGATGGGCGGCAATAGATTCAGTTACCTCAGAAAGTGAAAGAGTAGGAGTGCTCTCTTTTTTATCCATAATGTATGGAAACCCTGCACTTGTTGAATCCTGCCCCAGATTTCCAACAACAACCGCCACGAAATATTTCCATCTAGAAACCAGAGCCATGAAGAAGTGCAAGTAAGGATATGGTGGTAAACGACAACATCTGTGAGGCCAGCAGGTCTGCACACTCCTCCCCTGCAAACCCTAGTTGAATCTACTCATCACACTTGAGATTTGATTCTCACTCGCTTTATGAACATTTTCAATGAAATTACCCAGAGTTTTTTTTTTCAAAAATGTAATAGAAGTCATATTACTTCTAATAAACAAGGCTATGATATGGAAAATCCTACTATTGTACGACCAAAGTTCACTAAGTATATGCCGCACGCAAGGGTTTAAGGTGCACGTGAGGCATGCAGGAAGGGGGAAACACAAGATAGAATGGACAACACATAAAGGATCACACTTGAGTAGAGAACCTCTTGTACTTAGTCGATTTTGTAAACCACAGGATAAAAATAGACAATGCCGGGTTTGAGTGCCATTCAAGCAATGTTCCAGATTTAGAAGAAGGCATGAAGACTTGAAGATCAAGGGATGTCTATTTTTGGAGATAAAACACATGCAAGCGAAGATCAAAGGTTACACATGGATCAAGCTAATAAAAGGATTAAAGCATAGTTCAATTATAAGATTGATCTATTATTAGGCTTGTTAGGAAAGCATGCACACTTTATAGTTGCTTTTGTATGTATGCATGGTTATTTTTGAACATATAGGTTATTTTGAGAATGCATAGGCAGTGAAGGGAAAGTCCCCACCCCTATATATATTGGTTTTTTGTTATTTTTTTAGATACCATGACCATGAACATGTCTATGTATGACTGTGTATTGTAATTAGCTCTGTTACATTTAATGCAATGGATAATTGTGGATGGATTCTGGTAATTAATGTCTCTGATTATGGTAATTGCATGAAGCATATGATTTTAGTTTTTATCCGATCTACTATGTTGCCATATTATTTGTGTCTACATTCTAAGTTCATGATATGATACATGTTGTGATTTGCACTTGAATATATGATATGTTAATGGTTATTATGAACATGCATGATAACATCTTGACAAGCTGATATAAAGGAGGGACCTGGTAGCTTTGCGTGTTTTGGGTGAATGTTCAGATCTATCTAAACGAGGTGTCAGCGTGCATAGAGTTAAAGTCAAAATAAATAGGCTACATTTTGGTTTCGTTGTCGGGACCTCTTTTTACACGGTTTGTTAGGATGTTGCATGCAGATTGCATATCGGTTGACTCTGGAGAGCATTGAAAGTTGGGTTGAAAATGGAAAAGATTAGTTTGCATGGAGATATGGTTCTAAACCTGATTTTAATGTGCGGAAGTGGGTGGAAGATCATCGCTATCATGAGCACTATGAGACGTTTTTCAAGATTTTTCCAATAGAACTATAGGAGTGGTTGTCAGCATACACATCAAAGTAAAGTTTGGGATATAGGTCAAGGGTTTGGACACAGGAAAATTACTAGACTTTGTTTGAAGTAGATGAAGCTTGGACTCACGTTGTAGATCATTGGTGGATTGGCGTAGTGCATAATTATACTTGGGAGTACGTTATTTATACGTATTCATGTCTAGATGTTGCTGATTTTTAGTTCTTGCACGAGCCCAAAGGATCTTATTTGCACGTTATTCCTCTAGTGATTATGATTTTGATGATGACACTAAACTTAGAGCAACTACCCCTGGTTAACTAAACCCCCACCATGTGTAGGGGAAATAGAAGGTGTGGTGAAATATGGTGGACCTGGTGGCAGAAAGACAAACTCAATTATAATGAAGTGCGAAAGAGGGAATTGGTGAGGAAACATGATGTTGAGGAGTCTATGGAGTTATAGAGGATGATGAATTGTAAAGGATTTGAAGCTCCCATGGAAGATGATGAGCTAGAGCATTGAGCTCTCCCACACTTAGGCAAGCATAGTAGATAATCCTCTTCAACTTCATATGAGAGCATGTCAGAGGAGGAAAGATTGAGGACCGCACGCATGCATCTGATCCCACTTGACGACCTAACCTTTGCACATGGTGTTCCAAATATAGAAGTAGTCATTGAGAAGCAAGCTAGTGTTGGTGAGAAAGTAGTGACATGTAGGTATCTTTTTTTTAGTAGATTCATAAGTGCATCATACTTCATTTATGACAACATGCAGAACATTGGGAGCACTTTTGGGAGTAATACAACCTCGCAGACCATGGGAGATCAATTTAGCACTATAGCTAGAACACAAGGGAGCACATATATTGGTCCATTACCTGCAACTAGAGGATTAAGAGGACCAGTAAGATCTAGAGGATCAAGATCAAGTGGATAAGGCAGAGGAGGAAATACAGGTAGAGGTTCTGGTTTGGGATTAGAAGACAAGGTCCACATCTATGACAACCACCCTGAATGCACCCCAAACTTTACAAAGCAAACTACAAAGCCAAACAATGAAGGCTACCACCATTGTCACCTAATTAGCTAGGGCTCTAAGTCTAGGAATGTAACATTAAGATAGAAGCTTAAAAGAATGCCTAATTAGTATGAAAATAATGCAAAAACTAACTAAACATGCTTACTAATATGATCAATTACCTAACATGGGCCTAAATAGACCTAAGGGGAAATCAAATGGTTATGGTTACTACTCAAATAATGGTGAAATGACCTCTCCAAATGACTTGTTAAGTCACTTTAGATTATTCATCTACTAACCTTATTGAAGGTTTTAAGCAAGGATTGGACTTGGCTTAGAAATCATATGTATTACATGAGATGCAAATCAAAGCATGGTGTGTGTGTATTATAAAGGAATGAGGTGCACTCTTTTTATAGTTTTCCTTTTGGGAGAAACTTGTATTTTGGTGCATGTGGGACTAAAATCCCCAGATTAGATTAGAATTACTAATCATGATTAGGCCTTGTTAATCACAATTAGTGAATTATCAAGTGATTAAGAGATGGGGAGCCTTAATCAACTGCTCAGGGTCAACTAGGAGGCTAGGATAGGTTTTTGAAGCTTACTGAGACGTTGTGGAGGTGAATGGGGTGATTTTGTGTGGTTGGAAGAGGGGCTTGAGTCAATACTAGGGCATATTGACCAAATCAAGGTAAAAATGGGCTTAATTAGCTTATAATCGCTAATTGTCTATTTTGAAGAGGATTTTGGCTTACGATTTGCCATAAAATGGCATCCTGAATGCGAACGGGATTACACAATCAACAACATGGTGTTAATTAGCTAAATTGGTAAGGAACGTTACTTAATTAGTAAAGATCACTAATTATAACGGAATTGGGAAGAATAAGAGTGATTTACGTGCGTTTTGACAATAATATTGCAAAAGTGGAATTTAGGTGTCTATTTGAGGTGAAGTTAGTGACTTCACTTCAAATATAGTAGACAAACATAAACATGTAAATTTTTGAAGAAAAATTAACAAGATGAAGGATGCCCCCTCAAGTGTCAATAGGGTGATAAAAGAAGTCAATTGACGATCAAAAATATGATTGAAATGGATAGAAGAAAATACGTTAGAACGGGCGCAAAACCCTCGGGTATTGAGAAAGAATAAGGACATGGATAAACATGGTTGTTTATTACCCCAGGTGATTTGGAAGAAAAATTAGTAGTGGTACTAAATGAGAAGTGATAAGAAATGATTAATGTAGAAATATAGGATAAGCCCAACCTTTGCTTCCAACCTTTCCATAAGCAACCTGTATATATCATTTTGCCCCTAGGTCTACATCATTGGCCTTTATTGAAATGAACAAAAATTTAAGATAACATAAAAAGCTAAATTACCAACATTTGTTCATTGTTACGTAACTCCATGCAACATACATAATGCAATGCAATATGAGAAAGTAAAATGATACCGAACTCAATGCAATGCAATACGAGAAAGTAAATTGGCTAACCTAATAGAGAAACTAGCACAATCACATATTCTCAAACAAACAACGTTCAAGACAGTTGCGCCAATGTTTTTGTTATCAAGCTGCAGTTCTTGAATGTTTGTGTTTTAACGACAAGGGTTAAAATTATGCCCCAAACAATAACACATGTGAGGGAAAAATAGAGGACACAAGTAGTCCCATGGAAAGCATTCGTGTATTATGACACAGTACCTGACAACTCATTGTTGCACGGGAGTACTGATGCAACCTAGAATCTAACTGTGAATGACCCAGGCGCGCTGACACATCACCCAGCCTAAGCTGAGTGCTCACCCGAAGTGTGCAAAGGTACCAAGCCCCTCTTTAGAGTTACTTGTGCAAGATGTTAGTGTGATGATGATAAAACATATTCAGATCCATAATTAAACATAAACATTCCACAGTGTATAATCTAGATCTAGATCTAGATCTTAGAGAAATATGAACTAAGCAATAACAATAATAAGCTAACCAAACAAGAACCAGATTCAATTATGTCTAACACCATTATCCAACCAATATTATCCATTGCATTAAACATTGTAAAACACAGAAGCTTCTTACATTATAAAGTATCACCATGAGTCATTCGCACATCAGATCCAACAACATAAATCTACAATCATTCAGTCTCTACCACACCTCTAAACTACACAATCCAATACATATTTATAGAGGTGGGGACTTTCCCTTCAAAACCTACACACTTCTCAAAATAGGTTGCATGCTGATAATAACCATGTGCCTTTACAATAACATGCATACATGTGAGTGTTCTAATAATAGATGTCATACAGTTAACTGGAAGAAGCAATCCTATTATTAACTATAACCATGCATGATGCTTATCAGCCGCTCGTTCCCAAAATACCATTGCATGTCGCGCAAGTTTCCATCTCTATGTGTGCTCTGCACGCTATCTTCCAAAAAATATCCCTCATCCATAAAAATGGATAAGTCCTGAGCCAAAATGTCATGGCGCGTGTTTCCTTTCCTATCTTTTCACGCCTTCAAATGTGCCTTGTTCCCGCGTGCACATATTTTATGTGTCTTCTCCTCAGAGTGACACTTTTCCTACTCAACATTACCCCACACTAAAGTACATTTCTATCCTGGAAATGGGAAATGTCTCCAATAATAAAGAATAAGTAATGAAAGAATTAAGGAATCAATATACAAAAGAATAAATTTTGATTCTGCAACATTCTCTTCTTCAACTAGGAGGATTAACTCTGGATACTTAAGTTTTTTTTTTGCCTCCAGTGTCTGCCAGTCATCTAACATTGTCCTTATCTTCTCTGAAATGTCTATGGCTATGGCATATAGTTCATCCTATGTGATCTTTTCTTTCTCATTCTGAAGTACTTGGACAACACTGGCCATACCTGACATCATTCCTTCCATTAGATCCATCTTTTGCACTATGATCTTCCCAATCTCATCAATCCTCTCTTTATGAGGGTCCTGAGTTTCTACGAGGTCCTCACGCTTTTGTTTCACCAATGCCAATCTATCTACGCGCCCTAAAGTCTCATCTTTCATCGCTTCCAGAACCTCATTATCTTTAACTATAGTTCTGGTTCTTATTACTGCTTCTAGTGCCACACACAAATTGGTTGGATTTCTTCAGTTCATCCTTCAAAGTTTGGAGCAACACCTTATAAGTTGAAAATTTCCTAACCACGGAGGCCCTTTCTCTTTCTACTTCTTGTTCAAGATCCTTTGGTGCTGGCATTCGTATTTGTCCATCCTCTAACACCAAATTGACCAAAGTGTGCACATAATGCATAACAGAGGGAAACTTTTTTGGAACCTTAGGTTCAAGATGTGGCCTTGCTTTCATAATGTAATCACCAATTTCTTCTGCCATGATAACGAAGGCCTCATTCTTTGTCTGTTCTCATTCTATGTCTTCCTTTAAGCATGTTATCTCTGTAGTTTTTGCCTTGTTATCTTCAATTAACACTCTAATGGTAGCAGCCTTATCAATATTCCTTCTTGCCACCTCTGCAAATACCTTAACCAAGGCATTGTTTACCTAGTCATCAGACATTAGAGTATGCTTTATTGTCATGTGTCTGCTTTGGGGTGCCTTCTTCACTCTTCGTGAGATACAAGACTCCTCGCACACATCAAAGTCCAGCTCATCCATATGGATATGTATGGACCAGGATAATTGTTTCCTTGTGCGGGTAGTGGTCATGTCTAGATCCATTAGTTCCCACCCATATAACTCCTTAATGCCCACAGTTCTTTGGAACCGGGCATAGATAATTTTTCTTGTGTCCTCAGCATAGACCATACTAGGGAGAACATACTCCTCACCCGTTTTCTCTCTCTTCATCATTGGCCCCATAGGAACCTGGGCACCAAGATTTGGAGTTGGCCCTTCTTCCTCCTAAGCAGTGACAGGTATGTTGGGTTGCTCTTGCACAATTTCTTCTACTTCTTTCACCCCTTCTTCTTCATCTCTCATTTCCTTATCCCTGGGTTCCTCCACATCTTCAGATTGAACTGGGGTACCTGACACGTTCTCTTTAGAATCCTCCTCCTCGTTTAGCTTCATATTTCTTCTTCTCTTTTTCTTAGGTGCTTTTTTCTGAGGGGAGACTTGTGGTGACTTCCTTAAAGGCTATGATGTTCCTGTGCCTTGGGTCCTAGTTCATCTAAACACCTTCTTAAATTTGCGCTCCTCTTGGACTATTCCCACGTCCAAGTCTTCCTCTCCTCCTTACTACTATGGGGGAGTATCTGCACGCTCACTTTTTGCCTTGTTAGTTGGATGCCTCCTGGCTTTGTGGACCAAGCCTCCACTATCCTCATTTTCTTCTTCCTCGTCTCCTTATATTATTAAGGAAGGATTTGGAGCTACCACATTTTTGACTGTGTGTTTGCCCTTAGACGGCCATGAGAGCATGCACTCACTCTATTGAGTTGTGGAGCTCAATTACTTCGAATTAGCATGCAATGGGGAACTTGCTGGAAAACACAATAATCGACATCAGTTATGGAGGGACTGACATCAGTCACCTATGACCGGCATCGGTTAAGCAAGGAGGAACCGACATTAGTTAGGGCTAACCGGTGTCGGTTACCTATGTATGAGTGTTTTAATTAACTCTCGGGAGTTAGATATATTTTTAGTTTTAAAGTAGATCTATTGATTGTAATTACATGGCTGAGAGCCCTAAGTTTGTATACGCCTGTATAAGCATGAAAGCTAGGGTTTAGAAGAAAGAATTAAGAACTTTCAAAAGTTGAAGATTATTATGAGAATAATTGTGAGAGTGAGAATTCTTGGAGAAGAAGAAAAATCTTGAGAGAAAGAAAGTATTGAACATCTGAGAGGTGTGGAAGATTGTAAATATTCATTGTATATCTTCTCAAAGCTTTGGATAATAGATTGGCTTATTTATTGGTGGATGTAGCCCATACTGGGTGAACCATGTTAAATCTGGAGTTGATTTATATCTCTTGTTTTGTATATTTCTTCTAGTAGAATATCCACTTTTATTTGCATGTATGCTTAGATCTGATATATTATCTGTACAACCGATGTGCTAACCCCAACACATTCTCCACGTACTTGTTATTTTCTAACCTAGGCTTAAGCTGAAGATAGATCAGTGTGGCTTCACTGTCCCCAATAGCCAAGCTTACCAGCTTCATATTTATAACATCTGAAATGAGCCTCTCAATGTAGGTGAACCGACTTGGATAAACATAAGTTTTTCTGAGAGTATGATAGTCATAATCTACCTTGTCCGCATTAAAGCTCAACTAGCACGCATCAGTAAACCTGTGTAATACTACCTGGAAATAGTGTGTTGTGAAGGCGTATGGCAGTTTACACCAAGGAATCCATGTCCCATCCTTCATTGTAAACCACACGATGCAAAAATGTTGATACACTGCAAACTGTAATGCCTCACCCACTACTGAGGGTAACTCCTTTGGAATGCGTAATTCCTCCTCAAAGGCTATGTGCAGTCAATGACACCATATTTTTGCGCTTTGTTTGAATGGGCCACTCATTTTTCCTTCACATAAGTACTTCTCAAACCTCCCAGTGAGGGGCTTTTTCTCCACGGGGTATTCCCAAATTTTGTTCTTTGGCCCATCGGGAACTCTAATTTCTACAAACAAAAGAGATAAGAGGATGGTGCCAAAACTTATCTTTTCACCTGTGCGTGTTTCCTCAATAATTGTTTTTGTTATGTCGCATGCTAAATTGTAGACTTATCCTTGTGACATCTTCTTCACGATATGTAACCACATGGTGTTTTCCTGTGACCATCTATCTTAATCATTCAGCTTGGTGAACAGATGCGTGGCTGCTTGCACCACAAGGTACTTCCTCAATTTGTAGATGTCCATTCCACATGGAACCCTGGAGTATCCCAACTCCTTACTGGTAGCTATAATAGTTGCCTTATCAGTCAGATCACTACTAATATCTGTCCCTGTACCCTTCAATCCTGTCAATGTAGAAATTAGGGCCATTGTGATCCTTACCCTCTGTCCAACAAAATAGAAGAAGTCCTCATGGAATCTGCTCATAAGCCATTGGTATAAATGTTCCGGTTTTCCAAAATATGGGAGTTCATATAACTGATACACCCCTACCTTCTTGAGAAACTTCTCCCTAACGTTGTCATACACTGACATGCCATCCACTGTGTGCTTGTTGGTCATCTTATTCAACAAAGCATCCAACTCTCCCTTATTGTCAGTGGTGTGGTGGTTGTAATCACTTACTTTGCATATGCAGATATAGGAATCCCAATCTTGTCTAATGATCACTCCTTCTGGATACTGCATTTCTAAAAAATTACTCTCGGGAGCATCTTTGACCTCAACTTCCACCTTTTTCCTCTGCTTCATTCCCACTCCAGGTGCTTTCTTTGGTGCCATTATAAAAATCTCGCCTTTTGTCTTCTATCGAGTAAGATCTCATGCCCTAGCTTGAAACCCCATGTCCTAGCTCAAAACCACGAGCCCTAACTCCTTCTCAATGCATCTGCTTTGATCAAACCCTTCACCAATAGGGGCGCAAGACACTTCTGTGCACAAATCTGCTCTCCATGTCAGGTTTCACAACTCTCTGCACCTCAACACGTTTCACTTGGCTTAGTCACAACTAGATCACTCGAATACTTGTGATCACAAAGGTAGAAATGAACCTGCATCATGCCTTTATATATATTTTTGAAAAGTTATTACATTTATTGATCCTTTACGTACCACTGATCCTATTATTAATTGACCGTTTTCCCAACTTCTGCGTGGTACACCTTTGCGCCACAGCTATAACCTTCTAGCGTGCATTCCTACCTTCTGGCTACAAACCTCGTTCTACGTGTGTCCATACGCCAAAGTACCTCACCACTGTGCCTTCCTCTATTAGTTTCTATGGCCGCAACTTACCTCACGTTATACTGTTCATTCATTTATTTCCAACTATGGTCTTCCTTATGAGCAATCTTCTTCCTAGCAGCTCCCTTCCAATTTTGAATAGCACTTGTAACAATATGTTCTCATGTGTTCCATTTGTTGAATAACAACCACCCCACACCAATGGTATTTACAGTCCTCTGCGCATAAAAATACCTTAGATTGTAATTAGCTTACAGTGCGCAAATGCACTTATTACACAAAACACCAAACTAAATTGACAAAGCATAGCGACGAAAAAGGAAATACATTAAAATAAATACAAAAAGGGAAACCTATACAAAATGGCAACACTACCTTATGAAAAACACCAAGAAGACTTATTTATAGTAGGTCTTCAACCTACTCCCATTAAAGTAACTGGGTAACTGTATTCCATCAAGCGCCTCTAAGTGACATGCGCCTGATTCAAGTATGTGAGTGATAGCATACGGTCCCAACCAATGCACCTTAAGTTTTCCTGGATGGCACAGAAACTTTGAATCATAAATAAGTACCATCTCTCCTACCTCAATCTTTTTATCCCTGATGTGTGTGTCATGCCATGCTTTATACCTGGCCTTTTCCTGTTTCCGACTCCAACGTACTATGGTGCACCTCTCATCCAGCTGTATTAACTTGTCAATTCTTTCTTCTAATGCATGCTCATCTGATAGACCTCCAACACATGTAATACGTAAAGAAGGTAACATGAATTCCATGGGAAGAACTACTTCTGTGCCATACACCAACTAAAAGGGTGTGGCCTTATTCAACCTCTTGTAGGTTGTTCGATACGCCCAAAGTATAGCAAAAACTTTATCATCCCAATCTGTCCTTCAAACATCACAATTTTTATTAAAGTTTGGCTCAATATCTTGTTGAAAATCTCAGCAGTCCCATTTGCTTGAGGGTGATAAGGTGTAGTCTTGTTGTGCGCAACCATAAATTCATCCAACAATATCTTGATTATCTCATTCAAGAAGTGTGTGCCCCTATCACTTGTCAAACTCAATGGACATCCATACCTAGTAAGAATATTTTCCCATAAGAACATTGCTACCATAACTGTTGTAAAATCCTTTATAGGTGTTGCTTCTTCCCACCTTGTAAGATAATATGTATAAGTGATGATGTAGCACAATTTGGTTCTACACGCGGCTAGTGAAATAAGACCCACAAAGTCTATTACCCATTTTTTAAATGGCTCTGCACTAGGAATAGGCCTCAAAGGAATTTCATCTCTTTGTCCAGGTTTTCCAAGGTGCTGACAGTGATCACACACCTTACAATACTCTTTACAATCCTTTTACAGGGTCTCCCACCATAATTCAATGAGTAGAATCTTGCACACAGTGGCATCACCTGCATAATGCCCACCTGCAATACCGCCATGAGCCTCTACCACGATATTGTTGGTTTGAAAATCTATTAGTTAGACAGGTCATGGGGAAATAGGCCAACAGTGTGCAGGGCATAGCCCCTCTTTGAGAATGCAAAGTGAAACTGGTTTATTGCTATTCTATCAAGCAGTAATCTGTGTAAATCTACACTATTCTAACTTCAGGGGGCTTGGGATCTCATCCCAGTAGAGGTAGTTCCAAATGTGAACAGAAATATAAGAGAGAAGGAATGGAGGAATAATAGATCTAAAGGAAGAAAAGAAGTGAATTCCAAGATGGAAAGGTCAGAAGGTCTATGCTTTGGGCTGGTAGTAAACAGAGCCAAACTTACTTGCATAAACAAACAAAGCAATACTGATGAACATATGATGATAATAAGAATGAATCCAACAGAATATGAACATAGATCTAACTTAAGAAAGATCTGATGCAAACAACACATATATTGAGCACAAAGTCTTAACATATATATTAATATCTCTTATGTTACAAGAAGGCACAAAGTCTTTCTCTCTTCACCTCTTTTTTCATACAAAAATGTCCACCTAGAATACAACAAGTATTCTAGTATTTATAGAAGAAGAGGAGGGAAGAGGACAAAAAGAAACCAACCACTATTTACAAAATATCTACAAAATATCTAAAAATTCAAAAGTTGACTTTGGGCAAGTTTTTGGATGGCAACATCCCATGATGCAACATGGATGATGTCATCGTAAATGCCAACATACTTTTTAAATATTTTTACAAAAATATCGAAGCGTACACAAGAAGAGAAACTACTTGTCATCATCCCTTTGCTTAAACGGAGTGTCTTGCTTCAGATCAGGAGAGGAAATGTGACATTGAGCTTGGTACTCCATAAGCTTGCTGATCATCATATGAAGTTGATTATGATCAGGACCCTTGAAATGGTCACCAATAACTTTGCAAGTTTCTTTTTCAGTCTTGAGCTTGTCAGGTAGCCCGACATACTCTTCGCATGCCTCAATCAAGAATCCAATGAAATCACGGCAAGCCAGAATGTTATTGATAGACTCTCAGTCAAAAGTGACCTTTGGCGTTAAACCTTGGGTTGCGATAACCTTGAAGAGCTTGATTATATCATCTGCCTCCCTCAAGGTGAATGATTCACTGAGCATCTCTGGAGCCATCTTTGTAACCGTCTGCTCCATGTTGTATTTTGCATCTAGGTCCTTGTCCTTGATTTTATCTATCCTCTCCAGGATATACTCCATTTGATCAACCCAATAATCTAAAGCTATGAGAGCTTTGTTATGTGCTCATGGGTGATCGATGACACCAACCTTTAATAGGTCGTCAACGAAGCAGTTGACCATTGCTTGAAATGTTTCATGTTGTAATCTGCCATTGTCCAACTCCTCGGAGAGGGATTCTACTACTGCTTGTAGCTCCTTATTTACCCGATCTATACCTTGGTAGAGTCCTGTGAATTTCTTGATTATTTCCTCATTATCTCTGAGGATTCACTCTATCCAGGAGGACACTGCCACTCCTTGTTCGCCAATCTTGGTGTATTCATTTATCTTGTCCTGACTGAGAACTTCAGTAGGCTTGGCGGCAGTCATAGGAGGAGCATTGCCCGGTCTTTGCAATGCTTGGAGAAGATGTTTGTTTTGTTCCTTTAGTATCCTCTTCTCCTTCTTTGCTTATTGAAGTTTCTTACAAAGAGCATCTACTATAGACAAGGCCTCTCCTTGCAGGCTCTCAGATGAGGTTCCCATTGTGACTTGGGTCACTGTAAAGTCTATAGGAGACAGATCTTTCTTCTCTTTGGTGGGATCTGGGTATGCGATCTCCATGACTCTCTCTCTTGAAACGCTATTAGAGAAGTGAGTTATAGCTTTTTTATTCTTTGGTCCCTTCTTCGGAATGATAGAGAAGTCCATGGGTGTTATGGGAACCTTTCTCTTGAGCTGACCCAGATGGTCAGAAATCCAGATTGGACTTATGGGAGAAGGAGCAGAGGGAATGGAGGAAGAAACATGAGTGAAAGGGGAAGCAACTAAAGAGGCCGTAGGGAATAATGTTGAGACACTTGGTGGTGGCATCGACAAGGAGTCTAACACGCTACTACTTGTAGGGCATGGAGTTACTACAGGGGAAGAAAAGGTCATGGAGGTGGAAGGGATCTGTAATGGGATGGAGGGAACACTAGGTGACAGATCCACGAGAGATGAGAAGATGGAAGAGGTGGGAGATGGAAGGGAGGAAGGGAGAGAAGAAGAAACATCCATAGGAATAGATGCTTCAATGACAGGGGGAGGAGAAGGAGCAGAAGAAGGAATGGTGGGTACCTCAGTGGTTGTAGTTGTGACCACATCCTGAGTGGATGTATCCATTGAGACTTCGGTGGTCTCTTCTTCTTTACCTGGAGAGACTAGGTCGACCACTTGCTTCTCAGAAGCAGTAGGAGGGCTTTGAGGAGCTTCTTCTTTGCTTGATTCTCCCTCCTTATCTTTCCCTTTTCCTTTTGGCACTTGGGTCGGCCTTGGAGTTTCTCTTCCTGAAGGAGAAGCAATGAAATCTACCCTGAGGTAGGTGAGACCATTCTGTTCGCACCAATGTTCGGTGCACTGCAATGTGTGCTTGACCCTTTCCTGAATGGTCTTTGGTGCCTTGGCTCTGTCAATCTCTGCAAACGTCCAATCGTCCCCATCCATGTCAAGGTAAACTTGATCAATTTTTTTATCAGGCTCTTGGAATCCTTTTGGAATGATGGCCACGCCATAGTGTTTGATCTCTTCTAGAGCCAGCTTGGAGTGATCCTTTTGCCTGAGATCTATTTCGTGTGTCAGGTCGATGTAGATGTCCTCGATCTCAAGGACATGGATAGGATCAATTTTTTCCTTTGGGAGGCAACCCCGAAAATCAAAGGTAGGCCTGGCTGGGAAGTTGTGCTTTAGATTCAACAATTCAAGCTCAGTATACATTTCCCGTGCTTTGGCCAGTGTGCTGCAGGTGTATCGGCCCACTGTAAGGGGGAATGGAGTTCCTCCCTTCTTTCTCTTCATGCATCTCTCATGGTATGTGATTAGTTGCCTTGAAAACTCTAAGAGAATCAACTTGGGTCCTACATACCTTGGTAGCTTGGTCAGTTCACCCTTAAAATTCACCGCCCTAAGATATGTGAATGTGGGAGACTGAGTGAACAATGCTCCCCACTTCTTTGTGACAGTGACCACACTGGGGCTAGTTCGGCCATGTCTCATATTCAACCTCAATAGGCAGATCACCTCATAGAAGAAGGCGTCGTTGATTTTTGAGAACTGGGGGATGCTGTTCTCGAGCCTTAGCTCTAGGTAGTATTCATATATTTTGACCTGGGGCCATACCCCATTCCGTGCCAGGCCTGTGAAATCTCTTGCTGATGCTGTAGCATATACAACGTAGGAATTCATATAGAACTTCCCAGTTGTCATGACCTATTGAAGTTGCTAAGAGATGGTGTCGATGATGATTTCCCCCAGCCAAAATGGTGCTCAGGCACATTCTTGCTCATGGTCTCTAAGTATCTCAACATCCATTTATGGAAGTGATGGGCATCAGGAAGTCCAAATACTCTGCTCAGGAAGGTGATGGTATCACTCAGTTCCTCATTGAAATCACTGCGGTGGATGGTCTGTGGCTATTTGCTAACCAGCTTCTTGTTTTTCAGATATAGCTTGTTCATCATTTGCATACATTTATCCTCATTACCATCCTTTGCCTTCTTGCAGTCTTCTAGGCTTATGGCGACATATTGTCTGTGATGAGGAATGCCCAAAGTTATTTCAAAATGACAAGTTGTTAGATCAGTGATGATATTTCCTTCCTTATCTTTGACACATCTTGTGTCCTTGTTGTAGCAACAGGCAACCAACATGATGAATTCATTGTTCACAGCACTTACTGGCAGCCCAGCTACAAAGTGCAATCCACTGCCTACCAGTTTGTTCATCCACGGGCCACTAGTTATCTGGTTGGTTCTCAACCAGAAGTCTTCCATATCAATGTGCCCAAGCTCAGAGTCTCTGATATCGAGATCACTCTTTGCATATGAGTCAGGCATCCTGACTTTTTGATATTTGTACTTCATCTCTTGTTTTGTCAACTTTGCTTTTCTTTTAGACTTGGTTGGATTTTTGCTTGATGAAGACATGTGTGAGCTCGAGGATGACTGTTGTTGTTCTGCAAGGAGAATCAAGGAGGTCTAACACAAAAGAGCCATGTCAACCGTCATGTTATCCATAATAAAAGCTTGCAGAAAGAAGAATGAATAATTATAAGGCTTAGGGCGCAAGGCGCAAGTTCATAATATGTTGTAGAGGCTTAAAAAGGTTGGGTGCACTTTTGGGGATGTCAACATGCATTATGGTGCGCCTGTGTTGACAGGAGAAAAGCTGCGCCAAAGGGAAAAAAGGGTGCACTTTTGGAGAGTGTTACACAAAAGGTTTTAGTGCCAAGGAGAAAGGCACGGGGTGTGGTTTTGCAACACACAACATGGCATGTTGATGTCAAGGTTCATGCGCCAGTGCCTTAGGAAATTTTCTTTAACTGGGCGCTGCAAAAGATGGTGTTGTATGGATTTTAAGTGCGCCCAAGGCGTAATTACAGAAGATGTTGCAAAGGAGATCAGTGTGCCAAAGAAAAACTACTTGGCACGGATTTGGAGGACACAACATTCAATGTTGATGTTGGTCAGGATGAGCCCTCGCCCTTACAAGATTGCTAAGTTTTTATACTGGGCGCAGGTTAGGGATATGTTACATGCGAAGACAGTGCACCAAGGAGCGACTGTGGGGAGTGCAACATGTAAAAACAATGCATTGAAGCTTTTAAGGATTTCTTTGCAATTTCGAAGATTTCTTCTCCTCTTTTTTAGTTTATTCAAATAGTAAAGAGAGGTTCTCAATAAGATGATAAGCAGGGAAAAGGCCTTAGATCTTCTCAGAGGCAAAGCCTTCTCAAATTTACAGATCTAGAAGGAGGGATAAAGTGGTTTCCAGATGGTTTATGGATTGTTAGGTTTTTTATTTTTAGATTTAACCTCTTAGATTTATAATAACCCTAAAACCTAACAATAACCAAGAGACAAAAACCACAAATAATAACAAGAGTGATAAAGTCCACTTACCCGGTTTTATAAAGGACGAAGGACAATGTTGGGGTCTACAAACTCGAAAAACGGCACGCGGGTGATGACAGGGATAACTGACAGGTGCAGAGGAATACTTTTCACAATTTTCAATTCGTGAAAATGACAGGTGTTAAGCGCCTATTTATAGAAAACTTGACATTAATTATCTCACCAAATTTCCTTGGCACAATTTTTAGAGTGTCGACATGGGTTTGGATGCACCTTGGTGTAAGTTGGTTAGCGTCGACATAACACTTTCAGTGCCTTAAGTGCATATTTGGAGATGTCGACATGATGATTTCAACGCCAAAGGATATAAAGGGGCGCAATTTTCATGATGTCAACATGATATCTCTAGCGCTTGAGATCTATTTACTTAGCACACATTTCAGGTGCATGTTTATTGATGTTGACATGCAACTTTTAGCACCTTAGGGGTGCAACCTTATTGATATTGGCATGCCATTTCTTGTGCCCAGTTCAAAAAGGCTGAAAATGGCTAAGTTCTTAAAACTTGATTTCCGGAAGGGGGTTTTAGGCCATTTTGAACGTTGGCAGACCTCCTCGGGGGACCAAATCAAAATTTTGGTATGGTTATCTGAAAAATTGCCCTTGTCAATTTTACAGTATAACAGATATCCATGTGCTCATGTTCTAGTACACACCGACGCAATACTCCATCTCTGCCTAGTTTATATAAGTCACCACTAATCAACATGAAGGGTGTCGCATGAATTACAAGTTGCTTCTTCTCTAAGGCTTCCATTCCCTCTAGCGCCATACTCGTGCATAAAAAGATAACAATATCCTCCAGTTCCTAAGGCACGCGATGTAACCTATAAAACTACACATCAGACATTGTATCTTCAATTATCTGTGTCTCCTCCCCTGATTTAATCCTTGATAAGTGGTTTGGGCTAGAATTACTTTTATCCGGTTTTACCACGAAAGTCAAATTCCTGGAATAAAAGAACCCATTGACATATGTGCTCCTGTAAAACGAGCTTATTTACCAAGTATTTTAATGCCATGTGATCTGTATAGAACATAAAAGGTGTTGCTAGTAAGTACTGTCTAAATTTGTGCAACACATGGATCATTGACAAGGCTTAACACTCTGTAGTTGTATAATTCTATTATGCAAGAGTCAACTTTCTACTAGCAAAAAAGATAGGATGATCTATAATGCCTTCTCTAGGCTAAGCTAATACTGCGCCAATTGCCATGCCAGAGGCATCCACATGTACATGAAATGGTTGGTTCCATGAGGGAAAATGTAGAATAGGTGTTGTAGTAATTCTCTCCTTAAATGCCTCAAATGTGCGTTGCTGCGGTTCTCCCCAAGAGAATGTCCCTTTTACCTTTAGTAACTCCTCCAAGGGTGTGACAATCTTTGCACATCTTTTGATAAATTTTTTGTAATATCTTGTGTGGCCCAAGAATCCACGCACCTCACTCTGACTGGTAGGTTCCTACAAGCCTACGATCACTGCAACCTTAGCTAGATCTACTAACAAACCTTCCTTGCAGATGATATGACCTAGCAGAGTTCCAAAAGGTGTAACAAATACACACTTTTTGATATTCAAAGAGATGCTTAACTGTCTACATCTTTCAAACATTAGGTGCAAGTTGTCACAATGATCCTTAACAAGACCATATACCATCTAATAATCCAAGTAAACCTACATGAACTTTTGAATAAAATCCTGAAATGCTTGAACAACTATGTGTGAGAATACAACATGCACGTTCTTCAAACCAAAAAGGCATCACCGTATATGCAAAAATTCCCCATTCAATGGTGAAAGTTGTCTTCTCTTGATCCTCCCATACAATTCTTATATGATGATACCTAGAGAGTCCATTTGTAAAAGAGTAAATTTCACGCCCTGCAACACCTTCTAATATTTCCTCAGTGAAAGGCGTAGGAAAAGGATCAATCACACATGCAGCATTCAACTCCTTATAATCCACACAAATCCAAATCTGACCATCTTTCTTGATACTGATTATCATGGGGCTAACCCACTCTGATTCTTCTTTGGGCTTAATGATGCCATATTTCAACATTTTGTCAATTTCTTCTTTAAATTTTACGCGTAGGTTAGGGTTCATCCTGTAAGGTCTCTTCCTGAGTGGGTGCACACCTTCTTTTAGCTTAATCTTCATCTTTCCCAGTGACTCATGTAATCCCTTTAACTCATGGTAGCCCCTAGGAAATAAGTCCTAAAAATCACGTAGTAATTCAATTATCTTTGCTACTTCAGAATCAGACCAATAATCTCCAATTATTGCCTCCTTAGGTTCAACATTCATGCCAATGTTCACTTTCTTGGTCTTCATAGGTTCATGATAGGTGCGCGCGTTTTTATCCGCACTATCTAAAACCTCACACGCACCTACTAAATGATATATGTCCAAATTTTCTACTTCTTCATCATCCACCATGTAGACCATCTTTCCTTTTTCCTCCTCAAAGCAAGCGTGCTTAAATAGTTCGTCATCTGTCTCATCTATTTCATCAAAATGTGCTCCTAGCTCTGCCTCACCAAATAAATCCTGAATGAGTTCTTCAGCCTTTACACTGTCTCACATGGTCAAGTGCTTCATAACCCGTAATGCCTCTTCCATCGGAGGTTTAGTAGAGATGTATTCAAAAGTCTGGATCATTCCTCCTATCAAGTCTTACCAATTTCCAGTCTCCCTATGTAGTTCCACATAAACATACCAAGCGTGTGAGCAGTCTTGTAAAGTGGAATAAATTTTTTGCACCCAAAGTGAAGGTGGTAAAGCTTCCCGCCCCTCTATCCAGAGTCTCTCACATTGTTGAACGTGGTGTTGAATAGGTTGATTACCATGATATGTGTAGATTTGAGTAGGCACATTGTTCATGAGAAACCAGGTTGTTAGATCAATTTTGACTTCATTCCATTCTATGAGATTATCCCTGTGAACCATCCACTAGTGCGTTGCCGTCCCACACAGGGTATACACTAACATATTTCTTCTTCCACTTGATCCATCCATTTCTCCTCCATGGCCTACAGATGTGCTTCTTATTTTGCGCCCAACCATCTCATATGTGCCATGTGCCCAATTGCCACAAACAATACTTGTAGTATCACTAATAGACTGTGCATCTTCCCACTGGAGGATTCCTTCCTTAGATGGCTCAAGTACTTCTAGATCTTGAATGACGCGTACATAAATTATGTTCAGGTCTTCCTCACTCAAAGTTTCAACATAAGGTGCAGATTTCCCATCTGTCAAAGGGATAATAACTCTTTCTTCCTTGTTCTCAAAACTTATATACCCCTTGTTGAACCATAGATCAACATTATTTGAATAACACCAAGGGCACCCGAGTAGAGCTGGGAAGCTGTCTGCTTCTGCAAGTGCTAAAACCTCAAAGTCTCTAGTGAACTTGGCCCCTTGTATAGTAATGTATGCATCCTGTAAAACTCTGATTGTAGTGGCCTTAGTCCAGTTAGCCATAAACAATACATCAGAGGATGACTGTAATGGAGGTCTTCCCATCTGTACCCATGCATCTAAAGTAAGAACATTCACTTCCGCACCAGTGTCAATCAATATATTGCTCAAAATCTACCCATCCATAATAACATTCAGAGTGATTTCCTTATCATAATCCAAGCTATGGGGGGGAATATTAACATGCAATATCTGCCGTGCATTCTCAATACCTACACACAAAGTGTTTCCCTTTAACTAGTTCCCTGGTAATGGAATAATATTCTTTTGATGTAACATCTTGCATACCTCTTTCAAATCATCAATATCCGATTGGACCATCTCTGCTACCTTATTTTGTTCCAACTTCCATGACTTCTCCTTTAAACACTGTATTCCACCCTAAAGATCTCTGAGTACCTGCATAGTTTCTTAAAAGACCTCCTTCTAATGTGTAGGATCTAGGTACCTTGCATGTAAAACCTCCTCCTTAGTAATGGTAGGCGTTTGTTGTAATGTCATTCTAGTGCGCATAGATTCAACGTGTGTAGTAATCTTCACATGTACTACCTCAGGCTCCAGTACCAACCTTGACATCCTCTGATTTTCCATGGCGCATTGTATTCTAAGCATCCATGCACCCTTGTTCTCCTATTTATGTTTCTTGCTAAGATGCTCATATAAGGCCGGGCACTCCTCATAACTATGATTCTTCCCATAAAAAGAACAAGTAATATTCTGAGGGAATTTACGCCTGTAGTGGTCAAGAGATCCATATGTATAACACGTTCCATGAGGGAGCTCACTTTGTCCACCACCATGGTATCCTCGACCTTAGCCATGACCTCCTTCAAAGCACCATTTATTCCAATCATAACACCCTTGAATGTGATCATGATCATGGTGCTCACTTTTATCTTTAGAGTTATCTGATACTCCTATCTGTCGTACACCAATATCTATAGCATCATGGATTTGACCAATCAACCTGCAGTCGTCTATATTGTGAGTTGTGGACCGATAAATATTACAATAGAAAGATACATTCTTTCTTATCATGCATTGTAATAATGGGCAATGACTTGCATCATGGTCCAAATGACATATCTCACAGTCCAACAATAATGAACAAACTGACCTACATGGACAACTATCCTTAGTGTGCCCTTCCACTTCACAATATTGTTGGCGAGAAAAATTTTCGGGTGGACAAACTTGTGGATTTTTTGCCAACACTCTGGGAATCTAAGTCCCTGTACTTAACTGGTGCAGCTGTCGTATAGGCATGCATGAGAAAATGTGGATTTATGTGGTGGCCTTTCAACTGAGGATCCAACAGGGGCACTCCACTGACCCTGCGGCAAAGCTAGTAATCTCTTGCTAGGGAAGACTTTGTCTGAAGAGTGGGAAAGGGGAGTGAGAAAAGAGGTAGAACTAATGCTGCAGGAAAAAAATCAGATTCCTGCACACACACTAGTTAGAAACTTCAACACATGCATTTATGGGAAGAAACAACTCTGGGAATAGCAACAAGACCAAATAGAATTCATTGATCATCAAGTATCAAGAAACCCCTTAGTCAAAGAAAGCTAGAAACTCCTTCTTGTATCGATTGCTCAAATCAAAGTTGTACATAATGCGAGAATGGAAGAAATTGAGAAGTGGAGGAAAGTAGAAGAAAATTGGCTATCTCCTGTGCTTTCTCTAATTATAATGCACTCTTGAGTTTACAAGATCAATCACCAACCTTTTGAAATGGGAATGGATTTACAATTTATAGAATAGAATTGACTTTTCACCTCCCTCACATGACTCTTGGTTTCCATATTCTACTCATGACCTTTCATTTTCCATGAATTAAGTATTTCTCTTATAATTTTGAGAAAATACTATTTACAAATTTGAAATAGGTCACTTAAATGAATAGGACAAAATACAATGATGACACATAACAAAGAATTAGAATGGAGAGAGAAAGAAGAGAGGGAAAGAAAGAAAGAAGAGATGTTTCCTGATGAAGTCTGTTGATCCTCGTTGATGGAAAACTTCAAATGCAGTGAAACTCTGAATCTTCGAGCTCCTTGTACCCTGGAAATCTCCTTCAAATCAGCTCATGAATGCTTTCCAAGTTGAGTGAGCTATTCCGCTGATGACCGCAACTGTGGTACCATTTTCAGATTGGATGGTTCATGTCTCAGGCTCATAGTGGAAAGAGCAAGCTAGGACTAGCTCAAGACTCTGCATAAACATTGGGTGTCCTGCAGTAGCGAACAAGCCTCTTGTGAATATTTGGGCTTCGATCCTCCTTCGGTCCTTAAAGGCCATGCGAGTCTTAAGGTCATTCAGGTCCATGTACGAGACATTGCTATCTTCCACATCATACTCGCAGGTGAAGGGCTGTGTCAGCTTCTGACCCATCCACTTCGGCTTCATGTCTCCCTTAGAAAAAAAAAATTACTATTTTTAGTAAGTGTGAAAAATCAAGTCCCTAGAACTTCTACTGAGTGTTGTGACCTTGATTCCTCTTTCTCCCTACATTCCTCATTCCTTCTGGATCAACTTTCTATTTTTATAAGGTGCTCATGGACCCACTTTCTATTTTTAGTAAGTGCCAAAAATCCCTATTTTGGTGAGTTCTCGGTTGTATTGCACCTCCAATGTCTCCGTCTCCTTCACAAGCTCTTTTGTCGCTTACTTTCCCAATCTTTTGTCGCTTACTTTCCCAAAATAGTAGTCCTCTACATAGAAGACTTGTTATTTTCCCAAAATAGAGGTCAGATTGGCGTGTAAAATAGTTTTTTGATATGGGTTTTTTCCCAATATCACCCCTTTGAAATTTCAGGCCCACCCGCTTAATAGTTCAAGAGATTTTAAAGTTTTAATTTATGAACCTAGCAGTGCTTCTGGGTACGACAACCATTAATGGACCTCAAAATTACAGGTATGGTTTTCTCTTCTGTTAGAGAATAAAATTATATTTTTGATGTGGGTTTTTTATTTTGGTACTTCACGTGCGATCTTACTTCAATCTGGCAACCGGTTTGACGGGAGGTCCCACTTCTTTCTTCGTTGAGCCGAAAGTGGGATTTCTTCACTATGGATGCTCTGGTGCACGAGACGAGAGTTTGAAGGTGTATTCTTTATGGCCTTGGGTAGAGGAATGAACAAAAAAATCTAACTTTTTGTTTCACGCATCCGTTTGGGAGAATTCGTTGACTATTCGTTTCATGACTATGAAGTTTTCTCTGTGCTTCTCCTTCTTTGTTTTGTGCTTCTCCTTTTATGTTTGCTCCAATTTTCCTTCTGGGACCTGCATTATTTTGTGGAGTGAATTTAATTATCTCTATGGCAGGTCTGGTTTTATTTTTGCAATGGTGGAGTGATGGAGGAGAGTTGCAGAGGAAGGATAAAATTTGTCTGTGCATTAGAGTGGAAGCAGCTGGAAGCACTGAGTGTCAGTTAGAATTTTTGAATTTTGAACACATGAAGGGAGGAGCTTAGGAATTTTTTTTTATGTTAGATGTCCTTGACCTCAAGGACATGAGGGACATCAAATTCCATGGTGGTCAAGAGGACGACATGTGGCGGTGATCCGACGACAGGGAATGAAGGTGAGAAAAGCTGCTTTAAAGCACTCGGAGCTAAAAGTTGGTCACGTGGGTGTCCAAATGACTCCCCATAGGGGATGGGCACATTTTCACATGTATTATGTACCTCACCTCAGGGAAATAAGGGATATCAGTTTCCACGGTGGTCCTGGAGTTGACACGTGGCACCAGATCTGATGATAGGAAATGGATGCTCAAAAAATGCACCTAGTAGCTGAAATTCGGTCACGTGGGTGTCGAAATGACTCCCCATAGGGGATGAGCACATTTTTAAAGGTCTGATGTCCCTCAACTTAGGGACATAAGGGACATCAGTTTCCAAGGTGGTCCTGGAGATGACATGTGGCACCAGATTCGACGACAGGGAATTGATGCTCCAAAAATGCACCTGGGGGTTGAACTATCAAGTCTGGAGGTAATATAAGGGTCCAAGAGGTCACATGGTGGCTGGGAAAATTTTTCAAGGGTTGGTTTACCTGACCTTAGGGACGTCAAGTACATGAAATCTTGCCAGGCTCATGGTGCTGACATAGGTCCTCCCGAAAAATGACTAGTCCTGAACTGCCTTTGAGAGCCGGTGGAATTTCTTGGTGAAATTTTATATGATACTGACTTGAAATATAATTTTAAATCCATTGGTGGGGATCTCATGTCTTTACTCATTGATATGATCCTTGAAAAAGTGGATTTGTGATTTGAGACTCCACTCGTACCTGATAAAAACTACCTGCCAATCCTATACGCTAAGGTGTTGTGAAAAATATGATTTCACCATCATGTAGGTATTTGAATCCTCTTTCTGGTGGTATTTTATTTTGTTTCTAAATCCATCCAGAGCTCCCAGAATCGTCTTCTGAAGCCCAACATTTGTTTTAGGCCTATGTACTGCCTAGGCTTGTGAACCTTAATTTTTTCTCAAACTGCTCCAAGTTTCTCAAAACTTCCCAAAACCTTCCAAAATCATTTCCATGATGTTTAAAGGTCTTCAATTCACCTCCATTTTTAATTTTACCCTTCCATTCCACTCCAAGGGGTTGATCCATTCTTGGGAAGGCTAATGATAACCCTTCCCAATACTGCGAGTAGATAACATCTTTTCAGAACTCCCTAAAATCACCTAGGGGGAATGAATATAATTTACTAAATAACCTAGGGGATAAATGTTACATCCAATAGGGGTGACTATACTGAAATTTTTTACTTGGGGTTCCTGGGAATGATAAAACATGAAAATTTTGGCACAAGGGTATAGTTTTCGTGCTTGGAAACTTACAATTTCCTTGTTGCACATTTGCACGACAAAAAATCTGTACACCAAATCCCAGTGTGCATCTCATGAGCTGAATTGGTCGATAGTTTCTCCAACTATTTTTCCATAGCTGTAATCTGTGCTTCTAGAAATGGGCTCACTCCAATGTTTATACTTTTGGCTACCTCAGCACGCAACACTATTTCAAGCACCTCATGCAGATCCGTATATGTCCTATGTGACAATGCCTTTCTAAAAGGTGTGATCAAACCTCCGACGAACCACTGTGCATGTTGGCTTGCATCGATATCATATGAAAGTTTAGACAACAATGTTTTGAAATGAGCATCATACTCCCGAACACTCTTAGTAGTGCCTTGCTTAATATCCTTGAGTGCGCTTATACTCTTCTGCTCGAACTCAGGGATATAAAACTCCTTAAGGAAAAAATCCTTTAATGTTGCATAATCTATGCAAGTATGATCAGGGTCAACCTTCTTGTACCAACTGTGTGTCCCTGCAACGTTCTCTACATGAGCTCTAAATGCTTCACGAGCCATCTCCCTCCTCAACGCCATCCATTATGTAATATCACGTTGCTTCGCTATCTCCCTCTCACGTGCCTCATTATAGTTAAGCCACCTTTCTTCTCTCTACCTCTCTATCGCTAGGTCCGCCATCCTTCACCAAACCTGCTCTTGCCCCTACACGTGGTTTGGTTTAGCTAGCCATCATATTTTCTTCCAAATTCAAGGTTACCATCAAGGATTTGATCGCCAGAGGAATGCCTTGTAAATAGGTGCCCCTGGGATAACGTAAAAACTGGAACTCAACTACCTCAAGGCAAGAATAAGTGGAAATTGAGTACTCCAAAGTTTAGATATTAAGAACACAACCAAACTAAGTATCAACAATGCACGTCCAAATCAAATCAACATCATAGAGGGCTGGAAATTCTTCCTGTGTCTAGACAAGTGTGTGATACCTCCATTTCCTTTTAGATGCATAAGAAACCAGTCACTTGTACAATTCTACTGGAAAGATAACAAAGAATCTCTCATATAGACACTCATACAAGTTCTGCTCCACCTAGGTGCGTTCATCAAACTCAAATATAGTGTTTAATCTCCAAGCCTATTCTTCTTCCATATCTATTATCCACTCCTCAACACTTGATAGGGTCAACCGGTGCGTCTTCATCACAAAACATCCTGAAAACAACTGAAAAAGAGGTTTTGGCAACATAACCAATGATGCAACCTAGAATCTAACTGTGAATGACCTAGGCACGTTGACACATCACCCAGTCCGAGTTGAGCACTCATCCAAAGCTCACAAAGGTACCATGCCCCTCTTTAAAGTTTTTTGTTCAAGATGTTAGTATGATGGTGATAAAACGTATTCAGATCCATAATTAAACATAAACATTCCATCGTGCATAATCTAGATCTAGATCTTAGAGAAACATGAACTAAACAATAACAATAATAAGTTTAACCATACAAGAACCAAATTCAGTTATGTCTAACACCATTATCCAGCCGATATTATCCATTGCATAAAACACTATAAAACACATAAGATTCTTACATTATAAAGTATCACCATGAGTCATGTGCGTGTCAGATCCAACAACATAACTTTACAATCATTCAGTCTCTACCACACCTCTAAACTACACAGTTTAATACATATTTATAGAGGTGGGGAATTTCCCTTCACCACCTATGCACTTCTCAAAATAGGTCGCATGCTGATAATATCCATGCACCTTTACAATAACATGTATACATGTGAGTGTTCTAATAATAGATGTCCTATAGTTAACGGGAAGAAATAATTTTATTATTAACTACAACCATGCATGGCGCTTATTAGCCACTCGTTCCCAAAATACCTTTGTGTGTCACGTAATTTTCCATCTCTTTGTGTGCTCTGCACGCTATCTTCCAAAAATATCCCTCATCCATAAAAATGACTAAGTCCTGAGCCAAAATTTCATGGCACGTGTTTCCTTTCCTATCTTTCCGCAGCTTCAAATGCGCCTTGTTCCTGTGCGCGCATCTTTTGCATGTCTTCTCCTTAGAGCGAAATTCTATATGCTCAACAAGTACTGACATAATAAGAAGACCCAACTTTGTTAATGGAGGTAGATCACGATGATCCACATGTCATTTGAGACAAGAACAAGCAAGAATGTCAAAAATATGGTTTTGTAGGACCAATTTCGATGTTGAGGATAATCCAGGTGATACAGGCTTCAATTGTATGTAAGTCCTTTAAAAAATGAAAAACCATAAATTTTAATTATATATAAATCTAAAATTAATGTTAGCATTGTGTATCTTACTTCAATACCTTTCCAACGCAAAAAGAATGGAGTCGTTTCGAGGTCGGGAGCAAAATTTATGGCCTACGCAAGTTTTTTGTATTTTGCTTGTCAACATGGGTGCCTGGCCTCCTGTGCTGAGCCACTTTGGGAATTTTCACACTTTAGTTGGCCAGCATGGGTGTCTGGGCACCTGTGTTGATCCCCTTTTGTATTTTATTGACTTTGGTTGGCTATCATGGGCGTCTGGGTGCCTGTGTTGAGCCACTTTGGGAATTTTTGCAATTTAGTTGGCCAGCATGGGCGCATGGGTGCCTATGCTGAACTAGTTTGGTGAATTTTGCATGCTAGTTGGCTAACATGGGCACCTGTGCTGAGCCAGTTTGGTTATTTTTGCATTATACTTGGCTAGCATGAGCACTTGGGTGCCTGTGCGACACTGAATGCACTACCTATCTTCCGGAGCCCATAACTTTTGCTCCCAACATCGAAACGACTCCATTTTTTTGTGTTAGAAAGGTATCAAAGTGAACTACGCAATGGTAAGATAAATTTTGATTTTGAATTTATATTCTATGTAATTGAGAATAATCAATATAAATCTGTGTGATAAGGATCTCACAAGGAAGAAAAGGTGCTTATGTGGGAGAAAATGAGAAACGAAAGGGCGCCTGGGTGCTTGTGTGCATAAAGAAAGGGTGCATGGGCGCCTGTGTTGGCAGTAGTTAGCTCATTTTTGAAGTTTTTGACTGCAACATGAGTGTTTGGGCACCTGTGCAACATTGAATGCACTACCTATCTTCTGGAGGCCATAACTTTTGCTCCCGACATCGAAATGACTCCATTTTTTTGTGTTGGAAAGGTATCGAAGCGAACTAAACAATGGTAAGATAAATTTGGGGTTTTGAATTTGTTTTACCATTTTTTTTTGGATTTTGAATTTGTCTCATCAATTTGGATGTTTTGACTTTTTTTACTAACATATTTGAATGTTTTTGGAGTTTTTGAAACATATTTGAATATTCTTGATTTTCCAGAAGTTTTTCAAAGCTATATGTAGGAAACGAAGAAACATGGATGCCCCAACAATAGATGGGATGTACAAAAAAAGAATGCCATGCGTATGCGCAAGAAAGTGAAGATGTGAAATTTCCCCCAACATTAGAGGTAAAATATTCATACGTAGAAGTTGGATTAGGGCCAATATGGATAAGTTCAACACGATGATGAATGTAACCCAATGACATGCTAGGAAGGAGCAAGGATGCCCCCGGCATAAGCTGGCCAAGAAGCACATGATAGAAAGAAGTAGAAGATTATTTTTGTGAAAGGGACAAAGGTTCCTGCAAACATGTCAAAAAAGAAATCTCATACACATGGATGTTCTGAACTAAGTAGAAGAATGACGTGAATGCTATGAATGTAGCTTAGAAGCATCGCAATGAAGAAGCGATTAGCCAAAGGCACGACTCATGAGATAAGATATAGAATAGAGTAAGAGTCTGAACAAGGTCAAAAAATAAACACTTGGTAACATACTAATCCTGTTTTCTCAAAGAGATCCAGTGTGTGCACGTGGAAATTTATTATCTCTTGGAGGGAAGATTTGATAAACAACAAGTGAAGACACCCTAGCCAATGTGTAGGAATGATTTATTTTTCAAAGTTTATTTTTATGAATGGATTACGGAAGGAGAGCCGCACATTGCTCTGCTGCCAGCCATGCGTCCATAGCCCCGAAAGAGATGCATTTGATTCTAATTGCAACATTACTCTACTGCTAGTCAGACATCCATAGCCCTGGTAGAGATTATTGGAAATACCCCAAGAGAGAGTTATATATCAATTTGCTTTTGATTTTAGTGTTTGCTTTTAGCTTTGTTCTTGTTTATTTAATTGATTCTTTTGCTTTTTGAAAACTTATTTCATCTATCTTGTTTGACAAGCGGTTAAGAACCACTGATGACTTGATGGAAGGAGGTAGAAGTGATTGCGATGACGACATTGGCTAGTGTCAACAAATATATCCAAAAAAATTTCGCAACAAATTTTTTGGATGTTGATTGTGAAATGATCTCTAAGAGGTCAGTCATTCTTTAATTTACCAAGGTGATAAAAGACCAAGGCCAAATGGATACCATAGAGATAACTGTAACAAAATGTGTATGAATAGGCTAACCAAAATATCACCAAAAGGATGAAAATGGTACGAAGAATTGTAGAAGAATAACAAGGAAGGGAAGAAATAACATCCATGTGTATACAATACCTGATTGCAATGTTTGTTCATTTACCTTTGATTTTTTTAAATCTTTTCTCATTTGTTTTGTAGTTTTGTCTTTTTTTTTAAAGGTCGGACTGACAAGGTCACTTGGTGTGATAAGATCCAATAAAAATCTTTGTAATTTCCTTGATAAGGAAGGCTAGGTGTGTTTTCTTATCAAGAGTCATATTATCCTCGATCTCAATGATTGTGGTGAGCTCATACTTAATAGATGACTGCGTTTTATCGTGAAATATAGATTTTTTATGTGGGACATTGAGGTCCCTATCTAGAGGTTTATCCACTTCATGCCATACTTGATGGGTGCGTTGATGTGCATTTTTGAAGCACAGTTGATTTTTAACTTTAAAATTATTTAAATTGTTGTGAGCTTTGGAGCTCTTGGAATTTTTGATCTGAGCTTGATGAAGGAACCATTTTGGTTTCCTATAAGCCACTATGTGACTTGTTTGATCTCGAGAAGTGGGAGAAGAAAGTGAATGAATAGAATTGATGTGAGAAATGATGGTGGGTTTGTCACAGTCATTGATAGAAGAAAAATATGATGGAAATAAAGGATACGGTCCAAGAATTGAAGAGGATGGGTCTACCAGGAGGTGTCCCATAGACTGAAGATAAAGGACTACAAGGATGTGGCCCTAATATTGAAGATGAAGGACTACATGGTGGCATCCCATAGATATAAGATGATGAGCTATTAGGACGTGGCCCAAGAATCGAAGATGAGGGGGTTTTTGGACATGCCCCCAGTGTAGACGAAGAGGGGCAACTCGAAGGTGAGCCACATATAGAAGAAAATGGGCCACCAAGAGGTGAGCCACACATAGATGATGAAGGGCTACTTGGAGGTGCCCCACATATAGAAGTAGACGATGGGCTACCAAGTGGTGATCCAAGGTGGGATTGTAATGGAGGAATCCTGATAGATAAATAATGATGTGAAGAAAAGATAAGATCCTCCTCAATGGTCTTAGGATCTTCTTTAGTGTTTCAAAAAAAGGAATTAATTTGTTCTTCCCAATATGCAAGCATATCAAATTCAAAATTAAATCCTTGATTGTAATCCTCTAGGGGAATGCCATCGTGTAACCCCAAGAATTTAGTGATCGTATCCTCATCTTGAGATGAATCAATCAGTAGGGGTATTTGTTCTTTGACCATAGGAGGTTGATTGGATGAATGCGACATGGGAGTCAACTTGGATGATTGATTAGAAGGATTTTGAATCAGAGAGCTCTTTGATGGAAGAAGGGGTCGTTAAGCTGATGAATAAGGGAGGTCCTACAAAGCAAGGGATGACTGTGGCTCAAGAACCAAATTAGATGTTTGAGTAGCGAGACTTGGGGCCCATGGATCTTAAAAGGAGGAAGATGCCGTGTAGGTGAATGATAAGGGGAGTCCTGGGAAGAGAGGGAGGACTGCGACTCAAGAGTTGAATGAGATAAATAACTTTGATGAGAATTTTCAGAAGATCAAGGTGAATATGAAGAATTAGAATAATAGTTTGGATCAGATTCAGATGAAGAGTGGGAGGAACTTGATTAATAATTTGGATCAAAAGTTTCCAAACCATACCATCGACTATGAGATGAAGGTGGGGAACATTGTACCTATGGGCTCTCTTGCGCAAAGAATCAAACGAGGTCTAGTTGTGATAGGCATCCTTAGATGGGAATACTAAAACCTAGGTTCCCTACTATCATAAGTATGCGGAATTGTGTGATAATCAGTCTTTGTTGGCACATTCCTAGACATAGATAGTCCAAGGGATATTACAGGGGTTATTGTGTTGACATGTTCAACGGGTGTATCTATACAACCAATGAGAGCATCAAAATTATTCTCCTCATTAAACACATAATTTACATTATTGTCCTAATTATGTTTAGGAAAATTATTCGTATTGGGGGATTTTTTAGGAGTGGATGAATCCATCTCCACATCGCTACTTTCGATTAAGTCTTGGATGTAGTGTTGCAACTTCAAACACTTATTTGTTTTGTGACCTTTAACGCGATGGAATTGACAATATTTGTTATATCTAAACCATGATGGTTTAGGTGTTTTATCCTCATAAGGCGTAGTTTCAAGATATCTAACCATATTAAACTTCTCTAATTATTTTAGTATTGACAACATTATGTCCGATAGAGGAGTGAAAGTATGACACTTATACTCCATAGGCGGAGCTCCCTTTGCAAGATTCAAAGGAGTGTTGTTTTGAACAACTTGTAATCACTTGGAGTCTACTATCCCATCACTAACGATGTGCTTTTTTTTATTCTAAACAAAATTTGATTTATCATTAGATTTAGAATCGTTGTGTTCGCCGGAGAAAGGTTTTAGAGTCCCCTTAGCTAATAATGTTTTTTCAATTTGAATCCCTTTTTCGATTACCTCTTCGAATGTGTTTCCAAAATGCATTTGCAAGTGGAACGTAATGTCTGGATGGAGGTTGGGAAAAAATATGCCTATTAGCTACTTTTCGGGTAGGGAGCAAGGGAAGCAACTAGCTAATCCTCTCCATCTTTGTAAAAATGCAATGAAGTTTTTTGTTGTTTCATTGCTTAGCATTGCAGAGATCTAACATGGTAATGTCATTTTCTATATTAAAAGAGAAGTGTCGTACATAAATTTCTACTAGTTATGGCCATGTTGATATGGATCCCTTAGGGATGTGTACAAACCATTCTAGTTCCGTTTCTCCTAAACTTTGTGGAAAGAGGCACATAAGATAATTGTTGCTAAATGCCACCTCTTGACATGTCATATAAAAGTCCTTTATATGATCATGAGGGTCACCTTTTCCCTTATATTTATCAAATTTTGGAAAATCAAAATCTCTTTGGAAAGGTACTTGTAGCATGGTTTTGTCAAAAGGGTAAGGAAATAACTCATCAAACCGATATTTCTTGTTAATGTTACCGGTTTGGACCTCTTGTAACATTTGAAGGGCGTTCTTCATTGTTGACCACTCTTGATTTAAAAGTGAATCTTGCATGGGTGACGTAGGCCTATATGAAGGATTATATCTAGGTTTATTCCCACCCTTATTTATTTTGATAATCTCTTCATAAGGATCTCTTTGTGCCTCCCGTCAAGGAGTGTTTATTGGGAACTCGTGAAATGAAGCCTTAGATTTTGCCTTTGGTATGGCTTGTTTCAAAACTTTGGGTTGTTCCCTTTGTATATGGGATGCCAAACTTTCCAATTGGCGAGTGAGGGCTTGGACCTATTATTCTAACGTCACCTCTTGAATAGGTACGTCATGACGATTTTTGTTAGGGGGAAGTTTTGCATGATGAACATGTTCCTCGTCATCTTCATAATGTATCCTAACAACAGGTATCCTATAATCTCCATCATTTTCAAATGGTACTTCCTCATTATTCTGTGGTATAGAAGTAGAGGCATGACCTAGATTTAAAATTTCATTAACAATACGATGAGGTTGGTATACTTCCTCTTCTCCACGAATCATTATGGAAATGAGAGAAGGGTGTACTATTGAAGGCAACTTAGCGCCTAGTTCCATAACATGCATAAGAACCTCATTTTTGTTTTGGAAAATGTAATCGTCAAAATTAGTTGGATGATGTTATAGATTTATATGAGGAGAATCTTCTTCTCCACCACTATGGTCAACCATGAGATTATCCTCTAAAAGAGGGTTGTCACCTCCAAATATATCAGCTTCTAATCTTTGGGATCCCATTTTTGTAGTAGGAATTACTTGGAATAGGAGGTACAACGTGAAATATTTTCACTAAGGTTTACTAACAATGGAATTTAGTCAATTTTACACAACGTAACGATGCTAATGTTATAAAAAGAATGGTGACTATAGAATAACCACAAATCCACTAACTCAATGTGACCTAAAAACCAAATAATAAACACTTAACTCAACCTAGCAAGGTAATATATGACACAAGCCTATCTTGAATAATACAATGATATATAACGCTCAAAATTTAGTCACACCAAATAGTCTATTTCTCAAGATTTGTCTAGATAGGTTTGGTAACCAAATAGTGACAACACAATATTACCAGTTAGGTCAAGTTTACAACAAGCAAGGCCTAAATGATAAGGAAATGTTGATGTGATCTTCTAACAAGATATACTAAAAACTAGTTTCTAAACACTAACAAAGTCTAAGTCTTGTAAAATGGATGTTAGCAGCGTAACGACACTATTTGGACACGTGAACCAAGATTGTGGGAAAACAATATTTTTAGTGTCAAAATGATGTTATCAAGATGCTAGTAATGTATCCTCAACACTCACAAAACTCAAGAGAAAGCTAGGATGTAAAAACTATGTCTAAGTATAACAAGAATTTGCTAAGTGTGCGAACAACGTAACCCTACAATATAGAGATTTAAGCCTAATTTCACAATGGTAATAAAATGCAAATACCTCAATTGTATGGCTACAATGTGGGAAACATAACAACTCAAAAGAAGACATAGATGAAATAACCTAACTATGATGATAATAAGTCTCAAATATGGGTCTATGGGACAAGGGGGCCTACTAGATCGTAAGTACGTAACATACACACTTTCAACACTTGCACTCCAACATTACAACCTAGTCATGCAAGTAGAATAAAAAAGTGGTGGACATGTGATATCTAACGGTATCTGGTATATGTCGTTTCCTTTTTTCCACAAATGGGAAATAAGAAAATAAAAGTGTAGACCAAATGGTGTTGAAATAAACTTGGTGTTATTTTGGCAGAGTTTCACCTTATCTTAGGACAAGTGAAAAACTAGTGTAGATCAAGAATCTTCGCGCTTGTTACCTGTTCAAGTTAATGCACCAAACTAAACACAAAATTCATAAAAAAAATCAAATGAAATCGATACCTGATAGTTAAGTCGAGATCCGAGGCCGTAGATGGGAGGAAAGCCAATGTAGACCAGATGAGCGCACACGAGCAAACTTGCAAAGTAGATCCGAGAAACCTGTGACGCACAAATCCTTGGCAGAAAAAGACAACGTTAAAATATATTTGGGTGGATTGACCGAAAAGTGGGTCCAAGAAGCGATGAGCTTCCTCGGCGGATGTCAGGCCATGTTTTCAATTAAGGAAAGAAGCATACATAATAAAAGATGTAGGTAAATGTTTAGATTTTCTGATTAAAAATAAAATACAGAATGTAAACAGCAAACAGGAAACTGTGAAAACAATGCTAGACTTATGTTACCTGTACTTGGCACCTATCTATAGGTTGATCGACGTCGATTAGATTATGATCGGCATCAATTTCTGTAAGTGGTGCAAATTAGGGTAAATTGGCGTTGACTGGAATGGGTCGGCGTCAACCGGAGGCAAGTTGCAGAAAGCTTGATGGATGATTGATGAGGATTGGATCGTGAACACCTGTAGGAGCTGCAGAGATGTGGACAGAGTTTCACCTTAGCTAGATGCAGGAACAGAGTCACCAAGAGGTCAAGGAATCCTCACGATGTCAATGTTGCGAGGGTAAAGTAACGGTACACCTCTTAGGGATTGATTTGGACAAAATTCTCTCTTCTTCCAATTGACGATTCAAAGGCTCAAGGCTTAAGCTTTTTGTCTCTCTTTCTGTCTAAAAGAACTAAATTCTAGCCCTATATTTATAATCGATGCTGACTGAGGTATAGTCGGTGCCGTTCCAAAAAATAGGCGTCGACCGAGCACCAGTTGGCGCTGATCAGGGAACAGATTTCCAAAATGGCCAAAAATGATGAATTGGAAAGATAAGAGTATTATCCTTCCGACTCAAATACAGGAAATATCCTGCTGCACAGTTTGGGGAGAGAAGAAATATGGGGGATAGATGGATAGAATTGATATGGGAGGTTAGGAATTGATATGGGGTAGATAAGTGGTTAAGATACATGTAAAAAGTATAATTAAATAGTTAATATTTAATTATCCATGGGTAAATTACAATGGGGTATAATAAACTTAGGATAGATGTTCAATTAGATATTAAATTAATACCCTAAAGGAAAAGTGGTGATATGAAGGTGCCCTAGGTTACCTGAGAAGGTAAACAAACTCGGGGGACAATAAATTGGGTAACCAATTTTAGGTGTCTACATTTTTCCCCTTTTTGTCGAGTAACTTGTGATAGGCAAAGTTGCAAGACAAAAACAAGGAGTTAGAAGAAAGGAAGAAAAGTGATGATATGATTCCCCCCAAACTAGGGATGGGATGAATCTCAAAAGAAAACCGATCCTGATTTTGAAAAAGGTAGATGAGAATGAAGGATGCTCCAGCTAGATATCTGGAGTAGATCTGACCATTGATGACACATGAAAACAACAATAAAAAAGGTAGCAACCTAAGGAACTCACATTGGTAGGGCAGACTAGACGGTCTTCGTATGAGATGAAGTTAGTGACTATAGACCCGTGAGTGGAAGGAGGCCTACAAAATAATAGCAACCAAAGAGTGACACATTGGTAGGGACAACTAGATGGTATACGAATGAGATGACGTTAGTGCCTACAGACCCGCTATCTTTAGGCTGCCACAAATGCAAGTGACCCATGTACAGGGAACAGACTCGAAATGGGTGATAACATCGAAAATATGTGCCAAAAGGCAACACTAAGGTTATAATAATGATCAGACAAACAATCCAAGCATCAATGCTTTGGCAAAAAATATGAAGAGACATTCTCGTTAGAAGAATATGATGTGAAAAGACAAGAATGTAACCAATCGGCGTCAATCGACCTCAATCGGCGTCGATTAGACAAAATTGACGTCAACTAAACCAATTGGCGCTGACCAGGAAAATCGGCGCCGACCGTACCAAAACCCTATAAATATGGGAAATGAAAACTTTAACGATTTATTTACACTGCAACGATTGATTTAGAAAGAGTCAAAAATTGAATTTCAGTAACATGGAAGTCTCCGGGAGTAGTCAAAAGCGGAAGAGGACACGACTTGGGGTAAGTGGATCTACTTTAGCTTCGTATATGTGTTTATCGCTCAATAGCATACTAGGATGCTAGATTTTAGGAAAAGTGGGGATAAGTGGGAGGCTAGAGTGTTTTGGACACTCGGCCTCTCAATCGGCGTCGATTGACAAAATCGGCACCGATTAAGTTTAATCGGCGCCGATTGGGTTTCCGATCGACATCGACTAGATTAGATCGACATTGATTGGAAGTCAATCGGTGCCGATTGGATAGATGAGACTTAGAAAGTAGAGAAATGTGCTTTTGATGTTTCGATTTGAATAAATGAGAAGCTAACACCATTTTTGACGTTCGTGGATGTAGGCACAAGAGGCTTTACACATGCGAGATGCTATTCCTAAGATTCTGGAGACTATTCTTCCTGATGTGAAAGATGCCGATTGGTGGCACCTGGAGTTAGCCAGGATCGAGGGCTTCCGTTATTACCGACAGGTGCCTTGAGACACGGAGTTGATGTGAGTCTTGATACGCTAATGGGACAGCAGGACGTGCATGTTCTGGTTTAGGACGGGTGAGATGACCATCACTGACGAGGATATCTACAGGATCCTCAAGCTTCCGATTACAGGGGACCCGATAGAGACCACTCTATGAGAGCAACAACAGAAGGCCCTGGGACTATTATATGGAGACAGGGTAGATGATTCAGAGATAGTGTCCGGGGCGGTGAGGATAGCCCCACATTATAGACATGATGATGCCAGGAGCAGACATATAACATTGATTCAGATGGCGATCTCCTACTTTGCTCTACCAGATTTAGGAGGCGGGAGATTTCCACTACTTTTACTGGACTATGTTTGTGACATCCTGGAGTTTAGGTAGGTGTTCACGTTTGCAGATGCCTTAGTAGCACAAATATATCATGACCTGTGGATGTACACCATAGGAAGACAGACATGTATTGATGTCAGCTTTGTGCTCCATTGCTGGGCATATGAGCATATAGCAGTGATCAGGCCATTAGGGCTTCCATGGACACTAGGAGCAGAGGGGGCCCTCGAGTATGGATTCCGATGATGGTGGGAAGACATGGCCCCAAGAGATATAGGGATATCTACGGAGTGGTATACAGAGCGATTCAGGACTCTGACACCAAAGCAGGTTATATGGAGACCATACCGGGTCTACCCAACATGGGCCAGTCAGGATGCTCACCTAGTGGAGCTGAGACGAAGCAGGGTGGTCAGGGGCTTTAGGCCAGAGATTTTAGAGTGAGTCTCGTTTATACGGGTGATGAGGTAGTTTGGTTTGGTACAGATGGTCCCGACCACATATGTGCCATATAAGCAGGACAACAGAGAGACTGACCTACCGATTTTGATCCTAGCAAATCCACTGAGGGAGGCCCCACCTCCCACAGATAGTGATGACGACGTAGGAGTGGATGATGGCAATGGGGCATGGTACCCCATAGAGCTACCATGACACCTCCTAGCATCCGTAGATGTTGATGAGGATGACATAGTTGCAGTGCTAGAGAGACTGAAGGGAGAGCATGATGCCTTGACACATACACACCAGGATGCCCTCGAGGAGATTAGGGCTTTGACGGAGGAGAGGGATGCATTGATATTGGAGAGAGATACCGCTCGCTAGGAGCGGGACACAATGATATAACAGAGAGATCACTATCTTAGACATAGAGAGGCCCTCAGGGCCAAATACGGTGATACAGGCACCACCCTCGAGTCAGGGGCACAGGGTGGGGTAGCAGGAGGGCCACCACCTACAGCAGCAACACCATTACGAGCACCCAACATGGTGAGCCTGAGCACTTATCAGGTTCTCCTTGTTGAGGTGAGATACTATGAGGCTGCCTTGACATAGCATGCCCCTGATGTGCCTCGTTACGAGGCGAGGAGGAGATCAGCGACAACCACGGCTAGTGGTGCATCAGAGGGTGTGAGCACAGGAGAGATCGAGATGGTGGCAAGGCCACATCAGCAGGCATCTCTAACTCTATAAGAGGTGGCTAGGAGAGACAACCTGGACTAGAGGAGGGTGGAGGAGATAATGTTTTCCACCTGTCTGACTTCATGATTTAGATGTGCTATTTTTTTGTATCGATATACTGATGTAGCCTCGATTTGAAGGAATTTTTGATGTATGATATAGATGGCTTGATTGGAAGCCATTCACTCTTTTGTACAGACATATATGTATATATATATATATATCTTCATCCTTTTGTGTTATGTGATTGGACTCTTGTATTTGGATTTTGATAGATAGATGTTATGGATAGAGATAGATGTTATAGATGTGATTTGATTGATTTGTCATGATTGATTAAATAAACATGTTTAAGATGTTAATTTAATTAAATGAGATAGATAGATGGATTCACATGTGTTTTTAATACATGTTTTTTGATGATATTTAGATGAGATTGATGAGATAAGCATAGATGATAGACTTTGACTGAGTAAATTAACATGTTAAATGTCAACTTAACTAGATGAACAACAAATAAACATCGGAAATGTCTATTTAGAATAAAGAAAGAGATGCAATGTGCTTAAAAAGGCACTACACCTAGATAGAAAAAGAATGATAAGTTAGACTCCTCGCTGATCATAAATAGAGACCTCGATGGAAAACTGAAAAACGATGCACACAAGGCCATAGATGAGGTTAAAATAAACCTGACACTAGTTAGTCGTAAACCAGAGCTAGGAGGTAGATAAGGATAGAGATAAGCATACATCTTGTCAGAACACATGAAGGATTAAATACGTGCCCATGTGGGGAAAACAGGATCTCCATATGATCGAAAAGGTCTCATATCACAGCTTCATGATTTGTTTCTTTTGATAAAAGAGAAAACTGATCGATGCGGGAAGTTTTCTAGATATAGAAAGAATGATCGATACGGGACGTCTTTTAGAGATGTTAAAAAGTGAAAAAATTGGCCAATAAAGGAAGTTTGTTACTGCAAAGGCTGAAAATGCCATAAAACAAACAACCATCCTTTAAGGGAGCAGTCTGTATTTTGATTTTGCCGGTAGCCATCCTTCGAGGGAATGGTCTACACTTTTTGATTGGTAAGGCATGGATAGCCGTCATTCGAGGGATCAGTCTATCTTTTTAGGAATTAGGATAGCATCTGTCTCTCTCTCTCTTTTTGAGGTTTGGAAGAAGCTGAGTTTAGACCAGATGGTTCAGATAGAGGGGAAGAAAACATATATAAGCACGTACTCATGCCCCAAAGTTGTTTTGATCAAAATGAACACCTAGGGTGGATGGAGTAGTGATTAAGGTATTCCTACCATGAGAAGGAACAAACCTGTAAGGAAAATGCCATGAGTAGAGCTGCGGTACTCATATTTAAGGTATAAAATACATAATGTGGAGTATCACATAATTCTGAATCACTACAAAATGTGTGACTGGTTGTAGATGGATGAAATATCTGTTTTGTGACTAAGATCGTGTAAGATAAAGTTTAATAGTAGAAGGGCCTCAGATGCAAAGCATTAAGAGGTTCCATTTCAGGTACACCATCCATGGAAGATAGGTGATAAGTCCTAGACCCATACTTATGAGTGATAACGTATGGACCCATCCAATTAGGAGCAAACTTAGCACATTGACTCCACTCTAGTGTAGTGAAATTTTGGTTTTCTTTAAGAACAAGATCACCAACTTTGAAGTCACAGTGCTACAAATGCTTGTTATAAGCATGTTTGACACACTCAAGATAGACTTGATGATGCTCAAGAGAATTGAGACGTTGCTCATATAGCAACTCAAGCTGCGCTAGATGGTTTTGACGATAGTCCTCATTAGAGACAAATTCTCTGAGAGAGACGTGAAGAGATGGAATCTGGACTTCCAAAGGAAGGACAGCCTCAGACCCATAGACGAGAGAGAAGGGAGTAGCACCAGTAGGAGTACCAATGCTAGTTCGATAAGCCCAGAGAGCAAAAGGGATATGTAAATGCCAATCCCTACCAGCTCGACTAGTTACCTTTACGAGGATATTACACAAGGTTTTATTGGAAGCCTCAGCTTGGTCATTTGCTTGGGGATAGTACAGAGAAGAAAAACTGAGTTTGATATTAAAAGCATCACAAAGGTTCTATAAATCGATGTTTTTGAAAGACTTACCATTATCTATGATGAGTTTGTGTGGAACACCAAAGCAACAAATGATGTGTTGATAGACAAAATCAACAATGTGTTTAGCTTTGGTCGATGAAAGAGGAATAGCTTCCACGCACTTAGTGAAGTATTCCGTAGCAGTAATGATAGAGTGATGACGCTGTGAAGAGTGGGGATTGATGAGACTGATGAGATCAAGACCCCATTGTGAAAAATGCCACAAATCCGCTACAGGTTGCAAAGCATGACTAGGGATATGTGTAAGATTGGAATGCTGTTGACACTTGACAAATTTCTTAGCGTATTCGCAACAGTTTTGATTAAGAGAAGGCCAATAGTAACCTAAATGTAAGATGCATTTAGCTACAGCCAAGCCACTAAAATGTCCACTAGAGATACTGTCATGGACTTCCTGAATGGCTTTAGATGATTCAGGGGTTTCGAGGCACCGAAGTAAAATACCATCAAAACCATGTTTGTAGAGGATTCTACCCAAAATAGTATAGCAATTAGCACGTAGGATAAAATATCTTCTGCAATTGGAAGTTAGACCTGGAGGAAGCACTGAACGGGATAAATAATAAAAAATGTGCTGATACCACTCATCTTGAGTGTTGGTTGTGACGACGTTGATTGAAGTCAACTACTTGAGATGAGATGCTTGGTCTAAATGCTGAACAACCACATAAAGTCACGAGTCTTCAGTAAAAGGTGAAATAAGCAAGGCTAAAGAAGCCATTGTATCTGTGAATCACTTTTCAGTGGAAGGAATAGCTTGGATTGTAAATTTATCAAAATATTGAAGATGAAAGAGAACAATATCGTGATATTTTTTAAAAATATCATTTTTGCACTGATAGACACCAGTGACTTGATTAACGATGAGTTCAGAGTCACCGAAGATATCGATATGGAAAGCACCGAGATTAATGGCATTTTGAAGACCTAAAATGAGAGCTTCATATTCAGCCATATTATTGGTACATTCAAAGTTAAGCTTGTGTGCGACGGGGATATGTACACCCCAAGGAGGAATCATGACGAAACCTACACCTCCCCCTTGCTGACATTTGGACCCATCAAAGAAGAGTTTTACTTTAAATGGAGATAGATTGGAATTGATTTGTTGGATGTACTTGTCTAGGAATTGAGAAAGGGGGATTTGAGTGTTCGGAAGAGGAGTATCAGCTAATTGATCCGCAATGACCTGACCCTTGATAGATTTTTGTGAGATGAACTTGAGGTCAAACTCTGTCATGAGCATGAGCCAACGAGTGATACGGTCATTGTGATAAGGTTCCGCATGCATTGTCTTGAGTGGATTAACACTTGTAACAATGTAGGTTTTGTGATTAAGGAGGTAATGACGAAGTTAGAAGTTGCGAAGAAGAGAGCACAAAACAATTTTTCAGCTTCGAAATAGCGTGTTTCATACTCATGAAGAGTGCGACTAATATAATAGACAACCTGTTCTTTACCATTAGCGTCCCAATGCAATATCATGGCTCTCAGAGCATGGTCAGTTATAGAAATATGAAGATAGAATGGCTCCCCCTCACGTGGAGGCGTGAGCACAGGTGGAGAAAGAAGATAAGCCTTGAGATCATCAAAGGCTTTTTGGAAACGCTTATCCCATTCAAAATGAACATTTTTACGGAGGAGATGATGAAAAGGTTGAGAATGGTCCGAAAGCTGTGAGATAAAATGACGCACTAATTGAAGGCGTCCTTGAACACCACGTAGCTGCTTTAAGTTGGAAGGGGGAGGCATCTCGAGAATAGCATTTATTTTTGTGGGATCAACTTCAATTCCCCTAATAGAAATGATAAAGCCTAGGAGTTTACTAGTGAGAATGCCAAACATGCATTTAGATGGATTTAGGCAAAGAAAAAAATGAATAAGTCTCTCAAAGAGGGGCGCAAGAATGAAAAGATGATCCTGACGATGTTCGGACTTACCAAGGAGATCATCGACGTAATCTTCCACAGTTTTGTGTAAGAGATCATGGAAGATGTAGGTCATTACACATTGATAAGTTGCTCCTACGTTCTTAAGACCGAAGGGCATGATGCGATAACAAAAAGTCCCCCAAAGAGTTATAAAAGAATTCTTATGTTGGTCCTCTAGTGTGATGAGAATTTGATTATACCCAGAGAAACCATCCATAAGAGAAAGCATCTCGTGACCTGCAGTTAAATCCACGAGTTGGTCGATATTAGGTAAAGGAAAATCATCTTTCAGAAAAGTGAGATTAAGATCCCGGAAGTTGGTGCAAATTCAAATTTTCCCAATAGCTTTGGTTACTAGTACTACATTTGAAACCCATTGTGGATATTCAATGGGTTGGATGAAGTTGGCAGAAAATCAAGCACTGCAACTCCTCTTTAACGAGGAGGGCTACACAAGGATGCATCTTACGCAATTTTTGTTTTAACTGGTTTGACATCTGGAAGAGTAACGATATTGTGGACCACAATATTAGGATCAAGGCATGACATATCTTCATATGACCAAGAAAATGCTTGGCAATGGTGGGAAAGAAATGTGGTGAAGTCTCCTAAATCCTGTGGATTAAGATATTGGCCGACCTTAATGATGCGAGGGTCTTTAGATTAGTCCCTATATTAAGGTCGACAGTGGCTTCGTTAAGAAGCCTAGATGTGTCAGAAGGAATGGTTTTAGGAAGATAAGAATCCTATGCTCCCTAGATAAGCAAGGACAAAATCATCATCCAGCACAGTGGATAGTACTGATAGTAGGAGAATCGTCTTCAACTGATTTCAGGGAAGACTAATGGTATGAAAGTGGTTTTTCCATTAGTCTTATAGGTCAATGGACCTAAGGAAATGGTATTGACTAAAAAAAAAGTTAGGTGGGATGAAAATAGTGTCATCCACATTAAGTGATGCTTCCAACTTGATGGGAGAAGATGGTTCCTCAATGGAAAGAGGCTCATCAAGAATGGCGACGGTGGCTTTTGAGAGAGGTTTAAACCATAAACCAAATTTTTGATGTGGTTTAAGAGTTGGAATAGATGCGAGGTCATGCACACCCTGTTCATACTTTCCCAGGACAAAGCCTTTCCATGCACATTGATATAGATAAGTTTTTGTGAACGCGGGATTTTGTAGACAATCAAACCCTGCTAAATAGGGTTTGGCCCTAGGTGGAGAATCCAGATGATAGTGAGGTGTATCAAGACCACTGTAGATGAAGTTAGTCTGTTGATTGGGTAGACCAATGGTGACGATGCGACCAAGACCTGGATGATATTCAGGTTGTTTTTCTGGCCTACCATACTTGTTAGGTTTGAGATGGATGTCATCAAAGAAAGAAGAGGAAGCTCTCCTAACGAAAAATGCTACAATGTTTCTTCTAGATTTTGTAAATCTGGTAATTTTTTTTGCAGGTATGGAAGAGGATGAAGCCTCGTTAGGAGAACAAGCATTCTCCTTTGGAGGGGCAAACCTGTGGTCATATCACATTGTGCAGAAGGGAAAGGATCTCCTAGATGAGTATAGATTTTTCCCTCATAATGATATTTTATGCATCGATGGAGGGTTGATGGGACGCAGTGCATTTTATGAATCTAGGAGCATCTGAGTATCATATTGTAGTGGATTTTCCCTTCAACAATGTAAAAAAGATCATGAAGTAGTTTCTTGCCTACCCAAATGGGCAGGACCACAATTCCTAAAGTAACTGCCAGCTGATCATTAAATGATCGAAGGGTGAAAGGTAGTGGTGACACTACGTTCTTTGGTAACTTAAGGTGCTCAAATGTGTGGGAGGAAATGATGTTGAGTGTAGCACCACTGTCAATCATAGTGCGTTTTAACATAGTGTTATTGATTTGAACTATGATAAAGAGAGGAGCCTCTAAATCCTCAGAAGAAAGGGGAGGAATTTCATAATCCTTGAAGGAAATGGCAGTTGACATTCTATTCAATCCAAAAACCATCTTGACAGGCTGGGACTCATATGAATTCACTGCGATACGATGCAGATTATCGATCAGAGCCTGGTGATGCTGGGGAGATGACTGAATGAGGTCAAAAAGAGATATTTTGACTAGAGCATGGGTGAGTTGTTTCATAACACTCTCCTCAGCTAACATGGGAATCTAAGCCTGAGGTGAAGCACAAATAGAGATCTGAGGTCTCAGGGCTGATGAGGAAGGAGGAACTCCTTTGAGGGCCACAGAAATGACGACCCATGGTCGAGAGGTTGTAGAAGACAATGGATTATCATACTGTTGTGCTCTACTGGCGATATGAATTGTGTCAATTTGAGAAGATGGAGAATCATTTGGGGGGGGATTAATAGAATTAGAGGCCTGAGTAGATAATTCAGGCTCAGGTGTAGTTGGGATGACAGGAGACACGTGTTTCTCCTCTTCTTCCAGCAGAAGATCACTTTCTTCCAAGAGGCTATTAACGACAAACTGAAAGGCTTTACATCCCTTGGTGTTAGGACCTAGAGTGCGATGGTAAGCACAAATCAAATCAGAGTTGAACCAAGAAGGCTATACTCCTTTGGGATTATAGGGTTTGATCGGAGGAAGAGATATAGATGAAGATTGGATAAGTTGGCGAAGGATTTCAGTATAGAATCTGGTAGATGAAGATGAGGACAGAGATGACGAAGGCACCTCTTTAGTCTTAGTAGACTGCCAAGGTAAAAGAACCTACATATCTGGTTTGACAGTTTTTTTAGGGATTGTTTTACCTTTCTGGACATTGGGAAAAGTAGCCTTAGGTGCTTGAGACAGAAGAAAGTGAGGCAATATTGATTTTGGTGGAGGAACTCCTAAGATAGATTTTTAAGATGATGAAGACATGATAAGTGTTTTGGTCTTTGGAGATGAAGAAGGCTGCTTGGCTGAAACAGATGATGATTTAGATAAAATTGATTTAGATGGTGGAGGAGCTCTAAAAATAGATTTGATAAGAGGCACAAAGGGTGCCTTGGCTTTTAGTGACGAAGATGATGGTTCTGATAAAAGAAGTGATGTCTTCCCAGTAGGTAAATCCACTTTACGAGGCACTAGTGAAGATGGTGTTGTAGAAGAAGACACCTTTTCAGAGGATAAATCCAATATTTTATGAGGCACAGAGAGGGATTTTTGGGGGAAAGCACCAAGAGTCTTGATGGTCTGAAATATTGGTTTTCCCTTTTCGGGGATGGTGACAACTTCAACCACATATGGTGATTGTAACCATTTCGGAGGAAGTAAAGGTGATGATGCCGATGATGTGACCCTAGGCTTAGAATCCAATTGTTTATGTCTGAGTCCAGGTGTTGGAAGCATATGTGTCGATGCTAACTCCTTAGATGTTTCCTTAATAGGATAGGAAGCACTGATGGTGGAAGATATAGGTAATGAAGAGGCAACCTTTTGTGAGGACGGTACTTCAGATGTAGTAATTGTGGGTGTAATTACTATAGGAAAAGTGACAGGAAGGGTTAAGATCAAAGATGCCTCCAACGGCATAGAAGTTGGTACAACTATGGGTACATTAACCAAAGGCATGGTTACAGAAAAAATGGGAGCGACAAAAGTAGAATTATCCATAGTGGGAATTTGAAGGGATGTAAATGACTCAAGCATCGAAATAATATCTGATGCTGAGACAGATGAAGATGACACTGTCTCAGGTATAGGTGGAAGATCAAAAAAAGAGGTAGAGAGAGATGAATATGTCTCTAACAATGGAGGAATACTCAAAGACGGATCATCTGAAGATGGTGGAATCTCAGAGATTAACGGAGTGGGAAGAAGTTCCATTTTAGTCGATCTGTTCATAGATGGCTCAGGTTTAGAAGAATATCCTTCAGTAGAAATGAAGATGATAGTATGCGCGTTTGATTTTTGAGATCCCGAAGTATCATTGTTTGGAGAGTGATTAGGAAAAGGTTGTTTAAAGACATCAAGATATTGATTTGGGGGAGCGTTGGGATTATCCAAGACGAGATCACCTCTATCGATGAATTTTTGGATGAGATTTTTGAAAGTCTGACATTGTTCGATGTCACGGCCTTTACTTCTATGATAACGACAAAAGTCATTTTCACAATACCAGAATGGTCGTTCTTTGTTTTCATCCAACTCTCTAATGGGAGGGAGTTCGATCATGCCAACTTACAACATCTTGTTTAAGATGGAAGTGTATGATTCCCCCAACGGAGTATAAGACCGAGATGGCGGGGGTCCTCGAGAATCTCTCCGAGTTGTTTGATTAGACGTGTTATCAGATCACGATGTCTTTAAGATGATAGTGTTCGTGGATCCTTGATTCTTGTCTTTGTTAGAAGAAGAGGGATTTGATTTTGTGAATCGAGAAAATTCTGGTTTAGACTTAGAACGAAGTTTTAGCTTCCCTTGTTCAATGGCACGAGACTCAAGTTTGCGTGCCATCGTAAAGGCTTCTTTAAATGTATGAAAGGATTGAATCCTTAAGGTGGAAGAAATATGGTTGGTGCAAGATCGAGTAAACAAATCAATTTGCTGAGGTTGAGGAAGGGAGAAGGATAAATGATTTATTATTCTTCTCTAACAAGTGACAAAGTCTGTAATGGACTCGTCGTCGAATTGATGAATGTTATAAAGATCTATAATCAAGATCTTATGTGTGATGTTTATTAAGAAGTTTTCAACAAACATCTAAGCTAATTGAGAGAAAGAAAACAAAGAATGTTGGGGTATGTTATTGTACCAGTCTAAAGTGGGTCCTACTAGGGACATAGGAAAAGTTTGGAGCATAAGCTCCTGGTCTTGGACTATAAGGTAGAAAGCATGCTTGAATGCTCGCAGGTGTTGTTGAGGATCCTCTCGGCTATGAAATTTAGAGAACTTAGGAAGTTCCTATTGGGGAGGATAAGGCCTAAAATCCACTAATGGATGAATCGGTTCATTACACACTTCTTCAAAAGAGTATGAAGGATGAACCCCTTTGGTGGAGGCTTCTAGGTCTACAATTTTCTTGAAAAGAAGTTGGACAATGTCAGATTGAGGAGGGGGCATGTTGGTATGTCCCGTATAAGGAGAAAATGGTATGTTTTGTTGAGGCGTTAATGGGGGATTCATCTTTTGATTAACAAGATGAGAAGAGGAATAACCAAGCGTTCTGGGTGACACCTGGCGAGGTATTTGTTGTGAAGGAGCCTGCGTATAAACAGGTTGTGAGATGACAAGTGGTTGAGAGAAAGGTGGTTGAATGAAAGAAGAAGCATGTGATTGGTGGGTTCCTACACTTGCCGACTGGATCAAAATGGATTGAGGAATGTGGGTGTTGATTTGATTTGATATGGTGGGGAACAAACTCTGAATGAGACTCTTGACTGCTGGATTAGTTATCAGGGGTGCCGATGCCAAAGGATGGGTAAAGGTCACTGTCGCTGGAGCATTAGAAGGAAGAACAACTGGAGGACGAGAAGGAGGAACCGACTGACTCATAGGAGGGGGTTGATTCACAGAGAGATACTGACCCTGGGATGCAATAGATGACATAGAAGAATTAACAACAATTTGTGGGAGTGTGGATGCACTCATCATAGCTAAAGAAAATGTCCTTTTGAAAGTAGGATGTGGAGTAGCCGAGGTGGCTGCGGCACTAGGGATAGGCAGGGTCATTTGAGAACCAGTCGACATGGTCGGTGGAAGAGAAAAAGGAGGCATATATGTGCCACCTTCTTTCATGGTTCGAGGTAAGAAAAAACATGCTAGCTACTCTATAAAAGCCTATGACGGCTCATGAGAATAATCGTAAACTTTCTGGATTGGTGGTCCTTGATCAGATATTCAAACAGACTTATGCACTAGGTAGTCCATAAGGGCTACCAGGTTGTGATCAAGGAGTGCCTGAAATTCAGGATCTCCGCGAGGAACATACTCTATATCAGAAGTAGATGACACCTCTGAAGGGCTGGGGGAAGCTGGTCATGATGGGATTAGTTTAGGATGATAGAAAGGATTATATGACCAAGATGGGGAACCAACTAAAAGTGGTCTCTAAGAAGACCCGAGGGGTACCGAAACATCCACATTAGTGGTGGTCTCAGATGAGGAAGAGACTAGTTGAGCCATTTTTCTAGATTGTGACGGGGTAATGACCATCATAAACAAGCACAAACACATAAAAAGATTGTCCTAACTGATGCACAAAAAATTAAAGCAGCGTAGGTGATTATCTCTTTTAAATTTTTATACTTTTTAAGAAAGAAAATGTTTGGGAAGGCTTTTTAGAATGGGGACTACTCAATTGGCCAAACTAAGGATGGTTTGGGGAATGTTTTGGTGAGGAGTCCCGAAGGCACTTCAGTAAAAGATTGGTACGCGGCTTGATATAGGGCCTACCCCCACACTTTACACACCACTGCGATAAGGGAGTCGGGTGCTTTTCCAATATATACCAGAACTTTCGTGAATTTATAGCGCAGTCTGAGTACCGTGTAGGTTCTTCCTCTTGGATGTCACTTCCAAGTAGGCGAGGCTAGGGAAGGAGTTTTTGTTTAAATGCTTTATACCTAGTGATTTTTGCTTTGTGTGCAAGGGTGAAAAATAAAAATCAAATAGTGTCACTACCAATTTTGATCAATTTTCCAACCTATTTAGAAAACTAGATGAAGAACATACAATAGAAATGATAAAGAAAAAGTTCTTTTTTAAGCACTAAAAATGAAGTGTTTGATTTCAATGAAGACAATTCAAAAAAGTTCTTTCCCAATGCGATTAATTATTTTTAAGCACCAAAATCGAAATGTTTGAGTGTGATAGAAAACAAACAAGTTCTTAAAAAGGAGAAAACACCGTAAAAGAGAAATACATGTAGATTTAGCTCTCCAAGGTGCATGGACTTCAAAAAGCACATTGTTGAGCTCTTCCCCTCAAAAAATCCCGTGAACAAGCAAAGTGCTCCACAAGACAAGGTTAAGAAAACACGTAAACAAATCCAAAAAGATATATCCAGATAAATAGATACTAGTAGAAGAGAAATTTTTATTTAAGAAACTAGAAAACTTTGCAAAAATGACAATTTTGCACAAAGGGATAAATCGAAAAGCGCAACTTTGAAATCAAATGAAAGATTTAATAATTTTAGAAATAGAAATGGGAATCTAGATATCCACGAAAGAAATAATTTTGATTTTGCAAATTATAAACGAAAGAACCAAAACCAAAATGAAGAAAGGAAATGCTTAAGGAAAACTAATGAAAATAAGTGAAGAAAAAGAACTAAAGCTCAAAACCAGAAAAGAAATGAACTTACCAATAGGGGACTTTGGTCGGGTCCCACCGGGCGTTCCAGAATGTAGATCAAGAATTTCCGCGCTTGTTACCTGTCCAAGGTAATGCACCAAACTAAACACAAAAGTCCTGAAAAAATCAAATGAAATCGATACCTGATAGTTAAGATGGGATCCGAGGCCATAGATGGGAGGAAAGCCAATGTAGACCAGATGGGTGCACATGAGCAAACCTGCAAAGTAGATCCGAGAAACCTGTGACGCACAAATCCTTGGTAGAAAAAGACAACGTTAAAATCTATTTGGGTGGACTGCCTGAAAAGTGGGTCCAGGAAACGATGAGCTTCCTCGACGAATGTCAGTCCATGTTTTCAATTAAGGAAAGAAGTATACATGATAAAAGATGTTGGTAAATGTTTAGATTTTCTGATTAAAAATAAAAGACAGAATGTAAACATTAGACAGACTATAAACAACAAATAGGAAACTGTGAAAACAATGATAGACTTATGTTACCTGTACTTGGCACCTGTCTGCAGGTTGATCAGTGTTGACCAGATTGTGATCAGCGTCGATTTCTTTAAGTGGCGCCGATTAGGGTAAATCGGCGTCGACTGGAATGGGTCGGTGTCGACCAGAGGAAAATTGCAGAAAGCTTGATGGATGATTTATGAGGACTGGATCATGAACACCTGCAGGAGCTGCAAAGATGTGGACAGAGTTTCACCTTATCTAGACGTAGGAACAGAGTCACCAAGAGGTCGAGGAATCCTCACGATGTCGATGTTGCGAGGGAAGAGTAACGGTACACCTCTCAGGGATTGATTTAGACAAAATTCTCTCTTCTTCTGATTGACGATTCAAAGGCTCAAGGCTTAAGCTTTTTGTCTCTCTATTTGTCTAACAGAACTAAATTCTGGCCCTGTTCTTATAATCGGTGCCGACTGAGGTACAGTCGGCGCCGTTCCGAAAAATCAGCGTCGACCGAGCACCAGTCGGCGCCGATTAGGGAACAGATTCCCAAAATGGCCAAAAAGGATGAATTGGAAAGATAAGAGTATTATCCTTCTGACTCAAATACGGGAAATATCCCACGGCATGGTTTGGGGAGAGGAGAAATATGGGGGATAGATGGATAGAATTGATATGGGAGGTTAGGAATTGATATGGGGTAGATAAGTGGTTAAGATACATGTAAAAAGTATAATTAAATAGTTAATATTTAATTATCCATGGGTAAAATACAATGGGGTATAATAAACTTAGGATAGATGTTCAATTAGATATTTAATTAATACCCTAAAGGAAAAGTGGTGATATGAAGGTGCCCTAGGTTACCTGAGAAGGTAAACGAATGCGGGGGACACTAAATTGAGTAACCAATTTTAGGTGTTTACAACTAGGTCAAATGATACTAAATAGATTTCGTGATAAAATGTCACGCAGTTTCAACTTTTAGAGATTCTTTCCCTTGTTAAAAAAATAAGAGTTTGAGTTTAACAAAGTTGTCACTTTGTGAGAGCACTGAAGTATACTATCTAAGACAAAAACAATGGCTCCAAGCCGGCAAGCTTCCTAGGTGGTTATCTCTCTAGGTGTCACAAGATATCTATGGTGAGCTCGATTTACCCAAAATGTCGCACTGACTAATTTGGGAGTATCTCAGATTTACTTTACCCCCTTTAGTATAATTAGCATCGAAATGCATTCAATTACACTTTCACTGGGGTCGCAATATGGATATCTTTGACTCTAATCTCACCAAGGCATACTAGACAAGTCGGTAGTGTGGATCACTTTCCTATTTTGTTCACAAGGTTCCCTCTTGCATAAAATACTTTAGGGTTCCTAGGACCACCCCCATTATTGTAGCTTAAGGATTATGCCAAAGGGGTTATGTCATAGTTGAGCGGATGAGTCGTAGCTCTTAACCGAAACCTGCAAATACAATGTAATGATTGTGGTGTATTTTTAATCTTTTGGATTAAGTAATGTGGTTTTTTTCACACTCCTTTCAGCAATATACAATCACACGTGTAGTTATAAAAATTGTTTAGTTCCTCCTTTCTTTTACTAGCATTTGGTCCTTCACAAAATGGTTAGTAGTTTCAAATAGATTCACAATATCATAAGAAAATAGCAATGAAAAAAATGCTTGTAAATCAACTAACTACCATCTAACTTTGCAAAAACAAGGTTTATTCCCAATTAATCCAAGTGCATCTTAATGAAAGACTAAAATTGCTTTTGTTTCCCAAGATCACAATAGGTGCAAAGGAAGAGCATACACAAGTTTTAGTCTTGATTGTTTATCAAATGGAAAAGTTCTTAAACTAAAAGATCAAGCACATACAAAAAAATGAAGTTTTATTCTCTTAAGCACAAAACAAATTATAATTGTTCCTACTTACTCCCAAGAAGCAAAAAAAATGGTTTAGAGGTGTTTTTGGTTTTCAAGATCACACTAGGTGCAAGAGAAGAACATACACAACTCTATTCCAAACTCAATCAAAGTATGAAAACACAATCACTCTTTAAACCCTAACTCAACTTACTTAAAAGACCCTTTATCAAACTTTAAGACAAATTTGTTAAGAATATTGCTCTAAAATCAATAATTTGACCAAAAAAAATCAAATAACCCTTAAAAATTGATAGGAATCACAAAGTTAAAGTTCTGGAATTTCAAAAAAAAAATACCTTGATGCATAGGCGCCCCTACTAGTGCAAAAAATCTCACAGTCATGCATAGGAACTCACAGTCATGCATAGGCACCCCTCTATCATTTTTCACAAGTTAATGATGCACATGCACTTCCAGTGAGGCATAGGCACTCACAATTATGCACAAGCTCCTTTTTCCTGTAGATGATAAAAAATGAGTTTTGAAGCTATTTTTTTGAAAAAAGGTCCAATCTTTGGGATTTCTTGGCAATTTTGACAAGGCTTCGCCTCCTTATATCCTTCAAAAAGAAAGAAAACACAACTTCTACCACTAATCTAGTTGAAACAACTTCGAAAAAATAGAAATTGATCTAAAACTTTGAAATTAATCTAAAAAGCTTGAGAAAGTAATCTAAAAAGATTGAAAGTACTCTAGAAAGCTTGAAAGTAAACTAGAAAACTTGAAATTAATCTAGGATGCTTGAAACTAATCTAAAACTTGAAATGAAAAACTTTAAAACTAAGTTAAAAAGCTTAAAAAATTGAATACAATAGGGTATTCTCCCACTAGGCGTGCCAAATGAATGCACCCCAAACTTTACAAAGAAAACTACAAAGTTAAACAAGGAAGGCTAACACCATTGCCACCTAATTAGGTAGGGCTATAAGTCTAGGAATGTAACATTAAGATAGAAGCTTAAAAGAATGCCTAATTAGTATGAAAATAATTCAAAAACTAACTAAACATGGCTACTAATATGATCAATTACCTAACACGGGCCTAAATAGACCTAAGGAGTAATCAAATGGTCATGGTTGCTACTCAAACAATGGTGAAATGACCTTTCCAAATGAATTTTTAAGTCACTTTAGATTATTCATCTACTAACCTTGTCGAAGTTTTTAAATAAGGATTGGACTTGGCTTAGAAATCATATGTATTATATGAGATGCAAATCAAAACATGGTGTGTGTGTGTAATATAAAGGAATGAGGTGCATTCTTTTTATAGTTTTCCTTTTGGGAGAAACTTGTATTTTGGTGCATGTGGGACTAAAATCCCAAAATTAGATTAGAATTGCTAATCATGATTAGGCCTTGCTAATCACTATTAGTGAATTACTAAGTGATTAAGAGACGAGGAGCCTTAATTAACTGCTTAGGGTCAACTAGGAGGCTAGGATAGGATTTTGAAGCTTGCTGAGATGTTTTGGAGGTGAATGGGGTGATTTTGAGTGGTTGGAAGAGGGGTTTGAGTCAATAGTAGGGCATATTGACCAAATCAAGGGAAAATAGGCTTAATTAGCTTATAATCGCTAATTGTTTGTTTTGAAGAGGATTTTGGCTTACGATTCACCGTAAAATGGCATCCTGAATGTGAACGGGATTACACAATCAACAACATGATGTTAATTAGCTAAATTGGTAAGGAATGTTAGTTAATAAGTAAAGATCACTAATTATAACAAAATTGGGAAGAATAAGAGTGTTTTTTTATGCGTTTTGGTAATAAGATTGCAAAAGTAGAATTTAGGTGTTTACACACCTAATCGACCTCTTCCCCTATTGAACCTACCTCAAGTGTATTATGAGATGTCTCTCTACTTGCCAGAGTATAGAGTTGTTGAATATTGAGTTGAACATGTGCACAAGTGTGTGTTGCTATGGTGCACTAAGGGAATTACTTCTCTGGACCGTAAGGCAAGTCAATTTGCTATTACTCTTCAAGAGTGCGCACATAGCTGGTACACGAAGTATGCCCCACATCAAACTGTGGTGGATTATAATGCTTTGCATGATGTGTTTTTGGTCAAGTTCCATATTCCAGAATTTGAGCACCAGAGCATCAACGTACTTAAGGACATTTATTAGGGCTTATCTGAGAGTGTGAGGGAGTATGACGTGTGTTTTAAAAATCTTCTATCAAAGTTATCTTCTGATATTCATCAAATTCAGCACACATAGTGGTTGTTGTAGGGTTGAAAACTCCGTTCCATAGGGCTCTATATCATAAGATGCTTACTTATTTGTGTAAGACCTTAGAAACAACTATGTGTGTTGAGGCGATCGAAAGTGTGGATATTGAAGTAATCCTGTTTTTAAAAGTGCAGATTGCAACCATGATGAAGGAGCTAGAGAATTTCTCTGCTAATTCCACTCATGAGACGCATAGTGGTATATGGTGCATAGATTGTGAGGTTGAGGGACATACCAAGGATAGCTCCTCGTGCTATTTGGTGCATGCCTTATTGCTGGATTGTGAGATTTATCCTTTGGACCATGATGTAAGTAGATTCCCTCTTTTGTAGTGCATGCTTAGGAAGAATGTGTCTATTTATCGTAAGATTTGAAAGACCCATACTCATGACACCGATGATTATAGGTCGATTGATCATATTCATGAAGTTATTGAGACTGGTGTGCATTAGATTAGTGTAGCAAGTGGATCAAAAGAATGATATGGACAACATAATGAAGGATGCACTAATGGTAATAACAAAAATAGAGGCTTTCGAGGAAGTTATAGAGGACGAGGTCGCGGTGGTGGAAGAGGAGGTTTTGCTAGAGGAACCTGTTATGCTTGTGGATCTCCTTATCACTATCAGTGTGAGTGCCCTTAGAATGTATTTTTCTCATGGTGTGGAAAGTAGCACAAGTTAGAAGATTTCTCAGAACTGTACAAGCACATGAGCAATAATCATAAGAAGAATGAAAAGTGTGTGGGAATGATTAAGGTACAGTGCCCAGTTGTAGATCAAAGGATTCCGAAGAAAGTACATAATCCTGAGTTATAGCTTATTTTAGTTACTACATGCACTGAGGCCGCATGTGCTCATGAACCTCATAAGTTCAAGCCATTTATTACTAAGTAGGAGGTGGTACATGCCAAGTATCCAGATGTTTCTCATAAAAAGGAAGTTTACCAAGAGACCATGGATGTCATCAGGGACCTACAAGGAGAGATTTAGTGCTTGAGGGAATAGGCACTTGTGATGGAATGCATGAAGAAGGTTGAACTCCCACAAAAGGATGTGGATGAATTGAAGGAGGTATGTAGAATGTTGTGCCAGGAGAACATCATTCATCTGTTAGGAGAGTGGTTACGTAAAAAGGTACTACGCATTGGGTCTAAGCACAAGAGGTAGATACTCCATGTAAATCTATCACCTCATAGTCATGAATTTGATAAGGAGATTATGCTTAATGTAGTCATAGATGGATGGATTCTTGATAGAAACAGGTGCAGAGGTTAATGTACACATGTTGAATGTATGAAATCATATGGGAAGAACACCATTGTAAACATCTTCAAATGTGTTGTATATGGAGAAAAAAACTAGGGATATGCCTATTGGGGCACTGAAGGATGCATCCATTACAATTTAGGGAGCCAAGTTTACTAGGGACTTTGAGGTATTGGAGCTTGCTAAAGCAGATAACTTCCCAACACTACTTAGGTGACCCTGGTGTTATTCCAACAATGTAGATTTGTGCTTTAATAAGGGGTACATTAGTTTTGAGAAAAAAATACGAGAACATCATCATACCTCTGACAGATGCAAAGGTTATGCTATATGTTGAGCCTTTGAGTGAAGAAGACTTGAACATAATCTATGCACGCACAGTGAAAGACCCTGAGGTACTTTAGCCATCTAAGAAAGGAGTGATACAATGAGATGATGCTAAGTTAGGTATTGATACCATGAGTGTTACTTGTGACAACTAGGTGCATGACACATATGAGATGGTTGGGAGAGAGATAAAGAACACAGTCACTTGCATGACTAGGCCATGCATGGTTTGGCATTGGGAAGTAACCAAGTACCAAGGTATACTTGTGAGGGAAATATTGACACATTTTTGTGTGCCATGGAAACCCAATGGATGAATGAAGGAGATAGAATAAAAATTTAGGTCTATACTTTGTATGGGACATCAACATGCTGATGGGAAATACACAGAGATAACCTACTAGGTTTCTAAGGAACAATATACCTACTCAAATATGAAAATTTCATGGGAAGTCCCCTGCTTCACATCACATCGAAAATTGTGAGAGACTTTGGATATAGGTATAGGAGGCCTTATCATCATCACTTTGGGAACTGTTAGTTGCTCAAACATACACCCGCGTCTCGAATCTTAGAAGGTTCGAGGTGTTTGAGACCACGATGGAACCATCCCCAAGTTGTGGGACCTTGCGAGCTTGGGACAGATCTCCGGAGAAGGTCGGTTCCTCTACCTACCTCTAACGCTACTGCTACTCCTAATGCTGAAAGTAAATCCTAGACTAAACATGCCAAGGGACCAGGGATAGAAGGATGTGCAGAAAGGGGAAATCCTAAGCTAAGGAAGGTGATAGCACTAGAAGGAAAGGGTCGATCTCTCTCCATGAGCGGTGAAGGAAACAAAGAGGGCATGGGAGAAGAGGGTGGATGACGCACACCACAGATCAACACATGGGCTCAGCCTTCCAGCATGCGCAACACATGAACACGGGGAATGAAAGCAAAGGAATACACACAACATGCTAGAAAATGTAAATAGGGGTGAGATGCAATGAAAATGAGAGAGGGAAGACGAGAGTTCCACAAAACATGATTTTATTGCTTAAGGGACACACAGTCATTTACATTCACAACAGGAGGTGAGAATACATTACAGAGACCATGTCAAGGTCTGAGACCCATGGGAAGTCAGCCACCATTTTGGCATGGTGTCGTTACAACAAAGAGGGATCTTTTTTTACAAAGCAAAACTCTGTTATTTATAGAAGAAGAATGAGAGAAGCGAAAGGAGAAAGGGAGGGAAACTCAGATTCAAATATTCAACCACCAATAACCAGTGATAAATTCATGTAAATCCACCTGTAAGGCTATCAGATGCACTTCCCCATGTATGTTTGGTGTGTGGAAGAAGGAAGAAGGAAATATCTGATGAAATCTGGTGATTGAGGTCGATTAGATGTGCATTGATGAGATAACAGACATTCCCTATTTTATGCCCACTAAATCCTACCTAAATTTAAATTTGAATAGTCTAACGTGTAGCTTATGTCAGCAACTTCTTGACAAGTCTAGGCATGCATTGATCTGAGCTCTGTAGCAAAAGATACGGGCTGAAGATGTCAGAGTTGTCGGTGCACACAAGACATGTGGCACACGCAGGTTGGCTGAAATGATGGCCAACTTTTCATTTATTTTGTCTTTTCTGCCATGTGTCATGCACTGGTTGGTTGTCCAGATTCAGTGCCCTGTTGGCACACTTTGATAGGCGCGACACACTCAAGTCTGACAAAAGATGACTTGGCACAAAAGGGTGCAAAGGAGGGCATGAGGACGTGCATGGAAGAATGAGGCATGGGGAGAAGATAGAAGGAAGTTGCACAAAAGCACGTGTAGATGGAAAATGAAACAGACTGGTGAGCAAGGAATGTATGGTGAAGGCATAACTATTACAAAGTAATGGGCACAGCATGAGAGTGGCCAAGGACTTAGCTGATAGAAGTAAGTGTGAGACGTGTGGGAAGGGAAAAAATGGAAGGAGAGAGAAGAATGAAAACGATGTAGGAAGGCACACAAGGGCACACAGAGGAACTGTAATTGTGCCAAGGTTTCAAAAGAACAATCTTGAGTACACACAACCTAGGATGTGAAACACCAGAGTCAGGATGAAAATATAAGTTATCCAAATAACTAGGAGAGTTATTTGGATAACAGTTTTGGTAACTTTCAGGGGCCATCTTCCTGCTAGATGAAGAGACTAGTAGCCTTAGAAGTCCATTGGGCATGGATTCGAGCACTTAATCTTTGAATATCTGATCTACAACTTGAAGAACATTCCTGAAGTCACTTGAAGCTCTGTCTTAACTCTGAACTGAACTGCTGCTCTCATATGAAGATATTCTGAATTGGATTGATGAGAGTGAAATCTTATGCACTGACCATTGGAACTACCTTTGCAAAAATTGGACTATCATCCTAGGAAGCAACAAAAGGGGCGCACGGGCACAACAGGAAAGGAAAGGCACCAGAGGGAGCGCACCAAAATAGAAGCACAACATTATGTACAAAAGCTGAAAATCATACATGTCCCAAATGGAACATGCAGAGTGTGTGCAAGAACTTGTGTTACTAAAAGAAAACCTAAACTAACCTACTGTAACTAGAGGAAAGGGAACTCAAGTAAAACCTACAATAGGTAGGGAGAAGTAGCTTCCCTTCCTCACAAATTATGACCATGTAGTTGATTTGGTGTCAAACATGGTCAGAAATGAGAGTGAAAAACCACCTTGCAGATGGTGTTTCACCCTCCTCAAAGTATCAACAAACATAATATACACCTCCTAGAGTTGTTCTGTACTTGGATCTGGGAGGTGTTGTTGCTAACCTTTGGCACATTGAAGCTCTACCTCATGCTCTGAAATGAGCATGACTGGTGGCAACTTTGTTTTTGGCTCTAGGCTAGCCAAATATCTGATTGGGCACGGTCTGATCCTTGTGGTTTTCCCATTACTTTGAAGCTCAATCCCACAGATGGGATTTTCTTGTAGACTTTCCTCCTGAAGGGGAGCACTTGTAGGCTGGGGCATGCAAAGTTAGGGCATGCATGGTTCTTCCCCTACAAACAACTTTGTTTCCTCCAGAACCACGCCCTCTAGAGCTAATTGATTTTCCTTTGGAATAGGCACCCGTATGATTTCCTCTTCCCAGTTAGAGTCACATGAGTCACACCATTCTTCAATTGTTCTACAGTCATCGAAAATGATGATGTTGGTTGGGAAAGGTGCATTGGTAGGGGGTTGTTCATTTATGGTACAACTAGGTAGAGGGGACTTGGAAGAAAATGGGAGGATGGACATAGAAGGGATGGAAGGCACGCGTGCTAAGAGGAGAAGAGGCATGCGGGAAGGGGAATGGAAGAGAAATGAAGGTGAGATGAAAGTGAGGAGGGAGAAGGGATGGAATTCTCAGTGGGGGCAAGTGCACAAGAAGCTAGGAACATGTGTAGTGGGCTGAGATGATGTAAGTTGGCACGAAGGAGTGGGAGGGCTATAAGATGGTAGTGCAGGGTTGCCCCATTGACAGGGTTACCACGCACTATATTTTTGAGCCTCCATTTCTTCCGCCCACTCTGTAATCTGGGGCAGCATCTCAGTGATAAAGTGCAGCTTCTGTTGGGTGCTAAACCAGACTTGGTACAGGGCTGACCCATGGACAAGGGACCTTGTAGCCAACTTTAGCTACCTTTATGGAGCACTTGACTCTGAGTTACATCATGTCCATCTCCATCTTTTGCACCTACCTCTCAAAATCAGCTTTGGCCAAGGAGTTTTCACCATCATCTGCATAAACCTGTTCTTCATAAACATTTGGATTAGAAAAAAGTGGGTTGTATGCATTTTCGGGATAATGGGGTTTATAAAACTGATTTGGAGGAGGATTTTGAAATTATGGGGATGGAGGGAAATAGTTCTACTGCTGCAAATGAGAATTCCATGGTGGGAAAGAAGTCATGATTGCACAACTTCAAAAGAGGAATGTGGAATGATGGAAAAAGGAGAAATGAATGGAGGAATGAGGGGAGACTGGTCTACACATGAGATAATGGGTGCATTGAATCAGTGGAGTCACTAGATGTGTTGAAAAATGCCTCCAAAGGCTAGATCTCAGCAATAACACATCAAACTTGCTGAGATGAAGATGTAAAGCTCTTCACTCTGGTCCCACTGGGCATGCCAGAAACTATTGGTTGCTCAAATGTGCACCCACATCTCAGATCTCAGAAGGGCCGAGGTGTTTGAGACCACAATGGAACCATCCCCAAGTTGTGGGACCTTGTGAGCTTGGGATGGATCTCCGGAGAAGGCCGGTTCCTCTACCTACCTCTAACGCTACTGCTACTCCTAATGCTGAAAGAAAATCCTAGACTAAACATGCCAAGGGACCAGGGATAGAAGGATGTGTAGAAAGGGGAAATCCTAAGAAAATGAAGGAAATAACACCAGAAGGAAAGGTTCTATCTCTCTCCACGAGTGGCAAAGGAAATAGAGAGGGCGTGAGAGAAGAGGGTGGATGACGTGTGCCACAGATCAACACACAAGCTCAGCCTTCTGGCATGTGCAACACATGAACACGGGGACTGCAAGTAGAGGAATACACACAGCATGCCAGAAAATGTAACAGAGAGGTGAGATGCAATGAAAATGAGAGAGGGAAGACAGAGTTCCACAAAAACATGATTTTATTGCTTAAGGGACACACAGTCATTTACATTCACGACAGGAGGTGAGAATACATTGCAGAGACCATGCCAAGGTCTGAGACCCATGGGAAGTTAGTCCACCATTTTGGCATGGTGTCATTACAACAAGGAGGGATATTTTTACAAAGCAGAACTCTGTTATTTATAGAAGAAGAAGGAGAGAAGAGAAGGAGAAAGGGAGGGAAACTCATATTCAAATCTTCAACCACCAATAACCAGTGATAAATGCCTGTAAATCCACCTGCAAGGCTGTCAGATGTGCTTCCCCATGTCTATTTGGCGTGTGAAATAAGGAAGAAGGTAAGATCTGATGAAATCTGGTGGTTGAGGTTGATTAGATGTGTGCATTGATGAGCTGAGAGACGTTTCCCTATTTTTCACCTAACAAATCCTTCCTATATTTGAATTTGAATAGTCCAACATGTAGCTTGTGTCAGCAGCTTTCTGACAAGTCTAGGTGTGCATCGATCTGAGCTCTATAGCAAAAGATATGGCTGTCAGAAGATGTCAGAGTCGTCAGCGCATACAAGACATGTGGCGCACGCAGGTTGGATGAAATGATGGCCAACTGTTCATTTGTTTTGTCTTTTCTGCCATGTGTCATGCACTAGTTGGTTATCCAGATTCAACTCCCTATTGGTGCGCTTTGGCTAGTTATGCACAGCACACTCAATTCTGATAGAAGATTACTTGGCATAGAAGGGTACAAAGGAGGGCATGGGGATGTGCATGGAAAAGGCATGACTTGCATGAAGGAAAGGGAAGAAAGAAGGAAGGCAACTAAAAAGGCATGCATGGATGGAAAAATGAAAAGACTGGTGAGCAGGGAATGTATGGTAAGGTGTAACTATTACAAAGTAATGGGCACAAGTCTACGAGAGGGGCCAAGGACTTAGTTGATAGAAGTAAGTGCAAGGCATGTGGGAAAGGGAAAATGGAAGGAGATAGTAGAATGCAAAGGGAGTAGGAAGGCGTGCAAGGGTGTGAAGATGAACTACAATTGTGCCAAGGTGTCAAAAGAACAATCTTGAGTGCGCGCAACCTGGAATGTGAAACACCAGAGTCAGGATGAAAATATAAGTTATCCAGATAACTAGGAGAGTTATTTGGTCTTGGTCATGCCTAGAAAGAAAAAGAGAAAATAAAGATGGTATACATGATTGATGATGAAGAAGTTGAAAATTTGGAAGTTAGCCACACTGAAGGTACGCACGAGGTTATGGATACCACATATGAGAAAGTGCACACGTATCATGAGCCTATGAAAATGAATAAGGTTAACATTTGAAAAAAAGATGCTCCGAAAGAAGCAATTATTGGTGATTACTGGTCTGAGTAGGAAGTAGCTAAGATTATTAAGCTATTGCATGACTTCTATGATTTGTTTCCACGAGGTTATCACAAGTTAAAAAGAGTCCATCACTCTTTGGGAGAAATGAAATTCAAGTTGAAATAATTCTCATGCTTGGTTAGGAAGATGCCTTATGGGATGAATCATAACCTGTGTATGAAGGTAAAGGAAGAAATTGATAAAATGCTCATGTCTAGAATTATTGAGCCCATCGAGGAATCTAAATGGGTTAGCTCTATGGTCATAAGTATTAAGAAGGATGGGAGGATAAGGATTTGTGTTGACCATAGGGAACTCAATGTTGCATGTGTAATTGATCCAATTCCTACCCCATTCACAGAGAAGATTCTGGAGGGAGTTACATAGCGTGAAATATAATCCTTTACAGATGAGTTTTTAGGTTATCACCAAGTGCACATTGCCAAGGAAGATCAAGAGAAGACAACTTTCACAACTGGGTGGGGAAGTTTTTATTATATAGTTATGCCCTTTGGGTTGAAAAATGAGCCAGCAGTGTTCTTGTGCATTGTTCTGCAAGATTTTCAGGATTATATTCGTAAATTCTTGCAAGTATATTTGAATGATTGGACTATGTATGGGTTAGTAAAGTATCACTATAACAACTTGAGGCTTATGTTTGAGAGGTGCAGGCAGTTGAGCATCTCCTTCAACATCAAAAAGTGCATTTTTACTACACCCTTTGGAACTTTATTGGGGCACATCATATGTAAAGAAGGATTGTTGGTGGACCCGACCAAGGTCATAGTCATCTCGGGCTTAGAGGAACCTACCAACTAAAGTGAGGTATGCTAATTCTTGGGGCATACATGTTACTACAAGAAGTTCATTAAAGGTCATGCTAAGATTGTAACACTCTGATTTTGTATGTTAACTTGGTGAATGTTTTACATACTGATTATAGTTGCTGAAATGAAAGCAAACATGTTAAGATATGTTTTAATCTTAAGAGAATGTGTTGCTAATTTGGATTCTTGCATACTGTGATTTATTACATGGGACAACAAATATTGTACTGGTGTGTTTGCTGATGTGACGAAAAATTGTCGTATACTTACTAAACTCTCTTTGCTGATTGACAGCATACCTTGAATCAATTCCATTGATTCAAGTATGCTGAGGTCCTCTTGTGATTTCTGTGTCGATTCACACTTGAACCGAACTGAGATTGTTATGAACGTGCAGTGCCTGATTGCAGGTGTGAATAGCTAACACGTAGATGCCAACGATAGGGGTTCAATTCTTGAACCCTGTACTGTCGAACTAGGGACCTCGTGAGGCAAGGAATGCCTGGACACGGGTGACCTTGGCACGTAATCTGAAGGACGGAACGTCCTGCTCTGCATTAACATGAATGTTAGTAGGGAGGCTGGATGGGAGTTGTTAGTGTTAGTGGTTAGTATGAATTAAACCCTAAATTAATACTAAGTCCTAACATGCATCCTACCCTACTATCCTAAGTGGATTTTATATTAAAAAAAAAGGGGAATAACCTAAGACTAAACTAAGACCTAGGTTGAATGCTATGTGCAACCTAAACTAATCCTAATCTAAGGGGTACGCAGACCCTTGGAAGGAAAGGATAAGGATGGGAGGAAGGGCATTCATTGGCATTTAATGAACAGTCCCTACGTGGACAGCGCCAGTTTTGGCGGGGCAGGTAGGAATTAGAGGCATCTATTTGGAGATAGAGCCAACTTTGATTTGCATGGAAATTTGAAATTTAAAAAGCTCGCCAACTCAAGTGGCGGTGGCGTGGAAAGTAAGGAAAAAGGCAGAGCCTTTAATGCATTAATTGTTTTCGGTCCTCGCGACCAACTCGCCTTGGAAACAGCATGAGGGAATTTGATTTTCATTTTTGTTGATTCGAGCCTTTTGTGAAGTTGCTCTGCATTTGGTTTTTCTGACCTGGTTCGGTTGAACCAGCTCTTGGCATTTGACATTTTCTTGGGGATTTGGAGGCTGTTGTTAAGCCTGAAGAAGGAAGGAAGTGTTGGAGAGTTTGTGCTGTCGCTGTGGAAAGGAAAAACGCGGCAAACAAGGTTTTCTTCAAGCTCTGGAAAAGAGATTTCAGGCATGTTAAGCCCTTCTCTTTAAAAATCTTTGCTTTGATTAAGTGTATCATTAAAACAACCCTGCTCTTGGGTTTTGATTTTGTGACTGTTGTCAAATCAGTTCGATTTGGATTTTATCGATTCTTACTTATCTTTTGCTCGGAAAATGATATGTTGAACGTTTCGGGTTGCTTGGTTTTGGTTTGTTTTTGCTCGAATCAAGTTGGAAATAAATTGCTGTACTGGTTATCAGCTGGATGAAAGTTGGAAATAGATATTTCCTTCACTGATTCATATCGTTGGAAGTGGAACAGGCTGTTTAATTGTTTCCTTTTGTGTAATTGTTTCTTTCCTGTTGTATTTGGAACTGTCCTTGCGTATAAAATGGAAGTGGAAATTCAGTTATGTTATGTTGCTGGGATTTGGGTTTCCTTCATACTTGCTGTCATTTTTTTTTTGGAAATCGATTCTCTTCCCTCTACTGCTTTGGATTTTAAAGGAAATGGCATTTGGGTTTTCTTAGGTATTGGAACTCGAATTGAATGACGTAATAGCAATATTTCCATTACTGTGCCTTTTCTTGTTTAGGAAATCAGCGAATACGTTTTAGTAACCGTGGAAATAGGAAAAATAGAATGTTTTTCCTTCTGAAGTTGTTGATGGATTATGTCTTTCCTTGCTGTGAGATTAGGATGGTTTTATGGTGTTTTAATGATGCTGTTCGATCTCCCTGTCCGGACTGTTGACACAATTATAAATTGGTTTTGTATTATGTGCAAGGAATGATTATATTTCTTCTTGCTGTGATGGATAGTTGATTCCATGGCGTCTTGTAGTTGAAGTTTGATCCTTTGTTTTGAATTGTCTTGTGAATGTGAACTTGACCTGGATTTCTGTTTTAATAAATGGAAAGTGTGAGAATTAGCTTGTTTTCTAAGTCTATTCTGACTGTACCAAGCTTACACGATTAACACCCTTAACGGGTTTTTCTTCATAAGAGGTATTGATATATGAATGTTATACTTGAGTTCTGTACCTCATTAAGAAAATGGAGAATACTGTTTTGAAGTTAACGGTTGATCGAGATAGAACTCCAATTGGATATTCATTGTTGAGGCATGTTAGATTGGAACTGTATAGACTATGTGAGTTGCCTTTCAATGAAAATAAATGTTTTGTTATCTTCATAAGTTGAGCTGTCATGCTAAGATAAACACGAATTGAGTGTTTTTATTTCATTCGGAGCAAATGATTGTTTCTTAGTGAAATTAAAGGGGAATGAATTAGTCTTCTGTTGCTGTTCTGACTTGGTGAAATTCATAGTCAATGTGAATATTGGATTTTCTGTAGGTAACAACAATGAATAAAATGTTAGTTTGAGTGGGATATGCTCACAGGATGAGGAAATCATGTGATTAATGGACTGCATGATTGAAGTACTGTTTGTCTGTTTAGTATGTAGTGAAAGAAATATGGTTTCTTTTATTATGGTAAATATATGGTATGCAGCCTTATATCGTTTAATTTTGGATGTACATAATGTTGTACTAACCTGTTTCGGATCTTTTTATGAGTCTGATTCAAATGAAGTATGGATATGGATGATGAATTCTTCCTGTTTTCATTTTAAAGCTGATTATAAATGAAATTATCCTTGCTGCCGGAAAGTGAATTCCGAATGGATTTTGTAAGTTTCACTCTGAACTGTTATCTTGATCTGTCTTTCGTTTGGATTCCACTGTTAGGACAGTCATGCGGAAAGAAATAGAGATATGAATGAATGTCTTAGAAAAATGATCTTTTCCTCTTTCATTCGGTTGGAAATCTGGAAATTTGTGAATAATGAATTTTATAGTGCTTAGATGGGAGCAACTATATGCATTGCTGTTCGCTTTCTTTTCTGTACTTGATTGCTTTGAATTTAATACACGAACTGAAAGGAAAGTAATGAGTTACATTTCAGTTAGTTTCCTCCTTTGCATTTATTATTAATGAAAGGCATGGAAAGGATAACAATATGTTTAAAATTATGTGGAAACAGGACAGCAGACTTATTGCTGATTGTGATAATATTTTGATAGTTCAGTTGTTATGCTGATCTTTCTTTTGTGCCTATTTCGTGATTGATGTTTAACTGTCGTTTCATAAAAGCAGGGTTCTTTTATTGAGACAGTTAGTGGAAGCATCTTATTTTAAGGATAAGTGCTTAATATGCTCAGTTCATTGAACTGACCCGTGCAATTCATTTTGCAGATGGAATTTGATTAGAATGAAGACTTGGCTGTTTTCTGATGCTTTTTGATTTTATAATGACATGTAATTGTTGCTTTTATTCCTCTTCGAGGAATTGTGAAAAGAAGAAAATATATTCTTCTGTCCATGAGTTGTATGGATGTTTTGTATAAACTATGCCCAATCAGTTGGATTGGCAAATGTACAAATTATGACTTGAAATATTGAATACAATTACAAGTGTGATATTTTCAATAATTATATCAGTTTGATATTGTTGTTTAAATTGGGAATATGATGTTATTTCTTGATTTGGAATTGTTTCATTGTCCTTGGATGGATGCTGAATTGAAACTGATATCTATTCTTACTTAAATGCAACTTTTAAGTTGAAAAATGCAATTAGTTCATACTTGGGTAAAGATGAATTTTTAATTGACATTAAAAGGATTAAGAAGAATATGATTCCAAAATCGGAAGGTATTCAGGATTAGCTTAGGAGCTAAGGAATATCAATTCAACTTCGGAGTAATCGAACTTTGCTTTCGAACTCCATTAATGATCCCGTTTGATAAAATTCAGAATTATGGATATAAGATAGATATATCCATAACTAATGGACCTTAACTATATAACGTTAAGGAGAACAAATGAATACATTTCTCGAAATTTAGACCTCGTATGAATGACGTCTAATAAGTTAATATTCTGAATTTAGTTGCAGTTGAGAAAATCTTGGCTAAGTTTAATAAGTTAAGCTTATCACGTCTGTCGGAACGGATTGCTTAATCCAATGATTAAGAAGTGAACCAAGTAAGGAAATGCAGCCCTTCAACATGAAGGAGAAGATGCATTGCAAGACAATGGACGGATTTAGTCCCTCTTAGCCCTATACAAATGTAACGGAAACGAGGATCAAGAGATCAGCGTGGATGCTGAAAGTTGACTTTAATTATTAAAATCATATCCGATGCACTTGAGCAGGATGTGTATTCTCGATGGGAGAATTCCGTAGGACATTGGCATACGCCAGCTACAGCAAGGTGTCTCCATGAAGACGGGGTCTTCATGACGACACACTGTTGCAGCTGACATATCGCAATGCCCTCCTGAATTAAAATATCAAGAATACATAGGCTGAATGTGTAACTGTGGACAGGGGATAGGAGTATGATCTGGTATACGGAGTGACTCCGGAATACTAAAGATAACTAGACACACGGGGTCGTGGGAAAACGACACTGTATGTCTGTGTATCTTTAGTTACCGGGAGTGCCTTCCTATACTCGTTCATATTACTAACTGTAATTGGAAGCTTAAACTAACCTAAAACTAAGAGGACTGGTAGGAACCAGGAAAGACCATTCTAGATAACAGGTGAAGTGAAGTGAAGGACGTATTCCGTTGATGTGTATCACATCCAGGAATATGATCATGCAAAGCATGTGAAAATCTTTGGCCAAAGTATCGCAATTGCTGGTTGCGTTGTCCTTATCACTTAATTTAAGATGCAGGATGTCAGATGAATATCAGTAACAGATATTCAGATAGGCTTCTTAAATGGATCACTTCGATAACCGGGGAAGGTTATGTGAACAGGTATATATAATATACTATGCATAAACAAACATGAAGGATCGGTTGTTGCCGAGTCATGAACATGAAGGATCGGTTGTTGCCGAGTCATGAAATGAAGGATCGTTGAAACTCCGAGCCATGAAAATGGAAGATCGGTAGTTCCTCGAGTCATTTACAGCAGCATATAGAATCTGTTATAAGATTGAATGGCATTGAATGTGTGTTCCATATTGTAAATATGCGAACAGGGAACATTCGTTTTAAAAGAAATTGTGTGATCCAAACTGTGTTGTTTGGGCAGAGAACAATTATTAAAACTTGAACGTGTGTTTGAATTTTATAGTTCATAACAGTGAACGTTATAAATATATATATATATATATATATATATATTTCCCTTGTTCTGGTATTTTAAAATGGGGATGTTACAAAGATTTCCGTGCCCCTGGAAGAACTATTTAAGGATAAAGTAAAGTTTCGTCGGGGTCATGCGTAGTAGAAACTTTTTGAGACATTTAAGGAGAGACTTACCACAACACCTATTTTGTGCTTTCCTTCATGGTACAAGCATTTTCATGTACACATGGATTCCTCTAGCACAACCATAGGCATATTATTGACACAACCTAGGGAAGGTATTATGGATCATCTTATTTTTTTTGCAAGTAGGAAGTTGACCCCTGTGGAGCATAATTATAAACCTACTGAGAACAAGGATTTTTCTATGATCTACACCTTGTACAAGTTCAGACAATACTTATTGGAAACTACATTCATTTTCTTTACAAATCATATGGCACTTAAATAGTTGGTCAACAAACATGTTTTTCAAGGGCGCATATGCAGATGGAAACTTATGTTTCAGGAGTTTGAATTTACAATGCTTTTCAATCCTGGTAAGAGAAATTCAGGGCCATATCATTTGTCATGGATCAATTCTAGCGAGGACACACTGAGCATTGAGGACATAATTCCAGTTGCACATCTTTTCAGATTAAACCATGAACCCACATATTTAGAGGATATAGTAGTGTTTTTACGCATAGGCATGGCACCTGAAGGAATGAAGACACTGGAGAAAAATTACTTTCCATATGCGTGACACCTTATTAGCTGATTGGTGGATATTTGCACAAGTTAGGTCGTGATGAAGTCTTGTGTCATTGTGTGCTAGAGGCCATTATGGAAGAGGCTCATGGTGGAATTACAGGAGGACACTATGCAGGAGATGCTACAATGCACAAGATTCTAATGGCTAGACTTTGGTGGGAATTTTTGTACAAGGACACTAAGGATTATCTCAAGGCATGTGACAATTTTCAATACCTTGGGAAACCTAGGCATATGGATGAGATGCCAAAAAGGCTTATTGTAAGTGTAGATCCTTTTGAAAAGTGGGATATTAATTTTTTGGGTCCTATTTCACCACCCGCGTGTCAGATTGGCATGCATTACATCATTAATTGTACAAATTATTTGACAAGGTGGGAAGAATAAGCACCTACAAGGTATTGCATGACAACAACAACAACACGGTTCTTATGGGAGAACATAATTAGTAGGTATGAATGTCCATTGAGCTTGATAAGCGATATAGGAACTCATTTTCTTAATGATACTATCATAATTTTGTTAGCAGAGTTTATGATGGAACACCATAAGACTACTCCTTATCACCCATAGGATAATGACACTGTTAAGGCACACAAGAGGATTGGATGAAGAACAAGCAGTGGAAGAGCACATTGAAAAAATGATGCAACTCGATGAACAACGTGCTATTGCAAGGTGGAGGTAGAAGACTAAGAAGGCAAGACAGAAGGCCCGATATGATAGTCACATAAGAAACAAGGCATTTGAAGTTGAAAATATGGTTCTTCTCTATGACTCCAAGTTTGTGTGCCACCCAAGAAAAATGAAAGTGCATTAGTAGGACCTTTTGTACTAACCAATATACTTGACTTAGGTGCTTATTAGCTACAGGCACTAGATGACACCATGTTTCCTGGTTACTTCAATGGGAGTAGGCTAAAGCCCTACTATAAAGAAATCTTCTTGGTGTTTGTAATACGAAAATATTTCCATTAGATTAGATTTCCCTTTCATTTGTTTCCTTTCATCGTTGTTGTGTTTTGTTATTCTATATTTCCTTGTTTTATTGTAATAAGAACGCTTGTGCGTAAGAAGCTGATTACTATCTATTGGGTTCATGTGCAGAGGACCACAATTACTTTTAAGTATGGGGTGGATAAGGTACAAGATAAAGGAACCCATTGGTTCTATGATTCATATGCAGGTTGGCACATAGGTGCATATTTGGGCTAGTGTGTGAGAGAGAAAGGTGTTACATGTGTTAAGGATGAAGGTACTCTTAAGAAAATTTCTTAGGTTGAAGACCACGCATGAAGAATGATCACACAATGTAATGTGAGGTAGAAAATGACATGATGAACTACTTTGTATATAGTGCAAAGGATTATGTACTTCAATGCAGGGAGGCATGCGAAGGAGGTTTGTGGCTTGGTAAGTAGTAGGGTGTGCCAGAAGGTTACGAATGCAACACACAAAAGGAAGATGCATGATAAAACAAAAAGTGAAAAATATACTTTATTAAGAAAGTAACTTAAAATTTTTGAGGCAAGAAAAATCATGTTGAAAATGGAAAAAAGTAAGTTGGTAGGGTACAAAAAAGTATAAAAGGGGGTAAGTCAAAGTTATTTGCTACCTTGCATTCGAGATATTTTGAGCAATAGAGCTATCGAGTATCTTAGAGCGACAAAACAAGAAAAGTGAAGTGAAAACCAGGGAATGGTGGGTACAAGGTTGTGAGCATCTCCTTGTGCTAAGAAAAGGTTAAGGTAGTAGTTGGAAGAAACATCAGGGCATGAAGAGAAGGGTTTATAGAAAGAGTTTGAACAAATAGGGTTTGCAGCAGTTAAATAATGAAGTAAGTATGGTGAGACATAGTACTTAGGGAAAAAAATTACAAGAAAAATGGAACCTAAGACCGGTAGAAAGCATCACACAAAGAGGGTCAAAGTTAAGGTAGCAGAGCCCTTGGAAGACATTTATTCAAAGATGCAGTACCCGCCTGGAGTACTTATGGTTTAGACTTGGAAGTCTCAACTTCCTAAGTACAAAATTAGCAAATATACAACAGAGCCCTCGGGCATGAAGGAAATTTGAAGGAAGATATGTTGTGGGAACTTCCAGGGATAAACAAGGAAGGGAAAGTAATGGTTGATGATTCAATATGGAAAAAATTGGAAAAGGTAGGGGTAATTGTTCGAGCTACCCTTTGCAAAACCCACACATTTATACTAGTGGATCATGTCCAGGGTGCATAAGGATTTCTTCTATTTTGTAGGCTGGAGGATGAGGATTATGGCTCAAATTATTAAGTGATTCATAGGGTTGAGGAATACAAGAGAGGACATGGGGCTGGATTTATGCTCCGATGAAAAAATTGATGAATTGGTCATCGAATTACAGTATGAGAAAGGGGGCAGGGCTATGCTTATTGACAAAATCACAAATCTTGCAAGTAGGGTTGCATCCAGGATGGTGAGTTACAAATTGGGTGCCTCAGAGAGGAGGATAGATGTGAACATGAAGTTTTTTATATACTACACACAAAATGATGAACAAAACACAATGCAACATTGCACAATACATTGCCAATGGAATCATTTAAGAAGCCAAGGTGTAGAACGAAGAAGGGGTGAAGATAACTTAGGGCTCAATCCTCCTTCTCAACATATTTTGGGAGATTGGAGTACTAGATGGCCTAGATGATGATATGTGGGTTTAACCACCTGTGAATAAATTCCCTACAGTGTAGTTTGTTGGATATACTTGTGACAACACAATATCGAACGTGTATAAGTAAAGAATTGATAAGTAGTATAAAAGATTGTGAGGGAATTTTGAGAATGTGTGGCACATTCCAAGTGGTTTCCTACAGAGGTTGGGGAGTAGGAAAAGTTCACATTATTGCAACATTATAGTCTTGCATGGTTCAGAATGAAAGAAGGGGAGATGGGCCCCTAGTGCAATATTTCATTCACTTTCACTGCCTAGTACTTCAAGTGTGTTGTGAATAGGATAAAAGACACGTAAAATTTAACCTTTGATGTTGAAAAGGTTGACTCAGACTTGCACATTTTGCGCATGATTTACAGGTATGACAAAAGGCCCACATATTTGGATATGTTGGAGCTTGACACGCTAGACTTGATCCCCTAGCTGAATGTTACTATTAGGGGATTGATAAGCCAAGTATTTGTGGTGTTGAGGCTGAAGACGGAGGGTGGAATGGAGATGGAGGTTACATATTCTACCCTCCTATAGCCTGGAAGACTAGAGAACGTGCGAAGCCACCCTTGAAGAATAAGAAGGAGAAGAAGAAGGTAGAATTGATCATTCACAACGAAAGAAAACATACTACAGAAGAAGAAATAATAGTGGCACTGAAACATCTTAGCTATTTAAGGATAGCATAGAGGAAGAAAAAGTAAATCGTGGAGGGGTGAAGGATATCTCTAGCACAGAGACAAGTGAGGAATCTGATCTAGAGAATAAAGGAGAAACCTTGCACGAGGAGATTGAGCATGAGTGGGATGAGAAATTAGCAAAGAATAATGATGAGGATAAAAAGTAGTCGCGCACCACAAAGGGAGAGGTGAAAAAAATTCCACCCAAGGACAAGCCACCTATGCAGGAGGAGGCACACAAAGAAAAGGAGATTGATGACACATATGTTATTAGAGAAGAAAAAGGCATAAAAGTTGGGCCGAGCATAGGATCTTCTACCCCAAAGAAGTAGAGGAAAAAGATAAAGTCACAAAGGAAGTGATGAACACTCAGGTTGACAACGCGTGAAGGCTCGCACCCGAGTAGGGAACTTCCAGTACTTAGCCAATTTTGTGAACCACAGGCTAAAAATAGACAATGCCGAGTTTGAGTGTCATTCAAGCAACATTCCAGATTTAGAGGAAGGCATGGATACTTGAAGATCAAGGAATGTCTATTTTTGAAGATAAAACACATGCAAGTGATGATCAAAGGTCATGCATCGATCGACCTAATAAAATCATTAAAATGCATTTTAATTATAAGTTTGATCTATTAGTAGGCTTGTTAGGAAAACATGCACGCTTTATAGTTTATATTGTATGTACACATGGCTATTTTTGAGCATGTAAAATATTTTGAGAACACATAGGTGATGAAGGGAAATTCCCCACCCCTATATATATTGGTCCTTTGTTATTGTTTTGGATATCATGCCCATGAACATGTCGATGTATGACCGCATATTGTAATCAACTCTATTACGTATAATGCAATGGATAGTTGTGGATGGATTATGGTAATTGATGTCTCTAATTATGGTAATTACATGGTGCATATGATCTTAGCTCTTATATGATCTACTATGTTGTCATACTATTTGTGTCTCCATTCTAAGATCATGATATGATACTTGTTTTGATTTGCACTTGAATATATGATATGTTAATGATTATTATGAACATGCATGTTAACATCTTGACAAGCTTACACAAAGGAGGGACCTAATAGATTCATGCATTTCGGATGAGCGTTTAGATCTATCTGAATGATTTTCCAACACGTATAGCGCTAAAGTGGAAATAAATAGGTCACACTTGTTGAAGTCAATAAATTTCAGGGGTGGAGCTAAAATGAATAACTGGTAATACATAAAAGAAAGAGCAAGAGGTAGGTTAAGAAAAATAATTAGTAGGATTTAACAATATAGACTAAGAAATATTATGTTTACATTGAATTCATATAATATTACATATGGATACAAATAATATGTAATGGCCATTGTCGAGGCTACTATTAAAGCATCAAAAAAACTTAAACTTTGAAACTCATATTTTTTTTTAGTTTACTTGGTGAGACTCATAAAAGGAGGAGGATGTCAATATCAAGGTCTTGTAATTTTTGTAGATAAGAGAATGTTTTTTTTCGTGGAAAAATATTATATGTATATGGGAAATGCCATCAAATAGATAGAGAAGTAAAACTCAATCTATCATTTCAAGAACTCATCACATATGAAATTTACATTTATGAATCACAACACGTTATAGAGTACTAAAACTATAAAGAGTTTGAAATTATTTTATTTTAATGTTAACTTCGTGAGACTTATAAAAGGAAGAGGATGTCAATATCAAGGAATTGTAATTTATTACATATGAGAAGGTATTTTTCATGGGAAAATTCCATATGAATATAAAAAATTACCATCATATAGGATAGAAAATGAGACTCAATCACTGATTTTAAGAAGTCATTGCACTAAAAATTTATAAATTGATCACAACACGATGTACAATACTAAAATTATCACAAGTTTGATTGGGAAAAAATTAGAGTCCAAGTAGATTGAATTACTAAAATTATTGAAGGAAGCATAAAACCCTTGAAATATAATAACATTACTAATATACCATATGTTAATAAAACATTTGTTTTTAAAATGCATATTTAACATGTTTAATAGTTAATTAAAAAATTGTACATACGGTTTCATTATACTAATAATAATAAAATCATAAATGGAGGGTCAATAAATGAAGTTGTTAATACAAATTTGTATAAGTTTATATACATTATTGGTTGTATATAGTTCGTGTGGTATATGCATTGACAAGAAAATGAGAAGTTAAAATTTAGTGATGTTTGTTAGAACAACGTGTTTGTTGTTCATAGTAATGCATATATAATTTTTTAGTGAGGACATTTTATTCATCCTCAATTTCAATGAGAATTACTTCTTCTTGCACTTGGATCCTGTTACATCAGAATGAACTTGACAGATAAGCTAGGAGCCATAAAAATAGTGTGCGAGTTCAAGAGATATAACCTGAAATTTTTCAAATCCCAAAGCACTGCATATGCATGCTTCTCATGATGTAAATAATTGAGTTCTTTTGCTTTTAATGGTGCACTCATGAATGCAATAAGTGATTGAACATGTTTTAATCATTCTCTTGAACTAGGATAGATGCAATGGTATGCTCAAAAAAATAATAGTAAACAATAAGTTCTTTGTTGAAATCCAGACAAACCAAGATAAATGCCTTTGTGATAACACCTTTAATTGATTTGAAATCTTGTTTGTCCTCTTTGTTCCACTTGAAGGAATCCTTAAGTTTCATCTTGTTAACAATTTCTTTAGTAATCTCAACAAAACTAGGGTTGAACCTTCTTAATAAATTTATCTTACGAAAGAAATAATAAAATTTTCTTTTTATAATTTTGTTTTCAATCCATTTATACTATTTTTGCTAATGCTACATTGGATTTGAAATGTAGAGTTACATATATATTTATGTGAATGAAAATCTTAGGATAACGAGTTAATTCAATGATGAAAATATGTAGATCAAGTAAATGTGAAGTGCACTTGAATAAAAATGTGGAGTATATGGACACAATAATATATAAATAGGAATTGTAATTAATAATTTCATGTCATTTAAATGGGCATTAAAATATTTTCTATACTTTAGCTATTCGATGTTGCCTTTTGGGGTTTCGAGGACACGTAGTGAGGGCATGATGACAACGTGGCTATAGCTTGTGTGAAACTTACATGGTTTCTCATTTACCGACTTTGATTAGGGATGTCAGTTCTGACTAGACTATCATATGGACAACTCAGGAGCATCCGTATGTACACCTGAGTTGGCCTAATGGTGAGGAATGTGTACTCTTGAAAGAGAGGTCACAAGTTCAAATCCTGTAGGGGGTAGGGATGTACACCTCATATTTGAAGCATAGTTAGGTGCCTCCTGCATACTGGGAGTACGAGGTAGTCCCATATGCTATAAAAAAGCCCCCTGAAGACCCAAAAATAGTCCGCATGGCATCGTGGACTATAAAAACCATTATTATTATTATTATTATTATGTCTACTAGAACAAAAAATTAAAAAAAATGATTTTGCCCATTTTTTGACATGTGTTAGTGGAAATAAAATAAAATCAGGTTTAAACAACGCTTTCCACATAAATACGTGGTAGGAGATTTAGAATATGTATTAGTAATAGCAATCACACATGTGCAATGCAATATGAATGCCCAAAAGGATGTGGAGGATGAATGATACGTGGAAAGGGGAATGAAATAAAGAAATAGATTTGTGTTGGTTAAGGTATTTGATTTGTTGGTTATGTGGAGGAAGTGAGCATGGAACTGAATTAAAAATTAGTATGGTAGATGGTAGTTTAATGTGTGGTAATGTTGGTATTTGATTTGTCGATTATATGGATGAAGTAAGAGGGGAATGAAATTAAAAATTAATATAGTGGGTGGTAATGTAATGTGTGGTAATGTTGGTATTTGATTTTTCGGTTATATGAAGGAAGTGAGAGGGGAACAAAATTAAAAATTAGTATGGTGGGTGGTAGTGTAATATGTGGTGATGTTAGAGAGGAGTAACCATTCCCAGTATTTTTTTAAAGGAAAGTACTTGAAATGTGAGTGAAGAGAATGGAAAAACAAGTTTGGAAAATGAGGTTGACATATAGAATAGTTTTTTGCAAAGGCATGAATTTGAAGGGGTGTAAGAGAAAAAAATCCATGTGATTTGAAAACTAACCAAAACATCTTTACAATAGAGACTTATAGGTGGATGAAAATCTGCAGACAAGGGAGTATGCTTCCCTCTAGATCTATAGGTGCTCGCTTGCCTTAAGGAAAGGGGTATAGGGAACCAACACAACACTCTACTCTACCACAACCACATGACATTTTTTCTAATCATTTGAAAGGAAAAGGGTTTGTTTCATAGTCATCGAGGCAATATATTGTGGAAATATTTTAGAACATAAATATTGGTCAATTAATAATGGTGAAGTGAATAATTGTTTGCAATTTCAGGTCGCGTGCTTTATGGGTAGTTAGAATGCACATAAATGTAAGAGAAATTGACATGCGTGTGTCGTGGGATAATTTAGAGACAAATATATGTTGACTAGGCCTAGCATCATAGGGTAATAATTTCATACACATTTAAGATTAGGGTTTCTCTAACTATTAGGGTAATGATCAAGAGTTCCCTCATTAACAGTCATGATAGTGTCATCCATCAACGCCCAACGACATCAAGGATTGTGATTAGGTGGTGTTCAATTTTTTAGAAAAGAAAAAGACATGAATGGAAATTTGGAAATAAGGTGGGAATTAAATACCTAGATGTACCACACTTGTTTCATGGTCAAAATTGTCCTTACTAAAATAATATATGTTATTTGTGCTCCACATTATTGTCTCCATCTCACTTGCATTATTCATGTGAGTGTAAGTTGTGCTTAAAAGAGTAAAAATAGAAAGGGGAAAAATCCAATAGATTATTTGTTTGAAACCCAACCATAATGCTTGCTCCTTATAGTACTTAGTTGCTCCTCTTTCAATTGTAAGTTGGAGTAATTTTAGGAAAGAAAGAAATTTGCAAACAACCACCTCTGATTAAAACTAAGAATCTTGTCCCAAGTGGATGAAGGAATGTGAAAACATGGTATTGGGTGGTCTTGAGCCTCCTCTATAATGTAACTGTACAGATAATAGATGCAAAAAAAAAAACAAACTTCCAATCCGTGACAGTGCTCTCGTAATCAACGATGATGTTTTGAGTCTCAACAATGGTCTCCACACATTTGAAATCCATCAACGTCCACACTTTGACAATATTGTCCAACGAATTGGAAAATAATAGACATGGTTTCTTATTTGTAGATAGGGAAGAAATGACACCCCTGTCTTTCATCTATGGTCACTATTTATACTATGATTAGAAGGAAGGAAAACCACTCTCAACATTTAAAAAAGACACAAATACAATTCCACAATAAAACACCAAGGACAATTAATATTAATTTTAAATTAGACCTCAAACAAGTATCTGATATAAAAAAATTATAATAAAATTAAACATACACATAATTTGACAACTATCAGATTACTTGAAAATGCCAAGGGGATGGATCGAGAAAAGCTTGATTATCGGTTTCCAATATAGTTAAAAAGGCATATATGGCTCAGGTCATATGTGGCTATTAAACTTCACTCCAAATCTGAAAGCGGTGTAGGATGTTTATGTGTACCAAGTGGTCTAACGATCGACGAATTCAACAGCGAAAGGTGGCATTTCAAACTTGGCGAACATTGTCCTAGGCTTCAAGCGAGACAAGTGGCTTGAGGTGATACATGTGGCAGACATTATCCTTTCAAGTGTTTGACAGGTTTCCTGAGCCATAACCAAGACACATGAGTTTTGGTAACTTGACCAATGTGTTCAAAATGTCAAGATGTCTTCACGTGAGTGTAATATGAGCTCTAGATGAGGCCAAATAAAAAAGGCGTTTAAATGTAATAAGGTTTCAAGGGTCGAAACCCACATGGAGCATCATGTTCTGGTACCATGTGGCTAAGAGGTTCACTCCCAAATGGTGATGGTGAGGTCTTGATCATTGACGCATCTGGGTCGAACTAATTTGACATTATTCATGTGAGTGCAATATGAATAAAGGGGGGAATTCAATACATGTGCTTAAGGAGGTGGAGACCTGTACAGTGATGCAGTTGCTTTATGTGACAATCATGTTTTGAACCTACTTTTCCAGTCTTAACTCCTGATAATCTTGCAGGATCTAGACCATGGACATATCAGCTCAACCTCATTTGTATTATTCATGCAAGTGTAATATGAGCATAGAGGGGACAAATTAAAAAAGGGGAAAATCCAATATATTAAAGGGGTGAAAGCCATCCACATAGCTCACTTCATATAGCGCTAAAACCCATTCTTTCTAATCTTAAGGTGATTAGTTGTAGGAAAATAGGGGATCACTCTTATTTGCATTATTCACATGAGTGAAATATGATCTCAGAGGGGCCAAATCAAAAAATGAGAAAAATCGAATAGATTCAATAGTTAAAACCCATCTAAACCATTGTGTTTTTACCAAAGTTTAAGGTTCACCCCTAAATCTTAAGGGGTCTTGATCACAGACACATTATCTCAAACTCATTTACAATATTCATGTGAGCGTAATATGAGCTTAGAGGGGCCATATTAATAAAGGGGGAAATCTAATGGGTTTAAGGGGTGAAACTCGTATGCATGACTTGCTTTATGTGGCATCATGAACCCTCTTCTTCAGTATTAAACCTGGTAATTACATGAAAATAAGGAATCGATCTCATTTGCATTATTTGCGAGAGTGAAAAATGAGTTAAGAGGGGCTAATTTAAAAATGGGGAAATTCCAATAAGTTCAAGGGTCAGCTATAAAACTATAATACTATTAACCATAATTGTTAATTTTGTGCTCCATATTGCTTAGAGTTTATTAATGGGTTTTGGGGCTTGAATGTATGGGGCACCCTATGTAATTGAATGGGAAAGGGCATGTTCCATAGTCATTAAGAAAGTGTATTATGGAGATATCTCAAAATGTAAAGAGTGGTCGATCAATAATCCTGAAGTGGATAGTTGTTTGTAATTTTAGGCCATGTGTTTTTTGGGTCGTCAGAACACATATATATGTAACTGAAATTTACATGCATGTATCATGGAACAATTTATAGATAGAGAGATGTTGACAAGACATGGCATCCTAGGATAGCGATTTCATACACATTTGAGATTAGGGTTTCTCTCTAGTTATCGTGGTAATGATTAAGAGTTCCCTCATCAATAGTCCTGATGGTGTCATCCATCAACAACCATCGATGTCAAGGATAGTGATTAGGAAGTGTTTAATTTGTTATATAAGATAAATACATGAATGGAATGTTAGAAATAAGGTGGGAATAAAATACCTACATATCCCACACCTGTTCCATGGTTGAAAGTGTTCTTACCAAAATAATATTTTTTTATTTTTGCTCCACATTATTTTTTCCATCTCACTTGCATTATTCATGTGAGTGCAAGTTGTGCTTAAAAGAGTCAAAATAGAAAATGGGGAAATCTAATAAGTTACTAGTTCAAAACCAAACCGCAATGCTTACTCCTTATAGCACTTGGTTGCGTACCTTTTGAAATGTAAGGAGTAATTGTAGGAAAGTAATAAATGTGTGAAGAACCATCTCTGATTAAAACTTATGAATCTTTTCCCAAGTGGATAGAGGAATGTGAAAACATGTTTGGTGGTCTTGATCCTCCTCCATAATGTACTACACAATTAGCAGAGTTGACAAAAATAAAACTTTTATGGTGATTTTGAGCTTGAATGGAATCCACACATTTGAAAGCTAACAACCTCCACACTTTGATAGTTTTGTCCCATGAACTAGAAAACAACAAATATGGTTTCCTATTCATAGCTAGGGAAGAAATAACATCTATGTTTTTCATCCATGGGAACTATCTATCCACTGATTAGAAGGAAGGAATATTGCTCTTAGTATTAAAAAAGGAACAAATACAATTCCAAAATAAAACATGAAGGAAAATAACATTGATTTTAAATTAGACTTGAAACAAGTACCTACATAAAACAATTATAATAAAATTAAACATAGACATAATTTTATGAATATCATACTAATTGAAAATGCAAAGGGGATGGATCGAGTGGAGCTTGATTATTGGTTTATTGTATACTTAAAAATGCATATATGGCTCACAATATACAGAGTTGTTAAACTTAGCTCCAGGTTTGAAAGCGGTGCAGGATGTTGGTGCATGCCAAGTGGGAAAAATCGACAAAGGAAAAGAAAAAGGGGGGTTCAAACTCGAGCTCATAGGTGAGCTAAAAAAAACCTAAGGTTGAAATCATGGGAATAGATCAGAGGTGATCATGGGAATAACTCAACACAGTCTCTTTCACAAGTGCATCATGAGATCGAATGCAAACACAAAGTAATCTCGACACAAGCTCAGAGGTGAGAAAGTGACAACTGAGTAGGTGAGCATGGTGCATGCTCATAGGTCAATTCAACACAAGCTTGTATGCGAGATCAGTGTCAAATTAGAGGCATGATCAAAGCTAACCTTACTGTGGGATCTCAGAGGTGCTCAATGCGAGTTAGGAGTCAACCTAGACATGATCTCGGAAGTGAGCTCATTAGGAGCTCAAAGGTGATCTCGATAGGGAAGCTTGACTTGAGCTCGAAGGTGAGCTCATCTCAAGTTGGGAGGCAAGCTTAGCATGCGGAAAACGCAATTTAAGTTGGAAAGCATGGGAATATCTCAGAGGTGAGTGTGGGAAGTAATCCATACAAACTCATAGGCGAGCACAAAGTGAGCTGAGAGGAGAGCTTTATGTGAGTACGATGGTGAGTGCTCTTGAAGGTGAGATCAATGTGAGATCAGATGTAATCTCAGAGACGAGTTTGGTGTCTACTCATAGTGAGGTCATATGCAATCTTAGTGCGAGCTTAAAGGAGAGCTTGATGTGAGTTTGAAGGTAATCTCAAATTGATCTTAAAGGCGAGATTGAAGTGATATCAACATAAACTAAGGTGGAAATCATGGGAAGAGATTAGATAAGATCATGGGAAAATATTGACACAAGCTCTTAGGTGAGTGCAACATGAGCTCACATTCAAGCATGGCACAAGCTCGACACACACTTAGAGGTGAGTAAGCCACAACTATGTAGGAGATCTCAACACATGCTCATAGGTGAGGTTGATGGAAGCTTATATGAAAGATCATAGGTGATATTGGAGGTGATCTCAGTGTGATATTGGAGGTGATCTCAGAGTGATCTCGGCTACGTGATCTTAGAGGTAAGATTGGTGTGAGATCTACGAGAGTTGGTAGGTGAGCTAGATGATGATCTCGAAGGAAAAATCGACACAAGCTTAGAGGTGAGATCAATGCAAGATTGGTTAAATCTCAGAGGATATCTAAACTAGATCTTGGAGGTGATCTTGAATCAAGATGTGAGGTGAGCTTAGAGCAAGTTAAAAAGAAAAATAAGGATTAAAGTATGGGAAGAGATCAGAGGTGAGAAAGGGAAGTCCTCCACGCATGCTCATAGGTGAGAGTGGAGTGAGCATAAAGGTGAGATAAACATGAGTATGATGGTGAGCTCATCCTGATATTAAAGGTGAGCTCAACGATGATATTGACTTGAGGTTAGTGTTAAACTTGAATCGATCTAAGAGGTGAGATTAGTGAAATATCAACAAAAAATAAAGAGGCAAGCGTGGGAAGTGCTTGAAACAAACTCTTAGGTGAGTGCAACACAAGCTTGGCATGATAACGGAGGAAAACAAGTCACGTCCGTATAGGAGAGCTCGATGAGGGCTCCTAGGTGAGCTTGATATGAGATTTTATGTCAGCTTGGTATAAGCTCATAGGAAATATTGAAGGTGTGCTCCATGTGAGATTAGAGGTGAGCTCGGCCACATGATCTCAAAGGTGAGCTCGACATGAGTTAGAAGGTGATCTAGAGGGGATCTCAGAGGAAAGCTAATCATGATCTCGAAGGCAAGATTGACATGATCTACGAGGGGAGATCAGTGTGAACTCAGTTGGAGATCTAAGGAAAGATCAAATTTATCTCAGAGGTGAGCTTGACTCGATCTAGGAGGCGAGCTCGGCGTGATCTCAACAAAAATTAAGTAGGAAAGAATAAGAAGAGCTCAGAGGCATACATGGGAAGTTATCCATGTAAGCTCATAGGAAAGTATAGAGTGAGCTTAGAACTAAGTGCAACATGAGTATGGTGGTAAGAACGTCGTGATCTTGAACTTGAGTTTGACGTGATCTTGGAGGAAATATCATAGGTGATATCAATGTCATCTTGGCATGAGCTTTGAGGCGATCTTAATGTGAGATGAGAGGAAAGATCAATGTGAGCTCAGTGGAAATCTCGGCTCAATCTCAGAGGAAATCTCGGCTCGATCTCAGAGCCAAGATTGACTCAAGATCAAAGGAGAGCATGGTGCATGCTCACCAAAAACTAAGGTGGTAAGAATGGGAAGAGATCAAAGGCCAACATGGGAAGAACATGACACATGCTCTTAAGTGAGTCCAACATGAGTTGGAATGCAAGCATGGAGTTATCTTGGAAAGAGCTTGGAGTTGAGAGTGTCATGACCACGTAGGTGAGATCAGTGTGCACTCTTAGATGAGCTTGGTGCAATCTCATATGTGAGATCAGAGGTGAGTGCGGTGCGAGCTCGGAGTGACCTGGGCTGTGAAATCTTAGAGGTGAGATCGGTAAGAGCTCTACCTAAGTTAGGAGGTAATCTATATGTAAGCTCTAAGGTGAATTTGTAATGATATCGAAGGAGAGCTCAACACACGATTTTACGTGATCTTGACATAACCTCGGTTAGAGCTCGAAGGAAATATCAACTAAAGATGGGAGGTGAGCCAGACTTAAGTTGGGAGGAAACCTCAAACTTATCTCAACACATATTAAGCATGCTAGTATGGGAAGATTTCAAAGGAGAGAAATGGAAGTTTCCTAATAAATATTATAGGTGAGCATAGAGTGAGATCAAAGATGAGCTTGATTGGATTATAGTGGTGAGATCATCATGAGCTTAAAGGAAAGCTTGACATGAGGTTAGAGGCAATATTAGAGGTGAGATATGCTCCGTCTTGACATGATCTCAGAGGTGAGCTTGGAATGATATTGAAGGTGAGCATGATGAGAGCTAGGAGGTGATCACAAATCGAGCTCTAAGAAAATATTGACTCGATCTCACAGGTGATCTCAGTGCAAGCTCAACACAAACTAACGAGGTAAGCATGGGAAGAGATCATAGGAAAGCATGGGAATAACTCAACACAAGATCTTAGTTGAGTGCAAAAAGAGCTCAGATGTAATCATGGAGTGAGTTAAACTTGAGCTTAGAGGTGAGAAAGCCAAGACCGTGAGGGTGAGCTCAGAGAAAGCTCGTATGTGAGCTCAAAGGTGAGCTCTATGTGAGCTCAAAGGTGAGCTAGGCTACGAGATCTAAGAGGTAAGCTTTGTGTGAACACATCGTGTGTTGGGAGGGGAGCTATAGTTGAGCTTAGAGGTGAGCTTGACTTAAGCTTGGAGGTGAGCTCAACTTGATTTGCAATGTGATCTCGGTGTGAGCTTGACACAAATTAATGAGGAAAACATGGGAAAATATTAGAGGTGAGTGTGGAAAGTTCTCCACGCAATCTCGTAGGTGAGCATAGAGTTATCTTAGAGGTAATCTCAACATGAGCTTAAAGGTGAGCATGACATGACCTCAAAGGCAATCTTGAATCCATATTAGAGGTAAGATTGAATCAAGCTCGAAGGCAAGCTCAATTCACGCTCAACATAAACTAAGGTGGAAATCATGGGAAGAGTTTAAAGGAGTGCACAGGAAGATCTCAACATTGTAGACACCCCAAAATTACTCACCTTTTCCCAGTGATATCCTAATACACCTTGTTATTCACCCATTTGTCATTAATTGATTAAATTAATTAATTCATACACATTGCACCGATAGGATTAATTAAATTAATCCCATGTACCCTTAGTACCCCTATAGCTAAGTTAATTATCATTTATGAAATAAATGATCAATTAATTAGTTCGTGTGTGCACATCCTAGTCAACATCCACTTGGAATCTACTTGGACTCCACTTCCTCATCCTAGTTAACTACACTTCTAGAATCCTAGAAAGGTGGGGGCAATTGAATTACACGTATAACCACCTTTTCAGATGCAACTTATGAAATTAATTCCATCATTGCCCCTAAATGCCCCAGAACTGCTGCATCCTCTTCCAATGTTATTTTTAGCATGTGCATTCAACAATATTCAACCAACTTCTAACTGTTTCTGCCTCTATAAATTGCAAGCTTGTCTTATCCTAAATCCTCTTGAATTGTTTGCAAGTAAACTCTATCAATTTTCATTCTGAAGCTTTCTAAATGCTCGTATAAATTGCATCCCAAGTTTGGAAAACATTCAAGATCACCCACAAATAAATCACTTTAAAAGGTTATACAACTTCAAAATATCTCCTACTGATGTTTGCATTGGAAGGTTACTGGAAGGTTTGCAAGCTAGTTTGTTTGTCTTTCATTACTGTGATTTTTCATAGCTTACAAACATAAGCCCTTCGGTGAGTGCAATAGGATCTTAAATGCTAACATGAAGTGTGTTTGGGAGGAGCTCAGAGGAAAACAAACCAAAATCATGTAAGAAAGCACACTGTGTACTCATAGGTAAGCTAGACACAAGTTCATGTGCAAGCTCAGTTCAATCTCGTTTGTGATCTTGGTGTGAAATCAGAGGTGAGATTTGAGAGAGATTAGCCACGTGATTTTAGAGGTGATATCAGTGTGATCTCTGCCAAATTTGGGAGGAAAGGTAGATGCGATCTCATAGGCAATCTCATAATGATCTCCAAGGAAAACTTGACATGATCTCAAAGGCAAGCTCGGTTGGAGATCGGAGGCAGGCTTGAAACAAACATGGAGGTGAGCTCAAATTGATCTCACCTCAGAGATCACGTATGAGATCATGTTGAGCTCTCCTTAAGGCTCATGACAAGCTCACCACCATATTCATGTTGAGATCACATCTTAACTCACTACTTTCTCTCCAATGAGCATGCATGTGGAACTTCCCTTACTCGCATGTCAAATATTCCCTTAATTTCCTCCTTAATTTGTGTTGGGATTATTGCAATCTCAACTCCATACTCAAGTCAATTTTACCTCCGAGTCCATCCGAGCTCACATAGAGCTTTCCACTGAGCTAACCTTTGAGGTCATTATGAGCTTGCCTCTAAGCTTGTGTCTAGATTTCCCTCCATCTTAGGATGAAATCGACATGAGCTAGTATATGAGATTGTACTGATGAGATTTATTAGAGTTTATCTCTGAGATCGTAACAACCTCATCTCCGAGATCACCTATGAGCTACTATAAAGATTACATACGAGCTTGTTTGAGATCATCTATGAGCATGCATTGAGCTCTCCTATGCGGTCATGACTTACTTACCTCCAAGATCATTTTGATCTCACCCAATGCTTACATTTGAGCTAAAGCAATACTCACCGAAGAGCTTGTGTCAAGCCCTTCCCATGATTTCTTATGATCCCATCCCATGCTTTCCATCTTAGTTTGTGTTAAACTCACATCGATATTGCCTCCGAGCTTGATTCGAGCTTTCCTATGGGCTTAAGTCGATCTCACCTCCAAGATCAGATCAAGCTCACCTCTAAACTCCCACTGAGCTCTCGCTAATCCGACACTAGGCTCACCTTTGAATTTACATCTAATATCATGTTGAGATCACCTTTAAGCTCATGATGTACTTACCACCATACTCATGTTGATCTCACTCTCTGGTCCCCTAAAAGCTTGAGTGGATCACTTCCCATGATTTCCTCTTTAATTTGAGTTGAGCTTGCATTGAGCTTGCCACAAATATTGAGTTGAGATCTCCTTTAAGATCAAGTCAATTTTTCTTCCAACTCCAATCGAGATTTCACTGAGATCACCTTTGAGCTGTGTCGAGATCACCTTAAAGCTCATGATTATCTCACCTCCAATCTCACGTCTAGCTCACCTTCCAACCTGGACCGATATCACACTGAGCTCATCTTTGAGATCACCTAGCAAAGGTCACTCTGATATTGCTTCCAATCTCACCTATGAGCATGTGCTGAGTTCACCTATGTGGTCATGTCTTATTCTCCTCAGTGCTTGAGTCAAACTCACTCCATTCTTCTATTAGAGGTCATGATGCACTCATATAATATCTTGTGTCAATCCCTTCCAACACTCACCTTTGATCTCTTCCAATGCTTAAAACCTTTATTTGTGTTGATCTTGCACTGAGCTCACCTTTGAGATCTATTCAATATTTCCTCCAAGATCAAATCAAGCTTACCTAAAATATCATGTTGAGCTCACCTCTAAGATCACGTTGAGATCGACTTTGAACTCTTACAAAAATTGCACTGATCTCACCTCCAAGATTGCCTCCGATATCTCATTGATCTGGCCTTCAAGTTCATGATGCACTCACCACCATAATCTCACCAAGCTAGCCTCTGAGGTCATACTGTGATCACCTAAGAGATTACATGGATTTTATCCCACACTTACCTATCAACTCTTCCAATTCTTTACTCCTTAATTTTATTCCGAGATCCTTTCAAGATCACCTTTGACATCATGATGATCTTGAATCCGAGCTCATGTCAAGATTTCCTCCCAATTCCCATCGATTTCACCTCTGATATCACATGGAAGAGCTCACTCTGATCACACTTATGAGCTCACATTGATCTCATATACATTCTTACATTGAGGAAACCTACAAGCATGTGCTGATCTAGCCTATGCGGTCATGTCTTGCTTGGATCCGAGTTCGTTTCAAGCTTGCTCCATGCTTACATCAGACGTCATGATACACTTGTAAAATAGATTATCTCAAGCTCTTCCCATGCTCATGTCTAATCTCTTTTCATGCTTCTAACCTTAGTTTATGTTGAGATCATGCCAATATTTCTTTTTATCTTGATTCAAGATTTCCTCTGAGCTCAATTCGAACTCACCTACGAACTCACATCGAGATCACCTATAAGCTCACACTAAGCTTGTCTCTGAGCTACCGTAAAGATGACACCAAGATCGAATCCGAGATTGTATTTGATCTCACGTCGATCTCACCTTCAAAATTGTGACGTGCTCACCACCGTACTCTCACCAAGCTCACCTCTTATCTCACTCTACACTCACATGATATTGTGTGGATTACTTTCCATGCTTTCCTCTTAGCTCTTCCCATGATTTCCTCCTTAATTTGTGATGATCTCACACCAAGCTTGCCTCCCAACTTGATTTGAGCTCAAATCCTAGCTTAAGTTGAGCTCACCTCCGAGCTTCAACCAAGCTTGCACCAAGCTCACCTTTGAGTTCATGTTGAAATCACCTTTAAGATCATGATGAGCTTACCTCTAAGCTCACATATAGTTTTCTTCCCAAGTCATAATAATCTCACCTCTAAGATGGCATGGATGAGATTGCTTTAATCACGCCTCTAAGATCAAAATGATCTCACATACAAGCTTATGCTAAGCTCACTTATGAGCATGCACCAAGCTTACCTATACAGTCCTAGCTTGCTCACCTATAAGCTCATGTCAAGATTTCTCCATGCTTACATCTGAGCTCATGTTACACTTGCCAAAGATCTTGTGTCATTCTCTTTCCATGCTCACCTTTTCTCATACATTCCACCTTAGTTTGTGTTGAGCTTGTAAAGAGCTTTCCTTAAAGCTCAAGTCCAGATTTCCTTTGAGCTCAAGTTGACATCGCCTATGAACTCACATTGATCTCATATCTGAGCTCAAGTTAACTTTTCCTTTGAGATTAGAAGAAGTTGCAAGTGAGATCACCTAACAGATTGAAATCGATCTCATGTCGCACTCCCCTTATAGATTGTATAGTTCTCATGAACATAATTGTGACGAGTTTGCTTGTGAGTTCACTCTGTGCTATCATACAAGATTTCATGTATTACTTTCAACACTCACCTCTAATCTATTTTCATGATTTCCTATTTCATTTTTGTTGATCTCGCACCGAGCTTCCCTCCCTTCTTGGTCGAACTCACCTCTGAGATCCAACTGAGGTCACCTCAGAGCTCATGATGATATCTTCTCTAAGCTCACATCTAGCTCACCTCCCAACTCACACAAAGCTCACCTTTGAGATCAAGGAGTTGAGGTCACTTTGACCTTGAATCTAAGATCACACCGAGCTCACCTCCAAGCTCCTGGAGAGCTTTCCTCCCAACTTGAGTTGAGATCAGGGAGAATCCCTTTCTTGAAATACTTAGAGAGCTCACCTCGTAGCTCACTCTACACTCAATTAAGATTTCACATGAAGTACTTCCCATGATATCCTTTGAGATCATCTCATTTCCTCATTAATTTTTTTTGAGATTGTAACAAGCTTGGAAGCTAGCATGAGTCCAACTTGCCTATGAGATTAATTCATGCTCACCTCTTAGCTCCAACCAATCTTGACTCTGAGCTTCAACTGAGATCACAAATAGATTTCCTCTAACCTCATGTCAAGCTCACCTTTAAGCTTTGATGATCTCACCTCCCAATTTTCATCAAGCTCACACAAAGCTTAGCTTTGTTATCATGTGGTTAGGCACAATCTTATCTCGCACCTAACTTACCTCCAAGCACGGCTATGAGGTCTCACTTAGATCAAATACAAGCTTGTGTAGAACTCACTTATGAGCTCATTCTGAGCTTACCTACAAGGTTGAGGATTTATCTCCTTCAATCCTATGTAGAGATTTATTCATTCTTTCACTCACTTAAGAGCTTGTGTCAAGCTCTTCCCATGCTAAGCTTTGATCTTTTCCCATACATTCCTCCTTATTTTGTTTTGATCTTGCATTGAGATCACATCTGAGTTCGAGTTAAGCTTAAATTTGAGCTCGAGTCAAGCTCACATTTGAGCTCGTGTCACTCTAGCCTTTAAGATCATGCTAAGTTCACATCTGAGTTCACGTTGAGCTCACCTCTAAGCTTGAGTTGAGCACACATGTGAGCTATAGTTGATCTCGCCTTTGAGCTTCAATCAACCATGCACTGAGATCTCATGTGAGCCCATGTTGAGATATCCTTCAAGGTCAGTATGAGATTTCCTTTGAGCTCACATCTATCTTACCTCCTAACTCACATAGAGATCACACCAAGATCACCTCTGAGATATTACGACCAAGCTCGATTCAAACTCACGTCTGAGATTACTTATGATATCACATTGAGATCACATATGAGCTTTCATTGAGCTCATCTACAAGCACACAACAAGCTCACCTAGGTGGTCATGAATTTCTCACCTCCGAGATCATGCTAAACTCACTCCATGCTTACATCCAATCTAGTGTTGTACTAGCCTAATATCTTGTGTCAAGCTCCTCCCATGCTCACCTCTGATCTCTTCCCATGCTTACCACCTTAGTTTGTATTGAGAATGCACTGATCTCACCTCCGAGCTTGAGTCAAACTTTCCTTCGAGCTCATATTGAGCTCGCCTTTTAGCTCATGTTGAGCTTGCCTTTGAGATCGTGCCAAGAAAGCACTGAGTTCACCTCTGAGATTTATTTTCAGATATTGTCGAGATCACCTTTAAGCTCGTGATGCTCTCACCATTGTACTTGTTTCAAGCTCACTTATGATCTATCTCTATGATTTCCTATGAGATTTTATGGATAATTTCCTACACTTTCCTCTGAGCTCTTCCTATGCTTTCCTCATTAATTTATCTTAACCTCACACCTAGATCTTCTCCCAGCTTAAGTCAAGCTCACCTCTGAGGTTGAGTCAAGCTCACCTCTGATCTCAAAATGAGCTCATGCCCAGGTCATCTCTGAGCTCGTCTGAAGATTGCATTCAAGCTCATTACAATATTACCTCCAAGCTCATGTCTAGATTTCTACCCAGCTCAATCCGAGATCACCTCCATGCTTGCATAAGCCATTATGTTGCACTCACCAAATAGTTGGTGCTGAGATAATCACACGCTCACCTTTGATGTCTTCCCATGCCCACCTCCTTAATTTGTGTTGAGCTTGTGCCCAGTTCACCTCTAAGCATGAATAGATCTTGCATCTGAGCTTGATTCCAATTTACCTCAAAGATCACATTGATATTTCCTTCAAGATCACGCGAGATCACCTTTGATCTCATGTTGATATCCCCTTTAAGCTCCTGATGACCTCACCTTATATCTCACATCTAGCTTTCCTCCTAACTCACATCAAGCTTTCACCAAGCTCACCTTTGAGATCAAGAAGCCAAGCCTACTCCAAGATCACCTCTAATCTCACATCGAGATCACCTCCAAGCTCACCTACTCACCTAAGAGCTTGTGTCAAGCTCTCCCCATACTCACCTCTCATCTATTCCCATAATTTCTTCCTTAGTTTATGTTGAGCTTACACTAAGATCACCTCAAATATCAAGTCTAACTTTCCTTTGAGCTTGAGTCATGATCACCTTTGATCTCACATCATGCTCACCTTTGAGCTCGACTCTGAGCTTACATGGAGCTGGCATAAAGATTACCTACAAGATCAAATTTGAGCTTGCATTGAGCTCCCCTATGAGCTCCTGAAAATCTCACCATCATATATACACCGATCTCACCTATAAACTCATTCTGCACTCACCTACGAGCCTACATTGCATTTCCCTTGCTCACCTCCCAGCTAATCTCACCTCCGAGCTTGACTCAAGAATACACAAGGTAAGAGGTTAGCTATATTCCATCTCGGAGGTGATCTCATAATGAGTTGAAAGGAGAAATTGACACGATCTTAGAGGTGTTCTCAATGAGATATTGGTTAGATATTGGAGGAGAGCTTGACTCGAGCTCAAATGTGAGCTCAACTTAAGCTAGGAGGTGATCTCATTAGTAAGGGAAGTGCTCACATAATATCATAGGTGAGTACAAAGTGAGATTAGAGGCGAGATTGAAGCAAGTAAGGTGGTGAGATCATCATGAGTTTAAAGGAGATCTCAGATGAAATTATAGAGTGATTTTGGCATGATCTTGGAGGTGAGAAATTCGTGAATGCATAGGTGAAATTTACGTGAGCTAGTAGGTGATCTCAATGCAATATCATATGTGAGCTTAGTGTGATACCTTAGGGGAGCTTGGAGGTGAGCTCAGAGAGGTCTTGGTTATGTGATCTTAAAGTTGAGCTTGGTGCAAGCTAGATGTGAGCTTTGAGGTGAGCTCATCACGAGCATGAAGGTGTGCTCAAAATGATCTCAAAAGAGAAATCCCGTGAGCTCAAAAGAAATATCGACGTGATCTCAAAGGTGAGCTCAACTCAATCTCGAAGGAAAGCTTGAATCAAGCTCAGATGTGATCTTAGTGAAAAATCAAAACAAACTAAGAAGTAAAGCATAGGAAGATATCATAGGTAAGCATGTAAAGAGCTCCACAATATATTTGGTGAGTGCAACAGGAGCTCAGATGTAAGCGTGAAGTGAGCTCGATAAAATTCTTGACCACGTAAGTGAGCTTATCATGAGATCGTATGTGAGCTTAGATTAAGCTCGTATGTAAGCTCGATGACAGCTCATAGGTGTGCATGGAGGTGAGCTCAAAAGAAATATTGGAGCGAGTTTGAACACATGATATCAAAGGTGAGCTTGGTGAGAGCTCAGTGATACTTGGGAGACGAGCTATACGTGAGCTCAGAGGTGAGCTCATCATGAGGTCGAAGGTAATCTCTAAATATGCTTAGAGGTAATCTCGACCCAAGATCTATTAGAGCTTCGACACGATATTGAATCAATCTTAGAGGCAAGCTTGATTCAAGATGGGATGCAAGCTTGAGACGAGCTCAACAAAAATTAAGGAGGAAAATATTGGAATAGCTCATAGGTGAGCTCGAGACAAGTACGATGGTGAGCATGTTGCAAGGTTGATGGTGAACTCGATGTGAGATCAAATGCAATCTCTAAGGCAATCTCGGTGCCACCTCCACATGAGGTTAGAGGTGAGATCAATGTGAAATCAGAGGGGAGCTTGACGTGAGCTAGGAGTAGATATCGACTTGAGCTTAGAGGAAATCTCAACTTGTGCTCATAGGAAAGCTAGGTATGAGATCAAAATAAACAAAAGTAGAAAGAATGGAAAGAGATAAGAGGTGAGTGTGGGAAGAGCTTGAGACAATCTCTTCAGTAAGTGCAACGTGAGCTTGGATGCAAGCATGGACCAAAATTGATACTATCTCAGAGGAAAGCAAGCCAAAACTGCATAGGTAAGCTTGACGCACACTCGTAGGTGAGCTCACTGCAAGATCATATGTGAGCTCAGTGCTAGCTTGGAAGTGAGCTTAGTGTTAGCTTAGAGTGAGCTCAGGCATGTGATATGATAGAAGAACTTGGTGTGAGTTGGGAGAAGAGCTAGGTGTGAGCTCAGAGGTGAGATCAACACAATATTTAAGGTGATCTCACAATGATCTCAGCGGTGATCTAGGTGTTTCACTAGATTGTTGTGCGATATGAAATAGATAAGGTAAAGGGCCAAGGAGGAATACCTGTTATTTCATTGTCCTAAGGTTGAGTGTGTGCATTTCTGATTTCCAATCCAAGATAATTGTGTGAGCTTCCTTCTAGCTAGGAGGAACTACCTGTAATACAAAGTAAGACCACAAGATACAATTAATAGGTAAATTTAATGGACTACCTAGCGTGAGCTAGATCCATGAAGTGTAATACTTCCTCGATGGTTATCAATCCACTGATATATAACTCAATATAAAATAATTGAACATGTAAATAAAAGAATCTAATGCTAGTGTTCTGATTTAGATGTCTCAGACTACTATAAAAGTCAATCAAATTAAATGCTTGATAACTAAACTAGTGAAGGTCCTGAGTCAGGTTACAGGCTAGGAAGGTGGTATGAGGGTCACAAACGGGGTCTAGGTAAGATTTGGTGAGGTTTTGGGTTGATTTTAGGTAATTAGGAAGCTTTCTGGTCTAAGGTAGTTTTACCAAGCACAAAGACCAATGCTGGTCAGAGCGAACAATGTCAGTAAAGGTATGACTGATGATAGTTTAAGATGATCGATATCAGATACTGTGGGTAATGGTATAATGTCAAAAATGGGTGTCCAGGCTATCTCTATGTCTACACAAAGAGTTGGGAAGATTTTTTGTGAGGTTATAGGTGGGGTGTCAGGTTTGGGTGAGGTTTTGTGAGGTCTTGGGGAGGTTATGGTGAAAGTTGACAGAAGACACAGTGATCGACGTTGGTCTGGTGATTGATGCCAGTGAAGAGGGGAAAATGACGATGGTTAAGGTGACCAGTATTGGTAGGGGTGAAATGGTGGTAATTAAATAAAATTAGTTCTATACTTCTATGTGATTGCATAGAGAATGAAGGGAGGATGGTTGGGTTCAAAATAGTTCCAGGAAGACTCAGGAATGCATAGAGGTTAGGTACGTAAAGCCAGAAGGCTATGGGTGATTAGATGGGTAGATTAGTAAGAAGGTGGGGATGGAGGAATGTAGGGAGGAATAAGATGCAATAAAAAATATAATGAACCTACACTTTAAGTAAGTACTGTTAATGTAAAAACACATCACCCCCAAATGTGTTCTAAAGATATGCTTTTCTAAGGCAGACTCATTTGGTGTGATTGCATAACATTGAACTTTACCTAAGGTTTGGGACCTTGCAAAATGGAAAATCTCTCCAGATTAAAGGCTGGTTCCTTATTCCTCTATTCAAGTGCATGTGAGGGAGCTTGCAGAGGATTTATTCTTAATCCTAATCTATACTTTACCAAGGAGACAGGGATAAAAGGAATACAAAAATTAAAACAAATCTAAACTATAAGGTGATGCACCAAAGAAATGATGAACACTTGTTTTACTAATAGACACAAACCAATGGAATGCATACAATAAACATGCAAAGATAGCTAGATATGTAATGGGAGACCAGATGAAAGCAAAAGAGACAAGAGAGGATCTAAAATTGATCACAGACATGTTTTATTGCTCTGTAGATTGATACAGTCCATTACAAAATAGCCAAGAGGCAGAAACATATTACAATTTTAGTGGAAGGCCTGAACCCCACAGATCCCTTTGCTAGAAGGAGGAGGAAGCATGTAAAACAAAGAACATCCAACCCTTTACAATGAATCCTACCCCCGTATTTATAGATTCAACCTGAAAGAAGGAAAGAGAGAGAAGTGGGAAAACAAGTTGAATCTCAACCACCGCTGTTAATGCCTTTGATGAAATATCTCCCCAAATCCATCTTTACTGCATCAATCCTTGTTTTGGTGCCTTGAAGGAAGATGAAATGATGGAAAGAGATTGAATCCGATCTGGTTGTTGAGACAGATGGATCCCGCGTTGAAGGCCCAAAGATGTTTCCTCCATTTTCTTCACCTAACCTCCTCAAAATTAAAGTTTCAAACCCCATGACATGCGTGAGGTTGAGATCTTTCCAATGACATCAAATTTGCAATATTTTAAGCCATGAGTCGAAAGATATGCCCCTTGAATTTTGTATTGGGTCTGTATAGGAGGGTGGGAAAACAACTTGAAAATGGGTCCCCTTTATTTCAATTCCCACCTTGGCTTTGACTCGGGCCCAGATGCTGAATTTTTCCTTGGGTGGAGTTGCGGGCCATTTTGCAACTTTTACCCCCTTTGAGATAACAAGGGGTAAATAACCAACTTTTTCCCCGATAGTACGCTTTTGATTCTATTTCCTCTTATGCAGGATCACAGTTGATCCAATATTTGGCACGGGGTAAAATATGGATAACAATTTGGCGACTCACAAGGGTATCTACCCGCTAGATGAAAAGACGAATTGCCTTGTCATCATATCCATTGGGCATGGAGTCATGGGTGATAGCCTGCTACTAATCTGAACTTAGAAAGCTGACCCCTGGGCCGCTTGGAAACCCATTAGAACCGAAACTGATCTTGACCAAATGCTGAGTCCAAATGCTGTATGAGAGCAAAAAAATAGCACCACACTATATACAAAATTTGAAATCATACATGCTCCAAATGGAACATGTAGAGCATGTAAAGCACTTAGGAGAAAAGAAATCTACACTATAGCAAGACAATGTGCATAAGCACTTAGAGGAAAGAGAAAACTAAACTAATATGTACAGGGTGAGAACTGCCCTTTTAGTAGTAGCATTTAAGATAGATCCCATTTACTGGAATTTGTAACTCTTCACCCTCCAATGTAGACAATTGGAAAGCATTGCTACTTTTGCATCCTGTGATCATATAGGGGTCACTCCCGATGGCATAAAATTTGGAATGCCTTCTTGGTTTTTCTCGATTTGCATCTCATTTCAAAACTAGGTCTCCTTCCTGGAAGGTCCTTGCCTTTATCTTCTTGTCAAAGAATTTCTTGATTGAAGCCTGATTCTTCTCTATTGCTTAGAGAGAATGCTCTCTAGTTTCTTCTAACTCCATCAGCTCCACATAACTGGACTCCATTGGTCCAAATTCAGACATCTCTAGTTGCTTCACGAGCTCTAATACTGACAATTCAAGTGATATAGGCAACATTGCCTCTTTCCCATAGACGTGATTGAATGGAGAGCTTTCTGTAGATCCTTTAGGCATTATTATATCATCCCATAAGGTCGTTTTGAGATTTTTGTGCCAGGTCCTCTAATTCTCATCAAGAGTTCTTCTAATGATCTTTAGTAGGTTCTTGTTTGTGGACTCAGCCTGGCCATTACCTTGAGGGTAATAGTTTGATGAAGTACTCAAATAAGTCCCATTCTTGACGGCCCATCCTGTGATCTTGGAACCTATAAATGCTAATGCATTATCTGATATGATGGTGGCTGGCACTCTAAATCTGGTCACTATCCCTTCATAGAAATCTAGGATACTAGACTCGTTTGCTTCCTTGAGTGCCACTGCCTCGGTCCATTTGGTGAAATAACCTGTCATTATCAGGATCCATTTATGACCTTGGCTTGAGTTTTGATTGATGACTCTAATGAATTCCAATCCCCATTGCATGAAAGGTTGGTCGACTGAGATTGGGTGCAATGGAAGTGCTGCTAGCCTTTCCTTTGAAAAATGCACAATTCTTGCACCTTTTGATCCATGTGTAGCAGTCACTAAACACTCTGGGCCAATAATATCCCACTTTCATGATTTTAAAGTGATGTCCATCTTGGAGAAAAATGGCCTCCAATTGCTTCAACATGGAATTCTTGTAGCATTCTCTCCACCTGATCTTCCCTAATGCATCTTAGTAGAATGCCATTGATGTCCCTCTTGAACAAGACACCATCAATAAGAACATATGGGATGGCCTGTAGCCTGAAATGCCTTCTTTTTGCTTTACTCATCCCATGAGGACATAAGCTTGTTCAAAGGAAGTGTACCATGTCTTGGGTCTAACAAGGAACAGGTACATCATCTCTCCCTTCTTCTTGATCATCTTGTAGAACAAAAACAACCTCCTTTCCACTGTCTCTCTCGTCTTGTTGACCTAAGGCTAGTTGTTCACATAACCCCTTCCCATGGACTAGCTTGGTGACCTTGATCTCAATGTCATATTCCATGACACGAGTGATCCATCCTGCATGATTTTCATTCAGGTCCTTGCTGAGAAGGAATTATTTAACTCCCGCATGGGAGACCAATAGTTGGATTTATTATTTGAAACCAAATGCTTAAAATTATTTAGTCCTCTGATTACCTCTAGGACCTGCCTCTCAATGAAGGAGCACCTCACCTCATAATCTTCCAGGATTTGATTGAAGAAAGCAATTGGTTGTTCTATACTTTCTTTGTTCTGCTGCACCAAGATTGCAGAAATTGTCGCTGCCACCAAAGGCATACAATATGAAGTCTTTGGAAAAATCTAGGTTCACAAGAGTTGGGGCTTGTGATATGGCTTCTTTGATGGCCTCAAAACTTGCTTTTCCTTCAGCTCTCCACCTAAATGTTAAGATCTTCTTCAACATCAACGTTATTGGCTTAACAAGGGCAAAAAAGTTTGGAACAAACCTATGGAAAAAATTGATTTTTCCCAAGAATATTTGAAGAGCCTTCTTGTGAATTGGCAATGGCAATGCTCTTATTGCTCAAACTCTTTTCAGGTCAATTGCCAATCCTTCCTTTGATACGATATGGATTAGAAGCTTACCTTCATGGGCCAAGAATATGCATTTTTTGGGCTTCAGTGACACCCCAAATCTCCTACATCTATGAAAAACTTGCCTCAAACTATAGAGATGATCTACTGCATTCTTGGAAAAAATAGTGATGTCATCCAAATAGATCAACACTATTTGATTAATCAGCCCCTTGAATGCCATATCCATTTCCCTTTGAAAAGTGGCTCCGGTGTTGGATAATCCAAATGGCATTTTCTTGTATGCATAGGTGCCCCACTTGGTGGTGAAAGCTATTTTGAATTGATCATCTTCTTTCACCATGATCTGGTTGTACCCCGAGTAGCCATCTAGGAGGGAGAACCTTTCTGACCCAGACACTACTTGCAAGATCTACTCTATTGAAGGGAGTGGGTAGTGGTATTTGAGGAAGGTTCTGTTTAAATCCTTGAAGTCAACACAAAACCTAATTTCTCCATTTTTCTTCTTGACTAGGACCAGATTTGTAACCCAACTTGAGTGTTTAATTGAAAATATGATGCTTGCCTCTATCATCTTGTTCAACTCCTTCATTAAAGGCTCAATATGTGGGTTGACTAGTCTCTACTTCTGCCTAATGGGCTGAGCAGCTGGATCTAGTTTGATTGTGTCTTGTGCTAGTTTTGGATTGAATCCTCTTAGGTCCTCATAAATCCAAGCAAACACATAAGGAAATTATTAGAAAAGTTGTATGAATTTATACCTTTCTTGTTTGGTGGCCACTTTGCCAATTTGAAGTGTTCTGTCCTCTCCAACTGGGATCGATGTTGAATCTTCTCCTTTGATCTGCATGTTAGCCTTCTCTTTTCTGAACTAATCATAAGGATTGAAAATAGATTCTAGTGTCACTAATCCTTTAGGAAACTTGTTTGTATGCAGCTGTACTATTTGATTCCCATACTACTGCTCTAGTCTACTCTGGTTTATAGCTGAGAATAGCTAAGAATTCAGCTTCTTCTTGTAGAAAGTTAGTGATTTGTTGATCATTCTCAAACACCTGCCAGCATGTATTATTATCTAGCACTGCTGGCCTCACAACCACATGGATATGCGGCTGTTCCTTGTCACTCTTGATGCTGTCAACCACATCAAATGCTTCTCCAACCTATGCAAGTCTATCAGTAGCTTCATTATCTTTCTTGGGTATGGACACAATATTGAAGGCCTCAAAATCCTCCATGAGATCCCATACCCTACTCTTGTATTTTTTAAGCAAGTCATTTTTGACATCATTAAGTCCTCTGACTTGATTGGCAACCAGTTCACTGTCACCGAATACTTGCAAGTTCTTAATTCCCAACTTCCTTACCCAATGAAGACCTTAGACTAAAGCCTCATATTCAACATTGTTATTTGAGCAAGTGAACTAGAATCTGAAGGCTGAATAATATCTCATACCTATGGGGGACACAATCATGGCTCCTCCTCTAGCTCCTTGTCTACTCCTTGAACCATCAAAGAATAATTGCCATACCTCATTGTCATCCTTGTATTCTAGCTTGATTAGGTTAGGAAGAGGTTGGTTCTCATCCTGTAGGCAGTAGACACCCAGCTCAGATTCTTCCATTTCCCTATAGGGGTCAAAAGCATGAATTTTCTTGGCCCAATCATCAAGATTCAAGTTTGGGATACATCCCACCTTGGTATTTGCTTCAGAAGTGCTTAGGAGGTCCTCTTGATCAAAAGCTGCACAGTTGGCATTGATTGGGCTAGGCACATAGGGTTGAATATGATATTCAGCAATAGGTTTAGATCTAATTATGACCTTCACTCCATACCTTATCCTAAAGAGCATATGTGACCAGTCAGCAGACAGGTAGCCTCCAATTTTGGCAGTGAAGTCCCTAGACAGACACAAGGTGAAATGTGGTAGTAAGTCTATGATTGACACATTTTACAAAATAGTCACATTAGGGTAAGCATGTAGAGTGAGACTCAGATCCTTGATGATTCCCACAGTAGTCACTGTTGTCCCATCTAATTGGACTACTCCTCTAGAGATGACCTCATATCAGAGACCCAACTGATCAGCTATTTGTTTGGGCATCATAGAACTACTAGCCCTAGAATCAATCATACAATTGCATACTAATTTGTCTCTAATAATTAATGAGACTTAGAAGGGAGGAGGTCTCTTGTTTTTACCTTTTTGTTCTCCATGGTTCCTCCTAGGCTGAACTGCATTAGCAAGCACTTTCTCTTGTTGGTTAGGGGGGTGATTTGAACTTGACCAAATCTACATGACAGCCTGCAACAGATCCCTCTACCCTGGAATGTCCAGTGACTCCCATAGTGAAATTTTCACACTCATATTTTTAATCTGATCAATAATATTGAATGTGCTATCCTTTTGCTGCACCTTCCTAGACACATTTCTTTCTTGCACATGAGCTGTTACAACCGGTGCTTGACTGGGTTTGGGAGGTGGTCTAGATTGGTTCAACATGTTGGGAGTTGTACTTAGAGCACTAGGACCTTGTGGAGCAATGGAAGGTTAAGGGTCACCTGGGCTCAGTGGTTGGTCCTCTCTAATATTTCTCCTTTTGGGATGTGTGTTGACAACCACACCTTGAGGAGGGGACTGATTCATCCCACAGAAGTCTTCAACTTTCCATTTGACAAGCATAGTCTTGTTTGGGGGGCCACCTTGTTGTTGATCTTCCTCTTGGTCAGATTCTTGTGGTGTCATATTGGTTTGCACCATCAAAGCCTGATTTAAAGCACCATTAAAGCACGTTGCTTGGTTATGTGGCTGTTTGCATGGAAAACACCAATCATATTCCTGTGCCATATTGTTCTGTGCAAGAACCAATGCCCTTGATATTAAAGCTGTGTTAGGATCATACAGATTGAAAGGTCTAGTAGCTTGGGGCTGTCCTTGGTTTTGGCTCTAGTTTATGGTCTGAGGTGGTGGCCTATTCTACTGATACTGGGGTCTAGCTTGATATTGAGCCTGGGGATGGTATGGCCTGAAACTCTGAGCTTGTTGTCTTTTGATGGTCACTAGCTCATTCCTAAAGTTCTAAAATTACTTCATTACCACTTCCTAAAAATCTTTATCGGTATTAGATGATGAAGTGGAAGCTTCGCCTGAGATTTGACTCCTAGGGGTGGGTATAGGAGCTAATGTAGGCACTTAGCTAGTATCTGGGCCTCCTAACTTAGGGTACAGAGGCATGGATGGCCTATGAGTGATTTTTCTAGCTTGAATCAAATGGTTCTTAGCCCTTATGGAGAGGCTATAGGCTACAGGTAATGTAGTGCCCCCCATTGACTGAATCATCAGAGAAATATCTAAATTTAAATCCCTAAGAAAGTATAAGAAAGCACCTTCATTAGTGGGATTTACTGCTATTGGAATCCTGTCCCAGGTCTGCCAAAATCTAAGGTTGAAGTCCATCAGCTACTCGTTTGGGGCTCTCTTGATCGTTGTTAATTGCTCTAACAAAGACAAGTTATCACCTTTTTCCCCAAACTGATCATGAAGAGCCATGCACAGCTGGTTCCAGTTTTGCATAAAGCCTGCTGTAAGACTCCTGAACCATTGTGAAGCTTTCCCTTTGAATGAAGAGGTGAGCAGCTTGACTACAATGTCCATCTCATGGATCTCGTGGATTGTAAAAACATTTGCAATATCTTGGACATGGTCACTGGGAGAAGTTTGATTTTCCTTGGTGAAATATGGGATGCTTTTTAATGCTACAATCAAAACTGGGTTTTGTGCAATCAAGGTGAGTGGACTACTACCGATGAAGTTGACATATGGATTTGGTTGTGCCATTCAAATTGGCCTAAGAATCCTTGCAGACTTAAAGAAAGGCCTCGTAGGTGGAGGTGTTGAGAAGGTTCTTCTTGGTGGAGATGGAGACCTTTGAATTATTCTTGGTGTAGATGGAGACCTCTGAATTCTTCTTCCTCTCCTTTCTCTACCTGGGGATAGATGCAAGTATTCAAATATACCTTCTTTCCTTGCTCTAGACCGGGTTTTTCTCATGAATCTTCCAAGCTTGGGCTGCTGAAACCAGTAGATTTATTTCTTTTGGATTCACACGATGTAAAATTTCAAGACTTCTTAAAAGCTAGAATCACAACAAGTGTACATCAATTCCTACTGTAATAAGATGGAGACTTCTTAGTCCCACCGAGCGTGCCAAAACTATTAATGCAAAAACACAGCACCCCCAAATGAGTTCTAAAGTTCTTCTTTTCTAAGGCAGACTCATTTGGTGTGATTGCATAACATTGAACTTTCCCCAAGGTGTGTGTACGTACCCAAAATTGTAAGGTACTGCACCACCGGAATAACATAACATGTGCCCCAATGATGATACAGGTCTCCTCGCAAGGTGTTCGGGATTCAGAAAAGCTCCCCAAGTATGCATTAACATCCCGCATGCCCCGCTTAGCCCCTGCATGCTTTGTTGTTCTCTTTTCCTCTCTTTTCTTTGCATTTTGTTCTTCAGTTACAAAACCGCCGCCCTACCTGGGCAGCGGTCTCGTGACCGGCGCCCAGTCAGGGTGGCGGTCCTGTAACTGCCGCCCTGCTCAGGGCGGCGGTCCTTCACATGTTTTCCAGAATGCTCTTTTAACGCGACTCACGTAAATTTCAACGTTTACCAGCTTTTTTCACCGCCTTTGGATTGCATTAATGATTCTGGTTCCCTGGAATAGTGTCTTGGCATTGTTTATGGTTTAAGAGATCAATTTGGTTTTTACCTTTGGGTAAATGAGATTCTATAAATAGTTGGCTTGTGCTCAAGCAAATGGCCCCTCAAATTTGCCTCTGAATTTCTCATTTCAATAGCTTAGCCTTTCAGTTTTGTTTAGGATTCATAGTTTCATTTCTTAGATGCATAGTTAGCATTGTTTAGCTGTCAGAAAGCCACATATTCTCCTTGTGCAAAGTGTTGTTGTCTTTTCATCCAAATCAATTGGAGTAGGATAGTTTCATCTCAATAGGAAGCCATTAAAGTTGCAGGTTTTGTTCATCAAACAGGATATTTTCAGGTGCTGGACATTTTATGTTGCATGACTCGCAATAAATCCCGCTAGGAATTACATAAGCCAAGCTCTGTACTCTTGCGCTATCCCTCTCCTACTCGCATTGTATTCAGTCTGCATCCTAAGCTGCCTTTGTTCCAATATCTACTCTTGCTGATGCTAACATTACACACTTTTTTGGATCCGCATGAGCATGAAAGAATGAGGAGATCACATTAAGGGGACAAGGTCACACACCATCATATTTCCCACTATTTTGCAGAATCCAGGTTCTAGCTTTCAAAGTTCTAGTTAAAAGCATATCAAATAGAGTAGCTAATCACTTCATTTTAGTTAAATTTTACTTTCGATATTACCAGGGAAGCTGTGGGGATTGATAGTTTCTGAGAAACTATGATTCACTCCTCACTTCTGAGGTAGGATCGAGAGTCTTTCAAATAGAGTAGATCAGTTATCAATTTATTTAGAATAGATCTAAAAACTACACAGACAAGTAGCTATACTCGGTTGCTTTGTTTGTTTTAAATGCGTTATTAGTTTAGTTGTCAATTTTAGATATATTAGATGATTTCTCTTTAAATTCTGTTCAGTAGCTTATCAATAACTATCAGACTTAGAAATATACGTAAATATATCTTGCATGTTAAGTTTATTTTGTCATTAATTAGCTTTATATCGTTTGTTTTTGTATGACAATCACGGGACCTAGAGAGCCCAGAGAATACGTATTCGAGCCAATCATGCCTCAACCCAATCTTATTATGGAAATAACTGATATAGATCAGAACCTTAGAATCCAAGTCTTCCGAACAACAGTAGACTTACAACAGATCAGCTCACAGTTAAGCGGGTTAAATATAGAAGACGACCAAGCACACACGTTTTGGTCAAATCAGCCAAACTACAGATTACCCTAGGTAAATATCCACATGACTGTAGAAGGGCTTGAAAGAGAGAAAATGTTCGGTTGTGATCCTTTGGTCCCACAGCCAGACGTAGGAGACACTCTCATAGACATAGATACTAGCTTAAGGATTCAGGTTGCAAGAACACCTATAAGATACTCAGAAAAGATTACACAACTGTTAATTCTGAACGTAGAGGCCGAAAAGGCATACAACTATTGGATACTAGGGATTAGGGACTGATTCCACACATGACCATAGCAGGTCCACAGCAACCACGAATCTACGGTTGTGACCCACAAATCCCACAACCCAACGAGCCTACAGGTCAATCTAACGTTGACGCTAGCTTACGCACATCAATATTTATATCCACTCCACTTCCACCTATCATCATCGCACAGTTATCCTTGTTAGACATAGTAGCTAACAAAGCTAAAGACTTCTGGACTAGACCAGAGAATCGACCATAGAATCCACTGTATATCCATCATCCATCATATGACCCTGTCTGGAGACATACACGAAACCATCCTAGGTCATTTTCCATGTATCCCACAACCTATAGATCGGATCACGCCAGAGCTCGATATTGATTGGAGCCTTTGAGTAGTCATCCTTGCCGACCGATCTATCATGCCAGTTCAGGTTAGGAGGGCCTTCTTTGCCTTAGATTCACAGATTCCATTAGTGTGTGTCGAAGATATAAGATTGCCTAACTAGTTTACCCATACCCTATGCATAATCCATCCCCACCGGCTGTCTCGGCACGAACCTCGAGAGGTCGGGTGTGAGGAAGAGTTACTTGTAGATTCCCACACTCGCTTGTCACTTTTCCATCGTACAAAATTGGTGAACCCAACGTGAAATGAAACAGTTCTTCCTCTTTTATTTTCACTTCTTCCTTCCACCTTCACTCTTACCCATTATTCTACGGGTATTCATATACCCCCCGAATATGTCGGGATTCGATGCATATGGTAGACCTCTCCTAGGTCTTGAAGCATACTACGCTCAGCTGAATAGACAGTCATCGCCCTCACTCTCAGTATGGGGTGACAACTATTCAAATAACCAATTATCAACACAAAATCCACCTCCAAGGACTAGATATGGCTCATCTTTCCAAACAGAGGAGTTGGATCAGCTCACTCAAACACAACACACAGAGCCTTCAGGCTCAAACAATATGACGTTCACAGGAGAATCTGGTTCATCTCCTCAGGTGCTGCTTAGACCACAAATTAGTAGACAATCAGATCCATACCTGGTTTTAGATGATGAACATTCAGTACATCATGCCAGAAATGAACAACGCTCTCGGGGTATGTACCCACCCATAGGAAGTTTACAAGCACAACCCGAGGTCTCTTTTCAAGAAAATACCTCCATACCACTACATGTAGGAAATGCCCTCGGGGAAACTTGGCAGGGTAACGATCAGTTCATAGTAGGGTATCACATGCCTATACAACACCAGGATATACAACAAACGCCACTAAGGAAAAATACCGTGACTTTACCAAATGAAGTCATTTCGACTTTAGTAGAAAAAGTTAGGGGGTTAGAAATTGCTCAGGCAAATCACCATTCTCAATTCATACAGGTAGGAAATTCTAATCCTCCACACCATCCTAGCCAAGTAGACCTCCTCATAGGAATGGGCACATTAGGCATGACTTGTTAGTATTCATAACAAACACCAACAAGAACCGCCATTTCTAATACCATTCCGATACCTCCCGGTCTAGTACAAAATAATCCATTCCTAGACAATCCCCCTTCATACTTAAACATGTACTCCAAATCACCACAAGGGGATATGTTCTCCTCTCCCGGCATGTTTACTCAACCACAGGGGTTTCCTTATGCCCCTACCAGTGCATATGCTACGCCATATCAACAACCCATTCCACCACCACCCCCTCAGCAGGCACCATCAATGGTCGAAACCTACGCGATAGGGACTTATTCAGAATATTTGAAAGAGGCCTTAGACTTCACCATACAAAGCGTTATGCTTCCAATACCTCTTCCCGATTTTCCCAAATACAAAGGTGAGGGAGATCTGAATGCACATATCAAGGCTTACGCCACAACCATTCAAGAACTGCTCCCTTGGGATGGGGTTGTTGCCAAAATATTCCCCAAAACCTTGGAAGGCATCACCCTTGATTGGTATTATAGAATACCTGAGGCTTCCATCCATTCATTTAAATAGCTCGTTTCTAAGTTCATCAAGGCATTTGATATGAACAAGCTGTTGAGAACAGGAATCAGGGAATTCTTGCACATTAAGCAAGAACACAATGAATCTGTCACTCATTTCATCCAGAGGTGGCGTACAGTTCTTTATTCTTCGGCCAGTGCTCCAAACATGGACCAAATGGAACTATGGGATTTATTCCTTCATTCTCTCAGCAGAGAAGTAAAGGAAGAAGTCCAGAAGTTCCCACTAAGGACTTATGATGAAGTGCTTGAGAGCGCTCTCTGAATAGATCAAGTGGCAATAGATAGCGGTCGTAAGACGTATGGAACAAATGGGAGGTTAATCACCTCCAACCAAAATACTATGGCTTATCCTACTACCATAAATGTCAATCAAGGACCTAAAGTCCTTAATAAAAATCACAGAGTGACAACAAATGGAGTAACTGATCAAGCCAAAAGGGTAAATGTTGTGAATACTCCACCACTAATGAACAACCAACGAAACAACAACTTTACCCCAAAAATCAATGCAGTGGATTTTAATCATCCACAACAACAACAACAACGGAAAAACCTTACAAAGGGTCTGAGCCAAAACTCAACTGGATATCAAAACCAGAACCAAAACAAAAAACAACAAACACAAAACTTTAATCCTAATAGGAAATGGTTTGATCAGAGTTTTGGGCCACAATATGCACCGAACCAGCAGACTAGGAATTACAATCCTAACTCATATTGTGGTTTTCACAAAATCTGAGGCCATGAAACTAGAACGTGCCGTGACTACAATAAATTCATGCAACATTTTCCAGAGGAACAAAGAAAACTTTTCATAGATATGTTCTTGGCCGATCCTGCGTCATCGGCACCAAATACTTTCACGGGGGCAGTTTCCCCTCAAAACACACCCCTCAAAATCTTTAATGATCTGCTCCCAAATCACAATAACAACAGGTTAAATCCAAATGGGACAAATAAGGGTATAATAATAGGAAACAATGATCATGAAGCCTCGAATTCACTAAATCCATTAGTTGCACCACAATTAGGAAGTCAACCGCGACCCAAGATAGTCGGTTTAGTGGAATTAGACGCCGAACTACCCATGGAAGCTGTAACAAGGACACGAGAGTATTCCTCTCAGCCAAGTCCAAGTTACCTACCGGAGACAGATAACATCCAACAAATGTTAGTAAGACCCATAGGTGCCTATGATTTAATTAATGATCTAACAAAAACCTTCTCGCACATTTCTTTTTTAGACTTACTGAAGAATTCTCCTACCCACAGGGCTGCTCTTTTGGAGGCATTAGGTTTAGGTCATTTAATTAACATCACTCCACCTCCCGAAACACAGGTGAACCATATAGACTTTGATATTCACCCTCCGGGACAGTCGGATAGGGATATCGAGTTTATATTCGAAATAAACAAAATGCCAATAGATGCTGAGATTGCATGCAGAGGTGATCCATCCTTATATTTGCAAGTCTGGGTTTATAACAATTACGTTAAATGTGCAATGGTTGACGATGGGGCAGCAGTTAACATAGTCCCCTTCTCTTTCCTTCAAAAGCTAGGGTATGGAGAAACAAATTGTTCCTCGACTCAAAATACATTAAGAGGCTATGATAGCCTTAAAGCCACATCGATTGGAACTATAATACTACTGGTCACCTTAGGACCCAAAACAATCCTGACTGAGTTTTACATTATAGATCGGGAAACCAACTATAATATGATCCTTGGCCGACCATGGATACACCGTATGAAGGCAATCCCCTCTACATTATTTCAAGAAGTAAGATTCTTGCATTTAGGAAAAGTGTTCATAGCCAAGGGGGATCCAAAGCCATTCGATATACACCTAGCTGACTTAAAGAAAATACCAGGCATTCACTCAGAGTTTGAACTCCCAACAAACCAACTTAATAAACCCACCGACGCAAAACCAGAGGAGAAGTTGGTACCTACAACAGATCTTGAGACTATGAGCCTAATCAAGACTATCCCAGCCCTCAAAGATGAGGCTAACATCGTAGAAACAATATTGTTAGGAACTACTACAAAGATTGTTGAGTTGTTAGAACAGGATCTACCGATGTTCCTACCATTTGATTTTGTAGGCATGGGATATACCCTAGGTGTTGGTTCTCTTCCAGCAGAGGATCTCTGCATGGTAGAAGTAGAAGATGTTAACACAACAAATATCCCAACATCTATATTCCTAGCTAAATACTGGACTCTCCATTTCGATGGAGCTAGATGTCATTATGGAGCTGGGGCAGGTGTAATCTTTACTTCTCTCGAGGGAAAAATCCTACCGTTCGCCTTTAAACTAAATTTCAAATGTACAAACAATGGCGCTAAGTACGAAGCCCTCCTCCTTGGTCTCATCTTAGCTAAGAGGATCGGTGTTAATAACATCAGAGTATTAGGAGACTTACAATTGGTAGCAAACAAAGTCTCTGAGGTATATGAAACTAGAGCCGAGCACTTACAGCTCTACAAAACAGCTGTATTGGATTTAAGCAAAGAGTTTGAATTCATATCAATTGAAGCAATCCCGCGAGAACAAAATCTTCTCGCCGATTCTATAGCAACCTCAATGTCACACTTCACCCCAAACAGTGAGTTGGAAGATGATCATTTCATAGTATCCCTTCGTACTGAACCATTGATGTCAAACCCTCTTTTAACAAACAAGGATGAGAACAAATCTACTATCCTAGATCACATTGATAGTGATAGAGCCACTCTGGATTACTTAAACACCTATGCAACATTACATCTCACCCATCACGTGATAGATTTTTCCTTAATCCCGCATTCATCTTCTTACTTTGGAAATCCCATGATAGAGCTTCCCCCACAAAAGGAGCTCAGCATATACACGGTAAAGAATGGAGACGATATGGAATTACCTCTGGCCCCGCCTGAGTTTGAAGAAGGTAACACTTCTTTAATTGAAGACACAATTGATATTAACATCGGAATAGAGGATGAACCAAGGATATTGAAATTAGGATCCTCGTTAACCCCAGCAGAAGTAGAAATACACACTCGAATCCTCAAGGAACATCAGAAGGATTTTGCATTTAATTATAAAGAAATGACAGGGGTTGCACCACACATTGCAGTACATAACTGTACACCAGAAAAGCGATAGGCGAGTGTGAGAATCTACAAGTGACTCTTCCACGTACCCGAACTCTCGAGGTCGTGCCGAGACAGCCGGTGGGGGTTAGGATATGCAGACAAACTAGTTAGGCAGTCTAATGTCTTCGACACGCACTAGTGGAATTTGTGAATCTAAGGCAAAGAAGGCCCTTCTAACTTGGACTGGTGTGATAGATCGATCAGCGAGGATGACTGCTCGAAGGCTCCAATCAATATCGAGCTCTGGCGTGATTCGATCTATGGGTTGCGGAATACGTGGAAAATGACCTGGGATTGTTTCGTGTATATCTCCTGATAAGGTCATATAGTGGATGATGAATACAATCAATTCTATGGACGATTTTCTGGCCTAGTCCAGAATTCCCTAGCTTCGTTAGTCGCTATATCTAGTAAGGACAGTTGTTCGATGATGATAGGTGGAAGTGGAGTGGACCTGAATACCAAGGTACGTAGGCTAGCGTCTATATCGGATTGACCTGTGGACTCGTTGGGCTGTGGGATCTGTGGATCACAACCATAGACTCTTGGTTGTTGCGGTCCTATTATGGTCATACGCGAGATCAAGTTCTGATCCCTAGTATCTAGTAATCGTATGCTTTCTCAGCTTCTATGTTTAGAACCAACAGTTGTGTAATCTTCTCAGAATACCTTACAGGCGTTCTCGCAACCTGGATTCTTAAGCTGGTATCTATATCTACGAGGGTGCCTCCAGCGTCTGGCTGTGGAACTAAAGGATCACACCCGAATGTTTGTTCTCTTTCGAGCCCTTCTACAGTCATGTGGATGTTTTCTAGGGTAATCTGTAGTTTGGCTGACTTGACCAAAACGCATGTGCTTGGTCGTCTACTATGTTTAATCCTCTTAACTGTGAACTGATCAGTTGTAAATCTGTGGTTGTTTGGAATACTTGTATCCTGAGATTTTGGTCTATGTCAACTATCACTATGACGAGGTTTGGTTGAGGCACGATTGGCTCAAATATATATTCCCTGGGCTCTTGAGGTCCCGTGATTGTCATATGAAACAAAATGCAATCTAACTGTAATGAAACAAATTCTAACTACGTGAAATAAATCTAACTGCATATAAATTTTATTCTTCTATGAAATATTTAACAATTTTAAGGAAAGTAAACTATTTTAAACGTATCTAGAAATAATGACTAAACAGTAATTAAAACAGACAAGATAACCGAGTGTAGTTATTTGCCTGTGCGATTCGGTAGAATTCTAAATAAGTAAAATAGCTCGTCTAATCTATCTGCAAGATTCTCGATCCTACCTCAGAAGTGAGGAGTGAATCATAGTCTCTCAGAAAATATCAATCCCCACAGCTTCCCTGGCAATATCGAGAATAGAATGAAATGAAATAAAGCGATTAACTACTCTATTTGATATGATTCTGACTAGAACTTTGAAATTTAAAACCTGGATTCCGCAGAACAGTGGCGAATCCGATGGCGTGTGTGTGATCTCGTCCCCTCAGTATGCTCTCTTCGTTCTTTCGTGTTCACGTGGATCCAGAAAAGCGTGTGATGCTAGCACCGATAGGAGTAGATTTTGGGATAAGGACAGCTCAGAATGCAGACCGAGAATACGAGTAGGAGAGGGATAGCGCAAGAGTACAGAGCTTGGCTTATGCGATTCCTAGCGGGATTTTACTGCAAGTCATGCAACATGAAGCGACCAGAACCTGTAACTATCCTATACGAAGAGCAAAACCTGCAACTTTAATGGCTTCCTAAGCTATCCTGTTCCAATGGTTTGGATAAAACAACAACACTGTTTGCACAAGTTGGATATGTGGCTTACCAACAGCTGAATAAAGCTAACCAGGCAAATAATGAATTAAACTAAGAACTCCAAGACACGACGAAAGTAAATCTATAGCAAAGAGAAATTTAGAGGCAAGCTTCTAACTGGATTGGATAAAATGATAGCACTACCTGCACAAGATGGGTCTGTGGTTTACCAACAGCTGAGCAATTAACAAAAGATGCAAGTGAATTCAAGTTATGGCTTCTAAACAAGCTAACTAACTAAAACACTAAAATGAGGGAATGAGAGCAAAGATCAAACTTCCAAATCCAGCCAAGCTTCAGACCAAAAACTCCAGACCATTTGCATGTGCACAAACCATGCATTTATAGGAATTCAAACACCCAAGAACCAAAACCAAATTGAACTCCTAAACAATAAACAAAGGAAAAACACTATTCCAGGGGACCAAAAACATAAATGCATGCTCAAGTCGGCAAAGAAAAGCTGGTGAAAATGTGATATTTCACGCGGGTCGCGTCAAAAGAGTGTTCTGGAAAACGCGCACAGGACCGCCTCTCTGAGTAGGGCGGCGGTTACAGGACCGCCGCCCTGTTCAGGGCGGCGGTTACGAGACCGCCGCCCTGTAGGGCGGCAGTTTCGTCACTGAAGGTCAAGAGGCCAAGGAAAGAGGGAAAAAAGGGGAAAACAAAGGGCGTGGGGGCTAAGCGGGGCATGCGGGATGTTAACACATACTCTGAAGGCTTTTCCGGATCCCGAACACCTTGCGAGGAGACCTGTATCATCATTGGGGCACTTGTTACACTGTTCTGGCAGTACAGTACCCTACAATTTTGGGTACGTACAATAACCTCATCACTAAATCAGATGCAAAGCCGATTAAACAAAAATTGAGACCAATGAAACCCAAGGTAGCTCTCATGGTGAAAGACGAAGTAATGAAAATCCTCCAAGTAGGATTCATCAAACCAATTGATTACTCTCAATGGGTATCTAATATCGTTCCCGTTCTCAAAAAGAATGGGAATATACGCATCTGTATAGACTTCTGGGACATTAACAAAGCTTTTCCTAAGGACGACTTCCCGTTACCATCCATAGACGTCATTGTTGACGCAACAGATGGATTTGAGATTTTGTCTCTCATGGATGGATTCTCAGGATATAATCAGATCAGAATATCTAAACAAGACCAAGATAAAACCACATTTATAACTCCTTGGGGAACCTATTGCTACGCTATTATGCCATTCGGTCTCAATAACGCTGGCACTACATACCAGCGGGCTATGACGTATATATTTCATGATCTTATTCATAAAATTGTAGAAACCTACGTAGATGACTTATTGGCCAAAGCCAGGAGATGTTGTGATCATCCGAAAGTACTCCGCATCATTCTTTCATGTCTAATAGAATACAGAGTCACGCTAAATCTAGAAAAATGCATCTTTGGTGTGACAAGAGGGAAGCTCCTAGGTTACATTATATCATCATGAGGGATCAATGTAGACCCAGCCAAAATCCAGGCTGTTCTCGAAATGATCCCACCTTCGGATGAATCTGGAATCAGATCATTTCTTGGAAAAATCAGTGTAATCTGGATATTCATCTCGAACTTAAGTTTTTCCATTCATCCAATCAACAATCTACTCAAGAAAGATTACAGTATTGATTGGACCGAAGACTGCAACAAATATTTTGACGTAGTTAAGCATTTCCTGTTGTCACCACCCACGCTAATGCCACCTAAATCAGACTACCCTTTAATCTTATACTCACGAGCTACCAATGTTTTGCTAGCTTGCATGCTAGCCCAAGAAGATGATGACAAACGAGAACGTGTGATCTATTTTATTAGCTGAACATTGCTCGACTATGAAACATGTTATACGCAAGAAAAATGAGAATGCCTTGCCATAATATTCGCAACCAAATGCTTAAGACATTACATGCTAAATCAAGAAACAAGGGTCATTGTAAAAACAGACCATTTACGGACTTTCCTCACACAAGGGTCCTTGTCTAAAAAGGCTGGACGCTTTGTAACCTTAATGGGGGAATTCAAATTAACATTTGTAAATTAGAAGTCCATTAAAGGAAAAATCATTACAGATTGGTTAGTTGATAACCCGCTAGATGGGGGCGATCTAGTAGATCTGGACTTTCTCGATGAATACATATACTACATTGAAACCAGACCTCCTATCTCTAAGTGTCTGTGGTATACTGATATTATTAATTATATCATGGACCATATGTATCCAGAAGGTGCTACACCACAACGAAGAAGGTGGTTACGCATTATCGTAGCTAAATACATCATTATAGAGTAGGTGCTCTATCGTAAAGAATTCGATGGAATGATTCTAAGATGTGTCGACACAGAAGAATCTAAGAAGATTCTCCATGAATCTCACAGTGGGATATGTGGAGGCCACTTCGGTGGTCATGCCACTACTCGCAATATACATCGGATGGGCTATTTCTGGCCCACTCTAGAACACGATGCGGTAGACTTTGTACGAAGGTGTCGTAAGTGCCAATAATTCTCCCACGAGATTCACATGCCAGCACAAGCTCTACAACCAATCGCTACTCCATGGCCCTTGTCTACGTGGGGCCTAGATTTGATAGGGAAGTTGTCTCCCTCGTCTATAGACGACCATAACTTTATAATCACAGCCACCGAGTATTTTACCAAATGGGCAGAGGCTATGCCTCTTACTATTGTACCAGGTTCTGTAGTCGCCAAGTTCATTTTGAACCAAATCATTTGTAGGTACGGTGTCCCGCAAATCATTATCTCAGATAATGGGACTTCTTTTAAGAATGACGAAGTTCGTGAATTGTGCAATAAATTTAAAATAATCCATCATACAGCCTCCCTGTATTACCCTCAAGCCAACGGATAGGCTGAAGCGACAAACAAAACACTAAAAGCCATTCTTCTTAAAACTGTGAAAGAAAACAAGTGAGATTGGCATTTGAAGTTATATCCGACCTTGTGGGCCCACCGAACCTCAATAAGAACACCAACAGGAGAAACTCCTTTTTCATTGGTATTCGGGGCAGAGGCAGTTCTTCCGCTTGAGGTTGAAATACCCAGTCTTTGTGTCTCATTACAAGGGATTCTGGATGAAGAAACTTATAGAGAAGCACGTCTCTCCCAACTAGAAAGCCTAGATGAGGCCAGGTTAGATGCTGAACAGCGTCATAGAGTCTATGCTGACCGGATGTGCCAGTAGTATAACAAGAAGGTCTATGAACGAGACATATATGAAGGTGATCTAATTATAAGGCTAGACAGCTGGATCAATAAAAAGACCGGCGAGGGAAGGAAGTTCTGGCCCAAATGGTTGGGCCCATACCAAGTCACGAAAGACTATGGAAATGGTGCATATCTCTTATGTACACTAGAGGGTGAGTAATTTGGTGAAACAGTCAATTCCCTACACCTTAAACGATTCTACGTATAAGCGGCCAACACTATTTATATAAATATATCTACATTGCATCTTCATATAGTTAGGTTCATTTTGTCCTCTTGTTTCATACAAATTTGTGATCAAGGAACTCATTCTCAAAGAAATTCATTATAAACTTCTGATGGTATTGGCATAAAACACTCTAATCATACTTCTTCATTTTATAACATTGTCACCTGTTTTGGAATCATTTCATCGAATAAAGCTAGATATGACAAAACCTTAACGGTAACCATACCAAGATCTACATGCTTGTTCTCATCTTCAGTTTCTTCCTAGGATAGGTTCCTTGCCTATGATCTGTTCTAGAAGCTTCATCGTGTCACATCTATCCCCTATGTATATCTCTTTGGAAATAAGAATACACTGACATTTTGCTCAAATAAACAAGTCAAATATAGATCAAACAGAAAATTTTAATTTTACACATTTCCTTGCCCCACCAACCTTTGGTGATGAGCTTACGTCTCTTACTAGTGACGTAGGCTTGGGAAAGGATGGGAATGCCCTTACTCACCTACACCTTGTCCATGGTGATAAGCCCACGCTTCTTACTAGTAGCATGGGGCAAGGTGTAGGGAGTCCTCTTGACAAATAAACATTGAAGGCAGTCATCAATCAAATTCAAATAAAACTTTGAAATTTTGAGTCAAAGAAAAATGAATTAGATGTCCAAAATTCCAAGAGAATTCAAAGCCCTGAAACCCAGATTTTGTCTACCATGAGACCATCTACGGATCTAAGTCTAGATAAACCGCAAAGCAAGTTACATCCCAAGCTATGGAGTCACTCGAGTAGAGTAGGCTTGTAGCATCCTAATGTGGTTCCACCAAAGCTTTGTCTATCTCTCATCACTATCATTTCAACACATTTCATAACTTGTGCCCTTTCTAGCTCTCAGTGATGAGCCCTCGCATCTTACTAGTTGCATGGAGTTACGAGTGGGGCAAGTTTATCTGCTCATCATACCGGTTTATCATCACATTTTGTCAAAACAAATATGAAGTACCAAAAAATTTCTTATAAGAAGCTAGAGTTCGAAGTCACATTGTGCCTACATTATCATATATCAGCATCACGAAATACTAAAAGAAAGTAAACAATTGTATCATTTGTTCTCCATTGCATACATTCTGAGAAGCATATAAAAACAACATTATAATTTACATGCGTAATCAAATCATAAGAACATTAATACCAAGCATCTGATCCAAGAAAAGAATATATATATATATATATATATATAAACAAACAAGTTTCCTGTACAATGCCATCATGCACCAAGCATGGTCAAAATGCTAAAAGAGCTCGGGAGATACAAAATACATCTTGAAAACAGTCCAAGAGAGCCAAGTGGCTTCTCAACCCCTATGAGATCCCTCTGAGGGTGCATGCCCACATCTAGGACTCTGGCTATGTCAGTGCTTTGAATGCACAGAGGGCTCATGATCCCGAGGAACAGCTGCGGTCTCGCCATGAGAATGACTCCTCATCAGGTGCTCTGCTGTCTTGTACCTTGCCAGATCGGTATGGAGGGTAGAAACCATCTTGGACACATGCCAGATAGGGGAAAAAACATCGGTGTGCCTACCAGCTGCTGAAGGCTCCCCTGCATCCACGGATAGCTCTACACGGGTCTTCTCCATAGGAATCATCAGGGTGTCGGTGCATACCCAGTGAATCAGGTCTCGCCACTCATCGGTAGTCTCTGCAACAAAAGGTGAAAATCCAATTAGAAATGATCAAAATATAAAAACAAATGTAAAAAAAGGGAGAGAGAGAGCAATTAAGGAAATCCTAACTAGAAACAAACGTTAAAAAGAAAGGATGATAACTCACTCGGATCGCTGGGCCTCCAAGATGGATCTCGCCCTCTCTTCCTGTAAAATATCCCGAGTGTCATGCCACTCAGGATCACTGTCCTCCTCTCCACCTGACTCACTAGCCTCAGCCTTGGTCTCCTCCTCTGTCTCTCCCCATGTGAACTCCTCAGACTTGGAGTCTATGTCAATAGGGTCATCGCTGCTGTGAACGGGACTGGCGGCAATCTGAAGTAAGGGTGCCTGAGGAGCACCGTCTCTCCCTCGAGCTCGTACTACTCGCCTAGCTGAAATGGGGACTCCAAGAGTAACAACTGTCCAACCCCAACCTCTAGGACCTCCCCTGGCCTCTCAAGCTGATCTATTTACTGGCACCATCGGGGGAAGCATACCCACATAAGGCAGGCCAAAATGCTGAGGCACTCGACCGAAGGGATCTATCTCCACCCTCCCTATCCTGTCAACAAGCTACCCTGTGGTGGAATAGGAAATCAAGGTAAGAGCCTCCTCGCCTGATAACCCTACCATGGCCTGATACGGTGTGGCCTCCATGTCATCAGTGGTCAGGGAAGCAACTAGCTGGTGAGGTGCTCTGAGCACTGACATGTTTGTCCATCTGGCTGCCCTCACAGCTTCGGGATCTGCCTCATCTACACCTCTACCATAGGGGATGAAACGCTCATAGACCCAGCTCATAACCAGGTTCAGATGGCTCAATGATTGCCCTTGTAAACGGACCACCTTGTACAGATCATGATAGGTAGTCCCGAGTATGTCGGCTCCCCAGGCATAAATCCAGTCATGTCCCTTAATCTGTGTAATGATGGGGGACCATCAATAGAGTAGAGTGTCTCCTCCATGTCCTCGATCAATCTCGAGGCAAGGATCCCCATAATGGCCTGGTGAATCAAGGGGATAGGCAGGCTAGGAATAGATCAGACCCTCACCCCCTTCTTCGAACTAGTGGAGATAACTGCATCTCCCATGTATGAGGCCCACTGTGCTATCTGGGCCCGTGAACCTGCTGTCTTAAGAGTAAGTCGTCTCCCAATGATTGGGACCCCCAAGATACGGTAAATGTCCTCCAAAGTAATGGTCCACTCACCTCGGACCCCTGGTAATCGGAAAGTGTTCCGATTAGCATCCCAATATGAAAATAAGTCACAAAGTATGTGACTGGACGGTGCAACATGTGGAACCCGTGATATATGCAGTATACCAGCCCTCTGAAAAGTGTCCTACTCATCCTGAGAAAGGGCATATAATACTGCTGGGATCCAATCACACTCTCTCTCTCTCTCAGCTCCATTGAATATACTCCTCCCTCGCCTGCATACACCCAAAAACACACAAAACAAAACAAGTTAGCATCCAAATGACATTAGAAAAATCATAAAAACACATAAGAATGCTAAAAATGCCAAATTAACTTCAAAAAGGTGTTGTTTGTGCATTCTGTGAAGGACCGCTGCCCTAAGCAAGGTGGCGGTCTTGTAACCGTCACCCTGTTCAGGGCAGCGGTCGTGTCCCGAAAACCCACACGGGTCATGTGCCCTAAAAAGGCCTAAAAACACTAAATAAAGACTATTTTGACTAAAATGAAGCCTACCCAGTAGGCACCCCCCCTAGATGAACCTATTAAAACTAACATTTTCAAAAATTATCCCCCCATGACAAAGTTTTGAACATTTTAATATTTTGGGGATAAAAAAGAAAAATTGAGAAAAACTAACCTATGATCTCGCGGGTCGGTGTTCCACTCGTGGAGGCATGATCATGATCTCGTCCTAGACATTTTGACTATACTCTCGTGAGAAACCGTCACTGTGGGTCCCAGAGCTCAAAATCAACCAAATCAACACGCGCAAATGAATAGGAAAATGGGCCCACTTTTACATATATAGCAACTTGACTTGTTTTGAATGCCCCTTTTTGCAGGTTTGGAGCACCAACGAAGGTAAGTTCTTATCCCCGCACAAATGGTACGTCCTCATTTCATGATATTTTCGTATTTATTTTTCGATCTTTTGTCTATCTGCACTTGAGTTCTCTTTTCATTTTGCAAGTAGCATGAATTTTGGATGGCGTCATTCCGACACACAGACGTATCAGGTATGACTTCTAACTTCCCATTTCGGGACCACCATACTCAGACCCACTGTTTTACGCCTCTTCATGGATAAAACGATTCTCCGAGGGGGCAATATGTACGTACCCAAAATTGTAAGGTACTGCACCACCGGAATAACATAACACGTGCCCCAATGATGATACAGGTCTCCTCGCAAGGTGTTTGGGATTTAGAAAAGCTCCCCAAGTATACATTAACATCCTACATGCCCCGCTTAGCCCCTGCATGCTTTGTTGTTCTCTTTTCCCCTCTTTTCGTTGCATTTTATTCTTCAGTTATGAAACCACCGCCTTGCCTGGGCGGCGGTCCATCACGCGTTTTCTAGAATGCTCTTTTAACACGACTCACGTAAATTTCAATGTTTACCAGCTTTTTTCACCACCTTTGGCTTGCATTAATGATTCTAGTTCCCTGGAATAGTGTCTTGGCATTGTTTATGGTTTAAGAGATCAATTTGGTTTTTACCTTTGGGTAAATGAGATTCTATAAATAGTTGGCTTGTGCTCAAGCAAATGGCCCCTCAAATTTGCCTCTGAATTTCTCATTTCAATAGCTTAGCCTTTCAGTTTTGTTTAGGATTCATAGTTTCATTTCTTAGATGCATAGTTAGCATTGTTTAGCTGTCAGAAAGCCACATATTCTCCTTGTGCAAAGTGTTGTTGTCTTTTCATCCAAATCAATTGGAGTAGGATAGTTTCATCTCAATAGGAAGCCATTAAAGTTGCAGGTTTTGTTCATCAAACAAGATATTTTCAGGTGCTAGACATTTTATGTTGCATGACTCGCAATAAATCCCGCTAGGAATTGCATAAGCCAAAATCTGTACTCTTGCGCTATCCCTCTCCTACTCGCAATTGTATTCGGTCTGCATCCTAAGCTGCCTTTGTTCCAATATCTACTCTTGCTGATGCTAACATTACACACTTTTTTGGATCCACATGAGCATGAAAGAACGAGGAGATCACACTAAGGGGAAAAGGTCACACACCATCGGATTCACCACTGTTCTGCAGAATCCAGGTTCTAGCTTTCAAAGTTCTAGTTAAAATCATATCAAATAGAGTAGCTAATCACTTCATTTTAGTTAAATTTTACTTTCGATATTACCAGGGAAGTTGTGGGGATTGATAGTTTTTGAGAAACTATGATTCACTCCTCACTTCTGAGGTAGGATCGAGAGTCTTTCAAATAGAGTAGATCAGTTATCAATTTATTTAGAATAGATCTAAAAACTATACAGACAAGTAGCTATACTCGGTTGCTTTGTTTGTTTTAAATGCGTTATTAGTTTAGTTGTCAATTTTAGATATATTAGATAATTTCTCTTTAAATTCTGTTTAGTAGCTTATCAATAACTATCAGAGTTAGAAATATACGTAAATATATCTTGCATGTTTAGTTTATTCTGTCATTAATTAGCTTTATATCATTTGATTTTGTATGACAATCACAGGACCTAAAGAGCCCAAATAATACGTATTCAAGCCAATCATGCCTCAACCCAATCTTATTACGGAAATAATTGATATAGATAAGAACCTTAGAATTTAAGTCTTCCAAACAACAATAGACTTACAACAGATCAGCTCATAGTTAAGCGGGTTAAATATAGAAGACGACCAAGCGCACACGTTTTGGTCAAATCAGCCAAACTACAAATTACCCTAGGTAAATATCCGCATGACTGTAGAAGGGCTTGAAAGAGAGTAAATGTTTGGTTGTGATCCTCTGGTCCTACAGCCAGACGTAGGAGACACTATTACAGACATAGATACTAGCTTAAGGATTCAGGTTGCAAGAACGCTTATAAGATACTCAGAAAAGATTACACAACTGTTAATTCTGAACATAGAGGCCGAAAAGGCATACGACTATTAGATACTAGGGATTAGGGATTGATTCCACACATGACCATAGTAGGTCCATAATAACCATGAATCTACGGTTGTGACCCACAAATCTCACAACCTAATGAGCCTACAGGTCAATCTAACGTTGACGCTGGCTTACACACATCAATATTTAGATCCACTCCACTTCCACCTATCATCATCGCATAGTTATCCTTGTTAGACATAGCAGCTAACAAAGCTAAAGACTTCTGGACTAGACCAGAGAATCGACCATAGAATCCGCTATATATCCATCATCCATCATATGACCCTGTCTGGAGACATACACGATACCATCCTAGGTCATTTTCCACATATCCCACAACCTATAGATTGGATCACGCCAAAGCTCGATATTGATTGGAGCCTTCGAGCAGTCATCCTTGCCGACCAATCTATCACGCCAGTTCAGGTTAGGAGGGCCTTCTTTTCCTTAGATTCGTAGATTCCATTAGTGCGTGTCGAAGATATAAGATTGCCTAACTAGTTTACCCATACCCTATGCATAATCCATCCCCACCGGCTGTCTCAGCATGACCTCAAGAGGTCGGGTGCGAGGAAGAGTTACTTGTAGATTCCCACGCTCGCTTGTCACTTTTCCATTATACAGTGTGGGACCTTGCCAAATGGAAAAGCTCTCTAGATTAAAGGCTGGTTCCTTATTCCTCTGTTCAGGTGCATGCATGTGAGCTTGCAAAGGATCTGTTCTTAATCCTAATCTAAAATTTACCAAGGAGATAGGGATAGAAGGAATATAGAAATTAAAAAAAAATATAAACTATGAGGTGATGCACCAAAGGAATGATGAACACTTTGTTTTGATAATAGACACAAAACAATGGAATGCATACAATAAACATGCATAGATAGTCAGATATGTAATGGGAGACTAGATGAAAGAAAAAGAGATAAGAGAGGATCTAAAATTGATCACAGACATGTTTTATTTCTCTGTAGATTGATACAGTGCATTAAAAAATAGCCAAGAGGCATAAACGTATTACAATTTTAGTGGAAGGCCTAAACCTCATAGATCCCTTGCTAGAAGGAGGAGGGAGCCTACAAAACAAATAATGTCCAACCCTTTACAAAGAATCCTGCCCCCGTATTTATAGATTTAACCTAAAAGAATGAAAGAGAGAGAAGTAGGAAAACAGGTTGAAGCTCAACCACCACTGTTAATTCCTCTGATGAAATCTCTCCCCAAATCCATCTTTACTGTATCAATCCTTGGTTTGGTACCTTGAAGGAAGAGTAAAAAATGGAAACAGATTGAATCTGAAGACATATGGATCCTGGATTGAAGGCCCGAAGACATTTCCTCCATTTTCTTCACCTAACCTCCTCAAAATTAAAGTTTCAGACCCCATGGCATACGTGAGGCCAAGATATTTCCAACGACATCAGATTTGTAATATTTTGAGCCATGATTCCAAAGATACGCCCCTCAAAGTTTGTATCAGGTTTGTACAGGAGGGCGGGAAAATAGCTTGAAAATGGGTCCCCTTTCTTCCGATTCCTGCCTTAGCTTTGACTCGGGCCCAGATGCTCTCTTTTTCCTTGGGTGGAGTTGCGGGCCATTTTGTAACTTTTACCCCCTTTGAGATAATAAGGGGTAAAGAACCAACTTTTTCCCTGATGGTCCACTTTTGATTCTGTTTCCTCTTATGCGAGATTGCAGTTGATCCAATATTTGGCACGGGACGAAATATGGATAACAAGTACAAAATGATGAAAATCAAATACACTTGTATTTGCAAGCCTGGTAGGTGAAGGAAGGTAGTGGTTGATCCATGAAGAACTTTGTGTCCAGTGCTACTAAAATATGTCCCCAAGTGTTCTCGTGAATGTTTTAATGCCTTGGTATGAGTATCAGGTGTTTTCTTGGGCCTGTGGTTGAGTATATCCTATTGTCTAGATGCTGAGAAGTATCTGATTTGTGTTTGAATGTGAAAGAAATATCTGAAATAAAAAAATGACCAACCCTGGTAAAAGTTTACAAAACTATATATAAGGTAACCGATGACGATTAGGGTGACCAACGTCTATTGAGGGATAGCCAATGTCAGTTAAGGCAGGAAATCCTAGGTTTTCCAAAAATAGGAAAATATTTTTTATTTTTGGCGTGCTCTGATTATCAATCTGGGTCTCAAGTGAAGGTTAGCACTGAAATAAGTGGGAGTGTTGTTGGAGAAGGAATAGGAATTTAATTTTAGGGTTTGAAAGAGTCCTAGTTGGTTAAGACAAGTAGAGACTTAGTCTTAGTTAATTAATAGACTAAGAATAAGTCCATGGGGAGGTGTGTAGGCGATGTGGCTAGGTGAGGTTTAACTAAACTTAATTAAAGTAATTAAATTAATTAGTAATGTGAGGATGAACATTACTTCAATTGTAAGTAATTAAATTAATATGAATGTGGGGTAAGGGGTCATGTTTAGGTGAACATGTTACGTTAATTGATTAAAGGGGACCAAGGGGAGTGTGACCCAAATTTGGTGTCTACAATTGGTGTAAGCTCAGAGGCAAGCTCGAATCGATCACATAGGTGAGCTCGAACTGATCTTAGAAGAGATATCAACTTGAGGTCAGACGAGAGATCGACTCGAGTTCAACATAAATTAAAGAGGAAAGAATGGGAAGATATCATATGCATGGGAAGTAATCCACCCAAGCTCATAGGTGAGAGGTGAAAATGACATGAGGATGGTAGTGAGTGCACTTGAAGGTGAGCTCAACGCGAGATTAGATGCAATATAGGAAACATGCTTGGTGCCAATTCGACATGAGATCTTTGCAAATCTCAGAGTCAGATCAGAGGCGAGCTTGACATGAGTTCGGACGTGATCTTGACTTGAGCTCAGAGGAAATATTGACTCAAGCTTGGAGGCGAGCTCAATTCCATCTCGGTGTGAGCTTAGAGGTGAGATCAATGTGATTTCAAAGGTGAACTCAATGTGAGTTTCAAGGTGGGTTCTATTTGAGCTCGGATAAACATCACGTCATTAGGCAAGGTAAGGTCATCAGGCAAAACAACACGGGTAACAACATCACAAGGTATAATGAGTACATGAATTCAAATGTCACAAAAGGTGATTCAGGTCAGGGTATATAGGTTAGGGCATAGGTAAGACCAGGGTATAGGTAAAAAACATGTCCCTAAATGTAGTTAAGGAAATGTAAAGGTAGTGTAGGCTTGTGTGTAGGGTATAATAGGTGTTGGTAAGGTTAAAAGTTGTTGGATCATTAATGTTGTTTAGGAAAAATAGACATGGGGTAGGTTAAATGGGCATGTCAGGTGAGTCAAAAGGTAATGTTAGGTGAGTCAAAAGGTAATGTCAGGTGACCGATGCTGGTTATGGTGTAACCATCGTCAGTTAGCTAGGGCACGACATGACTGTCGTCGATCATGTTGATTTGGGGATAAAAAAGAAAAATCCATGTTTTACAGATTCATTTTGACTTTGCCACTTTTAGAAAATGACCAAGAAGACAATGAGGACTAGAAAATGATAGTACGAGGTGTTGAGATGAGTTGGTGAGCCACGTAGTAAGTGATTGGTGTTCAATTAGCAAGTCCATGAGATTGATTCGATTGATTCAATTTGTTTAGAAGTGAGGAGTTAATTTGGGTATGGCAGAGACAGGAGAGAGATCGGGTGGGCCACTAGCACAACGACCAGACATGACTCTGTGGAGACATCACATATTAGAGGTAGGAGATGCTATGAATCTTTCTATTTGATTGACAAGAGTATTGGTTGAAATTGTTTTTGGTTAAAATTTTGGGTGGGATTTGAAGTTTTAAAATTGTGGGTAAAAATGAAGTTAATGAGGGGTGGGAAGGTCCAATGTAGGGTAAATAGCTTTGGGCATGAAGCTAGGATAGGTTGGGGTGGGTTAGAATAGGATGTTGGGTCAATGTTTGTGAATTTTGGGGAATGAAGGATGGGTTTTTGGTTTTGGTTACCGTGACAGAGACTGACGATGGTCAAGGGTTGACCGACATCGGTCAAGGCTTAGGTGACCGATGCCAGTTTAAAAGGGACCGATGATGGTCAAGAAAACCATTGATGGTCAAGGTGAGTGGTGCCAGTTATAGTTAAGAGTAAATAGGGGAAAAAGGGCTAGGTAAGAAAGAAAACTAAGTGAGGAAGGGGTAGGGGAAGATGTATTGTAGAGGGAAGATGGTAAAATGTGATTATGGTGATATGGGATAGGTAAGTAGGTGAAATGAAATAAGATAATGGGTAATAATTATAAGGTTTAATAGGTTTTTAGGTGAATTAGGTAAAGGGGGTAGGCATGATTGATGTGGTTAGGTATGGTTTGGTGGGTAATAGGTGATTTGAGGTAGTCAAGTCAGGAAAATGTTGTGTTAGTTGATGTAGGTGAGAGATTAGCTGAGGATGCAGGATAGAGTACTACCCCTACTAGTATAGATGTGGCCTAGAGTGACTGCGGAGGAGTGGGAACACATGCCCTGACGCTATAGGTGTATAGCCTAGGATCATAGTTTGATGGTCGGTCTCATCGATAGATGGGATTCTGTGACCAATAATTTTCACTTACCGATGGGTGAGATGAACATCACCTTGGAGGATGTTTATAGCATCCTTTGAATTCCTATTGTTGGGGAGCTAGTATATTCTATTTTTTCTGAGGCATTGGTGGAGCCGATAGTGGCTGTATTTGGTGAGGTGATGGGTGAGCTGAGGTATCACAACGTGAGTCTCACTTATGGAGATATGTATGCATCCCATCCATAGGAGACTAGGCTATCTATGCTGATGATGGTGGTAGTGGGGTGTTTTGCATTGCCAGATTATGAGGGTGGTAGGTTTCCACGAGAACTGATGGGAGTGTTGTAGGACATGATCGAGGAGCAGATACACTTTACTTGGGCACCAAATTTCCTAGTTCAACTATATAGGGAGCTATGGGTCTATGGGAGATTGAGGATATTTGGTATGTGTTGTATATATTTGTTACATTACTGGGAATACAAGCACATCGTGTGTGTGTACCCAGTTGGTTTGCCACGACATGATTGGTTTGGGGGTCACTTGCTTAGAGTTGGTTTCAGACGATGGGTACTATTTTTTGGACAACTGAAGGTGGCGAGGGACACATATGATGTGTCATACTATAGGCAGTGATTGGAGGGCCTTTTTGTAGTCGATATTGTGTGGATACCATATATGGACCATCCATCCTATAGAGGCATGGTTGAGGAGATTTAGCTATTGAGATGGATACAGGGGTAGAGGGGTGAGGAGCATGAGATGATACCTGTAGACAGGGTCAGACGACAATTTGGATTATGGAAGGACATGTCCTCGCCATTCCCATAGTACCTTAGGGATGACATGGAGAGTCCCATATCTCCACCACATCTGGGTGTGCCGACAGGGCAGGAGGAGCAGGTGGTAGATAGGAAGATTGACGATGCAGGAGTCACTGATGGGTATAGGAAGTGATGGGTGACACAGCTATAGGCGGCACCACCAAGGCCAGGACAACCATATCTAGCCATTGTTATAGTGTAGAGGGATACTTTACAGGGTCTGGTGGCCGCCCTTTAGGCACACATTACATGTTTATAGGGGCAACTCATAGGGTTAGAGGCACAAGTTGCCACTTTATAGGCTCAGAGGCCCAGGTAACACATGGACAGGTGCCCACATAGGGTGGAGATGGGGATGGTGGAAAGGTAGCCACCTTACATGCATAGGTGATAGGTTTACAGGGCTAGCTGGCCACTACACAAGCACATGTTATGGCCTTATAGGCCCAGGTTACAGCACATGTACCCCCATAGGCCTAAGGACAGGGTCCTATATCATAGACACCTATAGTAGGACAAAGTATCGTAACACAGGTAGGAGGGCAGGCATCACGACAGGGGCCGAGGCCATTATTAGCAGGGTAGAGCTCAAAGGTTACAGTGAGACCCATGAAACCACCACAAAATGCGTCGATGGTAAGGTTTAGGGATGCCCTGAATGAGGGTTGATACTATCAGGATCACCTGACGACTGCCTATATAGATGTCCCTTCATATGCCAAGTACAGAGCCCAACAGGTAGCTAGTGAGCAGATGAGATCTAGGACTCACAGTTCAGGGAGTTCAGGGGGCCATCAAGCCCATGGACAGGGCCAGGGAGAGGCGATGAGTTCTTGGAGGCCAGGCCCAGGTGAGGGCTAGGAGGAGATTAGACCAAGACCCATGGAGGGTGGAGAGATGTTGGCATGGCAGCAGACAGGTATGGAGGAGGAGACATGTGAGACTAGATAGGAGGATATCAGGTGGGGTGATGATTAGTCACCATATGTGACATTTTGATTTTTGATATATATACCAAGGTATAGGATATGGTCATGAAGTTGTATATGAGGTCCAGTGTAGGAACAAGTAATAGTTATTTATTTCATGTGAATAAAAGGTATGGATCAGGATAAACATCATGTCATTTAGGCATAGGTAATGATCATTAGGCTAAACAACACGGGGTAACAACATTTTTAAGGTATAACATTGTACACAAATGTCAAATGATGGATAACTAGATGAACTTCAGGTCATGGTGGAGTCTAGGTCCTTTAAGCAAGGTTGAGTGTAGGTGAGTTAGGGCATGGTGGATTCAAGGTTCATGTTTCAAAGTCAGTAGGTATGATGGAGTCATGTTTTTTCACGTTTTATTTAATTTACAAGTTATTAGTAGTATGGAAAATAAATGATTATGTATATGTATGTTTTTGTTTAAATTTCCAAATATTTGATATCATGGAAATGTGAAATGATTGATGTATGAGATGGTGATGTTTTAAAATTGTAGGTATGTATGTTTGTTATGATTGTTTAATTTCCCTGTTATGTGTAAAATGGAAAACTCACTAAGGTAGAATGTGAATATAAAAAGGGGGAAAATTTCTTAGAGGGAAAGAGTGACCAAGCTAACCTCCAAGGGCCCCATGCCCTCGAAGTTTTACCTACATATCCCTGGTGAAAAGGGGTCTCAGGCCGATGTAGTTCTTCCATAATGCTAGGGAAAAATATGATGAGGTAGAGATTAATGGGTTAGTAGGTTTTAGGCATGATTGGGTCTAGGTCATGTAGGCATGTTTGAGTTTAGGTCATTTAGGCATGGTTGAATTTAGGTCATTTATGCATGGTGGATTTTAGGTCATGTAAGCATGCTTGAGTTTAGGTCATTTAGGCATGGTTGAAATTAGGTCATTTAGGCATGGTGGAGTTTAGGTTGAAGATGCATGTTTGAGTTTAGGTCAAAAGATGAATGGGTGATTGTGGGGCATATGCATGGGTGATTTTGGTGAAAAAGGAATTCTTAAAATGTAGGCATCGAAGGTTTGGTCCTGTATAGGAGAATCAATAAGTAAGAAAAAATGTGAATGGTAAGGGGAGACAAAAATGCCTTCTAATCTGGTAAGAACCATTACATGAGTCTACCATACCAAAGATTTTCTTACGAATATAAAACCATAAAGGTGTTGCATGATTGACTATTCTAAGTGGTGAATAAAGTCACATGATCATGAAATGTTGCATTTGTGGCACAGTACCTTTGAGTAGGCAAAAGACTAGAGAGGAAAGGAAGTGAGGTGGAAGAAGTTGGTTTTAGCATATCTAGGTGTGCAGATAAAATGCCCTATTTGGAAAGAGACCCAAGATCAACATAGGCAAGTCCATGATGAAAAATTTATCTTTTTCTTTTTTCTTTTTTTTATAGACTGATTGATGTAGGAATTCTATGTGGGATGAATAAAATATCTCCTTTAGGTCTTCGTGAAGGTGATCGATGAAAAAAGCTTCATAATATTTTTATTTTATATTATTTTTGTAGGAATAGTCTTCTTTTTGTGATAGACTATGTATAATATGGCTAAAGCTTTGTATAGATGTCCTTCAAGGGAGCAGTCTATTTATAGTAGTGAAAGATAGAGAGATAGGAGATGCCCATTTTTGAGGGAGTCATATTATTTGTTAGAAGTTTGACTCAAGGATTTTGAATCTAAAAAATCCCATATATTATTTTTTAATTGTTTTTTTTTTGGACTTTTAGGTCATGGAAAAGACTATAAAGAAGTATAGTCTTCTTTTTGGAAGACAAAACCATAGACACACAGGGGTTAGATATGAAAGAAAGGTTTTTAAGTGATGAAACAACCATGGGATTCCATCCTGAAAAGGATGAATAATTATCCATGAGAATCATGCCATGAGTAGAGTTGCGGTACTCATATTGAAGATAAGGCCAAAAGGTGACAGGTAATCACATGATTCTTGTTTAGTCATTGTTCCTTAAAATAGGTAAGTGGAAGGTGAATGGTGCTCAAGGGATAAGCACTTTTAATAGACATAAGGTAATCTAGGACTTGATTCAATAATAGAATGGTCAAATATGCAAGGCATTGAGGGGCCAGGTTCGAGTTTACCTTCAAGTGAAGACAAATAAGATAAGCACCTAATCCATATGCTATGAGTAATGATATAGGGTATAAGCTAATTAGGAGAAAACTTGCCCCATTTACCTTTCTCCACTTTGGTTACATGTTTATTTTCCTTCAGGACTGAGGTCGCTGACCTTGAAGGTTTGTTCATGGACACGTGTTTATCATAGGCATTTTTGATATGTTTTTGGTATATTTGGAGGTGATCAAGAGCATTTAGATGACACTCATCTAATAACTAAAGTTGTGCCAAGACGATCTTGGAAAAAATCATCATCATTGAGCATATATTTAAGTGAGATACAAAGAGATGAAATTTGGAATTTGAGAGGCAGGACTGCCTTTGTACCATATACCAAAGAGAAATGCATGACAATAGTTGAAGTACAAATACTAGTACGCAATAATCCCATAAGGAAAAATGAATGTGTGTGTGCCAATCCTTTCCAGTATCATAAATCATTTTCATAATAATTTTAGTTCTAATGTTTTGTTGGTTGATTCAACTTGGCCATTTTTTTGAGGGTAATAAGGTGAAGAAAAATTGAGTTGAATGCTGAAGGAATCACAGAGTTTCCGTAGGGTTTTGTTTTTGAATTGTTTTCTGTTATCAGTGATGAGGCGGTGAGGAACACCAAAACAAAAAATGATGTGGCACCAGTGTTTTTAAGGCCAAATGGCATGACATGATAGCAGAAGGTCCCTCAAGGAGTGATGAAGGTGGTTTTGTGTTGATCTTCTGGGGCAAGTAATATTTGGTTATAACCTGAGAAACCATCCATGAGTGATAGCATCTCATGGGCAGCGATAAGATCAACTAGTTGGTCAATACTAGGTAGAGGAAAGTCATATTTAGGGAAAGATAAGTTAAGGTCACATAAATCTATGCAAATGTGAAGTCTTCTTGTCACTTTTGTGACAAGAACAATGTTAGAGATCCATTGAGGGTAATCAATGGGTAGGATGAAGGAAAGCGAAAGAAGGCACTGGAGTTATTCTTTAACAAGAAGGTAAATGTGAGGATGCATTTTCCACAGCTTCTATTTCATGGGTTTGGCTTCAGGAATAGTGAAAATATTGTGGACCATAATGTTTGGGTCAATACCAGACATATCAGCGTAGGACCAAGCAAAAGTGTTGCTATGATCCCAAAGGAAAGAAGTAAAAGCTTCATGTTCAACAACATCTAAATATTGGCCTATCTTTAGAATGTGAAGGTCATCCTGAGTGTGAATATTGATTTCTATGGTCTATTCATTTAACATGGTTTGTGTCTCAAAAGGTAATTACTAGTGAATGTAAAGATATTTTGTACCAAGATAGGTGAAAATAGACTCATTGTCATGACATTGAATGACGTTAATAGAAGGTGTCATCATCAATCATGTCAGAATAGAGGAAGGGAAGGTGTTGGTACCCAAATATGTTCTCCTTTTCAACCTGAGAAACATCAAAGATATTGCATGAAGCTTGAAGGCAGATAGATCATGATGTATGTCATTTTATAGCTGGGGATGTGATCTAATTGGCACTCAGATTTGTGGAGAGATGGATAGCACTCAAATAGGACTTGATCTTGTCCTAACTATTTTAGGTTGTGCCTTTCAACCAAGGTAAGAGAACCTATTTTGTAACCCTCAAATGGTGAAGGAGATGAAAATATCCCTCAATTTGTGCAAATAATATGAAGAGGCCTTAGGAAAATATGATCAACACTCTAAATCTTACTTTCACAAGTTGTCACTTCCAGATTATGGAGATAATTTCAATGCAAGGCAAGGGTTACTGAAGACATTGTAGGATCCTGATTTGTTTTATGCATTTTTGTACATGGATTGTATTCTTTTGTTGACACACAATGCAATGCAGGGGTAGTATGGGTAGGATTAGTTTGTTTGAATGAATTTTTTGGTGGGAGATTTTAGACAAGACTAACCACAATTTGCCAAATTCTTTGAGGACCTTTGCAAGAAATTTGTAAGACCTAAACAATAGGATGCTTCAAATGGGTTAAGGTACTCCTTCAACTAGGATATGTGCACCAAATGGAGGCCCAGATTTATACTCTTCCACACAATCTTTGACAACCTGCCACAAAATCTTGAAGTAGATGAACCAACAAAGCATCCAAAAACCTCTATTTTATCATGACCTAAGGTGCACCCAAAGGTTTACAAACAATCTCTAAATTCAAGGAAGGTAAAGTGATTTTAAATTTGTTTATCTCTTTATCAGATGAAAGCTCTTCTGAATGTGGGATTGCAAATTCCACTAAACTATCAACAAGAAATGAGACCATGTATGATCAAGAGAGATTTTAAACACAAGACTGCAACAAGAGCAAGAAACACAACTTGAAAACATTTTGAAACATAAGTGCATGTAAATTTTGCTAAGAGACAACATAAAATAATCTAGAATGACAACATTTATCAGCAGGGGAATGTTATAAGAACAATCTCAAAGCTTGTTGATGGCTTTATAACTGAAACCAACTCAACATGATACAAATCTGATGCAAAAAGGATTTAGAAATGGTTCTCAAGCGGTTTCTCGGAGAATGGGCTTCTTCCCATATTTTCCCATGAAATTCTAAGTTTCTTTGACCTTTTACATGTCAAAAAACATGCATTATATAACATTCTATTACATTTGATCCTTCTTTCCCAAGAAAAAAATATGCCAAGCATCAAGTTTGTTACAAAATTCCAACATGATTCACAGATAGGGACGTTTAACATATTTGCAACAAAAGTTGCCAGGTGTTTCAAAAAAGGTGAATCATTACAAAACGTTCATCATTATCCATTGTAGGGGCATGTTTTTCATCTTCAAAGCATGCAGGCCCCTTTCATTTCATCATTTTACCCTTATCCATCCAAAATTTGATTCTGCAACTTCTTGATTTGATCTTTCACATTTTTGCTCGAGCCTGAACAAAATTTCATTTCAAAAGCACCCCAAATCTGTAAATTGAAATTTCAAATTGATCCCATTGTTCCTTGAAGGCCAAAACGACATGAATTTGCCAAAGATTCAATGAAAATTGATGCAAAACTTGCATCTCCAAGCTTCTTGGAGCAAAAATGGCAGCCAAACTGAAGAATGCATAGTTATCGTTGATTTTCCTCTCTCCTTTTAATCTAAGCCCTCCACATGTCATAATGTGATTGGGAATGGATTTGGGATCACTTTTTGACTTTTTAACATTTTTGGAAAAATCTAAAATTTTAACATTTTTCTCTGCCCCTCCGCCCTTGAAATTTGATGCTGACACATGGCACATTGTGGGTCCCTTTGAAGTCACGGCTCAATTCTACACATTTCCACCTTTTTTGGAAATTTGGAAATTTTTCACTTTTTTCCCCGCGGGCCCACACCTCCGCCTCTGTCCTTGACACGTGTCACCTTCTCTATCGCTGAGGATCTGTGGGCTCATTTCATATTTTAACTCCCCTTTTTTGCCGATGGAAATTTTCCCACTTTTCTTCCATGGACCCATGCCTCTGATTTCGTCCTTGCCACGTGTCTCCCTCTACTTCGTCGTGGAGCCATGCCTCAAATTTTCATTCCAAGACATTTTTCCAAAAGGGAAAAATTTCCCTTTCCCCTCCGGTGGCCCACACTCCCTTCTACATCTGCCACGTGTTTCCCTATGATTCATTGTGGACCAGCACTTAATTTTTTACTCTAAGTCATTTTTCTAAAGGGAAAAATTTTCCTTTTACCTCCGTTGGACCCGCCGGCCCGCTCTGTGCTCTGAAGCCGCCACGTGTCTCCCCTTGCTTTCTTACGGACCCGCAGCCCTTTCCTCAAATTTTTTCCTTTTTGCCAAAAAGTCAAAAATGTTCTAAGTTCCCCGCCAGCCTTCCATCCTGCCTTTAAATGAGAACATGACACGTGTCCTCCTATAGGACCTGCAGAGTTACAGGGGAAAGTTGCACTTTTTTCCAAAAATAAAAAATGCTAAGTTTTTTAGAACAAACCCGCGGATCCCTGTCCAACCAAAAATGGCTACGTAGGAGACATTGTTTGAGATAAAATTTGACGAGAAAAGTACACTCGTATGACCATCAAAAATACAGAATTTGCCAAAGATGCCCAAATTCAATTTTTTTCTTCGTGGGTGAAGGATTTTTTGGTCAAAAAACAAATGGGAAAGTGATTCTAGGCAATTTTACAATCATGGGGATAGGATTTTCGAAGGAAAATAAGCATAAAATGAACAACCACAAGCTCCAAATGCCAGGAAAAGTTGAAAAAACGGTAGAGGCATTGATTTGGAAGAATTTAGGTCACAAAACAGGGTATGCCTATATTTTTCTTTCAAGTTGGGGTAAAATGATAAGTTTTTGAGATTTTCAAAGCATCCAATCTAGAACAAAAAAAGTTACAGACCACCAAATTTGAAGAGAAAAATTTCAAAGAGCACGCAGAACCAAAGGGGAAAGATAGGTCAATATAACAGAGGATCAAAATGGACATCAATATCGGCTCTTGCTCGAGGATGAGCACTCCTAGTGAGTGCCACAAGAACAAAAGTAGACCAAGTGCCAAAATAATCCATTGGGAAAATGGAGTCAAGCCAAAGCCACTAAAAACCAGCTAAGAAATTGACAAAAATGGCTGCCACACACCAATGGCAAACCACAAACCGACAAAACACCAAAAACAAAGCAAAAACCAGATGTTATACACTGTACAAGTTGGTGCATACCTCTAATTTAGGGATTAATCCAAGAAATGCTTTAGATTCCTTCCATTAATAGGCAGTTCAAGAAATTCCCCATATAAGTCCTTGAGAAAAAAGGTATTTTCACCTATTCTGATATTAATGGAGTAAGGGCCCATCCACAATGCATCAAATTTACCAAGTTTGCCCTTATCTTCATTTTTGTTGTCTCGTAATAAAACAAAATCCCCAATATTGAAGGCCTTAGGAGTGACCATCTTGTCAAACAACCTCTTTAACTTCTCTTTAAATCTGACATGCCTCTAGTGTGATGCTCTTCTTTCTTCATCCAGCTCAACAATCTAATTAATCCTTGCTTCATATGGACTGACCTCCTGATCTTCAAGTTGTTAAACAAACTGAAATGAAGATAATTGCATATGTAAAGGAATCAGAGCATGAGTTCCATACACCAACTCGAATGGGATCTTACCAATAGCTCTTTTGGCAGTAATTCTATCAGCCCAAACTACAAATTTCAGTTGTTCACCCCATTTTCTCTTGTTCAACTCCAAAGTTCTGCTAATGATCTTCAATAAGTTCTTATTGTTGGACTCATCTTGTCCATTTCCTTGAGGGTTATAGTTTGAAGCATAAGCCAGATTGGCTCCATACTCCTTACACATTGCCATCAATGGTTTAGCTCTGAAACACATGGAATTATCAGCAACAATTTTGACTGGCACACCAAATTTTCATATGATATGATTCAACAAGAAGTCCATAACAACTTGGTGTGTTGCTTTTTTGGTGGGGATTGCCTCTACCCACTTGGTGAAGTAATCTGTGGCTATAAGGATCCACTTATGTCCAGCACTAGAAGGGTCTGAGATCTCACCAATGAAGTCCATCCCCCACTGTTTGAAAGGAGCTTCAACTGATATAGGCCGCAAAGGAAGGGAGCCTGAAGCTTTCATTCTTCCAGAGAAATGCTGGCAGCTCTCACATTTTCTAACCATCATGGTCACATCTTTGAAGAGAGTAGGCCACTAATGATCAGCTCTCAAAGCTTTATGTGTTATAACCCTTCTAGCAAATTTTCCTCCACAAACTCCCCCATGGAAATCAGCAACTACTTTAGGAGCTTCATTTTCAGTTACACATTTCAAGAGGACACCTTCAGGGTTCTTCTAAGCCAACCCAAAGTCAGTGATGATGTATTTTTGAGAATCCAACTTGAGGGCTCTTTTCTAAATTTTATTCAAATGATCACGGTAGCATATGTTTTTGAGGTAAAATATTATATCCTTGTACCACTCAAAACTTACCAATTTCTCAAGAACATCTACCCTTTCTTCCTCTACTTCATTCACTTCCACTGTCTGCAAGTTATTCTTAGCCATGAGCTTAGCAAGACCCAAACCTCTTACCAATTTTGTGGTTTGGATGTCCATGTCATACTCTTTCAGTTTTTTCACCCATCTACATCTTTTACTTGAGATCTCCATCTCTGATAAGATGTGTTTTACCATGGTGTGGAGAACATAAGCAACAACTTTTGAACTTAAGATATAAGGCCTAAAAACCTTTTTTACTTTCACCAAGGCAAATGCTTGTTTTTCCATGATTGTATACTTTAACTCAGTAGCTTGTAAAGCCTTGCTAAAGAAGGCAATAGACCTCTCAGCCCCATCTTCATCATTTTGGAGCAAAACAAATGCAATAGTATTTTTAGAAGCAAAGGAGAAGATTTGGAATGGCTTATTGTAATTTGGAGCTACCAAGACAGGTGCATGTTTAAGTGCTTCTTTGATTCCTTCAAAATCCTGAATAACAGCCTCCTCCCACTTGATAACTTGATATTTCTATTAACATGCTTGTAATAGGAAGACTCAATTCAGCAAAATTTGACACAAACCTTCTAAATAAGTTGATCTTCCCAGAGAAGGATTGGATGCCCTTCTTTGTTCTTGGAATTGGAACCTTGTTCATTGCTTCTACCCTCTCAGGGTCAATCATGACACCAGCCTTTGAAACAATATGACCAAGCAGCTTGGCCTTTTGAACTCCAAAATGACACTTCTTAAAATTGAGAGAAATGCCAAATTCTCTACATCTGATCAACATTATTTCCAAGTACTGCAAGTGATCCTTCTGCTCCTTGAAAACATAGTCACATCATCCTGATAAATTACAATGAAATCATTTATATAACCAGAAAAATCAACATCCATTGCTCTTTGAAAGGTAGCTCTGACATTCATAAGACCAAAAGGAATTCTTACATAAACATATGTTCCCCAAGGAGTGGTAAAGGAATTTTTAAATCTTTCTGACTCATCGACAACAACTTGATTGTAGCCAGAGAAACCATCCAAGGTAGACAAAAATTCAGATCTAGTCACTAACTGCAACATGTTTTCCATGTTTTGCAAAGGATAATTGTCTTTCAATGAATCTCTATTCAGATTTCTGAAGTCTACACAAAGTCTGATATCTCCATTTTTATTTCTGACTGGCACAAGGTTTGCAACCCAAGATGAATACCTTATAGGCTGAATGATCCCTCCCTCCTTCAGTTTCTTCAATTCATCTTTCATCTTCATTGAGAGGAGTGGATTAATTGGCCTCTACTTCTATCTGAATGGTTTGGCATTTGTTTCAAGAGGAATATCAAGCTGAAACAAATCTTCTCTATATGCTTTCAGCTCTGAATAAGACCAAGCAAGACAGTCCTGATATTTTTTCAATAGTTGAACATAGGAATTTTTTTTTTCCTTGTTTAGATTACCACCCAAAAAAACTTTTCTTGGTTTATCACTAGTTCCCAAGTTATGCTCTTCCACATCCCTTGAGACAGACATGTTTTTATTGATGATGTAATTAACATTGCTAAAATTTGACTCAAGAGCAACAAGACCTCTAAGAATGGTGTTAGTTTTCAATTAGATAATATCCTTTCCAAACAAATTCTCTCTCCCTTCAATCACACACACCTTTGGTTCCCAATCAATATTCTGATCTGTAAATTCACCTTGATTTTGTAAGAACCTTTACACTTGAGCATTATCATTAAACACTTGCTAATGCTTGATGTTGTCAGGGATAGCTGGCCTAGTTAACACTTCAACATTGTACTCACAATAAGGTGAAATGGTGCAATCTCCAAATCTTGATGCCAACACTGCCAACTTGTCAGCAATAGCATTAAAACTTCTTTCATGGTGTACAATATTGAAGGAATCAAACATCTCAATTAGATACCAAACTGCATGCTTATATTGTTTCGTCTGCTAATTTTTTGTAGCATACAGTTTTCTTATTTGTTTGACAACCAAATCTAAATCTCCCTTTGCAATGATGTCCTTGACACCATACTTCCATGTAATTCTCAGACCCAACAGCAAGGCTTCATACTCAGCAATGTTGTTAGTACATTCAAAATTAAGCTTGAAGGAAAAAAACAAAATCTTCCAAGCTAGGAGAAATCAGAATTATACCAGCACAATTTCTAAATTTAGAGCAAGCTCCATCAAATAGTAAGGTCCAAGGAGAACCTACCTGTTCAAGGCAATTTGATTGATCCATCTTGTGTTCTTTTCCATCAATGAACCCAGTAAAATTATCAGCATCAACATCAACAAACAACACCTCATAAGAAGCATTGTTTGGATCCTCAATTAGATACATCTTCTTTTCTCCATAGATCTTGACAAGGCTGCCTTCAATGGGAATGATCGAAAAAGACATATCCATTTGGACACTCCCTCCAACACTTGCAGCCCACTTTCTTGACAAAAACATACGCTATTTAGCAGGGCAATCAACAATCACAACATCTAATTTTAAATTCCTCCCAGGATAAGATGCAAGTTGCACCACCAAAACCTTCACACTACCAACTACCGGAACTTCCCTTGAGTCCATGGCAATAAAATTTCCATAGGTTGTTTTCACTTTGATATCCAACTCATTCATGACTTCTAGAGGCATGACATTACAAGATGCACCAGAATCAAACATACAATTGTGAAGTAGTCTATCCTTTATCATCAAAGTTGTAAAGAATGGATCAACATTCAATTGGGAATCAACCAAGGATGTCCCCAAGTATACCTCAGGTGTTTCTCCATGATCCTTTACTGTTGGTGGTGTTTCAAGGTATGTAATGCTCTGAGGGGGAGTTTCAATAACATTTACATTTCTACTCAGAGTAGTCTTCTCCTCCTTCAATCCCAAGTACTCAAATGCTCTCTTCTTATGCTTAGGAATCCTAAGCAACTCAATGATTGGAACACTCACTTTTATTTGGCTCAATACTTGGGGCTATGGCAAATGCAAACCCCTTAGAGAAAGATCATGGCTTGAAAAGAAGACACTGTTATTTTTCTCCTTTGGCGCATTTGTCACCCCTGCAACATGATAAACAGTCGTGCCAATGGCGCATATTCCCCGCCTGTTACATAATGAACAGTTGCGCCCTCATGGCGCACTTCCTTCGTTTGTTGCAACCGCTTTCCTTGCGCCCCCTTTGGCACACCAAACTCATTTTTTACATCATTTAAACCTACGCCCTTTGGCACACCCTGCATGTATGCAACATTAAAATTATATGTGCCAAGTACAACTGTTAAAACGGCATAGGCACATCCATTGTTACAACAACATCATGCTATGCAGACCTTCCATGCGCCGCGCCAAGTTCTCCTGTGGTGCATGAAATAATGATGTTACACGCATTAAACCTGCACCCTTTGGCGCATCCCGTACCCGTGTAACATGAAAAATATCCGCGCCCTTTATAAAAATGTATACACATGGTGCAGGTGCACTTGTTCTTACAACAACAAAAAATGCAACCTGCAGTGTCCTTGCGCCATGCGCCCTTTGGCGCTGATTTATCCCTTGCAGTAGTCCTTTCCTGTGCGCCATACCATTTTACCCTATAATCTGCAATATTCATGCGTCTTGCACCCTGAGGCCTTGAAATCACTAACTCTTTCTTCTGTTGACGCTTTAATGGAATATCAAACAACTAATATGACCTTCTTGCGTTGGGTTTCACTTCTTCTTCTTGCAGATCAGCAACTGAGTTTAGAAGTACATATGTCAACATGAAGCAAGAGACCTACCAAATCTAAGGGCAAAGCGAAGCTCCTAGAAGAAGAAATGAAGTACAAGTATCAGAGGGTCAGAATTCCCGAGTCCCAGGCTGAGTGTGACCTAGACATCAGAGACTCAGAACTGGGTCATATTGACATGGAAGATTTCTGGGCCAGAACCCAGAGGGTCACAAGAAGTCCATGGATGGACAAGCTGATGGGTAGTGCACTGCACTTTGCTAGAGGAATCCCAGTTAGCGCCGTGAACAACGAGTTCATGATGGTAGTAGCCCGATGCTACAACAAAGACACAAGATGTGTCCACAATGAGAAGGGCGAGGTTATAATCAACCTCACTGCCCGTCACTTTGAAATAATGCTTGGTATCCCTCACCACTAGCACTTTGTGGCCAAATGCCAGGAAGATTGCATCAAGGCCTGGGATGAAAATGAGGATCAGTGCATGCAGCTGATGAACGAGGTATATCTAAAGAACAAAAAGGTGGTGACTCGGTGGCCACAAGTCATTCATCGCAGTGACTTTTCAGAGGAACTCAGCGACACAATCACGTTCCTGAGTAGAGTCTTTGGGCTTCCTGACGCCCATTATTTTCACAAGTGGATGCTGCGATACCTAGAAAAAATGAACAAAAATGTGCCCAATCAATGCTTTGAGTGGGTAGAAATCATAAGCAGCATAATATCTGAGCAGCTCCAAAAACTTAACACAACGGGGAGGTTTTATATGAACTCCTACATGGTCTATGCTGCGGCTTCAGAGAGAGACTATCCAGCTCTGATGCGGTGTGGGGTTTGGCCCCAAGTTAAAATCTATGAATATTATCCAGAACTGAAGCTGGAAAATAGCATTCCCCAATTTACAAAGATCAATGATGCCTTCTTCTACGGCATCATCTACCTTCTGAGGCCGAACATGACTCACGGTCGCACGACCAAGAGTATTGTAGCAGCTACCGAGAAATGGGGGGCCTTGTTCACTCAATTCCCCACATTCACCTATCTGAGGGCAGTTAAATTCTTGGGAGAACCAACTAAATTGCCGAGATATGCCGGTCCCAAGTTGATCCTGTTGGAGTTGTCGAGGCAACTTATTACCTACCACGAAAAGTGTCTAAAGAGAAAGAAGGGTGGAACTCCTTTCCCCCTCACAGTGGGTAGGTATACGTGTCTCACTCACCACAAAGTGAAGGACATGTTTGCAGAACTGGAGCTGCTGAATCTGAAACATAAATTCCTAGCAAGGCCCACCTTTGACCCAAGAAATTGTTTGCCCAGGGCCAAGCTCGATCCGATCCACATCCCTCAGATCGAAGATATCTACATCGACATATATCATGAGGTTGAGCTCAGGAGGACAGATCATTCTCGCTTGGCCTTAGCAGAAATCATCTAGTACGGTGTGGACATCGTCCCAAAAGGCTACCAAACTGCTGATCAAGAAGTTGATCAGGTGTATCTTGATACAAATGGGGATGATTGGCCTTTCGCAGTGATCGACAGAAACAAATCTCCTCAAACAATAGAGGAGAGGGTCAAGGAAACTCTGCGAAGAACAGAGCATTGGTGCTGAATGAACGGGCTCATCTACCTCGGAGTTGATTTCACAACCTCTCCGTTGGGCAACGCACCTCCTCAGTCGAAACAACAGCTAAAGGGCAAGGGTAAAGGTAAAGAGGGTGAGTCCAGCTCCACCCAAGAGGAAGCTCCTGAAAGCCCTCCTTCCGCTTCACAAGAACGGGTTGTAATCCTAGAAAGCTCAGAAGAAGAAGCGGCGGAAGATGTTCCAATAGGCACATCCACTCAGGATGTGGCCACGACTGTAACAACTGAGGTCCCTTTTGTTCCTTCTCCTTCTCCTCCTTCCCCTCCTCGAGTGACCCAAGCAACCATTCCTTTGGTCGTGTCCTCTCCCCCTTCTTCTTCTGTTCCTCCTACTTCTTCGTCCATCTTCTCCTCTCTCGTGGAGCTGTCCCCCTCCATTTCTTCCCTCATCTCTGAGCTCCCTTCCATTCCCATGACTTCCTCCCCTGCAGTATCCCTTCCTCCCGTGAGCACTTCCTCGGCTTTCCTTTCAATGCCACCGCCACGTGTCTCCACGTTTTTCCCTTCTACTACTGCAGCTGCCCCCTTCTCTATTTCTAGTCCTTCTCCCCTAAGTCCAGCCTGGATCTCCCAGCACCTGAGTCAGCAGAAAAGGAAAGTTCCCATCGCACCGATGGACTTCTCCGTAATCCCGTCAAAAGGGGCAAAGAAGCAGAAGCCCATAACCCGCTTCTCTCAGAGTGCATCAGGGGAGAGAGTGATGGAGATTGCATACCCCAATCCTTTGAAGGATAAGAAGGATTTGTCTTCGACAGATTACATGGTGACTCAAGTCACAATGGGGACATCTTCAGAAAGCCTGCAAGGAGAGGCCCTATCTGCAGTTGACGCCCTTTGCAAGAAACTCCAAGAAGCAAAGGAAGAGAAAAGGCAGCTAAAGGAGAAAAATAAATATCTTCTCCACGCCTTTCAGAAAATGGGCAGTGCGCCTCCTACAACTGCCGCCGAAACTCCTGAGCCTCTGAGCCAGGATAAGATCAATGAATATGCTAAAATCGGTGAGCAGGGCATGGTAGTTTCTGCCTGGAGGAGCCAAATCCTCAAAGAAAGCAAGGGAGTTATCGCTAAGTTCACAGATTTGTACGAGAATATCAATCGAACAAACAGAGAACTCCAGGTGATAGCAGGACCTATCTTCGAAGAGCTTGATCATGCCAGAATGAAACATGAGACCTTTCAGAAAATGCTCGACTGTTCAGTCGATGATCTAGTCAAGTTTGGCCTTTTTGGACACCCTAGTGTAGACACTTAAAATTGGTTACTCAATTTAGTGTCTCTTACATTCGGTTACCTGCTCAGGTAACCTGGGGCACGTTTATATCACCACTACCCCCTCGGAGTATTAATCAATTTATGTTTTAAACACCTATCCTAAGTTTAATTCAGCCCATTTTATTTTACCCATGAGTAATTAAATATTAACTATTTAATTACACCTTTTTACATATATCCTAACCACTTATATACCCCATATCTATTTTATCCATATATCCCCCCTATTTCTCCTCCTCCCAAACCGAGTCGCGGGATATCTCCCATACTTGGGATGATAAGATCATTCTCATATTCCCAGAAATCACTCCGTTTGGCCATTTCGGGAGTCTTTTCCCCGATCGGCGCCGACCGGTACTCGGTCGACGCCGATTTTTCGGAACGGCGCCGATTTAATCTCGGTCGGCGCCGATTATAAATAGAATCCCAGAACTCAGTTCTGGTTAGACACAGATTGTAAGAGAGAGAACAGGAGAGTTCCGAACATCAAAATTGAATGTTATCTATCGAGTGAAAGTGAATTTTGTCCAAATCAATCCCTGAGAGGAGCACCGTTACTCTGCTCTTATCACATCAGCATTACACGTCTCCATTGATTCTCTGGTGACTGTGTTCCTGTATCCAGCACAGGTGGACCCTGGCCAGTGTCTCTCTGACTTCTGCAGATCCAGCAGATGTTGACGATCTTGCCTCTATTTTTCAAGTCTCGCACTCTGTCTCGGATCGACACCGATCTACATAAGTCGACGCCGATCTACATTAGTCGACGCCGATTTGTTCCAGTCGACGCCGATTATACATAATCGACGCCGATCATACTGTAGACAGGTAAAAAGGACACATGTAACACAGATCTAGCTTTATTTCATAGTTTCCTATTTTCTGTTGTTTTCTGTCTGCTATTTAAATTCTGTTTTATTACTGTGATCAGAAAATCTAGTCCTTACGTACATCTTTTATCATGTATGCCTCTCTGCTTAATTGAAAACGTGGAATGACATCCACTGAGGGAGCTTATCACTTCTCGGACCCGCTTCTCGGGTAGTCCACCTAAATCCCTTTTAACGTGGTATTTTTCTGTCAAGCATCGGTGTCTCACAGGTTACTTGGATCTACTGTGCGGAATTACTCATGTGTGCCCGTTTCATCTACATTGGCTTCCTTATCTGTCTGCATCTTCGGATCTTGTCCATCAGGTATCAATTTCATTTGATTTTTTCAAGGTTTTTGTGTTTAGTTTGGTACATTAACTTGGATAGGTAACAAGCGCGAAATTCTTGATCTACATTCTGGCAAGCCCGGTGGGACCGAACCAAAGTCCCTTATTGGTAAGTTCATCTCTTTTTAGTTTTGAGCTTTGTTCTTTTTCTTCACTGATTTTTATCAGTTCTGTTTGAGAATTTCCTTTCATCATTTCAATCTTGTTCTTTAGGCGAAATCATTATCTTGAAATTTTTCTAGTTCCTTAAAATAGAAATTTTTCATTTTTTCACCATTATTTGGATATATCTTTCTGGATCTTGTTTGGTGTTTGCTTAACCTTTTCTTGCGGAGCACTTTGCTTGTTCATGGGATTGTTCGAGGGGAAGAGCTCAACAACACGCTTTTTGAAGTCCACACACCTTGGAGAGCTAAATCTACAGGTATTTCTCTTTTACGGTGTTTTCTCTTTTTTAGGAACTAAAATAAGATAAAAAAAATTTGTTTGTTTTCTATCACATCCAAACATTTCAATTTTTGGTGCTTAAAAGGAATTTAATCGCATTTGGGAAAGAATCTGTTTGACTTGTCTTCATCGAAATCAAACACTTTGTTTTTAAGTGCTTAAAAAGAACTCTTTTTTTTGTCATTGCTGTTGTATGTTTTTCATCTAGTTTTAATTAGGCTGGAAAATTGATCAAAATCGGTAGTGACACTATTTGATTTTTATTTTTCACCCTTGCACACAAAGCCAAAATCACTAGGTATAAAGCATTTAAACAAAAATTCCTTCCCTGGCCTCACCTACTTGGAAGTGACATCCAAGAGGAAGAGCCTACGCGGGTACTCGGGGCGCGTGCTATAAATTCACGGAAGTTCTGGTATATATTGGCAAAGCATCCGACTCCCTTATCGCAGCGGTGTGTGAAGTGCGGGGGTAGGCCCCTATATCAAGCCACATACCGGTATTTTACTGAAGTGCCTTTGGGACTCCTCACCAAACATTCCCCAAACCATCCTTATTTTGGATATCTGAGTAGTTCCTGTTCTAAAAAGCCTTCCCTAATATTTTCTTTCTTAAAAGCATCAAAATTTAAAGGAGATAATCACCTGCGCTGCTTGAATTGTCTGTGCATTAGTTAGGTCAATCTTATTTTCTGTGTGTTTATGATGGTCATCACTTGGTTACAATATAGAAGAATGGCTCAATTGGCCCCTACTTCTTCCAAGATTACCACTAGTGTGGATGTTTCGGCACCCCCCAAATCTTCCTCGGGACCGCTGTTAGTTGGCTCCCCATCCTGGTCATATAATCCTTTCTATGAAGCCAAAGCAACCCCATCACGTCCAGCTTCCCCTAGTCCTTCAGAAATATCATCTGCTTCTGACTTAGAGTATGTTCCTCATGGGGATCCTGAATTTCAGGCACTCCTTGATCGTAATCCGGTAGCCCTCATGGACTACCTAGTACACAAATCTATTCAAATATCTGATCAAGGATCCACCAACGCTATCGTATTAAAAACATCACGAGCCGATAATACTTCTAATCAAACACCATGGAGAGACTCCTCATCTTCTCGAAAAGGGTCCTCGTCATCTCGATCTTTCACTACCGTTGGGAGAATCATATGCTTCTATCCTAATGAAAATGTTGGAAGTCCACATGATTCTGAACTTCCTCCCATTCAGGCTATATTGACGAAAGCCAATATTGAACGTCCATTCATGGTATAGGGAAAATGATTTTTGGGTCATTATCATAGAACCAAAGGTCATGACATTGAACGATGTCAGACCTTCAAAAATCTTGTCCAGAAATTCATTGATAACAGGTGAGCTCATTCTGGATAACCCAAATGCTCCCCCAAATCAAGCGCTGGATGTTCCCCACCATTTAAACAACCTTTTCCTAATCATTCCCTGAACCATCAACAAGCTTCGGAGTCTCAAAAACCAAACACTCATACTATCAACTTCATCTCTACTGAAGAATCTTCTTCTCAAACTAATACACATCCTTGCAAACACATCAACCGAATCAGAACCTCCTTCCGCTTCGTTAATCGCTGGGATTCCACAATCTTCAGATAGCTCCCCCGTCTTCAAATATTCCAACATTGCTTCCTAGATATGGATTCACTGTCCCTCTCCGCTTCTTTGTCTGATCTTCAAGAAGATCCATACCCGAGACAGTGTCATCCTCATCTGTCTCATCGTCAGACATTCTTTCAGTGCTCGAGGCCTTATTACATCTTCTTCGAGTTTCCACTAGTCGGATACATCTACAGCATTTGTTTCTCCCATTTTGCCTGCTAACTATGCCATTGGTCAAACTTACCTATAGTTGTCCTGACTTCTCTGGAAGCGTCTTCGATTTTGACTCTTCCTGTTTCCTTTCCTACAGTAGTTTCACCCAATAATTACTGTACACAGAAGAAGTTCCCTCGCAAGGAACTTCTTCTTCATCACTCACTTCTTCCATCACAAATGCTGACTTTGCCTTGTTAAAGGAGAAATCTAAAGAAGTAGCACCAACACCTATACGCTCGGTGCCCGAACTTAGACTCGAGACAACCAAAATCTAATGTTGCGTCATCAGTATTTCCTCCACTTTGCTTCCCCTTTCATAGATTACAATCACCTTATGCGATTGAAACTTGTCACCATCCCATGAAAAGGGAAAGCCTATAACTTCACTCTAAGTCAAACCAGATCTTGGTGCTTTCCCGCAAAAATCTCTCTCTCCACCTCATAAAAGATTGGATTTATCCACTACAAAGGCGTCTTCTATCTACAAACTTATCACGAAGCATCATCTTCTTCTACAACACATTCTTCACTCAACCACCTCAAAAAGTGGACTTACCTATCTAAAGAGATTTCACCTCCTTTCATCAGAATCATCATCTTCATTACCAAAAACCAGGGCACCCTGATTGTTCCTCCAATTAGGACATACTTTGGAAGCTTAGAAAGTCCTTCATCTAAATCGACATTGATCTAAATCTGTCATTAGTTTCGACCAAACAGCCTCCCTTACCTCTGAAGACCACAACACCTGTCACATCTCCATCATCTTCAAAATCTATTTTAGGGGCTCCTCCTCCGATAACCCAAATGCTCCCCCAAATCATGTCTCACTTGCTTCCATCTCAAGTGCCCAAGGGCCATACTCCTCCAGAATGTCCAAAAAAATAAGATGATCCCTAAAAAGGACTGTCAAACCTAACATGCAGAATCCTTTTACCTCGGCAGTCTGTTAAAGTCGACCGAATCAGAGACCTCCTTCATCATCGCTGTCCACATCTTTGTCTAACAGGATTCTATACTGAAATCCTTCGCCAAGTTATTCAATCTTCATCCATATCTCTTCCTCCGATTAAACCCTATAACCCTAAAGGAGTTAAACCAGTGCCTGGTTTAACTCTGATTTGATTTGCACTGCGGATACCACCGTACCTGGGTCATGATACTGAGACTATGATGTAAAGCGTACTTCAATATGTTGTCAACAACCTTTTGGAAGAAAGTGATCTTTTGTTGGAGGAGGAGAAACAAGCACCTCCTGTCATCTTAGCTCCATCTGAACCCCAACGATCTACTCAGGACCTCTACTTCTAGTGACTCCACTCCAAACCAATCTTCCACCTTCTCAAATCGACACAATATCATATCGCCACGAGACACCCAACAGTATGAACTTAGATCCATCCTCATCTACATTGCATCTCGACCACAGGTTGTCATTTCTGCAGCCCCCGAAGGACATTCCTCCTTCCTCATTTGTCCCCATGACCTGAAAAGGGAAAGTCTCTATTCACGTGCTGCACCTCGGGCTCAAAAAATCCCGTATCAGTTGAGGAGAGTGTTATGAAACAACTGACCCAGGCTTCTCCTCAAAATGTATCTTTTTGACCTCATTCAATCCTCTCCGCAACATCACCAGGCTCTGATTGATAATCTGCGTCGCATCGCAGTGAATTCAGATGAGCCCCAGCCTTTCGAGATGGTTGTTGGATTGAATAGACCATCAACCACCATTTCTTTTGAAGATTCAGAAATTCCTTCCCTTTCTTCTGAGGATTTGGAGGCTCCCCTCTTTATCACAGTCCAAATCAACAACACTACATTAAAACACATTATGATCGACAGTGGTGTTGCACTTAACGTCATCTCCTCACACACATTCGAACAACTTAAGTTACCAAAGAACGTAGTGTCACCCCCACCTTTTTCTCTTTGATCATTTAATGATCAGCTAGCAGTTACTTTAGGAACTGTGGTCCTACCCATTCGAGTAGGTAAGAAGCTGCTTCACGAACTATTTTACATTGTTGAAGGGCAATTCCATTATAATATGATCCTTGGACGCTCCTGGATTCGTGCAATGCATTGTGTCCCATCCACCCTCCATCAATGCTTAGAATATCAATATGAGGGCAAAATATATACTCATCCAGGAGATCCTTTGCCTTCCGCGTAATGCGACATGACCACAGGGTCTGCCCCTCTAAAAGAAAATGCCTGTTCTCCTGACGGGGCCTCATCTTCTTCCATACCTGCAACCAAACTACTGGATGTATAAAATTTAGAAGAAACATTGCAGTGTTTCTCACTAGGAGAGCTTCCTCTCCTTTCTTTTAACACCCATTTCAAACCTAGTGAGTATGGTAGACCAGACAAACAACCTGAATATCAGCTAGGTCTCGGTTGCATCGTCACCATTGGTTTGCCCATTCAACAGACTAATTTCATCTACGGTGGTCTTGATATGCCTCACTATCACCCAGATTCTCCTCCTAGGGCCAAACCTTATTTAAAAGGGTTCGATTGTCTACAGAATCCCACGTTTGCAAAAACTTATTTATATCGATGTGTGTGGAAGGGCTTTGGCTTAGGTAAATATGAACAAGGTGTGCATGATCTCGCATCCATTCCAACTCTCAAGCCACATCAAAAATTTGATTTAGGATTTAAACCTCTTTCAAAAGCCACTGTCACTATTCTAGATGAGCCTCTTCCTATTGAGGAACCATCTTCTCCCAATAAGGTCAGAAGCATCACTCGATGTGGACGACGCCATTTCCATCCCGTCTAACTTTTTTTTTTAGTCAATACCATTTCCTTAGGGCCACTAGCCTATAAGACTAATGACAGGTCCACTTCCATACCGTTAATTTTCCCTGGAATAGTTGGAGACGACTCTTCTACTATCAACACTATCCACTGTGTGGATGATGATTCTATCCTCACCTATCTGGGGGCAGAGGATTCTTATCTTCCCAAAACTATTCCTTCCGACACGTCTACGCTTCTCAATGAAGCCACTGTCGACCTTAATATAGGGACTTCTAAAGACCCTCACATCATTAAGGTCGGCCAATCCCTTAATCCACAGGAGTTAGGAGATTTTACCACTTTTCTTTCCAACCATCGTCAAGCCTTTTTCTTGGGCATATGAGGATATGCCCAGACTCGATCCCGATATCGTGGTTCACAATATCGTTACTCTTCCCGACATCAAACCAGTTAAACAAAAATTACGTAAAATGCACCCTATAGTAGCCCTACTTGTTAAAGAAGAGTTACAGCGCTTGCTCTCGGCTAATTTCATCCAACCCATCGATTATCCAAAATGGGTTTAAAATGTAGTACCAATAACTAAAGCCACTGGGAAAATTTGAATTTGTACCGACTTCTGGGATCTCAATCTTGCTTGTCCAAAAGATGATTTTCCTCTACCTAATATTGACCAACTCATGGATTTAACTGCAGGTCATGAGATGCTTTCGCTTATGGATGGTTTCTCTGGATATAATCAAATTCTCATCGCACCAGAAGACCAACATAAGACTTCTTTCATAACTCCTTGGGGGACCTTCTGTTATCGGTGTCATGCCTTTCGGTCTTAAGAATGCTGGAGCAACCTATCAGCGAGAAATGACCTACATCTTCCATGATCTCTTACAAAAAACTATGGAAGATTATGTCGACGATCTCCTCGGTAAATCAAAACGTTGTCAGGATCATCTTTTCATTCTTGCACCTCTTTTTGAGAGGCTTACTCGCTATCGTCTTCGCCTAAATCCATCTAAGTGCGTGGTTGGCGTTCTCACTGGTAAACTTTTAGGCTTTATCATTTCCATTAGGCGTATTGAAGTGGACCCCGCAAAAATAAAAGCTATCATTGAGATGCCTCCCCCTTCTAACTTAAAGCAACTCCGCAGTCTCCAAGGACGTCTTCAATCAGTGCGTCATTTTATTTCAAAATTGTCAGACCGTTGTCAACCTTTTCATCATCTCCTTCGTAAGAATGTTCATTTTGAATGGGATGAGCATTGCTAAAAGGCCTTTGATGATCTCAAATCTTATCTTCTTTCTCCACCTATGCTTACACCTCCACGCGAGGGGGAGCCTTTCTATCTTTATATCTCTGTGACTGACCATGCTCTGGGAGCCATGATCTCGCATTGGGACACTTGCGGTAGAGAACAAGCTATTTATTACATTAGTCGCACCCTCCATGAGTATGAAACATGTTATTCCGAAGTTGAAAAGCTGTGTTGTGCTCTCTTCTTCGCAACTTATAAACTTCGTCATTACCTTCTTAATCACAAAACTTACATTGTCACAAGTGTCGATCCACTCAAGACAATTCATGTGAAGCCTTATCACAATGATCGTATCACTCGTTGGCTCATGCTTATGATAGAATTTGATCTTGAGCTTATCCCGCAAAAGTCTATCAAGGGTCAGGTCATTGTAGATCAATTAGCTGATGCTCCTCTTCCGGACACTCAAGACCCCCTTGCTCAATTCCCCGATGAATATATCCAACAAATTGATTTAGGTCTGTCTCCATTTAAAGTAAAGATCTTCTTTGATGGATCCAAATGCCAGCAGGGGGGAGGTGCAGGTTTTGTGATGATTCCTCCTTGGGGTACGCCTATCCCAGTCGCACACAAATTGAACTTTGAGTGCACCAATAATATGGCTGAGTATGAAGCTCCTGTCTTGGGTCTCCAAAATGCCATTAATCTTGGTGCTTGTCATATTGACATCTTTGGTGATTCTGAACTCATCGTTAATCAAGTCACAGGCATCTATCAATGAAAGAATGATATCCTTCAAAAATATCGTGATATCATTCTTGTTCAACTCCAATCTTTCGATAAATTCACTATCCAATCTATTCCTCGCACTGTGAATCGATTCGCAGATACAATGGCTTCGTTAGCCTCGCTTATCCCGCCTTTTACCAAGGACTCATGACTTTATGTGGCTATGCAATGATTAGATCAACCATCTCATCTTAGACAACTAACTTCAATCCATGCTATCACAACCCATACTCAGGATGAGTGGTATCAGTAGATCGTTGATTATCTATCTCATTCAGTGCTTCCTCCAGATCTAACTTCCAATGATAGAAGATCTTTTATCCTACGTGCTAATCGCTATACTATTCTAGGAGGGATCCTCTACAAACGCGGCTTTGATGGCGTTTTGCTTTGGTGCCTCAAATCCCTTGAATCATCTAAAGCTATCCAGGAGGTTCATGATGGTATATGTGGTGGACATTTTAGTGGCTTGGCCGTAGCTAAACGCATCTTACGATTAGGATATTATTGGCCTTCTCTTAATCGAGATTGTTGTGAATACACTAAGAAATGTGTCAAGTGTCAACAACATTCCAATCTCATGCACATATCCCTAGTCAAGCTTTACAACCTACAGCGGATTTGTGGCCTTTTTCGCAATGGGGTCTTGATCTTATTGGTCTCATCAATCTCCATTCTTCACAGCGTCATCATTCTATCATTACTGTCACGGAGTACTTTACTAAGTGGGTGGAAGCTATCCCTCTTTCTTCAACAAAAGCTAAACCCATAGTTGATTTTGTCTATCAGCACATCATTTGTCGCTTTGGTGTCCCACACAAACTCATCACAGATAACGGTAAGTCTTTCAAGAACGTTGATTTTTAGAACCTCTACGATGCTTTCAATATCAAACTCAACTTTTCTTCTCCATACTATCCTCAAGCTAATGGCCAGGCCGAAGCTTCCAATAAAACTTTGCGTAATATTCTCGCAAAGGTAACTAGTCGAGCTGGTAGGGATTGGCATTTACATATCCCTTTTTGCTCTCTGGGCTTATCAGACTAGCATCCGTACTCCTACTGGTGCTACTCCCTTCTCTCTCATCTATGGGTCTAAGGCTGTTCTTCCTTTGGAAGTCCAAATCCCATCTCTCTGTGTTTCTCTCAGAGAATTCGTCTCTGATGAGAACTATCGTCAAAATCGTCTAGCACAACTTGAATTATTAGATGAGCGGCATCTCAACGCTCTTGAACATCATCAAGTTTATCTTGAATGTGTCAAACGTGCTTATAACAAGCACTTGCAGTATCGTGACTTCAAAATTGGTGATCTTGTTCTTAATGAAAACCAAAATGTCACTACACTCGAAAGGAGGTCAACATGGTAAGTTTTCTCCCAACTGGATGGGTCCGTACGTTATCACCCATAAATATGGATCTAGGGATTATTGTTTATCTTCCATGGATGGTATACCCGAAGTGGAACCTCTTAATGCTTTGCATCTACGGCCCTTCTACTGTTAAAATCTATCTTACACAAATATAGTCGCAAGACAAATATTTCATCCGTCTAACAACCAGTCATATACTTTCACGGTGATTCGAAATTATGTGGTTCTCCACCTATTGTCTTTTTTTACCTTAAATATGAGTATCGCGGCTCTACTCATAGCATTTTTCTTATGGATATGTTCCTCCTCATGGTAGGAACACCTTAATCACCGTTTCATTTGTCCCAAGTGCTTATCTTAATCGGATCTACTCGGGGCATGAGTGCATGCTCTTTATACGTTTTCTTCCCCTCTATCTGATCTATCTAGGTCTAAACTCAGCTTCTTCCAAAAAGCTTCTCAAAAAAAAAAAAAAAAAGAAGATGGTATCCAAAAAAAAGATAGACTGATCCCTTGAAGGACAGCTATCCATACATTATCAAATGAATCAAAAACAAATATAGACCATACCCTCGAAGGATGGCTATCATTACAATTCAAAATACGGACCACTCCCTTGAAGGATGACTATTTCTCAAAGCACTACTCAAGGCTTCTTACATTGATGAACCTTTCAGTCAGTTTATACACTTTTTAGCATCACTGAAAGACTTCCCGTATTGATAAGTATTTCCATATCTAGCAAACTTCCTGCATTGATCAGTTTGCTTTTCTACCAGAAATCATGAAGCTGAGATATAAGACCTTTTTGTCGATCATATGGAGAATCCTATTTTCCCAGTATAAACATGTATTCTGTCCCTTGTACATTTCGATGAGATACTTACTTACTGCTCTTTCCGTTTCCATCCTAAATCTGGTTTGCGACTAGTTGGTGTCAGGTATATTTTAACCTCATATAGGGCCTTGTATGCATGGTCTTTTGGCTTCCTATCCAGATTCTATTTATGGTCGGTTGGGAGTCTGATCTTATCATTTTTCTTCATACTTGGGTATATTCCCTTTATTTCTAATCAAGGTCGTACTAACTACGTCCTTGACTCTCACCAAGGGTCTTTCCAATTATTTCATCCAGTTAACTTAACATTTAACATGTTAATCAAACTCTATCATTTATCTAAAATTTATCTGATCTACTTTGTCCAAAACACATCTCATCGCCTCTATTATAAAGACATGTAAATCTATCTATTTTCATTAAAATTTAATTAACATCTCAAAAATATCAAATCCATTCCAGCTATTAACTCCTACCTATCTATCACATCATCGAATCACTGGTCTATCCATGTCACATTACATCTATCTATATCTATTTTCTCATCCAAATTAAATCCACATATCAATCACATCAAATCACATCTATTTATATCCTCTATCAGTCTATATCTATCCAATCAGGTCTGTCTCATCATCTATCAGGTCACCGCCTATCGAGCTAGATGCACCTGCTACTGGAGGTCTCTGCATACATGTGTGTCTGTACAACAAAAAAATGGGTGGCTCTCAAGCAAGCCATCTATACAATGCCTTCCAATCGAGGCTACATCACTACACTGATAAAAAAATATATCAATCCCTATATAGTAAAATCTGATGCATGGAGGACACTATCTCCCCCACCCTCCTCTGGACCAGGCTGTCTCTCCTGGCTGCCGCCTATCGAGCTAGACGCACCTACTACTGGCGGTCTCTGCCCACCTTGGTCTCTCCCGGTGCTCCCTCCACCTGAGGCCCCGCTCGCTGTGGCCGTCATTGATCTCCTCCTCGCCCCATACCGAGGCACATGTGGGGCATGCTGCGCTAAGGCATCCTCATAGTATCTCACCTCAGCGAGGAGAGACTGATATGTGCTCAAGCTCACGGTACCCGGTGCTTGTAATGGTGCTGCTGGTGCTGCTGGTGGTGCTCCTAGGGTCGTACCCTGTGTACCAGACTCCGACATGGTACCTGTCTCCCCATATTTGGCCCTGAGGGCCTCCCTATGTCGAAGGTAGCGATCCCTCTGCTGGATCGCTGTATCTCGCTCCTGGCGAGCGGTGTCTCTCTCCAAAATCAGGGCATCCCTCTCCTCTGTCAGAGCTCGAATCTCCTCGAGAGCCACCTGGTGTGTCTGCGTCAGGGTGGCGTGCTCTCCCTCCAGTCTCTCTAGCACTGTAGCCATATCCTCTTCGTCGGCATCTATAGATGCCGGAAGATGTCATGGTAGCTCTGACGCATACCATGCTGCATAACCATCATCCACTCCCGTGTCATCATCACTATCTGTGGAGGGTGGGGCCTCTCTCAATGGATCTGCCGGGATCAAAATCGGCAGATCAGTCTCCCTGTTATCTCGCCTATAAGGCCTGTAAGTAGTAGGCACTGTCTGCACTAGGCCGAACTGTCTCAGTACTCGCACAAACGGGACTCACTCCCACATATCAGGCCTACGGCCCCTAACCACCCTGCTCCATCTCAATGCCACCAAGTGAGCATCCTGACCAGCCCATGTTGGAAATACCCGATATGGTCTCCAGATAACCTGATCCGGTGTCAGCGTCCTGAAACGCTCAGTATACCAATCCGCCGATCTCCCTGTATCCCCAACAGCCATATCAGCCCGCCATCGCTGGAATCCATAATCAATAGCTCCCACTACTCCTGGCATCCAAGGAAGCCCGGATGGCCTGATCACTGCTATATGCTCATATGCCCAGCAGTGGAGCACAAAACTAACATCAATACCTGTCCTCCGGCCAGTGGTATACATCCATAGCTCGTGATATATCTGAGCTATCAAAGCATCAGCAAAAGAAAACACCTGTCTGAACTGCAGAATGTCGCAAACGCAATCTAATAATAATAGTGGGAATCTCCCACCTCCTGAATCTGGCAGAGCGAAATAGGATATCGCCATCTGAATCAAAACTGTCCGTCTGCTCCGGAGGCTATCCTGTCTATACTGTGAGGCTATCCTCACCCCGCCGGACGCTATCTCTGAATCATCTGCCCTGTCTCCATACAATCGGACTAGGGCCCTCTGCTGCTGCTCTCGTGGCGTGATCTCTATCAGATCCCCAGTGATCGGCAGTCTCAAAATCATATATATATCCTCATGGGTGATGGTCATCTCACCCGTCCTCAACCAAAAAATACATGTCTGCCTATCCCACCACCGCACTAGTGCTTGCATCAACTCTACATCTCGCGGCACTCGTCTGTAATACCAGAAGCCCCCGAGCCCGGCTAACTCTAAATGCCGCCAATCTGCATCAGTCACATCAGGGAGAATGGTCTCTAGTAACTCGGGAATAGCATCCCTCATGTGTAGAACCTCTTGTGCCTGCATCCACGACATCAAGAGAAATATTAGTCTCATATTTACCCAAATCAGAACATCCAAAATGAAATTCTATCATCATCATTTAAAATTCAGTTCAATCGGCGTCGATTATACACAATCGACGTTGATCTAAACAAGTCGACGCTGATTTCATTCAATCGGCGCCGCTCTAACCACAATCGACGCCGATAGCCTGGCCGGACTTGAATCAGAACCCGGCCTTCCAAAAAAAAAAAAAAATCAAACAAAAATAATAATAATAATAATACTAATCATGCAATAGGAGAAGCCACTTACCCCAGGTCGTGTCCTCCTCCGCTTCTGACAGCTTCCAGAGGCTTCCATGATGCTCAAATCCAATTTTTGACTCTCTCTGAATCAATCGTCATGGTGTAAATAAATCATTTACGTTTTCCGTTCGCATATTTATATGTGCTATAAACGGTCGGCACCGATTTTTCGGGTCGGCGCCGTTTACTTGGGTCGGCGCCGATTATTGTGATCGCCGCCGATTTTCCATATCTGCTTGCCGTAGTGTTGATGCTTGGCCTTATTTATCTGATCGTTATTGTGTGCTGAATGTTGCCTTTTGGCACATATTTTCGATATTACCGTCCATTTCGAGTTTGTTCCCTTTGCGTGGAACACTCACTTTTTTTGGCCTCTTAGGGTTCACGGGTCTGTAGGCACTAACGTCGTCTCATGAGGAGACCGTCTAGATTTCCCTACCAATGTGAGTTCTTTAGGTTGCTGTCTCTTTATTTATTTTTGTGCATCATTAATGATCAGATCTACTCCAGACATCCAGCTGGGGCATCCCGCGTTTTCATCTACCTTTTTCAAACTTGGGATCGTTTGCTCTATCACCCATCCCATCCCTAGTTTGAGGGGGATCACATCATCACTTTTTATTCCTTTCTTCCACCTCCTTGTTTTTGTCTCACAACCTTGCTTATCGCAAGTTACTCGACAAAAAGGGGCAAAATGTAGACACTTAAAATTGGTTACTCAATTTAGTGTCTCTTACATTCGGTTACCTGCTCAGGTAACCTGGGGCACGTTTATATCACCACTACCCCCTCGGAGTATTAATCAATTTATGTTTTAAACACCTATCCTAAGTTTAATTCAGCCCATTTTATTTTACCCATGAGTAATTAAATATTAACTATTTAATTACACCTTTTTACATATATCCTAACCACTTATCTACCCCATATCTATTTTATCCATATATCCCCCCTATTTCTCCTCCTCCTAAACCGAGTCGCGGGATATCTCCCGTACTTGGGATGATAAGATCATTCTCATATTCCCAGAAATCGCTCTGTTTGGCCATTTCGGAAGTCTGTTCCCCGATCGGCGCCGACCGGTACTCGGTCGACGCCGATTTTTCGGAACGGCGCCGATTTAATCTCGGTCGGCGCCGATTATAAATAGAAGCCCAGAACTCAGTTCTGGTTAGACACAGATTGTAAGAGAGAGAACAGGAGAGTTCCGAACATCAAAATTGAATGTTATCTATCGAGTGAAAGTGAATTTTGTCCAAATAAATCCCTGAGAGGAGCACCGTTACTCTGCTCTTATCACATCAACATTGCACGTCTCCATTGATTCTCTGGTGACTGTGTTCCTGTATCCAGCACAGGTGGACCCTGGCCAGTGTCTCTCTGACTTCTGCAGATCCAGCAGACGTTGACGATCTTGCCTCTGTTTTTCGAGTCTCGCACTCTGTCTCGGATCGACGCCGATCTACATAAGTTGACGCCGATCTACATCAGTCGACGCTGATTTGTTCCAGTCGACGCCGATTATACATAATCGACGCCGATCATACTGTAGACAGGTAAAAAGGACACAGGTAACATAGATTCAGCTTTATTTCATAGTTTCCTGTTTTCTGTTGTTTTCTGTTTGCTATTTAAATTCTATTTTATTACTGTGATCAGAAAATCTAGTCCTTACGTACATCTTTTATCATGTATGCCTCTCTGCTTAATTGAAAACGTGGACTGACATCCGCCGAGGAAGCTTATCACTTCCCGGACCCGCTTCTCGGGCAGTCCACCTAAATACCTTTTAACGTGGTCTTTTTCTGTCAAGCATCGGTGTCTTGCAGGTTACTCAGATCTACTGTGCGAATTGCTTGTGTGCGCCCGTCTCATCTATATTGGCTTCCTTATCCGTCTGCATCTTCAGATCTTGTCCATCAGGTATCAATTTCATTTTGAGTTTTTCAAGGTTTTTGTGTTTAGTTTGGTGCATTAACTTGGACAGGTAACAAGCACGAAATTCTTGATCTACACCTAGAGCCCTCAATAAAATCCTTTCCACTTTGGATTATCAGGTGGATCAGCTAGAGTTCGTCCTGGAGAAGATCGACAAGGTAAAGGAGGTAGCCCTGGATGTAATGCACCAAATGGAATAGATTGTTCTCAGAATGTATCCAGGGTTTCTCACTCCTTCTTTCGCCTTAAGGAAGGTGGAGGAAACTATTCAGATCTTCAAGGATATCGTTTCATAGGGACTGGGGCCAGAGGTCACGTTCGACGCCGAATCCATCAATAACCTGTTGGCGTGTCGTGACTTCATCGGGTACCTGATAGAGGCAGAGAATGATTATTCCAAACTCCCGAAAAAGCTCATAGATGAGCGGGAGACCTGTGAAGCTATCAGCGATAGACACAAGGATCCTTCCGAGGTTCAACTTCAACCCATGATCAGCAAGTTCATGGAGTACCGTGCCCAGTTTCACATCTCGTAGCCCGAGCAGCAAAAGCAGGATACCCCCTTCTAGCCACGGGACGACGACGAATAGTTTCTTTCTTCCCAACTTTCTCTTTGTAAAATATCTAAGTCATGTTGACACAAATGATGACATCATCCATGTTACACCATGGGATGATGTTATCCATTAAAGTTGTCAAAAGGTCAACAAATGACTTTGTAATCTATTGTAAGATATTTTTTTAATTAAGTGGTTTGTTTGCTTTTGTCTTCTTTTCTTCTCTCCTTCTATATATACTTGAATACTTGTTGTATTGAAGTAGTGGATATCTTTTAGATGAAAAATAGAAGTAGGGAGAAAAGGCTTTGTACTTTTTGCAAAAAAAGAAAATATTAATACAAATATCAAGACTTTGTGCTGAATATGTGTGTTATGGGCATCTGATCTTTCTTATGTCAGATCTATGCATTTATTCTGTTGGAGCTATCTCTACCTTTTTGTCATTTATTCATCAGTATTGCTTTACTCGTTTATGCAAGTAGGTTTGGCTCTATTTACTACCAATTCCAAAACATAAACCCTCTGACATTTCTGCTTTGGAATTCATTTCTTTTCTCCCTTCGGACCTGATCTTTCTTCATCATCTCTTTCATTCCTTTCTTTTCGCAGTTGGAAACACCCCTACTGGGATGAGATCCTAAACCCTCGAAGGTAGAATATTGTGAGACTTGCACAGATTCCTGCTGGTGGAATAGTAATAAACCAGTTTCACTTTCCTGACTCAAAGAGGGGCTATGCCCTGCACACTATTGGCTCGTCTATCTATAAATCTGCCCAAGCAAAATTTTTTCAAACCAACAGGCCCAGGTGAGTAGGTAGAAGTGTCCAGTCCCCCATACGTTAAGTTGGTACAAAAGTGGGGAGTACCGTAAGGGAAAACCTCACATATGTAGTGATCATAGCCGGGATGTTGGAAAAATTTACCATACTCTTGAGGAGTAAGGAGTGTGTCAATGTTGTATAGGTGGTACTCCCTCAGAGTGAGGCATTGAAAAAAACCTTCTAAGGGATCGGTAGTTGATATATGGATAGCCAGAATGGATAAATTACTAGATGTCGGGGAATAAGAAGCATTGGTTGGTTGAGAATTAGATGGGTTAGTAGATGGGTCAGATACAAAGGTTGCGACAACAGTGGGAATAGAGGAGTTAGGTGTGGAAGATGTAGCAGAAACATTGGTGGATGGGGTTGTGGGTGAAGGAGAGGTGGCAGCGGTGGTAGATGCCTTAACTGGTATAAGGACATCATTAGGTTGATACAACATGTTACAGGCTTTGAATGGTAAAGGGTCAACTAGAATGGTATAATTATGTCCTTCATGTTCAAATTTTAAACAATCACTGTCAGGTTGATAGGAACACAACCCTTTACATGGATCCAACCTCGGGAAAGCAACATATTTTACTAGATTTCACCTTCTAAAACATAGAATAATTCTAGAATGGTATACAGGGACCCACATGAATAAGGAGAATGATGGTGCCAAAGGTGGAAGTTATGGAATCATTGAATGAACGTAGCATAACTGGGTTATTATCCATGTAATTGGAAAGGATTCACATTTGGTTGTATGCATGGTAGGAGATGATGGTGATGCTAGTGCTGCACCATTGATCATAATGCGTCAGACGTATAAATTATCAATGTAGATGGAAATGAATAGGGTGGGATCATGATCATCTTATTGGAGAGGTAAAATCTCATTCGTTAAAGAAATTCAAGAGTAGCTACCTGATGAGTAGTAGCAGGTGCATATGAAGGCAGATAGAATTGGTGAGAGAGGTAACATGATGAGGAGTGATAATTGAGGCCAAAGGAGTAGGGTCATTAAGTAAAACCTCAATGGATTCTAGAACCTCCATGACGGCCTGTCGATGACACTCATAGGTTTGGACAAGGTCATACAAAGACATTTTGAGGGGAGATTAGTGCAATTATGTAATCATTATATGATAGGTAACCCCATGTCAGAAATAGGGTATGTGGGCCCATGGATGGTGAATTTTGGTACGTAGGTACAAATTCTATATTGGTCACAGGATTTGAGGATGGGTTTTTTGTTTTCTCCTTTCCTTTGCCTTTTTGGGAGTGTGAGTGGCAATTTTAACCATATTAATATGGGATAATGGAGAAACTGAGTCATGACAGGTGTAATGACTAGGATGGGAAAAAGGATGATGAGGGCATATACTGGTGTTGTGAAAAGATGGTAGCACATTAACATTTGGGTAGAGGTTTGGGTAGCTCTCATATGCAGACCATATTGATCTCGATTGTTGGAGGTGGATAAAAGGGTTGTGGAGGTAGAGATGAAGGTCATTGAATAAGGAAGGGACGATAAGGATTTCTACTGATAGGTGAAGGTGGAACAGAGGGTCCTTGTATAAAATATCATCTGTCATCAAATTTTTATTCAGGAGGACACAGTTGGAGAATAATGGTAATAAGAGCCTTACACATTTTCCACATCACATCTGTGACACTTGATGGTAAGCACAAATGTTTAGTCATTTTAAAACCTTATTGGATTAGGTTTGAGTGGGTCTGTAAGGTCTAAGTGGTGGTAATGTGATGACAAAGGTCTCCGAAAGGTTAGCTAAAATGTTGGCATAAGACCCTGCCAATGGATCACAATGTGAAGTAAGTGTGGGTCTGGATGGAAGTGTCGGTGATTTTGGTGGGAGACGAGACACATGAGGTGGAATTGGAGGTGTAATAGGTTTGACCATTACTTTGGTCTAGGTAGCATTGTTTTAGATTTGGGTTTTACCTTCTTGAGAAAATATTTAGCAGATGAACTAGCGGTTGAAGGTGTTGTAGGTTTTACTACCTCTTTGGAGGGTAGTGGGCTCTTTGATTTGGGTTACACTTTCTTGAGTAAAGGTGAAGACAAAGTGCGTGATGTAGAAGGGAAGGTAGATGGCGGAAGGGGACGGGTTAGCCAAGGTGATAATAGAGGTATGACAAAGGGTGCTTAAAGAGGAAATGTGGAAGCTATTGGTTGAAGAGAAGGAAATATCATAGGTAGTGATGAGGCTACTAGAAGTAGTGTGGGTATAGGTGGTAAAAAGGATGCTAGGTGGAGGATGAAGGTGTACGCTGTGTAGGTAAGCTTGGGTGAAATAGATAGATTGTGATGAGGAGGTTGTCTGTTGTGTTTTTGGTTTACCTTGGGTTAGGAGATTACTTGGCCAAGGTTAATGGGTGAGGTCTTAAGATAGATTGAAATGGTTGAAGGTGAAAGAGGGGGTAGTAAGCAAAACTGGTGTATGCAGGTTAGAGAGGTCAGTTCTTCCTCCTGGGTTAGGTGAACAGTTTGTGCATGGGCTTATGAGGACGTGGCTAAATCCATTTTTTGACAGGGAGGATGGACTAAGCTTGATGTCAGTATGAATCCCAGTATGGTAATGGGTTTGGACGTGGAGGATGCTATAGGTGTAGGTAAGGCTTTAGGAATAGGAAAAATTTTGGTTGTTAGTAAAGGTTTAGGTGTGGGCTAGGGTGATGAAGAAGAGGTTGCTCTAACTAGTTTGGACATGGTTGGTTTGGTTTTCTGAAACCCCTTTGGATAGATCATGGAAGTATCAATAGACAAAATTTGCATATGAGTTGAAAAAGGTAGCCGAAGGCATCTCCAAAGCATGGAATTGTCAACATAATCCAAGTGATCAACAAGGCATGATAATGACATCGTTATAGGAGGAGATGATGTTGATTTGGTAGTGATCCCTGTACAAAATGTCTATGAGATAGGGAAATGGTTGGCTTCATACTCTGTGGGTAAAAGCGCTGAGAGAAAATAATCAGGATCCTTGAAAGCTGATGGAGAGTTGTCACCAATAGGAAGTGGTGCATCTAATGGATCTCTTATGGGTAGGGGAGATGATGAGTAGGATAAGGTAGGTTCCTCTTTTGGTGAAGAGGAAGGTGAACATGACTCTACCGTGGGTAGGAGAGTTAATACTATGGGTTGTTCATTAGATTGAGAAGTACGTGGGGAAATTACATCAATAGATATGACAACCTCCTCCGTGGGTGTAGGGGGAGATGAAGGAGACTCCTATGTGGGTAAAGGAACAGATGGAATAGGTTCCTTTATGGATGAAGGATCTCGTGCAAGAATCTCCTCGATATATGGGGTAGGAGGAAACTGAGGAAGAGTTGGTATGATGTTGAAAACAATGTGAACCTCACAGACATTATTGTCATTAGTCGAAGGTTCACCGGTTTGGTTAGATGATAGGGTGTGATTTGGGAACGGATTCCTAAAGATATGAAGGTTCTGATTAGCTGGTGCATTAGGGTTATCCAAGATGATATCTCCACTATCTAGCATTTCTTGGAGAATGTTTTTGAAAGTTATACAATTACCATTGCTATGACCTTTAACACGATGATAGTTTCGGTAATCATGTTCTTTGTACCATGTGGGCATAGGACAAGAGGGGTCATAACTAGTATGTGGTTTTACGGGTGGAAGAGTGACTGATCCGGCTTTTAGAAGTTTTTCTAAAACTGAAGAATAGGGTTCTCCTATTGGAGTGTATTTTTGTTGCTCCCACTTGAACTGAAAAGCATGAACAGAAGAAAGGTTATAAGAAGGCTTTGATTGATTAGATGGGTGAGATGGGCCAACTTTCAAAACTACCACATGGGTAGATCCTTTTTCTTTGGAATAATTGTTTTGGGGTTTGGAAGAGGAAGATGTATCATTTTATTTAAATGTAGTGTTCTTGTTACGCATCTGTATCTTCTTCTCTTCAATGGAACAAATTTCAAGTTTTTGATCCATGGTGAATGCCTCGTCAAATGTGCAGAAGGTTTGAACTTGGAGAGTTGGTGAGATGTGCCTAGAAAAAGCCCTGGTGAATAACTCTATTAGCTCAGTTTGAGGCATTTGGAACGTGAGATGGTTGACAAGGCTTCGCCAACGAGAAACAAAATATGAGATAGATTTATCTTCATATTGTTGTGTTGAATACAAGTCGGTCATGGTAACCTTCTTGATGATATTGATCGAAAAATGGTCCAGGAAGGCTTGAGCTACTTGGTTGAATGAGTAAATGGAGTGCCTAGGTAGACCACTATACCAATCCAATGCAGGTCCTATCAAGGACATTGGGAATATTCATAAGAGTAAATCATCATCATGAGCAATCAGATAACAACCATGTTTAAAATACCGCAAGTCTTATTGTGGGTCTTCTTTGCAGTTGAACCGGTTGAATTTGGGCATTTCCCAATTCGCAGGGTATGGATGAATGGGAATAAATTGATGAATGGGCTCATTACAAATTTTGTCATATGTCAAAGAGGTATGTGAGTTGGAGACTGATGCTTCCAATGTCTACATCTTGTCCATCATCATTTTAATAAGATTATTAGTAGGTTGTGATGATTGGGCACCCACTACAATATAAGGGGGTAGATGATGAATGTATGACAAGGGCATAATCCTAGTATATGGTGGTGCTGAGTAAAAGAATTGTGAGGGGGGATAGATGTAGGTGACAAGTATCCTGAATAAGTGATGGAAGAAACAAGAGGCTATTGGTGATAAGTATAGGTAGGTGGGGTGGATGTAACAACTCTCATGGAAATTGGAGGGAGAGATTGCGGGATGGAGTGGAAAATGTTTTGGAAGGGAGTATGGGCTACCAACACCATGAGTGGCTGAGATGAAATAGGTATATAGGAGGTGTTGGGTGCATATGGGCCTACACTCAAGGGGACTAACGAAGGAAGAGTTGACACCATAGGAGCAATTGACATCAAAGGTGTGATAGAGGCTGTAGGTATAGAAAATATCGATGATGCTGGGTCAAGTTGGGACACCACAGGTGGTAATGTGGAAGAGGTTAAGGCCGAGCTAGTAGTAGCCGATGCAGAAGTGGGTGCGAGGGAAGGAGGAATGGAAACATACATGCCTTATACCAGCTGCCATGATGAATCCCGAATGGATGAATGGGCTAAGTAATATTGTAATGCAACATGGTTTTGGTCAAGGAGTATTACAAACTCCTTGTCACTGGTACTGATGATGATAGGATGATTAGGATCCATAAGTGACAGGATGGAAGGTGATAATGGGCTAGGCGGGAGAGGCTGAAGGCTAGTGTGAAATAAAAGGGTGTTTGGCTTGGATACGAGTAAAAACCATGTGAGTTAGCATAGACCTAGTAATATGACTCTGTAGATGAAATGGAAGAACAAAAGGAATGTAAAAAAATATCTCTGGGAGATGAAAATTGGTGTTGTTTTAATTGAAAAATTAAAACATAGGAAACGACGATGGTTTGGTAATTGATGATGGTGATAGAGGGTAACCAATGACGGCTAGGGTGACCGATACTGGTTATTGTGGAAAATCAAAAGCTTTGAAAATGTGGCAATAACTGATGAAAATGAAGCAAATATGGATTTGACAGTGATTTCAAAGACCCAGAGGTATGGTCAAGTATCTGAGCAACCCAAGAAAAGAACATAAATGTGAGGAGTGCTACTTTGGTTAAGGTGACCAAAATAATAGGAAAATGACAACGGTTAGGTCAATCAATGACATTCAGATGAGTAAACTGAGGACCATCACTGGAACGACGCCGATCATTGTGAAATTTGAAAAGATGGAAAAAATTGGATTTAGGGACTTAGATCCAATAAAAGACCAACCCAGAAATCTGAGTATGGCAATGATGAAGCACAGCACACTTAGAAACAGTCGGAATACACCAACTATGATTGTGGAGTATGAAAGGAAGAACGAATGGAGGATAAAACCTCACACATCAAAACATAAATCAAACAAAAACTAGCAAACACGAAATCCTATGTGGTTGATTTTATGTTCCAGCTTATGCCATTTAAGACTGACTTGTGAATAAAACAATGTTTTCGGTTTGATAAAAGGTGTCCTATGAAAATCCAAGAACTAAGGATGGTTTCAGGTAAAGTTTTGGTGGGGGTGGTTCTTTCTCTAAGATAATGACTGGACATAGAAACTAGCTTGGTGCCCACTATCAATCCTCTGATCATTGACAACTTCTTCTAGGTAGGATGTTGTTTAAGAAAATGTGTAAATTGTTTAAGTGGTTTGGTATAGAGAATGTGCAAAGGAAACTACAATCAAATTAGTCAACCATAATTATGACTTCCAACATATCAGGTTATGCTCAATTTAATGTGATCTAAATGTGACATACCGAAATGAAATTCAAATGTTTTAAGCCCAAATCCATAATTAAGTTCGATGTCGCAAATAGAGAACAGGAAGAGGAATGCTCTTTCACTAAATGCAATATAGTAGAAAGGAAGATGTGTTATTTTTAGAGCACCAAAAACAAAATTTATTTAGACAATAGAAAGAAGGAGAATGTTCCAGAGAAGAAAATTTAGTGTGAATAATTTCAAATGGAAATAGACACACAAAATTTTACCTAGGAATGAACAATGCAAAAGAACCCTTGATGGGTCCCACCAGGTGTTCCAAAATGTTTCACCGGATTGTTATGTGATATGAAATAAATAAGGTAAAGGGATAAGGAGGAATACTTGTTATTACATTGGTCGAAGGTTGAGTGTGCACATTTCTGATTTCTGATCCAAGATGATTGTGTGATCTTCCTTTTGGCTAGGAGGAACTACCTATAATACAAAGCAAGACCACAAGATATAGTTAATAGCAAAAGTTAGTGGAATTCCTAGCGTGAGCTAGATCCAGGAAGTGTGATACTTCCTCAATGATTGTCAATCCACTGATATATAACTCAATATAAAATAACTGAACATGCAAATAAAAGAATCTAATGCTAGTGTTCTGATTTATATGTCTCATACTACTATCAGTGTCAATCCAATTAAATGCTTGATAACTAAAATGGTGAAGGTCTCGGGTCAGGTTGCAGGTTGGGAAGGTGGTCTGAGGGTCACAGAAAAGGTCTGGATAAGATTTGGTGAGGTTTTGGGTTGATTTTGGGTGATTAGGAAGCTTAATGGTCTAAGGCAGTTTTACCAAGCACAAAGACTGACGCTGATCAGAGTGACTGATGTTGGTATAGGTATGACCGATGATGGTTTAAGATGACTGATATCGACTACTGTGGGTAATGGTAGAATGTCAAAAATGGGTGTCCAGGCTCTTCTGCGTCTGCAAAAAGAGTTGGGAAGATCTGTTGTGAGGTTGTAGGTGGGATATCAGGTTTGGGTGAGGTTTTGTGAGGTCTTGGGGAGGTTTTGGTGAAAGTTGATAGAAGAGACAGTGACCAATGTTGGTTTGGTGACCAATGCCGGTGAAGAGGGGAAAATGAAGACGATTAAGGTGATTGGCATTAGTCGGGGTGAAATGGTGGTAATTAAATAAAAGTAGTTCTAGAGTTCTATGTGATTGCACAAATAATGAAGGGAGGATGGTTGGGTTTGTAATAATGCCAGGAAGACTCAGAAATGCATAGAGGTCAGGTACGGAAAGCCAAAAGGCTGTGGGTGGTTGGATGGGTAGATTAATAAGAAGGTGGGGATGGAGGAATGTAGGGAGGAATAAGATGTAATAACAAAAGATAATGAACCTACACTTTAAACAAGTACAAAATGATGAAAATTAAATACACTTACTTGTATTTGTAGGCCTGGTAGGTGAAGGAAGGTAGTGGTTGATCTGTGAAAGAACTTTATGGCTAGTTCCACAAAAATATGTCCCTGAGTGTTCTCGTGAATGTTATAATGCCTTGGTACGAGTATCAGGTGTTTTCTTGGGCATGTGGTTGAGTATATCCCATCATCTGGATGCTGAGAAGTCTCTAATTCGTGCTTGAATGTGAAAGAACTCTCTAAAATAAAAAATTACCAACCCTCGTAAAAGTTTACAAAACTGTAAATAAGGTAACTGATGATGGTTAGGGTGAGCGGTGTTGGTTGAGGGATAACTAACGTCGGTTAAGGCAGGAAATCCTAGGTTTTCCAAAAATAGTAAAATCTTTGTTATTTTTGGCGTGCTCTAATTATCAATCCGGGTCTCGAGTGAAGGTTAGCACTTAAATAAGCAGGAGTGTTATTGGAGAAGGAATCAAAATTTAATTTTAGGGTTTGAAAGAGTCCCAGTTGGTTAATATAAGTAGAGACTTAGTCTTAGTTAATTAATAGACTAAGAATAAGTCCATGGTGAGGTGTGTAGGTGATGTGGCTAGGTGAGGTGTAAATTAACTTAATTAAAGTAATTAAATTAATTAGTAATGTGAGGATGAACATTACTTCAATTGTAAGTAATTAAATTAATATGAATGCAGGGTAAGGGGTCATGGTTAGGTGAACACGTTACTTAATTGATTTAAGGGGACCAAGGGGAGTGTGACCCAAATTTGGTGTCTACACTCGGCGTAATCTTAGAGGTGACCTCGACTCGATCACATAGGCAAGATCAACTTGATCTTGGAGGAGAGCTCAACTTGAGTTTAGAGGAGAGCTTGGTGTGAGTTCAACATAAATTAAAGAGGAAATAATGGGAACATATCATATGCATGGGAAGTAATCCATGCAAGCTCTTAGGTGAGAGGTGAACATGATGTGAGGACGTTGGTGAGTGCACTTGAAGGTGAGATCAACGTGATATCATATGTAATGTAGGAAACAAGGTTGGTGGCAATTTGACATGAGATCTTCGTAAATCTCAACGTGAGATTAGAGGTGAGCTTGACACGAGTTTGGAGGTGATCTTGACTTGAGATCAGAGGAAATATTGAATTGATCTTGGAGGCGAGCTCAGTGCCATATCGGTGTGATATTAGAGGTGAGATCAATGTGAGTTCAACATGAGTTTTGAGGTGAGTTCTACTTGATCTCGGAGGCAAGCTCAACTCAAGCTCGGATGTACGATTAGCGCAAAATCAACACAAAATAATGTGGCAAACATGGGAAGAGATAGAAGATCTTGACACAAAGTCTTAGGTTACTACAACATGAGAATAGATTTAAGAAAGGAGAAAGCATGACACACACTTGAAGGCAAGTAATTAGCGATAGTGTAGGCAATATCAACGCGTACTCATATGTTTGCTTCATGTGAGCTTGTATGTGAGCTTAGAGATGAGATCGGTGAGAGCTTGATGATGAGATCAGATTGAGCTTGGAGATGAGCTTAGATAGAGCTCATCCACACGATCTTAGAGGTGAGCTCAGTGTGAGCACAAATTGTGTTGGGAGGCGAGCTAGAGGTAAGTTGAACACAAATTAAGGAGGTGTGCTAGAATTGAGCTAGGATGCGGGATTGTAGAGGGATCATCATAAATTTAGGAGGAAAGTATGGGAATATATTAGAGTTAAGAAAGGGAAGTGCTCCATGCATGATTATAGGAAAGAGTGGAGTGATCTCAGAGGTGAGATTGGTGTGAGTTACTGGTGAGCTTATCATGAGCTTGAAGGTGAGATTGATGTGAGATTTTAGGTGATCTTTGAGGAAATCTCAGAAGACTACTTGACATGATCTCAGAGGTGAATGTGGAATTATCTAAAAGGAGATTAAGCCACAACATCATAGGTGATCTTGGTATGAGGTTGTATGTGAGCTCGGTGTGAGCTTATAGGCGAGGTTAAATGTGATATCTATGCAAACTAAGAGGTGAGATCACTCATGTGATCTTTATGGAGGCTTGGTGCCAACTTGGTGCGAGTTAGGAGGAGATCTAGATGTGAGATCAAAGAAAAGATTATCACGATCTAGAAGGAAATATAGACACATTCTAGGAGATGAGGTCGATGTGAGCTTGGATGGAGCTTAGAGGTGAGCTTGACTTGAGCTGGGAGGAAATATTGGTGCAAGTTCACCACAAATTAAGGAGAAAAGCATGGGATGAGCGCAGAGGTGAGCATGGGAAGTACTCCATGCATAATCATAGGTGAGTTCAAGATGATGTTGATGTAAGCATGAATTAACTTCAACACGAGCTCGGAGGAAAACAATCCATGACCACATAGGCATACTCAGTGTGAGCTCGTAGATGAGATTTGCGTGATCTTGTATGTGAGCTCAATACGAGCTCATAGGCATACTTGAAGGTGATCTTGGTGTGATCTTGGAGGTGATATTAGAGCCAATTTGACAACATAATATTAGAGCTCAAATTAAGTACAATATTGAGATCACCGCAAACTTGAAGTGAAGCTCGATGTGATCCCAAAGGTGATCTCTAAGGAAAGATCGGTTCCGGCTCGTCATTAACTTAGAGGTAAGCTCAACCTGAGATACAGGGAAAGAGAAATAAGAGTTTGGAGGAGAGATTTACTCCATCTCATAGTTAAGCTCCACTCGATCTCGGTGGTGACCTCAGCGCAAGCTCAAAACAAACTAAGGAGGAATGTATAGGAAGAGATCAAAGGTGAGCATGGGAAGAGCTCGACACAAGATCTTAAGTGATTGCATGATGATATAAAATACAAGAATGAAACAAGCTCTACATGGGATTGAAGGTGAGAAATCCTTGACCATGTAGGTGAGCTCAACACAATCTTGTAGGTGAGTGTAGACACCTGAATTCAGTATCTATACCTTAATCACCCACGTGCGCATAGTTTCACCTTGGTATTTACTTATACCCCCTTAATTAAATAGACACATTTAATTCAATTAAAATGCACACTTGAATATCTATCACCTTTTAGTTCACATTAATTAATTAAGCTTCAATTAATTAATTAATTAATTAATATCTACTTTCCTTAGTGGACTTTCTACTTAGGATCCCTATGATTTTTCTAACCTATCTCTATCTCTAACTCACCCATATCTCATTCCTAAATCACCCCTTCACACCTATAAGCTTTAAAAAAACATTTCCCACTCATCAAAACACCAAATCCCAACCTAAATAAAAAAATCAGCCCTATTGGGGAAACTTTCCCTAAAATCAGTGACGGCCTAGCTTGGTCACTGTTGACCCTATAAAACTAATTTAAAACCTTCCCATAATAAATCAACAACCATAAAATGCATGTGAATTTTGGAACTTCCTTGTGAATTGCAATCTTCTATTCCTGAGCATTCCTAAAGCACTCACAAATAGTTGATATGCCTAACTCAGAAATAGAAGAAGTACAAGTGACACGAAATTTATATGATGCAATATTAATGGAAACTAGGAATAAGTTGAGAAAGATCTCTGAATCATTAGCTAAAGAGATCTGGTAAAGATTCAAAAATGATAAAATTCTTGAAGCAATGGGAGTTGTAAATCCTCAGTTCTAGAATTTGTCAGGTGACAAACCACACACATCTATCAGTCCTTTATTTCTCAAAAATATGGGTGATATAACTGATCATTTCTCTAAGACTGTAGAGATAAATGGAGTTTATGTAGAAGGTATTTTGAAAAGAAAACTACTTAGTTCATAGTCAATGGATTTTGCTAATACTATGATACAAGTTTAGCTTCTACAAAACCCACAGGATTACAGTGCCATGAAAAGGATTTGGAAGGATATTCATTCTAGTAGTATTCTAAGTGAAGATTTGAGTGAGTATATACATCTGTATGAGATTTTCCAAACAATGATTCTGTGTTCAGTGGAAGATGAGAGGGTTTTCAGTGCATTATCCTTTTTAAAGTCCAAACTTCGAAACAGATTGGATAGGAATCTAGAAAGCTGTCTCAGATTGTATGTTTCACATTACTCAGTGGAGTCTTTTCCTTATGATAGAGCATTGACATTGTGGAATTCACTTGTAGAAAGAAGAAGAGTTAGTAATATTTTCCTAACCTAGGGGATCGAGGTAAATCACCAGATCATGCTATAGTTGATTTCCAAGACACAAATGGAAGCATTGCTCCAGGACTGTTCCAATTCACCTATATTAAAACTTTTCTATTAGAACAATGTCATTATATGTTTTAATTATCCCATTTGTGTTTTATATTTATTTATCAATTTCAGAGTGAAATATTTACTCATTTTTCTCTTATATATGTTAATTGATTTAATTTACATGTGCACCATAAATATTTAAAAGAAACAAAATCAAGTAAATTTAAGAAACTTTCAATAAATTTAAATATTGATGTATTTCATACAGAGATTAAAAATATCAAAAAATGAAATATTATATTTGTCTTTATTTGATCCTTTGCCATTTGAAACGTAAATATTTTAAAGAAACAAAATCATGTAAATTTAAGCAAGATTTATGTAAACAATAAAAAAGAAACATAGTTTGTATTAACAACATAGAATAGCATTGTACAATTCTAATTTCCAAAGTTATTTTGAAATCTCTCTCATGTGGCCGCTGGAGCCTGGCGGATTACTTTATGAAGAAAAGTACAAATTCATAAAGCAATTTTGGCCAATACAATTACAAAAAAGGGGTTGTCATAACATATAGAAGATCTCAGACAAGTTTTTTCATATAAGGACACATTACGAGGTCATCCTCTTTTTTTCCTATGATCAAAATCATAGTTGTCCTTACGTTTGCCACGTGGAATAAAAAACTAAAAAGGGGTTGACAACTATCTTAAAATTCCTATGCTAGTGTCGGAATTGTGAAAACACACATATCACATGGTGAACTTTACTAACACATATTATTTTATGTTACAGGTGAGGCTTGTTATTTTTCTTACCTTAGAGGTGGAGGATTTTGCTGCATCTATGCAGAGCTATCAACTATAACTCCTGATGCTTGCAGATCTTGTGTTGCAGTATTGATATTCTCTAGAATATTCATATCCTCCATCGTTACATCTCTTGCAGACAAAAGTGTTGTTTCCGCGTCTATCTTTTCCTTAAGTAAGACCTCTGGATCCATCTTATGCTCCTTTATTATCCTTCTCAATGTATTATTTTGTTTATTTATAAAAATGAGTTTTTCCTTCAACTGTGCAAATGAATTGAGGCTTTTGTGAGCATTCTTCAAATGTGCTTCAAAAACAATTGCTTCTTTCTTTAAATTTTCATATTTTTCCTGTAAAACAATATTTTTTTAATTATTGGTGTATTAAATAAAATGAAAAAATATATTGCAGTGCATATAAGATAAGGATTTTGGCAATTTTCATATAAAACTAAAAGCCCACTCACAAAAACTTTTTCTTTTGCAGCGTTTGCTATTAAGACATTTATCTTGTCTTTAGCCCATTTATGGTAGTAATCCTATGCTTCGGCATTGAGATTCTCCAACTTGTTTAGCATTATGTCGATAATTTCATCATTGTAGTCATTACTATATGAAATAGTCCCTGACTGAGCTTTGTTTGGAAAAACATCCTACCATGCTAGTTGGCTCTCTATGGCAGTGAACAATGAATGCCTTTGAGCATGATTATAGTATCGTGTATTTATTTATTTTATCAAATTTTTTCTCTCTTCTCCCAAGACCGCACCAAATCCACATCAGACATTACAACCTCTTGAATTGTTGCCCCCATAATATCTGATCTCAAATTTTCCAAAATAAAATGTGTATTTTCATCATCAGTTTGTGGAGCATTTCTTGGAGGAGGAGGAGAGTCACTTCCCTGTATTATATGCACATTTTGTTGTGGTTGAGGTGGAGTAGATTGAATCATATCTTGCGTGTCAAAATAGTTACCCTTGTCTGCATCGCCACTATCAAAGCCCAAATACTCCTCATTAAGGGTGATGTTGTTGAAAAGCGGTGTGGCTGTTACACTTAAAATACCTCCTAGTGATGGTCCAGGAAATTTTGTGGCAGCAGGATGAACTGTTCCTGCTGACTCTGCAGGAAACCTTATATTCTTTCTTGCAATTCTTATTTTTATTTGGAATGGCCGTGTTGGAGGTATTTGTGGCCTCCTTGCAAGTGGAATGTGTCCAGACACCACATTATCTGCATAAAGAAAACAAAAAGTTGTCAGAATATTACGATTGTACTTTGTAAATGCTAAAAAATTGTAAGGAAACAAAACATGCTATATATTATACATTACAATATACCTTGCATAGATGGAGACACAATCGTGACATTTCCATCTTCAAATCCAGAATGAGTTTGATCTTCATCATCAAACTTAGTAGTTTTTGAATACAATAAATGTATAAAAGAATAGTAGAAATATTAAAATACAGTAGTACATATAAATTCTATATTAATTGTTTGAATCAGTTATTTATAAAAAAATAACTTCATAACTGAAGTTAAATGTGATGGTAAATGTGTTGCGCATATCGACCCCTGAGGTCACTTTTGACGAGGAGGTCTTACTGGTGTTGATTCTGCTGAATCCATGTCAGAATCAGTAGAGACCTCTGGAGGGGCTTTACCTCTAGCAATTGCCTCCTTATGAGATGTTGCAGCAATAATTTTTCTCTGCAAAATAAAATCACACATTTATTATTTTATCCAAAAAAATGAATTTGAAATCCTTAGAATAAGTAAACATTAAAAGTAACTTATACTAACTTACATGTTGTTCTTTGAGAGTAAGACCAATCATTTGATCATTGATTGCAGTTGGAATTTTATTTTGTGGAATTTCATAGTATGCTTCATAATAAAATGTAAGAATATAATTGCAACAAGAGAATACAGTCCTGGATTTATCAGATTGGTTTGTTTTGTCCGCAGTAAATATTGAACTACCTAATACAAAATGTCTGTAGATCTACCTAATATAGAATTTCTACAGATCTTCCCTGTAAAACAATCCTTTCCTGAAAAAGTGACGCAACTGTAATAAAGAATTTTTTTGCAATACCTTGTAGAAGAAGGCCTCTTGATGAATGATTAAGAGGAGCTACAATAACAGAGAAGAAATGTTAGAGCCTTGGGTGGTCCAGTAATGTTAAGAACTTAAGAATAAAAGAATTTGAAAATAATAAACTTACCATCAACCTATACATTGTAATGTGACTCCAAAATTTTTTTGTCTTCATCTGTAAGAACAACCTTTGTAGTAACGGCCGGTTTATTTTCGAATGATAAACTAGTTAACTGATGTACGTCCTCAGGTTCAATTGAGAAAGAAATTTTCCAATGTCTTGAATGCATGAGGAGAATGGAAAATTTACCATCATTCTCATTGTAATAGGTGAGAAGGTAATCAAGGACTGAAGTATCAGTATCGAATTGGGGCATGTCCACAAGCCCGGTAAATTCTGAGTTTTTGACTCAATCCTTTTGTGTGTCTTTTTCTCTTAGTAGAGCTACAATCTTTGGGCACATGAGGTTTTTGTATTGAAATTTGGGTGTAGGAATAGATGTGGTGCTGGCCATTTCTGAAATTTGGGAGAAGTTTGAAGATTGGAGAGCTCAAAGAGTCAGAGCATTGGAAATTTTCGTAGAAAAGTGAATAATTCAACTTTGAATGAGTATTTATAGGGGTCTATATGGTTCAAAGGTTACGTGGCAACAAACTATTGGCTAGCAGTGGCAGCCAAAACCTTACTCGCCTAACCCACGTGACTAAACATTAACCGTCTAACCCACATGACCAAACGTTAACCATCCAACCCACCCACAGAACCCTTACACGTCTAACCATATAATTTCCAACCCACCCACCCAACCATTAATCATCCAACACTTAGTCTAACCAACCCACACGACTAACCCTCAGTCGTCCAACTAACAACCGTCTAACCACCTACTTGCCCAACCCACCATCCAATGTTTGGCCATCCAACCCGCACCCGTCGAACCCTGAGCCATCAGACCCCTCTCCTTTCCAACTCAACGTCTAACACACCATCTAATGCTTGACCGTCCAACCCTCACCCATCCAACCCTAAGTCTTCCAACCCCTATCCCATACAACTCACTTTCTAACCCTCACCCTTCCAACCCTAAACCTTCCAACCCCTCACCCATCCAACCCTCACTCGTCCAACTCTTGGCCATCCAAACCCTCTCACATCTAACCCACCGTCTAACCCTAACCCATCTAACCCCTTACCTGTCTAACCCTCACCTGTCCAAATATTAGCCCTCTAACCCCTCTCCCGTCCAATCCACCATCCAACCCTTGAACGTCTAACCCTCACCCATCCAACCTTGAGCCGTCAAACCCCTCGCCCATCTAACCCACCTTCCAACCCTTTTCCGTCCAACCCTTATTCGTCCAACCCCTCCCCTGTTTAAACTACCATCCAATGCTTAGCCATCTAACATCCACTCATCCAACTAACCCTCACCCACCCACCCTTGCCAATCTATCTGGCGGACTTCCTGCCCAACAGAAACTCATGAGTAACCTACCTGAACAACTTTGCGAAATGAGGGAAAAATGCTCTCTGTGAAATCACCTTTGCCACGAAACATTTTTTCATATATTCGCAAATGATTCGAAAGTCAATTTTTTAGATTTTCCAATGTTTCAAAAGTAATTTTTTAGAGGGGTCTTCTTAAAATGAACCCTACTTTTGTAGGAGTAGATCATTCCTAGCAACACTAAAATGTCTTTCGTCGGCTTCTTCTTCTAGTTTCATACTTACAGGTTACTTTTTCATCTCACTTCTCCTCGGCCTTTCCCAATTTTGCTATAGTAGTCATCAACTCCACCTCCTTTTACTGTAATTTCTATCTCAAGATCCACCTCTAGCTTTTGCATGAGCTCCTTATCTTTTCTAGTTTGCTAAAACTCTCATCCAGTCCCCCTGTAGCATCAAAATCATCCTATCTACACTCTAGTTACCGTCGACCAGGGTCTTGGTTCTCAACCTTCCCTTCTTAATCCCCATTTTCTATCATTTTCCTAGTCTTGGTTCCTTCAGATCCCCTCCATAGGTTGGATCTAACATACTCCATCCTATGCCATACCTAGATTGCATCCATATCTTGTGGGGATGGTATATTCATCTTACATCCCAGATCTTCACTTCCAGATCATCGTCGATCTACTTCTGCACATTCTAGGTCACCATCGACCAAAAATAGGTATTATTAGATTTATTTTTAATCAGATTAGTTCATTATTTAGATCCATTATAATCACTTTCATATTTTGTATTCTTACAGTTTCTGTATATTATCATTCTTCCTTTCATTTATATCTCTTTTTCTAACAAATGAGGGTTGACATCTGCCAAGGAAGTTCACGGTTCTTGGATTCAATTTTTCATGAAGCCCCCATGTATACCATATAATCCATTTTAATTTTATTCTTTCCTACTTATAGGTTATCAAATGGTAGTAGAAGAGATCCATTATCACTTTATGCCCATCTCCATTCACATCACTCATTTGAGGTACCATAAACCCTCCATCATTTTTGAGTTGTGTAATTTCTTTAGTATCTAACTCATTAACTTGAAACAAATGAGAAAATACCTACAACATTCAGAGGTGAGCATGGGAAGTGCTCCATGCAAGCTTGGTGCAAGTAGAGTGGTGAACATGTCGAGAGTTTGAAGGTACGAAGACAATATAAGAGGCGACCTCGGTGCCATCTTGATGCTAACTCTGAGGTGAGGTCACCATGGCATGAGAGGTGAGATTGCCATGAGATTGGAGAACATATTGACTTGAGCTCAGAGTAAATCTTGACTCGATCTTGGAACTGAGCTCGACACACACTTTAAAAAAATAATGGTTATAAACATGGGAAGAGATAAAAGGCGAGCATGGGAAGATCTTGACACAAGCTCTTAGGTGAGTACAACATGAGCTCAGATGCATGCATGAAGTGAATTTTATCCAATTTTTCCCCTCGGGTGAAATTGGAAAATGGGGTGCAACTTAACGCAACCATCGGACTAGACATCTAGGGATGAAATTTAGCTTGTAGGAGGTTTTTGGGATCTCGGGAGTAGTTTTAGTAATTTTGGAGTGTTAAGATCATAAGAGGAATTTTTTCCTCTTCTTGGTGTTGAGTAGACTCATATTTTATTAAGGATGAAAAATGGCCCTCGGCGGTCCCATCTCAGTCAAAACAAGCAAAATAAGCCAAAATCAGACTTTAGGCCCGAAATTCATGATGCCTGGTCTTCACCATCCTAATATCATGTAAAAATTCAATGAACTGGTTGAGTCACATTGGCATGATCGGTGTAGGGTTGGTGAGTTGGAGCTGAGATCATCGAGCTCAGCTATACAAAGGGGCATTGGTGGGTGGTGCTAAACTAAGGGATCTTGAGCATGGGTGTAGGTTGAGCTCAAATTTGAGCTATGTGAATGTAAAAGGGATCGAGCTCATTGAGCTCATTGGTGAATTACAAGAGAGATCAAGCTACTCGGTGAACTTGGATTTATCCTGAGTAGCTTGGTTAAAAAATCTTAGACTATATGAATAGCTCACAGGTCGAGTGAACAATAAACTAAACCAAGATGATGCAAAATATTTGTATGAGGGTGGTAAATGGAAAAGGGGGGCTGAACTGATATAGAAGAGTGAGGCAATCAAAATATGAGGAAATTTTGGGAATTCTTGAGCTCTTCGAGCTCACAAAATTTTTGTAAGTGTCGTTGGCATGAGGCCGACCCAAATAAATGATGCATCACATAGGAGCTTAACAAAAGGAAGGAGGGGGTTGGTTTTGATCCATGCGGCTCGCAGTGTTGGCCATGAAAATGGTAAGAGGTTGGTGTTCAAGTGGGGAGCCCATTACGAGATGTACGAATGGATCTAGCGAGTAGAAGGCTCGATAATGTGAAATGAACATTGAGGAGCTCGTTAGGGGAGGTCAGGCCATAGAACTTGGCTGTGAATTCTCAGACAACAATAAATGCATGTGAAACTCATAGATCATGTAAGAAAAGAGAGCTCATAGGATTGATACCTGATATAAATGAGCTAGGTATGTGGTGGGCTTAATGAGACAATGCATTAGGGAGTGAGGTGTTCACATAGCCCGAACTTGGAAACTGACGATGTGGAACGAAAGGGCATAGGGATAGTCTGTGAGATAGGTTAGAACTCTTCGGCCAAGTTGAGAGTATAGCGATCTCGTGAGACGTGGAATGGAGGAATGTAGTTTGAGTCAAATCAAGCTCTAAGCCAATTTATATCGATGAATGCATGGTGGGAATCCAAGATGACACGAGATAGAAATAAGTGTAGTGAATAGTTTGTCATGGGCAAGAATGATTTTAGCAGTTGTAAGGTCACTTGAGTAAGAGAAAGCCAAGTTATAAGTGAACTCGGGAAACACAACATTAGATGTAGCATTGTTGGGCTCACCTATAAAAGGAAGGAGAGATCAACTATGATGGTGAAGAGTGAAGCAAGTTGGATCTCAGGTTGGATCTGCCAAAGAGTTTGGTTGTGGAAGTTTTTCCGAGTCAACATTTCATAGGATAGCCAAAGTCCAAAAATTTCAGACTTCGGAGGTATGAGATTTTAGGGATTGACAGAGGTTCGAATGATGGAAAAAAATGAAAATCCTGAAACCTGAAATCTGAATTTCATAAATTCAGAGATCTCACGTGACCAGGTGAATAGTGTCTCTCTAGTGAACTTGGAGCTCCGAACTCCAAAGTCTGAATTTTAGACTTTAGAGGTTCAAGTTTTCAAACCCTTGGGGAAAATGAGTGGATGAATAATGATGAAAAATTGGAAATAATAATGTCTGAAGTCTCAAAAATGGGGTGCCCGAAACATTTAGAACTCGGGAGATACACCGTGGTTGTTGATGAGTCACAAATGTCATCAGTAGTTGGTGGATAGGCAAGTGGAGGTAGCTTGGGAGTTTAGCTTGTCAGCATGTCAAGGGGATTATTGGAGCCAAAGATGGCTGTCAGATGTTGGTGGAAAAATGGATTGACTGAGTTATGTTTGAATGCGAGTTGCCTTGCTATGAGGTGGGAAATTTTTTTTTAGGGTTCAATCCTCGACACAATGCAAGTAAGCTTGGTGATGGTAGGAGATACGTAGCTCACCAATGAAATGAGGAAATATATGGGGTTGAATAGCGGAAAGAGGAATCATTTTAGAGCTCAACAATAAATAAAGGGTTAATATAGGCATTGAAGCGGTAGGCATAAGATACATGCAGAGCTACCGTAAAGGCAAAATGAGCGGCGAGCTAGTCACCCAACTCGCCATGTAGACCCATCTGTAGTACCCAATAATGCAAAACCCCTCCACACAGAAACAAATATATCTGGAGCTCCTGATGCCCAATTGACAAAAATATATAGGCAATGGAAAGGTATGAGAGAGGGAAACATAATGAAGACAAAAATGGGAATTTTCAGATAATTTCAAATCTCAAAATTTATAGGCCTAGGAAACTCTGAAATTCCATAATTCAAGCACCGGGTGTTCATTTCTCACAAATAGCCTAGCATTGGAAAGCTTGGAAGGATCTCTACAATGTGGAATATAAAATTTTGGAATTTTAGAGGTTCTGGACCTCAAAAAATTCATTTAAAATGAACAGTGCTAGGATTAGGTGAGAGTCATCAATGAAGGTATGGGCATGTTTGCTTCCTCCATAGGGAAAAGTATAGACAGGTATGGGCTTTGCAGACTTTTCCATCACTTTGCAGGAATCATGATGATTTTTGCAGGTGCTTGGAGTGAAATTTCAGGTTTCCTCTCCCCCTCCCCTCAGATTTCTCCTATAAATGTAAAGGGGTTGCAATGTGCAATTTTTTGGTCATTTTCTCCTCCCATGCACCCCTATTCTTCTGAGGATCTAAGTGTTCCATCCAAATACTTTAATGGGCTTCATGCCTTCCCCTACTAGATATTGTATTATGTAAAATTTCATGGAGAAATAAAATCACGTTTGTGTTACATTTTTAGCCTTCTATGGTTTGTCGTTTCTCCTTACCTTCCATTGTTAAATAGGTGGCTGTGCATACTTCTTGTTCATTTCAGATTTGGTGTGTTGTGCTCATTCGGGAATGATGCATTGAATGTAATATAGTTTATGGTGTAGGATCAAACTTTCTAGGTTCATTTCTTTAATCATTTTTTAGGTTGGGGGAAGTAATTAGCATTCCTCTCTTGGTGTATCACCTCTCTTAGTGTATGTTTATTTCATGCAATATTTCTATCCATGTCCTCTTGGAAGATTTAATTTAGGGTTAGTCAGTAGTTTTACCTACATTAGGAGTAGTTTTTGGAAGGTAGGATTAGGAGCAGGAACTGTCTTTCTCTGGATAGCTATCCCATTTTTCAATATCCCACACTCAGGATAATTCTATATTTGTGCAATCACACCAAATGCCCCATCTTGAACCAGACCATTTGGGGGTGATGTGATTTTGCATACACAATTTTGGCATGCCCAGTGGGATGAATCTAGAAGTCAAATTTTTCATTTTTTAACAAGTTGTTCTACTCCAGATCTAAGTCACATTGAAGCCAAAGGTCAAAACAAGGCATTTTCGGAGTTTCCCTTACACTTTGGAGTTCAGAAGTTGCAAATTTCAGATTTTGGAGGTTTATGCTGCAGGGTCAAAGTATGAACTCACTTTTGGAGGGCTTAACATGTGAAAAATGGGCTCAAAATTTCTTAGATGATAGATTGTGGACTAAACTTCAAAAAGGTACTCTCAGCTTTTCAAAATTTTAGGATTTTTGGCATTTTTGAATTTCAGGTTTCAAAGTTTCGTAATTTTTGAAGTTTCAGAATTTCAGACCTTTTGTAATTTCGGGATTCACAAATTTTAGATTTTGGGGTTTTCCCATTTTTTGGACCTTTCAGGTTTTTGGAACTTTCAGGTTTCGGAATTCAGACCTTTCAAAATTTAGAGGTCACTTGTTTTTTGAGTTTTAGAGTTTTCCTACGTCAAACTTTAGAGGTCTGTGGCATTTCAGGATTTCATAGGTCATTTAAAATTAAACCAATTCAACCCCCGTAACTAGTTTTGGGCCCTTCAAGGTTTGCATACACGTGTTCATTTTATTTCATCAAGTTTTGTTGTGCTCTTGGTGTAATAATTACCTTTGGAGGAACGTGTAAACATAACTGATGACTCCATTTGATCAAAACCCATATCTCTAAGTAGCAGACTTTCCATTATCTTCCACCAATTTCCATCCATTTTTTCCTTCAATTTATTTCATCCCTTTCCATTCCATTTCTTCTGTGAAGTTGTGCAGCCATGACTTCATTCTCGTAGTGGAATTCACTCTTACAAAAATAATAATTCCATTTAGACATACCTCCACACTTGCAACATATATTTGCAGGGTGCTATCAACCACCTCCGGAATCATACTATGATGTAAGTTAGCAATGGGCATACCCCTATGAGAAAAATATAGATCAATTTGGTTACTCATCAAACTATGGATATTTTCAAGAGTAGGGGTACACGGGTTTTGGAAGGTATCCAAAACCTAAAGATCTTGAGTTATAAAGAAAGGTTCAGGAGTTGGAGTATAGCATGGACCAAATTAGGAGTAAGGAGATGAAAAAGGTATCCCAGATAGCCTTCAGAATTCCATATCCTTGGAATGGCCTCATACCATGTGAATTGGACCCACAACAAGAGCTCTATTAGATGAATGACATAGTGTTTGGGGTCAAAGAATGCATCAAAATGAGGGGGGCCTATGAATATAATGCTAGCCATTCCTCTCAACAGGAAACCTTTGCATCATCTAGCAACCTCCCCTCTTTGTCTCAAGCCATTCCCTTCCATCCAAAACCTTAGTTTCCAAGTCTCCCACCTGTTGCACTTATTGCGGAATCAAATTCTTCATCTTCCACTCTCCCATCCCATCTCATTTTCTCTGCTCTTTTCCCTTCCGAGAAACCATCCCATCTACATAGGTAACAAGAAATCAAACCTCCTCTTCTGTCACCAACAAATCAAACATCAGTAGAGACCCCACCCACCACTTCTCTTATAGTCCCTAATCCATGTCGAAAAGAGACTCAACAAACCAATCTAGAGGAGCAACAAAAAGAAGACCCAAACAAAGAAGAAATGATGACAATTTTGGTGAAATTGGATCTAAGATTCGGGATCGAGAAGATTCCCTTGTTAGTCAAGCCTTCAGAGTAGTTCAAGGTAGAAGAATGGGTGGTGAAGTTCGAGGTTGTAGCAGTAGTATAAAAGTAAGACAAGTAGAAGATGATCAACAATCAGTTTGTTCAGAATGCAGTAGCCATGAGGGCACTCTATTTTCAAAAAATGTTGATCATCCAATAGATGTTGAGCCCATAGAGGAAAGAGCAACTTCAAATCCAAAAGGGGAGGAACATGTTCTTGCCATGGACAAAAACAAAACAAGTCCAGGGAACCCAAGTCCAAGGCAAGCAAAGCAAAAACCTCAACCGCTTCTCCCAATTCATCCTCTCCAGATTTTGATTTCGGGGGGGTAAGTTTGAGTCCTCCAATTTTATGTTTGAGGATGAAGAACAGCATTATGAGTAGATTGCAGATCTGAAGAATGCTATGGAGGAGTTTGAGTCGACACAACAGGACAATGAAGAGGTAGATTATCTGTCAAACTTGGAAGATTGCTTCAATGAAGAGGAGAGCCCATGGAAATCACCACATTTTCTCCTCCATCATCCATATTTTAAACACAAGAGCCTATCGCCGAGGAGGGAGAAAAAAGTAGAGAATCTTGTTTCTCATAAGAATCCTCTTAAGCTAGGATTGAAGGAAATTGAATCTTCCAAGGAGCATGCCCGTAGAGGAGGAGAAGATCCCATGTGAGCAATGAAGCACAACCTCTTGCAGGAGATGCATGTTGAGGAAGGGTTATATGTTTTCAAAGAAGGGGAAGAGCATGAGAAGTTCATCATTTCCATACCACCCACTCAGGTGGCACATTAGTTTTTTATAAATGTGTAGAAAGAATAAAATCAAGTTATATATATTCACCTTTTCCATGAAGGTTTACATGAAGACTTTATTATTAAAACTTAGAGAAGCGAGCATATTTAGTGGAACAAGCCATGCCCCATAAGATATCTAACTTTTTTGGAGCTAGAATTAGATTTACGTCAGCTGATCATGTTCATCTTTGAATATGAGGATGATTCTCATAGTACAAAGGATCAAATAAATTAGATGCAATACCCACAGGATCCCCATATAAGTAGTTTCAAGGAGGTGTTTTTTTGGTTTCCAGTTGATACCTTGATGATGTGGGTGGAAATTTGTTTCCATATGAGTTTTTCACTCATATGTCTAGCCATGTCTAGTGTCAAATCATCCACATGGCTACAAGTTTTCAAGAAGGGAAGCTACTTCACATTGTCTGTTGTAGGTTTCATTTGAAACCTTATCTTCTTTGGCTAGAGAATGGTAGGAGTAGGTTTGTTTTCAACATAAAAAGTGCCCTAGCACACTCTGAATGTATACTTGGACATGTATGATCTCTTATTTGTACATTTTTTATTCATGTTTTCTCCAGCACAATACATGGTGTTTTAGTAGGTCTCCCACATACAATGAAGAGGTTAATATTTGTGGGGAACTGTTACAAATTTCAAAGAGAAAAAAAATGTAGAGAATCTAAAATCATAATTGAGGACATGTTTTACTAATTTTCATTCTTTGAGTCCTCTAGGAGAAATCATAGGTGAACTTCTAAACATTTATGCCTAATCATAAAACAACCTTCAACAACATGTCACAAGTGGAAATTTTAGAAGAAAGAGAAAAATCAAAATTTAATAGAGTTCCATGATGTAAAAACTCCAAGAATGTTTTATTTAAAACTCTGCAGCATATAATGAGTGTCAAGAAATCATAAGTTGTTGTGTGCTTTATACTTGGGAGAATCAGGTTTTGGGATGGGTTTGGAAGTCCATCACAGTCTTGCAGTTCAAGGTTGTAGAGAGGAACAATTGAAATTCCTAGGTTTAAAAAAAATTTCTACTCTCACAAATTTTAAATTTAAGATTTTCTTATGAAAATTGAGAGTGCAAGTAGCACGACAGGTCCAAGGCTAATAGATTTTGAGAAAAGTTTAGCGGGGTGCAAGAGGTCTCTGCGTTTCAAATTCAACAAGTCTAAGATCATTATGTAGGTACATAGTGAATCCATGCCCAATGAAATCATCATGCTACTGATATAGAATATATATTGGGAAAATCCTCCCAAGAGTCACCAAATTGTTATCTATTTTATCCCTTAGAAAAAATGGGCAACATGGAGAAGTTATAATTAGGCACCGAAACAAGCTCCCATAGTTGAACCAGGGATTACAAGTGAAATTCCAAATTTAAGGAGCATTGGGAAGCATTTTCGGAATTGGGGGTCATTGAGGAAATTTTTCTTCTTCTTGGTCTTGTTAAAACTCAATTTGGTCTTAAGAAGATGAAAGCGGGCCCACGGGCCCACAATCGACCAAGACAATTAAAATTGGTAAAATGATGAAAAATAGACCCCACCATAGCCTACTCATCCCTCGTTGACCTAGTGCCTTGATAATTTCAAAAAATATAAGTTTGGAAAGAATTTTTGGTTTTAGGGTCAAAAATTAGCTCTGAATTGAAATATCTTGGCAACCAACTTGATGAGCTAATTGGCGAGTTGGTTGATATTGAGTATGTAATGTTTCATTAGTTTCGAATTTTCTCAAGTAGCAATCAATGAGATACTCAATGAGATAGGTCAAATTCAAACATTGCATAGTAGCTCTAAACAACTTAGCCTGGAAAGCTACAATAGTTGGTCATGGGCATAACAATCAAGATGAGCTCGGGCAAGTTTTGAAGGAATAAAAGAATATAAAATAGGCCTAGTGCCCATGATGTGAAGACCACAATTCTTGCAAGATACATGGAGGAGCAGATCCAAGATCACAAAAATTGTCATGTGGGCCCTATTGGCATCGAGCCATGTGGAAAATTCATAGGAGCTTGAAGGGGATGAAGCCAACTTAGTGGGTCACATAGAGATTGTGAATACAAATATTTTCAGCTTATGAGGTGAAAATAGCCTGCACCATGTGAAAGCTCCAATTGAGATGAGCTCAATAGGAGATAGCCAGGTGCAAATGGTTTATAAGCTCAATTTTCCATGAAGGCGAACTACACAACAAGCCAAGAGGGCATCAATGGAGGGAGCTCGAGATGTGAGACATGGCATGCAATGATAGAAAAAGAGGCTTATGCAGGGAGGTTAAGCCATTTTATAGAGCTAGGGAGATCAAGATAATCATGAAACGCATGGGCTCAAATGAATCGTGAGCTTGAATTTAAGTGAGGGCTCGTCAGGAGAATTGACTTAGGGAAAGTGGGAATTTCATGTGAGTTCAGGAAGGGAGAAATGGATCTTGATCTCGAGGTGAAAATATTGCAAGAGTCGTGACATCTTGGGGCCAAGTTGAATGAATGGCATAATGTTTTGTGAGGTTCAGTGTATAGATTGTCGAGTAGGAAAGTCTGAACTCTACAGACTTTAGGTGTATGGTTTTTTGGGGTTCTACTTTGAATGTTGAGGCGAGGGAAGCTCTGAAGTGGTGAGTTAACATGTCCAAAGTAGAAAAGCCTCAAAGTTCAAAGTCAAAATTTCAGACTTTGGGACTTCTAGGGTTTAAAGGCAAAATGCTTAAGTTGACTCAAGTAAGTGAATATGCTGAAAATCCCCTGGGAGCACAAAATCCCTATGGAAAGATGTCTAGATGGGATTGACGAGGTGAAGAGTAAAAATAATTCTGACATAGAGCATAAAAGCCCGGCGATGTCTGATTATTCCAAAGCATAATAGTGGTGAGTCTGAAGTCAATGGACTATAGTTGTGTTGAGGTAGTTGGGGTGGTCAATGCAGTTATAAAGAGCTAGATCACCACATGGGTAACTGAAGCACCAAGCTATTGGGGTTGATGACAAGGCCGTTTCAGGGATTTCTAATCAAGAAACTCAAGGTGATATGTTTTGAACTCGACAGGTTGTGGGAGATGGTTCCATAATGTCGCCAGAAATGCAGTGTAAGGTAGGAAGTCGGGGGTCAACCAATACATGTGAATGCCAAAAATATGAAAAAGATCCACGTAAAACAACTTGGGAAGGCCCTGGAAAATGATAGAGGAGAGAGTTGAAGTGAAACTTGGTGATCATTTTGGGTGGCCAAGAAGTGGAAAACCAATTTTTAAGGCTGAGTTCGCTAGAGCATTAGAAATTGAGAAAAAAAATTGGTTGAAAATAAGTGGCTCACCCACGTGCCGTGATAAAAAACCAAGTCGGCTAAGGATAAAAATAGATGGGAGGGATGATGATCCCAAACATAAAACAAGTATCTTGGTATACATATAAGGGATTTATTATGAATAAATGGCTTGCTTATCAAGATTAGTGGAGATGGGAGAATAAAACAAATGTCAGGGAAGTCCATGAATGGACATGCAAACACAAAGCTTGATAAAGGGAAGAATTTTTCCTGTCTCTCCAGGAAGCTCAAGCCATTTGCTAATGCAAGGTCACACATAGGACTAGAAACATACAAATCCCCCTTTTTCAAGAATGGGCATGTCTTGAGCCCCGCTTATTAGCTTCTCAAAAAATTGAATAGTTGTCAAAATCATGGAAATAAGACCTTTGTAATGAAAGTAAGAAAAATAATATTTTTGGAGGTTTTCTAAACTCTTGAATTAAAGAGATCCCAAAGTCTGAAATGGCATAACTTTCACCCTAAGTTTTTTTTTCTCATAAAAAACTAGGCGTTGGAAAGCTCGGAAGGATTTCTACAGTGTAGAAGCATCAATTTTGAAATTTTAGAGGTTCTAGACCTCTGAAATATATGAACAATAAATAGTGTCATTTTTTAGGTGAAGTGAAATAAATGACAATATGGGCATGTTTTCTTATCCGACAAGGAAAAAATAATGAATCTATGGGCTTTTTCAGGCTTTCCCATCACTCTTATAGGTATCATGATGGGTTTTGTAGGTTGTTTGAATCAAGAAATTCCTGATTTTCTCTCTCCCTCTCACTTAATATTTCTTCGTATAAAAATGTAAATGGGTTACATTGTGCAAAGGGTTGATCATTTTTCCTTATCTGTACCCCTATCCTCGATTCCTTTAGCTGAGATATTGTGAATTTCATGGGGCTTCAAGCCTTCCTTCCAAATTTTGTAATAGTTTCATGCCTTATCTTTCTACTATAAATGTATTGTGTAAACTGTTCATGTGGAGTAGTAAAATTATGTCTATGTTGAAATCTCTTTAACCTTCTCATGGTTTATTGCCTTCATCTTTAGCTCTCAATGTGCTTACAGGATGGTTGTGCATTCTTCTTGTTTCATTTAAATTTTTGGGTGTGATGTGTTTATTTCAAGAATGATGTATTGAGTGTGACCTAGTTTGTGGTGTAGGGTCACCCTTTCTAGGTTCATTTTTTTCATTGTTTTATAGGTTAGGGGCAGTGATTAACACTCCTTTCTTGGTGTATCACCACTCTTAATGTAGGTTTATTTCATTAAAACCTACTATCCATGTCCCCTTCAAAGTAATAGTTTAGGGTTAATCAATAGTTTTTCCTACATTAGGAGTAGTTTTTGGTTAATAAGTTTAGGAGAAGGAACCGACCTTCTCTAGAGAGCTATCTCATTTCACAATGTCCCACACTCAGGATAACTCCATTTTTGTGCAATCACACCAAAGGACCCATCTCAAACCAAACCATTTAGGGGTACTGTGATTTCACATAAAGAGTGACCTAAACATGAGCTTGGAGGTGAACAAGTTGTGAATGCGTAGGTAAGCTTGGAATAGGATCGAAGTTAGATCAAAACATATTAATGAGGTAAGTACAAGAAGAAATCATAGGAGAGAAAAGGAAGTGCACCGAAAAACCTCATAGGTAAGAACAGAATGGGGCTAGAGGTGAGCTTGATACAAGTATGGTGGTGAGATAGTCATGAGATTAAAGGTGACCGACACATGAGCTTCGAGAAAATCTTAGATGAAATCTTAGAATGAGGTCAATGGTGAGCGTAATAAAATCTTGGAAGTGAGATCAACTTGAGTTGAGAGGTAAGCTCAGTGTAACCTTAATGCAAACTAAGGAACAAAGCATGGGAAGGTATTATAGGTGAGTGTGGGAAGAGATTTACTAAACCTCTTACACGAGTGCAACATGAGATAGGATACAAGCATGGAGCAAGATCAACTTGAGTTTAGAGGTGAGAAAACTATGAAAACATAGGAAATCTCAGCATGACCTCACAGGTGATCTCAGAGGTGACCTTGGCATGAGATCAGAGGTAAGCACAATGTGAGCTTGGAGGAAAGATCGATGCAAACTTTGAGGGGAGCTTGGTGTGTGCTCAAAAAAACCTAAGGTATCAAGCATGGGAAGAGATTAGAGGAGAGTATGGGAAGAGAATGACACAATCTCTCAAGTGAGTGGGACATCATCTTAGATGCAAGCATGTAGTGAGCATGCATGATTTTAGAGGCGAGCAATCCATGATGACGTATGTAATATTAGTGCATGCTTGTAGGTGAGCTCAACACAAGCTCGTATATAATCTTGGTGCAAGCTTGGAGGTGATATCACTATGATGTTAGAGGAGAGCTCAAAGTGAGCTCAGGTGCATGATATCATATGTGAGCTTGGCACGAGTTGGGAGGTGAGCTAGAAATGAGATCAGAGGAGAGATCATCATGAGCTTGAAGCTGATCTCACAATGAGATCAAAGGTGATATCTATATAAGCATAAAGGTGAGCTCAACTCGAGATTGGAGGTGAGCTTGAATCAATATGGGAAGCGATCTCAGCGTGAGTTCAACATAAAAATAGAGGAAATCATGGGAAGATCTCATATGTGGGCATGAGAAGTAATCCAAGAAAGATCATAGGTGAGTACATAGTGAGCTCAGAGGTGAGATTAGCATGAGTATGGTCATGAGTGAACTTGAAGGTGAGATTGACATGATATTAGATGTAATATTAGCATATATCTTGGTCCTAGATCAAAGGAAATCTCAGCATGAGCCCAAAGGTGAGCTCAACATGAGTTTGGAGGCAATCTCAACTTGAGATGGAGGAAAGATCAACTCAATATTGGAGGCAAGCTTGGTGCGAGATCAATACAAAATAAGGTGGAAAACATGAGAATAGATCAGAAGCAAGCATAGGAATATTTTGAAGCTCTTAGGTGAATATGACATGAGCTTGGAAACAAGCATGGAGTGAGATTGACAAAAGCTCAGAGGAGAGAAAGCCACAACTATAGATGAGATCTCGGTACACACTCATAGGTGAGCTCGACGCAAGCTTATATGTGAGATTGGTGTGAGCTTGGAGTGAGCTCGACTGAGTACTATTAAAGATGAGCTCAAAGGTGACATGATCTCGAAGACCAGCTCAGTTGGAGCTATACTTGATCTTAGAGGTGATCTCAACTTGATATGGGATGTGAACTCAACACGATATCAACACAAATTAAGGAGGAAAACATGGGAAGAGCTTAGAGACAAGTGTGGGAAGTGATTCACACTAGCCTGTAGGAGAGCACAAAGTGAGCTCAAAGATGAGCTCATCATGAGTATGGTACTGAGTGTATCGTAATATTAAAGGTGAGCTCAGAGGAAATATTAGAGGAAAGTTTAGTGTGATCTTGGTGTGAACTCAGAGGAGATTTCATCATGAGCTCAGAGGAGAGCTCAATGCGAGCTTAGGGGAAATCTCAACTCAAATAAAACATGAGCTTAAAGGTGATCTTGACGTAAGATTAACACAAAATAAGGTGGAAAACATAGGAGAATATCATAATAAAGCATAGGAAGAGCTCAACACAAGCTCTTAGGTAAGTGCTGCATGATCTTATATGTAATTATTAAGTGAGATCAGCACAATCTTAGAGGCAAGTAAGACGTAATTGTGTAGGCAATCTCAGTGCATGCTTGTAGGTGAGCTTGGCGTGAGATGGTATATGAGCTTGTATGATGGCTAAAATATGAGATCATTGTGAGATTAGATACAAGATATGAGAGAGCTTATCCATGCTATCTCATAGGTGAGGGTGGTGCAAGCTTGACCCTAAATGGAAGGTGAGCTAGGTGCAAGCTTTGAGGCGAGCTCATGAGGAGTTCAAAGGAAATCTCGGTGGTGAGCTCAGTGCGAGCTTGGTTAGATCTTGGAGGCTAGCTAAACTAAATCTCAAAGGTGAGATCAACTCAAGTAGGGAGTGGAAGTCATAGAATATCAACACAAATTAAGGAGGCAACGATGGGAAGATCTCAAAGCTGAGAAAGGGAATTACTCCACACATACCTATAGGAGAGAGAAGAGTGAGCTATGAGGTGAGCTCGACGAAAGTATGGTGGTTAGCTCATTGTGAGCTTGAAGGAAATATTGAGGTGAGTTCAAAGGTTATCTCTAAGGTGATCTCGATGCTAGCTTGGCATAAGCTAAGAGATGACCTCAGTGTAAGCTTGAAGGTGAGCATAATGAAAACTCTAAGATAAGCTTGACTTAATCTCAAAGTTAATCTCAAATCGAGATCGAAGGTGATTTCAACGCAAGATCAACACAAAATAAGGAGGAAATCATGAGAAGACATGTAATGTGAGCATGGGAAGATCTAAAAACATGTTCTTATGTCAGGTTAGGATGAGATTGGATGCAAGAATAAAGCAAGATCAACATGAAATCGGAGGTGAGACGGTCGCTACCGCATAGGTGATCTCTATGCACGCTCGTAAGTGAGCTCTTCTCAAGCTTATATGCGAGCTCAATGTTAACTCATAGGTGAGTTTAGAGGGGAGCTCAATGGGACCTTGGAGGAAATATCAGAGATATTTTGGCCTTTTGATCTCAAAGATGAGCTTGGTGTGATCTCAACATGAATTATAAGGTGTATTAGACATAAAATTAGAGGCAAGATCATTGAACTAGAAGGTGAGCTCGATACAAGCTTAGAGGCAAGCTCAGCATGAGCTAAGTTGGATCTCATAGGGAAATCTCAGTGTGAGATCAAAGATGAGATAAGTGTGAGATCAAAGGAAATATCAATGTTAGCTCAGAGGTAAGCTCGACTCAATCTTGGAGTTAAGCTCAACTCGAGTTTGGAGTTATGCATGACTCAAGCTTTGAGATGAGCTAAGTGCAAGCTCAACACAAACTAAGGATTCAATCATGGGAAGATATAAGAGGTGAGAATGGTGAGATCTTAACACAAGGTCTTAGGTGAGTACAACACAAGGTTATAGGTGAGTACAACACAAGCTCGACATGAGATCAAAGGAAATAAATCCACAACCATGTAGGTGAGCTTGAAATGAGCTCACATGTGATCTTAGTTTGAGCTTGTAGGTGATCTCAAAGGTGAGATCCATGTATGCTAAGAGGGGAACTTGATGACATGATATTAGAAGTGAACTATATGTAATTTGGGAGGTGAAATATATGCAAACTTCTAGGTAATATCATCATGAGCTTAAAGGTGCTCTTGACACTAGGTTAGAGAGGAAATTCACGTGTTCTTAGTAGGAGCTTGGAGGAAAGTTTAGTGTGAGATCAACATAAATTAAAAAGGAAAACATAGGAAGAGTTGATAGGAGAGCGTGGAACGTGCTCCATGGAAGATTTTAGGTAAGCACATAGTGAGCTATGCATGACTACGGTAGTGAGTCCATTATGTTCTTGAAGGTGATCTTGAAAAGAACTTAGAGAAAATATCAAAGGAAAAATCGATGTTAGCTCAGCATGAACTCAGAGGAAATATCAACATGAGATCAAAGGAAAGTTCAACATGAGCTAAAATAAAATATCAATGCTATCTCGTAGGAAATATTACCTCGAGATCAGAGGTGAGCTCGGTGACAGCGTAATACAAACTAAGGAGGCGAGCATGGTAACATATTAGAGGTGAGTGTGGGAAAATATTGACAAAAGCTCTTAGGAAATTACAACAAGAGCTCAAGCGTAAGAATGTAGAAATATTGTCTTTATCTTGGAGTGTAACTTGCCACGATTGTGAGAGCCCGAGCTAGTATGTGAGCTCAATGTGAGCTCATATGCAAGCTCAAAGGTGAGCTTCATGCGAGCTCAAAGGTGAGCTCAGTCACGCTATCTCAGAGGTGATCTTAATGAGAACTTGGCATGAGTTTGGAGGTGAGTTAGATACAAGATTGGAGGTGAGATCAACATGATCTAAGTAAGAGCTCGGAGGGGATCTCAGAGGTGAGATCGACTCAAGATGGCACATGATCTCAATGAAAGCTCAACACAAATTGAGAAGGAAAACATGGGAAGAGCTTAGAGGTGAGCGTGAGAAATTTTCCTTGCAAGCTTGTAGGTGAGTACAAAGTGAGATTAGAGGTGATATTAGCATGATCTTGAAGGTGAGTGTTACCTGAGCTCGAAGGTGAGCTTGACTCAATCTTGAGGAAAGATCAAATCAAGCTCGATAGAAAGCTCAGTACACACAAAACACAAACTAAGGTGGAAAGCATGGGAAGTGTTTAGAGGAGAGTGTGGGAAGATCTGGACATAAACCCTTAAGTGAGTGAAACAAGAGCTTAGATGCTAGCATAGAGTGAGATCAGAGGAAAGAACGTTGTGACCACATAGAAAATATCAGCATGCACTTGTAGGTGAGCTCAATGCAAGCTCATATTAAATCTCATTCTGATCTAGTAGGTGATTGTATGTACCCAAATTTGCACATGCTGCATTTTCAGAAAATAGTTAAAAACCCCCAACGATGATTCATTTCCTTTCAGAAGGCGTTTGATTTCCTAAACCCATTTGCAATACATATTTGTAGCCTAGACATCCTTACTTATCTCTTCTAGCTTCCCGCTTCTTTTATGCATATTTTGAGCTTTAGTGTCAAAACCACCACCCAAGCTTAGGAAAGGGTTTCATGTTTGTCACCTAGGATTGGCTAGTGGTTTTGTGTTTGTCACCCTACTTGGGTTGCAGTTTCGTGTTTGTCACCTTTCTTGGGCAGCAGTTTCTTGTTTGTCACCCAAGCTTGGGCGATAGTTTCATGTTTTTCACCCAAGATTGGGCGGAAGTTTCATGTTTGTCACACTTCACAAGGTAACAGTTCTGTACAAGTATTCCAAAAACCTTAATGCAAAATTAGACATGCGTGATTTCAGTTAACTTCACTTCTAAGGTGCGTTTATGATCCAAATTAGCTAAATTTGGGCTTGATTGCATGGTCTTCTCTCCCTCTTATATTTCAAAATAGATTTAATTAGTTTAAACTGCCTCTTTACCCAATGAGTTGGCTCCCCAAGGATGTCATGTGTGTGAGTTCACAACCTAGCCAATTTTTTATATAACCATTGCTTGTTCTCAAGAAAAAGCTAGAGAAAATTTATATTTTTGATATTGTAAATCTAGTGCCTTTCTTGCTGGAAATTGTCAAAGACAATCTCAGTTCAATTGTGCTTGCATTATTCCACTTGCATTACTTCCCAGTCTACCAATCCAAGCTATTGTTACTCTCACATCCTTATTCCTTTGTTTTTGCTACATTCCCATCCGTTGTTCATTTGCTTTGTTCATTTACATTTTGGATAATACAAAAACATAGTTTAGATTTTATTTGCTTTTTAGTTTTCTTTAATTAATTAGATGTAATCACATTTCATATGAAAATTACGGGTCCTAAAGAACCCATAGATTCTAGTTTTGAACCAGTAATACCACAACCAAACCTAGTAGTTCCACTTGCAGAAATAGATCAAGGCCTTAGGGACAACATTTTCAAAACAACTAGAGACATACAAAGAATCAATCGACAATTAGACACATTAAAAATTAAAGACGATAAAGTGTTTGAGTATTGGTCAAATCAACCAAATTACATATTACCTTGAGCATTTATATGGCCATCAGAGGTCCACAGTAAGACAATTTTTTTGGTTGTGATCCATTGGTCCCACAACCAAACGGACCAGAACTACTTACTGACATAGATATGGGACTCCGTCTTCTTATCCTTAGAATGCTGACTCAACACACCAAGAAAATTAAATAGCTTAACATATTGAACATTTCAGTAGATCAAGATTATGACTACTGGACCGCCCCCATGCATAGATTACCTGAATTCCCTTGGGCATAGATTTTAGATCATACCGCATGAACATAAAAGGACCACAACCAGAAAGGATTTATGGTTATGATCCAACGGTTCCTTAACCAAATGAAACCAGACTAATTGGACGTAGACACCAGATTGAGGGCATTAGTATTTCGAGCCTCTCCATTACCATCAGATATCATTAGGAAATTAAACGTTCTAAAAAAATAAGCTCATCGAGTCCTGTCATTTTGGACCAAACTCGCCAACCGTCCATAGAGCTAACAAACCCATGCCACTTTTGTCTATTCCATGACCTTGTTTGAAAATCATTACGAGGTGCCCATTGGTTTCCCATACATTCCACAACCAGTAGACAAGATATCCTTGGAACTCCATATTTACTAGAGTCTTCGTGTTACCATTCTTTCCAATTTCTCCATTCGATCCACCTAGGTTAGAGATGCTTTCATCACACTTAACGAGTAGATCCCACCATTAAAAGTTAGAGGTGTTGCTTTTCCTTGAAAACCTATCCACACATATCACCCATTACCACATTCACTACCATTCAGGCATTCATATTTCCACACCAGCTGCCTCGACATGACCTTAGGGAGTCAAGTGCAGGTGAAGGTCACGTGTCAACTTTCATCTGTACAAATTGGTGAAACCAACGCAAAGGATTAATTCCTTCTTGTTTCCTTTTCTTTCACTGCTATTACCTCACCTCTCCATTTCTTCCTTGATTTTAGTAGGTATTTTATACTTTCTAAAATATGTCTAGAAGAGAGCTTGGTGGACCATTTGGCTTTGATAGATATTACACCAACGTTCAACCACAAAATACCCCTTCCCTTTTTGGATGGGCTGATAATTACACAAGCAACGTGCAAACCTCCCTTAGTTACACTTCAAACCCCATTAGCTTCGTAAGGATAGAGGAGGTTAATCAACTATTAAACATGCAATATGGTCAACCCAATGAAAACCATGTGGTTATCACAAACGACACACGTTCTTATCATAAATTATCGTCAAGACCTCAAATTTCCATGCAATCGACAAAAAGATGACATATTTACATGAATAACTAATCCTCTTTGTCATATAGATAAGTCTTTGGATAGAATGAAGGATCTAGCCTATGATATTTTGAACGCCTATTCCAAGATTAATACTTTTGAGGAAGACAAGAATTATAACACTAAACAATTCATAATAGGGTATCGTGAGCCTTCTCAACCAAACCTTATGCCACATGTACCCCAAAAAGGGACTCGATGCTCTCCCAATGATCTCATTTCCACTTTAGTAGGGAGGTTTAGAGAACTAGAGAGTGCCCAACCATCACAATCAACTTATGCAATAGGGAAGAACATGGGATATCCAGTAGCTAACAAGGGGCCCAACTCTACCAACGAATAACCAATGCAACATATTGTTCAACAAGGTTATCTGGTTAAGACGAATCCAGGTGATCTTCTCACAGGATCTAACACACTAGGGATGGCTCCTCCTTCTCAAGCTTATCCTATGTAAGGGCTGGCCAGAAGTATGTTCTTGAATGCCACTCCATCAGGTAATATGATGTTCCCTAGTTTCACGCCCACTAGTCCTCATCATGGTATCATTCCACCTTATTTGCACATGTATTCAAAGTCCCCTAAAATGGACCCATATGTCATCCATTCTCCTTATACGCCATATCAAGGAGCTCCATATGTTTCAGGTAATGCCTATAATACAAATTATCCTCCTCCTCCTCCTCCACCTCCTCATCAAGGATCTTCAATGGTGGAATCTTACGCAATGGGTACGTACACTAAATATTTAAAGGAACCTCTTGAATTCACTATACATGTTGTCATGCTTCCACTCCCATTGCCTAAGCTTCCAAAAATTAAGGGAGAAGGAGACCCAAATGCTCATATCAAGGCTTATGCTACTGCCATCAGGGAACTACTTCCTTGGGATGCTGTAGTAGTTAAAATATTCCCGAAAACTCTTGAGGGTATGGTATTATTGGATTATGGAAGCCTCCATATATTCATTTAAACAAATTGTTTCCAATTTTTTCAGAGCATTTGATATGAACAAGTTGTTGCGTACATGGATTAGGGAGTTTCTGCATATCAAACAGGAGCAAAATGAAATTTCTACCCATTTCATCCAGAGATGGTGTCAAGTTCTTTATTCCTCTTCAAGTGCACCTAACATGGACCAGATGGAACTTTGTGATATTTTTCTACACTCGCTCAATCAAGAGAATAAGGAAGAGGTCCAGAAGTTTCCTTTCTGTAGTTATGAGGAAGTTTTGGAAGGAGCACTTTGAATCGATCAAAATGCTATTGATAGTGGGCGTAAGACCTACAATCCCAATGGGAAATTGGTATCCCCAAATTAGAACAATGCAAAATAGCACAACAATGGAGCCAATAACCAAGGATATAATGGTTTGAATTGTAATAAGGGTGCTACCACGAATGGTGCTACTGATCAAGATAAAAACACTATTTTCACAAACAACAGGAACACTAATAACCAAAACAATACCAATAACTCGGGTAATCAAAGAGTCCCTAATACTATGTCTTTTACAAGTATAGTTGATGTAAAATGACACCCAAAAAATAAAACCCAAGGCCCAAATCAGTACCAAAACTATGGCCAAGGGGCAACATATCATGATAATAACAATCAACTTCAAAATTATAATTAAGGTTATGATCAACAACAACGGGACGCTTATCGAAGGCCAAGAAATTATGATTGTAACCTATATTGTGGTTTCCATAAGATTCAAGGTCATGATGATAGAACTTACCACGATTGCAAAAAGTTTCTACAAAGACTTCCCAAAAATCAAAGTCAACTCTTTGTAGACATGTTCTTAGAAAATCTTGAAACAAATCCACAGTCTGGTCACACGGGACCCATTACACCCCAAAACGCAAACTTAAACATATTTAGAGATGCATTCCCTAAACATCTTGGGGATGCCAAGGTGAATCCTCAAAATGTGAACAAAGGAATTCCTATTGGAAACAACGACCATGAAGCCTTAACTTCTCACAATTCTCGGGTTGCTCCTGACCTTGGCTTAAATGATAAAACAAAGATTTTAGGGTTGGTTGAGTTAGAAGTTGAACTAGAAATTAATGTAACAACTCAAATGAAGGAATAAGTTTCATAACCCCTACCCACTCTTTCCTTCCTATAGGATGACGTTCCTACAATCTGAAAACTGGTAGGAACATATGATTTGATATTGGACTAGAACAAGACATTTTATCATATCTCGTTCCTAGATTTGTTGAAGAATTCCTTTGTGCACCACACTGCATTACTCGATGCACTAGGTATTGGTCATCTAGTCCATGTTACAACTCTAACAAGTGCTCAAATAAATCATATTGAGTTTGATATACATCCTCCGGGAAAAAGTGATAGGGATACTGGGTTTGTTTTTGATATAGACAAGATGCCATATGATGTTGAAATTTCCTGAAGAGGTGATCTGACCGTATATTTATAGGTCTGGGTTTATATCAATTGTATGAAGAGAGTCATGATTGATGATGAGGCTACTGTAAACATAGTCCCCTTCTCTTTCTTACAGAATTTAGGTTAAGGAGAGACTAATTGCTCCTCCACAAAAAACACGTTATGAGGGTATGACAATATTAAGGCGACCACGATTGGAACCATAGTTGATCCAAAAAAGATCTTGATGGAATTTTACATCATCAACAGGGAAAAAAATTAAAACATGATCCTTGGGAGACCTTGGATTCATCAAATGAAGGTTGTTCCTTACACCTTGTTTTAAAATATTAGATTTCTTTATTTGGGAAATGTCTTCATCGTCCAAGGGGATCCTAAGCCCTTAGATATACAGTTAGATAACCTCAAGAAGAAGAAAGGGGTTCATTCAGAGTATGAACTTCAAGAGAACCAATTGAACAAAAAACCTCCATCAAAATAATTTTTCACAATAACCTCGAGCATTCCGAATCCTGAAGATGTTGACCCAAAGTGCTTGAGGTAGCAAAAACTGATAAGGGTAAATAAATATATATGAAAATATTTTCTACTAAGACCACAATGGAAATCATAAAACTCCTAAAGAGTGATGATCTAATCTTCCTTCCGTTCTAACCAAAAGGAATGAGTAGCCTCCTCAGTTTAACATCTATCCCCTCCAAATACCTAGGTCTAAGAGTAAACATGATAAAATTAACAAAGGACGAAGAGAATTTTGAGATTGCAATGATGCCCATTAAAACCATCTCTAAGGGTTGTTCTTTTATAAATCCTGGTTTCAATCTAAATGCATTTGAAATTAAGTTTGTCATATCCATTGGACATGACCTCATTATTAAACAGAAATTGCGGGTGTTGGTGTCCATTTTGATCCTCTATTATTTTGCCTTAATTTTCCTTTCACTCTACATTTCCTGAAACGTTTTCTACAGTTTGAATGGATGGGATGAAATTGTTTTTTCTATTTCCATGCCCTGGGCCATTTGAAAATCATTTTCCATGCCTCATTTGTGAAGAAACACCCAAGTTTGCCATGTTTTATGCCCTACTTTTTCCAAATCTGCGGGCTATGTCGTTTCTTCCCTTTTGCCTGATCATGAAAAAGGAAAAATTGATCGATTCATACTTGTATGTATTAAAAAATATAATCCCAAGGTTGAGAAATTCTTGGAATCATGTTTTATCTGGTTTCAATTCAAAAAAATGTCCATCCTTGGAGAAAAAATTGAATTCAGGCATCCTTGACAAATTTTGTGTTTTTTGACGGTCGTAAAGGTGTCATGTGCCCGTCAAAATTAAGCTCAAAATTCTCCTCCTACGTGGCCGCTTCTGGTTGAGCAAGGATTGGTGGGTTTTCTATAAAAACTTAACATTTTTTGGCCTTTGGAAAATTTCACATTTTTTCCCTGCAACCCCGCAGGTCTCAAAGGAGGGACACGTGTCATGTTCTTATGCCAGGGTGGAATGAAAGGCGGGCGGGGAACTTAGGAATTTTTTGCCATTTTTGGCAAAGGGAAAAAGGGTGTGGAAAGGCCCGTGGGTTTGCAATGGAGTGAGGGATGGACACGTGGTAGGCACGGAGGAGAGTGCTAGCCGCCAGAGGAAGAAGGAAATTTTTTCCCTTTTGGCAGAAAAAGCTAAGGTGAAATTTTGGAGCGTGGCCCCGTGGCCAATCACAGGTGGACGCGTGTCCATGAGAAGTCAGAATGGGGGGGAAGATTTCTTGGTGACTTTGAAGTTTTAACTTAAAATGGATCAAAGTCAAAACTTGGGCTGAAGTTCCATAACCAATCCAGGTGTGACACGTGGTCAATTTTGAAAGTCAAAGGAGAGTGCGGGCCACCGGTGAGTTTTGAAGTTTTCAATTTTTGTGAAGGAGGTATGATGGAAAAAAGAGAGACATGGCCCCATGGTGAATCATTGAGTGACATGTGGCAAGGGAGAAATTAGGTGTTCGGGCCCACAAAGGTTTTGGGGAAAATTTTCCTTTTTCAAAAGGAGGTAAAATGTGTAGAATTGTCTTGTAATTTCATTGGGATTTACATTGTGGACATGTGGCAGGCCCAGGAAGGAGGCGGGGAAAGATGGAATTTTTTTCCAATTTTTCAAAAGGTTATAAAATGATAAATTTTGACCCTGGGCCTGATCTAATCACATTGCGCCATGTGTATGGCTTTATTTAAAAATTTAAAAAGTAACCCAAGCTTATTTTTTTATTCACATTTTCCACGTGGAGGGCCAGGATTTAAATTTCAAGGCAGATCAACAATTCCTATACGTTGCACCATTTTGGCCACCATGGGAGCTCCAGGAAACTTGGAATTGCAAATTTTGCATCAAATTTTTGGTGATTCCGTATCATTTGGGCCTTCCAGGATCATTGGGATCACTTTCATGGCTTAATTTGTAGATCTGAGATGTTTTTGAAACGAAAATTTTCCATAATTAGTCCAAACACGTGAAATGTCAAATTTGAAAGTTACATAGGTAGTTTTAAAAGGTGAAAAGGTGAAATGATGAGTGGAAAGGCATCTGCATGCATTGATGATGAAAAACGTGCCTCCGGGAAGGATAATGATTTGAATATTGGTAATGATTCAACCTTTTTAAACACTTGGCAATTTTTGTTGTGAATCTATTAAATGTCATTTTCAGTGAATCATGAGGAATTTTTGTAACAAACTTGATGCTGGGCATATTCTTTTCTTGGGAAAGAAGGATCAAATGTAATTAAAAGTTATATAATGCCTATTTTGAGACATGCAAAAAGTCAGAGAAACTTAGAAATTAATGGGAAAATCTGGGAAGAATCCCATTCTCTGAGAAACAGCCTGAGAACCATTTCTAATTCCCTTTTGCATCAGATTTGTATCATGTTGAGTTGGTTTCAGTTGTAAAGCCATCAAAAATCTCTGAGATTGTTTTTTCATAACATTCCCCTGCTGATAAATTTGATCATTTCTGGATTAGTTTGTGTTGTCTCTTGGAAAAATTTGTATGCACTTATGTTCCAGAATGTTTTCAATTTATGTTTCTTGCTCTTGTTGCAGTCTTTTGTTTGAAAACTCTTTGGATCATACATTGTCTCATTTCTTGTTGATAGTTTAGTGGCATTTGCAATCTCACATTCAGAAGAGCTTTCATTTGATAAAGAGATAAAAAAATTTAAAATCACTTTACCTTCCTTGAATTTGGAGATTGTTGTAAACCTTTGGGTGCACCTTAGGTCATGATAAAATAGATATTTCTGGATGCTTTGTTGGTTCATCTGCTTCAATATTTTGTGGAAGGTTATCAAATATTGTGTGGAAGAGTGCAGATATGGGCTTCCATTTGGTGCATATATCCTGGTTGAAGGAGTATCTCAACCCTTTTGAAACATTCTGCTGTGTGGGTCTTGCAAATTTCTTGCAAAGGTCCTCAAAGAATTTGGAAAATTCTGGTTAGTCTTGTCTAAAATCTCCCACCAAAAATTCATTCAGAATAACTAATCCCACCCCATACTACCCCTGCATTGCATTGTGTATCAACAAAAGAATACAATCCATTTACAAAAATGCACAAAGCAAATCAGGATCATACCATGTCTCTAGCAGCCTCAGCCTTGTCTTGAAAGCATTTCCATCATTTAGTAGTGACAACTCTGTTGAGTTTGAATAATGGAAAATTGATCATGTTTTCCCAAGGCCATCTCCATACAATATGCACAGTATAAGGATATCTCCACCTCCTTCACAAAACAGAGGCTGCAATATAGGTTCTCTTACCTTGGTTGAAATGCACAACCTAAAATAGTGAGGATTAGATCAAAATCCTTTCAAGGTGCTACCCACTTCTTCAAAGCCTGAGTGCTAAGAAGTCAGATAAATTGCTTCTCCGGATACAAAACAACATAAAAATCATTTATCTACCTCTGAGTGTCTTATAAAATATTTGATGTTGCTCAAGTTGTGAAGGAGATTAAATCTGGGTACCAACACCCAAATGGCGCCGTTGCCGGGGATCTGTTTTGAATTCCTGGGAAATAATTTATAGTGCTGAGATTGAGTTGCTAATTCATTTTCCATTCCATGTCTATTTAGCCTATCAACAACACCAAATGGCACCATTTCTGGGGAAATTATTCAGTATTTTAGATCCCTGGTAATACTTCTTGTGTGATTTATGTGAAATTACAAAATCTGAGTATCATCTTCTAATCAGATTTATAAGATTGGAATGAAGAGTAGAGTTCTGAGTTTGATATTCTCTTAGTTCAATTTGATCCATATGCCCACATATTTGAGATATTTGAATGCATATCAAACCCTGGTAAAGTCCCCCACTATTTGAAGCATAAGTCCAAAACTATTAAAATTATCAGATTTGTTGAAGCATCATTTTATAATTAGATTTGTAAGGATTAAGTGAAGATATAAGTTCTGCCTGCGATTTTATCAGTTTCTAGTAGTAGTTGCACTTCATTTGCATTTATGATTGATAAATTCAAAGAAAGGAAGGTCTGATCTATAAAGTTTGGCAAGATTTTCAGTGCTGATAGATATTTGACAGAGTATTTTAGTGCATTTACACAACTAGGGTGAAATTCCTTAGTGGCGAGTCTGTGCTATTTTGATCTTGATAAGTACCAATGTCTTACCTTTCTGTCATTTACTTTGGTGTTGCTAATCTCTACAAAACTAGAAGGAAGAAGATCTCTCTTCATTAGAGACTCTGCTAAGAATTTGTTTACAGATTCAAGAAACTCAGAGTTGGAAGGGAGAAGAGTTTGGAAAGTTGTTAAAGGTCAGACATCAGGAAAAGATATATCCATTGGTGAGAGAGATCAGCCTTTGGTAGAGGATTATCACTCTTCTTCAAGTGATTCTGATTCAAGCAATCCTCTCATAAACTTGTTTGCCTCAGCTAGTGAAGGTCCTTCTGCTATACCAGGTAATTTCCTTCTCCAATATGCACCTCTGTGTTTTAATTCAAATAGAACTTTCCAAGAAAATCAGCACTTAGAGAATACTAGTTTTGTGAATCACATTATTGAGCCCCAACAACCTTGCACTCCTCATCATCTTGTGTCACCCCCAAGATCACCTCCACCAAACAATATGGCTCAGCCTAGACCTCCATTTGTTTGTTAACACCTTTGGTCCTATAGACTTTAGAGGAATGGATGGTTACCCAAATGCTGTCCCACAAGATGTCAGAAATAGATTGCCAAAATTCCAAGGTAACAATGCAATAATTGGTGATCAACATCTCAAAATTTTTGTTAACATGATGGAAGATTTTGAGATAGAGTTTGAAGATGTGTATATTAAATTGTTCATTCATACACTAGAAGAGGATGCTAGGGATTGGTACAAGGCTCTACCTAATAATTCAATTGATTCTTGGACTGAGATGAAGAATGCATTTAGGTTGTAATATGGTGACAAGACTGATCCTAGATTTCTCTTGTCTGAGTTTGAGAATATCAAGAAGAACCCCAATGAATCAGTCCATGACTTCAACACAAGGTTTAACAAAACTTTGAGAAGACTGTCAGTTAATCTGAGGCCTTGTGATGAATCTTGTTTAATCAAATATGCAGATGCATTTGATAAAAAGGTAGCCTATTACCTAAGAGACAAGAACCCTACCAATCTAAGACAAGCTTTCACCATGGCACTTCAAATTGAAAACAATATCAAAGCAATTGGGAAACCTCTCAAGAGAGATGGTGTAAATTTGATAAACCCTGAAAAACCTCAAGCTAGCAAGGGTGCTGATTTAGAGGAGGTTGTGAAAACTTTGGCAGGGGATGTCAAAGAAATCTCATATAAGTTGGCAAGAGCTGAGAAGGGAATTGGGAAAAATTCACAAGGTCAGCCAAGAGCACAAAACCATGACAGATTTGCCAATCATACTAGAGGTGATCAAAGGTAAAATGATAGAGGAAAAGAACCCATGGGGTCTGCAAATAGACATGCTTAAGCACATGAAGGAAGAGTGTTACCTGATCCCCTAACTGCTAGGGTTGTTGCTGTTGAACAAGTTACTGATATTGATTGGTGTGATAGGTGTTTTCTGTCCCATCCTCCATATGAAGTGGACCAACAAGAAGGTGCAGCTAATAATGATGATGGTATTGATGATGATTTGCATGATGGGCTGTTCTTTAAGTCCAAAAGGAGGAACAACATCTATTGAAGTGATAAGTGTAAGGACAACTGCAAATTTTTGGGATTGCATCAAATGGGTACAAGTCTTTCTTCCCCCTCATACTCTTGAAGTTGATGTAGTGCAAGCTTTTGAAATTCCTAACAATGAATTTGAATACTTAAGAGCTTTGATGATTAAGAAGTATGATGGTGGTATCCCTTCGGAGGAAGATAGACAATTGTTGATGAATGTTGTAGTAGCTCAAGAGAAAGATTATAACACTATAAGAAAAGTTGTTAAAGGAGTTGGGCCTCAATCCAAACCTAAAACACCCTTGCTCACAAGCATTCCCAAAGAATATCCTAGAAGAGAAACACTTGCCAAAAGCTCTGTTGTCCCAAACAAAAATTATAGTCCTCCTCATGCCCAAGCTGCCAAGAATCCCTTGCCATCTGATGAATCTTCTTGTCTCCCTTCTAATGTTGTTTTTCCAAAGAGTGTTCCCTATGACATAGCCCAAGTATTGAGCCAAATCAAAGTAAGTGTTCCAATCATTGAGTTGCTTAGAATTCTTGAGCATAAGAAGAGAGCATTTGAGTACTTGGGATTAAAGGAGGAGAAGACTACTCCAGGTAGAAATATAAATGTTGTTGAGATTCCTCCTCAAATCATTGTTGACCTTGAAACACCACCAGTAGTAGAGGATCTTGGAGAGACACCTGAGGTATATTTGGGGACATCCTTGGTTGATTCCCAATTGAATTTTGATCCATTCTTCACAACTTTGATCATAAAGGATAGGCTACTTCACAATTGTATGTTTGATTCTGGTGCATCATGTAATGTCATGCCTCAAGAAGTCATGAATGAGTTGGATATCAAAGTGAAAATTGCCTATGGAAAATGTACTTCCATGGAATTAAGAGAAGTGATGGTTGTTGGTTGTGTGAAGGGTTTGGTAGTGTAGCTTGCATCTTATCCCAGGAGGAATTTAAAATTAGATGTTGTGATTGTTGATTGCCCTGCCAAATGGGGTATGTTATTGTCAAGAAAGTGGGCTGCAAGTGTTGGAGGGAGTGTCCAAATGGATGTATCTTTTTCTACCATTCCCATTGAGGGAAGCCTTGTCAAGCTATATGGAGAAAAGAAAATGTTGCATCTAATTGAGGACCCTAACAATGATTCTTATAAAGTATTATTTGTTGATGTTGATGCTGATAATTTTATTGGTTTTGTTGATGGTAAAGAACAAAAGTTGGATTAGTAAAAGTTCCTTGAATAGGTGAGTTCTCCTTGGACCTTTCTATTTGATGGAGCTTGCTCCAAATTTGGAAATGGTGTTGGTGTAATCTGATTTCTCCTAGCTTGGAAGAATTTGTTTTTTCCTTCAAGCTTAATTTTGAATGTACTAACAACATTGCTGAGTATGAAGCCTTGTTGTTGGGTCTGAGAATTACATGGAAGTATGGTGTCAAGGACATCATTGCAAAGGGAGATTCAGAGCTAGTTGTCAAACAAATAAGAAAACTGTATGCTACAAAAAATCAGCAGATGAAGTAGTATAAGCATGTAGTTTGGGATCTAATTGAGATGTTTGATTCCTTCAATATTGTGCACCATGATAGAAGTTTGAATGCTGCTACTGATAAGTTGGTAGTGATGGGGTCAAGATTTGGAGTTTACATCATTTCACCTTATTATGAGTACAATGTTGAAGTGTTAACTAGGCCAGCTGTCCCTGACAACATCAAGCATTGTCAAGTGTTTAATGATGATGCTCAAGTGAAAAGGTTCTTACAAAATCAAGGTGAGTTTGTAGATCAGACATATTGATTGGGAACCAATGGTGTGTGTGACTGAAGGAAGAGAGAATTTGTTTGGAAAAGATATTATCCAATTGAAAACTAATGCCATTCCTAGAGGTCTTGTTGTTCTTGAGTCAAATTTTAGCAATGCTGATTACATCATCAATAGAAACATATCTATCTCAAGGGATGTGGAAGAGCATGACTTGGGAACAAAGGAAAAACCAAGGATATTTTGGTTGGGCAGCAGTTTAAGCAAGGAAGAAAAACAGTCCTATCTTCAATTGTTGAAACAATATCAAGACTGGCTTACCTGGTCATATTCAGGGCTGAAAGCATATAGAGAGGACTTGTTTCAGCATGAGATCCCTCTTAAGAAAAATGCCAAACCATTCAGAAAAAAGCAAAGGCCAATTAATCCACTCATCTCCATGAAAATGCAAGATGAATTAAAGAAACTAAAGGAGGGAGGGATTATTCAACCCACAAGGTATTCATCTTGGGTTGCAAACCTTGTGCCAGTCAGAAAGAAGAATGGAGATATCATACTTTGTGTAGACTTCAGAAATCTGAATAGAGCTTCATTGAAAGACAATTATCCTTTTCCAAACATGGAGAACATGCTGTAGTTAGTGACTGGATCTAAATTGTTGTCCACCTTGGATGGTTTCTCTGGCTACAATCAGGTTGTTGTGAAGGAGTCAGAAAGATTTAAAACTACCTTTACCACTCCTTGGGGAACATATGTTTATGTGAGAATGACTTTTGGTCTCATGAATGCTGGAGCTACCTTCCAAAGAGAAATGGATGTTGCTTTTTGCTGGTTACATAAATGACTTCATTGCAATTTATCAGGATGATGTGACTGTATTTTCAAGGAGCAGAAAAGATCACTTGCAGCATTTGGAAAGAATGTTAATCAGATGTAGAGAATTTGGAATCTCTCTCAATCCAAATAAGTGTCACTTTGGGGTGCAAAAGGCCAAGCTGCTTGGTCATATTGTTTCAAAGGTTGGTGTCATGATTGATCTAGAGAGAGTAGAAGCAATCAGCAGGGTGCCAATTCCAAGAACGAAGAAGGGCATCCAATATTTCTTTGGGAAAATCAACTTCATTAGAAGGTTTGTGTCCAATTTTGCTGAGTTGACTCTTCCTATCACATGCATGTTAAAGAAAGATCAAGTTATCAAGTGGGAGGAGGCTTTTATTCAGGCTTTTGAAGGAATCAAAGAGGCACTTAAACATGCACCTATCTTGGTAGCTCCGAATTACAAGAAGCCTTTCCAAATCTTCTCCTTTGCTTCTGAAAATACTATTGCATCTTTTTTGCTCCAAAAGGATGAAGATGGGGCTGAGAGGCCTATTTCCTTCTTTAGCAAGGCTTTACAAGCTGCTGAGTTAAAGTACACAATCATGGAAAAACAAGCATTTTCCTTGGTGAAAGCAACAAAGGTTTTTAGGCCTTATATTTTAAGTTCAAAAGTTGTTGCTTATGTTCCCCACACCATGGTAAAAGACATCTTATCAGAGATGGAGATCTCAAGTAAAAGATGTAGATGTGTGAACAAACTATAAGAGTATTATATGGACATCCAAACCATAAAGTTGGTAAGAGGTTTGGGTATTGCTAAGCTCATGGCTGAGAGTAACTTGTAGACTATGGAAGTGAATGAAGTAAAAGAAGAAAGGGTAGATGTTCTTAGGAAATTGCTAAGTTTTGAATGGTATAAGGATATAATCCTTTACCTTAGACACCTATGTTGTCCTGATCATTTGAATAAAAATTAGAAAATAGCCCTCAAGCTGGCTTCTCAAAAATATATCATCACTGAATTTGGGTTGGCTTGGAAGAACCCTGAAGGTGTCCTCTTGAAATGTGTAACTGAAGATGAAGCTCCCAAAGTAATTGCTGATTTCCATGGGGGAGTTTGTGGAGGACACTTTTCTGGAAGGGTTACATCACACAAGGTTTTGAGAGCTAGTTATTGGTGGCCTACTCTTTTCAAAGATACAACCATGTTGATTAGAAAATGTGAAAGTTGCCAACATTTCTCTAGAAGAATGAAAGCTTCAGGCTCCCTTCCTTTGCAGCCTGTATCAATTGAAGCTCCTTTCAAACAGTGGGGGATGGACTTCATTGGTGAGATTTCAGACCCTTCTAGTGCTAGACATAAGTGGATCCTTGTAGCCAAAGATTACTTCACCAAGTGGGTAGAGGCAATCCCCACCAAGAAAGCAACACACCAAGTTGTTATGGACTTCTTGCTGAATAATATCATATGCATATTTGGTGTGCCAGTAAAAATTGTGGTTGATAATTCCATGTGTTTCAGAGCTAAACCTTTGATGGAAATGTGCTAGGAATATGGAACCAATATGACTTATTCTTCAAACTATAATCCCCAAGGAAATGGACAAGCTGAGTCCAGCAATAAGAATTTGTTAAAGATCATTAGGAGGAACTTGGAGTTGAACAAGAGAAAATGGGGTGAACAACTAAAATTTACAGTTTGGGCTGATAAAATCACTGCTAAGAGAGCTATTGGTAAGAGTCCATTTGAGTTGGTGTATGGAACTCAATCTCTGCTGCCCTTACATCTGCAATTATCTTCTTTTCAATTTTTTCAACAACTTGAGGATCAAGAGGTTAGTCCATATGAATAAAGGATTAATCAGATTGTGGAGCTAGATGAAGAGAGAAGGGTATCCCACTAGAGGCATGTCAGATTTAGAGAGAAGTTGAAAATATTGTTTGACAAGAAGGTCACAACTAGGGCCTTCAATATTGGAGATATGGTTTAGTTATGGGACAACATAAATGAAGATAAGGGAAAACATGAAAAATTTGATGCATTATGGATGGGCCCTTACTCCATTGATATCAGAATTGGTCAAAATAACTTTTTTCTCAAAGATTTAGATGGGGAATTGCTTGAACTACCTGTTAATGACAGGCATCTAAAGCATTTCTTGGATTAATCCCTAAATTTAAGGTATGCACAACTTGTACAGTGTATAGTGTTTGGGGATTTTGCTCATGTTTTTGGTGTTTTTGTTGGTTTGTGGTTTGCCTTGCTGTGTGACAACCATTTTTGTCAGAATTATCAGCTAGTTTTTTGGTGGTTTTGGTTCGTGACTCCTTTCCCCAATGGAATTATTTTGGCACTTGGTCTACGTTGTTCTTATGGTACTCACCGGGAGTGCCCATCCCCCAAGCAGGAGCCGATGTTGATGCCCATTTTGATCTTACTACCACCTTTGGCCTAATTTTCCTTTCACTCTGCATTTCTTGAAACATTTTCTACAGTTTTAATGGGTGAAATGAAGTTACTGCCTTTGTTCCCATGCCTTAATCTATTTGAAAAATCATTTGACATGCCCCATTTTGTAATAATACTCAAGCTTGCACCGTGTTAACCTAATTTTTCAAATCTGTACTTGCTCAAAAATGTTTTATTTTTTGAAATAATGGTCTGTAACTTGTCCTTTCTAGTTGAATGTTTTAAAAATGCTCACAAAATTGTTATTTCACCCTAGTTTGAGAGAAAAATCCATGCATGCCTTGTTTGTGCCCTAAATTTTCCAAATATACGAGCTATGCCATGTTTTCCCTTTTGCCTAATTGTGAAAAGGAAAAATTGATCGATTCATACTTGTATGTATTCAAAAATCCAATCCCAAGGTTGAGAAATGCTCAGAATCATGTTTTATCTGGTTCAAATTCGAATAAAATGTCCATCCTTGGAGAAAAAATTGAATTCAGGCGTCCTTGGAAAATTCCGTGTTTTTTAACGATCGTACGGGTGTCATTTTCCCATCAAAATTAAGCTCAAAATTCTCCTCCTACATGGCCACTTCTAGTTGGACAAGGATCGACGGGTTTTATATAAAAACTTAATGTTTTTTGGCCTTTGGAAAATTTCACATTTTTCCCCACAACCCTGCAGGTCCCAGAGGAGGGACACGTGTCATGTTCTTGTGCCAAGGTGGAATGGAAGGCGGGTAGGGAACTTAGGCATTTTTTGTCATTTTTGGAGAAGGGAAAAAGGTTGTGGAAAGGCTCGTAGGTCTACAATGGAGTGAGGGATGGTCACGTGGCAGGCGCGGAGGAGAGTGTAGGCCGTCGGAGGCAGAAGGAATTTTTTTCCCTTTTGGCATAAAAAGCTAAGGTGAAATTTTGGAGCGTGGCCCCGTGGCCAATCACAGGTGGACACGTGTCCATGAGAAGTCAGAATGGGTGGGTAGATTTCTTAGTGACTTTGAAGTTTTAACTTTAAATGGATCAAATTCAAAACTTGGGCTGAAGTTCCACAACCAATCCAGGTGTGACACGTGGCCAATTTTGAAAGTCAAAGGAGAGCGTGGGCCACCGGTGAGTTTTGAAGTTTTCAATTTTTGTGAAGGAGGTATGATGGAAAAAAGAGAGACATGGCCCTGCGACGAATCATCGAGTGACACGTGGCAAGGGAGAAATTGGGTATGCGGGCCCATGGAGGTTTTGGGGAAAATTTTCCTTTTTCAAAAGGAGGAAAAATGTGTAGAATTGTCCTGTGGTTTCATTGGGATTTACATTGTGGCAACATGGCAGGCCCAGGAAGGAGGCGGGGAAAGATGGAATTTTTTTCCAATTTTTCAAAAGGTTATAAAATGATAAATTTTGACCCTGGGCCAGATCTAATCACATTGCGCCACATGTATGGCTTTATTTAAAAATTTAAAAAGTAACCCAAGATTATTTTTTGATTCACATTTTCCACATGGAGGGCCAGGATTTAAATTTCAAGGCAGATCAACAATTCCTATACGTTGCACCATTTTGGCCGCCATGGGAGCTCCAGGAAACTTGGAATTGCAAATTTTGCATCAAATTTTTGGTGATTCCGTATCATTTGGGCCTTCCAGGATCATTGGGATCACTTTCATGGCTTAATTTGTAGATCTGAGATGTTTTTGAAACAAAATTTTTCCCTAATTAGTCCAAACATGTGAAATGTCAAATTTGAAAGTTACATAGGTAGTTTTAAAAGATGAAAAGGTGAAATGATGAGTGGAAAGGCATCTGCATGCATTGATGATGAAAAACGTGCCTCCGGGAAGGATAATGATTTGAATATTTGTAATGATTCAACCTTTTTAAACACTTGGAAATTTTTGTTGTGAATCTGTTAAATGCCATTTTCAGTGAATCATGAGGAATTGTTGTAACAAACTTGATGCTGGGCATATTCTTTTCTTGGGAAAGAAGGATCAAATGTAATTAAAAGTTATATAATGCCTATTTTGAGACATGCAAAAGGTCGGAGAAACTTAGAAATTCATGGGAAAATTTGGGAAGAATCCCATTCTCTGAGAAACAGCCTGAGAACCATTTCTAATTCCTTTTTGCATCAAATTTGTATCATGTTGAGTTGGTTTCAGTTGTAAAGCCATCAAAAAGCTCTGAGATTGTTTTTGGGGTGCACTTTAGGTCATGATAAAATAGAGATTTCTGGATGCTTTGTTGGTTCATCTGCTTCAAGATTTTGTGGAAGGTTATCAAAGATTATGTGGAAGAGTGCAGATCTAGGCTTCCATTTGGTGAACATATCCTGGTTGAAGGAGTATCTCAACCCTTTTGAAACATTCTGTTGTGTGGGTCTTGAAAATTTCTTGCAAATGTCCTCAAAGAATTTGGAAAATTCTGGTTAGTCTTGTCTAAAATCTCCCACCAAAAATTCATTCAGAATAACTAATCCCACCCCATACTACCCCTGCATTGCATTGTGTATCAACAAAAGAATACAATCCATTTACAAAAATACACAAATCAAATCAGGATCATACCATGTCTCTAGCAGCCTCACCCTTGTCTTGAAAGCATTTCCATCATTTAGTAGTGACAAATATGTTGAGTTTGAAGAATGGAAAATTGATCATGTTTTCCCAAGGCCATCTCCATACAATATGCACAGTATAAGGATATCTCCACCTCCTTCACAAAACAGAGGCTGCAATATAGGTTCTCTTACCTTGGTTGAAAGGCACAACCTAAAATAGTGAGGATTAGATCAAAATACTTTGAAGGTGCTACCCACTTCTTCAAAGCCTGAGTGCTAACAAGTCAGATAAATTTCTTCCTCGGATACAAAATGACATATAACTCGTTTATCTGCCTCTGAGTGTCTTGTAAAATCTATGATGCTGCTCAAGTTGTGAAGGAGATTAAATCTGGGTACCAACAACATGTAAACACCATGCTATACATAGGAAACAAGGCTTAGCAGCGTAGTTATGCTCACCAAACACAATGTGTCGAGAACATGAAAAATAGGTTCACGACCACCTCTTTCATTTAAATGATTTTAGTGATTGGATATACACACTTTTTGGTAGGGGTTGTAAGTTTAAACCTAGAATGGTAAGCCCTTGTCAAGAGAACAAAAAATTTTAGGATCGTGGTTCTCCGCTATGTAATTTTACGGGTAAATAATTTGATATCCGTCAACTTTCTTCATCTTAGTCATCACAACATTTAGTTCATCTACATTATCATATGTATATTACTACATCCACATTTGCATTCTCATCTATTAGCTCATTTAGCGAAATTTGTAATCAACAACTTATCTTTCGAGAAACTTTTAACAACTTATGAAATATTAGCAAAACCTATATCAAAATTCTTTAAATATCTGTAACATTATCATCAAACATTTCTTAAATCGTTTCATCTATTCAGCAAGTAAGACATAGTTTTGACAATTATCCTACCGAGGCTTGCATACTTGGTTCTGCTCATAGTTTACTTTCAACTTAGGCATCTTTTGCCCTTAAGTCTATTCTAGAATCTTCTTGGTGTCACATCTTTCCCAAAAACACCTCTTTGGTAGTAAAACATTCTAAAATTTTTAACCGGATTGCTTGTTCGCCTATCTCAACTTATGGTGTTGAGCCCTTGCATCCTACTGGTTGTGTGGGGTTGAGGCTAAGGGAAATTGCTCCCTCCCAAAAGCACAACTTAAATTCAAAAAAAAAAAGTATATACGTCAAGTTAAAATAAAATACAAAATTTTCATTTACACATTTCCTTACCCTACCAATCTTTGGTGTTGAGCCCGCGTTTCTTACTGCTTACGTGAGGCTGGGAAAGGAAGGAAGTGCCCTTACTCTCCTATTCCTTGTCCTTGGTAATGAGCCCATACTTCCTACTAGTAGCATGGGGCAAGGTGTAGGGGCTCTCTATAAATAAATTAATAAGTTAAAATAAATTTGTGCAATAAAAAGTGCTTTAAAATCATAAATCCCAGCAAAGTGAATTAGATGTTTAAGTTATAAGAGAGTTGTAAGCCTTAAAATAAATTTTGTCAATCAAGTGGCCATCTACGGATCTAAGTCTAGATAAAATGGAAAGAAAATCACATTCTAGATTGTGTAGTAAAATATGTGTGGAATACATTTTTAGGGTACCAATTGGATTTTTGTTAAAACATTGTCTTTATCTCATCGCATTCATTCAACAAGTCATATAACTTGCTTCCCTTCTAGCTCTCGGTGTTGAGCCATTACATCTTACTGGTTATGTGGAGTTAGAAGTAGAGTGGATTCATATTATAATCAAATCATTCATCACGTTTTTCCAAACAAATAAGAAGTAACAAATATTGTTTGAGAGGTTAAAGTTTTGAAGTTACACTTTGTCTGCATCAACATCATATAAATCAAAAACAAAAAAAAAACATGTCATTCTGTTTAAGCATAATATCATCCATTGCACGCATTTTGAAAAGCATAGAAAATAAGAAATTCTAAACGTTTGGAGTACACATATGAAGCAAACTGTATATGCAAGAAAAATCTATACAAGGAATAGCTAAACCAAAAAGAGATCCATATATATACACATAATACATACAGTACCATATATAGACACCATGCTACATGATCAAGGGCTATCTATCTATATACTCTCAAAGGGACTTCATTATTATGGGCTACTTCATTTATGCGTCACAAAATGCATAGGAAGGGGAAGTTTTGACACTCTGCCTATCCACCTCATTTGAGGCCCATTATGTACCTACCTAGTTAGCCCACTATCAAGGTGTCCATCTCAAAAGCGAGGAAAACAACTAAGGGAGATACCCTATTTTGGAGAGCACAGAGTGACCATTCGGTGAATCCATTCCAGTTCAAACATACTCAGGAGATCAAGATGGTGAAGGTTAGCCCAGAGCACTTGTGCAACACTAAACAATTGTAGATTTTGAGTCCAATGCACAATCATAAACACTGAAAGGAGGTCTCTGGTGCCTAGGCACCCTATGCCCTAGTACAAAAACCTTGGTTCAAGTTCAAAATTTGTCCAAATGGCTGGAGCGTTGGCAACAGGTATGTTCCTATCCCCACACAAATGGTAAGTCATATTGTCATTTTGACCCCAAATATTTCAGGATTGAGTGATATACAAGCTAAATCATCTGCACTCTGAGTTTTCATTTCATCTTACAGGTTACGAGAGCTTGTATTATGATCATTTTGGTTTATCAAGAATCTCAGGTATAGCTCTGTAGACTCCCAAAATTTCAAGAATGCCATACTCGGACTCCTATGATTTATGCCTCTTTATGTGCTAGCATGCTTCTCACCATGGGGAAATATGTGACTCACCCTCTTAAATTTAAACGTGGTACATTCCCTTAAAAATGGTTACAATCCCCTCCAATATATTATCCCATCACCTTTAAGAAGGTTTAATTGAGTTCCTCAATCACCTAACTATTCATGGTACATATATCTTTCATAGACATCCTTATTTAGCCTTTCCATGATTTCTTCTAGCTTCCCACTTTCATTTTTAGGCATACTTTTATCCCTAATTAGTGTCAAATCCACACACCTACGCTTTTTCTAGCTTTTATCCTAGGCGATCCTTATCCCCCACTTTCCCATATCACTTCACCTAAGAATCCCTAATCCGCCTACCAACTTTAAAACACTCATCATAATCCCTAAAAGCCTCATATCTCGAGTAAATAAATGATTTTACCATCCGAGCATAATGGTTTTCCGTAGTTAGCGACGACCTAGCCGGGTGAGCCGTTGACCCTTCCATAAAACTAAGTTCATCCCCCTTTCGTAATGATACATGCATGACCTCAGCTTTATTTCACTATACATATAGGCACGTCTTATGAGCTCTGAGAATTAGCTTAAAGCTATGTTAACCCTCTTACAGTCCATTGGAGCTTGTTTCACACCACTTACGTGACTTTGGGATAGATTTACTTTGATTTTGTGCTTACCTCTTCATACTATTATGAGTGTGGCACCTCAAGGTTGCATTGTATATGAATTCACAACCCAGCCCAATTGTTAGGTAACCATTGTTTGTTGTCAAGAATTCCATCTTCAGTATATTCTTCCAGTATCTATTATGTATTGAATGTTTTTCATACACCTCATCTACCTTTGGCTTTGGAAATTGCCACTGACCAGGTATCAATCACTTAACCCAGCTTTTACCGTCGACGCACCTGTAATGTTATCATACTTTCTATTTCCACATTCCTCATGTTACGTCTGCCTCTGTTCTATTTCCAATCCTCATATCTATCATCTCTACTTCTCTGTTTCATTCCAAACCCATTGGACTCATCTATACTTAGAAATCAAAAGGATGACCTGAGGGGATGAATACCTTCCACACAATCTATCTTTATCTCTTTTTTCTTACATATCCCAGTTGGAGGTGTTGTTTATTTATCTTCAGATGATTTTTATATAGGTTATTGACACTATCCTTTTGAATTTTGTTAATCATCATTTTCATTTCAGATATAATTCAGACATGTATTTAATTGATTCACTTATCAAATAGATTACACCAGCTCAGGTCGCCATTAGAAAAAAATTCTGTCAATAGTCTGGGTCACCGTCGACCCAGTTGTAGGAAATAATAGCTTCATTGAAGATGATTTGAATTAGATCAATGTTTTCCATCCATTTCTGAGGTAAGTTTCAGGGTTCTTGTCCTATATCAATATTCTACATGTAATCAGGGTATCCATAAGTTTAGATTTCATTATCTGTTATCAAATGGTGGTTGACATCTATGAATAGCCACAGGTAATGCTGCTTTGTTTGTTTACCGGCTTCATCGGACAACCCCCACATATACCAGTCTAATCCTTTTTCCTCTTAGTTCTTCTGATGTTTTGCAGGTTCTTCAAGTTTGCAGAAAGGACAGTTTCACTTTCATGCACGTTCATCCATATCCATCACACATTCGAGCTACCTTAGGTTAAATTAGATCAACAGACTCTAAACTAGTTTAGATTTAATAATAAGATTTTATTAAATCAAATACCAACCTCATCTTCAATATTGCTCAAATATTCTTATTTTTTACTTTCTTATTGAAAGGGAAATTCTCCTACATTAGTTGATCTAAAGAAGGAGAAATAGCCACAATTTTTTTATGAATATCCTATATGGATTGTATTTATTTAATTAGTCTACAGTAATTTCTATGGATAGTTACCAATTATCTGCAATCCAGGGTGACATCATTAATAATGCTAAATTAAACAAGTATCAGATTGTGACACTAAAAATATCAAAGTGAATAATTTGCTCAATATTGAAGTATCACGAACATAAAATGGGGCTATACAAAATGTAAATTTGTGATAATAAATAAAAAATGGTATTTTCATCACAATATTGAATAAAATATATAAATAATGTGTATATAGAATAGAAAAATGTGAGCATATTATGTAAATTTTGAGAAGAATATGATCAAATGGAGATATATGTAGAGATAATAGTGTCATCTCACTACAATGCGATATACACATGTATGAAAAATTATTATAAATTTTACACGTCTTCCATTCCAAAATTATAAGCACCCTTTATTACATTTAGCTAGCCATCACCCCCCTTCACACCACTAATATTAATTTAATTAAATTAATGCATTATCCTCACTATATTTATTATTTAAATAATATCCCCACATATAGTTCACTTAGACACATCACCAAGCCAACTCAACCAAAGACCTATTCTAAACCAGTTACCATAACTAACTAAGACTTACCTAAACCCTAAAAATAAAGGCCTACATTCCCTCTAACCACATTCTCACATGCTCATAAGAAGCTCCTGGTCTAATCGGCGAGCTAACGACATGAGATCCAAGGAAATCAGGAGGATCTCCCTAGTTTAGTAAACCTAGGAAATATCACCTTGACCAACGTCACTTACCCCTAACCATCACCGGTTAAGCCAGACCACCATCGGTTACCCGTTTTAAACCCAAAAAAAAGCTTATTGTCAAGGTTGGAAGCAAGTTGGAAAACATTGAGAAAATGTTGATGAGAAAGAATGCATCTTAAAAAGATAATGCATCTTCAGAGAGCCAATTCCAGTGAAAACTCACATCTAAGGATGGATATTGAGCATCTTCTCCTGCACAGCCATCCTAGCCACGATCTAATCTATCCAAGTAAAGAGGAGTGTACATGCAGCCCATGCAGAAGATTTTCTTCAGTTGGTGATCACTTGTAACCTTCAAACCCTTCATCAGCACCTCCATCCCTCACACACAAACATTCAGGAATGAAATCCAAGTACAACATCATACATTATTTGTTATTTCATTTCATCATCATTTTATCATCCATTGTTTATCTTGCTCCCTATTGACCTTCTCCATATTTTCACTTCCGTATACCTATTAAAACCTCAAAAAATCCTACTCCAGTCACCCAACGCCTCATCTTAACCAACCAAACTCCTTTGTGTAATCATAAAGGAGACTCTATCCCCATTCTGCAACCTTTCTAGATCTGACATTAACCGGCACCGGTTACACCTAACCGCCATTAGTCATCCTTGAATGACACCGATCTCTGTGTTTTCCCACACATCCCCCAATAGAGACCTGCCCACCTAATTTTATCTCACCCTCTTTCATCTGTGATCTACCCGAGACCTTTATCAGACTTACAGAGACCTAGAACTAATCATTTGACCTTTGGATTCTATTCTAGCTTAGCCTGTTAGATTAGATCTATTTCTTATTGGGGACAAAAAAGGTGGCTTTTTAAGTGAGATACCTAAACCTTTTTAAAATAACAATAGGATTTACTTTGTAATTACAACATTGAATTAGTTTAAAACAATGGACTGATAGCCATCTAGGAAGTATCATACTTCCTAGATCTAGCTCATGCTAGGAAGTTAACTACCCATATTATTAATTCCTTCTGGTGGTCTTGTTTTCATTACATGTAGTTCCTCCTAGCCAAAAGGAAGCTCTCATGATCAGTTGTTGATTTGGAAGTCATACACATGCAAAAACCCATCAACCAACATATGAACAGGTATTCCTCCTATGCCCACTACCCTATCTGTTTCATCAACACTCCAAATAGACAATCTAAGAAAAAAGTGAAATATTTTGGCATGCTCGGTGGAACCCATCCAGGGTTCCTTACATTTCATTCATTCCTAGGAAAAAAATTGTGTGTTTGTTTCCCTTCTAAAAAGCATGCACACTAATTTTCTTCTTTGGTAATCCACCTCTTCTTTGTATTTTCCCTAAAGGAAACTATTTATGGAGAATCACATCACCCCTGAGTATCTACAACTCGATGGGTTGAGACTCTTAGTGTGATTGCATAACATGGAGCTTTTCCCAAGTGTGGGACCTTGTGAATTGGGAAAGCTCTCCGGATGAAGGCCAATTCCTATTCCTTTGTTCAGATGCCCAAATAAAATGTAGAGGGTTTACTCAAAAAACTAATCTAACTTTCCAAGGAGACAGGGTAAGAAGATGCATAAAAATAAACCTAAACTAACAAAGGTGATGCACCGAGGAATGAAGAACACCTGTCTTGCCAATAAACACAAACCATTAAAATGTAATGCAAGATCATGCAAAGATAACCATATTTGCAGAGAAAGATCAAGAGGATGCAAATGAACATAGAGAGGGTTGATAATCATCCATAGACATCATTATTTTCTCCAAAGATTGATACAATACACTACAAAATTCCAAGAGGCAAAGTTGCATTACAGTTTTAAATGAGAGGTTTGAACTCCACAAATTTTACCTCACCCTCACTCACCTGTGACCTACCTGAGACCTTTGTCAAACCTGTAGGAACCCAGAACCAACCATTTGACCTTTGGATTCTATTCTAGCTTAGCCTGTTAGATTAGATCTATTTTCTTATTGTGTTTTTAAGTGAGATACCTAAATCATTTTAAAATAACAATAGGATTTACTTTGTTTTCAGAATTAATTTGTTTGAAAAATGGACTGACAGCCATCTAGGAAGTATCACCTTCCCGGATCTAAAAATCACGCTAGGTGAGTTCACTGCCCATATTGTTTAATTCCTTCTGGTGGTCTTGCTTTCATTACAGGTAGTTCCTCCTAGCCAAAAGGAAGCTCTCATGGTCAGCTGTAGATTCAGAAGTCATATGCGCACAGCAACCCATCAACCGACATTTGAACAGGTATTCCTCCTACGCCCATTACCCTATCTGTTTCCTGTCAACACTTTAAAGAAACAATCTAAGAAAAAGGTGAAACATTTTGGCACGCCTGGTGGGACCCATCCAGGGTTCCTTGCATTTCATTCATTCCTAGGAAATTTATGTGTGTTTGTTTCCTTTCTAAAAGCGTACACACTAATTTTCTTCCCTGGTAATCCACCTCTTCTTTCTATTTATCTCTAAGGGAAATTTTTCTTTTGGTGTAGTTAAAAGGAATCATTTCTTCATGTTTTCTACATTGTAGTGAAAGAGCATCCCTCTTCCTCTTCATCTTATTGTGTCATCCAATTTCACATTTTCGATTTGGGTTTTAAAAATAATTGCATTCCATTCTGATTTATTGCATTAGCTCACATTAATTGAGGGCAACCTATACACTGGAAGTCATGACTAGCTGATGGTTGACAAACAAATCATAGAAAAGCACTTCTATCCTTTTCTCTTTCTCTAAGTCTTACCAAACCACACAAAAATTCAAAATACATACATTCTTAAACATCCTACCTGGAAGAAGCTGTAGGTGATCACACGATCACAGCACAGTGGGCACCTAACTCGCTGCTCTGTCGAGTCATACTTCAGAGCGAAGCCCGCCCCCACCATAACATACCTGAAACCTCACCCTTTAGATCTCCTTCTTTGTAGGAAGCCATCCTCACCAAAAACTCTATTTCACAATTCATGTGTCAGTCCCTAAATAGCATAAGCTAAACAAACATAATAGAAAGGGCACTCCTAGGATCACATTTTCTTAGTGTTTTTGCTTGGCTTGCATTTTGAGGTGAAAGATCACGTTCATCACTTTTTTTTGTTCATCCTTGCATGCTCCTCATCATAGTTGGTGTATTCCAGCTTCACCTGAGTGTGCCTAGGCCATATCATCATCATTCCTAGAATTTTGGGTCTGATTCTACATCAGATTTTAATTCACAACCACTTTCTTTCATCACTGTTTCAATTTCACAGTAACCGTCATCGGTTACCTCTGACCGCCATTGGTTATACCCAACCACCGATGTCAGTTCTAAGTCCTTTTGTTAACCTACTCAAAAGGACATTCTTTTACTTCACTTTCTTCAACTTTTCATAGTCTCTGTCATTTTCATAATTCTCATTGACATTTTAAATATCCTCAGATTTGGCATACCTGTTAGATTTTACCTTCTACCTCGCTGTTTACTCACTTGTCCATTTTCTACAGTGACCGGTAATGGTTACCCCTTACTGATGTCAATTTTCCCTAACCGGCATCAGTTAGCCTGTTTCACATTACAGCCACCATTTATTACTTCATCCATTTTTTATCACCAGATTCACTTGTTCCTGCTGTTCTCTATATCATTTACAAAGAAGCAACCCTACCTGATCAATACTAGTTCACATGGTGCTGACCCGAAGACAAGCAAATGCCCTCATATTCCATGCTAGTTGTCAACCACTCCCACCTAGTCCTTCACCACCTTCTATTTTATCACCAGCCATGGATCCCATCCAACCTACTACTATCGCTACTGGAGATGAGGAGTTTGCATGACTCCTTGACCAGAACCCTACCGCCTTGTAAATTTTACCTTTCCCACTCATCCACTCGAGATGCCTTGGGTCAGTTGATATACGGCGTGCTCATATCTATCCCCCCGACTCTCGCACCCACTTCCACATCAACCCATCTGGTTCCATGCTACCCACATCCACCTTACCCCCAATCGTTTCATAGTTAGATTTTATACCCGCTATGACTACCGCGTTTATTACCTCTGTGGCACCCATTACATCCACCATACCCTCGATGACTACCCCAAACACAACCTCATCTACCCCTAATGTCTCATACATACCTGTAGCTACATTCCCACCTCCAGTGTCGGTGACTCCTACCCCATTTTAGAACGTGGTTCTTTCCATTCCACAATCATTAGCCCCTATTGCCACTAGGGTTACCACGACCCTTCCACCCCCATATACATACTACCAACAACCTCCTGTTTCATCCATTATTCATTCTCGGGCATGTACCCCCTATTTCACTACCTTCTTCTCCACCACCTCACATGGCATCCCCATACACTGGAGTGCCACCCCCATTATATGCCCAAAACCAACCTCCTCATGTTATAGGAGGCATCTAATCATCACAACCCACCAATGACCAATTAAATTGATGTTGGACTAGATGCAGACATTGGATTTTTCAGTTTGCAGCTCCCACAACATGTCTCACCTATGATGAGATTTGCAACGAGCCTATTCACCCATCCATTCCTATCCAAATTCATACCCTGGATGCATTGGGAAATGCCATAAATTCAATCGCTTCAATAACAAAGAAGAATCCAAACAACATTTACTGTCATTCAAACATGGGTGTTATCTGATTTTTCTCATGATGATGCCTTGCTTTTGAGAAATTTTCCCATGTCCCTCACTAGACCTACATTAAATTGGTATAGTGGGTTACCTAAACACTCTATATTCTCATTCAATCAAGTAGCCCAAGCCTTCTTGGATCATTTCTCTATCAATATCATCAAGCAAGAAAAGTTACCATGACTGATCTATATTCCACACGTCAATATGAGGATGAATCTATCGTATAGATTTTGTCACTTGCTGGTGCAGCCTGATCAATCAACTTACCTTCCAACTGCCACAAACTGAACCCATCGAGCTCTTCACATGAGCTTGCCTAGACATATCTCCCCGACTTTGTGGTCCAAACCTTCCGAACATTGGCCGATGAGGCATTCACTATGGCATGAAAGTTAGAGATTTTGGCCATCGAAGAGAAGTTTCAAAATCCAATTTTTCCCCCACTCACAATAAGAATTTGGACATTCAAGTCAGCATGATACCTCTTCCTCTTCGCAAACCACAAACCAATTATTCAAAAGCTAAGGGCACTGCTAATGCAATGGTACTCAAGGCTGGCCCAGCTCACCCATCCCGAAATCAGGCTACACCCTCATCTAATCTCTCACTTGTCTAGACTTTTCAATTCAGAGGGAAGAGTAGTGAAAATATACCCCAATTGGGGAACCTTTACTCTTCTGTCTTAGAAAAGTGGATTAAAGCTGGAATTGATCACCCTTCCACCCATAAAACCACACACTAGTTTTGAACCACGTGTCCTGAAAGGTCAAAAGGGGGGTCCGTGTCAACATTGAAGGGAAATTGATGAATTTTCAAAAATTTGTCAAGGGAGGTATTGAAGGAAGAAAGGAAGTTACTATGGATAATCCGCAGTGAATAGGAGGGCACCATGTGGCGGGGATAATTTCGGAGGCACGGGCCCGCGGAGACAAAGTGGAAAATTTTCCCTTGGCATTCAAAGGGAGTAAAATGAAGATTAAGCCCACGGGTCCTCAGAAAATGAGAGATGGACTATCGTGGCAGAGGGTATGGCGGGTCAGCGGGACGGTGGCAGGCAGGAAGGAAATTTTTCCTTTTGCCAAAAAGACTCAAAATAAAAATTTGAAGCGCTGGCCCGCTAGCGAATCAAAAGGAAAACCTGACACGTGGCAAGGGAAAAATCAGAAGTGTGGGCCCCATGGGGAAAAATCGTAAAAATATTCCCAATTAGTCAAAAAAGGTCAAAATGCACAGAATTGAAGTGTCATTTCAGATGGGACCCACCATATGCCACGTGCCAGCTCCAAATTTCAAGGGTGGAGGGGCGGAGACAAAAGTCAAAATTTTCTATTAGTTCCAAAAAATGTGGAAAAGTAAAAACTGATCGCAATTTCGGTCACAATTGTTTTTGGACACGTGGATTGAGCCACAAGAGGCAGGGGGGGAAAGGTGGCAAAATTTTCCAAATTTTCAAAAGGACCTCGCAAATGCATATTTTTAAAGGCATGGGCCCGATCCAATCATTTTTTGACACGTGTCCCAATCCTTATACAAAGTTTAAAAAGGTAATATTGAGCAAGATATTTTTGGATTGCATCTTCCCGTCGTGATGCAGGGACTGATATTAAAGGTTGATGTAAGATCAACGGTTGCCTGTGCATCCTTTTTTGTTAGCCGCCATGGGAGTTCCAAGAAGTTTGGAAATCACGTTTTTGCATCAAATTTCATCAAATCTTATGGGGGTGATTCTTGTGTCATCTATGGCCTTCTGAGAACATTAGCATCATTTTTCCCCCAGGTGCTTAATTCTTTGACTTGTGATGTTTTTGAAGCAAATTTTTAGCCCAGCCCGAGCAAGCACGTGACAATCACAAAATTTCAAAATTTCGATGCACCCTCATTAGGTAGTTTAAAAGGGTAAAAAGGTGAAAATGATGAGTAAGAGGTGTTTGCAGGCCTCAATGATGAAAAACATGCCTCCAGGATGGATAACGATCCATTCCATACTTTGTAATGATTTAATCTTTTTCGCACACCTAGCAACATGCGCGTGTTTTTCTATTTGATGTCATTTTCATTGAATCATGAAGAGTTGTAACAGAATTGATCCCATGGCATATTGTGTTCTTGGGAAAGAAGGCTCCAATGTGGCATAGGGTATATAGTGCATTTTGGAGAAATTGTAAAAGAGGAGGGAGTTGAAAATTATGGGCAAATTTTGAGAGAAAGCTCATTTTCTGTGTCCACCAAAGAACCAGGTTAATGTCTCATGTGTTGGAAATTCATGTATGTGAGTTGGTTACAAGTGTATAGCCATCACATAGCTCTGAGATTGTTCATGTAACTCTCCCCTGCTGTTGAATCTAACAAGTTTTGAATTAAATCTATGTTTTTTTTGGGCAATATGATGTCTGTTATCATTTTAAATGCCTGCAAATACATTTTGTTCTTGTTGTAATCTTGCATTGAAAGTCTTTAGAAGTCACATAGGATCTCCATTTCTGGTTGATAGCTTAGTGGCATTTGCAATCTCATATTTAGAAGAGCCTTCATCTGATAAGGAGATAATTTTTTTTTAAATCACTTTACCTTCCTTGACTGTAGAGATTTCTTGTAAGCCTTTGGGAGTACCTTAGGCGTGGTTTGATCATGGATTTTTGTGTTTAATTGAGTTCTTTACTTCAAGCTTTTGTGGTGAGTTCTCAAAGATTGTGTGAAGAGTTCAACTTGGGCTTCCATTTGTGCCTCTTCTAGTTGAAAGAACATCCTGATTATTTTAGGCATTTCATCTGATAGTTGTTCAAGTATTGTAGTGGTTGCCAAAGATATGATCTATCCTAGTTTGTCTTGTCAATCCCCCACCAAAAAATCATCTAACAACAAAGATCCTGTCATGTACTATCCCTGATTTTCATTTGTATACCTACAAAAGATCAAAATCCATTTGCAAAAGTATGCATAACAGATCAGGATTTCCAATGTCTCTAGTAACCTTTGCCTTGTTTTGAGAACATACCCATGTTTTGAGAAGTGACAACTCATGAGAGTTTAGATCTGGGGTGTTGATCATGTTTTCATCAAGGTCTCCATCATAGAATTCCAAGCAAAGAGAAGGACATCTTCACCTTCTTCACCATTACAAGGTTACAAAATAGGTCCTCTTACCTTGGTTGCAAGGCACAACCTAAAACAACTAGGACAAGATCAAGCCCTATTAGAGTGCTATCCAGTTTCTCCACAAACCTGAGTGTAAGCTAGACCATATCCCCGGCTACCAACGACATATAACATGGTCTAATATGTCCTTAAGCTCCATGACATATCTACGGTGTTGCTCAGACTGAAAAGGAGAACAAATTTGGATACCAAAACCACCAATGACCTAATTAAATTGATGTTGGACAAGATGTAGACAATGGAGGCATCGGTTTTCGGCTCTTGCAACACTTTCACCTATAACAAGATTTGCAACGATCCTATTCACCACTTCAATAGTAAGGAAGACCCACAACAACATTTGCGCTTGTTCAAACGCGGGTGTTATCTGATCGCTCATGATGATGCCCTGCTTTTGAGAACTTTTCCCATGTCCCTCACTTGACCAACATTAGATTGGTATAGTGGGTTATCCAAACACTCTATATTCTCATTCAATCAAGTAGCCCAAGCTTTCTTGGATCATTTCTCTATCAATATCGCCAAGAAAGTTACCATGACTGATCTATATTCCACATGTCAATACGAGGATGAATCTATCATATATTTTGTCACTCGTTGGCATAGCCTGATCAATTAACTTACCTTCTAACTGCCACAAAATAAACTCATTGATCTCTTCACATGAGCTTGCGCCAGACATATCTCCCTGACCTTGTAGGTCCAAAATTTCTGAACATTCAATGAGGCATTCACTATGGCATGAAAGTTAGAGATTCGGACCATCGAAGAGAAGAAAATCCAATTATGAAATAAGAATTTGGCATTCAAGTCGAATGAAACCTCTTCTTCTTCCAAACCACTAACTAATTATTCAAAGGCTAAGGGTACCACTAACACAGTGGTACTCAAGGCTAGCCCATCTCATCTGTCAAATCAGGCTACACCCTCATCTAATCTATCATATATCCAAGCTTTTCAATTCAGATAAGAGCAGCGAAAATATACCCCAATTGGGGAACCTTACTCTTTTGTTTTAGAAAAGCTTATCAAAGATGGATCCATCACCATTCCACCCATAAAACCACACACTGGTTTTGACCTTGCTCGCCCCATGCCCGCATGGTATAAAGAGCATGATTTCTGTAACTATCACTGAGTGAAGGATCATAGTGATGGCAACTGCATCACTTTCAAGAATATTGTCTAAGAAATGCTTGACAAAGGCGAGTTAACTGTGGATAATCCCAACGCCACCCCCAACCAAAATCTACAAATCTTCAAAAAACCATTCCCCAACCATGCCCCTTCATCTAATCAAATCGGTGAGACATCCACTCATGATACCCATACCTGTGAGGTTCACGCAATCTTTAACGAGGTACATGTTGCCTCTCAATTACCTCACATCCCTTCCATAGAGGAAATCCTAGCCCAAAATCCTCCTTCCACATCTGAACCAACCTCCACCATTCCTTCACCAACAAAGGAACACCTTTCATCTCCTACACCACCTACGGAAGGGTCTTCCACTAACATTGAGACCATCTCACCCCTATCTTCACCACTTAGAGAACATTTAACTACCATACCTCCTTCATCCATAGAGGAGCTCCCATCACCTACTCCACTCACAGAGGAGCACCCATTGCCTCCTCCACCTGCAGAGGAGAACCCATTACCTCCTCCACCCACAGAGGAGCACCTATCCGTTCATTCACTTATAGAGGAACTCCCATCATCTCTTCCACCCATCGTAGACCCGGTGGAGATACCTTTGCCTCTTGGCGAGCATTCTCCATTAGCTACCCAACATCCAACAGACCTACTTTCAGCTCTCTTACCCACGAAAGCTGAAGCTGGTCAATTCCCCGTCTCTAAGACACATTTTATGGGAATTCACATTAGGCCCTCACTAATTCCACCCGTAGACATGTCGTTCACATGTTTGGCCAATCACTTAGATTATGTGGATAGGGCTTTATTATGGGGGCACCTCTTACTCCTTGTTTTAACACATATGCATAGATCCCTCGCTGATACCTCCACTATCTACCCAAACACATTTTGACCCATCAAACCAAATACAACTACTATTGTTCACAACCCCTTCCATGATACCCGTTAGCACTCCCACCACACCCTTACCTATAACCCAACCTATACCTAAACCCAAACCCATACCCACAACATTTACCTCCACTAAACCTATTACCACTTTAGGGGTCACCCCAACCACCAGCCTTACTCATCCACCTATTAAACTAGATTTAGCTACATCCTTCAATGTCAATACCACACCTACCCCAACACCCAAACCAAAGAAACAAACTCATTGAGCCTCATACCCCGACTACACCAATCACACCCACACTTGTCCCATCTACCTTAAGACCTCAGCTTCCCAACATGGTCAAGCATCCTTCACCCATCCATAAACCAATAACACAGTAACCCATTCCTTCCTAACAAACCTCTAACCCACCCAGGCACACAACACGATTCATACTTGCACCTACAGTCTCTTTACCACCAATACCTCCAATACATTCAGTCTATCGTTTCACTACCCACTTCACTTCAGTCATTGTCCCTCACACCCCAAGCATGACCCATGTCATCTACCTTCATAGCACCCCCGTTATCCCTATGGGTAACTCGCCCTCTTCCTCCATTTTCTTTTGCTTCTAGACCTCGTACACCCACATCACCTTTACCCAAGAAGGTGCAACCCAAAACCAAAACCCCACTACCCCACAACTAGGTATTCAAAACAATCCCACACCCTCCTACCTGTCCATCTAATGTACCCCTACCCAAAAGAACCAGACCGATACCTCAAACCACACTGGCACCTAAACCTATAGTTCGACCCATCCCTACTCTTCCAAAAACAATTCCTCAACAACCAACCACACCTACGCCCAAACCCACATTCACTTCTCATTGTGATCCACTAGTAGGGTCCTATGCCATAATTTTAACCAACCACCTTGATACTTCTGTTATCACATTACTACCACTCTACCCTTACGAACCCCTCAAACCCAAGCCCAAAGGATTTTATGATACTAAAATTTGCGCATACCATTGTGTGCCAGGGCATTATGTGGAGAATTGCAAGGCCTTGAAAACCGTCCTTATCTAATTGTGTCCACCAGAAACAAAATTTTATGAAGATGACCTTATTGATGAGGATCCTACTTCACCAACACCCATTCCCACACTACCCACTCAACAACCACAACCTCCACCCTCATAGCTCCTAGAGCCACACAAAAAATTTGAAATTAACATGGTTTGCATTAGAGAACTTGCCACACCACCACCCAAATGTCGTTGTTCCCAACTCACCTCACAGGGTTTTCTCCTCCAGTAGGTTTTTACCCTTCATGTCATTATACCACTTACCCTACACCTTCTCCATTTTCCAACTTCCCTCAAATCAACATGGTACACGTCACTACACATGCGCAGAAGGGAAAAGAAAAGGCAACTGACCCACCAACCAATCCTATACCCAACATACCATCTGCACCCATACCTAAAATAACTATCTACGGCCCCACATACCCCATTTCTAATGGTGTCACACATCGCATGATGCTCAAACAACTTACACCAATCTCCCATAAAAAATGTCCTTATACAACCTCATCCAAATCTCAGAATCCCATCGGCAAGCTCTCATGGAGGTTCTTCAATCTATTGAGGTTTTACCCAATGACCCTACACCTGTAGCCTCCATCATCACACCCCATCATGTAGCCTCTCTCACCAAATTACCACCTTCATCCTCACCTCACCTTGTTCACCAAGTGGCCTCCCTTAGCTTCTTAGAGGAAGAGATCGCCCCATACCAAAATGATGACCCGGACCCAGCCCTCTTCATCTCTGTCCACATTGATGACATACAGGTACACCATGTGATGATTGATGGAGGTGCTAGCATTAACATCATTTCATCCCATGCATTTTCTCAAATGCACATACCTGACAATTTTTTGCACAAACATCCGGTCATGTTGCGTTCATTCAATGACGCTATCACCTCCACACTAGGCACTGTCATCCTGCACAATCGCCTGGGCCCCCCGCACTATTCCAGAATTATTTTATGTTTTGGAGGGGGAATTCTAATATAACTTGTTGCTTGGTATACCCTGGATCCGTGTCATGGGTTGCGTTCATTCCACTTTGCATCGTTGTGTAAAGTTTGAACGCGAGGGACACACTTATACCATTCCAGTTGGCCCATCACCTTTCAAAACATGCAACATGCTTTACCGACCCAATAATGTGCTCATACTTGTCAAGCCGTCTACCTCTGCAACCACTACTACTTCACCTACACCTCCACCTACCAGTACAACCACTCCTTTCACCGCACATACCTCCTCTATTCCTACTGCTACTATAACCTCCATGGCTGACCTGTTAGCTTCCCAATCCGTTAACTGCACCTTTGCATCAACCTCCGACACATCATCCATACCAGCTACCTACATACCAACCACTGATCCCTTGGAAGGTGTTTTTCAACACCTCACTCTGGGGGAGTACCACCTATATAGTGTCAACACGTTCCTTACTCCACACGAGTATGGAATCCTTCACCAACACCCTCGCTATGATCACCATATAGGAGAATGCCTCCTTTATGGTCCTCCTCATCTTCATACTAGTCTCACCTATGGGGGACTTGATACTACCACCTACACACCTGAACTACCATCACAACCCCGCCCATTTTCTGCTGACTTCCAATCACTTACTAATCATCGTTTCGCCCACACCTTCCTGCACCGCTGTGCGTGGAAGGGTTTTGGTTTTGGCTTTTATGAGCAAGGCCGCCATACCATTATTCCATGTACCACCTGTAAACATAATGACCGTAGTGGTAGCGGCTTCCCCAAACCTCCTATCAACCAGGCCCGCATTGAACTCATTGAGGACCCTAGCCCTTCTCCACCTTCATCACCACCCTCACCGACGAAGTCGATGGATCCTGAATCTATCCCTCCTAACTTTTTTTTTTCATAAAAACCATTTCCTTGGGGCCTTTGACTTATCAACGCAAAGGCAAGGCCCCTTCCACTCTCCCATTCCTGTATCCTGAGATGATCGATGATGACACACCTACCATTAATGTCGTTCAATGTCAGGATGATGAATCCATACTCACCTACCTTGGTGCAAAAGACTCATATATTCATCGGTCGTTACCTTTGAGACATAAACCATGTTGAATGAATCGACTATCAAGATCAACATTCACACTCAGGACGATACTGGAAAGGATTGGCATACCCACATTCCTTTTTCCCTATGGGCATACCGCACTAGTATTCACACTTCCACTGTGGCCACACCCTTTTCCCTGGTCTACGGTATGGAGGTTTTTCTGCCTCTCGAAGTCTAGATTCCCTCACTCTGCATTTCTCTCCATGACATGCTTACTGATGATGAATTTTGTCAAGACCACTTAACACAACTAGAGTTATTAGACAAATGTTTTCTTAACGCTCTGGATCACCTTCAAGTTTACCAACATCGTATCAAATGTGCTTATGACAAACGTGTTCATGAACGAACCTTCCAAGTCGGTGACCTTGTCTTGAAAGAAAATCAACACATAACCAAAGAAGAAAAAAGTAAACGGGAAAATTCACTCCTAATTGGCTTAGACCATACATCGTAACTCATACCTATGGATCGGGTGCCTATAATTTGTCCTCACTTGAGGGTAAACCTAAACCTAAGCCCCTTAACGCATTACATCTTCAACCATTCTATTGTTGACTTGTTGTCCTACCTCACCCTTTGTCTCTTTACAATCTCATCCCTTGAGTGCTATCCACTCCATCCACCACCCTAACGATTAAACAAGAATCATGTGAGTACCCATCATTTGTTATCTTCTCTTGAATATGTGTACCATGACACTGCACATAGCATGATTCTCATGGATAGTTTTCGTCTATCTTTAGATGAGATCCCATGGTCGTTCCACCCTGCCTTTTGAACAAGAGTCCTATCCTTCACCTTGGTCTTGTCCATGATTTCAAAGACCTCCAATGGGACCAAACTCCTTGAGTCAAACTTCTAATAAAAAAAGATGACTCCCTTAAAAGGACATATTCCTCTTGACCAAATTGCTACTATAAATAGATTGCTCCCTCGAAGGACAGCTATGTGAAGCTTTCAAAAAAAAAAACAAGAGAAACCGAAGCTTCCCGCATCGATCAGATTCATGAAGACCTCAAGGAGTACCATATTATTTATCCCATATAGACTTCCCACATCGATCAGTCTATCAAAACAAAAAAAAATTTAGTCATGGACTTTCCCATTGTGACCTCAGACCTCTTGCCTAAAAGACCTGTCACTCCAAACATATATAATTAATTACCTTTCACCCACCTTACCATTTCCACTCTCATTTCCTAAATCGCCTCAAGGGACATCTTGGACTTTCGACATTTGGTGATCCTACGACTACTTTCACCATAGAACAGTTAATCGTGCAATGCCTTTTGGGTCTTGTGTTCATCACCCCCTCCAAGGTATGATCTACTCAGTCTGATCCTACCCAATCAGGTGGCTTTATCTCCCCCCTCTTATCTTTTAACCATCTTTGTTGACATTTTGATTACCCTATATAGGACTTGGTCCTCGACGCTTACCTTTGGGGTAGGCCTCCCCTTTTTCCATAATTGCCTTCACCTACATCATTTTACCTATAATCTACCCACACCTATTAAACCTAAACCCACAACATGCCCAAAAACCTACCAACTCATTCTCATATTCTTCCCTAGCTCATGGGAGAACTACATCGGCCTGAGGTCCCTTTTCGTTGGGACATGAGATCCAAGGAAATCAAGAGGATCTCCCTAGTTTAGTAAACCTAGGAAATCCCACCTTGACCAATGTCAGTTACCCCTAACCATCGCCAGTTAATCCAGACCACCATCAGTTACCCCTTTTAACCCAAAACAACCTTATTCTCAAGGTTGGAACTTGGACGCAAGAACACATCTCAGAGAGATAACACATCTTCAGAGAGCCAATTTCAATTAAAACTTACATCCAAGGAAGGAGATTGAGCATCTTCTCCTGCACAACCATCCCAGCGACAATCTGATCTATCCAAGAAAAGAGGAGTGTGCATGCAGCCCATGCAGAAGATTTTCTTCATTTGGTGATCACTTGCAGCCTTCAAACCCATCAGAAGCACCTCCATCCTTCACACACAGACCTTCAAGAATGAAATCCAAGTAAGTATAATGTCATACTTCTCTAGTTTATTTCATTTCATCATTATTTTATCACCCATTGTTTATCTTGCTCCTTATTGACCTTCTCCAACATTTTCACCTCCATAGACCCATTAAAACCTCACAAAAGCCTACTCCAGTCACCCAATACCTCATCCCGACCAACCAAAATCCTTTGTGCAATTACAAAGGAGACCAAAACCCTGTTCGGTGACATTTCCAGATCTCACAATAACTGGCACCGATTATACCTAACTGCCATCGGTCACCCATGACTGACACCAGTCTCTGTGTTTTCCCACACATCCTTAAACAGAGACCTACCCACCTAATTTTACCTCACCCTCATCCACCTATGACCTACCCAAGACCTTTATCAGACCTATAGAGACCTAGAACCAATCATTTGACCTTTGGATTCTATTCTAGCTTAGCATGTTAGATTAGATCTATTTTCTTATTGTGTTTTAAGTGAGATACCTAAATCGTTTCAAAATAGCAATAGGATTTAATTTTCTTACAACATTAATTTGTTTAAAATAGTGGATTGACAGCCATCTAGGAAGTATCATACTTCCCAGATCTAGCTTACGCTAAGTAGTTCACTACCCATATTGTTTAATTTCTTTTGGTGGTCTTGTTTTCATTATAGGTAGTTCCTCCTAGCCAAAAGGAATCTCACACGATTAGCTATAGATTCAGAAGTCATACGCATGCAACAACCCATCAACTGACACTTGAATAGGTATTCCTCCTACGCCCGTTACCCTATTTGTTTCATCAACACTTTAAAGAAACAATCTAAGAAAAAGGTGAAACAGTAAGCATTGAGTGAGATCAACACGTACTCTTAGGTCAGATCATCCTGAGATTGTATGTGACCTTGGTGCAAGCTTTTAGTTGAGCTCAGAGATGATATATAAGGGAGATTAGTCATGTGAACTCAGAGGTGAGCTCGATGCAACCTCAGCCTGAGATGAGAGGTGATCTAGACATGAGCTTAGAGGAAATATCATAACGAGCTTGATGGTGAGCTCAGTGGTGAGATCAATGCAACCATTGTTGGAGCTCAAATGTGAGCTCGAATTGAGCTTGGTGGTGATATCGAATTGAGAAAAAAATGGAGATCATAAAAATCTCAAAAAAAATAAGGAGGAAAGTATGGGAAGAGGTCAAAGCCAAGGAAGGGAATTGCTCCATGAATTCTTGTAGGAGAGAGCTAAGTGATCTCAATGGTGAGCTCAGTGTGACTAAAGAGGTTAGCTCATCATGAGCTTGAAGAAAAGATTAAAATTATCTCAGAGGTGATCTTAATGGTGAGCTCAGTGTGAGTAAAGAGGTTATCTCGTCGTGAGCTTGAAGACAAGATTAAAATTATCTCAGAGGTGATCTCCAAGGTGTGCTCAATGCAATATTGATGTGAGCTCAAAGGTGAGCTCAGTGTGAGAAAAACAGGTGATCATGAAGTGATCTCAATGGAGAGCTTGACTTAATCTTAGAGTTAAGCTCGACATGAGCTTGATGATGAGATAAACACAAAATAAGGAGGAAAGCATGGGAATATATAGGAGGCGAGTGTGGGAAGAGATCACATGAGATCTTACATGAGTGCGGGATGATCTTGGATGTAAGTTTAAACCAATCTCGACATGAGCTCAAAGGTAAGCAATCCGTGACCATGCATGAGATCTTGGTAGGAGATATTAGGTGGGCTCGGCATGAGATCCTATGTGAGCTCAGTGAAAACTCATAGGTGAGCTCATCGGTGAGCTCCTTATGAGGTCATAGGATAGCTTAACCATGTTATCTTAGAGGTGAGCTCGGTGTAATATTTGCACAAGTTTAGAGATGAGAAAAACACTAGATCTTCATGAGGTTGAAGGAAAGATTGGCATGAAATTAGTTGGAGCTTGAAGGAAAGCTTGAATTGAGTTCAAATGTGAGCTCGACTCAATATTTTAGGTGATATTAGTGTGCTCTCAACACAAATTAAGGATGAAATCATGGGAATAGCTCAGAGGTGAGCATGGGAAGTTCCCCACGTAAGCTCCTAAGTGAGCACAAAGTGGTCTCAAAGGAGAGCTCAAAATGAGAAAGGTGGTGAGGGTGTGGCACATTTGAAGGAGAGAACAATGCTAGCTTGGAGGAAATCTCATAGGTGAACTCCATGCTTTCTCAACTTGAGCTCAGACGTGAGATTATCTTGATTTGAGGGGTGAGATTGACATGAGCTCAGAGGACATATCAAGTTGAGCTTAGAGGCAAGCAATCCGTAATTAAGTAAGCAATATTAGTGCAAGATCATAGGTGAGCTTGGCGTGAGATCATATGTGAGCTCAATGCAATCTCATAGGCATGCTCAAAGGTGAGCTTGATGAGAGCTCAAAGTGAGATCAATTGCATGATATCAAAGCTCAGAGGTGAGCATGACATGAGTACGGTCATAAGATCATCATGATCTTTAGGGTAAGCTTGATGTTAGATCAGAGATGATATCTCAGGTTAGTTCAGAGCCAGCTTAGCCTAAGCTCAAATGTGATCTCGTGAGCTCAAAGGAAAACATGACATAAGCTTAAAGGTGACCTTGACTCGAGCTTGGAGTTAAGCTTGAATCAATCTCTAATGAGATTTCAATACATATTTAACACAAACTCAGGTGGTAAACATGGAAGAGATCCAAGGAGATAATGGGAAGATCTTTACACAAGTTCTTAGGTGAGTGTGGCATGAGCTTAGATGGAAGCATAGAGTGAGCTTGGGAAAATCTTCAAGGCAAGCAAGATGCGACTGCGTAGGTGAGCTCATCGTGCACTTGTAGATGATCTCACTTAAGATCATATGCGATCTTATAGGGGAGTACGGTGAAATCTCAAAGTTGTGCTCAGAGAGACCTTGTTTGTGAGGTAGTAAAGGTTAGTAGGAAAGCTAGACTTGAGCTAGGAGGTGATTTTGTAATGAGATCAAATGTGAGCTCATCACAAGCTCAAGTTGAGCTCGAAGGAAATCTCAACTCGAGATCAGAGGTGAGATTGACTCAAGATGGGAATAAATTTGGAAGTGAGATCAAAATGTATTAAGGAGGAAAGTATGGGAAGATCTCAGAGGTGGAAAAGGAATGTGCTCCAAACAATATCATAGGCAAGTGCTGAGTGAGCTCATAGGTGAACTTGGCGTGACTACAATGGTGAGATCGTTAAGAGCTTAAAGATGAGCTTGACGTGAGGTTGGAGGAAATATCATAGGAAAGATCATAGCTATATTGGCATTATATTAGAGGTGAGCTCAAAATGAGATCAAAGGAAAGTACATCGTGAGCTCAGAGCTGAGCTCAACTCAAGCTCAGAGGAATGGTTGACTTGAGATTATAGGTAAGTTCAGCATAAGATAAAAAAACTGAGGAAAGAATGGAATACATCAAAGGTGAACGTGGGAAAATCTCAACACAAGCTCTTTAGTGTGTCCAATATGAGCTTAGATGTAAGCATGGAGTGAGCTCGTTGTGAGCTCAGATCAATCTCAAAGGAGAGCTTTGCCGAGTGATATCAGAGGTGATCTTGGTGAAAGCTCAACATCAATTAACAAGGAAAACATGGGAAGAGCTTAGAGGTGAGCATGGGAAGTGCTCCACGTAATCTCGTAGGTGAGTGCAAAGTGAGCTTAGAGGTGAGCTCAAAATGAGCACGACATGAGTTTAGAGGTGAGCTTTCTTTGTTCTTGGAGGAAAGATCGACTCAAGCTTAGAGGAAAGATCAGTGCATGCTGAACACTAACTAAGGTAGAAAGTGTTGGAAGATTTCAGAGGCAAGCATTAGAAGATCTCAACACAAGCCCTTAGGTGAGTGCAACATGATCTTAGATGTTAGAATGGAGTGAGATAGAGAGGATCTCATAGGTAAGAAAACTATAACCAAATAGATGAGCTCAGTGTGCACTCATAGGTGAGATCTGTGCAAGCTCTTATGTGAGCTCGATTTGAGGTAGTATGTGATCTCAATGCGATCTCAGTGGTGACCTCAGAGCAAGCTCACCTACGTAATCTTAGATGTGATCTTAGTGTGAGATATGAGCAAGCCGGGAGGAAATATATTCAAGATCTTATAGTTGATATCATAATGAGATCGAAGGTAAACTCAACATGAGCTCAGAGGTGATCTTGGTGCAATATGTTTGAAGATCAGATGTGGGCTCAACATGAGCATGGAGGTGATATCGACTATGGATAGGAGGCAAGCTCAACATATTAAAGAGGAAAGTATAGGAAGAGCTTAGAGAGGAGTAAGGGAAGTGATCCACACAATCTCTTAAGTGAGTGCAGAGTGAGATCAGAGGTGAGATAAGAATGTGTTCGATGGTGATATTATTGTGAGATTGAATGTGAGTTCAGAGGAAAGCTCAGTGCTAGCTCGGTGTGAGCTTAGAGACGAGATCGAAAAGAGATCAAAGGTAAGTGTGACACAAAATCAAAGTCTAGATTGACTTGATCTTGAAGGAAATCTTGAATCAAGCTTGGAGGTAACCTTGACTCGAGATTAAGGAGGAAACAATGGGAAGAGGTCAAAGGCGAGCCTGTGAAGAGATCGACACAAGTTCTTAGGTGAGTACAACATGAGCTTGGATGTAAGCATGGAGTGAACTCAACATGAACCTGGAGGCCCCTCAGAGATAACATGGATGAACTCACTTTGAACCCACCTCTTATCTCACACCGAGATTTCCTCTAAGCTCACACCTACCTTGCATATGAGATTTTGTCAATATTACCTACGAGCATGCACCGAGCATTCCCACGTGGTCTTGGATATCTTGATTTTAAGCTCATCTCAAGATCGGTCCATATTTTCATCTGAGCTCATGTTGCACTCACATAAGATCTTGTGTTGATCTCTTCCCATGCTTGCCACCTTAGTTTCTGTTGATCCTGCGCCAATCTCACCTCCAATCTTGAGTTGATATTTATTCCAAGCTCAAGTTGATATCTCTTCTAATATCACATCGATCTCGCCTCTGAGATCACTCCTACATGAAATTGAGCTCACCTTCAAGATTACATCTGATCTTGCATTGAGTTCACCTTTAATATTGTAACACGCTCACCATCGTACTCATGTCGAGCTCACATTTGACCTCAATTTACACTCACCTGAGATCTTACGTGGAGCACTTCCTACACTCGCCTCTAAGATCATCCCATTTCCTCCTTAATTTATGTTGAACTTATACTGAGATTTGTTACTAGCTAGAGTCAAGCTCACCTCTGATATTGAGTCAAGATTACGTCTAAACTCCAACTTATTTTTCCTCTGAGCTCCAACTGAGCTCACGCACAGATCTCTTATCAGCTGAGGTCGAGCTATCCTTCGTGCTCATGATGATCTTACCTCTGAGTATACATTTAACTCAACTCTTAATTCACACAAAGCTCGTAGTGAGCTCAAATCTGATATCACAGATTGAGATCACTCTAAGATCACATCGAGATTTCCTCTGAGAAAATCTACGAGCTCAAAATTATATCACATAGGAGATCATGCCGATCTCACCTACAAGCTCATGCTGAGCTCGCTGACAGGGTCAAAGATTCCTAACCTCTGAAAATGTGTCCATCTTGCTTCTTTCTTGCATCAGAACTCATCTTGCACTCACCTAAGAGATTTTGTTTATCTCTCCTCAGATATTACCTCTGAGATCACATTAATATTGCCTTTAAATTTGACATGCACTCACCATCGTACTCATGGTGAGCTTTCCTCTGAGATCACTCTGCACTCACCTAGGAGATTGAGTGGAGAACATCCCATGATTACCTATAAGATCTTCCCATACTTTCCTCCTTAATTTGTGTTGAAATCACACCGATATTTCCTCCTAGCTTGAGTCCATCTCACCTCCGAGCTCAATTCAAGATCACCCCTAAGCTCCATGTGAGATCAGGATGAGATCATCTCTGAGCTCATGTCGAACTCGCTTTTGATCTTGTGATGAAATCAAAGTTGACATCACATATAGATCATCTCCCAACTTGTGCCGAGATGACACTAATATCACCTATAAGATCACACATTCAAGATCACATACAAGCTCTCGCCAAGCTAGCACCACTTCCATGCTCACCTATGATCTCTTTCCATTCTTTTCTCCTTAAGTTGTGTTGAGCTTGTGCCAACCTCGCCTCTTATCTTGAGTTGATCTAACCTCTAAGATATTATCCCACTTTCCTTCAAGCTCATGCCAAGCTTTCCTCTAAGATCACACAAAGCTTGCCTCCTAGATCATCTCCAAGCTCATGTATAGCTTGCCTCTAACCTTGCAATGATCTTAGCATTGTACTTGCATTGAGCTTAGCTCTAAGCTCACTCCATGCTAACATACGAGCTTACATGGATCAATTCCCTTCCTTTCCTATGAGTTATTTTCATAATTTCCTCCTTAATATGTCTTGAGCTTTCCCTGAGCTCACCTCCCAGCTCAATTCAAGCTCACCTCCATGTTCATATTGAGCCTTCCTTTAATCTCCATCAGAGTTTGTGCTGAGCTTGGCTCTGAGCTCGTGTTGAGTTTCCTTCAAGATCACATTTGAGATCACATCTACCTTTCCTCCTAACTTGTACATAGCTCACACCGAGCCCACATCTTAAATTTCCTACGCTTTCATAGCTTTATTAAATCTGAGATGTTTCCGAACTCACTCCATGTTAGCATATAAGATCATGTTGGACTAGCATAAGGGCTTATGTTGAGATCTTCCGAGCTTGAGTCAAGATTTCCTTCAATCTTGAGTCAAGCTTGTGTCTAAGATTGTGTTATTCTCACCTTAAATATTATACGAAGCTCACCTCTGAGCTCCCTTTGTGCTCACCTACGAGCTTGTGTTGAGATCTTCCCATGCTCACCTTAGAGATCTTCCCATGATTTCATCATGAATTTGTGTTGAGCTTACTGCAATATCCAAACCCTTCTCAAATAAGCCCACCTTCAAGATTATTATGATCTTGCATCTAAGCTCATGTCTTGCTTGCCTCCCATATTAGGCTGATATTGACATGATCTCACTTATGAGATCATGCAACTGAGATAGTTCATCATGCGTATCTGAACTCACACCAAGATCACCTCTCAGTTCATTTCAAGATCACCTTTGAGATGGTGATGAGATTACCTCCCAGATCATGTATAACTCACTTCCTAATAGGAACCCAACTCACCTCTAAGATTAATTGGCTGAGCTCACTCTCATCATGCCTTTGAGCTCAAACCGATCTCATATATGAGATTGCATCGAGCTCACCTACGAGTGTGTGTGGAGCTCTCATATGTGGTCATGGATTTCTCACCTCCAAGATCATGTTGAGATAGCTCCATTTTTTCATTTGACCTCATGTTTCACTCACCAAAGAGCTTGTGTCAAGCTCTTCTCATGCTCACCTCTAATCTCTTCCCATGCTATACACCTTAGTTTGTGTTGAGCTCACGACAAGCTTACCTCTGAGATCAAGTTGATCTCACCTTTAAACTCACATCGAGCTTGCCTATAATCTCAAGCTGAGCTCACCTCTAAGATCACCTAAAGCTAGAACTGAGATTTCCTCTAAGATTGCATCTGATCTCACTTTGAGATCACCTTCAATCTCGTGCAGGGATCACCACCATACTCTCACTAAGCTTTCCTCTTATCTCACTCTGGGATCACCTACAATATTGTGTGGATTACTTCCATCCCTGCACTGACCTCACATGTCAAATTGAGTCAAAATTTCCTTTGAGCTCAAGTTGAGCATGCCATCGAGCTCCAACTAAGCTTGTTCTTAGCTTACCTCCGAGCTCATTTAGAGATCACATTCAAGCTTGAGATGATCTTACCAACAAGCTCATGTCTAGCTCACCTCCCAACTTGCACCGAGATCACAACTAAGATCAGACATCTGATCTCACTCCAATCATGAAATTGAGCTCACAAAGATCACACATATGAGTTTATGTTAATCCCAACTATGATCATGTGCCGAGATTACTTACATAGTTGTGGATTTCTCATCTCTGAGCTCATATCGAGATCTCTCGATGCTTGCATCCTAGCTCATGTTTCACTCACCAAAGAGCTTGTGTCAAGATCTTCCAATGCTCACTTATGATCTATTCCCATGCTTGCCACCTTATTTTATGTTGAGCTCATACCAAGACCGAGTCAAGATTTCCTTTGAGCTCAATTTGACCTCTCTTCTGAACTCACTTTGAGCTTTCCTTTGATCTCACGTTGAGTTTTCCTATGAGCTCATGATGAGCTAACATTGACCTCACCTCTAATATTACATCTGATCTCACGTTGATCTTTCCTTCAAGGTTATGTATCACTCACCACCATACTCACGCCAAGATTTCTTGTGACCTCACTTTGTGCTCACCTCCAAGATTGCGTGAATTAATTACCATGCTCTCCTTTGAGCTCTTATCATGCTTTCATCCTTATTTTTATTGATCTCAAACCAAGATTCCCTCCCAACTCGAGTCAATCTTTCCTCCAAGCTCTAACTAAGCTCACCCCAACCTCACTTCTGAGCTCGTGTTAAGATCTCCTTCAAGCTTGTGATGAGCTTATTTCTAAGATCATGTCTATCTCACCTCCTAACTTGCAGCGTGCTCTCACCGGGCTCACCTATGAGATTACGTTGTTGATATCGTTTCGAGATTTTGTCTAACCTTGCATCAATCTCACCTACAAGTTTATGCCAAGCTCCCCTCCAAATTCAAGTTAAGCTCACATCTAAGCTTAAGTTGAGCTTACCTCCAAGCTCAAATATAATATCATGTTGAGATCTCCTTCGAGTGTGTGATGAGATCACCTCCAATATCTCATCTAGCTTGCCTCTAAACTCGCATTGGGCTCACACCAAGCTCACATCTGAGATCACACACCTAAACTCACTTTGAGACCACCTCAGAGCTTGCACTAAGTTCACCTCCAAGCTCTCACCGAGCTCCCATAAAAGCTTACACCAAGCACACCTATAAGAGTGGGCCAAGCTCTCCCACATGGTCATGGATTTATTTCCTCCAAGGTTTTCTAGAGATCACTCAATGCTTTTATCTAAGCTTATGTTGGACTCACCTAAGAGCTTGTGTCAAGTTATTCCCATGCTCAACTTTGATCCCTTCCCATGTTTTCTACCTTAGTTTTTGTTGAGCTCACACTGATCTCACCTACGAGATCAAGTAGAGATTTCCTTTGAGATCAAGTAAATCTCTCCTATGAGCATGCATAGAGAACTTCCCTTTATCGCCTTTAAGCTCTTCCCATAGTTTCCTATTTAATTTGTGTTTATATTTTTCTGATATCCACTCCCTACTCAGGTCGATCTCACTTCTGAGCTCACCTTTGAGCTCCAACCGAAATCACATCAAGCTTACCACTAAGCTTGCATTTAAGCTCACATTTAACTCACTTCCCATCATAGGTTGATCTTAGAATGAGTTCACCTATGAGATTTCACATTTGAGATCTCTCAAATATTATCTCTGAGCTTTCATTGAGCTAATATCTGAGCTTGCCTATGAGCTCGCACCAAGCATCCTCAAAGCTTGCATACGTGGTCATGACTTACTCACCTCCAAGATCATGTAGATCTTGCTCAATGCTTACATCCGAGCATGTGTAACACACACCTAACAACTTCTATTGACCTCTATTGGTGCTTTCCCATGATATCATTAGATGTTTGATACCTTAGTTTGTGTTGAGCTCGTGCTAAGATCACCTCTAAGCTGAATTATAGATTACCTCCAAGATCGAGTGAATATTTCCTCTGAACTTACATCGAGCTCACCTTTGAGCTCATGCTAAGATCTCCTCTAAGCTCATGCCATGATGGCACTGATATTTCCTCCGAGCTTGTGTCGAGATCACCTTCAATCTCATAATACACTCACGACTGTACTTCCTAAGCTTCCAAAATATCTCTTACTATGCTTTCCTCCTATACTTGTTTTGAGCTTTTGCCGAGATCACCTTGCATCTCGAATCAAGCTTGCCTCAGAGATTGAGTTGAGATCACCTCTAAGATTGAGTTGATCTCACATTCTATTTCACATCGATCTCACCTTCAAGCTTGCATAACACTCACCACCATACTCACGTCAAGATTTCCTATGATCTCACTCTATGCTCAGCTATAAGATTACGTGGATTAATTCCCACACTCTTATATGATATCTTATCATTCTTTCCTACTTAATTTGTGTTTATTTTACATCGAGCTTTCCTCCTAATTCTAGTCGATCTCTCCTCTAAGCTCCAGTCGATCTTGCACCGAGCACACCTAAGAGCTCGTATATAAATTTCCTTCAATATCATGATGAGATAACCTCTGAGGTCACATCTGGATTACCTCCTAGCTTGCACCAAGATCAAACCAATCTCACATTTGAGATCGAGCAACTGGTATTGATCCAAGCTCGCCTCCAGTCTCATATCAATCTTACGTCCAAGATCACACTAAGCTTGCATCCCAACTCGAGTAGAGCACACCTATAAGCTCGATTACAACTCTCCTTCGAGCTCCCCTGTGAGATCGTGTAAAGATATCCTTAGATCTTATGATGAGCTCACCTCTAATTTCAAGTCTAGGTCACCTACTAACTTGTATGGAGCTCGTACCAATCTCAACTCTGAGATCACACAGATGAAGTTGCTCTGAGCCCACTCTGAGATCACTTCGAACCTCACCTCTGAGCTCACACCATGCTCCCCTTCAAGCTCATGCCAAGATCACATCTAAGCTCATGTCAAGATTCCACAGAGCTCCTCTTGGATATTACCTCCAAATTCATGTATTACTTGTTTTTAAGCTCACAACAAGCTCACCACCATACTCATGCAAAGCTCACCTTTGAGATTTGATATCGGGAGGTCAATATTAATTTGAGCTCAACTCTGAGCTTGCACTAAACTCACCTCTGAGTACATAGATGATCTCACATTGAGATCACATACAACCTCATGCCAAGATCACCTACATAGTCATGGATTTTTACCTCAAAGCTCATGTTGAGATTACTTCATGCTTGCATTTGAGATCATTGTGCACTCACTTAAGATCTTGTGTGAATATCTTCCCATGTTCACCTCTCATCTCTTCTAAATATTTTCTCAGTTTATGTTGAACTTACATTGAGCTTACCTCTGAGCTCGTGTTGAGATTAACTCTCAGATGGATTCAATCTTGTGTCTAAGATCACATTGCACTCTCCTCTGAGCTCACATTGCACACACCTTTAATCTCACACCAATCTCTTCTCTGACCTCACTCTGAGCTGGAATTTTTTTTCCGTTGGAGATCACCTCTAAAGTCATGTTGAGATCACCTTCAAGCTTGTGAAATTCTCACCACCATACTCACACTCTACTCACCTCTGATCTCACCTTGGAGATCACCTCCAAGAAAATGCTGAGGTCACTCCATTCTTGCATCTAAGCTCATGTTGTACCCACCAACAGACTTGTGTCAAACTCTTCATAAGATTTCATTTGATCTCTTCCCATACTTTCCTCCTTATATTTTGTTGAGATTTCATCGAGCTCACCTCTAAGTGTGAGACGATATTACCTTCAAGATCAAGTCAATTTCACCTCTGAGATCATGTTAATATTGCCTTTGAGCTCATGTGAGATCGCATCTGATATTGTGTTGAGCTAACCTTCAATCTTACATTTATCTCTCCATTGAACTCATACCAAGCTTATACCGAGCTCACCTATGAGATCGAATGGTCAATCCCACTTCAAGATCACCTCTGAGCTCACAATGAGATCACCCCCAATCCCACCTAAGATATCACATCAATCTCACATACAGTCTCGTGCCAATCTCATTTATGCGGTCATAGATTTCTCGTCCCTGAGATCATGTTGCACTCACCTAATATATTGTGTCGAGATCTTCCCATGATCACCTCTCATCTCTTTCTATGTTTTCCTACTTAGTTTGTGTTAATCTTACATCAAGATATCATCTCATATATTTCGATGTTTTCCTACTTAGTTTGTGTTGAGCTTGCATCGAGATCACCTCAGAGATTGAATCGAGATTTCCTCTGATCTCACATGTCACTCACCTTTGAGCTCACTCTGATATGGAACTAAGCTCACATCTAAAATCACCTTTAAGCTCACATTCAGGCTCATAACAATCTCACCACCATACTCATGTTGAGCTCACTCTACGTTTTCCTACAACATTACATGGAACCCTTCCCTTGCTTACCTCTAAGGTCTCATCAAAGCTCGATTTGAGCTCAGATATGAGCTCAAGTCAAGCTTTCCTCTGAGCTCAAACTTAGATTACACCAAGTTATCCTCCGAGCTTTAGTTAATATTTCTTTCGAGATCGAGTCAATATTTCTTCTGAGATTGAGTCAATGTTACCTCCTAGATTGCATCACACTCAGCTTCTAGATCATGTTGAGCTCCCCTCTAAGCTCACTCTACACTTGCATACAACATTACATGGAGAACTTCCCATGCTCACCTATGAGATCTTCCCATATTTAACCTCTAAATTTGTGTTGATCTCATGTAAAACTCACTTCTCATCTCTGTTATGTTTGTGGAGCCTATTTGCATGTTAGAATGTGGTACACCTTCTATGTGTTACACTCGGGTATTTTTATGGCGGTCCCACTCACTGGTGAGTGGGTTAGGGGGGTTCGGGGGTGAAGCCCCCGAAGCAAATTTTCATGGGTGGTTTATTAACCCATGGGTAATGGGTAACCGTTATGGGTTGTTTTTGGGCCCATGGTTTTTTCGGTCTTTTGCCCATTGTTTTGATACCCATGGTTTTTGCCCTTGGTTTTGATACCCATGGTTTTGTATCAAACTACTTAAGTAGTTGTCTATTTATATGGTCTTATGCATATGATAGATGTACAAGTAAATGTATTGCAGATGTGTTTTGAATTCGGGTGTGAATTCTGTAGAGTTTGTTGAGCATAGCTCCAAACAGATCTGGGTATTGTATTGAGAGAGTGGAGGCTTGTAATAAAATCTGAGCAAGTGATTCTTGGTGGACGTAGCCCAAATTGGGTGAACCACATTAAATCTTGTCTCTCTGTGTTGTGTTATTTATTCTACACTTTTATTTGAGATCTGTAATATTTTCTGCATATTAGTTTCTACTGTTGCGATTCTGTGAGGGATTATTCCGCATATTTTATCTCTTATTTCCTAACAATTGGTATCAGAGCCTGGTTTGGTTTGCTGAAGTGTTGAATCGCAGGGAAATTTTTTAGCTTGAGTGGGAGCTATGGCAGATGAAGGAAGATCTAGGGTTGATAAATTCAACGGGTAGAATTTCAGTCTTTGGAAGATGCAGATGGAAGATTACCTTTATCAAAAGGATCTTTATACTCCATTGTCTGAGAAGGTGAACAAACCCTCGAGTATGACAGATGCGGAATGGGATTTTCTGGATAGGAAGGCACTTGGGACAATCTGGCTGTGTCTTGCATCTTCGGTATTATTTAATGTTTCAAAGGAAAAGACTACAAAAGATCTAATGGATGCATTAGGGAAGTTGTATGAAAAACCCTCTGCCTCTAACAAGATATTTTTAATGAAAAAGTTGTTTAATATGAAGATGTCTGAGAATAGTTCAGTAGTAGATCATTTAAATGATTTCAATACGGTTGTGAATATGCTAGCTTCGGTTACAATAGAATTTGATGAAGAAGTTAGGGCTTTATTAATTCTGTGCTCTTTACCTGAGAGTTGGAATAGCCTGGTAATGGCGGTAAGTAACTCGGTTCCAGCTAACTCGAAGTTGAAGTTTGAGGATGTTGTAGGGGTGATTCTAAGCGAGGAAATGTGAAGAAAAAGCTCTGGGGAATCTTCTACTTTAGGGAATGCTTTGACAGTGGAAACTAGAGGGAGACAAAAGAATAGAGGAAACCATGGAAAATCAAAAGATCGGGCAAGGTCAAAATCCAAGAACAAGATTGTATGCTGGAATTGTGGAAAGCCTGGGCATGCAAAGAAGGACTGTTGGGAGCTTCGGGATAAGAAGAAACAACAGGAAGAAAACAAGGAGGAAAATGTGGCATCGGGTAATGTATGTCAGGATGCTTTGATTCTTTCTTTGCATAATATTACTGAATCTTGGGTTTTAGATTCAGGGGCTTCTTTTCATGCTACTCCACATAGGCATTATTTTGTTGATTATGTTCAAGGGGATTTTGGGCATGTTTTTCTTGGTGATGATGAGCCTTGCAGTATAGTTGGAAAAGGTTCTGTTCAGTTTAAGATGCAGAATGGGAATACATGGCTATTGAAGGATGTCAGACATGTGCCTACATTAAGGAGAAATTTGATATCGGCGGGGCAATTGGGAAGTGATGGTTGTACTGTGATATTTACAGCTAACTCTTGGAAGGTTACTAAGGGTGCTCTTGTGGTGGCAAGAGGTAAGAAGGTTGGAACCTTGTATTTAACCACTGATAGTACTAATGATTGTAATCTTGTGGCTTCAGATGTAGATACAACATTATGGCACTATAGGCTCGGTCATATGAGCCATAAGGGCATGGACATCATAAAGAAGAATTTTCTTGGATATACAGAAACAGGTTTGGAGTTCTGTGAGGACTGCATATATGGGAAACAGAAGCGAGTAAGGTTTCTCAAGGTTGGACCTACAAAGAAAGAGAGTAAGTTAGAGCTAGTGCATTCTGATGTGTGGGGGCCAGCTCAGGTATCATCTCTTGGGGGTTCAAGTTATTATGTTACTTTTATTGATGATGCAACAAGGAAAGTTTGGGTTTATTGTATTAGAAACAAATCTGATGTATTTAACACTTTTGTTAAATGGAAAGCCTTGGTAGAGAATGAAACAGGTCTTAAGCTAAAATGTCTCAGGTTAGATAATGGAGGGGATTATTGCAGCAATGAATTTAATGATTACTGTTCTAAGAATGGAATCCGCAGGAAAAAGACGGTTCTAGGAACTCCGCAGCAGAATGGGGTATCATAAAGGATGAACAGAACAATAATGGAACGTGCTAGGAGCATGAGGTTACATGCAGGACTGCCTCTTTCTTTTTGGGTAGAAGCGGTGAGCACAACGGTGTACTTGATAAACAAAGGACCCTCAAGTGCCTTGGATGGAGGCATACCTGAGGAGGCTTGGTATGGTAAGAAAGTTGATTATTCATTTCTTAGAGTCTTTGGATGTGAGGTGTTTGTTCATATAGACAAGGATGATAGGACCAAGCTAGAGGCTAAATCAGAAAAATGTACTTTCATTGGTTATGGTGGTGATGACTTTGGATATAAATGTTGGAGTATTAAGGACAAGAAAATCATTCGATCTAGGGATGTGGTCTTTAATGAGAAAGTCATGTATAAGCAGCAGTTGCAGGAAAATAGGGAAGAATCCAAGAAAGAATATGCAGCGGTAGAGGATCTTCCAGATGGGAAAGTGACACATGAATCAATTCAGGAACCCCCTCAACAGGAACCCCAAACTCCTATATTGAGGAGGTCTTCTAGGGTAAGAAGAGAACCTGAACGTTTTTCTCCTTCTCTTTATTATTTATTACTCACTGATAGTGGAGAGCCAGAGAGATTTGATGAAGCAATGCAGGTAGATGCCAGGAAGAAGTGGGAGCAAGCCATGGATGAGGAGCATCAGGCTCTCATGGAGAACCAGACATGGGATTTGGTGAAGCTACCCGAAGGAAAAAGAGCATTACAGAACAAGTGGGTGTTCAGAGTCAAAGATGAAGGAGGAAAGAAAAGATATAAGGCCCGGTTGGTGGTCAAGGGGTTTGCACAGAAACAAGGTATAGATTTTGATGAGATTTTTTCTCCTGTAGTAAAAATGACTTCTATTAGAACTGTTCTAGGAATAGTTGCAGTAGAAGACTTGCACTTAGAACAACTTGATGTAAAGACTGCATTTCTCCATGGTGATTTGGAGGAGGAACTATATATGCAGCAACCAGAGGGCTATGAGGTCAAAGGTAAAGAGGAGATGGTTTGCAAACTGAAGAAAAGCTTGTATGGCTTGAAACAAGCTCCACGTCAATGGTATAAGAAGTTTGATAGCTTCATGATGGAGCAAGGTTATATCATATGCCATTCTGACCATTGTGTGTATACAAAGAAATTTGAGGATGGAAGTTATATTATCCTGTGTTTGTATGTTGATGACATGCTGGTTGCAGGTAAAAACATGCAGGAAATAAAAGTACTCAAGAAGCAGCTAAGTGAATCCTTTGCTATGAAGGATTTGGGTGCAGCCAAACAAATCCTTGGTATGAGGATATCTCGGGATAGGAAGGAACGGAAGCTGACTTTATCTCAGGAAGAGTACATTAAGAAGGTCTTGGAGAGGTTTAATATGCAGGATGCTAAACCGGTTGGGACTCCTTTGGCAGGCCACTTCAAGTTATCAAAGGAGCAGTGTCCCAAGACAGAGCAGGAAAGAAACCAGATGTCAAAGGTACCTTACTCATCAGCAGTTGGTAGTTTGATGTATGCTATGGTGTGCACTAGGCCTGATATTGCCCATGCAGTGGGAGTTGTGAGTAGATTTATGAGTGATCCAAGTAAAGAGCATTGGCAAGTAGTAAAGTGGATCCTTCGGTATTTGAGAGGGACCATGGGGACAGTTTTGTGCTACAGTGGATCAGACACCACTTTACGTGGTTATGTAGATTCAGACATGGTTGGAGATGTAGACAACAGGAGGAGCACAACAGGTTATATTTACACTGTAGGTGGGATAGCAGTGAGCTGGATTTCACGACTACAGAAGCTAGTGGCTTTGTCAACCACGGAGGCTGAGTATGTTGCTGCCACAGAGGCAAGCAAAGAGATGATTTGGCTACAACAATTTCTTGAGGAGTTGGGGCATAAGCAGGAGGAATGTAAGCTATATAGTGATAGTCAGAGTGCTATACACCTAGCTAAGAACTCTGCTTTCCACTCCAGGATGAAGCATATACAGTTGAGATATCACTTCATCAGGAAAGCTTTGGAGGAAGATAAGTTGAAGTTGGAGAAGATTCATACCAGTCAGAATCCTGCAGACATGATGACCAAGGTGGTCACAAGGGATAAACTAAAGCTATGTTCAGCTTTGGTTGGCCTTCAACGCAGATGACAGTGAAGGGTTGAGAAGCTTGCTCAGTGGAAATCAGTCTCCAAGTGGGAGATTGTTATGTTTGTGGAGCCTATTTGCATGTTAGAATGTGGTACACCTTCTATGTGTTACACTCGGGTATTTTTACGGTGGTCCTGCTCACCGGTGAGCGGGTCAGGGGGTTCGGGGGCGAAGCCCCCGAAGCAAATTTTCATGGGTGGTTTATTAACCCATGGGTAATGGGTAACCGTTATGGGCTGTTTTTGGGCCCATGGTTTTTTCGGTCTTTTGCCCATTGTTTTGATACCCATGGTTTTTTCCCTTGGTTTTGATACCCATGGTTTTGTATCAAACTGCTTAAGCAGTTGTCTATTTATATGGTCTTATGCATATGATAGATGTACAAGTAAATGTATTGCAGATGTGTTTTGAATTCGGGTGTGAATTCTGTAGAGTTTGTTGAGCATAGCTCCAAATGGATCTGGGTATTGTATTGAGAGAGTGGAGGCTTGTAATAAAATCTGAGCAAGTGATTCTTGGTGGATGTAGCCCAAATTGGGTGAACCACGTTAAATCTTGTCTCTCTATGTTGTGTTATTTATTCTGCACTTTTATTTCAGATCTGTAATAATTTTTGCATATTAGTTTCTACTGTTGCGATTCTATGAGGGATTATTCTCCATATTTTATCTCTTATTTCCTAACAATCTCCAGTTAAGCTCACCTCTAAGATCAAGTTGAGATCACCTCCGAGATACAAATGAGATCGTGATGAGTTAAACTCTGAGATCATGTCAAGCTCACCTTTGAGCTCATTACGATCTTACCTTAGTGATGGCATTTATATTTCCTCCTAAATCATGTTGAGCTCGCACTGAGCTCACATATGAGACCACATTTTCGAGCTCACCTCCAATCTCGAATGGATCTCACCTTCAAGAACTTATACAAGCTCACATAATTCTCACATACAAGCTTGTTCCAAGCTTACCTATAATCTCACACCAAGATTTCCTATGTGGTCATGGATTTCTCACCTAAAATCTCATGTTTAGCTCACTCCATGCTTGCATCTGAGCTCATGCTACACTCAACTAATAGCTTGTGTTGATATCTTCCCATGCTCACCTTTGATCTCTTCCCATACTTACCTCCTTAATTTATTTTGAGCTTGCACCGAGCTCAAATCTAAGATCAAGTCAATCTCAACTCAGAGCTTACTTCATGATCTCCTTCAATCTTATGTGGAGCTCACCTCTAAGATCGTGCCTAAATGGGGTTAAGCTTACCTATGAGATCACCTCACAGCTCACCTCAAACTCAACTTTTATCTCACGATGATCTCAGTACCGTACTTGCATCAATATCACCTCTAATATTTCCTCCCAAATTGCATCAAGCTTACCTCTGAGATTTTGTAAATCTAGATCTCACCTTTGAAAATCTTCCAGATTCTAAAGAGTTATTATTCCCCCTCGAACTTATTCTCGAGTTCAACCGTCTCCCAACAGCAAGAGGGCCAAATGGGTTTTATAGCTACTTCAACTTTGTATAATTATAGTTTAGTTTCTTGGAGGAGTAGAATCCTAGGATTCCTTTCCTCCATCAACTACTAAAAAAAGAGGCATTTGTCAAGGGAGTTTGGATCCATGACATTTCATGTTTTTAGGATCATCATTTCTTCAGCAGGGAGAAGAGGGTCTCACCTCTGAAATCACCTATGAGTTCATAATAAGCTCACACCAATCTCACATACTGATTAAATAAAATGTGGAATTATTATTAAGTTAATCTAGACTAGGAGCAATAGTAAATAATAGTAAATAAATATGAAAAGTGACCCAAACAACTAGGCTAATAGAAATGAAAACCCTAATGTGTAAGAAGAGTAAGGAAAATACTTAGCTGATTCATAAGTTGATCTAGATTGTGTCGTAAAATAAACGTAATATTCTAGAAGTAGGAATGAGAATGCAAAGATCCTAAAAAGGATGGATCTTAGTAATATGATTGGACTGGGGTGCCTCAAAAGGATCAAAGTGCATGTGGATTCCCTAGTCTGAGTTATGGGTGCCTTGGTCTGTCTGGGAGGTACAAAAATAAGATTTGGAGGGTCAAAAGGTTATGCGAAAACCTCTCCATCTATCTCATGTAACTCACTACTCTATATATAATGTTGCCAATGATCAATGATGAAAGATAGTCCTATAAAACCCCAAAACAACCATCAAACCCAAAAAAAAATGCAAACGAAGGGGTCAGACTATCCTAAATGGCCACAATGGTGGACTTACTAACTAAGCACTGCACTACATCTCAGACTCAAAGTAGTTCTATGTGTGTGTGTGTGAATCATGCCCTAGGTTCTCTTGTGCCAATCATACTTTTTGAAAGTATAAAACAATAGATATGTGTAGAAACTGTAATAAAAGGGTAGATGGAATAGAATAATTTCCCTCCTATGATGTGTGATGCAGATGAACTAGCCTTGCTACGCCCTTAACCTATTGCTTGTATTAGGATATGAGTAGCCAACTTGTGGCTTACCATATCATTTTATTATATAATTTATACTTTCTCATGCTTAATACGTCAGCCTTGGTGATGGCCATAGCATATGAATAGTATATATATGGGATTATAGGTAGTATTTCATTATCATTGGAGCATTTGAATCTTATTATATGGTTTGGAGGTTGCCCCCTCGAAGTGGCGAAGCTATTATAATTACATATTGAGATCATTATTCTGAAATATTGTATTATTTGGTGTTCTATTTTTTCTCTTAATCTGAATTATACAAGTAATTTCATTACAAGTGGTATCAGAGCTGCGATCTGGGCCGAAATTAGGGTAAAAACCTTAATTTTTTGTTTCCACCACATATTGCGAACCAGAGTGAATTGGTGGGAGATATTTTTACCAGCATTGAGAAGCATTCCATGTAAGGTTCCCTAAAAATTTCAGTCTTTTTTAATTTATTTTACAAAAGTTATTAAAAATTTAGGTTTTTTCATAAAATCACTTTCTAGGGTGTAATTTGTGGAAAATTTTCAATTTCTTTACATTTTCGGAAATCTCTCAAAAAAATAGTATTAGTATCTTCTCTATGTTTTTTTATGTTAGGCCTAAATTGTATCAAAACCCTAAACCCTAAGGTTTGACATCATGGTAGGGCCTTCCACAAGAGCATAAAAGAATCTGGTTACTCCGGGTAAAACCCCAGATAAAGATGGGGTAGTGATTGAAGAGATGGAGTCAGAAGGGGTAAATACAGATTCCTCAGCACTAGGGTTTACCTTAGTTGATCATAAGGTGAGCCAACTTGAGTATGAGTTGCGAAATGTACAATCTGAGATGGCCTCTAAAGGAGACAGCCCAAATCAATCATCGATTGGATGATATCATGCAACATGTAAAGGGTAACCAGTATGGCCCAAATCTGGCCCATATCAACCAAGGAGGACCTTCAGTTCAAAATTATGGACAAACTAACCATATTAGATCACTTTTCCAATACCATCAGAATCAAACTTATTCGTAACCATGAAACATGATGCCGAAAGTGGATATGTGCAAATTTGATGGTAAGGATCCCCTGAATTGGATAAATAAAATGGAGAACTTATTTGAGTTACATCAAACACCATCAGGAAAAAAGGTGACATTGGCATCCCTATATCTTGAACCCAACCAATTTGTTTTGTATCGTTGGTTATGTGCTCAGAGACAGAAGAATGGTCTAGGTGTCACTTGGACAATTTTTACAGAGGAGTTGTAATTGCACTATAGTTACAGTGTTTCAGAGAACTACTTTAGTCAATTAGTAAAGTTACGGCAAACAGGATCAGTCAAAGATTATGTGCATCAATTCCAAAACCTATCTTTAAGGGTGGAGAATATTTCAGAAGAGAATCTGAATGACTTGTTTCTTGGGGGTCTTAAGGACCACATCGAGCATGAGGTACGTATGTTTAATCCAATCAAGCTTTCTGATTCTATTATCATGGCATGTCATGCAGAGGAAAAAGTTCTTTGTAGTAGGAAGCTACCTTTCATTAACACCAGAGACCGTAGTATCTCTTCCCCTTCATTTGCTAGGCATATTAGACAAAATCCTCAACAAATGGAAGAAAAGAGAGCAAAAGGATTATGTTTTAACTGTGATAGAAAATATGGACTGGGACATAAATGTGCTGAGAAGAAGTTGTTCTATATTGATGGAGGTAATGAGGATGATGAGGAAGCTGAAATTATAGGAGAGGTTGAGGAACCAGTAGAAGATGAAGTAGAGGATCACCAACCTACAATTTCTTTCCATGCATTGTTAGGTATTAGTACTCCTGAAACACTCAAGGTTATTGGCCATCTCAAAAAATAGAAGGTGATGGTGTTGATTGACTCGGGGAGTACTCATAACTTCATTAATAGTAAGTTAGTTGCCCGCCTCAATTGTTTTATTTAGCCAGCTCCAAAAATGCAAGTTATGATTGTGAATGGTGGGACAGTCAAGTGCACAAGAAAGTGCCATAGTATCAAGATTTCCATGGGAGACTACATGTTAGACTCACCTATGTTTTCTATTTCTATGGGAGGGGTAGATATTGTTTTGGGGGTCCAATGGCTCACAACCTTAGGTACTATAGAGATGAATTTCCAAGAATTGTTCATGTGATTTCATTCAGATGGAAGGACAATACAATTGAATGGGGTGGTAGCTAGGTCTCCACATATTATTAGCTCTCATGTGATGTAGAAGGTTCTTAGAAAAGGAGTAGATGGATTTATAGTAAAGCTATTTTCCATAGAAGTAAAAAATACAGATTTTTCAATGTCACCCAATGTTCAGAATATTTTTGATGCTCACTCGTCTATTTTTTATGCAATTTCAAAGGGACTACCACAAGTTAGCAATCATAATCATGCCATTCAATTGATTCATTGGAGCCAAACACCTAACATCAAACCATACATATACCCATAATTCCTAGAAAAGTGAGATCGAGAAAATGGTACAGAAAATATTGAAGGAAGATATCATCAAGCATAGCTAGAGTGCATATTCTTCAGCTAGTGGTCATTGTGCGTAAGAAGGATGAAGCATGGAGGATGTATCCAAATTACCGAGAACTCAACAAGTACACCATCAAAGATAAGTTTCATATTCCAATAATTTATTATTTACTTGATGAATTTCATGGTGCAATTTATTTCACAAAACTTAGATCTTCGTTTGGGGTACCATCAAATTATAATAAGAGAGGAAGATGTTCATAAAATAGCTTTCAGGACTCATGAGGGCTATTATGAGTTTTTGGTAATTCCTTTTGGTCTTACAAATGCTCCCTCAACATTTCAAAGCCTGATAAACACTGTTTTTAGGCCATTTTAAAGGAAATTTGTATTAGTTTTCTTTGATGACATGTTGATTTACAGTAAGACATGTGAAGAACACTTACAGCATGTAAATAAAGTGTTGGAAGTTTTGGAGAAACATACTCTCTATATGCAAATTCATACAAAATGTTATTTTGGTGTACAATAGGTAGAGTACTCAGGTCACATTGTATCCCTTGAAAGTGTCAAAGTTGATCCTCAAAATATCAAAGTTATGGTGGAATAGCCAATGCCAAGTACTCTAAAAAATATTTGTGGTTTTCTAGCACTAACAGGGTAATAAAGAAGATTTGTGTGGGTATATGATAAAATAGCGACCCCACTCATTACATTGTTAAAGAAGGATGCCTTCCATTGGACAGATGTAGCCACTTAATCCTTTGAGAATCTAAAGGAATCCATGTGCAGCACCCCAATTTTGGCTACTCCCAACTTCTCAAAAGCCTTCATTGTTGAAAGTGACGCTTCAAGATTAGGATTAGGATGTATTTATAATGCAGAAAGGAAGACTAATTGCATTTGACAATCACCAATTCAAAGGAAAATATCTTCTCAAACCTAGTCTATGAGAATTAAATGATGGTTATTCTTCACGCAGTCAAGCAATGAAGGCTCTATCTCATGGGTAGACACTTCAAGGTAAAAGTTGATCATGATAGTCTCAAATACTTTCTAGAGAAAAGCTTATTACCTGAGGAACAAAAAAAGTGGGGTACCAAAAATGTTGAGTTGTTATTTTGAAATCATATTCAAAAACGGTAAAGAAAATGTAATAGCTGATGTGTTGTCCAAAAGGGATACATCTGCAGATGCCTTACTATGTGGAACGTCCATGTTGACGGGTGATTGGGTGGATGAATCCAGATTAGAATGGGATAAAAACAAGGATAAATAATCTCTAATACATAATATTAAGCAAGGCTCTATAACATCTAACAAATTTGAGTTGAAAGGTAATGCGCTATGGTACAAGGACATGTTATAATTGAGTAAAGATTCTGAGTTGAAGCATAATATTCTTACAAAGCTACATGCCTTACCTGTTGGAGGAAACTCTGGGTTTTTGAAGACATATCATCAGAATAGAAATAGAATTTTTTTGGGAAGGACTCGATGCACAGATGTACAAATTTTTGTATAAGAGTGTTTAGTGTGCCAACATAAACAAAGGGGAAACAATTAAGACATCAAGTTTGTTGCAATCCTTACCAATTCCTAACTAGATATGGGAGGAGGTATTGATGGATTTCATCACTAGATTTCCTTGTTAATAGGGTAACAATGTTGTTTTGGTGATTGTGGATAGGATTACAAAATATGCCCATTTTTTTTCCCTATCACATCCATTTGCAGCTAGTACAGTCGCAACTATTTTTTTGGAGACAATTCAAAGGCTACATGGAACCCCAAAGATAATTGTAAATGTTCGTGATCCTATTTGCACAAGTAATTTTTGGATGGAATTATTTTCATGTTTGGGTACTCAACTATCTCACTGTTGATCTTATCATCCTCAAACTGATGGGCAAATTGTAAGTGGTCAACAAATTCTTAGAGGGGTATCTACATTGTTTTGTATCAGACAAGAAGGAAAGGTGGATTAAATGACTACCACTTGCAGAATGGTGTCTATAACACATATTTTCATAGCCTCTTCTCAAATGACCTCATTTTTAGCATTATATGGTTACCATCAACATTCTATCACTTCTTCCTTGAGGGTGCAAACTAAGGTTAGGGATGTTGAGGAATACATTCAACATCAATAATAGGTTTTGGCTAGTTTGAATGAGAATTTAGCATTGACACAAAATTGGATGAAACAAAAAGCATATCAACACGTTGTAGTGAAAAACATTTTGAAATTGGTGACTAGGTTTTTGTATGTCTCCAGTCCTTACAAGTAGATGTCCCTAAAGCAATAGAATAAGGACAAGAAACTTGGTCCTAAATGTTATGGCCCTTATCTGATTCCATAGAAAATTGACAGTGTTTATTATAAACTAGAGTTGCCTCCATCTTCACGCTTACACCCAGTACTCCATGTTTCTTGCCTGAAGAAGGTTATTAGACAGAAATTTGAAGCCTAGATAGAGTTACCATAACTTGATGAGGAAGGAAGAATCAATTTGGAACTAGAGAAGATTCTGCAAACACGTACTAAGAGGTTGAGAACCAGAGACATTAAGGAATATTTGATCAAGTGGAAGAATATGAGCATAGAAGATTCAACCTGGGAGGATGAAGGTTTTCTATAGCAACATCCAGGATTATTCAAGTTTGAGGACAATGTTGGTTTGAAGGGGAAGGGCATGCTACGCCCTTAACCTATTGCTTGTATTAGGATATGAGTAGCCCACTTGTGGCTTACCATATCATTTTATTATATAATTTATACTTTCTCATGCTTAATAGGTAAGCCTTGGTGATGGCCATAGCATATGAATAGTATATATAGGGGATTATAGGTAGTATGTCATTATCATTGGAGCATTTGAGTCTTATTAGATGGTTTGGAGGTTGCCCCCTCAAAGTGGCAAAGCTATTCTAATTGCATATTGATATTATTATTCTAAAATATTGTGTTATTTGGTGTTCTATTGTTGCTCTTAATCTGAATTATACAAGTAATTTCATTACAAGCCTTGTCCCTTGTGATGGAGCCAAATGGATGCTAATGATATCTAGATGCCTTTGATGGATGCAACTCTAGGTGAATGATAGTAGTGACTAGTTCTTGGTCCCTTATTGTGGTCTCATTTTAAGGAGCCAAGTATGGGAAGAGCTCAAAGGTGAGAAATGGAAGCGCTCCATGTAAGATCATAAGAGAGTATAGAGAGAGATCAAAGGTGATATCAGAGAAAGTACAGTGGTGTGATCATCATAAGATTGAGGGTGAGTTTAACATTATCTTGGAGGAAATATTGGAGGTGATCTCAGCTCCATCTCAACGTGAGATCAAATACGATGTTGGAATGAAATTGAAGGTGAGCGTGGCTTAAGTTTGGAGGCAAGCTCTAATCAAGCTCAGAGGAAATCTCAACTCAAACTCAGAGGTGATTTTGGCGCAATCTAAATAAAAACTAAGGAGGAAAAAATGGGAAGAGATTAGAGGTGAGTGAGGGAAGAGAATGAAACAATCTCTTAGGAAATTGCAACATGAGCTTAGAAGCAAGAATTGAGAAAGCTCGACTTGATCTTGGAGGTGATCAAACTGTGACTATGTAGGCAAGCTTATCTCAAGCTCATAGGTGATATTAGTGTGAGCTTGTACATTATATTAGTGGGAAATCATATTTGAGTTTAGTGTGAACTCATAGGAAATATTGAAGGTGAGCTCCGTACAATCTCATAGGAAAGCTTAACCATGTGACCTCATAGGAGAACTTGACTCAACCTCAAAGGAATGCTTGACTCGAGCACAGAGGTGAGCTCGGTACAAGATCAACACAAAATAAGGAGGAAATCATGGTAAAATATCAAATGCTAACATAGGAATAACTTGATATAAGATCTTAGGTGAGTGCAGGATGAGCTCAGATACAAGCATGAAGTGAGATAAACTTGATATATGAGGTGTTCAAATTACAACTACGTAGGTGAGCTCGGGTGAGCTCGTAGGTGATATTGGTTCGAAATCATAGGTGAGGTCAATGTAAACTCATAGGTGAGCTTGGCATGAACTTGTATTTGATCTCAGGTTGAGCTTATAGGTGAGCTTCAAGGTGAGCTCCATGTAAGCTCAGAGTCATACTTGGCTGCATGATCTCAAAGATGAGATTGGTGTAATCTCAGACTGAGTTAGAGGTGATCTATACATGATCTCAGAGGTGAGATCAACATGAGCTTAGTTGGACCTCTAATCCTGGCTTGACTTGATCTTAGAGGTGACCTCAACTTGAGCTAGCAAGTGATTGTACCATGATCTTAGCAAAAATTATGGAGGAAAAAATGGGAAGGGCTCAAAGGCGAGTGATGGAATTTCTCCATGCAAGCTTTTAGGAGAGCGTAGAGTGATCTAAGAGGTGAGCTCAACATGAGAACTATGGTGAGAGTGAATTTAGCTCAGAGGAAATCTCAACTCGAGCTCAGAGGTGATCTTGGTGCACATTCAAAAAAAAAGGTGGAAAGCATGGAAAGAGTTTTGAGGTGAATGTGAGAAGATCCAAACACAAGCTCTTAGGTGAGGGAAACATGATCTCGTATGATAGCATGGAGTGAGTTCGGCATGATATTAGAGGAAAGCAAGCCATGAATTTGTAAGCAAGTTTAACATGTTCTCATAGGTAAGCTCATTGTAAAATCATATACGAGCTCTGTCCAAGCTTATAGGAGAGATTGGAGGTGAGATCGGTACAAGATTTGAGGTGATCTTAGAGCAATCTTGGTAGCACAATATCAGAGGTGAGTTCAATGTGAACTCGACATGAGTTGAGAGGAAAGCTAAAAATGATCTCATAGGTAAGCTTGTAATGAGCATGAAGGAAAACATGACACTATCTTAGAGGTGAGTTCAGAGTGATATAAACATATATTAAGGAGGTAAGTATGGGAAGAGCTTAGAAGTGAGCAAGGGAAGTGTTCCACACAAGATCGTTGGTGATCATAGGGTGATCTTAGAGGTGAGGTGATTGATAATATGATGGTGATATCATCATGATATTGAAGGTGATCTCGATGTGAGATTGGAGGTGATATCAGAGGTAATCTTGACTCAATCTTAGAGGTGAGATCAGTGTAAAATCAACACAAACTAAGGAGGAAAGCATGGGAAGAGATAAGTGGTGAGCACGGGAATATCTCGACACAAGCTCTTAGGAAAAAAACAACATGAGCTCGGATGCAATCATGGAGAAAGTTCATCATGAGCTTAGCTGTTATTAAGCCATGACCATGTACGTGAGCTCGGTGAAAGCTCATATGCAATATGGGTGTGAGATTGTAGGTGATCTTTGTGTGAACTCAGAGATGATCTTGGCCACATGATCTTAGAGGTAAACTTTATACCATCTCGATGTGAGCTCCAAGGTGATCTAGATGTGAGCTTAGAGGTGAGCTTGTTAGGATCTTGAATGTAAGCCACACATGAGCTTGGAGGAAATATTTTCATTACCTCGGATGGTGCTCAAGGGTGAGCTCAAATTGAGCTTAGAGGTGAACTTGACACAAGATCAACACAATCTAAGGAAGAAAGCATGGGAAGTGATAAGAGGTGAGAATGGGAAGAGTTAGACACAAGATCCTCAGCAAGTGCACCACAAGGTATGATCTTGTAGGTGTCCTTGACATGATATGGTATGTGAGATCAGTGCAAGCTCATAGGTGAGATCAAAACTGAACTTTTTGCAAGCTTAGAGTTGAGGTAGGACACATGATATTAGATGTGAGCTCAACGTGAGCTCGAAATGAGTTTAGAGGAAAGCTAGATGCAATATCAAAGGATATCTCATCATGAGCTGAAAGGAGATATCTAAATTGATCTCAGTACAAGATTGGTTAGAGCTTGGAGGTGATATCGACATAAGCTTAGAGGTGAGATAGACTTGATATGGGGGGTGATATTTCCACGAGCTCAATGAAAATTCAAGATGAAAACATGGGTAGATCTAAGAGGAAATTATGGGAAGTGATCCATGCTAGAGGGAAGTGCACAAAGTGAGCTCAGCGGTGACCTCAACATGAGCTATAAGGTAAGTGCAATGGAAGCTTAAAGGGGAGTTTGAATTGATCTCAGAGGAAATTTCAAATCATGCTCATAGGTGAGCTTGGTGCACTCTCAACACAAACTAACATGACAAGCATGGGAAGAGTTTATATGCGACTGTGTGAACATCTTGACATAATATCTTATAAAATTTCAACATGATCTCGGATGCAAGAATCGAGTGAGATTAGCACAAGCATAGAAGCGAGTAATCCAAGACCAAATAAGCAAGCTTGGCATGCACTTATAGGTGAGCTTGGTGCAAGCTCGTATACAAGCTCGGTATAAGCTCATAGGTGAGATTGGAGGTGAGCTAGGAGGTGAGCTTGAAGGTAAGTATGACATGAGATCGGAGGTGAGATCGACTCAAGCTTAGACTAAAGATTGACTTGAGTTCTTAGGTGACGTTGAAAAAATATCAATACAAAAGAAAGAAACAAACATGGGAATATATGAGAGGCATGTGTGGGAAGATCTCAACACAAGCTCTTATCCAAGTTTAGCATGAGATTGGTAGGAACTCAGAGGCAAGCAAGTTACGATTGTATAGGTGAGAGCAACATAATATTATAGTTGATCTCGACACAAGCTCATATGCAAGCTCAGTTTGAGCTCGTACTCAATCTTGGAGATGAGATCGGTGCCAAGGTGGCCATGCGATCTCATAGGTGAGCTTAGTCCAAGATCGACATGAGTTAGGAAGTAATATATATGTGAGATCAAAGGTAAGATCAAAGGAAATGTTGACATAATCTCGGAGGTGATCTTGGAGGTGAGATTGTTGTGAGCTTGGTCAATTATTAGAGATGAGCTTAGAGGTGAGATCATCATGAGGTCAGTGTGAGCTCAAAGGCGAGCTCAACGTGAGCTTGTAGGTGATCTTGACGTGAGCTCAGAGGTGAGCACACCATGGGAAGTGAGCTAGGATATGATCTCACAATCTCAAGCATATTGGTGAGCATGTTGCAAGCTTTAAGGTGATCTTCATGCAAGCTAATAGTTATTTTTGGAGATGAACACAATACCATCTCAGCATGAACTTATATATGAGCTAGGTGTGAGATCAGAGGTAAACTCAATGTGAGTTTGGAGGTAATATCAACTCACTCTTGAAGGCAAGATCAACTCGACCTCAAAGGTGAGCTCAGTGTGAGATTAAAAAAAAACTAAGGTGGAAAGCATGTGAAGAGATCATAGGAAAGTGTGGGAATATCTTGACACAAGGTCTTATGTGAGTGCAGAATGAGCTCATATGTAGGCATGGAGAATGATTGACAAACGCTAAGAGGAGAATAATCCATGACGGCGTAAGAAAGCTAACCACACACTCATATGATCATGCCACAGCTTCTCCCAGCGCATGGTGGGGTTTAGCTATCCATAGGATGCTCTTTCAAATCTAGAGTCACAATCAATATCTTAATCGCTAAAGGGATAACGCGTAAATAAGATCCTCTAGGTTGGCGTAAGAACTGGAACTCAATAACCTCTAGACAAGAATAAGTATAAACGACGTACTCCAAGGTGTAACTCTACAAAACACCACTCCGCTAATGATCTACAATGTGTGTCCAAGTCAGGTCAACATCATACAAATTATGGTAATCTTCATGGGTCCAAACAAGTGTTTTATATCTCAACTTTATTTTTGATTTGTATGCTACCAACCACTCATACAAATCTATATGAAAATAAGAGAATAATGTATCATAGAGATCATGATATAGATTCTATTCAACCCACATGTGTGTATACAATTTAGGTCCAGTGTTAAATCTATGAGAAAAATATTCCTCTAAATTCTCTACCCAATCTTCAATACTAGCCAAAGTCAACTGGTACGTTTTCATCATGCAACATCCTTACAAATATCTTGAAAAGAGGTCCCAAAAATGGAATAAAAATGTTTTCTTATATTTTACCAAATAGCCCAAGGTGCATTGGCACATCACTCAGCCAGAACTGAGCACTCACCTAAAGCACGTAAGGGTACCAGGTCCCTCTTTTATGGCATATTTTTCAAGGATTTGACATGATAAACACATATATAGATATATTCCAAATCCATAATAACAATGTAAGAACAAACCATAAATATATCTAGATCATAACCACATGCAATAATAACTTATACAAGAATCAAGATTAAGTTTACCATGCAAGAACCAGTCATAGATATGTCAACAACCAATATACACCCACAAAGATCCTTTGTATTAATTAGTGTAAAACAAAAAAGCCGAATACATACAGAATAATGTCACAATGAGTCATGCGTGCACATAAACCAACAACATAACCCTACTTAAAAATTCTCTCAACCTCTCCAAACCATGCAAATCAATACATATATATAGGTTGTGGGGACTTTCCCTTCACTACTCATGCATCATCTAAAAAGAACCTGCATACTGGAAAATAGCCATGTGCGCACTACAAGTTACTACAAAAATCATGCAAGCTTATCTATCAATAGATCATCTATATTTAACCCTTAGTTCTAATCCTATTAATATATTAAACCCTACATGACACTTTATGTTCCTTCACATGAGATTTCTTTCTCAAAATAGACCTTTCTTGAACTTCAAGTCTTCATGTTTTAATCTTATCTTTATACTTTTCTTGAACGCAACTCCAAGTCTATATTTAGCTTCCTATACCAAAAATAGCTAAGTGTCATATCTATCCATTATTCCTCCTACGTGCATTCCTTCCTAATTCTAGCACACAAACCCTATCCTCCCCACCTGTACGTCTTTTTACACATTTCATCTGTAATACCTCTTATGCACGCTAACCTCTGTTCTCGTGTACTTAGTCAATTTTCCATACTCAACAACACACTATTCCTAGTAGCCTTAAAATTTTTAGGTTCTTTCATAGGACCATGATCCTACACACTATCTACATCCATCCTATCCATCCTAGGTCTCCTAACAAGCCTTTGGTTACACACACTTCCACTCGTAACTCCAGCCCTCCCAAAAATCTTGATACGCATTTGGTTTCAATCATTTCCTCTCACGGGTCTAGCCCTCCCAGGTATCTTAATAGGCATTTGGTTTCACACAATATCTCTCACTTATCTTTCTCTCCTAGGTATCCTCACATGCCTTTTATTTCACACATTATTTCTCACATTTCTCACTTTTATATGGTCTTGCATTGGTCATCTAGTGCACATGATCCCTACAAATTTCCTCAGTTATCTTCTAGTGATAATGGTCTATCTCGGAATACTCATTCCATCAATTATCCATATATGCCTTCTTTATAAAACATTATACTAATGTATCACTTGTATTTTATTCAAAATCAAGGCATGCACCTCTATCTTCCCCGCTAATTACTCCACCTCTTGAGTAGGTTCTCATTGGATAGATTTAGTGTTACCCCTCTTTCTTGTATATACATAATTCATTCAAAAGTACAAAAACCTTAAAATTATTTAAAAATATAAAAACCATTCATATATTTGCAAAAAGTACAAAATCATGATGTGTACACTTAGCTTGATTTGTTGGAAATTTACATTACATATGTTGTTTGTCACTATGACCTTGATTGATAGCATATGTCTTTACTCTTTATATATAGGCGTTCTTGTGGTATATTGATCTTGATGTAGTAAACACATAGAATGGTACACGATGATAGGTAATGGATCACCCTTTACCCAGAATTCATATACATATGGGGGGATCTATCTTACTCTACACACAAGTGTTATTTTTCTATTGTAGTTCCTTTCTATTTCCTCATTATGATTGATCACATATATTGTGTACATGTTATCTTTTGAGATAACAAGAAAAACACATGTCATGTGTAATATTGAAACCTATTGCTTCACATGTTTCTGTTTATATTGTTTGTTTAATTTTATTATGTTCTAACACTCTTAGATTTCATACATACTTGTTTTTTGCGTTGATACTTGCTTGTTTCTTTGATTGTGCCCTAAGTGCCTTGTCGTTTGATACCATGAGTGTCCCATGTTTTTGGCTCTATGCCTATTTTGATTGATATTGTTTTTTAGCCTACGGACCTTGATCATCTTGTGACACTATGGGTGTCCCATTTCTGCAGGCTCTATGCATTTTGTGTGACATTGTTTAGATATAATTTAATATGACTCAATGATTGTAACAATTATTTTATTATACACGAATCATTGATATTGTTACTATTGCATCTATTATTTCTATTGGTTTCTATTATTGCATGCCATAATTTCCACATTACACAAACACCTTCCTTTTTATAGGTATAATTTCTTCAAGATGGTTACCTCCTCAACATTTTAAACTCTCCTACAAATTTTAATACATCTTGTGCATGAGTACACATATTTTATTTTGAACCAAGTGCTCAACATTGGTTTTGCACATGCTTAAAAAAGGGGAAATTCATCCAGGTGTACTCTACACCTATAATAGACACATGAATAATTCTAAGGTAATATATAGGTACAAACAGGGTATAAGTACTCAAAAATATAGTTAATCACTTAAATCCATAAAAAATGCATAGGTTCAAAACCGTACACTTTGGTCAGGACCATATGTATGGCCCTGACCCTCCTACACATTTTTTCCCAAGGGATAGTTTCATCAAATTTCTCAGCAGTTTCATATTTTCACCTATAGATACAAGTTTTTGACACACTTTCATATTTAGTTCACTCAGCTCACACTGGTTACCAGGGGCATGAAATATTTCACTCTTTCATTATAACACTAAGTTTTTACTATATTCTTATGAATTATTGGGGCATGACTCTCCTTATTGAACTAAATTTTAGTATATTAAATTTCTAATCAATTTTGTGGTACATGCAAAGGGCATGAGGGCAATTTTAATCTTTTCTACCATATGTCCTATTTTACAAAATTGGGCTTGGATCCATCTATAGTGGTGTGGTTTGTGGGGTTATGAAATGTATTAAAGTGGCTAAGTGAATTAATTTAATTGATATTATTAGTTAAATCTTGTTTCGAAGTAACTACCTTAATATATGATGTATCAATGATGAAATGTAGTAATGACGCAAGTGAATAAGTATGAAAAGTGTGTAACCCTAAGAAAAGTGAAGAGGTATGAGGACTTATCTAATTTCCAAATGAACAAGAAGTGATCTAGGTTGGTGTGAGTGTTGAACATGTTGTGAACAAGATCTTCACTTGACACTTTAAATTATGGAATGTAGAATTAGAGTTAGATAGGGGTGCCCATGGGAGGGAAAAGGCTCCTAGGTGCTAATGACTGGGATTGAGCATTGGTCATCGTGTAAAAATTATCTTTCTTCTATGTCACTAGGGTTTTGTTGTTGGATCATGTCTGTCACTTTATTTTCAAACAATGATTTTTGAGGGTACATGTAACCTACAAAAGAGAATTTCACCCACACCCCACAAACCACGTCAAACCTAAAAAGGAAAATACATAATGGGGAGTTGTACTCACCCTGACGATCACCCAAAGAGGGAACTTACAATTGAGCATTACACTACATCTCAGACCCCATGTATTTCTTGTGTGTGTAGAAATGATGCCCTAAGATTACCTTGTTCAAGTTTCACAAATGCTAGCGGGTTGTAACTAGAATGTAGCAATGTAATAGAATGTGTGGATAAAATAGAATGAACTTCTCCCTCCTATGTAGTGTATGCAGATGTGCTGTAAAAATTATCTCTTATATGGATGCTAGATGGATGCATTTGAAGTAATTTAGTGCATTTGGAATGTAAGCTTAGGTGATGATAATAATGTTTAGTGCTTGGTCCTTCATTTTGAAAACATAACTATGTATTTATATGACTCCCTTGTTTTAATTTCGTAATTGACAATTGAAATTAAGACCGAAGGTAATAAAATATAATTAAGAAGTGAAAGGGGCCCAAAATGGGTAGGAAAAAGATAACGAGGGAAAAGATCACCCAGGAGAACAGGGGCGCTTGGAACTACTTTCTAAACTAGGTGCTAGTGTCCAAAGCCATAGAGAAGTAAAACAATCAAATACCAGCAAGAGTAATAGATGTATAAAGCCAATAAAAGTGTACAAGACAAATAAATAAGCTAAGGGGAGTTATCAATTACTAATTTTCTTGCTTAGGAACTATGTAAATGCTAGCATTCTTTTATGACCTATAAATGTACCCAAGTGCGTGATTTTGTGTTTACATTTTCCCCCACTTTACGTTGTTACGTGAATACTCGATAACATAAAGTATTTAGAAGATGTGTACCTTATGATCCTATAGATTGTGTGATGAATAACATGCCAAGTGGACAAATGAAGCATGGAGTGATTGCAAGATGAAGTGTGGAGACTAGTAAAAGGGAAGTATGACACTAGGGGTGATGTGTATGTGTTGTACCATGTTTTTGTTACTTGTGTGAGCTTCTTCTTGTAACTGTGGACCTATAAAAGAAGAGAAAGAAAGTAGTAAAAGTTTTTTATATGATAGAGTCAAAGTAATATGTGCAAAAGTATGTAAAATCATGTATAAATTGTGTAAAAAGGAAAGTGTGCACCTGATATGTGAAAGAATAAGAAATAAGTTGTGTCATGTTGTTTGAAAATGCTAATCCGATTGTTGAAGGTGAGGTTTTTGGGAAACTCACAACGAGAGTGATTTTTTTGGGTGATCTCACTCCAAGTGTGGGTGTTTTAACTTTTGGGTGATATCATGCCAAGTGTGAGTTTTTTGGGTGATCTCACACCAAGAGAAAGTACTGGGGAGATAGGTCTATTTTTAATATCCTTCCATGAATCCACCCAATAAGCACCATTACAGATGATGGGTTCCAATTTGTTCCTTTTGTCCTTGATTAAATCTGATTGTACTAATTATAACTAATTCTAGGAGATAGCATGCATTCTATAACTGTAGAATTGTTGTGCAAACTGATGTAGACTATGTTGTACTGAGAATTTGACTGTATCTTCCCCTAGGAAATTAGCACCTAGGGGAGGATGCAAGAACCCATGCGCTACTGTTTGATTCTGGGAACTTTTGTCTTCTCTATGATTCTAACTGAAGTCTAATTTTGAGCCAATTTTGTGACTGTAACATGTGCCAATGTTGTACTGTACTTATCTAAATTGTAGCTCTAAGCTATTGTAGGGGTGTTATGTTCACCTAATGTATGCCTCCCCTCATTTAGGGTGCATGCAATGATGGTAGGAGGATGTGGCCCAAAGGAGAGGACTTGATGGTTAGTGGAAGTGGATACCTGTAGGGGGTAGGGGATGTGCATGGTAGAAACCAAGGCACATGCAAGCAAAGTAGGATACAAATATGTGTTATTTTAAGTAAATCATGTAATAGAAAACAATGTAACAAGCATGTGTGTAAAAAAGATAGACATCGAAAAGAGGGTTTCATACATTGTAAATCACTCACAATGTCACAAGAAAATCAGGGCCGAAGTACCCAAAAGCATGCAATGATCATATGAGTCATAGGTCATAGCACACAAACAATAGCATACAATGGAAAACAATAGCAAGAAAAATGTATCAGATAACCATGGTGACATATAGTCCTACAAAGAAAATTCTACACATGAAGCACATGCTAACATGTTAGCAAGATAAATAGTATGTCATGATCGTGTATAAATTAGTGAAAATTAAACTACTTGTAATGAGAAGTAGTGAATAATATAGCAATAGAACCTATGTAGGATGTGATAGTAGAAAAAGTATATGCCCCTAGGAGCCTCGATGGGACTAGTAAAAGGTACAGTGAAAAACATAATTGCAACATATAAGAACATGTAAGAGATCCACATTCACCACAAAAGATCAAGTGAACTCACATGTATATATATAGAAATATGATGACATACTAAGACCCGTCTAGTATGGAAAACAAACTATAAAATGTACGTAGAATAAACTAACAAGATTAAATTTGACCAAGATATGAAAATTTGAATGTATGAGTATGATGGAATGGTATGAAAAGTGTGAAGATGATAAGGGAAGTGTGCCCCCTAATGGATATGCATGAAATGAGGTTTATTTATAAATTCTCCCTCAACAGTCAAGAATGAACCATATAAAAAGAGTGTGTCAATGGGATATTAGTGTGTTGTGTAAGTAGATACTAGAAACATGTATCATAAAGCACAGAGCGTGAAGTGTGAGTGATGTGAGGTTCATTTCAGAATTAGACCTTCAGTAGTTGAGTATGAACCATGGAAATAGAGTGCGTCATACGGTAATGCTGGTAAACATTGTGTATCAAAGGGTACGAGAGCATATAAAAGTATTAGTGATGAGGCACAAAGTGCAAAGTGTGGTAGGAGACATTAGAGAGAATGAAAATTGATGGGAAGGGGGAGAAAGCATGATGCCCCCAGGTGTGTGATTGGAAGAGGAATTAAGTATACTCATTTAGGATATCATTAGTGTCAGGATCATAGCCAATTGGATTTGGATTTAAGATTTTATAAGAAAAGTTTTGGGGTTGATCATATAAAGAGCATTTATGACGTAATTTTTTACATTCACATAGCGTATTCTTCATCAGTAAAAGAGGCTTATGGAAAATCATGTGCATACCAATGAGTTATATTTAGATTATATCCGAGGAATGAATCATTGTAAATAGAAATGTGGCCAAAAGGCCTGGGAGTGATGTCGGTATGATTTGGATCCAAAATGCCACCAATGTATTCAAGCCAAGACTATCCAAGTGTGAGTGGAGAGGAACAAGGAGTTCCTGTAAGGAATATTGACAAATGGAAAACATGAAGGCCATAGGTGGTAATAACAAATACACATCTGTGATAGAGGTAAGGAGAGTGAGGTGGGGGAAGGAGATTGGAAAGTGTGAATCCCAAGCGTGCTAATCCATCATGTGTGCAAATAGTTTCATAACAAGTAGGGTCAAGTGATATATGAGGCCAATAAGAGTCATGTATGAATAGGGTGCATGTGAAGGGATAATTTTGAGGCACATAATGAATGTGGGGAGATATAGTAGGTGGTAATATGTCCAATGTATGGACAGTCCCCTAGAAATATATCATGGAATTAGTGGAAGGAGAAGGATTTTTAAATTGGTATTCCCTAGGGCCTGTATCGACAAAACTATCCTAAATATATAATTAATCTATTTCAAGTGGTGTAAAGTTATTCATAGGTATTCCCTCCTTTCCTATTATATTTAAAGGGTAAGATATCATATTTTTTGAGTAACTTTTATACACGGTATTATTCCTTTACGAGGTGCTTTGGTACTTTACTTTTTTATCTCTCATTTGTTTCCATGTTAGGTTGCATGCACCTAACACTTTACTTCTCTTTAGAAAAATTGGGGATCGATCACCCCCAATATTTCAACAAGTTAAAAAATGAAAATCTTCAAGTACAAGTAAATCACGATAAATTCTCCCTCCACAAAGAAAACGTTTGTTTACATATTTTCATTTCATTTTATGCAGATGAAAATCTTTCATGTTACACTTTAAATTTGAGTTAATTTAAATTATTTATCATGGAAAATGAATACACTCTATGTTTTAGGTTTCATCATGGATTGTTCTAACACCAAGAACAATGAGAATCTACAAAATAAAACTTCAAGTGAAAAATGCATTGTGAATTACCAAATTTGAGTGTCTACATTTTCAATTCTTCATTGACAATGCATTCTTGCTAATATAAACACAACCTTTCTATTACCTCTTAGCACATTCTGAGGTGACTTGTATAACTTGTTTATCTTTGCACATTAATATGCTAACACATTCTGAGAACGTAATATATAAAATCCATATGTTGAATCATCCTAACATGATGCAAACTTCATTTAGCATGTTTTTCATCCCTAATCAAGGTCATACGATTTAGTTAGGAATTTATAGTTAGTTATCACCTATTTTTACAATTTTGCATTGATATATCCTCCACCTTTTCTCTCAATTGAAAATTCTCTGATGGGTTATTTACTCCCTCTAGGTCATATTTTCTTCAATAATTAATATTTAGAACCATAAATAAGCAAGATAAATCTACCTCATTTGCTAACCTATAAATATTGTGACACTACATTGATACACTCACTCCCAACACTTGCAAAAGGCACCCAAGGCTCCCTAAATATCAAAAAAGCACATCTATAGTCATTAGGGAAGAAATATCTACAATACTAAAGCTTCTAATGAGGTCAATACTTCAGTCTCTCTAATCCACAAGCACTCAAACATCCCTTCTCCAAAAGTTTTAGTAAGACCCCAACTCAAATCAAGCATTGTAAAAGAGGTTTCCAAATCTAGTTGCATCCATTCAAGAATCACATGATATGTGGAGAATGAAGTATAATTTTATGCCTCTTCAGAGTAGTGACATCATTGGTGGTGCACGGGGGTGCCCATAAACTAGCTAATGTTTATTTTTATGGTATCCCATTTATGGATAGGGTTTGATACCATGTTTAGGATAGGGTTTGATAGCGATAAACATTTCTAAGTTAGAAAAAACCTTGAGAAGTTACAGATCAAAAAACCAAGTAGATTTGAGACTATATATAAGGGTCAAGACTATATAGAAAGTATTAGAAGAAGTATACAGTCATATCCTAGGTTAGTTCCAGTCACAGTGTCTAGAATGAAACATCATCAGGTTCATATCTTCCTATTTTAATAGTGCAACCTCCCAGAAATTCCTATAATCACATGTAATCAAATAAGTGCACTCATCCTCTTCTATTTTCAAATTTATAACATATAATTAATCATTGAAATATTGTATGATTAATGTCAGAATTTAATTAACAAGAAGAACCCCATATATATCCCCTTATATCCTTTAGTGTACTTAATTATCTAATTCTTAAATTTCACATAACCTAATAAGGGTTTAAGTAGCAGGAATCATGAGAAGGGAAACATGTCGAGAATATTTTGAAAAATGAGCATACATAATTTGGCATGATAATATCAACCATTGTTACTAAAACCTATATACAATGATTCTTGATCAAAAGGGTTTTAATTTAGAATGGACCTACATTGATTATATATCCTAAACCTTTATTTCAATAATGGGAATATCTTTTAGTTGTGTACAAAAATCAAATATTATTTCTAAGGGGTTTAAAAAACCTCAACCTATAATGGGAAAAATTACTCTAGAAGTATTATTCATACCCAAATAAATGCCTATCATATTTAATGTTTTAGATGGCCCTCTTAAATAAAATATTATATGAGCTAGGATATGGATTCACGATATGGAAGCAATCACCACTATAGTACACACATGCATTAAATTTATCCATGAGGGGCATGAGCACACTTTTATAAATAACAATAAAACTTATAAGTATTGCTATTTTTTATTAAGAATAAAAAAATTCCTAGGGCCCTACCCAATTACAAAAAAGGCCAAAGCCTAGATATACAATATAAAACATAAGATACCAAGTCAAGAATGGAACAAATGTTTAGTCAAAAAGTAGCTAAAAAACAATAGAAATTCAACTAAATGTCAACACCATTACACCAACTTCACCATAGAGAGACATAAATGAACCAAAAAAAACACCAGGAGAAGAAATCCACACAAAATTAATTCATGATATTTTGGAAGTTATTCTTGACAATGTCAAGCCCTCTTTTGATATCTCTGAGACCAGTTTCCTTCTTGATTTTTTCCTTTCCTTTTTGATCTTCAAATTGGGTGGTAATTAGAGAAAGGAAATTGATAGTGCTCTTAAGAATGTTAAGGATATCACAGTGCTTGGCTCTAAAAATTTCCATATCATTTTCAATTTGAGTGAGACGCTTGCATATGTCCATCATCATCTTCTTATCTACCTTTCCTTTGTCGTTCTTGATCCTACAAGCTTTAATTTTATCTTTGAGATATTTAATCTTGTCCATTTGGATGTCAAGCTCAGATCTTGCACTTGGTTCTTCTGCATTGGGGGGAAAAAGGTCTTTCTTTCCCATGGAGAGAATACATCAAACTTCCTCTCCTTCCCCAAGGATAGGAGGGGGAGGGATAAAAACATTATCAAAAGAAGTTTTTTGAACCTTGTTTCTATGGGACTTATGCAGAGGAAAATATTTGGGTATCTTGTTGGAGGAAGGGGAAAATATGGAAGAGTTGGGGGAAGGAACAAGGGAAGAATGAGGGGAAAAGATGGGATGGGTGGAGGTGGGAAGAGTGGAAGTGGAAGGGGTAGAAGGGAGGATGTCAAGGGAGGAAATGGAAAAAGGTTGAGGGTGAAGGATCTAATAATAAAAAAACTTGTACAACATCAGGATCACATCATGGTGCAGGGGGTAGACTCTTTTTCCCCATTTCACAAGGTTTATGGAATGATCCAATGAATGAAGGATGAAGAATGGAAAACTAAAAGATCATTTCCTACGAAAATGATTTGAAAACACCAAATAGAAGTGAGGCATCACCATAAACCTTCCCTCGAGTGTGATGAATTCCATCACCAGAAGTCTGACTATGTTGTATGGAGGTAATAGTGAATCTCTAACAAACCCCCCTTTTGTATGCACTATAGATTCTCATTTTCCAAGAATCTTGGCTCCTCCGCCACTTTTTCTATATTATTTTTGAATAAATTGAATCCTTTCCTATGCATTTCGGTCACCTAGGCGATAACGTCTTCATTGATATCAAATTCTTTGCATTTATAGGAGACTTTCCTCTCACTCCATTTTAAAGCAAATTCTTGAGACGAATGAAGATCATGGCCTTTAATTATTTCCATAAAATTTTTGAAGCCTCCTTTTCTTAGAATACTCCAAATCTCAACATTTTTCTTTCATTCATCAATTTTGGCTGGTTCAACTTTGCATCTCTCCCCTCACATATTGACAAAAAACCTCCAAGAAGAATGCACACTACTATTTCCAACTTTGGTGGTATCTGCTGAAAGTATGGGAATGTTTATAGGCATAGCCTGAATCTACCACACGAGAAAAATCCTTATCACATAAGGATTAATCCTTCTTTTCATTATTTATTATACTTTTGGTGATTGACGGGGGAGTCTCGTCATTTTCCCACATTTGCATATTATTAATAAGTATTTTTATTTTTAAAGATTTATTACCCCCTACATGACTAGTTCTAATTGAAAAAATACATACTTAAAGAGTAGGGTAATCTAACAAGATAAATGAAACTAAATATGAGATACAATCACATGAAGAAGAATTAAATCTAGAAAAATAGAAATTAGAGCACATGTGCATAATTAACACAAAACTACCTAGTTTTGGAAAAATTACATCATGATAAATCTACGTGTGAATTTTCTCCTCCTCACAGGTAGCACAAGTAAATTTTCCTCAATCCAATATTAAAGCTTAAAAATTTGTTCATGGGTTACCATTATTAGTAAATTCATAACTACATTATATTATTGCAACTGATTATGTAACAATGATGATAATCTATATATTATATTAGATGAAATCCTATGAAATTTAAACTTCAATCCATTGATGAAAAATATTCTATGCTTCATTTATTGTTTACTTCTGCCACTCCTAGGTTGTATCAAGTCAAAAATCATATACAAGATTCTAGAAGTAGTGAAAAGGTGGTATAATCAATGTAAGATTGTAATAATATTTATTCTTCCCTCCTAAAAAACACAAGGGATACATCCTTGATCTAATCAAGTATGAATCGAACAAGTAATTATCTATCACTAATTACACTATATCACTCAAGAATAATTTTATTAATATAATTACTATTGTGGACACTATTATCTCTCAATATATCAGAGCCATAAGATACCCCATAATTCATATTACCACAATTATTAGAGCATGGTCTATTGGCCTTACCTTTTAGGTGAAATCCTTTGACTATTAAACTATCAAGGTAAGCAACTCAACCTTTTTATAAGTATCATCATGTTACTAATTATTTTCAAACATCAATATCTAAGATATTTTGATGAAATAATTTGTCACAAGGGAAAATTAGGGTATTTCACCAACGCTCTAGGATTAGGTCCCTCTGATTAGGAATGAGGCATCTCCAATTATTGAAAATAGGGAAATATGTACACTACTCTAACCATTATGGGTTTCCTTTTGACCGGGGATCGTGCAGTAATAATCCACTAAACTCATGTGCAAAAGGAGGTGGAGGAAAAATATGTGTGTGGAGAGATGGGATAAATTAAGAATAGGGTTTTATTCAACAAAAACAAGATAATTTTATTGACATAAAACTATAATACTTCCAAGTTATTGAAGAGAAGGCACATATACAAAAAGCAATAAAACCAACAAAATTAACACAAATTTTAAATGCATTATATTCATCAAAATATGCATTCTTTCCCTGGTTGTGTAGGATTACAAAGCACTATTGGATTAGGAATTGATATGGGGAGGAATACATTAAACAAGGAATATAAGAAATATATTTTGGTAAAGGGGAGAAAAACTTGATCCCTTGGAATGGAGAGAGAATTATAATATGTATCCAAATATAGTGGCTCTCTACATTCCCATGTGATTTTTCAACTTAAAGTGCAATCCCTAATGAAGAAATAGAAAATTTAAGTGAATTAAGTCACTTTTTACTAAAAAAATAATGAAGAAATAGAATTCTAGAGAGAGAAAGAGAGAAGAGGAGAGAGGGGATAAGCTCCAAGCTTAAATGAACAAGGATGAATAATATTTGATCATGAAGAATATCCACTCATATGATTAATCGATGAAATGCTCCAATGTAGTGATGAATTCATGATCCTTACCTCTTCTGCACTGTGAGAAGCCTCCTCTTAAATGATGAACTTATGTAGTCCCGTTAGGTACACTGAGAGGAGTGAGAAGCACTTGATGAATGGACCACTGAGATCAATGAATAATTCCATATTTCACTTGAACCAATACTTTCAATCCATAAAACATTGTCATGCATTTCTCGACCAATCATGTACATGATGAGAACTTGAAATAATTTCCTGTATAATGCAATTATGATGATCCTTCCACCTCAAGAACATTGTTGACCAATGAAATGCAATAAAAGATCATTTTGGTCCTCACATGGATGAAGGAAGGATATTGAATGAGGATTTATTTCATATTTTGATCAACTTATATGATGATATGAGAAACATATCGACAACAAAACACACTTTGAGACCAAATTTGGGAATCAAGAGGGCTTCTGATTTTACCTGAGTCATATATCAATTTTCGATCCTTTGTAATCATTATGTTTTCCTCATTAATCCTATGAGGAAAGATCCTTATAAGTGATCACTACATAATGAAATATGGAGATTTATGGATACTTCCAAATTTGGCATGCTCACTCTAAGACAAGTTATGTGCACCACATCTCAAAATTTGGTAATTTGCTTTCAAACTGAATACTTGACCTCTGTGAAAGCTAGAATTAATGAGACATGAAGAGGAGGAAAATATGTAAAAAAATTTACCTCATTATGATTTTATTATATTTTTTAGTAAGTCACACATGGGTCACATTTTTTTTAGAATTTTTGCTAATTTGTCAATTTTGAGTGTTTTGATCTTGGAGGAATGACTTGGGGAACTGAAAAACCAAAAACTCCTCAGACTTATTATTTTTAGTTTGATACATGGTAAATAATGGGGTAAAGTAAACACTCTTCTCAAATGCACTTTCATGAGGAAGCTTCAATCAAAATATTGTGGCAAACAGAGTTGAGGTTTACAAGTTATAAATAAAACTAGATTTTGACATCTAAGGCATGAAATGAGTTTTTTGTTGTTTAAAAGAGTTGAACCAAATTTGAAATATTCTTTAATGGATTCTAAGGAATTTAATTGTGTTTTTTAAGTTGTGTTTTAATATTTTGAGTTGTGGTGAGTGAGGGTGAGTGAATTTATATGGTGGAAGATGAGGAGAAAGAGAGCACATAAGAAAATGGATGAGTGAAGAAATGGGGGTGGAGAATGAAAGCTCCATTACACTTGGGAACACTTTTTGGGTGAAATTTCATCTCAAAAGTGCACCTTAGGTACATGGTGGGAGGAAAAATGTGCGACGAGGATGGGGATGGGGAAAACATGAAAAACACATGCACACATACAAGCTTTTCCTTATATTTTAAAGTTGACATGGCATGCATGTATGCAAAATTTCAAATAATGAAAGAATGGTGCAAATTTGGGGTGAAATTTAACCTCAAAAGTGTTCCCAAGGTGTAAGAGAGGTTCAAATGCACCTAAGAGGGAAAATTGGGACTCACCATCACTCAGGGTTCATTTTAAGAAGACCCCTATGAAAAATTACTTTCGAAACATTAGTGAATCTCAAAAATTGACTTTCGAATCGTTGGCGAATATATGAAAAAATGTTTCATGGAAAAGGTGATTTCGTAGAGAGAATTTTCCCTCATTTCAAAAAGTTTTTCAGGTAGGTTGCTCAGGAGTTTCCGTTGGGTGGGAGGTTGACTGGATAGATTGGCAGGGGCTTGGGCGGGCAAGGGTTAGTTGGACGAGTGGATGTTGGACGGCCAAGCGTTGGACGATAGTTTGGATGGGGGAGGGGTAAGATGAATAAGGGGTGGATGGGTGATGGTTGGATGGTAAAGGATTGGACAGTGGGTTAGACGGGTCAGGGTTATGACAGCTCAGGGTTAGACGGTCAAGGGTTGGATAGTGGATTGGACGGGAGAGGGGTTAGAAGGCTAAGAGTTGGACGGGTGAGGGTTGGATGAGTAAGGGGTTAGAAGACTCAAGGTTGGATAGGTTAGTGTTGGATGGTCAAGGGTTGGATGGTGGGTTAGATGGCAGAGGGGTTGGACGGCCAAGAGTTGGACGACCAAGAATTAGATGACTAAGGGTTGGAAAGGTGAGGGGTTAGATGGTAGAGGGTTAGACGGGTGAGGGTTAGACATTCAAGGGTTGGATAGTGAGTTGGATGGGAGAGGGGTTGGATGGCTCAGGGTTACACGATCAAGCGTTGGATGGTGTGTTTGATGTTGAGTTGGATAAGAGAGGGGTCTGGCGGCTTAGGTTTCAATAGGTGCGGGTTGGATGGAAAAATGTTGGATAGTGGGTTGGATGGGTAGGTGGTTGGATGACTGCTGGTTAGACAGATAAGGGTTGGTCATGTGGGTTGGTCGGACTAGGTGTTGGATGGTTAATGGCTAGGCGGGTGGGTTGGACGGTATATGGTTAGACACGTAAGGGTTCTGCGGGTGGGTTGGATGGTTAATGTTTGGTCACGTGGGTTGGGCGAGTAAGGGTTGGGATGCCACTGCCAGCCAATAGTTTGCTACCACGTATCCTTTGAACCATACAGACCCCTATAAATACCCATTCAAGGTTATATTATTCACTTTTCTACGAAAATTTCCAGTGCTTTGACTCTCTAAGCTCTCCAATATTCAAAGTTCTCCCAAATTTTAGAAATGGCCAGCACCACATCTATTCCTACACCCAAATTTCAATACAAAAACCTCATGTGCCCTCAGATTGTAGCTCTACTAAGAGAAAAAGATGCACAAAAGGATTGGGTCGAAAACTTAGAATTACCAGGCTTGTAGACATGCCCTAATTCGATACTAATACTTCAGTCCTTGATTACCTTCTCACATCTTACAACGAGAATGATGGTAAATTTTCTGTTCTCCTCGTGCATCCAAGACGTCAGAAAATTTCTTTCTCGATTGAACCCGAGGACGTACATCATTTAACTGGTTTACCATTTGAAAATAAAATGGTTGTTACCACAAACATTGTTCTTATAGACGAAGACAATTTTTTTGTGGAGTCACATTACAATGTACAGGTTAATGGTAAGTTTATTGTTTTCAAATGCTTTTGTTATTAAGTTCTTAACATTACTAGACCACCCAAGGCTCTAACGTTTCTTCTCTGTTATTGTAGCCCCTCTTAATTGTTCATCAAGAGGCCTTCTTCTACAAGGTATTGCAAACAAATTCTTTATTGTAGTTGCGTCACTTTTTCAAGAAAGGATTGTTTTACAGGGTAGATCTGCAGACATTCCATATTGGGCAGTTCAATATTTACTGTGGACACTAGTAGGGAAAAAATTCGATTGGTGTAGTTATTTTTCCAACAGAATAAAATCAGATATCTCCCATGCCCGCAAAGCCAACCAATCTGATAAATTCAGGACTATATTCTCTTGTTGCAATTATATTCTTGCATTTTGTTATGAAGCATACTATGAAATTCCACAAAATAAAATTCCAACTGCAATCAATGATCAAATGATTGGTCTTACTCTTGAAGAAAAATAGGTAAGTTGGTAACAATTACTTTTAATGTTTACTTGTTCCAAGGATTTCAAATTCAAATTTTTTGGATAAAATAATAAATGTGTGATTTTGTTTTGTGGAGAAAAATTATAGCTGCAACATCTCATAAGGAGGCAATTGATAGAGGTAAAGCCCCTCCAGAGGTCTCTACTGATTCTGACATGGATTCAGTAGAATCAACACCAGTAAGACCTCCTTATCAAAAGCAACCTCGGGGTCGATATGTGCAACACATTTACCATCGCATTTAACTTCAGGTATGATGTTATATTGTTTATAAATAACTAATTCAAACAATTAATATATATTTTGTATGTACTACTATATTTTAATATTTCTAATGTTCATTTATACATTTATTGTATTCAGAAACTACTGAGTTTGATGATGAAGATCAAAATCATTCCAGCTTTGAAGATTGAAATGTCATGATTGTGTATCCGTCTATGCAAGGTATATTGTAATGTATAATATATAGCATGTTTTGTTTCCTTACAATTTTTTAGCATTTACAAAGCACAATCGTAATATTCTGACAATTTTTTGTTTGATTTATGTAGGTAATGTGGCATCTAGGAAAATTTTGTTTGCAAGGAGGCCACCAATACCTCCAACACGTCCAGTCCAAAAAAAATGAAGAACTGCAAGAAAGAATATAAGGTTTCCTGTAGAGTCAGCAGGAACAGTTCATCCTGCTACCACAGAATTTCCTGGATTGTCACTAGGAGGTTTTTTAAGTGTAACAGCCACACAAATTTTCAACAACATCACCCTTGATGAGGAGTATTTGGGCTTTGATAGTGGCGATGCAGACAAGGGTAACTATTTTGACACCCACGATATGATTCAATCTACTCCGCGTCAACCACAAAAAATGTTCATGTAATACAGAGTAGTGACTCTCCTCCTCCAATAAATGCTCCACAAACTGATGATGAAAAGACAAATTTTATTTTATTAAATCTTATATCAGATAGTATGGGGGAAACAATTCAAGAGGTTGTAATGTCTGATGTGGATTTGGTGTGGTCTTGGGAGAAGAGAGCAAAAAAATTGATAAAAGAAATAAATACACGATACCATAATCATGCTCAAAGGCATTCATTGTTCACTGCCGTAGAGAGCCAACTAGCATGGTAGGATGTTTTGCTAAACAAAGCTCAGTTAGGGACTATTTCATATAGTAATGACTACAATGATGAAATTATTGACATAATGCTAAACAGGTTGGAGAATCTCAATACCGAAGCATAGGCTTACTACAATAAATGGGATAAAGACAAGAAAATGTCTTAATAGCAAATTTTGAAAAAGAAAAAGTTGTTGTGAGTGGGATTTTAGTTTTAATATGCAAATTGCCAAAATATTTATCTTATATGCACTGCAATATATTTTTTCATTTTATCTAATACACTAATAATTAAAAAAATTGTGTTTTGCAGGCAAAATATGAAAATTTAAAGAAAGAAGCAGTTGTTTTTGAAGCACATTTGAAGAATGCCCGCAAAATCCTCAATTCATTTGCACAGTTGAAGGAAAAACTCATTGTTATAAATAAAAATAATAATACATTAAGAAGGATAATAAAGGAGCATAAGATGGATCCAGATGTCTTACCTAAGGAAAAGACAGACGCGGATGCAACACTTTTGTCTATAGGAGATGTAGCAAGTGAGGAGATGAATATTCTAGAGAATATCAATACTGCAACATGATATCTGCATGCATCAGGAGTTATAATTGATAGCTCTACACAGATGCAACAGAATCCTCTACCTCTAATGCAAGAAAAATAACAAGCCTCACCTGTAACATAAAATAAGATATGTTAGTAAAGTTCACCATGTGACAGGTGTGTTGTCACAATTCCAACACTGGTGTAGGAATTAAAAGATAGTGGCCAGCCCCTTTTTAGTTTTTTATTCTGTGTGGCAGATGTAAGGACAACTATGATTTTGAATCATAGGTAGAAAAGAGGATGACCTCGTAATGTGTCCTTATATGACATAACTTGTCTGGAAGCTTTGAGATGTTATGACAACCCCTTTTTTGTAATTGTATTGGCCGACAATGCTTTATAAATTTGTACTTTTCTTCATAAACTAATCCACCAGGCTCCAGTGGCCACATAAGAGATAGATTTCAAAATAAATTTGGAAATTAGAATTGTACAATGTTATTATATGTTGTTAATACAAACTATGTTTCTTTTTTATTGTTTACGTAAATCTTGCTTAAATTTACATGATTTTGTTTCTTTAAAATATTTATGTTTCAAATGGAAAAGGATCAAATAAAGACAAATATAATATTTCATTTTTTGAAATTTGTAATCTCTGTATGAAATACATCAATATTTAAATTTATTGAAAGTTGCTTAAATTTACTTGATTTTGTTTCTTTTAAATATTTACATTTTTGATTTGTTGCACATGTAAATTAAATCAATTAACAGATATAAAAGACAAATGTGTACTTATTTCACTCTGAAATTGATAACTAAATATAAAACACAAATGGGATAATTGAAACATATAATGACATTATTCCAATAGAAAAGTTGTAATCTAGGTGAATTGGAACAGTCCTAGAGCAACGCTTTCATTTGTGTCTTGGAAATCAACTGTAGCATGATCTGGTGATTTTCCTCGATCCCCTGGGTCAGGAAAAATATTACTAATTCCTCTTCTTTCTACAAGTGAATTCCAAAATGCCAATGCTCTATCATAAGGAAAAGATTACACTGAGTAACGTGAAACATATAATCTGAGATAACTTTCTAGATTCATATCCAATCTATTTTGAAGTTTGAACTTTAAAAAGGATAATGCACTGAAAACCCTCTCATCTTCCACTGAACCCAAAATCATTGTTTGGAAAATCTCATACAAATTTATATACTCACTCAAATATTCACTTAGAATACTACTGGAACATATATCCTTCCAAATCCTTTTCATGGCACTGTAATACTGTGGGTTTTGTAGAAGTTGAACTTGTTGTATCATAGTATTAGTAAAATCCATTGACTATGAAGTAAGTAGTTTTCTTTTCAAAATACCTTATACAGAAACTCCATTTATCTCTATAGTCTTAGAGAAATGATCAGTTATTTCACCCATATTTTTGAGAAATAAAGGACTGATAGATGTGTGTGGTTTTCCTCCTGACAAATTCCAAAACTACGGATTTAAAACTCCCATTGCTTCAATAATTTTATCATTTTTGAATCTTTCCTAGATCCCTTTAGCTAATGATTCAGAGATCTTTCTCAACTTATTCCTAGTTTCCATTAATACTACATCATATAAATTTCGTGTCACTTGTACTTCTTCTATTTTTGAGTTAGGCATATCAACTCTTTTTTGGAACGTATGAAGTGGAATCTCTCTTCCATGTGTTGTTATACACAAATGATCATGTATATTGTATTTTAAGAAGCACCTAGAATTTTTCAAATCTGTCAATGCATTCTAGTTTTCAAAAGCAGCACCTTGAAAACTACCATCAGAAAGATATAAACTTTCTAAACTCCAGCAAACACGTCTTCTGAGTCTTATGAAGTCTGTAATGTAGAAAGAACGATCTTGTGCATGCTTCATTAAAATATTAAGCTCCCTCAACATGGGAAAAATACCGCAGAGTGTGAGTAAAGTTTTTATGTCAGTTAGATGGCACAATAGATCTTTAGCTTTATCTACATCCCTATGGTATTTAAACATAAATCCTGTCAGTGAAGGATATTCATCAAATATTCTACACATAGGTTCATACATAGATATCCATCTGGTATCTACATCTTTGAGAATTTTTTTTCCCTCTGTCAGTCCAATAGAAATTTTTTGAAATTCTAAAAATCTCCTCGGATTGCTAGATTAATAGGCATGCAAATCCCATATCAATTCCTCTACTTTAGCTACATTTTCAAATGTGCTCACAATTCTATAGGTGAGATTCATTCTGTGATCCATGTGATGGACAATAACCATATACAGAGCAATAGCTATCTGAAGTCTAACACACAGACCATTTCTTGCTCCCTGCATTACAGCTGCACCATCGGTTCCGACACAAAATAATTTTTTTTGCAATGGAAAAGTCATCCATTCTAGTGATATCCTTCAGATTTGACAACACCAATTTATATATATTTTTAGAATTGCAATTCTTAGTCATTTTATGAATTGCTAAGAGGTGTGGATTGCTTTCATTAGCAAATGTGTAAACATGAATACATATCCATGAAGTATTATTGACTGCAAGTAACCTCATCTAAGGAAAGGGAAATATACTTTGCCTTTTGAACACACAGTTTTAGATCCTCCTTTTCTACTATAGATAGACATTTTGCAATCTCCCAACCACTGGTATCTGACCAATGAGATTGAGGAACGTTCTTTAGACCAATAACTTGATACAACATTTTATTTTCTCTGAAATTTGACATCGGTCTTCCCCTTTTCATTATATGAAATACGGTAGAAAACTGAATACACTTTCCTTGCATTTCTGCCTCCATATCTTTTCTCAATCTGGATACTATGGTCCCACCTTTTTCATTTATATATTTGATACACTTTTGTTCCTTTTCATACTCTTCTGTGTATTTGACATGTAGACAATATTTTGCATCTTTCCATTTATGTGTTTTGACTATGCTGCCATCCTTTAGATTTTGGGAAATATACATTTTCCCGTAGTGATTTTCAATTGTGTATAGTTTGAGCTACATCATGTGCTCCTTCCCCTATTTCCAACTACATATTTTGCATCGACATTGTGTTGGAACAACATTACAATTTTCAGTGTACACAGTTTCAATAAAAGGATATTTTGTAGCCCATTCGAACTGGATTTTTCTTCCAATAGTCCAGTTTTCCCCCTTTCTTCTAAAAAATTTTCTTTTTTTTCTTAGGATTTAATTTCTGCATCTGAGCTGTTGAGTAGGAATATTTTGATTCTCATGTCTCCTTTTCCTAGAAATAGAACTTGGAGTAGAAGCTTCCTCTGCTAGTGTACTTTGAGAATTCGATGAATTTTCATGTACTTCTAACTCATCAAGGGACATAATGTTTTCCTCAACATATAATGGATCATCGATATCTATAAATTGATTATTCTGGGAAGGTATTTCTGAAACATCTACAAATAATTCTATAAAATTGTTACTTATTTATTATTAATTTTATCTACAGTTAAATTTTTACAGAGTAGGAAGAGTTCCAATAAGAGTATGATAAACATAATTATAAAATTCTGTAAGATTAAATAACAAGTGCCACATACCAATATTTCCAACTGATGCAGAAATAGACTTCATTTTTTGTGATTTTCCAAAATAGCCAAGAAAAGTATTTGCACCCTTTTTTGGACTGGCTGAATTTTTATTCTTCTTGCCCTAATTTCTAGTATCCACGACTTCTTACTAATTAGGCCCTTAGGGTTGGAATTTCATGGTTTGGATGACCGATTCACTGAGTGGTTTGATGGATCACGACAAAGGGGTTAGAATGCCTGAGTTATTGTAAAACTTAAGCCATATGGGTCAGACGGCTTAGGGTTGGACAAATAAGGGTCTGGACGGGCAGGGTTGGACAACTTGGGGTTGGAGGGATAACTTTTGGGATGGCTAATGGGTTGGATGGGTAAGTGTTTACTGTTGGAGGGAAAAGGGTTGGACGACTAGGTGTTGGATGGCTAAGGGTTGGACGGCTAAGGGGTTGGACGATCTAGGTGTTGGACAGATACAGTGTTGGGTTGATCAGAGTTAGATGGCTAAGAGGTTGGACGAATGAAATTTTGGAGTTAGACGGGTTAGGGTTGGACTGGCTCAGAGTTGGATGGCCCAGAGTTGGATGGCTCAGAGTTGGATGACTCAGAGTTGGATGGCTCAGAGTTGAATGGCTCAGAGTTGGATAGATCAAAGTTGGACAATTTGTGGATTTTGAATTTTTCTTATGTTTACTTAGGTGAATATGCGCATGATATGATTCAAAATTATGGAAAATTACATTCATAAGCTCTTATACATGTGTAAAATCTAGGTGAAACAAATAGTATAAGGGACATGTTGGTCAAAGTTTTCAGTGCAAATAAGTCGGGTGTGAACCACATAATATTCGCCAATTCAAATTTCTATAATCCTCAATTTTCACAAGTTTACGAAAATTCGCCACTAAAATTTTCTCTGCCATCACTTAAAACACACACACACATAAGTCAAAAAGTGTAATTTATAAGCTTCATGTTATGTTTTTGAGTGGGGAAACCAAAAAATAGGAATGAGAAAAATCATGAGGTGAAAGTGTACCTCAAAATTGATCCAAGGTTAAAAATGGATACCAAAAGTGTGGCCAAGTGTTGCACCAGAGCATGGCTAGCACCTCAAGCTTATTTCACAAAATGTTTCCTTCTCCCCAAAGTAACACTTCATGAAATGTTTCCAAATGATATATTAATTTGAATGGAAATGGTTCAATTAATCTAATGAACCCATTTAAAAGGCTTGAAAATGTGTTCTTCACCAAATTTTACACATACCTTCGTTTTTTCTAGAGTGGTGCACCAATGAGCCGAGTTGCAAGAATATTTTTCGATGGAAGGAAGCCAAAAAAACTTATGGGTTATGAAGAGAATTTAAAATACCCTCAATAAATATTATTTAGGTTCTTAAATATTCACATAGTGTCCAAAACCTTTCAATCAAGTTCCACCTTGTAGAAGGACTCTCGTGTTTCACTAACGAACATGTTTCCGCATTTCAATTCTCTGAGAGTTATTCATTGATTATTTTAACATGAATTAGGTTGTGCCATATTTCCAATTCCTAGGATATGAGCTCACAACACTTCACAAGGATCTTGAAACCCTTCGAACAAGGTGAATATCTTTTTTAGAACATGTATTTCCCAATACCTTGTCCATAAAGAACTGGTTTTACATAAATTGTTCCTGAATTCAATTTTATTTATAGAATATTCTTGAAATGCCTCAAAAAATTTCATTTCTCTCATATAAATCTCCTAGATGATTTTATTTTTCCCTGAATGCTTCTAGGGGGATGCTTACTAGTGACAAAAAGATCAAAAAACCCTTTGTTAAGCCTCCAAGAGCACTGTTCTTTCCTACATCCTATTAGCTTCAAGAAATGAGATAGGTGCACTTATCTGCACATGAAAATCATTTTAGCATGTTTCTATCGACCATAATTATGGTGACATAGTTATAATGATGGCTAGAGGAAAGGTCTACATTGACCGGGAAAGGGAATTTCAAGTGTGGGTTTGGCTGTCATGACCAAAATTTTAAATTTTTCATGTTATAAATTTAGCATGACAATAACTAGATCTTAATTGGGAAATTTTTTCTGATTGGATTAAGGAAAAACAAAGAAAACATGAACCTCATTTGTCTCATGGGGGAATATACCAATGCCTTATCCTTTGGGCCAATAGAGTCACATAACACACCAACAATACAACCAAGCTACACAAACAAGCATAGCCAAAACAAACACAGGAAGGAAAGGAAAACACACAAAAACAAGGGAAATACACCAAACAACGGGGAAAAAAACCTAAATAACCTATTATACATGTGGGGGATAACCCGCTTTCATTGTAGAACTTTTTCTCCTTTAGATGATACTGTGCACAGGTAACACCAAATGATTTTTTCTCTGCAAATCCATTGATGGGATCTCTTAAATATGACCCTTTTCTCAAATTCTTGAGAAAAAATTCATGATTGTTCTGGTAAGTGAGGATCGATATGAATAGCTTACCCTCTCTTTGCTCTAAAATTCCACTTTAAGTTGCCAATCCATTTTTGCATTCGCTCATGTTTTTTATTTCAATTCTTTATTTTAATATTACCACCAAATTAATTTTTTATCGTTACAGGCACACCATGTTCACAAATAACCTCATGCTCTCCATTGGTTAGTTGCTCTTGATTTTTCATGTTCTCCATGACTTTTATTTCTTTGGGATGATCCTTGATAGATAGTTTGAATTTTTTGGTATCCTCATATACCTCATGTTGATTTATGTTCCACAGCTTCCCTGAATGTTTATCTTTCACACCTATCGACTCATTATTGACCTCGATATCACTTTCTATGATTGAGGTATTATCCTCATGAATGGAGACATCCATAGGAGACTCAAGAATTTCCTTTTTTTTCCATTCATCATGAATACAATCTTCTTCACAAAAAGGGAAAGAGAAAGACTCATCTTCACATTCATACTCATTAGAAAATGTTTCAAGAGATACATTAAGTTATTTTATTTGTTTTATTTAATTACTAAACATTTGTGGGTTAAGTGAAAAATCATAAGTGGACTCATACATATCTTGCATATTCATAAATTAGGTCAAGATTTCGAGACTGAGTGGAGGATGGTCTTCAGCTACTTTTGTAACCTTTAAAATTATTGCACATATTCCTTTTTCAAAGCTTCCATATACTCACCTTCTCATTCATTTGGAAAAACTTCACATTGAGTCTCAGGGAGATGATTGGAAACCTTCTCTTCATTATTTTCAAACAAAGAGACAATATCAATACCAAATGGGAAAGGTACACTGCATAATCTAGGGTACATCAAATCATCCTCATGTTCCTTGATAGGTTCCATAACCTTTAGGAACTCTTCTATCAAGATTGGAAGTTCATCATTTTATTCTAAATTCATGAAATATTTGTAACCTCGTGAATCTTGATATACAATGTTCTCCCTTTGGTCATCTTCTCTTTGAACAATATATTTCATATTTCTTATCAGAAGTAACTTCCTCATAACACCCTTGACTGGTATGGTATCATATGACTAATCCAAATTTACAACTCCACCAATGTCTCTGCAAAAGATTTGGCCCAACAATATCTCATATGCAACGGGCATGTTTGCCACAAGTATATTGAGATTGATCTTCTTATCAGGAAATTCCACAGGTGTTAATTGAATATATTTGACACACTGACAAGAGGTACTTCTTTGGCCTCCATGAAATATAAATGGCCAACAACAAGGATGAGAGTGCTCGACCAAGAGCATGTGCAACCACATTGGAAGATGGTGTGGCAATTTTAGATATTGTGGGATTCTTATTCATTGATTACATGGAAGATGGAAGTGGTGATCCTTCTTTTGTTATTGTATTTTTTACAGTCGCCACTTGAAGATATTTGAATTTGAAATAATTATCCCTATTTTGATCCTTTGAATGGGTGAACACCACATAAGAATGAATCTTTGTATCAGTAATGGTTTCATCATCTGAAGAAGGGTTCTATTCACAAAATCCAATGTTTCCAACGGATCCAGTCTCATCGATAGCCAAAATTCCCTCATTATTTTCATCTTCAAATTGATATTCATCATACTTTTGTTTGGGCCTTGCTTCAGATGTGATATTGTAGGAGGTGCTTTAAGAGATAATCTTCTTTCTCCTCCTGTTATTCTATTTCAGTTCTAATCTTGATTTTTATTTGAATAATCTCCCCTCATAAGGGTTTCTTGTGTAATTTTCTTCTCCAATGAAATCACATCATTAGCCAATTTTTGAACAAGAGAATCTGTGGGTCCTTATTTGGGTATTTGACAATTTTGCTTACCATTTGGATTCTTCACTTTCCTAGAAAGAATCATATCATCTTCTACTTTGATGGAATATTTTTGGTAATTTTCAATAGTTTGAGGTTGAGCTCTCCATAGGATAAATATGAACTTGGGAAATTTTGTTTTTATGAATAATTTGAAAGGACGATAAGAATATTGTTCCAAGAAGCGATCTCAGATGATAATAGCACACTACATTAGATTTGCAAAGCAGAAGAGCTAAAATACCATATATGGAAATCCATCATAATCCATAATGCTCAATACATTACAATAGAATGGATTTTAATTATTCAATAAGAAATATGTACATATAGGAGAAGGGAAGTGCAACTACTACTTAAATAAGTGGTGAATAAACTCCCAATAACTGATATTGATAGTTAATTTAACTCCAAAAGACTAGTAAGCTAACTCCACACAACTAGTACACCTAAGCAAGCTAACCCAACCAAGTGTAGGGCTAACACAAGTGTAAGAATTATCCTAATAAATAAATAAAAGGATAAATAATAACCTACACTAACACCCTCCCATAAGCATAGCTTAGGTGGGAGAAAAAGAAAGTGGGTCACAACAAACAAGGCCTGATGAGGTACCCACGTACAATAATTGGGTAAATTAGACACCATAAGGTACCCAAAACTAATAATAACAAAGTAGAGGGGGGAAAATGTCTGCTATAAGATATCCTCAAAAGCTTGGCTCCAAAAACTCATACAATTCTGAAGAAGTTTGGTGTGCACCCTATGGTTTGAATCCACTAATTGATCATAGAACTCAAAAACAACTAACACTGGGCTTCACCAAAATAGCTCCATGTAAGGAGACTGTCAATGGAGTGATGTCGAAAAGTGAAAAACAAACACTAAAAATGATTTGATCAACTACTACAAATAGGTGTGCCATGATCCAAGAACAACCAAAGTAACAAGGTAAGGACACAAGATATAAATAAATAGGAGTGCCATGATCTAAGAAAAATCCAAGGTAACAAGGTAAGGACACAAAACCCGAAGAAGCAGTATCAACACCACACCCTCCCATACTACAAAATTGGTATAGTGACACAACAGATCTGTATGAGTTGTCAAAATCAACTACTCGAACACTGACAAACTAACACTGGGCTCCACCAGAATAGCTCCCCCACCAGAGAGACTATCAACATGCCAAAAAAAGTGTCAAAAATACATATCCAAAATATCTCAACAAATAAGAGAGATGTAAATGTATGCACCCATAGATACAAGAATGTAGTACCCAAAATTTTAGGATGTCAGGCTCAACCGAAAATGCATCCACAAGTGATCACAACACCCTCCTAAATTTGGCACTTTATAATTGAGTGCATGATAACTATTACAATGAGTAACAATACCTTTTACATTCAAAATATGTGTATAAAAAAATGTCACCAATGCATTTAGATCTAGAAAAAATACACAATTTCAAAAGAAAGATCACCTTAATCCAAGCTACGGATCAAAAGTTATGAGCTCTACAAGGTTTTGCTATTAAAATAATATTTTAATACTGATCTTTTTAAAAGGTACACGTGACACCCAAATGTATCAAAGGGTAAAAGAGTGCATCCACATGATACATGCTTGTGACCAAAGGATAAAATCCTATGCCCAAAACCTAAAATGTCCAGAGGGTAAATCATTGCATCTAGAGGGTACACGCTTATATCCAATGGATAAAAGAATGTACCCAGAGGGTACAGATCTGCATCCAGTGGATAAAAGACTACATCTAAAACCAAAATACCTAGAGGGTAAAAGAATGCATCCAGAAGGTACACGCTTATATCTAATGGATAAAAGAATGCACCCATAGGGTACATAATCTATGTCTAGTGGATAAAAGACTGCATCCAGAACCAAAATACCCAAAGGGTAAAACAATGCATCTAGAAAGGTACACGCTTATATCCCATGGATAAAAGAATTCACCCATAGGGTGCATATCTATGCATCTAGTGGATACAAGACTGCATCCAAAACCAAAATACCCAGAGAGTTAAAGAATACATCCGGAAGGTACACGCTTATATCCAATGGATAAAAGAATGCATCTAGAGGGTACAGATCTACATCTAGTGGATAAAAGACTGCATCTAACACCGAAATACCTAGAGGGTAAAAGAATGCATCCAGAAGGTACATGTTTATATCCAATGGATAAAAGAATACACCCAAATTTTACTGTCTCAAAACATGGTTGAGTTTACAGTTGATTCTAAGGTTTTGGCACCTTCCAAATGCAATTCCGCACTCTGTTTTGCATAAAAATGCATTCTGCAAAAAATTTCTAACAAATTCCATATACATGAAAAAAACCCTTACTTGCAAAGAAAAACTTACTGGATGTCTTCATCATCTATCGCTCTGATACCATGAAAGGAACGATAAGAATATTGTTCCAAGCCGCGATCTCAGATGATAATAACACACCACATTAGATTTACAAAGCAAAAGAGCTAAAATACCATATATGGAAATCCATCATAATCCATAATGCTCAATACATTACAATAGAATGACTTGAATTATTCAATAAGAAAGATGTACATATAGGAGGAGTGAAGTGTAAATACTACCTAAATTAATGGTGAAGAACTCCCACTAACTGATACTGGTAGTTAAGTTAACTCCAAAAGACTAGTAAGCTAACTCCACATAACTAAGAAGCTAACTCAACACAACTAGTAAGCTAACTCCACACAACTAGTACACCTAAGCAAGCTAACCCGACAAGTGTAGGGATAACACAAGTGTAAGAATTATGCTAATAAATAAATAAAAGGATAAATAATAGCCTACACTAACATAATTTCTTTTTTTTATCCTCAGATTAGTGAAGCCTCTTTAGGTATTCTTTTGAGCGATTTGTTGAATCGAGACACAAAGTCTCTCATGAGCTCATTTTATTCTTTCTTTATCAGATCAATTGGACAAGAAGATATTGAGAGTCTTCAAATTATTTAAATCTTTCTTCAAACTTGATTCTAATATCTTCCCAAAGTGTTATCGAATGAGAGGGCAAGAGGTAAAACCATTCAATTGATTTTTCTTGAAGGGATTCCATAAATAGTCTTACACAAAAATCCTCATATGCAACTCCAATAACTCTACATGTAGTAATGAAGGCTGTAATGTGTTCTTCAGAGGGTTGAGTACCATCACCTTGTAATTTTTGAAATTATTTGGAAGAACCTTTCAGAAAATCATGAAGAGGTGGTGTAAGTGCAAGCAAACTAGTATTCCTTCCACATGGAACAATTGGTTGTAGTATTTCCACTTCAAATTTCATTTTTCTTCAAAATATTTTTTTAGTGAGGAATAAGAAATTTTGCATCTAGGAATATGGAAAATCACTAAGCAATACGAAGGGTTACTCACATAAAACAACAGTGGGTTTTTCGAGCAATTGATTTCATATTTTTTTATTTTTCAAAAACACAATTATGGTTTTTTGGAATATCTAATTTTATTAGGATTTTGTGGTTTGTTATAAGGTGTAAGATAAAAAAAATATACCCCACAGTGGGCACCAAATTTTTATGGTGAAATAAGTTGTCACAAGGGAAAATTAAGGGCTTTCACAAGCACTCTGGGACTAGGTCCCTCTACCTAGGAATGGGGCAGCTCCATTTATTGAAAACAAAGAAATATGTACACTAATCTAGCCATCAAGGTGGCCTTTCGACTGGGGATCACATAAGAATAATACAATAAACATGTGTGCAATAGGAGGTGGAGGAAAAATGTGTGTGTGGAGAGATGGGTGAAAGTGAGAATGGGGTATTATTCAACAAATGGAAAGCTGATTTTATTGACATAAAACCAAAATACTTCCAAGTTATCAATGAAAATACACCGATATACAAATCAAGAAAAAAAAAAAAAAAAAAAGTTTAACTACATTATATTCATCAAAATATGCATTCTTTCCATGGTTTTGTAGGATTACAAAGCACTATTGGAGTACGAGTTGAGATGGATAGGAATACATTAAGCAAGGAATAGAAGAAATACATTTTTCTAAAGGGGAACAAAAACTAATCCCTTAGAATGCAAATAACATTACAATATATAGCCAAATACAATGGATCTTCACATTCCCATGTGACTTTTCAACTTAAAGTATGATCCCAAACAAATAAATATAAACTTTAAATGACTTAAGTCACTTTTTACAAAAAAATCTCCTCAACAAAGAAATGGAATTCTAGAGAGAGAAAGAGAGAAGAGGAGAGAGGGGAGAAGCTCCAAGCTCAAATGAAGAAGGATGAAGAATATCTTATCACCAATGAAATTCTCCAATGCAGTGATGAACTCTTGATCGTTGACCTCTTTTGCACTGCGAGAAGTATCCTCTTAAATGATGAAATTTTGTAGCCCCATCAGGTACATTGATAGGAGTGAGAAGTACTTAATGAATGAAACACTAAGATAAATTAATAATTCCCTCTTTCACTTGAACCAATACTTCCAATCCATGAAAAAATGGCATGCCTTTCTTAACCAATCATGTACATGATGAGAAATAGAAACAATTTCCCACACAATGCAATTATGATGACCCTTCCACCTCAATAACATCGATGAACAATGAGATTAAATAAAATATCCTTCAAATCCTAAGATTGGTGAAGGTAGGATATTGAATTAGGAGTGTTTCTATCTTTTGATCAACTCATCCAATGACATGGGAAACATACTTAGAACAAAATGCACTTTGAGAACAAAATTGGGAACTGAGAGGTCTTCCACTTTTCTTAAGTCACAATTCAATTGTGGATCCTTTGCAAGCATGAATTTTTCCTCATAATTCCTATGAGGAAAGATTCTAAGAGGTGATAAGTACATAGTAATAGGTGGAGATTTATTAAGACTTCTAAATTTGGTATGCTCGCTCTCATACAACTTATGCACACCATATCCTGAAATACGATAATTTTCTTACAATTTAAAGATGTGCCCTTCATGAAAGTTGGAATTAGTGAGACAAGAAGAAGAGGAACATACGTAACCATTTTTAGCTCATTCCAAACATTTTCTATTTTTCGTAAGTCACAGATGAGTTACATTTTCTCAACAATTTTGCCAATTTGTCAATTTTGAGATTTTTTATTTTGGAGGTGTAGACACTAAAACACGCACTTGGGTATTATTTAGTCTCAGTCTCATATTATTATTCATATGGTTTTTGAGTTAAGAAAGTACTAATTAAACCCCGTATTTTGGCCATTTTACTTTGTTTTCTATCAACGCTGTCGGCCTCCCGCACATACATGCCCAATCTGTTTTTATCATTTTACATCATTTTAGCCTTGACTGGGACACCTGGGCTAGTACTAAGGCACCCACAGGTGCCCTAGTCCCATTCAGGGTGCCCTAATTCTTTTTCCATTTTATCTCCATATTTTGGGCACTTTCTAGCCGTTTAAGCATTCTATATTTTTGGTGTTCAACCTCTTAAGAGTTAATTACGAAATTAGAACAAGAGAACCATATAAATACAAAGTTATGAGACCATAATGATGGACCATGAACTAAGCACTACCATCATCATCTAAGGTTGTATCCATCTAGAGCTCATTTTCATCCATCTAGCTCCATCACAAGGGATAAGGTTGGTTCATCTGCATCACACATCATAGGACATAAGTTTATTCTATTCCATCCACCAATTTATTACATTTTTATACACATAGTTATTACTCCATACTTTCACAAAGTGCGACTGGCACAAGAGAACCTAGGGCATGATCACACACACACATAGAACTACATCAGTTCTAAGATGCAGTGTAGTGCTTAGTTAGTAATTCCACCATTGAGCTTACTGAGGACAGTACGGCCCCTTCATATGCATCTTTATTTTGTAGGGAGTTGATGTTCGTCTTAGGGTTTTACAGGTGGCTCTTTATTGCAAGAATTGCAGCGACATCTAACGTAGTTCAGTGAAGTTGGTGTGAAAAAGAGAGAACACAAGAGAATGTCTAGAAACACCTCAGAGGAGGGTTTTAGGTTATTTCTGCAAACCAGTGCACCCATAACTTAGACCAGGGTACCCACATGTGCCCTAATCCTCTCCCATGCACCCCAGTCCACCCAGATTTCTCAGACCTACACTTTTCAGGACTTCGGCACACTCATTTCCTCCTCCTGTTTCTCTAGCCATCTTTGTAACACATTCCAACAAGCTCATCAAATTAGCTGAGTTCTTTCCAACCCTACTTGTTAATTAGGGTTTCATATTTTCATTTATTTAGTTGCTAGAGTCATTTTCCTTATTTAGTTTATCTCTCATTCATTGTTGTACTTATTAGGTTGACTCATAAAATTTCCAAATTTTAGTTAATCATTTTGGTGAACCTGACATTTGAGCACTCTTATATGCTCTCTTCTTCTCCACCTCATTATCTTAGGGTTCTTTCACCATGAAGGTCTCTCTCCATACCATTTTGCATGATAATCCTAATTTTCAAAATAACCTCAAATATTTTTTGGCTAACACTTATATTCATTCTCACACATCTCCTGAATATTTATACCATAGGTTTACTACTACTTTATCTATCAATGAAGACCATATAACATTTACATCTGCTGAAATCGCTTCTCAGTCTATCTTAAGTAATGATTCCCCCTTTATATTGAGGTATGTATCAATAACATAGGAGTTAAGCGCGCGTTAGTCGAAAATGGACATATTCATAACATTAGTAATCTCACATTTCTCACACAACTTGGCCTATCTGAAGCCTCATTAACCCCATCATCTATTTGTATTCGTGGCTTTGATTATGTGCCTAAATGAGTCTTAGGTACAATCATACTTCCCATTAATCTAAGGTCATGCATTGTGTCTGTCCCATTCCATGTCATGCCTAACAATATTAACTATAATCTTCTCCTCGAATGACCTTGGATCCATGCTATGAAAACGGTACCTTCAACCCTTCATGCACGTATTAAATTTCCTATATCAAAGTGTGGTTTATGAAGCATTAACAGATCCATTTCCATTTGTTTATTGTAATGTTATTGATCATTCACCATAGTCCCATACTTCAGCCACCTCTCCTCCTAACCTCAAACAATATGGCCCTGGGTATTGGTACCTATTCCATTATGGTTTCAATGGAAATTTATTAGGAAAACATGAAAAAGAATTCAACAAACCTCTTTCCATTCTGATACAATCCATCAGGATTGACCTCAGATATCACCCTGAGCTTGTTTCTTTTGTTCCTTACGCATCTCCTCTTGAGGTATACACCATTTCACAACAAGAAATTTCCATTTTTTCTTCCTACCACAAATTCCTTTGGTACGAAAACTACTCCTAACTTGTGGGAGGTGACAAGGACTGAGAGGGGGAGTTAATCAATCCCCAATAAAACTTTTTCACACTTGTGCTTCAAACCCTAATCACATATGCTCATACAATACATCAAAGAAAATTTTCTTCACAATGAAATTAACACAATTCAAGGATCACAACATAGACTTGAAAAAATTGATATTGATGCTCAAAATCAGATCAAAAAACTTTAATTTGATATTCAAATCAGATTACAACATATAGTGTCTTCAAAAATGATAAAAAAGATACAACCAATAACTCTTGAGACATTCAACTATGTCTCATGAATGCAAATGAATATATGAATCTATGAGAATGTCTTAAACTCAATATCGAGTCTGAAATCACATCTGAAACCTGCAAATAAAATCATCATGCTATGAAGATAGCATCCAAACTCATGCACCAAAATCTGCCACCCTTCTCCAACTCGCTCTCAAAGAAAAAACCTTCAACTTTCACTTACTCAAATTATCGTCATGAAAACTCAATTAGAAGCTATCCTAGAATGATATTCCATGTGTTTTGGGCTAGGCCCAAAGGGTTTTGCTTTGCAGAAAAAGGTTTCTTCAAAATAAGATAAAAGGGGTTGTCAAAAGCTAGAACTATTATGCCCAAAAACTCCATTCTATACCCTTCTCTTGATTAGAACACAAAGGAGGTTGGTACCTCATAATAAATGTGACCCCATACACCTTCATTACATTCATAGATTCAAACTACAATAGTCACATATGACCCATATAGGTCAGCCTAGCAAAAAACCTTCATTTTATGGTCCAAAAATCACAAAAACCCCATGGGCACAATCTTCAAAATGCCCTAACATGAGTCCCATACTTTTTCATGACCCATGAACTAGTACATATGAGTAAAAAATCATTAAAAATTCATACATGTTCACGCATTTAATCAACCAATCAAAATATTTCATTTACTGGGCCCATTAATCTTTGCAATTCTTAAAACAATTGTTTCCTGCACCCTTGAACACCCTAGAAACTTCATACTGTACCAAATTTTTTTATACAACATAAAAATATGTCATGTAACCACTAAACTAAAATGGAAATATCTACTGAACACTCTTGAACTTGTTGCAGGACTTGAAACATCTTATTCTTCAAACTACGACAAGATTTTCCATCACCAAAACAACCTGCCAAAAACACTACTTTCAAAAGGTTAGCTCATAAAAACATTTATAAATATCATCAATCCTTATAAATAGTCTCATTTGATGAAAAATTAATTTATATTCATGTTGTTTCACCTTCTTCTTAGATTTTTTCTTTGAAGTGTTGACGAAATAGATAGGGTAACGAGCATAGGAGGGATACCTGTTCAAATGTCGGTTGATGGGTTATTGTGCACATATGACTTCGGAATCCACAGCTGATCATGAGAGCTTCCTTTTGGCTAAGAGGAACTACCTGTAATGAAAACAAGACCACTAGAAGGAATTAAACAATATGGGCAGTGAACTGCCTAGCGTAAGCTAGATCCGGGAAGTATGATACTTCCTAGATGGCTGTCAGTCCATTGTTTTAAACAATTCAATACTGTAAACAAAGTAAATCCTATTGTTATTTTGAAATGATTTAGGTATCTCACTTAAAAACACAATAAGAAAATAGATCTAATCTAACAGGCTAAGCTAGAATAGAATCCAAAGGTTAAATGATTGGTTCTGGGTTTTACAGGTCTGATAAAGGTCTCGGGTAGGTCACAGGTGAATGAGGGTGAGATAAAATTAGGTGGGTAGGTCTCTGTTCAGGGTTTTGTGAGAAAACACAGAGACCGGTGTCGGTCAAGGGTGACCGACGGCGGTTAGGTATAATTGGTGCCGGTTACTGTGAGATCTGGAAATGTCACAGAATAGGGTTTTGGTCTCCTTTTTTATTACACAAAGGACTTTGGTTGGTCAGGATGAGGTATTGGGTAACTAGAGTAGGCTCGTGTGAGGTTTTAATTTGTTTATGGAGGTGAAAATGTGGAGAAGGTCAATAGGGAGCAAGATAAACAATGGATGATAAAATGATGATGAAATGAAATAACCAAGAAAGTATGATGTTGTACTTACTTGGATTTTGTTCCTGAAGGCCTGTGTGTGAGGGATGGAGGTGCTGATGATGGGTTTGAAGGTTGCAAGTGATCACCAACTGAAGAAAAGCTTCTGCATGGGCTGCATGTACACTCCTCTTTGCTTGGTTAGATCAGATCATGGTTGGGATGGCTGTGCAAGAGAAGATGCTCAATCTCCTTCCTTGGATGTGAGTTTTTGCTATAATTTTCTCTCTAAAGATGTGTTATCTCTTTGAGATGTGGTATTACTCATCAACTTTCTTGCTTCCAACTTCCAAGTTCCAGATTGTAACTTCCAAGTTCCAACCTTCAGAATAACGTTGTTTTGGGTTAAAAGGGGTAACTGACGGTGGTCCAGCTTAACCGGCGACAGTTAGGGATAGCCGACATCGGTAAAGGTGGGATTCCCTAGGTTTACTAAACTAGGGAGATTCTCTTGATTTCCTTGGATTTCATGTCATTATCCTACGCATTAGACTAGGAGCTTCTTGTGAGCATGCGGGAATGTGGTTAGAGGGAATGTAGGCATTGATTTTTAGGGTTTGGGTAAGTCTTAGTTAGTTATGGGAACTTGCTAAAAATAGGTCTTAGCTTGAGTTGGCTTGGTGAGGTGTCTAGGTGAACTGTATGTGTAGATATTATTTAAATAATATATTTAAATAATAAATATAGTGAGGATAATGCATTAATTTAATTAAATTAATTAAATTAATATTAGTGGGGTGAAGGAGGTCACGGCTAGGTAAATGTAATAAAGGGTGCTTATATGTTGAGGGAAAAAAGGGGAGTGTGACCTAATTTTAGTGTCTACACATGTTTCTAGTGATATGAGGCATCATCCAATCCATCACATGCCTCAAACAGCCTCAAACTTTCACAATTACATAACCTGTCCTGAACTACCAAAATTGTTCATGCTGAAAGAAAGCCCTGGAAACCCTATCATTTTACATCTTCATGAGGAAATCAATATATAAATGGAAAGGTATATGAATCTAGTTTCCAAAACAATTTTAATCACCTCAAAACTCAACATGTATCTACATTTATTGCAGACATACTGAGACCTGCTTCTTATGGGCTCAAAACTGCCCTTTGACCAGTCAACTTGTTTGACCCCCAAAACATCATGCAATTGCATAGACATGATTAGAAACCTTCATGGTCATCAATTAAAACTCTCATTAATCACACATCATGAGTTTTTCATATAACCCCTTTGGACAAACTTTCCCAAATACATTCTTCTTCATAAACTACTATTTTCAGGTGGGACCCACATATGGTCATGACCTCAAACATACATTTCTAGAAATCTCTTTGAATCAACTGAACATAGAATCACTAAAAATTACCAAAACATACCTCATACACCATGAATATCCTGAATGCAGGCTTCCATGAGACCAAATGGCTCCAAAACACTTGACCACACTTCCTAGCTACCATACTTGCTCCCAATGAACACCTGTAAAGAAGTGAAACACTTGTACCTAGACCATACCATTGTTTTGAGTTCTAAAGAACCCTTGAATAATGTTGTACATCATTCCAACATGCTCACCAAGCATCCATGAATCTTATTATGTCATGAAAATCCACCTAGGCACCTGTATAGGCTTACTAAAGTAAGCTTGCACCACTGAATCTCATTATACCAGCTGAACCACATATGAAACAACATGTTAACACTATATACATCATCATGACACCATGCTACAACATCCTATTTGTCATTAATGTGATTTTACATCAACGAAAACACCTATTAGGCCTACTTATGCCTACATGCCAACATAACTCATTGCCACATCTGCCACCATGGCATGCTTTTTCTTCCATACCCGGAAAGATCATTATCTTACACACTTGGGGGGCATAACATCCAACACATTCCCCCGTATCTTAGCATCAACACATATCCCATACTTTCATATTCATACATCACACTCTTAGTATAGGCATTCTCAACACACATCTTAGCATCGATCATTACCAAATGACACACTATTGTGCTTCACTTCACACTTCGTTGTTGAGGGCTACCTACTACACATGAACCGCACACACTACACCATAGGTAATACACACTACATCTATTCACACATCGCATGTCATACATATTATATCCTACATTATACATTTATTATACATTACGCATCTACACATCATACATCATATTACTCTTCATCATACTCTTATTATTTACACATCTATCATTACATACTCCTCATTTCACATATTACATAGCACACACTTAGTATATCTTCATATATTTCATTACATGATATATGCTACATACTTACACATCTTACACATCACATGGTCATCTATTTTCATCACACATAATACAATCTTCTTATACACGTTACACTCACTACCCTATGATGCACTTTAGTTCCTCGGTCCATACTCGACTACCGAGGGTTTACAAATCAAATGGACCTTATAATACTTGAAAATTCATCATCCGACCTTCTATCATGTGAAATACCTAGGCTAGTGACATACACTTTAGGATAAATGGTCACCTATTACTTCATCTTGTAGTGGTATACACTTTAGGCTACATCACCACTCCCTCTATTCATCTTGTAGTGATATACACTTGAGGCTAAATCATCACTCATTCAATCATCTTGTCGTTATACATGATTTTTCTATAAGGTTAATGCACACATCATTTTTAGGTCACATATCATCACTATATTTACACACTCGTCACAATGCATTAGACACAACACACACTTTGTCCATTTCCCGATGACACACTCTCGTTTATGGTTCATTCTTGACTGTTGGTGGGGAAAACTAAATGAACCTCATTGCATACATCTCCATTCACTTGGGGGGCATACAGATCCTACCATCCATCTTGCATTCCATTCCATCCATTCAAAAAATATTTCATATCTTGGTTTCTTTTTCTCTTGTTTGCATTTGCTTGTATATGTTCATCTTACTACACATGCTAGCTATATTTCTTATATGTCATTTATCTATACCATACACACATGCACGTTCACATTTTTTTCTAGTTGTGATCACAGATACAAGTATCTTACATGCAACATGGATGCTCGTCTTCTACCACTCCTACAATAGTCAGTGGGGGCATCCACATTCGTCTCTCACATGTGTTTTTATTTCATTTTGTACTTAGCACTTTTCATTACTTGTTTATACACGCTTTTTAACATACGGTTTATATTTCTAACATGCTAACGGGTGTTTTATGTGCAACATTTTTTATGTAGGGATATTTTCTTCCATTCTTATTTGTAACATTTTATGTGATTTCTTGTTTTTGTATGCAGTCCTTTCCCTATGTCTGGTTTGCACACTTGTTTGTTTGTATGTGGCCACTACGGCATTGAGTGTCTTGTAGCACCATGAGTGGTGTCCCATGTTTGCAACCCGCTTTGGCGGTCTATATTGCTTCTTTCGTGTTTACATTAGCATCTTGATTTCTAGCTTACACATTGTTTGGTAGATTACACTTGTCTTATACATGTATGCTTGTTTTTACTAACACTTCTTTTTGGATAGCCACGTGTTTGTGTGTGCCTTTTTTTACCAAGCGTGTTCCCTTCCCCCTGTAGGGCACATTTTATGCGGTTGGTCCTCTTTTGGGGCTGCATTATCCTATCAGCAATGTTGCATGTGCCCCCAAAGAGGGGGGCATCATTTGGGTTTTTACATGCTACACAACACTTCTACACTGGTTCAGTTCAATTCAGTTTCTGCCCTTGGCATTGTGGGTTATATAGCGAGAGGGTTCAGACAAATCTATAAACCCCATACACAGTGGATTTTACAGGACATGGTTTTCCTTAGCATTTTGGGGAGTAGTTACAGGTTAGAGGATATAATGGATTTCCTCTCTACACTACTTCAGCTAGTGGCGTTAGATCACCCAAAAAACCAGGCAGTACATAGATCTCTCACACATATTCAGGGAAGCAGTTCCAGATTAGAGGATACAACTTAATTCCTCCCTACACTTCTTCATCTTATGGTGTCATATTTCCCAAAAAACCCAGGAAAATATATCCTCTCTACACTCTTTCACTCATCACAGATGAGGTGCACATGTTCCTTTTACAATTTTCATACTTTCATTTGTCTTTTCATTGCTAAATACATGCTTTACTACAAGCATTTTTGACATATATACATGCGTATATGATTACTTGATCGTCTTCTCCTTGTAGGTCTGACCGTATGAGAAGCAAGTAGTCAACAACAACAATGACGTCAACAACAACATTTTATGACAGCACACACCATACTAACAAGCAGGTACATCACACACATCAACAACTACACACGTGTTTCTGCCCTAGGTTCGCTGTCATCACATTTTCTCTTTTGTATCTTTAGTTTCCATGCTCCATCATCGTTTTTTCACTCCAAGCTTTATCTAGTCCTTCAGCGGGCTTCCTACACCACTCTACATGGACATCAGGTACACATATGTATCTACTTTATGTTACTGAGCGTTCTGCTCAACAACATAAAGTGGGGGAAAATGTCGACACTAAATCATGAACTTGGGTATTATTTAGTCCCAGTCTCATACTACTATTCATATGGTTTTTGAGTGAAGAAAGTAATAATTAACCCTCAATTTTTGGCCATTTTACTTTGATTTCTATCGTCACTTCCGACCTCCTGCACATACATGACCAGTCTATTTTTATTTTTTAGCATCATTTTATCCTTGACTGGGGCACCCACAGGCGCCCTGGTCCCATTCGGGGTGCCCTGATCCTTTTTCCACTTTATCTCCATTTTTTGGGAACTTTCTAGTTGTTTAAACATTCTATATTTTTAGTGGCCGGGCTCTTTGGGGTTAATTACAAAATTAGAAAAAAAGAACCATATAAATACAAAGTTATGAGACCATAATGAGGGACCAAACACTAACCATCATCTAAGGTTGTATCCATCTAGACCACATTTGCATCTATCTAGCTCCATCACAAAGGACAAGGTTGGTTCATCTGCATCACACTTCATATGAGGGAAGTTTACTCTATTCCATACACCATTTTATTAAATTTTTCTACATAGTTAATACTTTCTACTTTCACAGAGTTCGATCGGCACAAGAGCACCTAGGGCATGATCACACACACACACAGAACTACATCGGGTTTGAGATGTAATGTAATGCTTAGTTAGTAAGTCCACAATTGTGGTTGCTGAGGACAGTTTGACCCCTTCATATGCATCTTTCTTTTTTAGGAATTTTATGCTCGTTTTTGGGGTTTTACAGGTGATTACTTATTGTAGGTATTTCAACGACATCTGAAATACTTCAACGAAGTTGGTTGGTGTGACAAAGAGAGAACACATGTGAATATCCAATGACACCTCAAAGGAGGGTTTTAGGATATTTCCATAGACTAGGGCATCCACACATACCCTGATCCTCTCCCAGGTTCCCTAGTCCACCCAAATTGCTCATACCTGCACTTCTCGGGACTTTGGCATAGTTGTTTTCTCTTCTTGTTTCTCTAGTCATCTCTGCAACACAGTCCAACAAGCTCTTCGGATTAGTTGAGTTCTTTCCAACCCTACTTGTTAATTAGGGTTTCACATTTTCATTTATTTAGTTACTTGAGTCATTTTACTTATTTAGTTTAGCTCTCATTCACTATTGTACTTATTAGAATAACTCATAATAAATCCACATTTTAGTTAATCAGGAGGAATAACTTGGGGCACTAAAAACCAACTGTTTCTCAAACTTACTAATTTTAGTAAAATAAATGGTAGAGAATTAATACAAATATAAATTGGTCTTCTAGGTATCATATTAGAATGATAATAATCTCAAAAGTTTTCATTTTTCATTGGGATGCTTTGCTCCAATTTTTAAGAAAAATAGTTTGTTGAGTTTCCGCAGATCTCATAAAAGGCTATTTTTGGCTAGAAACTTCATGGGAATCTAAAAAATGTATGATTACATCAATGGGGTCAAGTAAACACTCTTCTCAAAGGCGTTTCCATGAGGAAGCTTCAGTAAAAATCATGTGGCAAAGGAGTTGGGGTTTGCAAGTTATGAGAAAAACTAGATTTTGACATCTAGGGCATGAAATGAGTTTTTTGGAGTTTGAACATGTTAAACCAGATTTTAAAGCTTATTTAATGGTTGACAAGGAAGTTAATTTTTTTTAAGTTGTGTTTCAATATTTTTAGTTGTATTAAGTGAGGGTGAGTTAATTTATATGGTGGAATATGAGGAGAGAGAGTGCACATGAGAAAATGGAGTGAAGGAGTGGGAGGTGGAGAATGAAAGATCCATTGCACTTGGGAACAATTTTTGGGTGCAATTTCACCTTGATTGCATGGTGGGAGGAAAAACTTTCCATGGGGATGGAGATGGGGAACACATGACAAACACATGCACACATACAAGCATTTCCTCATGTTTTAAGTTGATATGGCATGCATGTATGAAAAATTCCATCCAATGATAGCATGGTGCACCTTTGGGGTGTAATTTCACCTCAAAAGTGCACCCATGGTGTAAGAAAGGTTTGAAAATGTGCCTAGGATGGAAAATTGGGACCCACCATCATTTAAAACACACACAAGTCAAAAAGTGCAAACAAGTGCTCAAGTTTTGCATCGAAGCATGGTTGACACCTCAAACTTGCTTTAGAGAATGTTTCCTTCACCTCAAATTCAAACACTTAATAAAAAATTTACAAAGAATATATGAATTTTAATGGAATTGAGAAAAATAATACAATGAGCCTATTTAGAAGGATTTAAAATGATCTATTCACCAAATTTTACCTATACCTTTAATTTTTCCTAGAGTCGTGCACTGATGAACCGAGTTATAAGAATAGTTTTCTATGTAAGCAAGACAAAAAAATTTGTGGGTCATGAAGAGAATTGAAAATAATCTGACTTGATGTTTTTTAGGCTTGTAAATATTCACATAGTTTCGAGAACCTTTCAATCAATTTCCACCTTGTTGAAAGATTGTTATACTGCATTGGAGGACAAGTTACAACATTTTTTATGCTCCCAAAAATTATTCCTTGATTACTGCACCATGAAGTAGGCTCTTCCGTATTTAAAATTCTTGGGATATGATCTCCCAACACTTCATAAGGCTCTTGAAACCATTTGAACAAGGTGACTAGCTTCTTTATAACATGCATTTCCCAATGCCTTGCCCATAAAGACCCGATTTTTCATAACTTGTTCCTGACTTCAATTTTCTTCACAGAATCTTCCTGAAATACCTTAGAAAGATTCATTTATCTCCTATATAACTCATGGATGATTTATATTATCCTTGAATTCTTCTAGGGGGTGCTCACTAATGACAAAAAGATCAAAAATACCCCTTTTAATCCTTTAGGAGCATTGTTCTTTCCTAGATCCCAGTAGCTTCAGAAAATGAGATAGGTACACTTATCTACACATGAAGCACACTCAAACATAATGTTATCACATTCCTCCTTACCATAATGATGGTGACACAGCTGGAATGATGGCCACATGAAAGGTTTACATTGATTGGGACAGGGAATTTCAAGTGTGGATTTGGTTGTCATGACCAAAATTTTAAATTTTACATGCTAGAAATTTATCATGACAACATATATGGAAGCTTAAATGTAATCGTGCAATTGAAATAGTCCACAATGAATTAACGCATCCCAATAAATACATTTACTTTAAATAATATATGTACATTTTTGGTGCCTGATTTAGTCCTGTTAAAAATATTAGCACATTTCATGTTCCCCCTTAGAAATTTGTGTTTCTTTCCTTCGTTGTTAGATTTTTAACTTTTGTCAAGATGTTTAGTGTTTTCCCAAGATTCAAAGTTTATTAGACCATGTTATAATCCCAATTCACTGTCGTATTTTCCTAATTCTTTAATGTTTCCCATGTTTCTTGACTCGATGATTTGAAGGCTTTTGGGGCGTGGGTGAATTTATTATATCTTTAATGGTGTGATTAATCATTCAAAACAAGGCCCCTAGATTTTAGAATTGAGTTTTATGCAACTTTGTAAGTTTGCATTTTTTCAAGTTTGTAACCTACAATTTCATCCCTGACGTACAACAAAAAAAAATATTTGAAGTATTTGGGGGTATACAGGCCTTGAGAACAACTTTACAATTTTTGAAAAGTTGCAAACTATAATGAAACTTCTGAGCCCCGACAAGGGGGTATTCCTCTGTTTGATGACTTTTTACAAATTCAAAGTTGATATGGATGTACAACATACAAATTCCTCCCCATGGTTCAAATAAGAGTACATTTTGAGAGTTTTAATGATACAAGGTAAAGATAAATTTCACATTTTTATAGTTTATAACTTCACAGTTACAAGACTATAAGTTGCATCCCCATCTCTAAAGCACGACGACAAGAGACACATGACACAATTTGGTGATAGTTGGTGAAGGGAACATCCTAATAGTTTGGAATTTTCTCATCTTTTAGTTTTTTGTAATGTTATTGTCTACATTTCCATCTCTAAGGCCCAATGAATAGGACACATGGAGACATATGATGGCTCCTCAAGGTTGAGTATTATTGCAGTATGGTCATTGGAATCCCTGTAGTTTTTTGTAGTGTTACAAACTACAAGTACACCCCCAAAGGCCTAAAAAAATAAGACATGTGGCATAACAAGGAAGCATTTTGTGATTGGGGGAGCTTTGTAGCCTTGTAGTTTGCAGCTTCACAATTTTCACAAGACTATTAATTTCTCCCCTACTTGTGCTGACCTAGAAAAAGGGACACGTGTCACTATTTTTCACCTCGTGAAAAGAAAAACAGTTGGTGGACCACGTATGTAGTTTTAATAGCTGGACCAATAGGAAAATGACACTTCATTCAAGTGAATCTAACATGGAAAATATGTCCACATGTAAGGATCAAATTCAAACTTGAATCATAAGATTAATGGTTGAGGATATGATAAATCCTAGAATATGTCTACCATAAATGAATGTGTGCAAAGATATCTCACACTTTGTATTCAAATTTGAAGTTATTGAGCACTCTGGAGCCCTAGAGTGAGGGAAAATCCCTAATTAGTGTAATTAAGTTGTGTGGAAGTTTTTTCAAAGCAAGGATGGTGTTTATAAGGGTCTTGTTGGTTCAGAAACAATAAGTTGCAGTTGCTTTGGTGTGTGGGTAATTATTTGAATGTGGTATATATTTATTGTATTTGTGTTATGAAATTGTGCCAAAAATTAAGGGAGATTCTTGAGTTTCCTCGGTTTCTATTAGTCTACTTCTCAAGAAAATATTGTCTACCCTCTTACATTAATACAATGAAGATCCAATTGATAGGAGTCGAGACCTCATCCCACCTTGTCTCTAATTTGGATAAAATAACCAACTGATGCAGGAGCATCACTGTAAAGGAATCATTTTTGTAATTTTGTTTTGGTAAGGGGTGTGTTAGGCCTTAGAGGTATTGTTAGTGGTCATATAAATCCTCCATGGTGTTTCAAGACCTTCCTAGTGTGTTAGACAATCTATTTTGAGTTTCCCTCCAAAAGAAGACAATTTGAAAGTTGAATTAGAAAGGTGCAACTTGAAAATTGTAATGTGGAAAATGATGTATTTTCGAGTTGTAAGATGTCATTTGAGACCTTAGGTGAGTTAATAAAGGTAATCACACCCTTATGTAAGGGTCCATTAGTTAAACTCATTTTATAACTATAGTGAGTTGAGTAAACTTGAATAATCACCTTAAATCAATTATGTAGGAGATGAAAAATCGAATGGAGGGAGTCCGTTATGGGTAGTAGAGGAATAATTTGAGGGTGAGGCATATGAGAAGGAGCCCTAGATGGCTCAAGAAATCTATAGCTTAGTTAAAGATGAATAAAAATAAGATTTCTTCCATGTTCACTTCCTAATATGTATGCTTCTTGATTGTTGTTGAATGATATTCTTGTGATTTGCATTATATTCTTAATATATTGTATGGAATAAATGATGATTCAAACATGATAATGAGTTTAGAGATTTGAATGTGGTTCTATGGAAGGTTTCTTCAATACAGTACACTCATACAATGTTTTAGTAGTATTCAGGGAAATTGAGGGGCTTGTGAGATGATTCATGGTTTATGGGCTTTATCATAGCTTGGAGAGGTTTAATAAGTATGTAATGTACCCTATGCATGGTGTACACGTGTTGACACAGGTGACAAGATAGATAATGAATGTTTACAACTAACTCAAAGCTCTTTGGATGTGTCTCAGACCTAGGGTTTGTAGGGAAGGTAAAGGAGTATTTTATCAATAATATTGCATTGAAACTCTTTGATTCTTCGTGACAGAGCTTGAGGTATTCATGTTTAAGGTGTTATAGGGTTTATAGCCCTTGAAATGAATTTTATTGGGTGTGAAATCATTATAATAGTCATGCACAGTCTTTATATCATGTTCGAAGGGATTTAGAACTAAGTTGATCATTAATGCGAAAAAATTCCATGTTATTCCTTACACTGAGCTTATTGAAGAAGTTGACATACACATGTTGAGGTAATTGCTAGGTTTGTGACCATTGAGGGAGGTTTTGATTGAGTTTAAGGGTAAAATAAGTCAAGCACAATGATATACCCTATTATGAGGGTTTAAGCTCATATTGGTTAAAATAGTATTTCACATATACTCATGTGGATGTAATGGATGAGTGAGGTAGTAGTCAGAGCATTGAGGAAGTTATGGTGAGTTATATAATTAAGGTGGATAAGGATCAAATACTTTGATTAACATGCGTGTATGTCTAAGTCCAAGGAAGATTTGGTAAGAAGTTTCTCTAGGGTGCATAAGTTAGGTGAAATTATGGGTATGATGGTTGAACAATTGCTTGAGTAAAGTTTCTTAAGCTACATGAATACTAACTACTGATAGGTAAACCATGTGAAATCATGTATACTTATGACTATGTACAATTATTTGTTTTCCTTACCTAGAAGATTGTGATCCACGTGACAGAGTTGGGATTAAAAGAGGGGTGAAGTGATAAACCCTGTGTAATGGGGTTGAGCTCTGTAAAATATGTATGAGAGCCATTAGGGGTCATTTACAAAGAAGTTCAGGCTCTGAGTGAGAAACTTGCAATATAATAATCCTAGTCAACCATAGTTTAGTGGGAATTCAAGAGGTTCTTTTCCTATGACAGTCTAGACAAGTTTGTGGAAATTGTCAAGGAGACTATGAAAGAGCACCAAAGAGAGTGAAGATGGTTGTTTAAACCTTGAAGATTAAACTACCTTGAATATATTGCACTGGGTAGATTTAGAATCAAGATAATAGAGCAGGTAGTCATTCAATAACTAAGGAGAATTACAGTCAGGGGATTAAGGTACAATCCTATATAAGACAATGAGAAGGAAGTATGAGAAAATAAGGAATGTAGAGGTGTATAACTAAGGGAAAGAAAGGACAAGTGTAAGAGTTAAATGAGAACAATTTTATGTGAATCCAAAGGTGAATAGTGGCTTGAAGACATTGAGATAAGGCCAGGGATAGTGAGTGATGAGTGACTAAGTAAGATGTTTAAAGCCTTGTGCAAAGTGGAAGACTAAGAAGCTAGTTTATTGACTTCAAGGTGCAAATGAATGACAGAATATGAGTGATGAGATAGAGCGAGAGAGAGGAGAGGAATTGAAGGAGAGATAAGGAGGAGTAAATATCTAAGGATGTATTGAGAAGTAAATCTAACAGAGTACCAGAGGTTCAGAGAGAAGAGGTACAAAATAGAGTATAGAAGGTTGAACAGTAGCAACAAGAACATACTAAGACAAGCTTGCTAAGAAACCAAAAACTTGGAAAATGGAACAAATGTTTCTAGATTGAGGAGTGGTTGGACATATTAGAGTAAGCATGAATATGGTGTTTTATATATGGTTCAAGAGGTATAACAGAGGATTGAAACAGAGGTGCAATCTTCATGAAATCCTAGTTTTGCTACTTGAAACCCTAGCTTAGAGCCTAACAAATAAGCCAAAAAGGTGAAGATTTGGAGTGTTGGGAAAGTGATTAGACAAGGAGTTGAGAGAAGAAAATTAGAAAAAAGTAAAGAACTCCAAAATGAGTATCCAAAAATGTAAACATCTGCTTGTGAAGGTTTGTGCATAGTTTCCTAGTTCTGAGATTTATCCTGCATGAGGGCTAATTGTCAAGACTGGTCTAAAGACTAAAAAGGGAATAAAAATGAACGGGTAAGGAGTTAAGTCTTGAAACTTATCAGATCATATTAATGGGGAAAATGGGTATTGAAAAATCTTACCAGTCAGGTATAAAGATCGTGTGTGATTAGTGAATTTAGTCACAGTAAAACAACTATTTTTGAGGGCTACAAGGGCATATGGAAGAGATCTAAAAAGGAAAATGGTGAAAAATTATAGGTGTGAACTAATTTGATTACTCGAGCAATGTGTGGTCATGTTGAATTGGAGTATCTAATCATGTTCAAAGTGAATTCTGAGCTCTTGAGTACAATGTTTTAGTGCATTTTAGTGGTTTTGAAGCAAGAATTAGCCTACTTAGAGCAAGGTAATAGTTGGATTGTCATTGAAGAAGTGATTACTCTATGACTTCTAATACAATTTTTTTGGGTAATTTGATGAGTACATGCAAGCCTCTCTGCATCATTTGGTATCAGCAGTAGGAATAATAGAGAAAATTAAAACATTTGATAAGGTCTTGGAGCAAAGAATATATTGCTTGGTTTTGCAGATTAACTACTAAAGGAAGGACTAAAGCCATGATAGACAAAGAGTGTGAAGCAAGTATCAAGAAATGGAGAAGGAAATATCAGAGATTGAGGAGTGATTTGCAGAGGTTGGATTCCTTTGAAAGGACGTGGTTACATGTGAATTAATCAAGTAAGAAGCCAAGTAAGAAGTCAGCTAGGTGGATGGAGTTTGAAAAAGAGAGTGAAGTGGCCATTTAAGTCACTTGTGAAACATGCTAGAAGTAGTGGAGGAGGCAAAGAAGTGAGAGCCTATGGAGGCATAATAAGAGAGGAAGAGTTTCCATGTGAGAAACATGAAAAAGAAGAAGAGAAGAGAGTTATCATTGTGGAGAACATAATAAAAGATGATGAAGAATGGAGGAGAAGAGAAGGTGCAAAATGAAGCACTTAGATGAAGCAGGGTGGATAAGGAGGAAAGTGTCCAAGAGAGAGGACACTTATAGAGAAAATGTGGTCTCTAATTTTGTATGGCCTAATGTTGTGTTTTCATGTGTGTATACATGTTTGAAAGAATTGTGTTAATACAGATCAAGAAGAAGAAAATGAAAAGCGTCAATTTAAAGATTACCAAGAAGAGACTCTTTTAAGTCAAGTGCACGTGATGGAAGCAAAGAGAAGGTTATAAAATTTTATGAGGAATAAGACTGAAGTCCTCCAGACATCTATAGTGAAGAAGTATAGAAGATATACATAGAGTTATATGATGCTTTGGAAAGCATTCAAGTGAGAGAAGACATGAAAGAGAGCAAAAATAAGAAGATAGATGGTAAAAAGGAAAAGGAAAGGGACATGATCACAAAGATGGTTTATAATCAGGTATGGGAAGATGCAGAATTATGAATTCCTTCATACATATGTTAGTGAACTTGTTGATATACAAGGATAAAAAAAATGAAATAAGAGGTTAGTCTCTTCAAAATCTGAATTCCAACATGGTTATATCAATGCCTAAATGGATCAAAAAGTCATGTTTTTTGTGAACAAGAGGATAAAATGCAAGACAAGAGGACTAGCGAGGCTATGGTATGAAATGGAAAACAAGAAGGAAATGATGGAGAAAGATCATTGGATTTCAGTTTGGAGACAAGCATACAATGATGAAGGTGACGAAGGAATGACGAATGAGGGAAGGAGCTTCTTAGGTACAAACCAGCCTATGAACCAAGAAGGAAGGAATCAAATTACATGTGTATATCAGCATAAAGAGGTAATAAAAGAAGTGTGGAGAGTCAAAGAGAAAAGAGAAGATAAGGGAAACCTACATAAGGGCTTGGCAAGAGAAACAAGTAAGCAACGAACAAGGTAAACATGTTAATTTGAATGTTTTGGCTAAGCAAGAAAAGAATGAGGCATTTGAAGGTGAGAGTGAGTTAATTCTGAGCACTAACATGCATGATGAAGAACACGTGAATGACGATTCAAGAAGAAGAAGTTAGAAAAATCCAGTGCAGATGAAGATGAAGTGAAGAAAGAGGAAAGTGGAAGCTGAGTCTAGTAAAATAACATGTAATCTCAAAGAAGACAAGAGACCAAATGAATCCTAAATATGATGAAGCAAGTGAAGAGGAGAGTGAGCTCTTGTTGTATGAGGAAATGCAAAAAGGATTGAGGAGCTATTCATGACAGATACACGTTCAAATCAGCTAAGGAAATGCAATAACAAGCAAGAAAATGGATTGAAAATGCAAGAAAATTCATTGGAAATTTTGGACAAAGAAGAAACTAGAAAGGATGAAGGTGAACTATAGGTTAAATAGAAAGCACAAGAGAAAGAATATGAAGAAAATAAGTTAAGAATATTAGGATTGAAAGAATATAATCATAAATGGAGTGAAAAGCTCAAGGAAAGGAAGGAACAAGGCCAAAATGAGACAAGTTTGTCTCATAATTTTATAACTAATGTTTCTCCTAGTTGTGTTTGTGCAGGAAAGAGTCAAATGATGAACAAAAAAAGGAGAAAAAGGCATGAGAATATGAAGGACAAAGTACAACTGAGTCAAGAAGGACAAGAGGATGAAGACAATGAAGAAGATTTTGAGCAAAATAAAGTCATATGAAGAAAACTCAAAGTGAGAAGAGACAAGTCAAGCAAATAAAAGATTGAAAGAGATGAATATGAAGTGCAAGCAACAACAAGGATGAATATCTATGCCAAGACAAGAGAGAGATTGGAGGAAGAGAAAGAAGATGAAAAACCTCTATAGGGGTTTAAATTTTTCTTACTAAGGAGAGTATGATGCATGAGCATCATTGAAAATGCATCACAATTTTGTAATTCTATGTGTCCGTAAGGGGTGTGTTCGGCCTTAGAGGTCTTGTTAGTTGTCATATAACTCCTCCTTGGTGTTTCGACTCCCTCCTCGTGTATTAAACAAGCTGTTATGAGTTTCCCTCCAAAACAAGACAATTTGAAATTTGACCATTTGAAAGGTGTGGATTGAAATTTGTAATGTGGAAAATGATGTCTTTTTATTTTTAAGAGGTCATTTTGAGACTTTAGGTGAGTTAAGAAAGGTATTCAAGCCCTTGTGTAAGGGTCCATGAGTTAAACTCGTCTTATAACTATAGTGAGTTAAGTAAACTAGGATAACCAACTTGAGTCAATCATTTATGAGATGAAACTTGAATGGAGGGAATGAGTTATGAATGGTAAAGGAAGAATTTGAAGAAAAGGTACATGGGAGAGAGCCCTAGAAGGCTCATTGAGTCTGTAACTTTGATTGCAAGAGTAATAAATTAGACTTTCCTTCTTGAATTATCTTTAATATGTATGTTTCTTAGTTATTATTGGTTGATGATTGAGTTATTTATGTTGCTTTGTATCTGAGACACATTGGATTGCTTATAGTGAATGAGTATTGGCTTGCTCAATATTTTTTTAGGTAAGATTCAATTTGTTTGATGTATGACTGTGACAATTGAACTAATGAATAAGGGTTTAACAATGAATGAAACAATTTTCAGGTGGCTTCAAATCAAGTTTTTGAAATGAGGAAAGTTTATTATACTTGTAAAAAATTGGAGGACCTTGTGATAATACCTTTGAACGTTTATGATAAATGAAAAACCAATTAGTGGAAGGAAATGAATTTTAAGAACAAAATACATGCTCTCGGGCTCTGAGACAGAGCTAGCATCTATGAAGAAGAAAAATAAAGTTATTCAGGGAAAATATATGCATAGAGACTCCTTATTTCTTATGAAAATATTGAGGCAATTTCATTAAAGGTATTTTCAAACTTTTGGGATCATGCATGAGGGATTTGATAGGTTTTAAGAGCAGAAACATGGTATTTCAGGCCATGCACTCTGTTTGAATGTTTTGTACATATAGTTTATCTTAGTTTTGAGAAACACTCCATATTATTGAGCCATGATGACCTTGGGAAAGGATGAAAAGGAGTTAATATATATGTTAGATGAAAGTGGAGTTAGAAACTATAGCACCAATTTTGAAGACCATTGTGAACACATAGGGTTTTGACAGTGAAAACCTAGAAGTGACTGTGTTGTGCTAGAATTGAAGGGTTTGCTTATAATTTCATTGTCTAATATTATAACCTTCTCTTGAAGAATACTGTGAAGGTTTAATACTAACATGAAAATCCTAAAATTTCAATGTTCTATAGGAAGCAGAGAGGTTCATAACATGCCATAAGAAAGGATAAACACGGTCCTTTTACTAAAATGGGACAGTCTCAACTTGAGTAGATTAAGTTGTTTGGAACTAAGGAGTGGAGGCTGAGGACATAACACATATTTAATAGCATTTATAAGGAGTTAGAACTTAAAATAAGAAGAGGAAAGGGTTATGAATTCCGTGAAGAGAGAAGATGTTTGTGAAAACTTGGAAATGTCGGGTCAAAATGTACATGCATAGTTTTGAGAGTCATTTAAGTGAAAATAGTACTTGGCCCATTTTGTCGCTTGATGACAGCAAATAAGGTAATGATAAGGTGATTAGGAGATGATAAGAATTTTTCAAGGAATTAAAAGTATTTATGATGATAAGAAACTTGTAAAATCTCAGTCAGGGATAGTCACTGTTAAGGTTCATGCAAATAATCCAAAAGCCAACGCCAAGAACTATGAAAGAGTACTAAGAAGGTGTGATGTTTGAAAACCTTGAAGCCCATACACCTTGAATATATCATAATCACTTATTGGAACTTTATATAACATGTGTCATATAATAACCAAGAGAAGTACAGTTAGGGGATTGCGGTACGGTCCTAGAGAAGTCAGTATGAAAGAAGAATGAGAAAGTAATGATAGAGGTCAAACTAAGGAAAAGAAAGGACAAGTTAAGAATGAAAGGAGTATTTTTGATGTCATGGAGAGGTGAATGGGTCTTGAAGATATTGAGAAAATAGTGATATGAGGATTGTAGGAGTTTAAAATCATTCTATGGAATCAAAGAGCCAACTAATGGACTTAAGGAGCAAATGAAGACATAATAAGAGAGAGAGAGAGAGAGAGAGAGAGAGAGAGTAGAGGAATTGAAAAAGAGATAAGGAGGAGTAAATATACAAGAAAGTGTTGAAAGAAAATATTAAAATACCACAGTAAGATCAAGAGACACAACAAAGTATTGTGAACACTAGCACTAAGAACAATCTAAGACAAGAGTATGACAAATTTGAGAAGGAAGAATAATTGAAGATTAAGGAGTCGTTAGACATCCTATAAGGAATAAGCATGATTAGTATAGATGGAAATAAGTGTTACAGAGGCTTGATTCAGTGAATCTTCATAAAATCCTACTTTTGCTATTGAAACCCTAGTTTAGACCTTAAACAAGCCTAAAAGTGAAGATTTGGAGTTGGTTGAAGAGATTAGGGAATTGAGAGAAGAAAATTGGAAAAAATAAAGAAATCCAAAATGGGTATCCAAAAATGTAAACATCTTGTTGTGAATTCTTGTGCATAGCTCCCATTTTTGAGATTTGTCCTATAGGTGGGCTAATTGCCAAAACTAGTTGAAAGAAAAAAAAGGAATAAAAATGAATGGGTAAAGAGTTAAGTCCTAAAACTTCTCATACATCTTAATCAGTAAAATGGGTATTGAAAAAGCTTACTAGTCAGGTATGACGATGTGTGGTTAGTCAAGTTTTCTAATAAAACCTATTTTTGATGGTTACTAGCCTAGGAAGAGGTCTAAACGGAAAGTGAAGAAAAATGAAGGTTTGAAACTTTGCAAAATGTGTGGTCATGTTGAATTGGAGTATCTAAGCATGTTTATATTGATTCTATCTCTGAGTACCTTATTTTAGTACAATCTTGGCATTGGAGCAAGTTTTAGGCTCTAAAGGAACTAGTTGTTGGATTGTCATTGAAAGATTACTCTTGGTTTAAGAATGATGAATGGATTTTTTATCCCTCTTTGCATCACTAACACAAACCTTAGAAATTCATATATAAATGAATTCCTCCAAAGGTTAAATTTCATTGACAGGAGTGTTGTTGTGAAGAAAATTGATGATAGTTTCATTTCCCTAATAGCCACATTTCCCCCTTCAACTCAGTACCCATAATTTGTGTGGACCTATGTAGATAATTACAACCCATAATAAAGGGAGGTTAAGGATGGGAGTGGTGATGTGTTTAAATCCTTAACATCGGATAATTTTGATCAAATGTTAGGACTCCTGGATGTAGATGAGGTGCTAAACATAACAGTGGAAAAGGAAAATAAATTTTGGACTACCAAATTTTCCAAAGTGTTAAACAATCAATGACTTTAGAAGTTGGCTGAAAAGTCTATAGTTGTGAGTGTAGTCAACAATTCAAGGGACAGAAATCCTTACTCTTTAATGGGGGGTTCCCTTATTCAAACCAAAATTTGAACCCTAGAATATTTACAAATGTAAATTTCAATAAATCTTGATGAGGATATTGGCTCCATTGAGTAATAAAATAATTATAAATACATGGAAGAAGTTTATCAAAGAAGAATAAAACAGTTCTTATTCTACTCCTACATGTCAATATAACTCAAGAACAGACACATCTACATATAATGGAATCCACTGTTGTAAACAAGATATAGATATAATCAAATTTCAATGATTCTTGGCACATAAGTGTGAATATAAAGTTTCAATATCCAAAACATGTAAACAATGCACAATACAGAACAGAAATGAAGATAGACTAAGAAAAATAGAAAGGAGAGAAGGATTATTCTTATGTATTAAAAATTAGTTTTCTTTACATCAAAATTCCCAACATCCAACCCCTTTACAATAAGAAATGAAGCCTTATATATGCAAGAGGGGAAGAGTAACTACCTGAACTAACTAGTTGTTAAATTAAGTGACTAATTACTTAATTATTCAAGTTACATTTAAAATGACTTCACATAAAAAAATTACAAAATAAATTCAATGAGAAAATAAAACTAGTTATATTAAGTACTTAAAGAATGAAGAGAGGAAATAGAGGAAGAAGGAACTTTCAATTTTAACACGTGTATTCAGAACTTGGTGACAACAATTGTTGTTTCCTTGTCTTTAAGCACAATAGTGTTAGCAATATTATTCATCCAAGATCCTATAGAATTCTCTAGTTCATAACTCATTCCTCCATACTGATCCAATCCTTTTATAGCTTCAACTATTACATTATTGAGCTCAGATAGTTCCTTCATCTTATCCTTATTCACACTTTCAGTTTTTTACAAGTCTTCTTTGATAATATTCTTGAAGTCTTCCTTGATCTGTTCTACCAAGTTCCATTGAGATGAACTATCCTTGAAGATATCACAATGTAGAGTACACATATACAAAAATATATCAAACTTTAGATATTCTCCCTTCTGGATAGAATACTACAATTTAGTATATGCTTCTTCAAGGACCTTCATCCTCCATTCTAAACTGGAGGACTGAGTATGATAGAAATTATTTTTAGATTCATCAAAAATATTCTCAGAGAGAATCATTTTCTCATTAGTGAGATCCATAATACGAAGGTCTTGGATGACATCTACCAAAATCTTCACTTATTGGTTAATGTTTTCCACCTCTAAGCTGATTTTATTATGTGATGAGATAATATTGTCATAGATTTTTCAAGCTTCATCAATGAATTCCAATCATGTGATAAGGATATTATCCACCCAAGCTTCATCTAGATTTACTTGAATCGCATGCTTGTGTATCTTAGCAATGGATTTCAAATCAATGTCAGCAGTTATAACAGATGGTGGGAGAAAAGCTAAGGGATCCAGATTAAAATTATTACTATCAGATGAGAGGAAAGATGTCATGAAATTAGATAGAACCTCCACTTTTTCTTCCAGCTACTCCTGAGTTTTCTTACCCTTTTCAATTCTCTCAATTACCTTAGAAATAGTTTCCCTAAGGTGATGAACTTCACTTTAATGGGTTGATTCTCCCATGAATATTCTTGTTAGCTCAAAATATACTACAAAAACATCATGTTCACTCATATCTCCTTTAGACTTAGTAATTTCAAAGAAGTTTTGTCCTAAGGCATCTGAAACTAACCAATAAGTGGTCTTGGCCTTCTTTGGAGGAGAAGTGGTGCCAAGGAGTGAAAAAACGACATCATAGTTGGTAAATTTAATTTCAAATTTGGATTTCCTCTTCTTATTATCAAACATTGGTTGCACCTAAGAGAAAGAGTCTCCTAAGGACGTGCCTTAGGGAGTCAGCGAGACTGCAAGGGATGGAGGAAGAGATTGAGAGGTAGAGAGTGTTACAATAGTTACCACATGGGAGGAAGGAGGCCTTCTGACATCAATCTTATGCCTAAAAACACTTGTCTTCAATACATCCAAGGTTGTCACGTCAACAACATCTTCTTCCTCCTCATCTTCCTCTTTCTTCTTCTTGTCCCTCTTCTTTTTCTTTCTTTTCACTTCCTTCCTCCTCACTTTCCTCTTCTTTATTAGTTTAATTTTATTTCTCCTCTTCTCTCTCGGTAGCTACTTCTCCTCCTATTTCTTGTGTTTCATCTTTCTTAGCATCTTATTTCCTCAATGTTTCAGTATTCTTCTCACTTTCTTTAGCTTTATCTTTCTTGGTATAAAATTTTAGTTATACTTTCTTGCTAAGAAGAAGGAAGAGAAGCTTGGTGAGGATTTTCCTGTTGGGAAGAATTTTTTTGCTAAGGAGAAGCTTCTTGCCGAGAAGTGTTAAATTCCACCACTTTCCTATTGAACCATTGTCTAGCTCTTGATAAAACAAGAACACTAAGATCATCTAGATTATCTTTATCCTTTTGAGACCAATCAATTGTGGGGAGAGGAGTGTATTGAATAAAAGTAATGAATTCGGGAGCAAGTAGGTTAGATTCATCATTAATTGTGCTCTTTGGCAAATTATACAATTTGAAGTCTCTGATTTGCTGGAGAGACATCCTATTATATATTCTCTTCTAACCTAAAAATAATCATCACAATTTTCCCAGTAGTCCTCAATTGTAGGAACATGATGATAGGAGAGATAAATATTTTTTCCAATATAGTTCTTTTTGTCAAAGGACGCCCTCTTCTAAAAAGGATGCACATTAAAAAAGAATATAGTTATTTCAATATTTTGTGCATCAAGAGAAGACCTGCAAGTATAACTTTCCCAAGGATATGGGGAACTGGATTCCAAATACCTTCTTATCTCTACAGGTCATGTGAATAAGATCCAGTTGTCTACAAAGCTCAATAGAAACAATTTTATCACTGCAATAAATGGGAAGTTTATATGGAACTCCCTCAAAAAAAATTGTTCTAATGTATGAGAACTTTTAAAACTAAATAAACAAACTCCCATAAATAACTAGCAGTTGTTTAGCTTCTTGTGAAACTATGTTAGTGGCATTTCCCTTTAGAAACCTAGCTAAGAACATTGTGAAAGCAACATTGACCATTCTATAATGACTCTTGTTATTTTCATAAGTTAGCTGAGTGTAAAATTCAAAGATAGGAATATTCTATCTGTTACCCTGGTTTGATAAGCCAAACCATATTTTTTACCCAGCTATGGTATAGATTAGATAGAAAATCATATAGAAGGTTTTAGTTTGATGAGTTTGAGTTAGTTGTTGAGTAGGATTTTCACAAATGATCTCACCCCAAATGATATTTTTTTACCTCCGCAGATCAAATTAATGAAGATACACATCCATTCTTCAAACTCTTTAGTAAAGGGAAGGCCCATTACCCTCGTAAGTAGTCTTACGATATCAAATAATTCCTCAATAAAATTAACCTTGTATAGATTCTTTGGAACTTGGATGGTCCCCTCTTCTTGACCTTTAACTAGGACTTGAAAATCATGCATTGATACTTATTTAGGGTCAGGTCAAATAATTTTTGTCCATCAACCATGGTTAGGATTTTGGAGTTTTCAAATTTTGGAATACCCAAGGCCAAGTTGATGTGGTGTACATCAAGTTAAGAAATTAGTTTCCCTTGAGGGTCTTTCAACTCTTTGGTTTTTGGGTCAAAGAAAGAGACACAAGCCAAGATGGTATCAACAAAGTGTACATAGTTTTGAAAACATCCTACATGAGCCAAACCACTACCTAAGATCCTCTGAGCTAATGGAGTTAGATTGGCATCTCTCATTCTTACCAAGAACTCGTTTAGGTCCATGTGCTTAATATCACTATCTCCAATATCAGGCACAAAGGTTTATAGAGAAGAAATGTGCTCATACCTAGCATAGTGGAACTTCATTTTGCTCAAAATGGAAACTCGCGGGGAAGCATAGGTTCTTCATAGGAAAATATTGATAAATCAAAGAGGGAGGGAACCTAAATAGGAAAATGTTTTGAAAGTGAGGTAAGAAGGGACAAAAAAACTTACCAATTGAATGAAAAATATAGTTTCCTCCCAACATTCACAATGCAACTTGAGTTTTTGAATTTGACCTAAAAATGGAGGAGAAATGGGCAAAAACCCATTTTTAGAGCACAGGAGAAAAATGACAAGGCAAGTTAGATTGTGAAAATGTGGGGAAATAATAAGATAAGCATGGTTTAAATAGTGTGGAATACCCTCGATTAAACAAAAATTCCCCAATTTTGAAGTAAAACGATGAATCGGTTCTTAGAATACCTAAGGGAACAATGTTAAATAGAGATTAAACACCTGATTTACCTAATGGAGCATTTAAGGTGGAAAAATCGGATCGGCATGGAACATAGGGTATATGGGAATAAGTTCCCATGGTTCCACTTAGGCTCGACTTATCCAATTTTTCTAGTAGGAGGCGAGCAATTAGGAGGGATCGGTGATGCGAAGAACAAGTAGCCCAATAGAACAGTGCCTAAAGTAACAACAAAACCCAACATAACCAATTTTCAAGTGGGGCGAATAATTAAAAAAATTAGAGCACATGAAGAACAGGGGAATAAGGTTGGAAGTACCGCCAGGGCCCGAGATTCCCGATTTAACTGACGGCTTAGGGAAAGCGGAAATCCAGGGAACGGGAGGAACAATGGAACAATTCCTCTTGTTCCTTGAGGACCCGATTTAGCTGACTAACTCCCAATCAACAAAAAAAATTGACTAACTCTTTTCCCCATTTCATTAAACACTAACTCAATATAGGGAAGAGATGACCAAAAATGCAAAGGACTTACCCATGACTCAAATCTTTCAATATTTTCAACATTTTTATGGTCTATGAAAACAGTTGGCTTATTATGGCACTTGACTGAGATTGAACAAATTACAAACACGGAAAAGCTTTGAACTCCAAAAACTCAAGGTTTATAAGACCAATGCTTTATTCATTGGGAAAATATTCAAAATAATATACAGAAGATAACTGAAACAAAGGAAATGAAAACAAACACAACCAAAACTAAACTAAAAATAGAACTTATGTACAAGGAATAAACACCCACTCAACATTTGTATAATTTGAGATATTTCTTGGTATATGGTAATGGAAATTGAGTTCCATCCATATTGGTTAGGTAATACATATTCTCTCCAAAAAAGTGTTGAATTTAAAAAGGACCAAGCTAGAGGGAGTTAAACTTATCATGGATTTCATAGGGCTCCCTTATTTTGTCCCAAAGCAAAAGGAGGTCTCCAACTTGGAAATCACAATACCTGGTCTTTCTATCAAAGAACTGCTTAACCTTCTGTTGATGAGGTGAAATATGGTCTACCACTTGTACTCTATCTTCCTCAAGTTTCTGTAAGTATATGATCCTCTTTTCGAATGCATCTTTAAATTGATCATTTTTAATGTTTTTAGAAAGACACAAGGCATGCAGTTCAATTGTTACTGAAAACTCAACTTCTATTCTATATACTAACTGAAATGGGGATATTTCACTGGCTTTTTTAGGTGTTATACGATCATCCCATAAGGCATCATATAACTTCTTATGCCAATTTCTCTGTGATTCATCAACTATCTTCCTTATTATGGTTAACAAGTTCTTATTGGTTGATTATATCTATCAATTTCCTGTGGATAAAATCAAAAGAGTGGGAAAGAGAAATTCCATACCCATAGCAAAAATCAACAAGTTTGTAAGATGAAAATTAAAGCATTATCTGTCACGATCTTGTTAGGCTCTCCAAAATTAACTAAAATGTTCTCTTTGATGAAATCGTAGATAACTTTAGAAGTTGTCTCTTCATGGGAATTTATTCTACCCACTTTGTAAAATAGTGTTTTGTTGTCAAAACATGACTCTGTCATGCACTAAATTTTGGATTAAGAGTCTCAATGAAGTCAATTCCCCATTGCTGGAATAGATCTTCAATTACAAAAGGTTTCAGTGGTAAAGCTACTAATTTGGGTCTCTCGAAAAATGTCTGTGTTGGTGAGAAAATTTGTCAGTTGGGAAAATTATGTGTTTCTACCAATGTTCACAGGGCTACGCTCCTCTGCATTGAATGGTGCATCTCCCATTGTTGAATGTAATTAATCTAATCCTAAAATAAATGTTATGGTTAGGTCAAATAGGTCAAGGATCACACAAGTAAACTCCACTAAACTTGTGGCAACGTGCTTGTATGGTGTACAAGGGAGGAAATTACAATGATGAAGGGGAATGAGAGAAATCAGGAAAGGAAGGTTACTGTTGTGAGTAGGAAAATTGCAGATTTCACACCTAATAACTAGATTAGGTCAACATTCAATATAGAATAAAGTAATAATGAATCTATAAGTGAGAAAGACAAAACGCACATAGATACACAATTATCTAAGGCTCATTCATCGAATATACACAACTCTCTTTAATCACCATGCTTACAAAGTGCATATAAGAGGGGAAAGAGGAAACATGAGAAAGGGAAAATGGAAGAAAAGTAGCTCTCATTTCATGTGTAGTGATGAGTACAAAGCTTCAATCAAGCTACAACAATTCAAAATTCTACCAAGAATTTCTAATTTTCAGCATCTTTTGGAATGGCAAAGTCATCCCAATTTATAGCAATGTGAATTGACTCTTCACCTACCCCCACATGACTCTTCGTGGTCTCATTCAACTTGTGACTTTTCACCTTCCTAGGAAGCGAGAAATAAGTTCCCTTTTTATAAATTAAAGGGAATTTTACAATGTAACTTTATAAAGGCACTTAAGTGAATGAGACAAAATACAATGATTACGCTCAATGAAGAATTAGAAAGAGGAGAGAAGGAAGAGTGAGAAAGAGAGAGGGAAGAAGTTTTTATATCTGATGAAGAACTTTCCAATGAAGATCAAAATATCTTCCTTTTACATGATGCGTGTACACCACATGTTTTTGAATGAGTGTTTAGAAACACTTTTGAAAGATCCCCTGATGTGGGCTCAAAATGATCACAGGAATTACTCATGATGATCCCCTCAATGCTCGATTGATAAAATCCCTTAGATCACTAGACTCATTGAGCTCACTAAGCTCACTCCAACTAGCTCATTGATATTTTCAAAACTCATTTGGTTTATCAACTCATCTCACTACAATTCAACTAGATTTCCCAGCTTGCTTGACTTAGCTCACTAGTATAGGCATTTTATGAAAAAGGATGAGTTATTGACATAACTCACTGCTGTAACCATCCCAACTCAAACTCACTACTTCCATCTCATCTAAACTTACTTCAATCCACCCAATTATCCAACCATCTCACTGTAACCAACTCACCGGGCTCACTAGGCTTAGCTCAACCAGCTCAACCTTCTGACTTCAACCAACTCAATTTGATGAGGTGATGTTGTTTTCAAGACCATATGATAAGCATGATGACTTACTCTAATGAATCAATGTATTCCTTGACATTATTTGAATCTTTTCTAGTTGCTCAGTGGTCTGAACATTCCTCTATTATGCTTCACCATACTCTCAAGTACAATTGAGACCAAGAAGATGCTTCCAAGAACCTTATAGAGGATTCATTTATCTATTTGAGCTATGAGATAATCTTGTAACCATGTGGAGAGTTCAAAAATTGGAAAATGAAAAAATATGGAGACATCTGCTACCCAAAATAGAGACTTTCTATTTTTAGTAGGTAGGATCGGGACCTGCTATTTTGGGACATATCACCTATTTTTAAAAAAAATATGATCTTTTGAACCTTCTGGAACACTCCATCCTCTTCCTTTAATGATGCATTTCTATTTGTAACAACTTTCTATTTTTAGCATGTTGCTTTTCTGGACCTACTATTTTGGGAAAATAATCAATTTTTCTCTACCTTTCGTTTTGCACCATTTCTGACTGTTTTGGGTGATCCATATTTGTAAGTCAAGAAACTTACTATTTTTAGCATGTGATGGAGCATAGAATATGTTATTTTTAGTAAGTGAAAAAAATGGCCTCAGTTTGTGATGGGAACAATATTTTTAAACTTGGCTCTTCATCGTGATATCATCCTCCAAATTTCACTATGCTTCGCCTATTGAAATGCTTGGAAATAAAAAATGAAATTTTTCCTGGTGACAGTTTCAAGAATGAAGCTACCATGGCAGTCATTAATGGATTTATTGAGCTTTTTGAAAGTTTTCTTTCCCTCCTTCGATTTTGATGGAACCAGCTTCACTAGGATACGTTTTTCTCATGGAATTTGTGCTCATAATTTTAGCTTGATATGTCTACCAGAGTGATGTGAAATCGAAAGAACGAAAGACACGGCACAAAATGGGGGTTTTGTTTCCATTAAAAATAAATGGAATTACTTAAAGTGTTGCAAATTGCTTCTTGAAGGGCTCTGAAAATGGAAAAGTCTGTAAAAAATCTCACTTCGATCCATGCACCGGATTGTGAGATCTGAGCTTTTTATGTTTTTTGGCCATGAAGTCAATCTAGTGAAGAAAGGACATGGTGTCTGAATAAATTTCAGGTTTAATGGAGGTTATTCAGCCATGAACATGGAGGAATGAAAGAAAAATAGAGGAATTGAGGAGGGTAAAAAAAATTAAACTTTTCTTCTGGCAGTGGTTTTCTTTTACGCACGAAGAAGCACGTCAGTTAGTTTTTTTACAATTTTTGGCTTTTAAAAATCTTCATATGCTGGGGCCCATTTTTGTGTCCCAAATATCCCAAGGGGATAGGATGGTGCAATAAAATACACCTAACCCTCAGCTTGACAAGTGGCAGATGAGGATTGGTCGGTGGAGGAGGCAGAGATAGTGAGAAAAAAGCACTCGGGGCTTGGAATTGGGCCACATGGGGGACCAAAGAAAGGGCTAGGCTTGGGTGCATTTTTTTGTCCCAAGGGGAATGGATGCAAGGTGAAATAAAATGTGTCTTTCTCTGGTGATGACAAGTGGAAAATGTTGATTTATGGAGGTGGAGATGAAAGGGGGCTGAAAATTAGCATGTAGAGCCTTCCTGGGGTCACATGGGGAATCAAGGGTCAAGTTGTGCATGGAAAGGAAATTTTTGTCCTAACTATCCCAAGGGGTCAGGATAGTTGGTACAATAAAATTTTCCCTCATTTGATGATGACAAGTGGCACATTGTGGTTTGACGATGGTGAGGGCTAAAAATAAGTGCGAAGGGGCTAAACTTTCATTTTTGAGCTTCGTCGAGGTCATATGAGGGTCCAGGGGGATTAAATGGGGCTGGGAGAAATTTTTTGTTCCAACTATCCCAATGGGATGGAAAATTTGATGCGATAAATTTCATAATCACCTGGTGATGACATGTGTCCGCCCAGAAAATTGGCTAAGTCCTAAAGCATACCTTGGAGAGAAGCTTGACTACGACGTATCTAGAGCATCCGGAGGTCTTTTCAAGAACTTCTTTATATGATTATGACTAGAAAGATCATTTTGAGAAGAATAGGATGTGTCTCATGCTATTGTTGTAAGCTCCTTCACCTTTGAAAACCTGCTTTTGTTGAACTTGTCCCAAAACCTCTGAAACTTTTCAAAATTAGTTGCAAAATGTTCTTAGCTCCTTAATACCACTTCTTGATGAATTTTTATCTTCAAATCCACTCTAGAAGGTGTGCACCTTCTTTAGAAAGGATAAAAAAATAGCCATTTCTAATAGGCCTGAAAAAAGGGTTGGTTAATCTGGAGGAGGGCTCAAGAGGGCACACAATCAAAAAAATTGACACTGGGGTCCGTTGTCATGCTTGAAAATATGAAATTTTTATGACAATAGTTTGACATGCTTCACATTTAGATACCCACTTGGATTCATCCTTGAAAAGAGTTGGCCAAAAATAACCCCCATGGAAGATCTTATAATTAGTTACATGAGAAGATAAATTCCCCCCACAAGCTTGATTTTGATAGGTTCTCAATAGTCTCTTTTTTTGTTCTCTATGATCACACCTCAAAAATCGACCATCAATCCCTTTTCTAAAGATATATTTATACCATAAAACATACTATTTTTCTTGATGTTTGAATGTTCTCTTGTATTTGGCACTGAGGTGTGAAGGACATTCACCATACATGAGAAAATAAGTAATATTGGAATACAACTCATATATAGAACTGAAGAATAAAATAGTTAGAATTTCTATGGGTTTTCTACTACTTCATTCCTCACCCACACCTTCTGTTATCAGTTGGCATAGACCCTGTCCTCATACAATTTTGGTGGGTTTGATAAAAATATCATATTCTTTAACTTTTGAAATCAAATTTCCCCGTTTAGAACCAAATTTTTGTTGTGTCGAGATGGATTTAACAACAGGATCAGAAGCAAAGATAGTGGAGAGTAGAGAATATAAAACCTGAATGGTTTTACTGCTTTAACTACAACAAAGGCATGCTTATCCATTTGGGAATGTTTCATCTCATGATGCTTCAAGACATAGCTCATGAAAACAATAGGTGCTTCAACTTCTATATTTTTCTGAACTAAAATGATAGAAAGAGTATGTTTAGATGCATAATAGTAAATGATAAAATATTTATCAAAATCAAGACAAATAAGAACAGGTGTTTTTGTAATTACCTCCTTTATCTCAATAAAATATTTCTTCCCTTCAAAATTCCAATGAAAATATTGCTTTCCATTCATCATTTCAGCTATAAGCCGAGTCAATTCTTCAAAATTTGGGATAAACCTTTGGATGAATTTGATCTTACAGAAGAAAGAATGAACATCTTTCTTACTGGTGGGAAGAGATATATTCTGAATTTCCTGAACTCTTTTTAGGTCAATCTTGATCCCATATTTTGAAATGATGTGACCAAGAATCTTTCCTTATGTGAGTCCGAATATAGACTTGTTTGGATTAAGGGATATACCATGTTCCATGTATCTTTGAAGAACAAGTATGAGGTGCTGAAAATGATATTCTCTAATTTTGGAGAAAATTTTAAGATCGTCTACATAAACCATAATACATTCATTTTTGAGATCCCCAATAGCCAAATTCATGGCTCTTTGAAAGGTTTCTCCAACAATGTCGGGGAAAATTTAGCTAATTAAATTTTCCCCAAAGACACTCAAAATGTAGATTGAATCAATGTCTAGGTGGGTTTGGGAGTATTTTCAATTTAGAGTTCATTAGCATAAAGTAGTGTAGTTAATGCAAAATTTATTATGGGACCCTGAAATGGACATCATTGGCCATGGTAGGATTACCACTTTCCACATGGCCAATGGCATTTAACTGGAGGGATATTTTCTAACATGGTTGATAGAACTTTTCCATAAGGGTCGATGGCATAGGAAAAGTTTGAAATTTCTCAAAGTGAGATGGCATTAAGCAAGAAGGGATGATGTAGTAGAGAATTTTGAGATTTTGATGATTGTTGATGCATTTTGTTGGTTTTGATGATGGATTTGGATTGAGATCTATGGTTACTTTTTTTTTGATGTTTTTCAGGTGCCACAAAGGATTTAGCTATAGATATCCGTAGATGTGGCATGATTACATGAGATATTGAAGAGGATTTTTGCATAGGACATTACACAGCTACATACTTAATATAGATGGTGAGGTTCTCTTTTGATGAAGTCCTGATACAAATGTTCTTGATGCATTGGGATTTTAGTTCTAACAACTTTAGGTGGAGGGCCAGTAAAAATATTATAGAGGTTGCAGTGACACTATAGGATGTTCATTCCATTCCAGGACTACCGATTTAGGGATTCTGCATGTTTTTTGATGTGCAGGTGGATAGTAAGGGTAGTGGATCACTTACATGTTGGGACACATGAAGCAATGAGTACCCATCCATGATATTTAATGGTTAGATTAAGTGTCTTATATGTTGTGCATATTTTGGATATCCGAAAGGCTATTATAGTTATGGTTGTGGCATGAGTATTGTGTGTAAAAGAAGATGGATATGTACCATTATTTGTATTATTAGATTGCAAGGATGCTCTAGAATCTAGTATTCAGTTTAACTCAGGTACAACCACATGGATGTAGTTGGTATAAGACCGGTATAGGATTTGAGTGAGGTAGCAGAGAGTTGTGGGGGCCATCATACAATTATCATATTAGATATATGATCAGTTTTTTATGTATAGGCCTACAGGGAAACTGCTAAAGATAGAAAGGGATGCCTCGAGTATTATTTAGTGGGAGAGAGGCCCAATAGTGAGGCTAGTTATGAGTTTTAGGAGACTGACGCATGTGAGACAGGAATAACCAATCTGGGATCCCTATAGATGGAAGGTGGACCAATGGCCCAGCTAGCAAAATAGAGTGGTAGTTGAGGGGACGTTGGAGATTACTGGGAATTATGTGTAATATGTAGAGACATAGCTAGTGTATGGCAGGCCAAGAATGTGTCTCAAGGATTTGCACTCCTAATTCTTCCATTCTATTAGGGTATGAGGCAACGAATTGGATACACGCATGAACCAACACACAATGGATATATTTAAAGGGGCTACAATGAGCACTAAAGTTACATATCCATAGGGTAATAATCTCTACACTACGTTAACCTAGGGTTTCCAATGTCAGCAGTCATGATAGAAGAGAGTACCATAGTGGGATATCAATGAATAGAGGATAGCTATAGATCGATGGGTAAATGGATAAACATGCACAATCTACGCTATTATAATGTAACTAAAATTTAAATAGAGGGGAGCTAAGGAGATGATCAAATAAGTGTATTATACTAACTAACATCAATGTTCATATAATACTAGGCTAACATAGAAAAAATTAGAAGGGATAGAAATTAATCCATGAAAAATGAAAAGGGAGTTAGAGCACTTACCTATAGGGGTGGTCGTTGATGCATCTATCTCTCCAAAGAAGCAGCACACCATGAGAAAATAGTTATTGGGTGGAGAAGGGGAACATTTCCTATCCTAGAATCACTATAGTTGACCCAGTAGTGCAAACAATCCAATGATCAAGAAGAGTTTCCAATCTATGTCAAATGCAATATGAACCAAGGGAAAATTGAATAAATACGAAGTTGGCGCAAGAGAGCAGAGCAAATGGATATTTTTTGTGATTCTGGATTTCTTCCTTATGAATGTTTGGGTGTGGTGTGTTTATATACTTGACACAATCACTTACAGGTGATTTTGTCAGCCAAGGAACAACCTAACACCAACACAATGACCTGCAGCAAATGGTGTCAGACAAGGATGTTAAAATGTCATGTGAAGCAAAAAAGAGGTGTCTTTGATCAAGCAAGTAGGCGTCAAATGATGGATCAGATGCGACCAAGTGTCGAGAGTGTTTGTTTCTGTGATGGATAAGGACTAAAAAAGGCATGGGTAACTAAAGTTAGGGAAACATAGTGATTCTCTCTATGTGTATTTTCTCTAACCCATGATGACCATGTGAATAGTCATACCTCATTCTTAGAAGGCCCCTTAATGCACCCAACAACATAGATATAAAAAATTAGTGATGGGGATTGTTGTGGTGCGGATAATGTGCCACAAGGCAGATGGAGCCATCCCATTATTTTTTATATCTATATGTAGAGATGTTATAGATCATGAAGTGTCTTTCAGTTGGGGCACCACCATATGGGTGCAGTTAGTACACGATTTCTATAGGGTCAAATGGATATGGTAGAGGGTCATGGGACCCATCATTCTACTGATGGCCAGGATATATGAGTTGTTTCAGATGTATCTCCTAACCATTACACCATTGGCAGTAGCAAAAGATTCCTTGACAGTACTTCAGTAGGCACAAGATTCGATAGTGAGAGAATTTTGAGCATTACATCCACTAGGACAGGTGGGTCAAGGTAATGTTATATGGCAGCCCCATGTAGGGAACGTGGATCAATGGCCTAGTTGACCAAGGGTAGAGTAATTGGAGACCATGAATGAGGTGATAAACCATTATTTGGATTGGGTGGAGACCCAATTGGTGAGTAAGGTCCCATGGTAGTTTGGGTGAGCAGTGCTCATGGTGATACCACCGTTACCACATTACCGACATTGACATGCAAGAGAGATCGTGGGAGGAGAGTTGAGGGTGCCAGTACTACGGCCTTGTAGGGTACAAGTGACAAATAAACATGGTTAGAGGAAGCGTAGGTGTGGTAGGAATGCTCAGTGCCCACCACAGGTCCTAGCATCTAGCGGTTTAGAGGATGGATCTGATAGAAGATCCATGGAAAGAGGACCACATGATGTAGGTGCATGTGGAGCCAGACCCAACACTAGTGGAGCAACAGTGGGAAAACCATGAGAGTGGTAGAGATATTGGAAGATACAGAGGGCTAGAGTAGATCAACTACTGCCCCATGGGGATTCATATGGACATGTACTTGAGGAAGAGGCCCAAACCATAGCATAGGGGAGATATGATAGTGGTGCCCCAAGAGAGGTGGGCACAATTTGTAGGAGTTTGACCTCATCGTGATGATGAGGAGCATGAGGTATTAGGCAGCTGCAAGGATGGTGATACCATCGTGATGGTCGTCAGATAGGACTTTTTAGAAGAGCAACAGTCAGGGGACAAGAATTCCCTCCTCTTTAATGGGAGAGGTTCCCTTATTCAGAAACGAACTTATTTACAAATGTACAGAACATTGTTTTATGGTCAAACTTGGATTTTACGAAAGTGTTTTTCCACAAGGATCATCAATCACACAAGGACTGAGGAAGGGGAAAAAGGAGATGAGCAGAATAGCAACATTCAGAATTATAGATAGCAGAATAATTCCTCCTGTATGCGAAGCTTCAAAGAATTTAAGACAAGATCATTTGCGTTGGCTGAATGAGATTAAATTTAAAGACACAAAGTTCCATAAATAACCTTCTTCAGATTTATTAATCAAGGACACAAAGTTCCTTCTTGGTTGTACAAGATCACTGTATTTGCAAAACTGAACAGTATGCAATCAGAGAGACTAACGAGTTAAGAACAAAATGATCTCTCACAATATTAAAGTGAAAACACAGAGATAACGAGAATCAGATAGACAAAGAATGAAAAAGCGGGCACTTCCAGTATTGAAACTCATTGGTGGAGGGAAAACCCCATTTACACTTTCCAGCAGGATTATGAAGTCTGACAGTTCTTCCTTGAAATCTGCTCGGAAGATGGTTTTGGTTAGGCGAGAATGCACATTTCTATAGGGTTCTTCAACCAAGACTTCGGTTACTCGCGCCTTCGTAACCGTCACTGTCTTGGTCGAATCATAGAACCTGTGCTAAGGAATGCCTGGGAGACCACAATAGCATTGTCCATCTCTGGAATTCTCAGAGGAGCGCCAATGGCTGAAAAGTCCAGCTTGGAAGAAGAGAAACGCATGGACATTTGTCAATTCGCTCGAAGACAGGGTCGAAGCTGAGCTCCACATGAGAGCACTGTATCAGCACACTGTACTTCAGATTGGGAACCGCTGCTTGAATTTTCTAAACCACGTATCAGCTAGGTCATCTGTGCCATTGGTGTAGGGTTTGCATCTGTCATTCTTGCCCAGAAATTTCCGAAGTCTTGAGGATGACAATGAATATGCTGTCCCCTACTGATTGCTAACCAGCAGTCTTGAGAGCTTCGTCCTTCTGCTCAGCTGTCCCTCGAGTTTGATCTTCGGATAGTGATAGTCCTCATAGCCGCAACTTAAACTTCATGGATTTTAGCAATATTGCGGGTTGAGTGGGAAAAACTAAGTATGGATGACAAATTGCATTCGCTTGGAGCACAAGATAGCATGGACGCGAATGCGCGAAACACGCAAAGCTCGGCCGAATGCTCGGGTGATCAAGCAGTTTGGAGAGAGGGATGCACAAATGTATTTTGGGACAGTTGAATACACAACCACCAATGCGCGGAGGATCATACGGTTCGGGTGAGTTCGGGAAAACGAAATTGTGAATGACAGCTTGCATTTTGGCTTCGGGACACTGTGGGACAAAAATGTGCGAAGTGCACGACGGGTCGGCCGGAATCGGCCGAAACATGGAGACAACAGGTCACGTTTGAACTTGGGACAATTGGGACAAAAATGTTCCGGAGTACGCGGTTCGGCCAGTTTCGGGTGAAAATGGAACAGACTCGTACTTTTTTGACTTGGGCTATTTGGAACATGCAAGAGTTCCAAAGTGCGCGACTTGACCGGCTCAGGCCGAAATTGGGAAAGCTCGCACTTTTTAAAATGGGGCAGTTGGGACAAAATTGCGCGAAGGACGCGGTTCAGGCAAATCGGCCGAAAATGGGAAAGCTCGCACTTTTTAACTTTGGGACATTTGGGACAGGAAAGTGCGAAGTACGCGGGAAGGATGATTCGGCCGAAATTGGAACAACATGCAAAATAAGTTTTGGGACACTTGGGACAAAATTTTTCGACGGGCCCGAAAATGGGACAGCTTTGGGGATTTCGGCCGATCGGGGAACAGAGTGCATTTTCGTACTTGGGACAGATCGGACAAAAAGTTCCGACAGGCCCGAAAATCACACAAAATGACCCAAAACACATATTTTTTCGATTTTTTATGACTTAGGCACCTCAGAGAAAAACACTTAAGACTCAAAATTTTGAAAATTTTACTCTTATCAGAGCGGGGAATTTTGAGTGGACAACCGCTGGCTCCTTCTGGGGATGACTTGATATAAATTCATGGAATGAGACAAGGCAAGAACTTAGATAACTCGGTGAAGCAGACCAGTGCCTTATCCATTGGGCAAAGGAGTCAAAAAAACAAACCAACACAGAGGGCAACACACACAACAACAGAAGGGGAAACACACCGAAAGCAGAGAAGCAAAAACACTGTACAGAATATACAAAGGGACTCCCTAGTCACCTAGGACTTGAACAACTTCAAATACTGCCCACTATAAGGAAGTGGAAGGGGGGGAACCATCCATGTAATCAAGATAGAAAGAGTTCTTACCAGCAAAGTGCCTTATCTTGAATGGTCCGAGCCACAGTGAATCAAATTTTCCATGGCTGCCACGAGGTTCATGTCTTTTGTCCCATAACAGCACGATATCTCCAACTTGGAACTCTCTGAACCTAGCTTTCTTGTCAAACAGAGCTCTTTACCTTCTGCTGGTGAGCAGATATCCTGTCAGCAACCTCCAATCTATCCTCGTTCAGTTTGTGCAGGTACATGATTCTTTTATCCAGAGCAGCACTGAAACTAGTATCTTCAATGGCCTTCATCAGGTGCAAGGCTGGCAGTTCCACTGTCACTGGTAATTGAGCTTCCACTCCATACACCACTTGAAAAGGAGACATTCCAATGGCTCTTTTAGGTGTGATCCTGTCTGCCCAAAGAGCATCATAAAGCTTCTTATGCCAGTTTCGCTGAGACTCATTGACCAACTTCCTTATGATAGTCACCAGATTTTTGTTGGTGGATTCTGCTTGTCCATTTCCCTGGGGGTAATAATCTGAAGAATGAGCCAGAGAGATGCCATACCCGTAGCAGAAATCCATTATCTCAGTTGAGGAAAAGTTCGAAGCATTGTCTGTTACAATCTTGTTAGGTACACCATACCTTACGAAGATGTTCTCTTTGATGAAGTTGCATACAACTTCAGAAGTAGTGCTCTTGACTGGAATAGCTTCCACCCATTTGGTGAAGTAGTCAGTGGCAGTTAGCACATGCATGTGACCAGCACTAGAAGCAGGGTTCAGTGCACCAATGAAGTCTAGACCCCACTACTGAAATGGTTCCTCAATCACAACTGGCTTGAGAGGTAAAGATGCCAATTTAGGTCTTCCCACAAAGGTCTGACAAGCTTCACATTTATCCACCCACTTGGATGCATCTCTGAACAAGGAAGGCCAGTAATATCCTCCCCGGAGTATCTTGTGAGCTGTGACTGTTGATGAATAGTGCCCTCCACATGCCTGATCATGGAAAGCTGAGAGTAACTTTCTCTGCTGCTCCTTGTCCACACACTTCAAAAATCTCCCATCTAAGCCACGCTTGAACAAGGCATTTTCCCATAGTACATATTATGCTGATCTCAATTTAACGGTCCTCTTTTCCTTGGCAGTTAAATGAGAGGGGCATTCCCCATAGGTGAGAAAATGGGCAATGTCAGAATACCATTCATCGACTGAACTAAGGAATAGAACAGTAGGAATGTCAGCTTTCTCCTCCAGCAACTCATGTTTGGCTCCTTCAGCAATGAGCTCACAAAGACCTTTTCCCCGAACCAGCTTGGTTGGTTTGATATCAATGTCATATTCCTGGACTTTAGCCACCCAGTTTCCTCTCTTGGACCCAAATTCTTGCTGTGTAAGAATTGACTTAACAGTCGTATCTGGAACCAGCACCATAGAGTGAGAGTTGAGGATATAGAAACGGAACTGCTTGACAGCTTTGACTACTGCAAAAGCATGTTTCTCCATCATGGTGTATTTCAGCTCATGATTCTTCAGGATATAGCTCATGAAGGCAATTGGTAGCTCATGTCCATCAGAGTCTTCTTGGGTTAAGACAGCAGCCAAGGTATTATCTGTAGCATAGCAATAGATGATGAAATCTTTGCTGAAGTCAGGACAGGCCAAAACTGGAGTTTTAGCAATGGCTTTCTTGATACCCTCAAATGATTCCTTTCCTTCAGAAGACCAACCAAATGTTTTCTTCCCTTTCATCATCTGAGAAATATTCAAAGTTAATTCAGCAAAATCAGGGATGAATCTTCTTAAAAAATTGATCTTACCGAAAAAGGAATGCACGCCTTTTTTACTGGTTGGGAGAGGAATCTGTTGGATGGCTTGAACTCGTTCAGGATCAATCTTAATACCATCCTTGGATACAATGTGCCCTAATAGTTTTCCTTCTGTAACACAGAAGACAGATTTTTTAGGATTTAAAGAAATCCCATGCTCTCGGCATCTCAGCAGAACTGTTTCCAGGTGATCAAAATGATCTGCTCTTGTTTTTGAAAAGACTGTCAGATCATCAAGGTATATGACAATACATTTCCCTTTCAAGCTTCCAAAAGCCAAATCCATAGCTCTCTGGAAAGTGGCACCAGCGTTAATCAGTCCAAAAGGCATTCTCTTGTAGGCAAAGGTACCCCAAGGAGTGGTGAAGGCTGTCTTGTGTTGATCTGCAGTATCAACCTCTACCTGATTGTATCCCGAGAATCCATCAAGCATAGATAACATTTCAGATCCTGTTACTGCTTGCAATATTTGATCCATCATAGGTAGAGGATAGTTATCTTTCAGAGAAGCCTGATTCAGGTTCCTGAAATCAACACAGATGCGGATCTCACCATTCTTCTTCCTAACAGGCACAATGTTTGCAATCCATGTTGAATGGTGAATGGGAAAAATGATTTTAGCCTTCAACAATTTCTGAATCTCCTGAAATATAGTGTCAGCTATTTTGGGATTATACTGCCTTTGTTTCTGCTTGAAAGGCTTGATTCCTGGTTTGAGAGGGATAGAGTGCTGCATGTCTTTTGGCTTGAAGGCTTTTAGATCTTCATAAGAATATGCAAGAACATCCTTATACTTCCTTAGAAGATCAAATTCTCTTCTCCTCTCATCGGTTGTGCAACATTTCCCAATATTTACCAGCTTGGGATCAGTAGAACTCCCTATATCAATCTTATCATACTCAGCTGATTGCTGAGGTCCAGTAGAAGCTTTAGATTTTACATATCTGTCATGTTTATCAAACAACTCCTCCAAACTCACCAAACCTTTGGGAATCTTGTTTCCTTTGAGTTTAATGCATCCTTCCTGATCTGTTTCTTCTCCTTGGGTGACAGCTTGGTCAGAGGACACACTCTCACGAGGCAGGTTGTCACTTCCTTCAAAATACAGTTGCTCGAAATTCCCCTTGAGTTCCAGGAAGGAAAGCAAATGCTGGTCATCGTTGAAAACTTGCCAGTTATTAGTATTGTCAGGAACACTAGGCCGGTGGACCATTTCAATAGTGAACTTATCCTGAGAGAATTCAGGATGGGGAATCAGTAATGACCCTGAGACAGCCAGTGAATCAGCCCTGCTGTTCTTTTCTCTGGGTATTGCTTCAATAGAGAAAGCGTCAAGGAATTCAATTGAATCCCAAACCTGATTCCGGTAATGCTTCAGCCTCCCATTTTTTACCTGAAAAATGCTTCTGACTTGTTTCACAATCAGCTCTGCATCACCCCGAGCTAGAAGATTTTTTACACCTCGTTCTTTGGCCACTTGCAGTCCAAGAATGAGAGCCTCATACTCTGCTGTATTGTTAGTGTTTTCGAACTGCAACTTAAATGAAAAGGGGTGAAGGCAGCCTTCAGGCAACACTAGCAGGACACCAGCTCCAGAACCAGCCGAGGAACAACTTCCATCAAATTCTAAAATCCAAACCCCATTGGGATCTTTGGGTGATACTTTGGAGGGTTGGATTTCATCAGGGGACATAATCATGTAATTACCATGACCTATGTCTTTATAGAGTATTTGTGCCTTAGGATCATCTATTTTCTGCACAATATACTCAGACTGTTTCTCAGGGAGTAACTTCTTCATTTGTCCATTGACAGGTATGAGGGCGTGTGACCAATCCATTTGAATTTCCCCACCCACGTCTTTACAGAAGTTCCTACTTAGCAACATTCCATAAGAAGGAGGAATGTCTGCTACTAGGATGGTAGCCAAGACTTTCTTTTCAGGTAAAGCAGCAAAAGCCACTTGTGCATCTTTAATCCTTCCAACCAAAGGTAGTTCCTTACTTTCCATGGAGTAGCAAGATCCATAAGTACGAGTAAGGGTCAAGCCTAAAGCATGAGCTACCTTAGCAGGCATCACATTATCTGAGGCTCCAGAATCTATGACACAGTTACTGAGCCTATGGCCAGCTATAAGAAGTGTTACATAAAAAGGCTTGATTTTGTCACCAGGCGAGTGGTGACAGCAGCTACCAGACTAGGCTGTGGTATAGAAGGAGGAGTGGGCAAAAAGGCCTTTAGAGGTGGTCTTGGAATGGGAATTTACAAATTGGATCATCTTGGCAAAAGCTTTGGGATGGGTTTGGTAGTATTCAGCTTCTGAAATTTGAACCTTGGTCCTTTTTAGGTGATCCACAATATCAAAGGATCCAGAGGTGGATGGGCCATCATCATTTGAAATTCTAGGCTTATCAACCTTAGGAGAAAAATAAGAAGAAGCAGCTTTGGTAGCAGGATTGATAGTACTTACCTTTGGTGCAGGTGAGGTAGGGATAGGAGATCCTCTTCTGGCAATTACAGGAATAGTTGTTGGCTGCTCCTTAGATTTCTTCATGGGCTGTGTTACTTTCTCCTTCTGCCTCGTCTGTTCTCGAGTCATGACAGCAAATGATTCACTGTTCATATCTGCTACCACTTCATCATAGTTATCTCCACCATCAGTGCCTTCGGTGGTAAAGAAATTAACCCGAGATCCTTCGAGTTCTTCCGCCTCATCATCAAATTCCTCCAGGAACTCCTCACGAGCTTCGTCGTCCACATCATCATCGGGCTCTTCAACTTCACAGGTTGCGTTCACAGGAACTTTAACAGGAGGACCTTCAAGTGCTAGTCTTGTGTGAGGAGCAGGCAAACGATTTCTGGGCTGAAAATTTCTTCTTGGAACATCTGCATATGGGGCATGTTGGGCCAATTGTTTCTTTATAGCTACTAGATCATTTGCAAGTTTCTGGACTAATGGATCAGTATTGGGTCCAGAGGTGGAAGAGGAAGAAGCAGCAGATTTAGATTTGGGAGGATCTCTCTTCAACTTCCCTGACATGATCAGGTCATCCTCGACACTAACAACCAGTTCTTGATCCAGAATCAACGTTCCAAGATTAGCCCTTCTTAGAGCATAACTGACTTTGGGCGTTTGAGCATTTAGAAAGAAACATTTTTGAATTTGATCAACCGGTCGAGTATTTACAAGAATTTTTTTGATCAGTCTATTGAACCGAGCCACAAATTCTCTCATGGGTTTTGATGGATCTTTCTTTATCTGAGAAATTTGGGCAAGCAGTGCATGCACATCTTCTACCGGCTTGAAACAGATTTCGAACTGAGTTCTCATTGTATTCCAGTCGGTGATGGCACCAGCCGGAAGGTGATAGAACCAATCAGCAGCATTATCCTGTAACGTCTCAACAAACAGCCTTACTGAGATGTCTTCATGCTCAACTCCCAAGACTCCACATGCAACTATGAAGGCTACAATGTGTTCATCGGGGTGTACTTTTCCATCTCCTCTAAACTTGGAGAAGTTCTTTCGGTTACCTCTAGGTAACTCATGCAAAGGCTGAGTGAGGGCCAGGGGCCCAACACGTTGACCCCATGGCAATTGTGCCGCCATTCTTGGAAATACGGCTTGGAGGGGAACTTTAACACCAGCAAGGATCAGAGCTCGTAGATTGGGACTATCAGGCTCTGAAGGAATACCACCCGTAGGACTTCTATCTTGAACAGGCGGAGTGCTCGTCGAACGAGTTCTTCTATTTGAAGGGAAAGGAAAACCCTGTTGCTCCAAAAGCTGAAACTGAGAATCTTCGATACCAAGGGTCCTTCTCCCTCGAGTGAAACGCGGAGTCGCCAGATCAAAGGATGATCGAAAAATTGCAGTAATGGAATGTGATTTTCCCCAGCGGAGTCGCCAAAAACTGTTGGTCGTCAAATAGGACTTTTTAGAAGAGCAACAGTCAGGGGACAAGAAGTCCCTCCTCTTTAATGGGAGAGGTTCCCTTATTCAGAAACGAACTTATTTACAAATGTACAGAACATTGTTTTATGGTCAAACTTGGATTTTACGAAAGTGTTTTTCCACAAGGATCATCAATCACACAAAGACTGAGGAAAGGGAATAAGAAGATGAGCAGAATAGCAACATTCAGAATTATAGATGGCAGAATAATTCCTCCTGTATGCGAAGCTTCAAAGAATTCAAGACAAGATCATTTGCGATGGCTGAATGAGATTAAATTTAAAGACACAAAGTTCCATAAATAACCTTCTTCAGATTTATTAATCAAGGACACAAAGTTCCTTCTTGGTTGTACAAGATCACTGTATTTGCAAAACTGAACAGTATGCAATCAGAGAGACCAACGAGTTAGGAACTAAATGATCTCCACAATATTAAAGGGAAATACAGAGATAACGAGAATTAGATAGACAGAGAATGAAAAATCCCTTTTGTATTGATTTCTTTAAGATCTATTTTACACTTTCAGCAAATATTCCAAGTTCTTCCCCCTACAAAATGGCGTGGAAAGGCCATTATATAGCTTACAAGACAGTTACTCTTCGTAACCATTTCTTTTAATTAAAGAATAGTTAAAGATCGCCCATTGCGATACCTTAACTAATTACAAGGAATACGAAAAGAAAGGGAAGAAGAGAAAAGAAAGGAGAAGGAGACAGGTGGCCAGCTACTGGGAGGGGCCCACCGTCTTCAGAATCCGCTACCTGAATTTCTTCAATGACTCAGCTATATCTCTGCCACGAGGGACTGACATGTTGGCTGCAGACTGAGTCCAAAATCCCAGACATTTCTCCATCTCTTTATCAAACTCGACGTGAGTATGATAATCTTTGTTTGCTTCTTCAATGGTAGACTGAAGAGAACAAATTTCCTTCATCTTTTCCTTAGAGATGGAGCTTTCCTTGAATAGATGATCTTTGACAAAAGCTCTGAACTGAGCTTTGATTTCTTGCAAGGACAAGGAAGCACCAGAGTTTTCATCTTGAAGATGACAATGCATATCTTTGAAAGCAGCAGCTGCCAGTGTCTTGAAAGCTTCTCCCTTCTGCCAACTGTTCTTCATTTCTCCCACAGCTTCCTCCAGGACTTTGATTTTCCACTCTATGCTGTAGACCCAGGATTTTGATAGATTGTCTTTGGCATCATCGAAAATCTTATTCGCCAGTAAGACGTTCTCATCTGTCTGTCCCATGAGGCGAAGGTCTACAATGCAACTGCTCCAGAGTTTAAGCTCTTTATCCATAACCCCAATAGCAGAGGATAGCTTCTGTTGCAAATTGCCTACCTTTCCATGTAGTTTAAAAGCTTCATCGATGAAGTTTAGCCCAGCAACAAGCATGTCATCCACCATGGCTTCAATAGCTCCGCCATAGACAGAATACTTGTGCATATCTTTAATACTTTGCACTTCATCTTGGCTTAGAATTACAGGAGGTGGTAGAGCAGTCAAGGGGGTAGGGTCCAAAACTTTGTCCTTAGATAAAAGAGATTTGATAAAACCTGTGAGAATCTGGGCTTGTCTCCTCCAACTGTTCAATAGTTTGCTACCCTTTTTCTACCCTCCCAATGACTCTTGTGACCGTTTCCTGGAGGCGGTGGATCTCACCTTCAGGGGTAGACTCTCCCATAAGAATCCTTGAGAAGCTCTAGGTCAGATGCCTAGCAAGTCCTGCTTCTGGTTTTTCTACTGTAGGCTTAGCAATCTCCAAGAATTGCTAACCCTGAGCATCAGACACTATCCTGGAGGTGTTTCTGGATTTTTTGGCGCGAGAAGGAGGAGTAGTGCCTAACAAGGCTGCCACAGCATCAAAATTTGGTCCCTGAGCTCCGAGAGGAAGATTTCCTCTTTCTACTGTCGACAAAAGGTTGCACCCATGTAAAAGAGGAGGAGGAAGAATCTGCAGGAGGGGCAAGAGGACCAAGAGACAGAGAGCTCATGGCGCTCAAGGTCTGTACACAGCTGTTGTCTCAAGTTGAGACATGAGTGGGGCACTTGAGACAACTGGCGCGCTCGAGACAATAGCGCAGAGGAGTCAATAGCACTTGGAAGTTCGGTGCTCTGGGCTTCCTTGTCTTTATCTGCATTGGAGCTTCAGGGACATGCTTGAAGGAGCTGGCATCTTCACTCTCTTCACTTTCACTGAGAACAATAATGTTCTCTGATCCCAATAGGTAATTCTGCATGCTTTCTCTGGAGGATCTTTTTCCACAGGCTCCTTCTTAACCTCTTTGAATTTCTTCTTGTATACTTGGGTGGATGAAGAAGGAGTAAAAACTGCAGGTTCTTGTGTTGATGAGGCAGGAGGGGTTTGCACAGGTGTGTCCAGATATCTGGAACTCGATGCTTCCCTCCTATGGGTGTTGAAACATCCTTAGAGGAGGATTCTCCTGAGTACCTCCTAAGCTCCCGAACTTTCTTATCAAACCAGATCTTAGTCCTGACTAAGACTGGAGCCAGGATCTCAACCAAATCATCTTTCTCTTTCTTGAACCAATCCAAGTCCTCCAAGGGAGTGTGCTTAACCACATTGTCATACTCATATGAGTATAGATCAGAGTTGTCGTCCTTGAGCCCTTCAGGAACTTGGTACAAGCCGAGTTCTTGGATTAATTGCAGAGAGAACCTGCCATAATGCCTCCTTCTAGCCTCAAAATCATCGGCACAGTCAGCCCAATAGTCTTCTGTATCTGCCCTATGATGATAGATTATCTTGATGTTTTGCTCAATGAACTTCTTCAAGTCAAAGCAAGTTCTTGGCTTGAAGAAATGGACAGTGATGGGGGCCAGGGCTCTTTCTATATTCTGTGCGTCCAGGGCTGTTTTACAAGTGTAGTTTCCCAAAGAGATGGGAAAGTGCAAACCAGTAATCTTCTTGTCTCTGCAGGTTCTGTGCAATTTGTCTAATTGCCTACATACTTCTATTAAAGCCATCTTATCACTGCAGAACATGGGAAGCCTCAGAGGGGTGCTCTCATAATCAGCAAGCCTGATATAGGAGAATTTTCTGAATTGGATAAAATAGGCACCGTAGTGCAATATCAGGTTCATGGCTTTGTCAGAAAATCTTCTAGTAGTGTCACCCTCGAGAAGCCTGACAACGTACATGGTGAAAGCATCATTTACCCTTCGGAAATTGCGATTGCTGGTCTCTAGGGTGAACTACAGGCAGTAGGCATATACAGGATCATCCTTGTGGGCATCAATGTAAGAAAAACCAAACCATTGCCTTGATGCCGCTAGAGTATACATTAGGTACGAAGTCATGTAGAATTTCTTTGTTTGTTGTACATTGGACGACTACTCCGCTAAGTTCATGCTGATGATTTCTGCCCAGTTGATATTTTGAGTTCCCTCGCACACCATGTTGATGAGCGGGCACATCCAGAAATGGAACTCGTTAGTAGAGGGTAAGCCCATAACCTGAGCTAGTAGGATTATAAAATCTGACAATTCTTCATTGAAATCAGTCCGGAAAAGAGTCTTGGATAGACGAGATGCTCCCTTCTTAGGGTTTTTAAGCCAAGACTTTGCCACCCGCGTCTTGTAGTTATCACTGTCTTGACTGAACAGGGTCTATGCTTGATTCTGGGAAACAACTACTGCATTATCCATTTGTGGAATCCTCAGTGTACTGCCAATGGCGGCAGCGTCAAGTTTGGCGATGAGTTCCCTGTGTATGTTGGTCAATTCACTCGAATTAGGGTTGAAATGAGCTCCGCATGAAAGCATTGTATCTGCACATTGCACCGAGATTGGGAAACCACTAGTGAAAGCTAGACCACTGTCGTGAATCATCTGTGCCATTGGTGTAGGGTTTGCATATGTCATCCTTGACCAAAAATCGCCAAAGTCAAGATGGCGAACTTCACTGTCCCCAATATTGGGAACGGCAGACTCTAGTGGTGAGATTTGTTCCTGTCCCTAGAAATTTGATCTTCATAGTTGATAGTAATTTGGAGGGCAGAGCTGCAAGCTAGACTTCGGGAAGGAATTTGCAAATGGAGGGAAATAGATACATGTGCAGGAATTTCAGATTGCAAGGGTTCGAGCAATAGATAGCATGGAAGCAGTGTGAAAAATGCATAGGGGGTTCGCTCATTATCATAGCCGTTTAGGAGAGAGAAAGGATAACTTTAATGTGCATTTAATACATAACCTACCAATTTGAATAAGCAAGATACTTCGGGTAGAGTGGAAAAAATTAGCACGAATGGCACTTGGTTCATTTGGGACGTGTGAGACGCGAAAGCGCGAAGCACGTGGCTCGGCCGATTCGGCCGAAACATGGAGACAACTTGTCCGGGCAAACTTGGGACATTTGGGACAAAAAGTTCCGAAAATGTGCCCGAAAAAAGACAAACTTCGGGTGAAACTGGCCGATCATTGGAACAGAGGGCCCAATTGAACTTGGGACATGCGGGACAAAAAGTGTCCGACAGGCCCAAAAAACACGACAAAATGACCGGCAAAAACGGCAGATTTTCTCAATTTCTCGCACTTTTTAACATGGGGCAGTTGGGACAACATTGAGCGAAGGACACGGTTCGGGCAAATCAGCCGAAAATTTTAAATTTCGCACTTTCTTAAGAATAGGGGACATTTTGGAGTGGACAAGTGCGAAGTACTGACTGCAAGGATGATTCGGCCGATATTGAGTACAACGTGCCGAAAGGGAGCTTGTGGGAGCGCCTGGGACGATGACCAACTCTCCGAGCTGGAGCCTGGACCAAATGGGATAGCTTCGGGGATTTCGGTCGATCGGGGAGACACGAGTGCAAAATTCGCTACTTGGCGACAGCTCGCGGGCTAAAAGTTCCTATATGACCCGAAAATCACGACAAAATCGCCTCCAATATTGCACAGGGATGTTTTCAAGTTTTAGCAACATAGGCTTGTTCAGATGACTGACACTTGAGGCTCAAAATTTTGCAGATTTTGGTCTTATCCAGAGAGCTGGATAGGTTGAGTGGAATGCGTATACACGTGTCATGGTTATGATCTGGGATCCCACGGATATATAGCCCCAGGTTCGGGTTCCTTACTCAGATGTTTTAACGAATAATTTAGTTTATGTTACATTTGAATATTCTGAGTGACATTTTTTCGTAAATGTTAATGTGGTGTGCAGAGTATGCAAATAGACGGTGAAAGTGAGCGACTCCTTGATATAGAGTGCCCATCGTGTACAGCTTTGGATGTAGTGCTGTTGGAAGTGGTGAGTGGGATGAAAGCGACGGGTGAGGTGGAGTATGGAGATGGGTTGGACATCGTGCAATGGATACGCAGCACAATTCGGATGGCAGAGTTGGCAGCGTTGGATTGGCGAATATTGGATGAGAATTGCATGGAGCAAATGATGCGTGTGTTGCGTGTGGGAGTGATTTGCACGAATGAGGTGCCCAACGAAAGACCTTCAACGCAGCAAGTGGTGGACATGTTGGTGAGTTGCGGTTGCAATTTCAAGAATGAAGAAGGAAACGCGATTAGAGATTTGAATAGGATTTCTATCGCCGATGCATCTTTTGTTTCGACTCATGCACTGCCCCATTCCGAGATTAATGAGAATGAAATAGTTTATTTTACAGATTAAGGCCCCCAATTAAAATTCTATGCCAACCTTCTTTTTCTTAGTTCAAGGCCACTAAACTACCACAAATTGATTATTTTTTAAAATAGTATATATGTAATCAGTAGTATCAGTCTAAATTAAAATAGTGTAAAAATATATGTAATCAGTAGTATCAGTCATAAAAAAGTTGGTAATATAAATTATTCCCTATATGTAAATGTTATGTGTCTTTTATTAATGCAACTCTCTTATTTTAACAAATATTCTTAATTTCAAGTTGGAAGGTTAATTTAAATAGTTGTATTTTCAATTGACAAGAATAAATTCAAATATGTTTTATAAAATAAGGCTCTCATAAAATTTAAATATTTCAAATTTTAGGATGAATGTGATATAATTAATTGGAAAAATAGAAATCAACTCAACATCTCTCTTTTTAGTTAACTTTCTTGTTTTGAATATTTTGAGTTAGTAATGAATCCCACATTTGCACCTATTGTAAGTTGTAACAGTTATGTTTAGTCATTTCCAATGTGATGTTTTCATTATTCCCCGATACTAGCATGCTAATAGACCTGATGTAAAGACCTGGAGACATGTTCTAGAAAACTTTCATACTTTGTACCTATCAACTAGCAATCACATGGAAATGTGCAATGGAAACGTCAAAGGAGATTTTTCAAGAGAAGATGAGACCTAAATCCATTTAAAATGTACTTGATGTAGCAATATCAATCTAGCAATCACGATGTGAAATGATCGCAATGGTAACGTCAAAGGAGATTGTTTGCAAATGCAAGATGTGAATTGTAAGGCAAAAAAGCATCATAACATACAACAATGAAAAAACATCAAGACATCTGATCAAAAAAGAAGGTGTGGTCCATGAAGACTTCCAAATAAAAAATTGCATATGTTTGAATCTTGAATTATACATATGTTAGATATGGAAACTTTACATTTTGGGTTCTTTATGTCATCAATTTCATGCACATGTATGATTTTCATATCTCTTTAGTCAATAGGGTATTCCTCATAAACAATCCTGATGACACATCCATCAATGACAACGGACAGTAAATCACAACCTTTCATTCCCCTTTCGTGCCTCAAGCACAACTACTAAGACTCCCATTTGGAAATGCTTATCAATGTAATTAATGGAGGAGGAATTGGAATTAGGAATTAATGTGTGTATATGGGTACTCATTTGATATTCTATCTCATCCACTTTTTGTAATGTGTGTAATGGGTACTCATTGTGATATTCTATCTCATGAATCGAAATGTAAATAGTCAGTGTTTCATTTTAAATTTTATATGATACAATACAATTTTGATCTCAAAGGGCCTTAAATCCTAAGAATGGTACATCTTGATCTTTAAACCAATTAAAAATTTAATATAAATCATATTGGAGGGAATAAAGTGAGCTTGGTGAAAGTAAAAGCTTCATTGCTAACACAAAGCCAAGAAAAGCACGTGGAAGATACAAGGAACTCACTTTATAGGGTTCTGAGGAGGAGAATGGGTCAAGAAAGATAACAAAAAGTTCATTCCAAGGTGGAAAGAGGAACATGTGACCCTTTTTTGAGACCTCTTATTCTAAATGATAGTCTCTCTAAAATATCTTAATTGAGATAAGGTATTATTTCCATGCTTAATTGAGAGTTAGTTATTTTCAATGTAAGTAGAACCACAATACTTTATATTATACTAACATTAATAGGTTGGTATATAGTTCAATATATTTTAAATATTTGAGAGGTGAACGAAATTAAAAGAGATATTTTCACATATATCTTGAAGGTATGATTAACATGTTTTCCATATCAAGGAGAAAACAAGGAGAGAATCTTGTAGGGGCAAGGCTAAGATAAGATGACATATACACTACAATAAACAAGCCTGTTTTCAAAAAAATTTCCATATCGTTTTTGTGGCTATAAGGAATTATAGACTTTAAAATTGTGGCTTTCAAGTTGTAGCTCATCTACAACTTCATCTATTATTGTTACTAGTCCACAATTTATTAGATTGTCGATACTCTATAACTTATGAAATTTGTAGCTAGCCTACAATCTTTTTACTATTGTAGATTATCCACAATTTTAACAAAATATAAATGGTCTATAATTTTCGTAATTGTAAATATTCCACTATTTTTTAAAATTATATTTTTCCACATATTTTAATAGTATGCTTTTTCTACGGTATACATATTTGTGTTTCATATCAATTAAATATATGTAAAAAAATTTACAGTAATAATTACCACATTAAACTTGTAGGTGGAAGCTACAATTTGATGACCACAATAATAATTTGTGGAACATCTTTATCTATAATGTAGAAATGTTACTATTAATATTTTATCAATTTCACATTAGTTTAGACAATTATATCTGTGGGTTGTCTAAATTTTTATCACACATATTTCATTATTACTATTATCCAAATACAATTAATGTAATAGAATACAATTTCTTAATTTTAAAAAAATAGGGAATTTATTCTCATAATATTACAAAAAAAAAAATTATTCAAACTTAATTAGCCACATTAATTAAATTCTAATAAATCTTAAAGTGGTACATGTTTACTTTGTAACTTCTTTATAAACAAAAACCTAAATTAATTTTAGATTATATAAATTCACGATAAATACTTGAATACTAAAACAATGTAAAATTTAAAAAATGGAGATCAAAATTAAAAGAATAATAAAAAACGAGAAAAACATAATAACTCATAAATAAAACATTTGATATTATTACAAAGACTATGAAAAGGATAATGAGAATCCATAGAAAAATTAGTATGAATAGAGAGCTCCTCACAGAAATGGCGGATGCTTTCCTATGAGCCATGTAATGTGAGACTCTACCCCAAAGTAGGAGGAAAGGGGATGGTCATGACAAATAATTTTTTTATAAGACGCTTGCAATGGTGAGTCGATGTATGCATGAGCTCCAAACAGGGGACTTGGCTAGGCAATTGGGAAAGTGCTTCAAGAGGATACCACTTGTCATGACTGAGTTTGGCAGTGGATTGAGATTGACAGGTTTCCTCAGGAACAGTGCCAAAAAAATAGGCATGATCAGGGAGACTTTAGAAACTGTTCTTTTCTCAGTTTCTACACTGTCATCCCTACACATTGTATTTTGACAGGGGCCAATGGTGTATTTATGTGGGAAAATAGCTTCAGACACCATCATCCCTATAAAGTATTTTTCACATGGGTCGATAGCATCTGGTGGAGGAAAACTCTTACCCAGATAAGCTAAATTCTAAGGGACGGAAGGGTATATGACTCTATGATTTTGAGGCTAAAATGATGTATGATAATCAGGATATATGTAGGGTATGACATGTCTTACATCATTCATGGAAACCATGCTTTCAGGAGGATAATCCATCTCGACTACATTGGTCGTAGCAAGTTCTTTCTTTTGAGAGATCTCACTAGTATTATGGTTAGGCATGGTATTAAAGAAGACATGTAGCTTCTTGTTAGCTTGGTTAATGGATTTTTCATTATCCTTTTACTGTGCCACATCACGGGTTTTGACCACTTCATTTAATTACTCCCGAGTTATGGTATCATGATCGAATTGGGAACCTAACAAGAATTTAATGGCATTTATGTGTAGTGCATAACAATTATCATGGGAGTGACCCCAATTATCATGCCACCAAAAAAATTAAATTTCATCATGTCATTGAGGAATAGGTCGAGAAGGATCTAATATCATGATAAACGGCTTAGGTAAGCAATGTTTCAACTCTTCCTTCCTTAATGGTTAATGATAGTTAGACTGATTTTTGTTGTTAGTTTGATCAATGTTGAAGATAATCCTATTTGAAGAAGCAGTAGGAAGAAGAGTATCAAAGACTTTGTCATCCGTTGCATTCTTGTTCTTAATATGTTAAAGTATTTAGACTTGTTTGTTAGATTGTGTCTTGGGAGGAGCTTTCTAAAAATCTCTCATGAGGTAGTCATGTCTCTTAGCCTGCTCAAAAGCTTCTTCTAAAGAGGTAAGATAAAATGATCTAACCTTGTATTGAAGGTGAGGTTCAAGAGCTTGTAAGAAAAGTTGGAAGAGGCTATCACTAGGCATGGTATGTTTTTCTCGTGTGGATAAAGCTTACAATGTTTAATTCAAGCTTGTGTTGATTCATTTTTTAGATTATTGGAAATTAATGAAGGCATTAATATTGTTCTCAAGAAATTCATGATATTAGAACTCATTTACTAGGGTGGTCACCAAAGACTCTAGCTCAACTATGGAGTTAGCAGGTAAAGTTTGATACCAATCAAAAGCATCCCCAGTGAGGGTCTTGGCTAAGAGCTTGGTGGTAGCATATTAATTGGTTTTGATCTAATCCTTGTAAATATTTCCAAAGGCCTTGATGCAAAGAGTGGTATTAGTAGACCCTTCATATGAGATGTAAGGAGAAATACCCCCAATATCCATGCTAGCAACATAGAGTGCTACATGATCTTTTTGGACTGCTCTTAGGACTTTGTAATGGATAGGGGTTGGGTGATGGGCACCCCATTAGGCCCATTTGGTAAAGGAGGGGGCGTGGAGCCCCAATATCCTGTTGTAGGGTGATTAATTAATTGAGCCATATTGGTTTGCATTTGGATAAATTGAGTTGTAGTGGTTGAATGTTGTTGATTCATGTTATCAATGAGCTAGAGGATAAGGCTAGTAGGGTCAGGATTAGGGGTATTCTTATATGTACCAGATTGGTTTTCCTTTCCCTTTTTTCTATATGGTCAAGTTGTTCATAGACAAAGTCAAGAAGACATTTACCAAGCATTTCTTCTTATTCATCCTTGGATTGAGGAAATTGGATAAGGAACTTTTGAATCTCATGAGGATGCTCAAAAGTGTTTTCATTTTGATTTTCCTCTTGTTCATCCTCAAATAGGCCATTGCGAAGGTTAGGATATTTATTCTAGGGAATCCTACGAAACAACAATCCTTATAGAAGGGGAATTCATCTTTAATATGAAAATATTCAGGAAATGTTTGGACGAAAGAATTGGAAGACCCTAGGCCCAAATACTCCATGATGAAGTGATGAACTATCCAAGGACATGTGTTGAAATATGACTTATAGACATGATTGGTCATGTAAGAAAATTTACACAGGCCCCAATGACATCAGGAGTTTTGACTTACAAAAACAGACGGGATCACCTTGAGCAATGACATCTATGTAAAAAAAATTAGGGTTTTTAGGGTTTTTGATGATTTAGAATGAGATCAAAGTCGATGATGGATTCTTTTAATGAGTTGTGCTCGATCAGAAGGTTTATACGATTCACGTTGGGTTTACCAGAAATGTATGGCGGGCCAAGAATGTGTCTCAAGGATTTGCACTCCTAAGTCTTTCGTTCTATTAGGGTATGAGGCAACGAATGGGAGACAAACTTAACTCGGCACACAATGGATAGATTTAAAGGGGATATAGAGAATGCTAAGGTCACATATCCATAGGGTAGTAATACCTACACTAGGTCAACCTAGGGTTTGCGTACGCCTCAAAATAAACATGTGATTTCAGACACACTCAACTTCTCGAGGTCGTACCAAGACATCCATAATGTGTGGAATTGATAAAATATTGATGAGAAGCTAAAGTATAATCAGGGGCCAAGAACATGTAGCGTGAATTCCTAATAGCTTAGTTGGCCAAAAGGGAAATAGAGGCTATGAACAGGAAGCGTAAGTTACTTATGGTTTGATTTTTTGCTTTGATTTATTTTCTAAATTACATTGAATGCTTGTTTTAAGTAAACAAATTAAATTCATCTTAAGTAAAAGACAAGTGTATTTAGTCTTTTAATTAATCTAAATTTATTCTTGACTAATTAAATAAAATGAGATAAAACATCTACTCTATTTTTCTGATAAAGAAATGAATTCAAGGGAACCAACTAAACAAACATTGACATTTGCATTTTCTAAACTAATCGAAATAAAATAAAATCTACTTCTACAAAAATAGGAAAATCAAATGCTACAACTTCTAATAAAATAAACTAAAATAGGGACTAGCCGGATGTAGTTATTCCTTTGTTGCAGGATTATGAAGCTTAATATAATTTAAACAGAGAATGTAAGCTACAGTTATTATTCTAAAAATGGAAATTTCTCCTAATAACTTCTGCCTTAGATTCACGAGAAAGAAATGAAGCTTCTTAGAAGAAATTTCTTCTTTACCTAGAAATTCCCCAGAAAAATAAAATAATTTTTACGGACAACTGGCAATGAAGAGGTAAATGAAGAAACGTAGACACAGAATCTTCCTCCAACTTCCTTCCCTTGTAGATCCACATGGATAATCAAGGAAGAAGATATCAATGGAAGATTTGTTCGTACGCAAGTAATACTAGAAATTAAGAAATAACAAATTCAACCACTTAAAACAAATGTTCTTCTTTTAATTTTAACAACAATAATCAAATGAAAGCTTAAAAGAAATTAATACATCCCCAACCTATAACCATTGATCTATGATAGTGTCCAGGTGTAGCGGTGTATTATGTCTCATCAGATTCATTTTCCTTTCCAAAAATAAGTTTTAATTGATCCAAGGCTTGGGAGTGCTAGTTGGTTACAAGAAAATCAAGAAAGTTTTAGCGTTGGTTGGTTGTAAGCAAACTAGTCACAAATGCAGTATTGGAAAGAACAGAGCAATGTGATGTGTTTTCTATGTGATTCCTAGCAAGATTTTGGCAGCATAACAGTTCAAAACCAAATCTCAAATATCCAACCACTCATACGGGTAAAAGTCTGGTTTTAATAAAGTTTGGGGAAGAAGACATCTAAACACATGTGTCATTCAAAAATGCCAAATCGTCAAGAGAAGGGGAGGTTAACTTTCTAAAGATAGTAAACTGAGAAGAGGAAATCAATATGATTAAATCAAGCCAAAAATTAGGAAAAACATTCAAGAAATGGGAAAGAAAATCACTCATGAATTTGAAATGCGCGCTCCAAAACACGCGGTTAGTACTCACGGATAAATTTGATAGAACCGTTGGTCTGCACAGACCGGCAGTTGCGTAATTATCACGGACGTTGTGTGATTTAAGCCAAAAACAAGCAGAAAAAGGGGTGAAAAGTGGTTCACAAGGACACGACAAGATAACAAACTTATAAATATGAAGAGATAAGCTAAAACAAGCATGTTGAAGGTGAAGGGAGAGGATCTGAATCTCATCGTTGTTCTAGAAAATAAGAATTTCATCATTGGAGACTATAGTGTATGTCAATGTAGCACTGTGCAATTTTGGGTGCGTATAATTTCCAAGGCCTGCATTCAAGATAGAGGAGAGTACCCTAGTGGGATACGGTGAATGGAGGATAGTAAAAGATTAATGGATGGATGGAAAAACATGCACAATCTACGCTATTGTAATGTAATTGAAATTTAAATAAAGGGGGGATAAGGATATGATCAAATAAGAGTACTATGCTAGCTAGCATCAATGTTCATATAATACTAGGATAACATAGAATAATGAGGAAGGGAAAAAAACTTATCTATACAAAATGACAAGGGGGTTAGAGCACTTACATGCAAGGGTGGTCATTGATGCATTTATCTCTCCAGAGAAGCAACACACCGAGAGAGAATCATTATTGGGAAAAGAAGGGGAACATTGTTCCTGTCCTAGACTCACTATAGTTGACCCAGTAGTGAAAGCAATCCAAATATCAAGAAGAGTGTCCAATCCAAGTCAAATATAATATGAACCAAGGGAAAAGCGACCAAATGCCAAGTTGTAGCAATAGAGTAGAGTTAATGGCTAGTTCATGTTATTATGTCTTTCTTCATTATGAATGTTTGGGTGTGGTGTGTTTATATGCTTGACACAATCACACATGGGAAATCATGTCGAATAAGGAAAAACCTAATACTGACACAATCACTTGCAGGCGATGGTGTCATCCAAGGATGTTAAAATGTCATGTGAAGCAAAAAAGAGGTATGGATTAAGCAAGTAGGTGTCAAATGGTGGATCAAATGCAAGAAAGTGTCAGGAGTGCTAGTGTGTATGATGGGTAATGTTTGACGAAGGCAATGGTAACTAAGGCTAGGGAAACACAGTGATTCTCTCATTTTATACTATCTCTAACCCCACTTCTAACAGGCCCCTTAAGGAATGCGCTCAAGAAATAGATGCATTAGTGATCCTTATCTGCACAAGGAAAATGTTACTAATAGGTATGGAAGATGAAAAGTGAAAAAATAGGTGTATATACCCATTGGACATAGTACCATTATAGTTTGGGTGTCCAACTCATGTTGTGACCCCACCTCTCCCAAAGTACCATTAGAGACGTGCAAGAGAGAGAAAGGAGGGAGAGATGGACCAGTTATAAGCATACCACCATTGCAACCACACCGAGTGAGGATCACTCCACAGCTAGGTGGCATGTGGTAGTGGTGAAGAGGGGTAGGATATGTAGAGGGACCTTAGATAGTGGGGATAGAGGAATACCTCAAGAGACAAGTTTTTAGTGAGGAGGAGAGAGTATAGAGGCCTCACGGGTGGCACTGGGAGTGAAAACTAAGGAGACCTAAAGGAGGATACTTGATAGATACATGGGCCCAAATAATCACCTCTAATATGGGATGACCATGGTGGAGGGCAGATGCTTCTAAGAGAGTGCCCATGATATTGAAGCCCAAGGAGAGATGGGAACATATGCTAGGATCATATTGGTCAAGCAGTCTAGAATTCTCAGATAACACCTAGTCGTGCTGGCACATCACTCAGCATAGGCTGAGCGCTCACCCGAAGCACACCAAGGTACCAGGTCCCTCTTTAGGGTTGTTGTAGCAGGATGGTAGCATGGTGAAGTGATAAGGACATATAGTTAGAAACTAATCCATCATTACACAGTTATACCGAACCAGATCTATAAAGGCATGCATTTAAGTATAAATCATCAAGAAATCAATAGCATGCAATGATAACACATATAAGACACTTTGGTTCAGCCAATATTCTTCATATATTAAACATGACAACAATACAGAGGCTTGATACAATAATAGTCATGCACGCATGGATCTGTTACAATTATCCAGTCTCATGCACTCATGAATCTCTAACCCTTCAACACGGTATATCAACTAGGTGATTCATCTAATATATATAGGGTGGGGAACTTTCCCTTCACCACTAACTATGCCAAAAATAGGTCGCACGCTAATAATAGCCACACGTCGTTTACAATTATAGCCATACATGCAAGTATGCTATCTATAGATCACTTACAGTTAACTAGAGTGATGAATCTATTCTTGGATTACTTCCATGCAAGAGTGCTTCGATATGATCCTCGAAATATAGACAAAGTGTGGCACGCAAGTCTCAGCATCGCTTTGTGTGTTCCACACGCCAGCCTCTGAAAATAGACTTGATCTACAAAATCGGCTAAGTCCCGAAAGTCTGACTCTGCACCTCTGCATGCGACGCCTTCCTATTCCTTCGTGCCTTCGATCCCATCTTGTTTTTCCATGTGGACTCTGTGTGTGAGTTCTGCTAAGTGTTTTATCTGATCAACATTACCCCACACTAATCTCATTGTCACCCTGACAATGGTGATGTCCACAACTGAGTAAAGAATAGTTGAAATACAGAATGTTGAATGAATCTTACACAAAGAATAGAAAAGAATTAAAGAATCAAAGAATTATTCAGGCTTCAAGCTCCTCCGTTTCTTTCTGAAGTATCATCTCTGGATACTCCTCCTTTATGTCTGCTTCTAAGTTCTCCCACTCCATTAATGCCTTTTCTGCTTTCTCTGGAACATCCACAATGATAGATTCCAGCTCATCCTGAGTTAGTTTTCCTTGCTCATTCTAGATTACAAGCATTATGCTTGACATAGATGTATGCATCCCTTCCAGCACATCCATCTTCTGAGAAATGAGTTTTCCAAGTTCATCTAACCTCTCTTTATGTAGTGCTTGTGCCGTGGCCAATGCCTCGCACTTCTGCTTTACCATAGTTAGTCATTCAGCGTGGCCTAGTGTGTCATCCTTCATGGCCTTTTGCACCTCATTGTCTTCTGCCAGTGTTTTTACCCTTATTAGCGCATCTGGAGCTGTGCATATCATTAAGGCATGATCAGCTTTCTTCAGCTCCTCTCGGAGTGCTTGTAGTAGGCCCTCATATGTAGCAATCTTCCTTGCTACTGCAGCCTGTGCTTTTTCTACCTCTTCTGTTGGGTCCTTGGGCTGCTCTGGTATACGCACCTTTTCATCCTCCAATACTAATTTTATCATTGTTCTTACGTAGTGCATCACAGAAGGAAATTCTTTTGGTACCTGTGATTCCAAATGCAGGCGTACCTTTAGTATATCATCTCCAATTTCCTCCGCCATACTAACAAAAGTCTCATATTTCCTTTTTCTCAGATCCCTCTCCTGTACTAAACATGCTATTTCCACATTCTTTGCTTTTAGCTCCTCTGTCAGCACTTTAATTGTAGCAGATTTGTCAATGTTTCTTCTAGCTACCTCAGCAGATACTTTCACCAAGGCATTGCTTACCTCCTCATCCATCATAACAGTTGGTTTAATTGTCATGTGCCAGACTTCTGGTGCCTTCTTCAACCATCTAGATGCACATGATTCTTCACAGACATCAAAATCTGGTTCATCCATATGCGTATGCATCGACCATGAAAGTTGCTTTCATGTTCGTAATGTCACCTTGTTCTCGTCCATAAGCACCCATCCAAATAAATATTTTTACGCGCGACGGTGCTCTGGAACCAAGTGCGAACAATCTTCTCCTGGTCTTCTACATACCCCATTGTTTGTACCCTTACGTCCTCACTTGTCTGATGGGACCTTGGCCCTTTTGGAATGGTGGCATCAAGGTTAGGAATATTGGTTGTATCCTCATCCTTGCCTTGTGTAGCTTCTGATTGCTCCCTTTCTTCCTCTCCGTTCAGTTTTTCCTCCTCCTCATTCTGAGGCTCCTCTTCTACCCTATGATGGATTGGAGATGGAAGCACTTTCTCCTCAGACTCTTCCACTTCTTCATCTAGCTTGAGCTTTCTTCTTCTCTTCTTCTCCTCAGGTTCCTTTACCAGTGAGAGTCACGGTGACTTCCTTGTTGTCTGTTGGGCTTCTCCTTGCGACCTTGTGCACTTGAACACCTTTCTGAACCTTTGGTCACCCTACGCTACCTCAGTATTTTCTTCTCCTTGTGAAGCCATCACGCACTCCTCCTCCTATCCCAGATGGTTGCTTCCTCCTGCACACCAAACCACTGCTATCCTCATGCTCTTCATCCTCTTCCTCGTCATCCTGCATGGGTTTAGAAGGCCTAGGTGCCGGGATGTTTTCCATAGTATGCTTCCCCTTTGGTGGTCCTGGGAGCGCGAACTCATTCTCTACATACTTATTATTTTCCATCTTTGGTTTAAGTTGGAGATATATGAGCACAGCCCCGATATCCCAAACAATAAGTTTTTTTGGTTTGATACTCAAAATCTCCGAGATAATACTCTCGTTGTAAGCATTCTTCCTCGGATATCCATACTTCTTTCGTAAGGTGTGGTATTCACAATCCACCTTGTCTGCATTAAATACTAACCTCCTTGTATCAGTGAACCGATGAACGGAAGCTTGAAAATACCACGCTGTGAACGCGTATGGTAGTTTGCACCAGGGGCTCCATGATCCATCCACCATCGGAAAATGCTCAATACAAAAGTGCTGGTAAACAACAAACTGAGCCTGCTTCCCCAATACTAAGGGCAACTCCTTTGGTATGCGCCACTCCTCTTCAAAAGCCACGTGGAGCCTGTCATACCACATCTCCACTCTCTCCTTTACCTCATCTGTCATAGACCCCTTGCATAGATACTTGCTGAATCTTTCAGCTGGAGACTTGTTATTCATGGGGTATTCCCATATATTTTCTTTCGGGCCATCTGGTACTCCAATCTCCATGAATACTAAAGAAAGTAAGACAAAACCAAAACTTATCTTACTTCCTGTGCATGCTTCCTCTACTATTTGTTCTGCAATAAAGCCAGGCAATGTTGTAAATAACCCCTTCTGACATGCACTTTGCCACATGCAGCCACATTGAGTTTACTTGTGACCAACGATCTTGGTCATTCAATTTCGTAACCAGGTGCGCTGCTGCTTTTACTACCAGACAATCATGTAATTTGTCTATGTCCATTCCACGCGGTCCTTTCTGGTATCCCAGTGCTTTGTGTGTTTCCAATATGGAAACCTTGTCAGTTAGGTCATTTTTGATGTCCTCACCCATCGCCTTTAAACCTGTTACCATGGCAATTAAAATGGGTGTTAGTCTTACCCTTCGCCCTGCAAAATAGAAGAAGTCCTCATGGACTCGGCTCATCAGCCACCTGTATAATGGTGCATATTTCCCAAAGTATGGGAGCTCATATAATTGGTAAACACCAATCCTTTTCAGTAACTTCTCCCCTGCATCATCATATATCGGCATCCCATCACCAGTTCACCTGTCCATTTGGGAGTTAAGTAAATCATCCAACTTCTTCTGATTGTCCTTGGTTCGGTGGTTGTACTCACTTATTTTTCTCTTTCGTATGTGGGAATCCCATTCCTGGCCCACAATTACTTCTTCAGGGTACTGCATCTCTGAAAAATTTCTCTCAGGAGTCATCTCTTCCTCCTCTTCCACTACTACCTTCTTCTTTCCTTTTGTTGTTGTTGCTTCCTTCTTTGGAGCCATTCTTCCCTTTGTGTTGTGTTTCTACACCTTCTTCTGTAACTCTTTAATGGTTTACTTCAAACCCTAACCCGATTCAATCGTGCCCTAAATTGTAATCATGAAATCACGTGCCCTAGCTCTACTCTGTCAATCTGCTTCATTCAAACCCTTCTCCTACGGGGATACAAGCTTCTCCAATACACAGATCTACCTTTCACGCCTGGTTTCACCCTCTTCACACCTTGAATCGCTTACTCAACTCTTCACACTTAGCTCTTCATCAAATTCTCGTAGTTGCAAGGGTAGAAATGAATTCACATCCCGTCCTTATATAGATTTTCAATTTTTGATGCATTAATTGCTCCTCCACCTACCAAATATTTCTCATTTATTGCTCAATTTTGTCATTTCCACACGGTACATCTTCACACCATAGCTATAACCTTCTAGCGTGCCTTCCTACCTTCTGGTCACAGACTTCTCTTCAGCGCGCACTCTAGCACCCGAGTACCTCGTCACTGCACCTTCTCCTGGTAGTTATCATGGCTACCGCTTACCTCGTGTTATACTTTTCCTTCATTCATCTCCATCCTTGGTTACTTTTGAGAAGCAATCCTTTGTAAATCACCTTTAGTAGCTTACTTCCTCAACATCCGTAGCATTATACCTTCCAATCTTCACAGCATTATACCTGGGAGTCACCAACAATCCACCCCATACTAAAAGTATGTGCAGTCCTCTGCGCATCAACATGCTTCATATTGTAGTTAGCTTCATGCGCGCAAGCACACTTATTACACAAAAACAAGAACTAAATTGACAAAGCATAGCGACGATGAAAGAAACACATTAAGGAAATGCAGAAAGGGAAACCTAATCTATCTGGCAACACTACCTTATTACAAACACCAAGAAGACTTATTTATAGTAGGGCTTCAACCTACTCCCGTTAAAGTAACCGGGCAGCTGTGTTCCATCAATTGCTTCTAACTGGAAAGCACCTGACTCAAGTATGTGAGTTATAACATACAGGCCCCAACCAATGCACCTTGAGCTTCCCTGGATGGCACAAAAACTTAGAGTCATACAGAAGTACCATTTGTCTGACCGCAAGTTTCTTATCCCTGATATGCCTATCATGCCATGCTTTCTGGCATGCTTTCTCCTGTTTCTGACTCCATCGTGCTATGGCCCGGTGCTCATCCAGTTGAACCATGTTCTCAATCCATTCTTCCAAAGCTTTCTCATCAGCTAGACCTCCAGCACGCACAATGCGCAAAGAAGGTAACATAAATTCTATAGGAAGAACAGCTTCCGCGCCAAACACCAACTGAAAAGGTGTGGCTTTGTTCAATCTCTTATATGTTGTTCGGTAGGCCCAAAGAATAGCAGATACTTTTTCATCCCAATCTTTTTCATCCCACATCACAAATCTTGGTCAATGTGTGGCTCAAAATCTTGTTGAAAGCCTCAGCAGTTCCATTTTCTTGAGATTCATAGGGTGTAGTCTTGTGGTGGGCAACCATAAACTCATCTAACAGAATTCAGATTGTCTCATTTAAAAAATGGGTGCCCCTATCACTGGTTAAACTTAAAGGACAGCCATACCTGGTAAGAACATTTTCCCATAAGAACCTTGCTTGTTGTAGCCACTGTACAGTCCTTCATAGGTGCTACTTCTGCCCATCTTGTAAGATAATCTGTATAAGTAATGATATAGCGCGATCCAGTCCTACGCACAGCTGGTGAAATAGGCCCTACAAAGTCTATCACCCATTTCTCAAAGGGTTCTACACTTGTAATTGGTCGTAAAGGCATCTCATCCCTCTGTCCTGGTCGACCTAGACGCTGACAATGGTCACATGCCTTACAATACTCCTTACAATCCTTATACAATGTTTCCCACCACAAACCAGTAAGTAGGATCTTTCACATTGTAGCATCACCTGCATAGTGGCCACCTGCAATACCACCATGGGCTTCCTCCATTATATCCTTTCGTTCATGCTCTAATACACAATGGCGTAACACCTCATCTCTGCCTAACTTGTATAAGTCACCACTGATTAACATGAATGGTGCCGCGTGTATAGCAAGTTGCTTTTTCTCCAAGGACCTCATGCCTTCTGGTGCCATCCCCGTCCTTAGGAAGACAACAATGTCCTCTAATTCCATTGGCATGCATTGTAACCTATACAACTGTGCATCAGGCATGGTCTCTTCTATTGTTTGTGCTTCTTCACCTGATTGAACTCTAGACAAGTGATCCGGTCCAGAATTACTTTTCCCTAGTTTTACCACAACTGTAAAGTCAAACTCTTGAAATAAGAGCATCCATCTACATATGTGCCCCTGTAAGATGGGCTTGTTCACCAAATACTTCAATGCCATATGATCTGTATAAAACACAAAAGGTGTGGCCAACAGATACTGTCAAAATTTGTGCAAGGCATATATCATGGACAAAGCCTCGCGCTCTGTAGTGGTATAATTCTATTCTGCAGGGGTCAACTTCCTACTAGCAAAACAAATGGGATGATCAACTATACCTTCTCTAGGTTGAGCTAAGACAACACCAATGGCCATGCCAGAGGCATCCACATGAACATGAAAAGGTTTATCCCATGAAGGAAAGTGCAAGATAGGCGCGGTAGTAAGTTTCTTCTTCAGTATCTCAAACACACGCTGCTGCGACTCCCCCCAATAGAATGTACCTTTCCCCTTGAGTAATTCTTCCAAGGGTGCGGAAACTTTGGCATACCCTTTTATAAACTTCCTGTAATACCCTGTATGACCCAAAAATCCACGCACCTCACTCTGACTGGTGGGTGCTTTCAAGCCTAAAATGACCGCAACTTTAGCTGGATCGACCAACAACCCTTCCTTGCAGATTATGTGTCCTAAAAGTATGCCAAAGGGAGTAGCAAAGATGCACTTCTTGATATTCAACAAGATACTCAACTATCTACATCTTTCAAACATTAAGCACAGATTGTCACAATGATCCTTAATTAGCCCATAAACGGTCCAATCATCAAGATAGACCTACAAGAAGTTGTGAATAAAATCCTTGAATGCTTGCACCACTATCCTTGAGAATACAGTAGGTGCATTCTTCAATCCAAAGGGCATCACAGTATAGGCAAAGCTTCCCCATTCAGTAGTGAAGGTGGTCTTTTCTTGATCTTCTGGGGCAATCCTAACCTGATGATACCCTGAGAACCCATCTGTAAATGAATATATCTCACCCAGCCACTCCTAATATTTCCTCTGTGAATGGCGTAGGGAAAGGATCTGTAACACATGTTGCATTCAACTCTCTATAATCAACACAAATTTGAATCCTACCATCCTTTTTGATACTTATCACCATAGGACTGACCCATTCTGACTCATCCAATGGTCGAATGATCCCAGATTTCAACATCTTGTCAATTTCCTCCTTTACTTTCTCACGCAAATTGGGATTCATTCGATAAGGTCTCTTCCTAACAGGGCGCGCACCTTCCTTAAGCTTTATCTTCATTTCTCCAAGTGATTTATGCATGCCTTTAAGTTCATGGTATCCTCTTGGGAATAAGTCCTCATAGTCTCGAAGTAACTCTATGATCTTTGCCACTTCTGACTCTGACCAGTAATCCCCAATTATCACTTCCTTAGGTTCAACTTCTGTGCCAATATTTACCTTTGTTGTCTTCATAGGTTCATGATATGCATGCATATCTACATCCACACTGTCTAACACCTCACGTGCTCCATGTGAATGATCAACTTCCAAGTGCTCAACTTCCTCATCATCAATTATGTAAACCAACTTCCCCTTGTCTTTTTCCAGAGAAGCATGCTCAAGTAGTATGGTATCATCTACTTCTTCCTCAAAATGTGCCACTGTCTCTGTCTCACCAAATAATTCCTGAATAATTTCTTCCACTTTCCCACTGTCTCCCATGGTTAAGTGCTTGATAAAGCTTAAAGCCTTGTTCACTGGTGGTGTAGATGAGAAGAAGTCAAAAGTTTGGATCATCCCTGCAGTCAAATTCTACCAATTTCCAGTGTCGCGATGTAATTCAGCATATACATACCAAGCACATGTGCAACCTTGTAGAGTAGAATAAAACCAATGCACCCAAAGTGAGGGTGGTAATGCTTCCTGTCCTGCTGTCCAGAGTCTCTCACACTGCTGGATATGATGTTGAACAGGTTGATCACCATGATAAGGGAAAATCTTTGTAGGTGCATTACTTCTTGAAAACCTGGTTGATAAGGCGGTCCCAATATCTCCCCATTCCAAGAGATTATCCCTGTGAACCACCCACCAGCACGCTATGTCCCGTGCAAAGTATATGACAACATATCTCATCTTTTAATCTAGTCAGCCCAGTTTTCCTCCATGGCCTGCAAGAATCCAACCAGATCTTCGGATCCAGTATATCGGGGTACTGAGCGACCTATACATCAGACAGAGTGAAAACCCTTTTTGCAAGCAACCGCGTGCTTAACTTCGTGCCCCACCAGTTCATAAGTACCATGAGCCCAATTATCACAAGCAATACTGGTAGTATCATTGATTGACTGAGAATCTTCCCAATGAAGGATTCCTTCCTTAGATGGCTCATTGACCTCTGGGTCCCGAATAGCGCGTATATAAATTTTGTTCAAGTCCTCTTCACTCAAAGGTTCCACATATGGTATGGATTTCCCATCTGTCAATGGTATTATGACCCTTTCCTCCTTGTTCTCAAGCTGATATACCCCTTGTTAAACCTCAAATCAGCATTGTTTGCATAACACCAAGGGCACCCAAGCAAAGCTGGGAAGCTATCTGCTTCCGCAAGTGCTAACACTTCGAAGTCTCCTGTGAACTTGGCCCCTTGTATAGTGATAGATGCATCCTTCAAAACTCCTATGGGAGTAGCTTTTGTTCTATTTGCCATGAACAATACATTAGATGATGGCTGCAATGGAGGTCTCCCCATTTGTACCCATGCATCCAATGTAAGTACATTCACTTCCGCACCTGTGTCAATCAAAATATTGCTCAACAACCAACCATCCACAACAGCATTCAAAGTGATCTCCTTGTCATAGTCAATGCTATCGGGGGGAGATTCACATGGAGTATTTGTCTTCCAGTCTCAGTTCCCACGCGCAGAGTATTCCCCTTCAACCAATTTCCCAATAAAGGAATAATATTCTCCTGGCGCAACATTCTACATACCTCTCTGATGTCATCAATATCAGACGGGGCCTTTTCTGTATCCTTATGCTCCAACTTCCGAGACTGCTCTTTCAAACACTGTATTTCACCTTGAAGGTTTCTAAGGACCTCCATAGTTTCCTGATAGACTTCTTTCTGATGAGTTGGATCTGGATACCTAGCATGCAAAACCTCCTCCCTAGTGATTGTCAGCTTCTGTTGCAATACCTCTTTCACGTGTGCCACCTCAGCTCGTGTGGTTATCTTGACTATTACTACCTCAGGTTCTGGTGTTAACTTGGGCATCCACTGATTCTCTACCACACACTGGATTCTAACCATCCCTGTGCCTTTGTTTTCTTGCTTGTGCTGCTTACTGAGATGCTCATACAAGTCCAGACACTCTTCATAACTATGCCCCTTTCCACAAAATGAACAGGAAATATTCTACGGGCATTCATGCCTATAATGGTCAGGTGAGCCACATGTATAGCAAGTTCCTCAAGGGAATTCACCTCTTCCCCACCTCGGCCTCATCCTCCATATCCACCTCGATATCCTCATCCTCTTCCACGACCTCCTTCAAATATTCCATCATTCCTGTCATAGCGCGCTTGATTATAATCCCTATCCTGATGCTCATTCTTTCCTTTAGAACTATCAGCCACACTCACCTGTCACACCCCAATATCAATGGCATCATGGATCTGGCCAATCAATCTACAATCTTCAGTATCATGGGTCATGGACCTACAAATTTTACAAAAAGAGGATACATTCTTCCTGATCGCACGTTGTAGTAAGGGGCAGTGACTAGCATCATGATTCAAATGGAAAATCTCACAGTCTAACAGTAGTGAACGTACAGATCTGTGAGGGAAACTATCCTTGGTGTGGCCTTCCACTTCACAATCTGTACACCAGATTCCTGAGCACGTCTCATGAGCTGAGTTTGCTGATAATTTCTCTAACTGTTTCGCCATAGCTGCTATCTGAGCCTCCAAGAATGGACTAACTCTAGTGTCAATACTCCCAACTACCTCAGCGCATAGAGCTACTTCCAATGCTTCACATGGGTCGGTATAAGTCTTATGCGACAGTGCTCTTCGAAATGGAGTAATCAATCCCCTGAAAAACCATTGTGCATGCTGACTTGCATGTATATCATAGGAGAGTTTGGATAGAAGTGTTTTAAAATGGGCATCATACTCACGTACACTTTCAGTAGTGCCTTGCTTTATATCCTTAAGTGTGCTTATACTCTTCTGCTCAAACTCTGGGATATGGAACTCTTTTAAGAAAGCATCTTTCAATGCTGCATAATCAATACAAGTTTGATTGGGATCAAACTTCCTATACCAGTTGTGTGCACACGCCTGTAACGTAGTAGCAAATTGACTTGCCTTGCACTCAGAAGCCGTGATACCTTTCACGCACCACAATATTTCACACATATGAATATGTTCAGCAGCATCCTCGATACCTCTGTACTCTAGGAGATGAAGAGACATCTCCATATAAATGTTCTGGGGTTGCTGCGGGCCTTGACCACCCGACCCAGAACCTCCTTGGTTTCCTCTACCTCCAAAACCACCTAAACCACCAGAACTAGAACTTCCCATACCTCCCGATCCTCCTCCTGAAGTTGGAATAGGGCCCGTAGATGCACTCCCCTATGTCCCGACAGTGGTACTATATTGGACCCCTACAGTCTGTGAAGTAGTCCCAGTTCCAGAGGTGAATCCCACATTCGGCGCACTCATATTCTGTGCAGATGATGAGCCTGAAAACATACCCCCAAAGAATAATGAAGCTATTTGTGCTGCCATTGATGTACTTGTTGTCTGACTTGTTTCTACTCTTTCACTTCCTAAATGAAAACTTTGTTTACCTATTGTACTAGATACTGGAAAACCAAGCACAAGGGCTAGGTCAGCAGGTTGGCTTAGATGCACACCCGTGGCCCAGGTCATATCTGCTGGCATGCTTCCATGTGAGGCCGAAGAGGGTTCTCTGTCATGCTTTCCTAGATGGGGGAGTTCCTGATGCTCTAGCTCTTCTTCATCCTCATGAGCCTCAAATCCTTCACGAGCCATCTCTCTCCACAACACCATCCATTCTGTAACTTCTTGCTTCTTCCATAATTCCCTCTCGCGTGCCTCATCATACTTCAGCCACCTCTCTTCCCTCTGTCGTGCTGCCGCTAGGTCTGCCATCTTTCACCAATCCTGTTCCTGCCCCCGCGCGTGGAGATTTTTAACTTGCCATGGGCTTATCTTCCAAGTTCAACGTTACCATCAGTATCTTGATCGCCAGTGGAATACCTTGCAAATACGTCCCTCTAGGATACCGTAGGAACTAGAACTCAGCTACCTCCAGGCACGAATAAGTCAAAATTGAATACTCCAGAATATAGTTGTTTAGAACACCACGAAACCAGGTATCTACCGCACGAGTCCAGATCAAGTCAGCATCATATAGTGTTTGAAATTCCTCCTATGTCCAAACAAGTGTGCGATACCTCCAATTCCACTTAGACGCATATGCAGTCAACCACTCGTATAATTCTATGGGAAAGATAGCAAAGAAGCTTTCGTACAAACTGTCATACAAATTCTGCTCTACCCAAGTGCGTGCATTAAATCCAGATCCAGTGCTAAACCTTCATGCGTATTCTTCCTCCAGATCGTGAATCCACTCTTCAACACTCGCCAAAGTTAGCCGGTATGTCTTCATCATGAACCATCCTGAAAACAACTGAAAAAGAGGTCCCGGCAACGGAACCAATGATGCAGCCTAGAATTCTCAGATAACACCTAGTCACGCTGGCACATCACTCAGCATAGGCTGAGCACTCACCCGAAGCATGCCAAGGTACCAGGTCCCTCTTTAGGGTTGTTGTAGCAGGATGGTAGCATGGTGAAGTGATAAGGACATATAGTTAGAAACTAATCCATCATTACACAGTTATACCAAACCAGATCTATAAAGGCATGCATTTAAGTATAAATCATCAAGAAATCAATAGCATGCAATGATAACACATATAAGACACTTTGGTTTGGCCAATATTCTTCATATATTAAACATGACAACAATACAGAGGCTTGATACAATAATAGTCATGCGCGCATGGATCTGTTACAATTATCCAGTCTCATGCACTCATGAATCTCTAACCCTTCAACACGGTATATCAACTAGGTGATTCATCTAATATATATAGGGTGGGGAACTTTCCCTTCACCACTAACTATGCCAAAAATAGGTCACACGCTAATAATAGCCACACGCCGTTTACAATTATAGCCATACATGCAAGTATGCTATCTATAGATCACTTACAGTTAACTAGAGTGATGAATCTATTCTTGGATTACTTCCATGCAAGAGTGCTTCGATATGATCCTCGAAATATAGACAAAGTGTGGTGTGCAAGTCTCGGCATCACTTTCTATGTTCTGCACACCAGCCTCTGAAAATAGACTTGATCTACAAAATCAACTAAGTCCTGAAAGTCAGACTCTGCACCTCCGCGTGACACCTTCCTATTCCTTCGCACCTTCGATCCCATCCTATTATTTTGCACAAACTCTATGTGTGAGTTCTGCTAAGTGTTTTATCTGATCCATGAGATCCTAGATAGTGTCCTAGATCTGACGAATATGACCGTGATGGTAGATCCAATATCAGCAACATCTACAAAGTCGGTGGGTGATTTTAGGCTCGGTAGAGATGTAACTTGCGAGCTTCAAAGACATAGATATGCTCTAGCAAAGGTTATTGTAGGAGATATGGCATCCTTAGTGCAGGGCCTTCTCTATGGACAAATAGTGCTAGCACAAGAATAGGCATCAATACTATCTGATGCACAGGGGGCAGAAGAGTGTCAGGCGGCAGATGCAACTCACATTACATCATTGGAGGTCAGAGTGGTGAGATAAGAGGGAGAGGCTATGGGGGCTTGTTCTAGAGCCACATATTTGGCACACTCCCTACGTACTACTAGTCAGGCACCATCATCTCAAAGTATTGGCTAACCTCCATCTAAGGGAGGGGATGCTTGAAGAATGGTTGATTGTATGATTTTTGGTTGATAATAATGTACAAATTAATTATATATATATATATATATATATATATATATATATATGAGACCATTTTTGTTGATATATTGTGTATTGAAATTGATGTGTGATGTATGTTTACTTTTATGATTCCATTTCTTATGTATGCATAAATGTATGATAGGACGATATGGGAACCAATGATAGGGATATTACAAGCGATAAGAGAGGAGCAAAGATCTTGGTATCTATTGTGGGAATCCATGACTGTATAAACCCAAGCAGAAGGAAGAACCCAAGTGGGAGAGAAGATAGGGATTACAAAAGTATCAAGATAGGAAGCAATGGTCCTATAAACCCAAGTGCAATTGAAGAAACCAAACGGGATATAAATAAGAATTAAAGAAGTATCTAAGATAGGAAGCAATGGTCGTATAAACTCAAGAAGGAAGGATGAACCCAAGTGGGAGATAAATATGAATGATAGTATGATATTTTAGTGATTACGTGAAAAGGATTGACATACATTATTGATGATGTCATCTACATTGTGTAAGATTTTCGGGGGATTATAAATCATGAGGTCTTTAAGGTTATCTTGGATGAGATTAATACCTCTTCGATGATGAACTTCTGATTGTGTAGAAAAGAGGGATCCGTCAATCCTAGCAGATATTTGCGTGAGCACATTATGACGGACATCGTTTATGGAAGGATGAAGGGGTGAATAATGAGAGATAGAATGTCATGAAGGAGGGGATCGAGCTCGATGCTTAAGTGCACAAGGAGACAGTTCTTAGACTCAGTGCTTGTGGGAGAGGAGTCGAAAAGTATCATCTTTATGTGAGAAAAAACCATGACAAGAATAAAAGAGTGGTGCAATAGAAGAGGGTTGCATAGCTTTGATTTTATTGGTCTCATCTGACCTCCACCTCAAGTTTCTTCATATGTCATCTATAGGTTCTACAGTTGGAAAAATCATGCCTATGAGCCTCGTGTCAAGTGCAGTATGGCTCGGCCACAGGTGGGCTAGGAGTCATAATTGAAAGAGGTTGGTGGGGAAGTTGGGGAAAGGAGAGGCACAATAGGTGGTGTAGAAGGATCAACCGATGGAGTGAATAGTGGCTTAGGCATCGAATGGCCAATGAGGGGAGTGCACTCCATAAGCTCATATTTAGAGTCAAATTCATAACCGATATCCTCATCATCCATGAGATCATCAACCTCTTTATCAAAGGGAGGGTCTACATCCTGGGTGGAGATGGTGATAATATTGAGACCATCATCATCCATGAGATCATCATCCTCTAGATTGAAGCGGGTACGTTCATCCTTCGTGGAGATAGTAATAGTATTGATGTTATGACTAAAGGTAGAGCATAGGGTATCATTGTAGCAAAGCATCTTCACGTTTTTATCCTGGGCATAGCCTACTAAGAAGGGATCATCGAGAGAGTATTCAACATCGTAGTTAGGGTTGGTGATATCTAGAGCACATGAATTGATGATATTCTTGGGTTGGACTAGGCGTTATACTAGTGGACGTTGAGTATCATAAATGGGGATGGGAATATAATTGAAATACTTCTTACGTGATTGTGGGCATAAGGTGGGAGTAATTAGGAAATGATAATATCATGGAGGTCAAAGGTGCAAGTTTCAAGGTTTATTTCATCGGGCTCATCATCATCGGGATCGAGAAGGTTGGGTAGAGTACAAATGACAACCTTGGGATGACTGTTATAGCCATGAAGAGAATCCACCGGATAGTTCAAGCATTAATAATCCCAAAATGGAATGGTAGGAAGTTCTTCGAGGGTACAAGTTTTGTATGTCCCACACTACTGAAATTGGTCAAAGTTCTAAGGGTTGGAATCACCTTGTATCCTATAGATATCTCCTACATGTGCAAACTTAACAAAGTTGCAGGCAGTTGATGAGACCATGCGCATGCAGTGAATCCATGATTGTCCTAAGAGGATATTATAAGACAAGGGTAAGTTGAAGACCATGACTTTGACACAAATGGTATGAGGAGGCACAGTGATAGGAAGTCAAATGCAACCCATAAGAGGTATATGTCTATGATCATATCCTTGATACGTGCTCCAGGTTGATATCAGATTGTCTATAGAATAACCTAATGTCTTGATAAAGTCAAGAGAAGCAACACATGTACCAAAAACTTCATCTATGAGGGATCTTTTAACTATGATATGACCAATATGAATTGAGATGAATAGGGGGATAATCAACACGAAAGAGAATTTCGTTGGGAATCATGGAATCAATAGGGAATTAGATACATGGAAAATGATTGGTGGAAAGGTTGGTGGAAATAGAGAGGTCTTTACATTGCCACATGATGCTTTCTTCATACCAAGGTTGGGCATGTTTCTTCCCTAAAGTGGGTGGAAAGGTAATGTTCATGGTGAAGAGGGAATTCTTTATATGCTCACGATGATGTGGGGAGGTTTGAAGGAGTTCTAGGAGTGGAATTTGAATAGGTAGGTGGGAAATATCTACAAAATGGACCCAATCTTCATAGATGGGTTGTGCAACATTCTGAACCTAAGAAAGATCAGTCTGAATAGGATCTAAAGAAGGGAGACTATCTAAAATTTCTAGTAATAGAGTATCATTTGGTATTTATATGAGATCATCCATGGTATAAGTGCCACCACATGGGTCGATGGCATAGGAGATGGTAAGACTAGAAGAAGACATGATCCACCTTATAAGAGTATCTGCATGGGGGCCAATGAATTTTACTTGAACAAAGGAAATGGGAAGAGAAGTGGGTTCTTGAGGTTTTTGGTGTAATGAACAAGGATAGATAATCTTGTAAGGGATAACCTAAGTTGAAGGAGGATATGAGGGTTCAATACATGTGATGATGCACTTGGAAGCCATCCATTTGGACTACACTTTCAGTAGATGCACTAGTAGAGGGATAGAAGGTGTCAACAACATGATTGATTTCCTTACCAACATGATCAACATTGGATTACTCAAGTTTAGAGTGATCAAGGAGGGACAAGATCATTATATATTTTGAGACATTTGTTGGCTTGATGAATCACCTCATGTTGATCACATTGTTGGGTTTTGTCACATTCTTTGATATTTTTTTCTAACCTTTCTCAGGTGATGTATTCATGGTCAAAGTTGTTACCAAGGAGAAAAGTGTAGGAAAACGAGCAAAGATCATGAAAATTTTCATGAGAATGACCCCAATTGGTGTGCCACCAAAAAAAATTGCTTTCATCATGCCATTGGGGAAGAGGGTGAGAGGGATCTATCACTTTGGTAAATGGGTGAGGTAGTCATCGTCACAACTCTTCCTTGGATAGAGGTTGGTGATAGTCAACTTGGGAAGAGGTAGAAGATGATTGAACAAGTGGATCAATCAATGTTATGGATGGCCTTATTAGAATAAGTTCCTTAAGGAAGAGTATTTGTGACTCCATCATCAACAACATTCTTGTTTCTAAGCCTCATGAGGACTTGGATGTTCTTAGGATTTTGTTGTTTTGGAGAAGGATTTTCAAACTATTTCATGAGATAATCTTGGTGCTTAGCCTGTTCAAATGCTTCTTCTAAGGAATTAGGGGGAAATGTTCTAACCTTGTATTAAATGACGAGGCTCTAGTGCTCTAAGGAATAGTTGCAATAGGCTTGCATCAGGCATGTTGTGTTCATCCCTAGTGGATAAAGTATTCCAATATTTGATAAAGGCTTGAGCAGATTTGTTTGTCCATCTTTTTGCAATTAATGAAGGTATCAATGGTGTTTTTAGGAAGGTTGTGATATTGGAACTCATTGATTAGGGAATTGAACAAGCTTTCTAGTTCAATAATGGAGTTGGCAGGAAGGGTGTGATACCAATCCAAGGAATCTCCCACAAGATTCTTAGCTAGGAGTTTGGTGGCAGCGTAAGAGTTATCATTAACCCAGTCCTTATAGATATTTCTAAAGGCCTTGATATGAAGAGTAGGATCAATAAATCCATCATAAGTGATAGAGGGAGAGACACTGCCAATTTCCATACAATGATGTAGGGAGATAATGGTTCTCTTTGGATAGCTTGGAGAGTCTTATTGTGAATGGGGAGTTGTGCAATTGGCAACCCATTAGTCCCAACCAGAAGTAGAAGGGGATGGTCTTGATTAGTCATGCCACAAAGGACCATTTGGGGTTAGTTAACAAATTGAGCCAAGCTGGTTTGGAATTGTAGGAATTCATTCATAGCATGGTTTGTTGTATATTTAGGTGGTCAATGAGTTGTATGATGACTTAGGTAGAATTCAGGTTGGAATGAGTGTTAGTATAATTGAATGGATCAAGATTTTCTCCATTTGGAGGAGGCTTAGGATGGTGAATGCCAACACCCAACTTCTGATAAAGGTATTCCTCAATACATTTTCATAACATGTCAGCATCCAAATTTTAGAAATAGTCCTCAAGGACATGTGCATATTCAGCATCCAAATTTAAGAAAGTTAGTCAAGAAATATTTGCATAACTATGGGTATAAGCATATTCAGGTGTATCCTCATGTTCCCATTCTCCTTCAATGTTGAAGACATGGTCAGGGATGCTATATTTGGTATGTATTTGGCATAGTGGAGGCTTCTTTTTTAACATTATCTCCTATTTTAAGGAAATCTATGTAATGTGAAATTAGCTTAGGAATGCCAGGCTCCTGAGGAATTGTCATGATGAGATAGAGATGCTTCAGTTGTAGAAGTGACAGAATTCCCCAGCAAGTATTCCATGGTGAAAATGAGGATACTTTGAGAAATGAAAAGGCCTAGTGGAGAGGATTTGTAGACACGGGATCGGTCATGTAGTTATCCTACACAAGGGTCGATGGCATCTGAGAGTGTACGTTCACAAGTGTATAGGGGGTTTCAGATGGGATCGGTCGTGCAGTTAGTTTGCATAAGGGTCGGTGGCATTTGAGAAGAGATTTTCTATGAAAATTGGATCGGTCGTGCAGTTAGGGTTCTGCACAAGGACCAAATGCATTCAAAATGAGATTTGATATGAAAATTGGATCAGCCATGTAGTTAGGGTTCTGCACAACGGCCGATGGCAATCGGAAAGGTAGGAAAAATAAGGAGTGAATCTAACATAATTGGAAGCAAATTCAAATTCACATCGAGTTCACCAAAGTGTATGATGGGTAAAAGAGAGGATCCCAGCTTGGTTATCAAATGTAGGGATCATATATGAGATTGGCCACACCATGTAGATATAAAAAAATCTCAAGGAGCGCTAGTGTCATAAATCTAGAGGATAGTAGTCCTAACCCTAGGTTAGCTATAAGTTTTCAATGCATACAACCAAGATAAAGAAAGGTATACTACTAGGATTTTGAAATAGAGAAGGGAAACAATGAGGAGGTGGATAAAGCCAAGGGATGTAATAATAATGAGACAATGCACTAAACCAAAGCAAATATACATTCACTCTATCTTATAACAATGAATGATTGGCAATCACAAGTACATACATACAAGATAAAAGACTAAAGAGAGTTAGAAATACTTACATGTACATGTGTGTGTACGTGCATTGTGTGTGACTGGCGATGCATAATTCTCCCCAAAGACAATAGCATTGAGAGAGAATTCATACGGGTGGAAAAGGGGAAAGTTCAACAAGAAGATCTCTAGTCCTAGCTCACTATTAGTGACCCAAATACAAAAGAGGTAAGCTCCAAGACTCCAAAATCAGCTAAGAAGTGTGAAATAGTGTGAGCAAGAGTAGATCATGCACAATTTGTATATAAAAAAGTGTTTGCAAAAGTGGTGGTTCTCCTAAGAGAAAGGTCAATAAACTATACCTAATGAAATTTCCCACAGGGATGGTAGGCCATGAAAAATTGAAAACTATCACATCGCCCACGGGTGATGGCGTCGTACTTGGGGGAAACCCTAAGGTAAAGAGATGAAATCATGAGGAATGGAGGTTAATGAATAAAAGGTGATGAATGAAAAAGGTCTGAGGTGACCAAAAGCAAGGATAATAGTGTATAATAAGAAGAAACAAGTAAGCATGATGGGATAAGCGGACATAATGAGTACAATGTGTGAAGAAAGGGAGGAAACGAGGTAATAATGGTGACTAAGGCTAATAACGACATCTCTCAAATGGTGTGGTACAGTGGTCTAGCCCGCATGACCAATCCTGATCACACCCCAATCTTGGCAAGCCCCTTAAAGCACCCGCTCAGGAGGAGAATGCATCAACCCCTACACTAAAGAAATGGTTAGAACACATCAAAAATATGGTGTATACAGACACCAAACAATGATCACTTTGACTTGTCAGAGTAACAACTTCTTATAACATATTTACATGGGAATGTCCATGCGTAAGATACAATCGGCTAAAAATCATCGTGGGTGTTAGCAAGGGTAAAATTAAATGTGTATTTAATTTGTCTCATAGGAGAAATGTGAAGAGACGCAAAGGAGACAAACATAAACATTGAATACGAAGAGTTGCCACTACGGATGAATAAGGTAGGGACAAGGAGAAGCAATGAGCTGATTTGTATTGTAATATTTGTTTTCTGATGGTCTTTTGGTTTGAATATTTGTAAATTTTCTCTGAGTTTAACGAAGGATTCTACTTTATTGTTGCCTCTAGTTGAATTATTTATTATGTTTTGTTCTTTATTGCTCATTTTTTTTAGTTGTTTATAGTTCTCGATTACATATTTCATCAAATGAAGGTAGTTTCTCCTTAGCATGTCCTATGTCAAGGGCATATGCTAATAATAGTGTGGTTTGAGCATGGATAAGAACATGTGGGAGGAGCGTGGATGAGAGCACTATGAGGGAGGGTGTATCTAGAGTGGATAGGTAAGCATATAATCAAGCATGGGGGAGAAGAGGAAGCATTGGAAATGAGCACATGAGAGTTGGGTAAGGAGAATTTTTGGCCTTTCAATTACTTTGTTGAGTCTTGGACTGTGCGATAAAAGGAAGAGTTAGTGGAGCTTGATAATTTGTCCCTTGTCATTATGGGCTCAGGTAAGAATGAATAGTTATGAAGGAATGTTGTTAAAATGTTTCTTCTCCCTCTATAGTCTATGCGATAGACTCCCCACAAAAAGCATCATCCTCTTGGTTGTAATAGTCTAGTTCTAGTTTCTCCTTGGGTGTTAAAGAAATTGCAGTGATTTAAAAATTAAAGAATGAAGTTTGCCTTGTGAAATGGCATTCAACACAATCCTGTCCAATAGATTGCACAACCAGGACGCATCAAATGTGCAATAGGCAGACCTCCTAGTCATAAAGACATGTATTCATCAACTATTGGAAAGCCACAGGTATAGCGGGAACCTACATAACAGAAAAGTCTGAATAGAAGAACGCATTTGAGAGATGGAAGATGTATTAAGTGTCGTTACAATAAACTCCCAAACAAAATATCATATCAAGAATGCGTAGTGAACACAAGTTGGGGGTAAGTGCGCAATGATTGTGCAAAAAAATGCAATGTTTGCTTAACATGTGTATAGCTAGGAGATGGAACCATTAAAGCTGACCATAACCAGCGCACACAAAGCTGGTAGGGCCCACGCTTTGGACCAATCACTTAATTAATAAAAAAATATTAATTTATTTATATTTTGTGATTGGTCCAAAGTGTGGGCCCTACTAGCTTTGTGTGTGTTGGATAAGGATCACTAACTGTTAGAAGGAATGTATACCTCACCAAGCCTAGGGAGAACTCTATTAGTGTTGCCATAACGAGGGGAGAGGTAATTCTAGATGATCTAAAAATTAGTCACGGGAATAAGAATGATCTTCTTCCACACAAAGACAAGTATTCTAATCTTATTCACACAAATATTTCCTCGATCCATTCTCATCTCATCAAATGGAAGGAGCATGAATAAAGCAACCAGTATTTAGAATAGGAACTACAAAAATATACAAGTGTGTTCTATATATTTGGCTAAGAAGACTGTGTAGTGTATTGCATAAAGTACAAAGGCATTGAATTTGCAATGTAAAATGGACTGCAAAGAAACACCTAAGGTTGAAGTCACATAAATGGCATATTCAAATATGGCAAAACAGGGCGAGAAGAGGTAATTGCATGAGGCAGTAGAAATTGAATGGAGGCCACGCAATGATTGATTGCGTAGTGATTTCCGGAAGATGTTGTGCAATGTATCGTGTTTGCAATAAACGTGCATTGAAATTTGAATAATGATGTAAGAATAACATTGGAAAAGTAGCAGATGAACAAGTAGGTACATATTTGAAATCTCCTAATTACGATATTAATGATCCCCACAAGGTTGTATGGATAACCAGGTAGAAGGAAAGCATTGAATCGTATGTTTACATGTTTGCATATTAGTATATTAGAAGTGGGTGTGGACCTTGTTAGTAGATTAGAAGTAGTCGAGAGGGTGCATAAGGAGCCATTGACCCCGGTTGTGGAACTGAGAAAGTGATAGAGATATCCAGAAGTGGACGAGGATAATGATACCGAAGTAGAAAGTAGAGTGAACTGAGGGTGCCTCGAATAGGAGCCAAGGAAAAAGCGCTTGCACATAGGAGTGGCATTAGTTGGGATCACATACCTATATCAGTTGTGTCTCGAGACGAGACACCTATTTAAGTCAGGAAAAGTGTTAGTGGTGGTAAAATTAAATGTGTATTTATTTAAATTGTGTCATACGAGAAATGTGAAGAGACACGAAGAAAACGAAGAGAAGCATGGAATACGAAGAGTTACCGTTGCGGATGAATAAGGAAGGGACAAGGAAAAGCAGTGAGCTGATTTTTATTGTAATATTTGTTTGCTCATGGCCTTTTGGTCTGAATATTTGTAAATTTGCTCTTAGTTTAATGAAGGATTATGGTTTATTGTTGCCGAAGAGTTACCGTTGTGGATAAATAAGGGACGAGGAGAAGTAGTGAGCTGATTTGTATTGTAACATTTGTCTGTTCGTGGCCTTTTGGTTTGAATATTTGTAAATTTGCTCTTAGTTTAATGAAATATTATGGTTTCTTGTTGCCTCTAATTTCTTTATTTATTTTGTTTTGTTGTTTATTGCTCAATTTCTTCCGTTGTTTATGGTTCTCAATTGCATATTTCATCAAATGAAGGTAATTTCTCCTTAGTATCTCTTATGTCAAGGGCCTCTGCTAACAACGGGTGCTTAAACAAGTAGGCGGATAGATGGACTTTTGGAGAGCCAACGTAACAAGTGTTGATTTGCAAAGGTGATTACTTTTTTTAAATACCATGGATGCAAGTACTTGACAGAATTCCTTCTTGGCGTCTAATTACAAAACATGCAAGAGACCACGTAATAACAAAATATCTTAACAAATATGAAAAATCCTTAAATTATGGTCTATTCATTCATGCTCTTCTCAATAAACTCAAGTCTCTCATCTAACATGGCAAATAACAATGAATGCCCCTTTCCAATCTATTTAGACTTCCATTATGCAAAGGCCTAGACTCCCGCTCTAATACCAAACGATGAATTTGGTCAAGAGCTCAACACAGTATTAACACAAAAATAAACTCAGAATAAAATACCTTTTTCTATATCATTCTTGTGTGAGAGACATTACATTTATAGGACCAAATCTCTGTAGCATAATCTGCTACAATCACTCTCATGTCTAGACCATTATGAGAATTATTACAATTCTTGTAATGTCTATTATTAATATATACTAACTCACACACATACCATTTTTAACTTTTGATTTGTTACTAATAACTCATTACAATATTTGAGGTCACAGAGGGAAGCACAGACGGAGTGACTGCGGGAGAATGGAGGGAAAGATTGCGAAGGCGGGGAGTAAGGGAAACACCGAAGGCAGAGGTAGGGAGGCCACGCAGGCCACGGCAGGGGGAGAGAAAGTCCATTTTCTGGGCACGGGGGATCTCCGAGTAGGTGGTGATGAGCACGGTAATGGTGGACGGGGTAAGAAGGGGGAGGAACAGTGCCCTAACCCCAGGGTTTTAAAATTCTTCGGGACTTCGTTGGGGATAGGTGGGCAAAAAGATTGTAACAGAAGCAGCGGCGGCGGTGCTACAAGCCATCATGGTCCGGATATTTCCCAAAAGACTACCTCTTTCAAAGATATACTCGAAAACAGCAGCGGCCGATCCGCATGCAAACAAACAACAAGTAATCTGGCCAACCTGGTCGATTTGGTTGAGGATATTCCCTCTGTAACCATCAAGAACCCTAAGGTGGAGGAATATTTCAGAAATTTATCAAGGAATGCAGTGATCGGTAGGTTTAACGGGTTCTGGCCTTCCTCCTCCGCTCTATACCAGTGGGTATTCAATACTTGGACCAATAAGTGTGAAATATCCCTCTGTTCTAAGGGATTTTTTGTTTTCCATTTTAGAGAAGTTGAAGACTATCAGCGATGTTTGACAGATGGTCTGTTGTTCTGGGGACATGCGGGTTTATTTATAACTCCATGGTTTCTAGATTTTGATCCGAACACATATTTGGTTGCCAAAACACATGTTTGGGCCAGGCTCCCTAATCTCCCCTTGCATTTATGGTATGCCCTGGAGGATATTGGTAACGGTTTGGGAAATTTTATCAAAGAAGACTTGGATAGAACACATTCGGGTCTGTGTTCTTTTGCCTGTATGTGCGTTGAACTCGATTTGAGCAAAGGATTACCGGCTCGGATCAATCTTAAATTTGGTAATTTTTCAGCACTGCCAAATCTTAGACTATGAGAATACTGCATTCCGGTGTAGATTATGTAGAAATACAAGTTATCTACAAGCCTCTTGTCCCTTCAACAAAAACCAGAAATCTACAAAAAAGAATGGATCGACCTTCTCTAGTGGTTGGGGCTCTATTAACCCAGATTTGGTATCTGCTTCGAATTTTAAAGATGCTCTGAATAATCTGAACCCTACAAATAAAGTAGACACATGGAAGGAGGACTCTAAGACAGGAACTTAGGAAAATCACCTGGTTGTAGGTGGAACAAAAAGAGGACATACTTCGGAAAGTTTAGAATCAGATCGGGATTTTGTGTCTGCTAAAATGATTGCTTCGACAATTCCTAGTGAACTTGCGTTGGTTATCTCGACTAACCAAGGCAAGTGATTCGAAGTAAAAAAGTGAAAAAACAAAAAGGGTAGAATGGGCAGCATTGAGGATTATTTTCCATCGCAAGGTGGGAAGTAATTTTTTTGTTTAGGTTGTTTTGGTTTTTCTTATACTTTTGTAAGTCGTTGTTCAGATGTAGTTGTTGTTTAGCTTTGGCTTTAAAAGCATGTTGTTATCTAGAGGATCTGGCCTCTGCTTTATGAATATGGAACGAGTCCCTTCAACCCGCTTTATCAATCGAAAAAAAAAACTCATTACAATATTCTTCACACATAAAAATAATTTACTACTTAACTCACTTTCATGTGTGAGTACATCTTCTTAACATTGAATAAATATGGCGATGCTCATATGCAGTGGGTGCAAGTTGAGGTCAATTTAGGGCTAGTTTAATGTTATTTATCATTTGTCCAAGTCATTATTGCTAAGGTGAACAAAGAAGAGGTCAATTATACTTCATCACATCATATCATGAGATTCTAATGCCAAAACCATAAAGTGCAGAGACTTGTCATCCTGGCCCAAGAGTTGTAGACAATGTAGAATTGCCCAGGGCACTACTAACGGCTCTCGACACTAGAATCTGTGAGTATTGTCCCTATAAGTTGATAATGTCTAAACACAGTTTCAAGCTTTTCAACTTCCAAGATCACTTGACAACACTCCCTTGACCCAGATTCCAAAACTTGTCCACTGTGCACTCATCCTTCAAGAAGACTCAAGTAACAAGTTGGGTCTTTTCATTTTACATTGTCTAGTATTTTATCACTATTTTTCTGTAGACTTGTCAAAATCACCCTAATTCATGATTAGATTACTATACTTAATTGTCTATATTTCTATAATCCAAATTAGGTCTGGTTACGCCGAAGACGTTCCAAAGGTGAGTGAGACCTATTATGTCTGACACATGGCATCAAACGGAGGGCTTAGATTACATTGGTCGTTGAAGTACGACATATTTGCAGCCTTCCACGAGGTAACAGTGTCAGTTAGAATTTGGCCCTGCATGTCCACGTCAGCATGTCTGCTAATGTTAAGTGTTTTATTATACGTGACGTTTCGCAATCACTACATTTATTGGAATAGAATTCCATTTTTTGCGTTGTTTTAGAGGTATTTGTTTTCAGACAATGGCGGGATGAGATGCCCTTTCAAAGAAATTTGCCTCCCAAAATCCTATGTATAATACTTAGATAAACATATGTGACTAGTTCTTTATCCGCGTGTTTTCCCTCGTATGTTTTCTTTGGTATAAATAGGTCATTATACACATCAATTCAGTCAACCTCATCTCTAGCAATACCAGCTGCTTTCATCTAAATAGTTTTTGCCATAAAGAGATTAATAGCCGACGGCCAGAGGCAATGTTTACAATTCAAAAATGAAGAGTTCAATATATCTCTCATTTCTTCATTATTGACAGCTAATGGGCAGGCGAGTGGACTGAATTAGGTGGGTTATTACCGCCGAATACATTGTCATGAAAACAGCCTCCAAAACTTTAGAAGCGGACCCTACCTTACAAGATGGATGGATTTCCACGATTGTTTAGTATGCACATTACTCCATTGCATTTCCGCCACGAATAACATGTATTAGTAGTTATGATCTGATATAACAATTTAGTCATATGATTATTTGTCCAGGGTTGTGATGGCCTGGGAATAGAGCAGAGAAAGAGTCGCCTGCAAATTTCCCTAGTTTTCGAGGGTTTGAAGTGATATAGAATCAAAGAGCCCTCAAGTGCAGACATAATTGCATTTACTGCAAGAGATGGTGCATACAAGGTTGGCCATTGACTAGATATGATTGCAATCATATAAGCATCAAATCCATTTTGATAAATCCTAAATTACAAATATAAGATGTCTAACTTCATTACTGCGCAACAAATGAGAATTATATTCCAATAAATGCAGTGATTGTAAAACGTACCATCCATAAGCCGTCAACACAAAACTGACAGGATTTTTTAATTTTTTTAAATATTGTTTAAATTCCATACCGCGTGCAAGGAAAATTTCTGAGTTGAATTTTTCTAGTCTAAACCCGTAGAAAAGTTTACAAGAAAAAAAATTTGAAATTCGCGTCAAATTGTGCTCTGACTTTGGGTCGGCAAAGTCGACGTAAAAATATAATTTTTTCAACCTTCGAAACACTTTAAATATTCAAAAATTCTAGGTTGGCAAAGTGGACACAAAAATATAAAATTTTCAACCTTTGAAACACTTTAAATATTCAAAAATTCTAATAAAAATTTGATGCCAATATCGACACTATTTGCACCCTATGTAATAGTGTTTGCATAATTAATCAATCTTTATAGATTTTAAATGGATTAATTGAATTTGGTAATCTAATTAGCTAATCACTTAATTTATTTATCTAAGGAGTAAGTTAATTAATTTTTTTAATCGTTGATAAGTTGGTAGGCATATGAAGAGCATTTATTGTATGAATATGACTAATATTTATATTCATAAAATTTGATTTTATATTTTTTTACGTTGCATAGTGAATGATGTATTAATGAGTAATTTCTTACACTCCACATAGAGAAAAATTGTGAGCTCCGAGTGTGCTCGAGGGCGACTTGAGCGCATCCATATGCACTATCTAACAAGTACTGTTGTTGAAGCACACTCAAAGATCCCTAGAAACGTTGTTTTCCTCTAACACACATACCAAGGTGCAGCACTCTCAACAGTCTACCTTGCAGGGCATATCAACATCCTCTGATTAATCATGACTGCCCACATGCCCCTCCGTTTTCATGTTCACTTACGTGGGAAAGCCGCCTACAAGTTGTTCATAATGTGTTGACGTTGCCATAAGCACAACAGAGAGGGTGAATGAATGAAATTAATTGCAAGCAGACTATAAATAACAAGCTTCAAGATAGTTGAGTGTGAATGCAACTCAAGATAGTTTTGTTCCCTCTCTCGAAATTGAGTATTGTAGGAGCAATTTGGGTGGGAAAATGTTTGTGTCAACCTAGACTTTCTATCCCCTTCCTGTGCCTAATTATAGTCTTTCGAAAAGAAAATAATGTTCGCAATAAATCAAAAAATGGAATTAAGCTCTTCCTAAAATATAGTTTATAATATATACTTTATAGTATAGTTTATAATATATAATGTAAAATATAGTTTTGTATATATAGTTTAATGGCCCCTTTAAGGGAAAATTGCCCTCACAATGCAAGCAAGATCAAGTTGATAAACTGGAACACAAATAGTGGATATTACTTGGGTGTTACAATTTGAGCCATGGAAAATGTGTGGTCCAGGTATTTAATTTTCACTTTTTTAGTTCTAGTTTTCCATTGGTGTCTTCATCTTATCTAACAAATCAAATAGTATCAAATCGAAAACCTTGACATCATTTGCGGTTAGGTCTTGACCCTTAAACCTATTGGATTTTCTCATTTTTTATTTTTGCCCTTTTAAGCACAAATTGCACTCATGTGAACAATGCCTATGTTCATGCACCTACTAGAGCTTAGAGCTATAAAGGGGGATTGCAAAGTGACAATAAAGTGGAACACAAATAATGGATAATTAGCTATGATTGTTTGCACATCGCCTATTTCCCTACACCTACTTGAACATAGAAATGTAAAGGTGGAGTAAAAAGTGCTCCAATAAACAAACATTTTGATTGGTTTTCAAACATGGACGTATTGATATTTTCCATTTCTTATTTTGGCACCTTTAGGTGTAAATTACACTTGCATGAATAATATGAACTCAATTACCAATGGTTGTTCACACGTCATTTATTTCCCTGCACTTACTAAAACTTATAATTATAAAGGGGGGCCATAAAGTGCTCCAAGATACAAGCATTTCAGTTGGGTTTCAAACATGGAACCTGTTGGATTTTTCCCATTATTTATTTTGGCTCTTTTAAGCATAAATTGCACTCACATGAATAATGCGACCGAGCTCGATTCAATAAAGTGTAACAAAAAATGATATTATTTGGGTGTTACAATTTAACCCGTGGAAAAGGTGTAGAACGTGCAGGTATTTAATTCTCGTTTTTTTATTTCTAACTTTCCATTGATGTTTATGTCTTATCTAAAAAATCAAACGTTGTCCAATTGAAAACCTTGATAGCGTTTGCATTTGGGTTTTGACCTTGAAACTTATTGAATTTTCACCATTTTTTATTTTGGCCCCTTTATGCCCAAATTGCACTCATGTGAATATTGCAAGCGAGATTGAGACAATAAAATGGAACACCGATAACCGATATTATTTGGGTCTTACAATTTGACCCATGGAAAAGGTATGATACATGCAGGTACTTAATTTTCACTGTCATTTCCACATTTTCATTAATGTCTGTGTTTTCTAACAATTCAAACATCATCTATTCAAAAACCTTAGTGGTGTAAAAAAATAAAATTAAAGAATAGTCAAGGTCGGCTAAGAGATAAAATATACATGTCACTCGTATGACTAATCGCTAGAGGGGCTCAATTATTAATGATTGTTCATGCATCGGCTATTTTCCTACAATTACACTTGCATTTACTGGAGCTTAAAACTAAAAAAATATGACTACAAAGTGCTAATGAAGAAAGCAATGTGGTTGGGTTTTGACCTTCGAACCCATCAAACTTTTCTCATTTTCTTTTATTTTGGGCACTTCAAGCTCGAATTGCAGTCACATGAATAATGGAGTCTCAGTATAAAACATTTGCACACCATACATGTATGGCCAACCACAACAGGGACTCAATTATTGATGATTGTTTGCACATCCCCTATTTTCCTGCAATTACTCCATCTTTAAATTACAAAGTGAAGCTACAAAGTGCTCCAACAAGCAAGCATTTCGGTTGGGTCTCACACAAGGAACCTTTTCAAATTTCTCCATTTTTTAGTTTGTCCTCTTTAAACGCATATTGCACTCAAGTAAATAATGTGTGCAAGACATAAATGATACTGTAAAACACAACGTCTTTCCCCTCCATCAAACCCCTTCTTAATCACCTCTTGTCCTTTCCCTCTTTTGTGTTTACCCATTTTTTCATTCTTCATTCCATCCCCTTCCGCATTTTTATCGTGCACTTCATGTACAATTGCTAGTTCTAACTCATTTTATACTTGGGTGCAAAATGGATACAAAATTGAAACAACTTAAATGTCTTTTGTAGTGTTATAGGTTCAACTAGATGTAACTTTCTATATTTAAAAGAGTATTTATTGTTTTACAAAAGCAAAAGTTCCACAAATGGAATGGTCTCTGGAGGTGTATTAGTCCAACAAACTACAAACTTTGGAACATGTAAATACTACTTTAGAATGTGCATGACTGCTCCTTGTGCAATTAAAATAAAACATCAATGCAAAAACATCCATCTTCTAAGCATAGAGCTTTAAATAACATGTGATATTGCTTTTTTCATGAAAACACTATAGTCATTGTAGCAAACTATTATTCTATATTAACATAAACCATAAGATAAAACACACATATCTACTAAAGTATAGCAAGCCACTATTATAGGTTAACATAAACCATAAGATAAAGCACACATATCTACTAGTACTTGCAACAAGAGGAGGTGTAATGTTATGCCAATAGTTAAATATGAAGACGTGTAGATGATCAGGGGATCAATTTTGTGTTCAATGAAAGGTTTTGCAAGAGCTATTGAAATGGGGTAAGAACACTCAAGAACCCCAAAGCTTTGTGCAAAAGCCCCTCAATGGACCATATGATAAGAAATGAGCAAGGAATCCTATTTGCATGTATTTAAACTTGAGTTAAGCAAGAAATATAGCAAATATCATTAACCTCTATTCTTGAAAGCTTAATAAAATGTGCCTAACAAGGACTTAAGCGATCAGTTTGTGTTTATAGAGAATGGGAACTCGCCATTAATGGCTTCAAGGCCAATGGTACTTCACATTTACTCTATGCTTGTGTGTGTGAAATGACAATGATAAAGCAAATAGCTCAATGCATGGATGAAATAAAGACTCCAAACCCTAGCAATAATACTATAATTTGGTTTAGAGGGAGAAGTGTTCTTAGGAATGAGAGGGGGGTAGTGGGCTATTTATAGTTTTCATTTGGGAAATGGGAGGCTTTTTGGTGCATGTGGGATCAAAAAGGAGTCCACAAGTGGTTTAGGAGAGGTTGACCATGGTTAGGACTAGTTAACTTAGGTTAGGGTAATTAATCCTATTTAGAGATAAATTAGAGTTCTGGGAGAGTTCTGAAAGACCTAATCAATCCAATGAAGTGGATTGATATTCTTGGGAGCTAATAGAGGTGGTAAAGAAGAGGATTTTAGCCAAGAAGAGGTTATTATAACCTATTTAATTGACTTATGAGAGGAAAAAGACCATAAAAGTGTCGAACAAGGGGAGTTAGATAGATCTAACTGATGAGGTGTTGCCAACTTGCAGGAAGAGGACTAGTTAGGGCAATATTAGGGATAATAGTGCTTTGATCAAACTACAGGTGTCTACATTTGCCCCTCTTTGGGGTGACGTAAGCTACGTCACTTCAAAGAAAGTAGACAAGTACAAACGAGTAGAAAAGTTTTGAAGGGGTAGAAGAAAAATTAATAGGATGAAGGATGCCCCCTCGAGTGTCGATGGGGTGATGGAGGAATTCGATCGACAATCAAAAAGAAAATAGAAGAGAAATTGAGAAGAAAGGAGATGAGAAAATAACAAGGAAAAAGGGATATTGAGCTATCCACAAACCAATGCTTTATAGAAACAATGCATAATCATCATTTTACTTAGAATCCTCATCATCGGTCCTTATTAAAATGTAAGCATACGATGGAGGAATAAAATGACATGAAAAGACAAGATACAAACAAATGTTCATTGCTAAAAATGGCCAACTCCATGCAACATACATGAATGCAATGCAATACGAGAAATAAACAATCTCACTTAACAGGGAAATAAGTACAATCACACACACTTAAACCAACAATGTTCAAGATAGTTGCACAAATACTTTGTTATTGAGATGTAGTCCCAAATGTTTTGATAAACGACAAGGGTGAAGGATGATGCCCCAAGCAATGTGTATATTGCAAGGGAAAATATGGAGGACACTTGGGTCCAATGAAAAAGTAATGTGCACGATGAAAATAGTACCAGGCAACTGATAGTGCCCCAGAGTATAGACAAAGTAAGCAACGTAGCTTTTGTAGATGATTGAAGATTCATATGATCTGCGAGTCGTTGTTTCAAAATATTTGAAAACGTCAGCAAGATATGGGATGAGTGCCATGCGAGAGACATATTTCAGCTGTAAATGAGCGTTTTACCAATTTTTAGTCCATTTTCGAAGTATTTCAATGTTTTTGGTTTTGTAAATGGTTTTACAATTTTTAAATTTTTGGATTGGTCGGTAGAATTTGTATAAGAGATCAAAGATCTCCTAAAAAAATGTGCAACTGCCTAAAGGCAAAGGCAAAAGCAGCAGGGAGCACAGAATGTGGCTCGGCGAGAAGAATTATAAGCCAAAAATAATCATCATGACAGGTGAAAGAGAGAAAAAATAGAAGAAAAAATGATAAGAAATGGCGCTTGGAATATGTGTAAATCATTCCAGTGCAATGAAGAAGTGACCGCAGGGTGACACTAAGTGCCCCAACGTGCGAAAATGAGTAAAAATAATTATTTTAATAGAAAAATAATCATCTCAGCAGATAGAAGAAGGGCTAGAATGATTACGGCGGAGAAAACATGCCCCGGGGGCATCACGGCAGCCTAATATACCCACCCGGGGGGGTAAATCAATCACGATCAGTTCATTTGTACTAGAGTTCTTGCAAATTTTTACCGCGAGCGAGAGTGATAGCCCTGGAGTGAGATGGTGAGGCTACTGAGCAGGAGGAGACGAGTAGATCGCATCCAAGAGTTCCTGCGAGACCCAGCGGATGGACCCTACATGAGTGGCCTATCCTTCCTTGTGAATTACGCATTTAATGCACTTTTTAGGGCTTTTTAGGCTAGGGTAGAAGAATTTCGACGTATCCGTGTACGCGCATGCGTCGATGACGTATACGCGTATGCACATGAGTCGAAACCAGCAGTTATGCGCATGCATATCTGTCGAAAGAACGGATGCGCGCACACGTATCCATTGGAGGAAAACTGACAAGGCTGCGCACGTGCTTCTGTCAAAAGGGCCGCATACACGTCCTAGGTGGGGGATAACGGGGACGCGCACACCCATGCATGGAGACAGGTGCGTCAGTGTCACACTGGGCGGATAGGTGTCTTGTGTAAGCGAGGAAAAACAAAAGCGGCGCGTACGAGCGGAGATAGGCGCGTATGTGTCAGGATGGGTGCGTAGTCATCGAAGTAGGCACGCAGGTGTCGAAGTAGGCACGCATGCGTCGGAGAAGGGAGCAGAAGACCCTTCCGGCCAAACGGCCAAGGAGAAAAGAAGGTAGACTAGAAGAAAGTGAAATTTTTAGGGAATAAGATGGAAGAATGTAGGATTTACCAGCAATTTTAGATAGAAGTAGATAGAAATGTCAACTGATACATGTGTGTTTTCTTGTTTGCAGTGTATACTACCCATCCTGCAGACCCGTGAGCGATATGGTTGGCTAGCGATGATAGAGGCCCAGTTCGACGATGATGATAGGGTGATATTGGACAGCCTCCTATATGTTACGAGATTGGCTCATGTGGCTGATATGCCCCAGATCACATTAGATCACGACCTTTTGATAGCTGTAGCAGAGCGATGGCACAACGAGAGTCAGTGCTTTCGGCTCCTGACTAGGGAGATCACGATTACTCTTGAGGATGTGTGGCGTATTATGTGGGTCCTGATCCAGGGTCAGCTTATCCAATATATGAGCCACTGGCCTGATATTCAATGATACATCGTAGAGTTATTTGGTGTCCAGATGATACCACTAGTGCGTGGGATGACCATTAGGCTATCGCGGTGTATTGAGGACTTAGAGCTAGATCGAGTGGTGGTTTATATGATGGCACTTTGTCAATGGAGTTTTACTCCCTGACAAGACTGGCGCTTCATTTCCGCTTGGCCTCCTTGGAGTGATACAAGGTTTGGTAGAGGGAGAGACCTACTGTTGGGGTCAATGCATTCTAGCACATCTATACTGGGACTTCATTTGATTACCTACTACCATCAGAAGATGGTAGGACCAGCCCGACTTGCTTCATATTTGGGACGTGGGACCACATTGTCATTGGTCACCCCTTAGGTGTTTTTAGAGTTCGGGTACCCGAGGAGCCTTCTACGATGGGTTGGGTCCCGACGAGGGATGATGTGTGGCCATATATGGGAGATGTGTGGCCATATATGGGAGATGCATATCACTATCGCCATGAGCTTGATGAGCTACAGCAGGCCTCCATGGTATGGAGGCCCTACAGACATTTCCAGTGGCCTGAGGACGGTTTAGAGCTCAATACTACTACAGTGGAGCACTTTATATTAGGCATCCGCAGCTATATGCGGGAGTTGTATAGGGTGGATCGATGTCGGAGGTAGTTTGGCATTACCCAAGACGTTCCTGGGCCAAATAGGTGGTATGCTCACAGGGCCCGAGAGTACATTGATATGGGGTCCACAGATTGCCCAAGATAGAGCACTAGCCAGTTTCCTACAGGTGGTACCTGCTATGTGGGTGCCACTGAGACAGATTAGAGATCTGGGCACCACACCTGAGTATGCACCATGGTACCATGGTGTGCTTCCACATCGTTTGATTGTTTCCAGGGCGACATATAATGCCGATGTGAGAGATCCTCTAGTGGGGCCTCCTAGTGGGGACGAGGGTGGAGCTATTAGTGGTGATGATGATGATGATGATGGTGGTAGTGGTGGTCCTGACTCACACTGTTATGTTAGGGGTAGGGGACAGGGTCCAACATTACAGCAGCCACAGGGACAGGGTCCCAGGCCTAGGCCAAGATAGGATTTCCAGGGCACCTGAGGCATAGAGTTGTCCCCAGTAGGCATTCCAGGTGGGATATACACCCCTCTTCAGCAGGTATTTCCAGAGCAAGGCCTGCCACCTCATGCTCTAGGGGGTGGTGGCGATGGTGGAAATTGGTCTACTCTTTCAGCAGTAGTTACAGGTGGCAATTTTCGTTCAGTTACAGGTGGCATGGAGAGAGGGATGTAGGCCAGGGCACAAGTACAGGCCAAATACTGCAGAGTGAGAATCAGGCGCGTGCTCAATGTACAGATTTTGACAGTAGAGAGGGATCAAACTAGAGTACAGGCCACTTAGGACAATGATAGTACCTCATGGAAGAGTCACATTAGTGAGATGGCCACACAAGTGGCTCAGATACTGACCCTTTTACATCAGTCTCAGACCCAGGTGCAAATGGTTGTTTCTCAGAGGGACCATGCCTAGGCATAGTCACAGGGTTATATCATGCAGAGAGATCAGGCCCGAGCCCAGGTGAAGACTATTACTAGATATAGATACCGAGAGGTTGCTGCTTCTAGACGGGCTCAGGCTGACAGTGGTAGATTGATAGGTGAGCGAGATGTCGCCTTACAGGCAGCTATTACTTCAAGAGATGCTGATTTGATATGGGATGCTATGAGGGCTGACGGCGAGGCCTTATACTATAGGACTTCCTATTTCAGGGCAGTGAGTAGTACCTTTTGAGCAGTCAAGTGTGAGCATGATAGGCTCTAGGTCACGGAGTGATCAAGATCATTCAGTTAGATCAGTTCGACAGCCCATTGCAGAGTAGCCAGCTAGACAAGCAGCCATCCAGACAGTAGGGTGATACCCCCAGTGCTGGTCCATCACAACCACCACTCTTCCATCACCTAGGTCATGGTCCTGGGAGCCCCAACGAGGGTGACGAGATGTGGTTGAGCTCCTTATTTTTCCTTTTGTATAGATGTATTGTATACATGCCTCTTATGAAGGCTGATTTTGATGTATAAATTTATGTACCATTATTTTGATGATGCCTCTTGATTAAGGCTCAATTATTTTGATGCATGCCCCTTTTAGATGGCATATTGTATCGATGATGTACACTTGAGTATTGACATGGACAATTATACATGTATCATATGGACATTTGATGATGATTTTGTCATGTTATATTGTGATTATGCTTTGTATGATTAGTGATTATTACTTTGTAATCATTGTATCATGATGTATGACTTTCCCTTTCCTCTATGTATGTGACATACTTTAGATTTAGAGATGTGTATGTTTCATGATTTTCATATTAATGATATATCTGTAAATAGTATCACATGTTTTGGATTTATGAAATGTTTCTAATTTCTTATTCTAGAACTTGAGATGATACTAGATGATATTGGTGTGGGGGGGGGGGGGGGGAATAGATTTGTGATTATGTGTAACCCCTCTTGCCCCCATTGACTAATACAGTTATGTGATGATTAGCTTAGCAGTACATGCATGATGTAATACTTAGCATTTTTGTATATATGATGTAGTAGATGAAGTTTATATGTGATGAATGGTAGGTGATAGATGTGATAACAAACATTTATAAAAGAGACAAATACACAAGTAAAAGTTAACAAAGCTAAACAATTGTACCTATACAACACAACATAACTTATGATGCAAAACACGTGAATTGATTTAAACATACTAAAGAGATCAATTTGACATTTAATCTAAGTAAAATGAACCCCAATAGATGCATGTAACCAATGATGTGATCATACCAACGTTTGTACAAGAAAATGAACCTAACACCATATACACCATTGAAACTAAGCTCCAATCCATGATCTAAGGAAATGCAATCACCACAGCACACTTAAAGATAGTACAATATCAAAAGTTCAGCATACTAATACAAACCAACAATCTAAAAGCAATCTCCGAAATTATTACCTTGTTTTTTTTGTGAGGACAACATTGATATATGGTTTTCTAATGTTTTTGGGTTTATCTATAAAGATAAATTTTCAAGGCTACCATTCATGTTGTTTCGAGGCTTCTCTAAGACAACGTTGTGTGGTTGTTGTAGCTTTGTCCTTAAAAGGAAGATTTTCTGAATGTTTAGGTTTTTGTGTATCCTTTTATGAGTGTTTTTGCGTTTTCTAAGGTCATGTTCCGAAAGCAATGTACAAGAACAAAGAAGTGTGGATTCCCCTAGCGTGATGTGGGAATATACAAAAGGCAGAATGCCACACGTGTATGTATGAGAAAGTTTTAAATGTGAAGGTGCCCCCAACGTTAGATGGGAATATACAAAGGCAATAGGAGTGCGGATGGAAGTTTGATAGGCCCAGAGGGCGGGATGTATCTGTAAATGCCAATTACGACCAGTTTTACTGACCATTTCCTCCATAATCCGTACAAGGGTTTTATTAGTAGCCTCTGCTTGTCCATTACCTTGAGAGTAATATGGGGTAGACCATTTGAGTTGGATATTGAAACGTTGACACAATATCTTAACCGTTTTATTTTTGAAGGATTTACCATTATCTGTGACAATGGCGAAGGGGATACCATAATGGCAGATGAGATGGTTCATAATGAATTTAGAAATTTGTGCACCAGTGACATAAGTAACAGGCACAGCCTCTACCCATTTGGTAAAATACTCGGTGGCAATGATGATGTGAGTATGACCATCTGAAGAAGAAGGATGGAGCTTCCCTATGAGATCTAGACCCCATTTAGAAAATGGCCAGGGCGTTGCGATAGGCTACAAAGCCTGGGCTGGCGCATGTATTAAGTTTCCATACTTCTGACATAGCTCACATTTCTTTACGAAATTGCAACAATCTAATTCCATGGTAGGCCAATAATAGCCTACTCTTAATAGTTTTTTAGCTAAGAACATGCCGCTAGTGTGGGCTCCACAAATACCACCATGTACTTCTTTAATAGCGTGGATTGAGTCAGTAACATCCAAACAAGGAAGCAGATTCTCGTAATAGCCACGACGATAAAGGGTGCCTCCTAGGAGGGTATAATAGGCTATACAGTGGATAAGGGCTTTCTTCTCATAATGGGTGATGTCTGGTGGAAAAGTGTCATCTTGTAGGTATCAAAAGATAGGGTCATACCAGGGAGAGAATGGACCAACTTCACATGCCAAACATGACTCTGGCATATCATATGCAGGAACTTGTACATGCTCTATGAAGAAAGACATCTTACTTTCCTGAGGGAGAATGCATAACAGAGACCCAATTGTAGCCATAACATTCATGGATCGATTGTGCGACCTTGGCTTTTGCTCAAATATGATCTGTGTAAAGTACTCCTTCAGGGTTTTGACCATCTTCTTATATGGAATGAGCTTCTCATATTTAACTTTATACTCGTCATTAACTTGTTTAATGATAAGTTGGGAGTCTCCAATGACTCGTAGCTGTCTAATATTCCAAGTAATAGCTAGCTTGAGGCCATCGATGAGTACCTCATACTCCGTAATGTTATTAGTGGATGGAAATCCCAACCGAAATGCTCTCGGAATGACTTCGCCTGTGGGAGTGATGAGCACCACTCCTGCTCCGGATCCATGGAAGGTAAAAGATCCACCAAAATGGACCTGCCATTCTACAGACTCTTCAATATACATCATAGATGCATCTGGCAGATCCAGGCACAAAGGTTCCATTCCTGGGAGAGGGGCTTCTGCTAATTGATCAGCCAATACTTGTCTTTTTAAGGGCTTCTGATTCACGAACTCAATATCAAATTCACTTAGGAGAATGATCCAATTAGCCATTTTACCTGTGAGGGCAGGTTTGGATAAAAGGTATTTGAGAGGGTCAACTTTGGATATGAGTTTGGTTTTATTGTTTAGGAGATAATGGCGAAGCTTTTGGAAGGTAAAGACAACTACCAAGCAAGCCTTTTCTATCTGGGGGTAATTCAATTCATACGCAATCAAGGTGCGACTAAGGTAGTAAATTGCTCTCTCTTTATGGTCTAAGTCGTATTGGGCAAGCAGTGCACCAATAGCAAACTGGGTAGCGGAAATGTACAAGAGGAGAGGTTCGCCTGGGGTAGGTGGCATGAGTACCGGTGGGCTGACCAAGTATTGTTTTAGTAGTGCAAAGGCCTTTTGGCAATCTGGTCCCCAATTGAATACAACATCTTTCTTTAGTAAATGGGTAAAGGGGTAGACATTGAAAAATAAAGCAATGGATTTCCTGAATTTTCCCTTATAGACTCCTTAGTTGTTTGAGAGTGGTACGTGGTGGCATTTCTGTGATAGCTATAACCTTTACAGGGTCCAATTTGATCCCTCTTTGTAAAATAATGAACCCTATGAGCTTTCCTGATAAAACACCAAAGACACATTTCTTAGGGTTCAAGTGAACCTTATAGTCTCGTAGACGCTAAAAAATATGCCTCAGCACTCTAGGGTGCTCTCCCCTACTCTTGGATTTTGCTAGGATGTCATCAACATAATCTTACTTGATGTCATTCATCATATAATGGAAGATAACAGTCATGGCCCACTGATAAGTAGCCCCGGCATTCTTGAGTCCGAAAGGCATGACTTTGTAGCAAAATGTCCCCTAAGGGGTGATGAAGGTTGTTTTATGTTGATCTTCTTCTGCAATCCGTTTCTGGTTATAGCCTGAAAACCCATCCATTAACGACAACATCTCATAACCAGCGGTGGAATCAACTATCATGTTGATGTTAGGCAAAGGGAAGCCATCCTTAGGACATGCCTTATAGATGTCACGGAAATTAGTACAAATTCTTATGCCGACAGGCTTCTTCTATACATGCACTATGTTAGATATCCACTGTGAATAGTCGATGTGTTTAATGAAATCTACAACTAACAGTTTTTCTAATTCTTCTTTGACAATGAGGGCCACCTTAGGGTGCATCTTTCTCAATTTTTGCTTGATGGGTTTGGCATCTGGGTGCACAACGAGGTTGTGCACAACTAACTCTGGGTCTAAACCAGGGATATCTACGTATGTCCATGCAAATATATCTGCATATTCCCTTAAGACTTCTATAAAGACCTTATGTTCCTGAGCTGAGAGTGAAACTCCCAACTTCACCAGTCTTGGTTGTTCTTTTGAACCAATGTTGACATTAATTGTTTCTTCAACAAGCATTGTAGAAGCATCTTCCGTCTGTGTAGGATCAAGGGGAAGAGTAAGATCAAATCCCTGTGGTAGCTCCTTATCATCTTTAAATGGGTAAACCACTTCATCCACAAACTCTTCATTCTGTTTATCTATGAGTGCTTCAAAGAGTTTGTCATTGTGAGACTTCCGTTTATCTTGTTTGCAAGGGTTCTCTGAAGTGTTTTTACCCATGTTTAACACATTCTTATTCAAACGTCCACACATCTCTACCTCTTCTCCGAAGTATGCACAGGTTTCTAGGTGAATTGCAAATCCTTTCTTGTGGTCTCCAGCTAGAATAGAATCCCTGAGTCCCATGAACTTTGCAAATGCCTCACTATTTTCAAAAAATTCTAGTGGCACGTGAAGTTGTTGATCCCAATCTATAAGTTCAGGATACACTAGGTTTATTTGATAATGGGTTAGGGGGTTGGATTCAGATAAGGTAAGGATAGTTGTATATGGGAATAGGTTAGTGGAAGCAAGATCCTCGTAGAGGCTACATTGGGAATCCGTGTCGCTATCAGAATGAGATGAAACGTCCTCACGTTCAGAAGAGGTGGTGTCAATCTTAGAGGGTAGAGGGTTATGAGGCCTTATCCCCTTGCCATGTTTATTAGACTTGAAACGGGGGATAGGAATAGGCTCTAGCTGGCCTTGTGCGTTGATTCCACATCCAAATCCACTGTAGCCCATGACAAACATCATGCAGTGACCTTTGATATATTGGGGTGTTTGATGGCATGAAGCCATGGTACCTTCTGGCACTCTCCTAGTAGGATCTTCTAACATTTTCTCCTCAGATAGGAGACCATTATGGACAAAATTTTCCAATGGTTTAGGACACTACTCCCGAGTGCTCTTGAACTAAAAAAAAGGCTTACCCCTTGTTCTAGGAGATACTGATAAATCTGATATTAACAAAGCATGTTCAAGAGTGAATGGCTCACCTGGGCCATATTTTGTCGATGTTGCCTCCCATGAAGAAAATGGGTTGACTAACGAAGGAAAATCTTGATTATAAGGCATGAGCGAATCTGAATCTACTTGTTTCTTAATAGCTTCCATTTGTAGGGGGACAACAACATCTGCCGAAGGACACTCATAAGCTGCACGGGAAAAACTGTGCAATGCCCTACAATGTATGAATGGTTTTGGGTCACCCAGAATGGTAACCACTTGTCCTTCATGACAGAGCTTGATACACTGATGGAAAGTCAATGGAACGACCTGCATGGCATGAAACCATGGGCGCCCCAAGAGCATGTTATATGGAAGGTCTAAGTCAAGGACATGAAATGTTGTGTCATGACAAGTAGGGCCTACCTCCTTGGGAACTACTATAGTACCCGTTGATTCTCGTTCTTCATTGTCGTAAGCCATGATCGTAATAGTCTTAGCTCCCAGATCTATTTCTAAATGGCTTAGTTGCTTAACCAGCTTTAGAGTGCAAATGTTTAGACCAGATCCACCGTCCACAAGTACCCTCTTGATTTTGCGACGGGTAACCACCACTTCTAGATATAAGGGTAAGTTATGTTCAGAGTTGTTATGCGGGATTGCGGTGTGATCAAAAGTAATATGATCATTGGAGTCTAGGCGCGCAATCATGGCTTAAAGGTTTGTGGGATCTACATCTGTAGAAACTCTTGAATTTTGCAATGTTTTATATGGTATGTTCTTGTGGGCAGTAGATTTTGAGGAGATCAAGAATAGATATCCTAGCAGGTGTTTTCTCTAGCTGATCTATCAAATTATACTGACCTTCCTGAGGGATAGGCATCAGATCTGGTATGATTAAACGAGCACGTCCCATCCCTACTACACAATTCTTCTCTAAGATCCTGATAGTGTTGACATGTTCATCAGATGAACGAATACATCCTATGAGAGAATCAAAGGGACTATCATTAGTAGGGTAAACATAAGCAACCGTTCTATAGTCGTTGGAGGTTTTCCCGTGATCAGGCTTCCTTTTCTTTTTATCGACATGATTAGGAAAAGCCTCTTTGTAGATACCCATTTTCTCGTTTTGACCTTGTCCTGATTCAGGGGGAGAATCTACAGAGATTTTACCCTCCTCAATGAGGTCTTGTATGTGATGATGCAGTCTCAAACACCTATCTGTCTTGTGTCCTTTAATATGGTGGAAGTCGCAGTATTCATGGTCTTTGAACCAAACAGGTTTTGGCACATCCTTTGGATATGGTACTATCGTAGTTGGGTATTCCACCATTTTTGCATCATCTAATTGTTTTAGTATGGCAGATAAGGACTTTGTTAATGACATGAACGTGCGTTTAGTAGGCGCTTTGGGACGAGGTCCTTGTGAAAGCTTTAAAAGTGGTTCTGTCTATACGGCTTGGACTCTCTTGGAGTCTATAATGATATCGCCAACGACATGCTTGTTTTTATTAAAGAATTTCAATTTGTCTACGGATTTGGCTTCATGTTTGTCTTTAACGGTAGACTTGAGCGTTCCCTTCGCGATGAGGGCTTTCTCGATTTGACCACCTTTCTCTATGGCCTCTTTGAAGTTTGAGCCACAATGTATCTGTAAATGAAAGACTATTTCTAGGTTTAAGTTAGGAACAAATATGCTCACTAGCTATTTTTCTGGTAATGCACAAGGGAAACGACTTGCTAACCCTCGTCATCGTTGTAAAAATCCTGCAAACGTCTCGTTGGGTATTTGTTTTGTATTACATAGGTCGTTCATTGTGATGTCACTTTCAATGTTATAGGAGTAATGTCGTACAAATTTTTCCGCTGATGCGGGCCACATTGTAATGGAGCCCTTGGGTATGCTATATAACCATTCCAATCCCATGGCTACTAGGCTGCGAGGGAAAAGTCATATTAAGAAGTTATCGTTGTATGCAACCTCCTAACAAGCCATATAAAAGTCTTTTATGTGATCTCGAGGATCACTTTTGCATTTATACTTATCAAACTTGGGAACAATAAAGTGTTTTGGGAAGGGTTCCCGTAACATGTCCTTATCGAATGGGTTAGGGCATAGTTCTTCATACGAATATTTCCTATTATGGCCTACGTTTCCATCTTGTAACGTAGTAAGTGTATCTTTCATTGATCGTAACTCTTTCTGAATGAGTTGTTCTTTAGTAGGCAACATTGGTCTTTGTACTTGAGTCGCCTTAAAGGTAGTGTCAGTGTATGGCTCAAAGTGAAACTCACTAGGTTTAGTTTTGTCTTTGTCTCTGTATATGTTTCTTCTTGAAGAGCCTAGGTTTGCTAGTTTCTGGCTTAGTTCCAAGATCTTTTTTGAAGGATCTCCTCTTCAACCAGAGGGTCCTCTTCTTCATCGAATTTGGGAGGAGGTAAAGCTTTACGCTCAAGTTTCACTTTACGTGAAGCTTTGTAGTGAGGTCTTCGTGATGGGTCCCCTTCGACAGTGGCATGATGTTGCCCAGAAGTGGAAGCGTATCTCACATCAAAAGGGTTATCTATGTCTAAGAGGAACCTTCGCTCTCTTGGTTTAGGCTTAATGACCTTAGTTTCTACTTCGCGCTCTTGCGAAAGTTTAGCTCCTAATTCCAAGACTCTTGCGAGTACTTGATCTTTATTATAATATAGGAGTTCATCAAATCTACCTAGGTCTAATCTCTGTTGTTCTCCGGAAGAGTCTGACTCTTTTCCACTATGGTCAATTAATAGCTCCGCATCTTTGACGTGAGAAAAGAGAGGCGATAAATTGTTGTCACTAAATGGGAAGGTCTCGAAAGGGTTTTCTCCTAAGTCATGCACGTTTGATTTGGTTGTCATCTTTGCGATTTTAGGCATTACTAGCTGACGTTCGTATGAAGCTAGCGTGACCCCTAAATGTGTGGTTTTTGCAAACCGTTCAAGGTGATGTTTGAAATATGCCACAGTGTGTCCTAGATGCAATGTTATGCAGTTGTTTTTATCAAAGAACACTCATATGCACACTTAAAATGTAATAATCACTCAATTTTGTTGCTACCAAGCCTATACCCTAAAATAGATAGTGACAATATCGTATCAATGCGTAGGTCAAGTTAGATTCCCTAACAAGACCTAAATATCAAAGCGGTATTGACACAGTCTCCTGATGAGGTATACTTAAAACTATTTTGAATGCCGATGAAAGCTAAGCCTTTTGAAAAATGGAAGTCGCGACTAGATATAGCGTAACAACGTTATCGTGATACATTAACCGAGCAAGCAAGGTGTTAGTATCATGACAACCTTATTACGATATATATAAGGCGATATCGACACTTTTTAAAAGACTCAGATGACGTCAAAACTGAAACCAAGTGATAAGTATAACAAGGAGTTTTCTAATTGTGTGAGCAACGTAACCACGCAATAAAGGGACACATACCACGTTCTCAAAAAAATGAGAACACGATGTAAGTACCAAGGTTAGGCAACTAGAATGCGAGCAAAACCATCAACTCAAGAAGAGACAAAAGATGAATTGAACTCGCGACAATGAAGATGATCTTGAAATCAAGATCGATGGACTTTATCAAAGATAGGAAAAACGTACCTGTGCACTTTAGACATTTAACAACCCAGCTGCAAACATGGATGGGCGTAAACGGACAAAAAAGTGGTGAGTACTATCTCTGATAAAAATGCGCAAGGTATGCACCTTTTTCACCCCGAAAAATGGACGGTGAGAACGTAAGGGTATAGATCAAAAGATGAAAATAAACTAAGCGCCACTTGGGCAGAGTTTCACCTCGTCCGAAAACGAGAATAAAATTGAGCTAAAGTGGGACGTAGTTTAATTCCGTGATGAAAGACACTTAGATCAAACTTACGTGGACTCTTTGCCTTGTTCGAAAAACAAGGTTCAAACTCCAAATGAGTTGTCACTTCGTGATGGCTTGACGTAACAACGGACTAGCAAAGTGGGCTCCAAGACAGAATGGCCTCCTTAATAAGTTCTTTCAACTAGGTATTACAAAGTTGTCTTAAGCGAGTGCGATTTACCCAAAAAGTTGCAATGACTAAATTGGGAGTATATCGGCTTTACTTTACCCCCTTCAAGCACAGTGGGCAATAAATGTGTCTATGTGTACGCTCACTGGGGTCGCCATATGGACAACCGATAACGCTAACTCACAGGTACGCTAGGGTTTCGACACAAGCGCGACATGTTCAACGTGTACGCCTACAGGCAAAAACTATCAGAAAACACAGTATATCTAGCTATGACGGTTCAACTGAGACGCCGACAGTTCGACGAAGACACCGACTGTTCAACGAAGACGCGACCAGGGTAAAAAAAATATGACAGTTTTACACAGTAAGCTCATATACGCCAGTGCTTCCAAAGTGACATGTGTGCTTGCTAACCGACGTAGACGCTCACCTCGCGACAGAGACGCGACCTCTTCTAAATAAGCTATCAACTGTGTAGTATGCCCAGACATGTGCACCCAACTCAACACCGGCGCTAGGGTTTCAACGGAGACGCGCCTTGTGAAGACACCTGCACGTACCCCCTGAATAACCTGCAAAAAACACAGAAATTGAATTTTTCGAAAGCCAACAGGTTATTTGTCAGTTAAAAAACAAAATTTCTAACTTTAACCCACAAATTAACTATGCAACAAGCTCATTTAACCCTTTTAAGAATTGGAAACTAGCAAATAACAAGCTAATTTTTTCTAAAAAGTTGAAAATGGGTTAAAAGGGCTTGAAATAAATCTCCATTAATGGAGGATGGACTTCATGTCCCACCGGGCGTGCCAAATGTGTTCAATGAAAGGTTTTGCAAGAGCTATTGAAATGGGGTAAGAACACTCTGAGAACCCTGAAGCTTTGTCCAAAGGCCCCTCAATGGACCATATGATAAGAAATGAGCAAGGAATCATATTTGCATGTATTTAAACTTGATTTAAGCAAGAAATCTAGCAAATATCATTAACCTCTATTCTTGAAAGCTTAATAAAATGTGTCTAATAAGGACTTGAGCGATTAGTTTGTGTTTTTAGAGAATGGGAACTCACCATTAATGGCTTCAAGGCCAATGGTTCTTCCCATTTACTCTATGCTTGTGTGTGTGACAATGATAAAGCAAATAGCTCAATGCATGGATGAAATAAAGACTCCAAACCCTAGCAATAATACTATAATTTGGTTTAGAGGGAGAAGTGTTCTTAGGAATGAGAGGGGGGTAGTGGGCTATTTATAGTTTTCATTTGGGAAATGGGAGGTTTTTGGTGCATGTGGGATCAAAGAGGAGTCCACAAGTGGTTTAGGAGAGGTTGACCATGGTTAGGACTAGTTAACCTAGGTTAGGCTAATTAATCCTATTTAGAGAGAAATTAGGGTTCTGGGAGGGTTTTAAAAGACCTAATCAATCCAATGAAGTGGATTGATATTCCCGGGAGCTAATAGAGGTGGTAAATAAGAGGATATTAGCCAAGAAGAGGTTATTATAACCTATTTAATTGACTTATGAGAGGAAAAAGACCATAAAAGCATCGAACAAGGGGACTTAGGTAGATCTAACTGACGAGGTGTTGCCAACTTGCAGGAAGAGGACTAGTTAGGGCAATATTAGGGATAATAGTGTTTTGATCAAACTACAGGTGTCTACAAATTTCAACGTCAAATGTTTCCTAAACTTCCCTAAACCATGCCAGTGTAGTAGAGTCTTCAGAGTGTTTTCCGGCGACTATAAGAATGTAAAAAACGGACACTCTGAGCTCAAGTTATGTCCGGTCAAAGTTCAGTCAACGGGAAATACAACTCTAGTCAACAAGTCAATAATGGACCAATAGCACTACAACACTTGGCAAAAGGGCGTTGGCAAAATTGGAGGTTCGAGAGGTTTTCACCGTCAGTCTTCAACGATCGTAAAATGGTATAGCTCGGCGGAATAAGAGGCTCAACTTTTGTTACAGAGGGGAGCCTGACTGCCATGAGGATGATTATATCAACACCGACATGGTGTGTCCTCAAGCCACCACGTGGCTTGCCACCACGAGTTCAATTTGCCTATCAAGGATCAACATGTGGTCTTAATTGTCATATTTCATTTAGAATGTCATATTATTATTCATGGTTGAATTTTATATTACTTTGTAATTATTCACCATGATATTTGCCATATCATTATATGTTGGCAATACTCGAGGCCTATAGTATTCTCAACAACCGATCGGAGCATATTATTCCACATTATTCGAACTTGCATGTTTGGCCAATAGCCACCCCCTTATTTCTCCATATTGGTCGCTTAAGTTATTATTTCCCACACATTATATATGCCTTTTGCTGCACATTGTGTTATTTCAAACTTGCCACGCATTTACCCTTATCCACCAAATCCTTATTTCTCCATGTGGCTATATAATCCATGCACATTTGTTTGGTGCAATAAAAGGTAAATTAGATATGGCCTAAGCCACGGTGATAATGGGCAGTCTAGCCCAATATAAACATCAATCCCACCTTTCACCTCGCCCAACTAACTCGGCTACAAGCTCGGATGAGATGAAACATCGCTCAGTGTTATTTAAACAACACTCAGGGGAAGACTGTGTTAAGGAGGATAAGAGGTAGTTTGCATTCAAACTAATTTTTGAGGCACTTCCACTCAAAACCAGACCTCGAGTTATATATGAAAGTCTCATAATTTTGAGTCGATCGCGATGGTGTTATCATTTATCTGATTTGGAGCTTTTGTGACAGAGTTATTTGTTATTAAATTCACACGAAGTCGTAGAACCAAAAGAAGACATCGCTACAAGTGGATCAAAAAGGTGAATGACAGAGGTTGAACTCCATTAACGCCCTTCGAAGGTCTGAAACACGGCTTTTGTAAATTTTTGATTCATTATTGGTTAATGCAAAGGTTATTGTATTTATATATTTAACATTATTAATGGATCGGTTCACCGCAAACCCGATGACGTAGGAATTCCGAACCCTATACACAATTTGGGTGTTGTGTTCTAATTTTGTTTTCAGTTTCTGATATTTACAAGTAAATTAAATTCCAAATATGAATATGAATGCAACTATAATTAGTAATTGATAAAATGGAAAAATCAATTAAATCTGCAACAATGATTTTTGGGGTTTCGATCAAACAGTGAAATTTTGAGTAAATTGTAAACTTAATTTCAATTTGAATTCAGTCCTAAATCATATTTTAATCAATTTTTAGAAATGTAAAATCCTTTTAAGTTGATTAAAATTGAAGATTCTTTGAAACGATTAAAAGTGTTAGTTTCAACCACCCGTTTTCGGGTCAGTGTCGAAAAAATTTCAAAGTGCACTGAATCCACAACACTAACGATATTTGTTGTTGCCACCTCCGGTAGTATCGCCCCAGCTAAAAATGGAGGTTTGGGTGTCACCGTTATTGGCATACTATATTGGTGAGGCAACCACCTTCATTGCAGTTGCATCCCTATTGCGTAAGGATCATGATAAATGACGGCCATGTCTAACTCTTCATAACACCATCTATCACCTATCATTAAGAAACTTACAAAGTTATGAAATTATTAAATATATATAGTTAAAAACACATAAACACGTGTAAACAACTGACAATACTAAACATGGTTTGTAGTCGTGACCACAGTCTCCCCCACCCTAAACATATCGAAAGAGCAATATGTTAATAAATTTCCCACCAACAAGATACATCTTATTAAGATTGATTAATTTAAAAAAATAATAACACCTATCATTAAAGAAGACAAACATTAACATTAACATTAACAAAAATTAATTTCCCCCTAATATGTATAATGTGGTTTGGATAAAGAGATTTAAATAAATATGTTATTGGTCACATCCACACGTTCCATGAAATATAATATAATGAATTAATGTTTTCCAGTGAAAAACTGTCTCCGGGGACACAATATTACGGGACTGACTGCCCCCGGACTGAGTTCTCCACGCAAATAGCCTATCAGCTAATTACCACACAAACTCATCAAACAAAAACGGTCATGTCATTTCAAATTTCAGTCAACAATCCTATACAATAAACTTGGGCTGTTAAAGACTCAAAATGTACAAGAAGCATCCTTTCACAGTCAAAACTGCTATTCAGCCCATAAAACAATTTGTTTCTGTTAATCACCAGTACCACGGCTAATATAGATTTGTAATATAAGCTTGGATAAGGGTAAGTTGGGCATTTATTGGTGAATCTCATGCAAACCATGAAAGCATAACTTGAAATATAAAAAATCAGGTTCTAACATGAAAGCAAATCCATGAGAACAACTTTCATGCAATCCATAAAAGCATAACTTGTGGCTGGAATTTTAAAATGCAACAAAGAAAATTATAAATATAAGATTGTGGCCATTAACTTCATATAGGAGAGAAAATGCATTGCTTTCCACATATACAAGGTATTTAGGAAAATTCCAATAAAACTGGATTCTACTTTATTATCAAAATCATAGATCAAAGGAATAGCTCCCATAAGGCAGATAAAATGTTTATTTGACTAGCGCAAAATATAATTTTTGACCAAAAAGAACCATGCTAGGAATGCACTCACCCAAGTAGAAATTGGTTAATCTATTGCAATTGGATCTTTTAGAGGTACATGCTGAAAAAAGGGCATTGAGGTCTTCAAATTCAATGCCCATATCTCTTATAGTTCTATACATTTCCCCTATCCACTCAAGACAACAGGATCCTTGTACCCAGTCAGCAATCTCTCAACATACTTCCCAAGTATATCCACCTCTAGATTTACTTTGTTGCCAATCTTTTTCCGAGGAATCACTATCTTCTTTTGGGTGTAAGCTACCAGCATAAAATTAAAGCAATCCTCATCATCAAAAACATCTACAACAGTTAAACTTGTGCCATCCACAGTTATAAATCCTTTGGGAACAATGTACTTAAGCAACGCAGGGGCAGTCCTGACTTTGATCCACAGAGAGTCGCCTTCTACTTCCATGGACACAATTTTCCCTGTCGCATCAACATGACCCTGAACAAAATGCCCCCCCATTCTAGAATTTGGCTGCAATGCACGCTCTAGGTTGACATCAGACCCAGCACCAACTTCCCCTGAAAAGAAAGGAAGAATAAAGAAATTACAGACTTCAGGCTTCCACAATCCATTATATTAAGAAAAAAGATCTTTTGGATTGAAATTGCATTGTTTTTTTTTTTAATATTGATGTTCCCAAGGACCCGTCATCAGGATGGCTGCTGGATATGAATCAGATATCAGAACTCCTTATATTGATAGATACATGTAAGTACAAGACAGAATCTTAAACCTAACCAATAATATAATCATGTTGTACGTTAAGGTTAACATTCCCTAACTCTTGTTCTTGCACAAAATTACCCACATAAGGAGCTCTGATTTGTAATTCGTATTCATTAGTCATCCTGATGATGCGTCATCCCAAAAAGTTTTTTTTTTTCCCTGTGAATTTCATCTGCAAGCTTCTCTTCTAAGATAGAAAATATATTCAATGGGATTCAGGCCTACATCCAGGTGCAACAGCCAAGAGTTGTGATAGCACAATAATGGAGAATGGCAATCAATACTAAGGCACAAATGGAGAATAGAAATCAAATACTAAAGCAAAAATGGAGAATAGCAATCAATACTAAAGCACAAGGGGTTGAATGGTACTAGCTCAAGTGATAAAAGCATCAGGGTTTTCATAATGAGAGCCCGAGGTTCAAATCCTAAGGGGCATGAAAAAGTGTTGAAACTATTGCATAAATACCTTAGTCCAGAGCTGCGTTGAAATCCCATGAGTTATAATAAAGTATTGAAATCAGATAAACTTATGCATAAGTACCACACGTAACCAAACACAATCACACATATATACTTTACCCTAGGAGACTTAATAAAATGTTGAAATTGGATTAAATAAAACATAAATACCCATAGTTAACTGAACGGAGCCCCAGAATGAAATCACATCAGACATAAAAACATAATTAAGGGTTGAAATTGGATAAAATTCCACATTCAATGGAACCCCGGGGTCAAATCCCAAGAGATGTAATAATATGCTAAAAGTATATGTACTAGGCTACTAGCATATATAAACTAGTATATGTACTAGCATATGTCAAATACAGCATTCAACGGAACCCAGTCTTGAAATCTGAAAATGTAATGCATAAACACCATACGTAACTGCAGGAAGCCTCGGGCTCAAACAGCAGAAGACATAATAATGTGTTGAAAATCAAAAAAACTAGCAAATGCACACGAGTTGCAAGGTACACTGGAAGGGATGTCAATATAAAGCTAGATTGGGAATTCATTTTGATGTGATGGTGTGTAATGTAGTTGTCAATGATAGTTTGATTTGTATGTTACACTGGAGACAGTTGAAGATTGATGCATTGAGAAGAATGTATAAACTGATAACGTCTACAATAAAAAAAATTGGAAATATGTATTAATGCAAGTTACAACACATGTACCAATGCTAAGAGTTTGCTCAAGTTGTTCAATTTCCTTCAACATTTCCTTGGATCTAGAAGAATATTGCTAGAATTCATATCCCTATGATGTGCTTTATCTAGTCAAGGACCTCAAGGGCATCTGCGATTCTGTTCAATTATGGGGTCACATATCAAGACTACCTTAATTACAAATCACTAAATAACCACAATGTTTTTGTATTTTATTGGTTTTGTTTTTTTGCCGTAAGAGAATGCTATAAATAATAGTCGGAGTTATCCCCTACATGGGACAATTGCCTTAGTTTCAATCAAAAATCTAATTTCTAACCACCATGATTGTCAGCATTGTTGCATTTGTAATGTCCCCATTTCTGAAGACCCTTAGCCTATATTTCCCCGTGGGCTTCGGGATGTGCAAAGGGAACGTTTTTATTAAATAATTAAATATGATTGCCTGGAGCAATAATTATTTAATTATTAATATTATTTAATTTAATTCCCAAAATATAAAAATTAAATGGAGAATTAATTAAATAAATATTTAGGTGGCTTTTATTGATAAAATCACCCTTTAAAAAGGGGAAGCCACACCTAGGGGAAATTATTTAGGTGGCTTTTATTTAATAATTTCCATCTCCTAGGGATTTTGAATTTTGTGCCTCCTTGCTTATAAAAGGAGTGTTAGGATCACTATTATTATTATGCTATGATGATTTCGATTTTGGCTCCATGCTTGGAGAAGAGATGTATGCCCTAATGTGATACTCTTGTTCTCTCTCTTCCATTGTTGAAGGATCTATTTGCATTGAAGCTGATTTGGAGAATCAAATTGACGAACTTATTTGTGCAAGCTCAAGTGAAATCTATGCTTTTGGTTTTAGCAAGTTCTTTTAGAAATCTGCCTTTTTCTACTGGAGCGACGTCACTGTAGCAGCTGGTTGTGATAAAAAAAAAAAAGAGTTTTTGGAGTACTTTTGGCAAATCGACCTTGGTGTATTGGTTTCTTATTCTAGCAATTCCATTTATTATATTTGTAAAGCTGTTTGTATGCAATTCTAAGTGTGGAGCGACCAGCATTTAGTATAATTTCATGTCCACTATGGCAGTGATTTGCTTCGTTATGTGTGTGCACTGATTTGGGTGATTTTTCTAAGTGAAACAACCAAGATCCATGCATACGTGGTGCCCTTGCTAAAGCGGTTCCCTTGAGACAAGTTTGGCGCTAAACCTTGGCATGTTTTGGTTGGTCATGGTTAGATATAAGCTGTTGAATGCATGTTAGGAAGTCTATATACCCAGTAAATTGATTGCAACTTCAGCTAATATATCAGATGTATGTGGACTGATCTGGAATATTATTTGGAGTGCTACAACTAGGTATTTGCATGTTTGTATGGTATGTTGCAGTCCTCTTTGACAGCAACTTATTCTATTCTAAATATGGACTGATTTGGGTATGGATCGACCATACCAGTGCAGGATTTTAATTCCTTAATTGCTGCGATCAACCTGGGAATGATTTGGTGACGGTCTTGGGGCATTTTAGAAGCAAGCAATTGGTATTCATAATCTTATTTGCTCAACTGACTTCTGTGCTTAGTACTTTGAGTTTTTGTATGTTTTGGGCCTTTGGAAATTGCGATATGGGTGAGTTATTATTTATTAAATAACAATGACTCTTTGAGGACCTCTATTGGATGTTCAGGGTGTGTTTTGGACCACCAATGGTCAGATATAACAGGCTGATAATTAAGCTTGCTTCCAACTGATATTTCGATGTATTTCGGGTCTCATTGGAAGCTCGATTGCATATCCCTTTGACTAAAGCATCCTCATATAAGCAGCTGGAAGTTAGATATTTTTTGTGATGCTCTAAAGACTGATTTCTGAGTATGTTTTTTTTAATAATCTTCAGTGGCAGTGATCAGTATAGCAGCAGTGTTGATAACAGGGGTTAGCATTAGAAGCTTAGATCTGATTTGCATGAGGATTAATTGCTAACTAATTAGTAAAGGCCATTAAACCCTTGTCTTTAGGTTTATTGAGTCATCTATTTGATTGGTTCAAGTAGTTTTTTTGACTGAGTCTTGCTAATTACATCTCATTGGAGTAGTGAAGGGTTGTTGATTTACATTTTTCCCATTGATCCCAGAGTTGGGATATTACAGCATTTGTGGTGGACTTCATCCTTAATATATCTTCAGCCATGTTGTGTGCATTGTTATATATGAGCCACTACAGTTTCATGGTTTACTTTATGTTATTAGTGAATTGTAGAGCTAATTTACATCTCATTTTCGCTGATGCAGTAGAAAATTTGTACTTATCCTAAATCCCATTAGAATGTAATATTAATATAATAGTTCTTTATGAATCATAGAAAATAAATGTCTAACCACAGAGAATTACATTGAAAGAGGCACTCCACATTGTGGAATTCCAAAGTGCCAAGAATATGACCGTGAATAAAAGGATAGACCTGCAGAGTTTATGATAGATAACTGACATAACGTTTATGATGAAGAGGCGGTTTATGAAGCATTATTATCACCAAAATATTTGTTAATCCAGAAGCAGGTTTTATGGTGCAAGCCACCGGATTGATGTGTTACCCTCCCATCTGGTATTAATATGTTATATGACCAGCAATTCAAAGTCATGCCTTGTGGACCTTCTCTAATTTCTTGTTCCAATTCATTTATCGTTACGGCCAATGAGGGGTTTGGCCTCACATTGATACTTACTCTCTTCCCGAGAAAAAGGTTGCTACTTGGAGACTTGGATAGAGAGGCTTAGTATCTACACAATCCTTTTTCTAGTAGATTCAATATCAACTTCCTTTGTAAGCTTTGAAGACAATACATCCTTTGACATTTAAGTGCTGTGGCAGAGGAAGATACGGTCAACCTATATGGAAAAGTTTGATCTCCATACGTAGATTATTCTACAGGAAGTACACAATGAGATACCTTGATGAAGTTGTGTTTGCATTTTGTGTGGTATCGGTGAGAAAATTCTAGTTCCTAACTATCACTTGGGAACTTTTCTATGTTAGGGAACTTTGATCTGCCTATATCCTTATATGGTACCTACAAAGCAACACATTTGATAACTTTATTTGCAAAGATGTGAGGCATAATTCAGAAACACTTGTTCCAAGCTTCAGTCTCTCTTATTTATTGAAGTCTTCCACCATAGTCAAGGACTTGATTCATTGCAAGCAATGATGTTGCACTCTCTCTTATTTATTGAAGTCTTCCACTATAGTCAAGGACTTGTTTCATTGCAAGCAATGATGTTGATGGGTTCCAGTTCAAAGATCAGATATGAAAATAATACAAGGATGGAAACAGTAATAAATAAAATTGATTGGCGGATTATCATAGTTGTCTTTGTCAATAGTTTTCTGGTTCGTAAAAGTTCTCGGTTCAAATACTATGAACCGAAGAGCTCACCTTAGGTCCATTCCTAAGAAGCCGATACGGCACCACCAAGCCTGGCGGTACGTACCAGGAGCGGTGTGGGAGTGGGAGCGGCGACGAGAGTAGGCAGGGAGCGGCAAGGGGGATGTGGAAACGGCCAGGTACGGCACAGGTCATACCCGGGCGTTTCCACAGCCCCTTCGCCGCTCCCAAGCCTAAACACGTTTTTTTAATTTGTTTTTTATGTTTTTCATATTTTAAAAGTCCAATAACATTAAAAAATTAAATATTCTTCTAATTTACACCCTAAAAGCTAACTCTAAACAATAAAACAAAAGAACACAAAAACAAAACATAAAGCAAAGAAACTTACCTTTGGCTCTCCAAAATTGCATTGTGTTTGTCAGGGGGTTTGAGGAGCTATTGCTAAGCTTGTAGGAGTGTGAGCAGTTGCAAAGGAGGAAGATTTGTGAAGGATTTGTGGTTTACTAAGTGACGGTAAGTGTTTTTTTAATTTCTAACCTTGTTTCTTTTTTCTTTTTTTGTTATTTAATATTTCACACATTGCATTTTTTTGCTTATGTTCATCATTTTTGCTCTTTCTATTTAATTTTTTTAATTTTCAATGCATGTCATTGTTTTCTTTGCTTTCTTTTTAACCTTGTAGGTACTTCTACAATGGCAACAAGTTCTACTTCTTCTAGGCAATCTTTGGCCAGGGATTTTAACCCAAATTCACCGTTATGGAGGCATGTAACAATAGTTCAACAACTTGCAGGTGGTGGTTGTTTTGAATGGAAATGTAATGATTGTGATGGAGTATTCAAAGGCTCTTATAGTAGGGTGAAAAGCCATTTGTGTGCCATAACGGGTAATGGTATAAGAGTATGCAAGGGGAGGAATAATGTTGAGGTGCCAAAAGAAATTTTTTTGAAATATATCAAAGAGCAAGAAGATGCAAAAGCAAATGTGGCTTTGAGAGTGGGTCATCCATTGGCTAAAAGAAGAGGTTCATCTTGTTCAACGAGGCCTCTTGTTGCCCCATCACCTAGTGGATCCCCAATTGTGGCCATGCCACATACATTTGTGGCTCCTACCTCCACGGATGAGGATGTTTCCCTTGCACGAAAGAAAAGTAAGACAGGAGGGCCATTGGAAAAGGCCTTTCAGAATGGGACCAGGGAAATAGCAAATGAACACATTGCAAGGTGTGTATATGCTAATGGGCTTTCTTTTAATGTTGTGAGATCACCTTATTGGCATGAGATGGTGAAAGCCATCAATGAGGCACCAAAAGGGTATAAATCACAAGGATATGAGAAGATCCACACCACCATTTTGGATAAACCAAAAAGATATGTGGAAACCTCTTTGCAACCAATTAGGGACTCATGGGCCAAAACAGGGGTGTCCATTGTTTCTGATGGATGGAAAGATGCAAGAATCCGCCCTTTAATCAATGTGATTGAAGTATGCCCTAAGGGGGCAATGTTTTTTTAAGCGGTTGATTGTGATGGGCAAGTGAAGGATGCCCAATTCATAGTCAACATCCTCTTTGAGTCCATTGAGGCAGTGGGACCTCAAAATATTGTCCAAGTCATAACGAACAACACCAAAAATTGCAAAGCTGCGGGGATGCTAGTTGAGGCACAGTATGGGAATATTTTTTGGACACCATGTGTCGTGCATTCATTGAATTTAATGCTAAAGAAGATGACAAGCAAAATAGAGTGTATCCAGCAAGTGTATGCAAAAGCTGAAAAGATCCAAATGTTTGTCACCAACCACCACATGTCACAGGGCATTTTTAGATCATTATCACAGTTGGAGCTACTGAAGGTAAGGAAAAGCTTTCTTTCTTTCTTTTTTAATTTAAAATTTAAATATAAGTTTTTTAGTATTCTTTTAGTTTTCAATTTTATTTTTAATTTTTGTTCCTAATTCTTATTAGGTAGCTGAGACTCAGTTTGCATCACACACAATTGTCTTGAGACGACTTGTGAAGGTGCGAGAGGCACTCATAAGGATGGTAATCTCCAATCTTTGGTCTGTATGGAGGCAATCAAACACTCAACAGGCTCAAAAAGTGAAGAACATGATCTTAGAGGACTCTTGGTCAGATAGAGTGGCTTATCTGTTGAATTTTACGGAGCCCATTACGAGCATGATCCGGTTTACTGACATGGATCAACCATGTCTAGGAGAGATATATGACGACATTGACTCAATGATTGAGAAGATAAAAGCCATCATAAATGCAAAAGAACAAGATCTCGAAGAAATATTTTTCAAACAAGTGAAGACAATCCTCATTGAGCAGTGGAACAAAATGACCACCCCATTACATCTACTAGCTTTTGCATTGACTCCTAGATTTTATAGCACAGAGATCCTTTCCTTGCCAGGGAGGGTAGCACCATACAGGGATGCAGAAGTTAGTGAGGGATATATGGTGGCATTGGCTAGGCTTTTCCCTGATCTTGAGGCCCAAGACCAAGTTATGGTAGAGTTTGGCAAGTTCATAGCAGAAACAGGTCATAGCTTTCTCACTTTTCGGAGAAAATACAAGATGGATGCTCATATGTGGTGGTACCTCCATGGTCCTGCATTGGTTTACTTGCAACCTCTTGCAATCAAGGTCTTGGCACAGGGAAATTTTTAATTTTTTTATTCTCTTTTCTTTTAGTTTTTTAAAATTTAAGTTTGAGTGTTTGAGTTTGAAGTTGTACTTTGCATTGACTTTGAAGTTTGGGTTGCCTTAATAAGTTGCAAGTTCATCTTCCTCTGAGCGCAACTGGAGTACATATAGTTTCATCCACTCACACAAGCGCAACAGGTTGGGGGCTAAAAGGGCTGAAGATTTGGTATACATACATTCCAACTTGCGCCTTTTATCCCACAAGTAGCCGGAGTACAAGGAAGGGTCAACAAGACATTGGGACATTGATCCAAAGATAGTTGACTTGGATGCTTCCCTTGGAGCATATGATGATGAGGGGAGTTTTGTGGCATCACGAAACCTACATGCACAAGGGGGTACAACTGGCAGTGGCCCTAGTGCGAGTGGTTCGAGCCCATGTGATTCTAATGAACCACGTAATGATGATGATGTTGATCTTGATCCTCTTGATGAAGAGGAATATGATGAATATTGACAATGAAAGATAGTTTGAACTTTGAATATTGATCTATAATTGAATTTAATATATCATGAGATTCATGACATTCACATTGTGTTCGATTTAAGTATTTTAATTTAACTTTTAACTTTAAGCTTTTAAGTTTCTAAGTTTTATCAGTATCCTAGCTTGTTGTGGTTATTCACTTATTTAGCTTATAACTTGTCTTTTATCTTGTCTTTCATATGCATAATATGTGGTTAATAATTAAATTCCTATTTAGAAGGCTGAAATTTATATATTTTTTTAATTTTTATATAGTTTTTGTACTGTCGTATCCTACGCTGTATCTGGGGTCAAAAAAAATTTCCATTTCCGTGTATCGGATACTCCGTACCCACTCCCGTATCCAAAACGTTTTGGCTACTTAGGTCCATTCCTTTTGGCAGTGGAAACTGGAAAGTATTGTAGGTCAGTAGGAAAACATTGTTGATAGCCAAGAGGGAAAGCACAATTGTGCGGCAGGCCTTAAAAATGTTGGAGATTATGATTCACCACAATGAGCACACCCATGTTTGCTATGGTGGACTGAAAATGATCACACATAGAAGAATACAGATTCCATCATCATATACACCAAGGACACAGTTCATTTACTGGTGGATATTTCCTAAATATTTGAACGCATTCACAGTACAAAAATCAGCAACAGGGCATCATCCTCCAGTAGAGTTCATGAGGGGGGTATAAACAAGTGAACAACAAAATCTAAGTTTTGAAGGCCTTTTCAACAAACCCATTTTGTACATATTCTGCAATCATTGCAGTCCATGAGACCACATCTCTTTAAGGTATTTTGTCAAAGAGTTCACATGCCTACATCTAGCAAAAATTAGCTTTCCATTATGCCATGATGGATGTACATGCCCTGTTCTAAAGCTCTCACTTTGACACAGTGAGAGGATGCTGGCAAGGGTTGTGGAATGTGGGTTTACACCTGCCAATTGCATTTACATGAAAATTTCCAAGGCCTTTTCAACAAATCCATTTTGTGCATAGCCTGTAATCATTGCAGTCCATGAGACTACATTTCTTTCAGGCATTTTGTCGAACAGTTCAAATGCCTTGTGCATGCTTTCACATTTTGCATACATACCTTCTAGGGCACTTGCAACTACAACATATGACAAAAGTCCATTCTCCTAGAATATTGCATCCGGATTATTGCAAAGTAAAATTGCATATATTGTGTGGGAGTTACTGTAACTGGTACAGGCTGAGCCGTGTTGTGGCTCCCTGTTGCTTTCATTCTCTTTTTCATATGTTCAACGAAAAGAAAACGGAAAAAAAAAATCAGGCTTCAATTGTGCATCACTATGCTGCAAAATACATAATAGGTGAAAGGCTCTACTTGAGTTTCCAGAAACAGCTGGACAATCCTGTAGTAAAAAGTAAATATTGGGATTTGCCTACACAATTTCCTGTCTGCCGTATATATTTATGTGGGTAGGCATTATTTATCAGGGGCACAGCATGCTACAGTGCCGACCGACAGTTAGACATTCACCTGGACATCAGCAAGACCATAGAACATATCCCAGCCGTGAATTGTTCTGGCACTGTGCCGCCTGCAGAATTTATGGGATGTCAGCGGTAGAGAAGAATCGATGGTAAGAAATTGAATGCAAAGCTTCAGCAGAACATTGACCATATTCTTCTTTACTGCATGTACAATTTCAATTTGCCGAAGATAATCTTACATCAAATTTAGTCACAGACATTCTATCACCAAATTGAGAAAGGAAGTCTTAGAGCAGGATTTTGGACATCAATCAAAGCTTGGAAAGGGATTTTTTTTGCTAGATAATGTAGTTGCAAATGCCCTGGAAGAGCAGTGTCTGCAGGGTTATATTTTGATTCCCAGAGACCTCTTGCTTCTCACACGCATTCCCCAAGGCAGTGGGTGCTCAGCGCGGAGGTTGAAACTTGAAACAGATGTGATGGACATTGTGAAGGGAAATGAGACGGCACTACAAAATTTCAACTGCTGCTTCATCCCTCTTGGTGTCAGTATATTGAATATAAGAACATAGAATATCTGTAAAGATTCATTGCTTTTTACCTTGACAATTTCAATTTTTGGCCAATAGGCGTTACTAAAGTCAATTTTCTTTGTAACTCCTTTTTTCATTGTCATTGCCGTCTTAAAATATAATTTTTTATCTTATTTTCAAAATAAAAAATACTTTCTACAGAAAAGAAACGGTTTGATTTTCCAGATTCCTTTCGCAGAAGAGGTAGCACTGCAAAATGGAATAATAAAAATTGAGCAATTTTAAACCTGTGTCGTGTGCCTCAAATTTCACCCCTCTACGGCAGTTTCATTGCCGATGGAAGATCAACGATGGTCATGTTATTGTTGCAACACCATATACACTTCTGGATGAAACCCATCAAGATATTATCTTCATTGTTGATATTGATCATATTTCTGTCTGACACTGAGATGATTCGTCCTCGTGAAGGGTGACATGATTCTGTTGTAGAGATACTCCAGCATTTGCTTCCACCCTCGATATTTTTTGTTTTAAGCTTTCAATGGCTGGTTTTGGGTTTTCTGAAGATATTTTGCGTGGTTTTGTGCTGTTTTTCAGCCTAGCACACCTTTAGGGGGAATCATTCAAGATCTCCGCTTCAAAAAAATTAAATTCGTTTTACAGGCATTTTTGTTGTGGTAAGAGACAGTTTTCAGCTGCTTCTACTTCCAGGTTTAATCCTTGCCATGTCAAGGTCCTTTTGCTTTTTAGTTGGATGTATCAGGCCGCTCTTTGTAATCCATCGGCACCAATCCTGATACCCATTATCTCTCATCCTGATCATAATGGAAAATGTCAATTCAAACTTTTATTTAGATAATTTTCTCCTACAGCGGCCTGAAACTTCGATTCGAGAGTTTGAATCCACGTTTCCATCAGCAGGATGAGTGATAGTGGGTGTCACCACAGTGCCTCACAAAAAGTGGCTTGAAATGTAGATTCAAATTTTTGTGTTACACTATTATCCTCTGAAGCTTGTTTTCTAACAATTATGGACCGTGTAAGTTAGAAGTATTTACCATTTTTATTATTCAAATATCTTGGGTCGAACTATTAGAAATTAGGAGTATGGTTTTGGATAAAACTGAATTGAAAGCAGCTAATCTGCAAACATTGTATGTGCAATTTTGTTGTCCCGTGGATCCTATATTGTCTCCATTTTTTATATTTTTTGAATTTATTTTTTAATTAGTCATCCATTGCACTGCATGTAGATGCAGATTGGCTTATGCACTTGGAGAGTATGGAGGAAAAAGACGAAGAAACACAAGAAGATTTTGCCTGTCCATTTACTCCAGGGATTTCGCCATATCCGAGATGAGCATTGCTTCCAGACCAGTCGCAAACTGGTATGTCTTTTAGCCAACACCAAAATCAGGTAGCGCAAATTCTCTGCAAAGATGATTCTATGAGGCTTTTACTGTAGGCAGACCTGTGATGATTTCTTCTACAATTAGAAGTAATTCGTGGTTTTAGATGTAATCCCTGGGTTACAGGGATCACCTAGCTGCCAGCCTCAGTATGTACTCCTTCCTGGAGAATATACCTACAGCTGAGGTTTGAAATAGGATGCCCTAAAAATGGCATGATAGTATCTTGTGCCCTGAACCTGAGCAGCTCAATGTAAAAAAAGAAGATTAATATTTTTTGTTCTGATTGATGCAGACAATGCCAAAGAATTTGATTTAATATAACTGGTAGAATGTTATAACATTTACTGGAAATGAAAGGGGCAGTGCAACATCTAAGTTTGCATTGGTGTATGTTTTAGTCGTTTGAATTTAAATGATTTCTTTGCAGTTAGTTATTTTCTTTTCAATAAAAGATTGTGTGTATGTGGCTTCTTTTTAATGTAGTTCTGGATGAGTAACATATGCTATTTATTGTTTATTATAAAATGCTCCATGTGCCTCTAGGGACAATGCAGTCTTCTACTTTCTGCAGTTTGCTGATCTCTTAGCATTAGCTGGTTCCTTAAACCCACATATGCAATACCTTTCTTTAAACCAATATATACTATGTTGCCAGGAAACAGGTACGGGTATGGGTACAGGGTCGAAATGCGGAAACACCGATTTCAAAAAAACCTTGGGTACAAAACGTTACGAAAAACATCCGTACAATATATTATAAAATATTTTAAAATTTATATATAAAAGGACTAAAATTTTGAAAATGAGTACTATATATTCAGGAGCTGGATTTTTTATTTTGTTAATTTTAAATAATATTTAAAGCGAATGAGTTTTACACTAGAATAAACTTGAAATCAAGTTTTTGATGGCTGAATTCCGGGATCGTCGGGTGAGTGAATTTTAATCCTAAAGTTTGGAGTCCTACTTCTGGGCCCATATTCAAGGGAGAAATGCGCAAGGGCAAATATTTAAACATTTCTTCCCTGAATTTGAGACTGGAAATAGGGCCTGGAATGTTGAAACTAAAAAGCTCTCACGGGACGATTCCAGAAGTGGGCATTTAAAATTTACCCAGCCTTTAATGCTTTATGTTGGTTTTAGATGACATTACATCAACAGATTCGGATAAGGTTAACGTGAAATAACTTTTGGTTAAGGTGAAATATTATTAACTAACATATACATTTTTTGCTGTATACTGAATTTACAGTATGAGCATCAATATCTTAACATTAAAAATTGTGCTCTGGAATAATGGAATGGCATGAGGATGTAAAGTCGGTAATTGTCCTGCTGGATTTATCTTTGCTTGTATATATTGAGGAGCTGGATTTTTAATTTTAAAAAATTAATATTCTAAGACTAGAATAAACTTGAAACTGAGTTTTTGATGCCTGAATTCTGTGATCGACATGTCCCTGGTAAGGTGATCTTGTTCCCTTGGTTAAAAAATTTATAGACATATTACATCCATTATCATTATTTGGCCAACACGTCAGAAGAAGAACCACTTACGAAGTTCACTATTAGAAAAAATTTATGACAAGAGTTGGGTTACATAGACATATCTCATATTACCTTCACCATAGAAGACCTTGATGACAAAAGTAGAGGTTTTAAAGGTTTTAGCTTCAAGCGATAGTTGTTGATTAGTAAAGTTTCCCCCATGTGCTCTATGGCCTGTTTGAAAAAAATTCAACACCATGAAATTTAAATTGGGTTTGATATGTAAGCGTTGTCTAGGTTTCACATATGTTAAATCCATCAGTAATGATTTCCCCAGGGACATCTCATTAGCAACAACAAGAGAAATCTAGGTCACCACTTTAGTCTCCTGAATAACAAATTGGAGGTAAAACATAATTTTTAGGTTATTCATGTTCTATATTAATTGTTTTCTTTATATGGTAGCCCAAAATACCATATAAATGTTCCATTAATACAGTCAAATATTTAATTCTTTTATTTTTTGGAGAATACTTTGCAATACAATAATGTTAAATTAACGACTATACAAATCCTCCTTTTAATTCTATTATGTAAAAATTTATTTATAAAGTCTATATTAATCGAGCCTATCGGCCTTTCACAAGCACCTATGGATGCTTTTGCTAATTTTACCGTTGGGTTTCTCTATTTTGCTGCAAAAATAGGTCATTGAACTTTCAAGGTAAAAACTTGCTCATAGGTTGTTGTTTGATAGGCTTATGCAAAAGATTCTCATGAACGGGGCATATTGACAATTTTGAAGCAGCAATGTGGGTCACATTTTACAGCAAAGATGGAGGGCATGATATGTCATTTGTGGCTTTTCATTTTATAGGTTGGATAGACATTAAATGTAAACTTTCGATGAATTTGAGAGTTTCGTATGATCAGCTTTTTCAAAAAAGGTTGGATAGACATTAAATGTAAACTTTCAACGTATTTGTGAGTTTCATATAACCACTTTTTTCAATAAAGGTTGGATAGATATTAAATGTAAACTTTCCATGAATATGAGAGTTTCATATGACCGGTTTTTTCTATCTTTGCATTTCCAAACAAGTAAAAAATTCCAGTGTGTGTGTATCAAGTTGAATTCTAATTTTCTTTGTTAAAGTGAACTTTTCTTCAAAATTTCTAGTCAGTTTACATGAGGTGAATCATGATTATATTTCCATCATTTTCAGACAATTTTGGGTTTATATCCCTTTTAATTGGGCACAAATAGTATTGATGCAGGGGCATCACTACTAGGCCTAATATAGGATGTGTATCACCAAGTTTTGGCTTCTAGGTCCCTTAGGTTGTCTTAAGAGTCTTTAAGTGGTCCATGTAGGCTATAGAGGTCTAAAGCATAGTTACGCGGGGACACCCCCCCCCCCTCCAAAAAAAAATCTTGAAGTCCAGGACGTCCCGAACGTTTTGGGGACGCCGGGACTCCCCCACATTTCCAAAGAGGCAGGGGTAGAGGAAACATCCCCAGGATGTTTGGTGAGCAGTGGAGACGTCTCGGGGACATGGGGGACATTTCAGGGACGGCTGGGACATCTGGAAGTCCCCGACACGTTTTGGGAACTTTTGGGTTTTTTTTTTAAAAAAAATTTTAAATTTCAATTAGTTTGTTCATTGTTTTCTCTTTATAAATGTTTAACTGTTAACCATAACCTGACTATATTGTATTACAAAGACATTAAGAAACAAGAGTGATATATGAATACAGACATTTTCGAGCACAAATGCACATGGATTGTAACAACATGCTATGAAAACCAGCAGCATACATATTAATATTAAAAGTTATATGGACATAACATTATTATAGCTATATGTATGCTGCGAGTTTTTAATATGGACGTTTGAATGCGGACTGTATGCACATGGTGGACTGATATATAAATATGAATTCCTATTCATAAAGTTTTTAAAATTTATCTGTATATTTTTAATATTTATAATTTTATATATTATTTTAATAGCCGTCCCCCCGCAGTCCCCAAATTTTGGAAATTTTTCGCCATCCTGGAAACTCCGTCCCCGCATCCCGTCGTCCCGGAGTCTTAGGTAACTATGGTCTAAAGTTCAAATAAGGAGGTTTCCCTCCATTTTTGCTTCGTTTAAAATTTTGAATTTTTGTAAAGCCACTTGTTAGCTTGTGTAGGTGTCTTCAGGGTCTAAATAGGTTTCTAGAGGTTTGTAGAATCTTAATAATTGTCCTTAGGGGCTCCATCATGGTTTATGGAGGAATATTGTAACTTCCTTTCTTTTGTAACTCTCTCCTTGCATGCAAATTACACCTAAGACCTCATCATGAGGCCTGACAAGAACTCGGGCTGAGGGAGGATAAAACTACCTTTTGTAACTGTTTTTGAAATTATTGATCAATCAAGGATTGTGTAGCTTGGAGCTCCAAGCACGAAGAGCACTGTTTTTTTATGAATATTCATGATTCAAGACTGTATAGTATATTTATGGAAGGTTGCAGTCATGTAGTTATCAAGACAGAGTGTATCCAAGAGAGGAGAGGTTATATGAGTTTGTTTACACCAATTTAGAGGAGACGTTGTTAGTATTGTGAAGGGAAGGACTGTTGACACCTTAGACAACTGGTAGCAGAGCTCTATGCAAGCCCAATCCAGTTGTAAGTTGGGTAAAACTAAATCTTGGTGAGATACAGTGAGCTTAGAAGGGTGTTCAAGAAAGAAACAGGTACTTCAAGGTTGTTGAAGGTTTGTTGAGCTTAGATCAGAAGGATAAACCCCACTTGCTTCAAACAAGACCCTATTTGCTAACTGAAACCTGACCTTGAAAACAGAGCAGACATCTTAAGGTTGGATTACGTGGATTCAGGAATGATCAATACTCTCAGGTAAAGTCTTAAGCCTCTGAATGCTCTCACAATCCCGTTCAAGCTAACTTTAACTCTTGAAAGCTAGTATATTCAAATTGGTAAGGAAATATACAGTCTCGGGTTAACTGTGCATTCAAGGCTAGGGTTTAAGAAAGTGGGGCATTTGAAGGCCAAGATAGCCACTCTAGAAGCTAGAAAGCTCAACAAATCATCCTCGTGATTAGCACATTAAGATTCCAAAGGAAATTTGCTAATACTTTGTGACTATAAGAAGATATTAATGTCAGTCCCTTAGAAAGAGTTGTAGCATGCTTGTAGAGACCTAATGGAATTCTGAGAACAACGGGTTTGTGAAGATTCTTCCAAAAGAAGGAGACCTAATCTTTTGTAGCCTTAATGTTGGCCCAAATGGGTGTTCTAAACGCCAACTATCTGGAGATTTGAAGCCCCCTAGCACAAATTAAGTTGGATTTTCTCTAAGGGAAGATTGGTAAGGAGTGACTAAGCTTGAGGAGGTGAGTTGTGAAGGAAGTAGGAGTTGCTTTTAGAGTTGAACCAAATGACTTTGCCCACACTTGTACCTTGATAAAGGGTACTCAAAACTTCTAACACTTTTCTCCGAGGCCTTGTGGATCATTCTAACTCATGCCATTCCATTAACATTACCTTCAAGAAGCCAAACAGGGCAGTCTATGCAAAGGTAAACTAAATAGTTAATTTTGGTTGTTTAAATCAACTTGTTGGATACATTAGCATGGTTAGAGACTCTTGAACATGTTGAAAAGGTTCTATTAATCCATTAGATCATTTGAAGCCAAAGTTACAAGCTTTAAAGACATCTGGAGTTAAAAGGAACAAGCATGCAACTAGTTACCTGTGGGTGTATAGAGGAGTTGAACTAATTGATTTGGCTGAGTGTGTTAAGGTCCTAGATGCTCTGCATCAAGTATCCTTCCAAAAAATTGTATTTCTTCTACTTTTCATACCTATTTGTAATTATTTTTCTCTACTTTTTTCTTTTTTTGTGATGTCCCTCTTTTTAGGTTATTCTTCTCGTTGTTATTCCTTGTTATGTTACTGTTGTCGTTGAAATTCGCACCCTTTTTGAATCAGGAATTCAGCATTTTAGTGAAAACATGAATGATCTCAAAAGTGTGGGGGGCAATCAAGATCAACCCTCAGGTGAAAGGGTTGGTTCCTCTCATCCCAGTTCGCTGCAACTACTCTAACCATCTTCTATTCTAACACTATCTAGATCTAACCTAAGAATCTCAAGGAGACAAGTTGAGAGAGAGAGAGAGAGAGAGAGAGAGAGAGAGAGAGAGAGACTATAAATAAAAGGGAGGTGATGCCCCAAACTGGAAAGTGGATTGATTCTGGCTCCAAAAGACAAAGATGTGAACCCGCGAATGAAGCTTGGAGGAATGCACACAACTTTGAAGAAAATAAAATGGAAAAAAATGAAGGCGTGCAAGAGGACAAAGATGTTCACATTAAGTGTGAAGCACTCAAAGAAATGAAGTCACACTTGCATTAATTTCAAATCTTGACCATTTACAAACACAAAGCCGAGGCAAGAAGTCTCCACATGCGAGCTACAGAGGTCACGAGAAAATGTTTTCGAGCCAGAAGTAAAGCTCTCGACTTGCAGAAATCGAACCCGTATTATGCCATTTGCATTTACATTTATAGAATTTGAGAGAGAGGGGAGAAGAGGCCGATCACATCCAATGATCAATGAAATCAACCACCTGCCACCACCAAGGACCAATCACAGGCCAGGTATGGGCACCTGACATTGCTCCAAGCGCACGCCATTAGATCGCCAGTGTTGGAGGACGACGCCACTCAAAATTAAATTTGAATTGGTGGAGTGGTTGAGCGTTTGGTTTAAAACAGGCGCGACTTTGTCGTGCCTTTGTGGACTTCAAATGATTTTGCTTTGATCCGCGGCGTTCTCCTTGTTTAGCAACTTCTCATGACAATTCATCTAGCACACCTGGACCAACCCCCCGGGGGGGTTACGTCCGAAGATGTCACTCTATATGGCACACTTTCTCGAGATCCGTGATGGGATCATTTTCAGAGCCATGTACATTTCTCAGCATTGGTTGCAGGCCCTTCGTATCTCTCTGGGTCAGTTTTGAGTGGGCTCACATCAACTCCGTATTGAGACCGATCATCACTTAGACCGCTCGAAGCGGACTTGCCTGCTTTGCTCTCTCTAGGAGGTTGAAACCGAAGAACACTTCATTTTCAGATGTCCTGTTTACTATGAGATTCGTGGGCAATTCCATACCCTGTTCTGCGAGCTTCCTTCACAACTTTATTCAGATACTATGATCAGAGATGTCTTGCTCTATACCTTTAGGAGGCCATCAGGCTTCGGGACAGGCTCCTCCATCCTCCCCCCAGACAGATGGCTACTAGACTGAAAACTTCCTTCTTGCCGTTGCTCTCCCCTGTGAGGGGTGCTAAGCAGCAATTGGTCAAGTGTCTGGACCCCGAGTCCAAGTCCGTCAGGTCTCGAGACTCCTTTCCTTCCACCTGAGGCTCCCTATCTCAGGCATGTCCCAGGGCCCCTCCGTATAGATAGCAATCCATTGGGCCTACTAAGAGGCACCGCCTTCCTCCCAGACGTCGGCTCCCCAGGCATTCCACAGTCTCTGCTTCTTGTCATCGGCGCATTGCGAGTTACTCCCATCCGGCCTTGAGTGTTAGGTGATGTTGTTGGGGATGTTGCTCCTTCTTTCGCTCCCTCCCCACACAGACATCTCTCTCTTCTTCATTTCTGGTCTCTCGGCCTCCGTTGTTTCCTTCTCCTCCTCTCCTTCTCTCATTGTATTTTGGGTGACCCATTTGGGTCCTCTTGCTGGGTTTGTTTGCTTTGTAATTTGCAATCTCATTGACCTACTTTTGTGGTCATGTGTTGGACATTATTAACATTATCTTATCTTATCTTATCTTATCATGTTCTGCGGCTTTGATGTAATTTTGCGTTCAACCTACCTTCTCCACATGTCACAGCGCTCAACATCTTTTCCCTCGTGACTTTGTCCTTATGCGGTCTTTGTATGTCCCACGACTTGGTTAACTCCATGAAATACTACGTCTTTGATGTCTGCAGAACCCTAAGTTCTTTGTTCCATGGCTTCCAACCTTAGTTGCATTCAAACTTGCTTGCCTTTGCCACACGATGTCTCGCGACACTTTTTCCTTGCATCGCGGCTTCTTCTAGGCGGACTACGTGCTTTGTTGCGCGGAATTAACCAACTCCGCGGAATTTCATATTTTCAAGTCCGCGTAATACTGCATTGCCAAGCCGCAATGCACATAACATTTCTCACATGGCGCGAAAGATTAAATTTTCAACTTCTTCGTTTCGTGGATCCTCAATCCGGAGCCGCCTAAGTCTGAAACTTGGATGACTTGTTCAAAATAGCATGGGGTGTTATTTGGACAAATATTTGACAGCCTTCAAGGGACATCTGCCTGCTAGATGTAAAGATCAGTAGCCTTGAAGCATCCATTGGGCATGGAGTCAAATATGAACCTGAAAATTGATATGGAACTTTTATAACTATCCCTGAAACTTTATTTTGAATCCAATCTTTTGGAGCTTTGAGTGCATCACTTTGAAAGTGCCCCAAAATCTTCTAATTTTCTGTCATAGAGGGAAAAAATTGAAAGAGCTTGCATACAACTGCAAAAGACTTGCAAAACCTGTATACAAAAAACGAAGACCATACATCAAACTCTAACTGTTGAGCCAACTCCAATGAAGGTAACTCAAGGGATAGTGGAAGCCTATCCTCCCTGCCATACACAAGGATGAAGGGAGAGTTGCCAATCGCTCTTTTAGATGCAATCCTATCAGCCCAAAAAGCATTTTTTACCTTGGCGTGCCATTGCCTTTGATTGATCTTTATTGTTCTCTTCATGATTTTGATAAGGTTCTTATTAGTAAATTCCACCAAACCATTACCCTAAGGGTAATAGTTGGAAGAATTCTTCAAGTATACTCCATGTCTAAGAGCCCAATCAGAGATTTTAGAGCCTAGGAAGGCTTTTGCATGATTAGAAATAATGGTTTGAGGAACACCAAAGCTTGTCAGAATGTCATCAAGAAAATCAAGAATAGCTGATTCAATAGCTGCCTTGAGTGCCACAAACTCCGTCCACCTGATAAAATAATTAGTTGTTGTCAAGAGCCACTTATGATCTGCACTTGACACGGGATTAATCATACCAATAATATCAAGCCCCCATTAAGAAAAGGGTTCATCCACTTGAATGGGATGAAGTGGGAAGGACGTCATCTCCTTGTTACCAGTGAAGAGAGCACGTTCCTTACATTTTCTAACACATTGATGGGCATCCACGAACAATGTAAGAAATGAAAACTACAACATAACAGAAAAAGTGAAACAAATCAAATGTATACCTTCTCCATTGAGTTTCCTTTCCGAACCTCGGATCAGGCGAAAACTTGGACGGGCCCGGATCAGATTGGAATGTAAGTGTTTCTCCATGCAAGATAGCTTCGCTGCACGAACGATCAACAACTCTACTTTGCACCAATCACATGAAGGACAAAGGATTTGGGAATGGGTGATTTTGAGGAATTACGCGGGCATTAAGATGAGATGGTAATGAGGATGCTCTATGCAAAGAGAATGCAAGAGCTCAGACTGGATATCTCGCTTCTTGTGTGTTGAAAAGGGAGGGGAAGGGCTCTATTTATAACCTCTTGTGTAGGATTAATAAGGAAACCTAGTTAATCATGTTTAAGAAAAGTAATTGTGATTTGATGAGTGGGGGGCACGGGGAATGGATGAGGATTAATCCTAAATATTAAATTCGGAAATGGGTAACATGGGGGCTAGTGGAATATTTGACCCATATTTTTTAATTTAATAGTGGGTCATGGTGGCATGTGAGGTGGATGGTGATGTGGAGAGTTTAATTAGGTAATGAGGAGGGTTAATCAATTAATGTCAATTAATTTGAGATGGATTTTTGCGGGAATATTGTGGGGGGAAATAATTAATTTAGGAGGGCGGTAAAATTGAGGTGTCTACATTTGCCGCTCTTTGGAAGGGTGTTATGAAAGTAGTGTCCTTCCAAACAAAATAGACGAAATGGATGAATATGCCCCAGGTGGCAGGATTTAGGGATTTGAAGGTATTTTTCTTAATGAAGGTGTTCCTTCGATAAGAAGTTATTAGAGGGAGAAAAGAGAAAACATTCTCTAAGAAAAAAGTAGAACAAACTCTTTCTTGTGAGAATAGAATTTATTGGCGGAAAAGAGTATGGGTGCACAAAGGGGGAAGAATTCAATCGGCCTTCGCTAAGCAAAAAGTAGAACAAACTCTTGCTTGTGAGAATAGAAGAAATTATTGGAAGAGGAAAAGAGTATCGTTGATGAGTGTTATGGTATCGTCTACGACAAAAATACCATGGGAAGTGTGTTTGCAGATGGATAAGATGATGCCCCCTCGAGAGGGCTGCCGAGAATGGCAAAGACGACAGATCTCTTGAAAAAATAAAATAGAGATTACCAATAAATGAGAGATCGATGCCTGGTAGATGAGGACGAAAATGAGGTGGGTAGGGGCTGGGGCACATGGGTGCACAGAGGGGGAAAGAATCCAATCGGCCTTGAATGTTAGGTGTGATGATGTGTTGAGGGACTTAAATAGACATAAATGAAGATTGAAACGGATCAACTGGTTTGATAGGCAGGTTCGAAGGTGATGGCGAAGATAATGGAAAGGTGAAGGATGTGTGGTGTAATAGCCATGAAGGGAGAGAAATGATCGAGAAACGTTGATGAGCAGAAGTGAAGTTCAAAAATGGAATCAAAGCGAGGAAGCTCGAGATGAGGATAAGGATGGAGAAGGATGGGGAAAGAAGAGTAACTTGTAGGTGATAGGAATATGGAACAGACCGCATGGAGATGCATATAGACGATGAAGGGAGAGAAGAAGGAGATGAAAAAAATGAAGAATGATGGGGGAAGAAGAATAAGGGAAAAAAGAGGAAGAATATATAGCGAGAAAGAGAGACAATAAAAAGGAGGAAGGACAAGAAAAGGGTGATGAGGAATTAGATGAGTAGAAGATTATGAAAGTCAGAGTGGTTGGCTTGAAGAAGATGAAGAGCGTAGACGGAAAATGACCATGGGACAGGAGGGAATGGAATTGATGTCAGGATGATGAGTGGGAGAGAAGGATGCTAGGGGAAGAAAGGAAATTAGGAAGGACGAAAGAATGCGATGTAAGAGAGAAACCAAGTCAAATATGGTCCCCAATTTGAAAGGATGGGCTCCAACCTCCGCCAAAATAATGTGTTGGGGTACAATTTTCTTACACCTGATGAAACAACGAAGGAGAAGTGTCTGGACCCTCTCGACGGAGACCCAGTCAGTACCCTACAAAGAAGGTCCTCAAGCAATAGAACTGGACAGAATTGTGAGTCTGATGAGGGAGTCCATGAGGGACATTTTGGAGGAGATGTCCTGAAAGTGATGGCAAAAGCATTGTCTCTCTAGAAGAACTAAGGACACATATCCCTTATTGACACGAGGTTGTAGGGCATGTCTCAAATTGAAACGAGGGCCAAAGAACATAATCCCCAAGTAGGTATAAAAGTTGGTGATCTCAATCTCCTCACCCCCAAAGAAGACGTGGAGATGTGAGGTTTTTAAACCATTGAAGACCATAACCTTGGTTTCATCCATGTTAACCGTCAACTACCAGAGATCACAAAACAAGGCTAAGGCATCTAGATGTCTCTGTAAGCCCTCGGGAGAAAGCTAGGAGAACCACATCATCTACAAACAAAAGAATGGATATCAAAACCTGGTGCAAAAGGCACCCGTCACTGTCTTGAATATGCTCATGGAGAAAAGACTTTAGCTCATCGATGTATATGCTAAACAGAGTTGGAGCTAGGGGGCACCCCTGCTTTACCCCAATGGTACTCTTGATGAGCTCTGACTCTCCCTGGGAGGTGCGAAGGCGGCCCAAAATTGTCTCGTAAAAATGCATGATGGCCGTGAGAAGGGTCTCAGAAATGCCAATGTCATGGAGTCTCTGAAAAAGTGCATCATGTGGAACCAAGTCAAAGGCTTTCCAAAAATCCACAAAGCAACAATAGACCTTCAACGAGCAATGACGTGCCTCCTCAATGATGGCCCGGAGAGTGAAGATATGGTCAGTAGTATGGTGATCAGGCCGAAAACTAGCTTACCCCCTGGCTCTAAGGTTACTGTGCTCTAACTCCTTAGAAAGTTGCATATGTAAGACTGTGGCATAAAGTTTGGAGAATGTATGACCCATTGTAATTGTCCTATAGTTGTTGGGGTTAGAGCTGGGACCTAATTTGTGAATCGGGTGAATGATATGACGAGACCAAAGTAGCGGAAAACCCAAGCAAACCACGTGATTGAAGAGGTCAGTCAAATAACTACAAAGAACCCCTTGACCAAGTTTGAAGAATTCCGCTTGGAATCGCTCCTCGTCCGCTGCCCTTTTGTAGTTCATCACCCTAATTGCCTCTCTGATTGTAGTGTGGGTGAAAAGGTGGCACAAGGAAGGTGGGTTGTCAACCTGGATATGTGGTTGTCTGGGAATATCATAAAGACTGGAGGTGTGAGAGAACATGGAATTGGGATTAAGCTCAAAGGGAAGATTTTGCACTCGTTATCATACCATTTGTTCATAGAGTTCATGGCACTCCTTACAGAATTCCAAGACATTTTCGCATAGACCTATAAAGATATGTCAGGATTAGACCCATCACTTGTAATACATCACCTAGTAGTACATCCAGACACAAAACCTGTCAAACAGAAACTACGAAAAATGCACCCAAAAGCCGCCTTACTCGTAAAAGCTGAACTTCAAAAATTGTTAAAAGCATACTTTATCAAGTCAATTGACTATTCATAATAGATTTCAAATATTGTACTTGTAGCCAAGAAAACTCCAGGCATTAGAATATGTACAGATTTTCGTGATATTAATAAACCCTGTCCAAAACATGACTTTCCCCTACCTGACATAGACATGATCACAGATTCCATGGCAGGCCATGAAATGCTATCCTTAATGGAAGGTTTTTCTGGTAAAAGGTCATGTCTTTTGGTCTAAAACGGCATTCACTACACCATGGGACATCTTCTACTAAAAGGTCATGTCTTTTGGTCTAAAAAACACAAGTGCTACATATCAACGAGAAATGACTGTTATATTTCACGATATGTTACACAACATCGTGGAATATTATGTAGATGATATACTAAAAGAAATCTAAAACACGAATAAGTCATCCAGGTGTATTGAATAAGGTCAGACTTAATCCTAAAAAGAGCATTTTTGGCAGGACATCAGGAAAACTATTAGGATTCATTGTTTCCCAGAGAGGTATAGAAGTTGACCCCGCAAAGGTCAAGGCTATTATGGAAATGCCCCCCTCCATAGAATCTTAAACAACTATGAAGTCTTCAAGGCAAAATACAATCTATCCGACATTTTATATCACAACTAGCCGACCAATGCCATCATTTTAATTAGTTGCTTAAGAAAGATGTGCAATTCCAATGGAATCAAGAATGTCAAGAATCTTTAGCCAATTTAAAAGAATACCTATCTAGTCCACCATTCCTTATGTCACCAGTCGCAAATAAACCAATGCATCTTTACACATCTGCTACTGAATATGCAGTAGGAGTGTTACTTGCACAACATAACAACCAAGGAAAAGAACAAGCAGTCTACTACCTTAGTCGCACGCTTATTGATCATGAGGTGAAATACTCAAAAATTGAAAAGATATGCTTAGCAGTTGCCTTTGTGTGTCATAAATTATGCCACTATCTACTTAATTATACGACCAAACTCTTCGCTAAAGTCGATCCTCTTAAGTAACTTTTGTCTAGGCCTATTCCCACAAGTGGAATGTCCAATTGGGTCATTCTACTTAGTGAGTTTGATATTGAGTTTGTTAATCAACAAGGAATTAAAGGACAAGCTCTTGCGGGTCAACTTGATGTTGCACCTCTCCCTAGACCATAACCTCTTCATTTTAAATTCCCGGATGAAGATCTCATGTACATTGATATAACATCGACTTGGACTTTATTTTTCAATGGATCTTGTAATATCCTTGGATCAAGAGCTGGTATCTTACTTATCACACCTAACGGAAAAGTTATTCCCAAATCTTTTCGCTTGGCATTCCCTTGTACAGACAATATGCGGAATATGAAGCTCTCATAGCTGGCTTAAAACTCGCCATATCATGGAACCTTAAAGAGTTGGCAGTGTTTTCCAACTCACTAGTTATCATCAAACTAGGTACAAATGAATACCAATTGAAAGATGAAAAATGCATTCCATATAAACTCATGGTAGATAGTCTTCGAGGTTACTTTTGATTGATCACTTTTGACCAAGTCCCTAGAATTCACAATAAATCCATAGATGCTCTATGAAAGCTATCATATCCCTTTTAGAAATTACATCAAATAAAACACATGTAAATTTTCTTATAGAACATCTCCTAGCTCCTGCTTATAATTTACTTGAAACTACCATGGTTTGCAAAATAGTTGGCCCTGACAGCCCGTGGTACCATGATATTTACACCTATTCATTCACAATAAATACATTCCCTTAAAAACATGAATTCATAGTCATAAACATGCCTTAGCACATTTTTCATTGAGTTATAACTATCTTAGGAAACACTTTATATAAATGAGGTTTTGATGGACACTTTACTGCGATGTCTTAATCAAGAGGATGCCTCTCGTGTCTTAACTGAAGTCCACTTCGGTATTTATGAGAAGCACACACAAATGGAATGGCTTTAGCTAATAAAATATTACACATTAGGTATGCTATTGGCCCACCATGGAATATAATGCATTTCATGTTGTTAGAAAGATGTCCAAGCCTATCAAAAATAGGACAACCTTATCCATGCACCTTATCAATATCCCTGCAACCGATCATAACTCCTTGGCCCTTGTCTGAATGGGGGCTTCATCTTATCAAAAAAATCATACCTACATCATCTAATGGAAATAAGTTCATCATCACCGCAACAAATTATTGTACTAAATGGGTACAGGATATGCCTCTCACCTACATTACTGAAATCCAAATATCAAAATTCGTTTTTAATAATCTCATATGTTGTTTTGACATTCCATCCTCTATCATCACTAAAAATGGAAAATAATTTAAGAATAAAATTATCAAAGACCTCAGCTAAATTATTTCACATCTGTCCTTAAGTGGTCCAACCTGTATTACCCTCAAGGTAACGGCCAAGCAGCAACGACAAATAAAACATTAAAGAGCATCATGGAGAAGATTTTTAATAAGACATAAAATAGATTGACATACCCAAATATACTCTTGATCTTTGGGCTTACCACACATCCTATCACATGCCAATAGCTTCCATACCATTTTCCCTGTCGAGGTTGAAATCATGTCCTTAATAGATATCCACTCCAAGTTATAATAAATGAAGATGAATACCGACAGTCAAAACTTAATGAACTATAATTTATTGACAAAATATGACTTAATTCTCTAGATCATATTTAGGTCTATCAAAAGTGGCTATGACTTAACTATCATAAAAAATCAAGCCTAAAGAGTTTGAGGTTCGGTGATCTTGTCCTCAAAGAAAACTAAAAGAATACAACTTAAAGAATGGGAAAAGCAAGGAAAAAATATGATCCCAATTGGTTAGGGATATATTTAATCATTGTAAAACATTTGTTTTTAACGCTTATTAAGTTGGCCACTGAAGATGACTAGGTACTTAATAAACCCATGAATGCTATCCATCTGAATAAATTCTATTCCTAAGGTTCTCTATATCCTAGAAGAAGCCACTTGTACATTCCTTCTATCTAGCCCATCTAAAAATAATATTAAACTTTTCACTCCATTGGTAGATATTTCTATCATATCACATCTTCATATTCATCATCATGAGACAATTCTTAATATAGCTCCTATTAAGTCTTGTGCATCTCATACTTCTTATGATTTCTCCCATTTCGGATATTTTCACCTATGTGTCATATCTGGAAGTTTACTGATGGAAAACACTCCCTTCAAAGCAGTTCTCTCTTTAACAACAAAGCTCTAAACTTTGTTACTCGGTTCGTTTGACCACCCATCTCAGTATTCGGTGCTAAACCCTCAAGTCCTACTAGTCATGTGGGGCTGAGATTGGGGGAAAATGTTCCTTCCCAATAAAATCACTAATAATAATAAAAATCAAATAAGTTTGTACATAGAAAATCATTACACCTTTCGTCCTTCACAGTCTTTGGTGATGATCCCACAATTTTTACTTGTAGTGTGAGGCTGAGAATGGAGGAAGGTGTCCTTACTCACCTATGTTTTGTCTTCGGTGATAAGCCCTTGCCTCTTATTGGTGGCATGGGGCAAAGCGTATGGGGTCCTTAACAAAATAAAAAGAAGAAACAAAACAAAAAACAAAAAAATTAGGCCTACGTTTTATGAACCCTTGCCTCTTACTATGGCATGGGGCAAAGCGTAGGGAGTCACTACTAACACGAAAACCTTTCAAATTCAAAAGTGCTTAAATCTATAAATTCCTAGAGAAGTAATTTAGATGCCTAAGTTAAGAGAGAACTATCCCTTAACCTAATTTTGTCAATTAGTAGGCCACTCATAAGTCTAAGTCTAGTAAGTGACCTATAAAGTGAAAATCATTTCGGAATTGATTCAATAATCTTAAGAGGAATTGAGTCACAATTTCCCAAATGGACCATTATTAACACTTGTCTCTACATTCATTTTATACATCCCGCATCCTTCTTGACTCTCAGTGATGAACCCTCGCATCTTACTAGTTGCGTGGAGTCAAGGGTGAAGTCGGACTTCTTCTCATTATGTCATCAACAAAATATCTTGCCATTGGAGAGAAAAATTTAATATTGTTCGAAACATGAATCACCGCAAGGTGCAATGTACATACAGATGATACCCCATTCCCTCTATCCTATCAGGTTTTTTTCATGAGCCTCTACTTGATACCTTCATGAGTCAAAAAGATTACCTTCTTATGTACTTTCTTTCAAAAAATCCAGTGTTTTAAAAATTTAAAATTTCATAGTTTACATGGAATGGTCTACTGTAAAATGTAAAAAATCTATTATTGTCATAAAAGGTCCATTTAAGACCTTCAAAATGGGTAAGTAAGGTGTCTTTACCTTGTGTTAAGTTGTTATGACCCAAAAAATCAAATTGAACCATGGCTAAATGACCTTGAAATACATAACTACCTTTTCACTTGTTAAAAAGGGAAATTCAATTTTGAGAGAGTTAGTTATCTGAGAGGACCAAAATCCATAAAGCATTTAAAGTGGCTCACAAAAATGTTGGTGGCTATGGAAAATGAATCAAAAATAAAAAACTCAACAATCAACACAATTCAAACTTTTAACTCCTATTAGAACAATTTTATATACCATCTTATGGACTATCAAATCCAAAGGTCATATCTCCCTCGCAGTGTATCCTCGCTTGTAAGAAATGTTATTGCAGATCATTGTTTCCTTGTTGAGGTGTGTCAATGATACAATCCATCCTTTATCAAGTACCCATTGGGGGCACATCTAATCAGTTGTCACTGTGGAATAATTAGGGTAAGAAATTGTTGAAAGTATCTTGTGTTGCATTCAATTCCAAGGTTTAAAAATAGAAGGATGTTATGAGATCATTAATATATTTGGATATTAAGGTCATTGAAGGGCAACATTTGATTTCATGTATCCTATAAAAGTGTTCCCTCTAATATGATTCTTTTGTACAGTCATTACAAAGGTGCTAGAAGTGGATTAACATGTTACCATGGTTGGAAAAAGTGAGAATCTACCAAACCATTGAAAATTACTAAAAATCCTAGATAGACCTAGTTGAACTTGACCCAAAAGAGAGTCATTGGAGTTGAAGAAGTTGTATATAGAGATAAACCATGAAATTTACATGAGAGAAAGAAATCCCAAATGGTTATTTGAAAAACCTTTTACTTTTTCATGGAAGTTTGTATTTTTATCAGAACACTAATATTTGTCTGTAACTAGGGCTAGTAAGGAAACATAGACAAAAACAGTAAATGGAGAATAAAAGTGAAATGGATTGGATTTGAGTTATGAAACTTTGCATACTTATGAAAGAGGAAAATGGGTACTATGAAAAATTGACAGTGAAGATTGAATCTTGGTATTTTGTCATTTCTGATAAAATTTTCATTTTTGGAAGGTTGCTAGCGGTTTTAAGGCCTAAAAAGGTGAATGAGATAAACTAAGTGTATGAAACTTCTGGAAGTGGATAAACATGATTTTTTAGAGTCCTTGAGTAGGTAACATGTGAATTTAGCTCTTGACTAATTTTTATATGACATTTTGATGTTAAAAGGACAACCAAGGCTTATTAAAGTAAGAATATTTACTTAGTTTTTGGTGTCTTTTGAAAGGTGAATTGTTCTAAATTTTTGCATTAGTTGAGTTTGTTAATGTTATCTGCATCATTTTCAAACCATGGGTTAGTGTGAGGCACTATGTACATATGGATGATATCCCATTCCTTCCATCCCATCACCTTTCATGACCGCTACTTTCCTTTAGTAAAGAAGTTTTACATCTAGTATATCATCCACCTTCAAAACCATTGAAAATTCAAAAACTCCAAAAATACCTCAAAAATTCAAAAAACATCAAAAATCCAAAAAAAAATCAAAAAAATAAAATAAAAATCCAAAAAAGAACATTCAAAAATTCCAAAAAAAAAGCCACATCAAATCACCAAAATCTAAAAACATTTAAATAATAAAAAAATCCTAAAAATTTACAAAAAACAATCAAAAATTAAAATTTCAACAATCAACACAACTCAAACTTTAACTCCTATCTTAACACTTGTTCCAACCATCTCATGACTATCAAATCCAAATCATCTCTCCCTCGCGTGTATCCTCTCTTGGGAAAATGTTGGACCTAATTGTTTCCTTGTTTGAGGAAAATGACCCAATCCATATTAAATCATCGTACCCCCTTCTTGGGGGTACATCCAATTAGTCGTTACTGTGGAACACATTAGGGACATATGTGAAGGTTCTTATGTTGCATTGTTAATTATAAGTCTAATATTTTTTTGTCTAGTGTCTTTATATATTACAGGGGGTATCTTGATTTTATGTATCCTTGTGTTCCCTATAATATGATTCTTTTGTATGGCATTATTTCTCTCATATAAATGCATATCATACAGGGGCATCATACTTTTTTGATGGCCTCTATCTATGCTCTATTACATATTATAGTCTAATCATCATGATATTTTTTTTATGTTGATGCATCCTATTGTATGCTACATTAAAATTAAGATACTTTCATCATGCGAGTATCTTCTTGCATGATCAATAACTTGATTTACACCACATCCTTTCAATCTTCCAAGTAACTCCTCTAGTTTATGAATCTTACTTGACCGTTGTTGCAGTTTATGAATCTTACTTAAGGTTATTCCTCATGAATAATTTTCTATCCTATAATTCCTCATCCCCCCACCATGGTCAACATGTATTTTATCCATTGGTCCTCTCTTGTCTTAAAAAACTAAACATCATCTTCACACAGCTCAAACTTGTCACCATTCCCATCCCCTTCCCCCACTATGTGTGTCTTCACCTGTTTTCCTCCTTATGTGTCCCTTTACACTTCTCCATACCTTTTTCCTTCTACTTGATAGTCTTACTTAACCATCCATAAAAAATGGTACTCTTATTTGAGGTAACCCCTTTTATAGGAGTTTTTCCCACTGTATAAAGTCCTCCATCATCACATCTCTCACAACGGCAACCATCACCATCAGAAAACTATCTTTCTACCCCACCTCTTTAGCTTGACAATCTTGCCTCATCACTTCTACAACATGGGAATCCTACTTGAAGATTCCCCTTGCAATCTGTGTTCTCTACAACATATATTTTTCCAGCCATTCACTGTACACTCCTTTTTTCTCTTCCTTCCTCATTACCACCTCCTATCACCACTTGCTCCTTTCTTGCAAACATTGTCTCTTCTTTTTTTATTCTTCATAGTATCTATCTTCAGCTTGGTAATCTTACTTACACATTCTATAAGTATGGAAAATTTACTTAAGGGTTTCCCATCATTCCATCCTATCATAAAACTTTCCCCCATCCTTCCCAACCAATTTTCACATCATTCCTCATCCTCATTTCTGGCTTGACAGTCATACTTAACCAATCCTGTAGCTTGGAAATCTTACTTAAGGGTTTCCCTTGAAGTAGATTGGTCATCATGGACTTCCCCATAAAACTATATTTTCTCCCTACCATTTTTTTAGTCCTTCACCGTCATCATCTCTATCAACTAGCCACTCTATCCTTTATCCCCATGGTATTCCTGTTTCCCATTATTCATCATCACCATCCTCTTCTTTACAGTCTTATTTAATCACTTCCACCGCATGAAAAATATTACTTAATGGTTCTCCTTAAGATAGATTTTTCATTTTGTACTTCTCCCTCCGCTTATTGATCATTCCTTCCTCCTGGTCTCCCCTACCAATAAATTTTTAATTCCTCCATTTCCCTTCATCAACCTATCACATACCATACTAATCACCTTCATTTTACAAATCCTACTTGATCACCCTTCTCTTGACTACTTTCATCTCTCTTATTTTCACCTATTTTTCTTTTCTTTTTCCACTTCAATCTTTGTCTTTTTTCTCATATATTGCTTATTGTTTTTACTTACATTTATATTCTTCTGCTATGTCGTGCCTTCTTTTTCATCTTGTCACAAATCACCACTCACTCTCTCGATGATCCTTAATCTACTTCTTCTCCTATTCTCCCACATTTATATCCTTGTTCCTCACCCCTCATTATTTTTGGTCTCCTACTAACATTATTTTGTCGCCACCCTCAATTTCCTCTTTCACTCTCTTTTTACTGCTCCACCTTCCCTCCACATCCACCCATTTTTTAATTTCCTCCTCACTTCTTCATCCTCCATTTCTCATTGTCAATATCTTTACTATTTTTATCATACATTCTTTGTCTATTTCACCATAACACCATTTTCACCTTTATCTTCATCCTTATCAGCATCTTTAGCTTCTCCAACATCCTTGCATTCCACGCCATTCCTCTTTTCATTCTTCTCTTTACATTCCAGCTACTACTCACTCTCAACTACATATCATCATTCTCGACTTCCTTTCCCTGAACCATCTCTCCTCTCTTCTCCTCTTTATCCCATTTTTCTCATTGTCCCTCTTTCTCATTCATGCTATCATCACTCCCCTCTATAAAACCTCCTTCACAGTTTCTCTATCCAAGTGCCTTTTCTTATTTTATCTACTTTTTCATCTTTTCTTAATATACCGGTCCTCATTTTCCCCATTTTCCTCATCCTCCTCATGTTCCAGCCACATCTCCATGCGATCTGTTCCACTCTCTATCTTTCACAATTTCCTACCCCTTTTATTTTTATGCTTTCATCCTCATATCTCCATCATCCTTAACCAATAATTATTCTATTTTCATCATCCAGTCCCGTTTATTTCTATTTCAACATCCTCTTCACCAGTTTCGTCTCCATCTTTGCTTTCCTATCATTTAACCATCCTATCATCTTCTATCTAATTCTCCCTCTTATTTTGTGCTTCCTAATTTCCTTTTTTCCCCAGTATCCTTCTTTCTCACTCTTGATCCTACCATTTATTCCATTTCTTCCTCCTCTACGCTCTTCATCTTCCTCAATCCATCTACTCTTATAATTCGCTACTCACCTAATTACTCATCACCCTTTTCTTGTCCTTCCTCCTCATTTTCATAATCTCACTTTCTCTCTATATATTATTCATATTTATCCCTCATTCTTCAACTTTCTCATTTCCTTATTTTCTCACTTCATTTTCCATATGCATCTCATGTGTTCTGTGCCATATTCCTATCCCCTACAAGTTACACTTATTTCCCCATCGTTCTCCATCCTTATCCTCATCTCAAGCTTCCTCGCTTTGATTCCATTTCTGAACTTCACTTCTACTCATCAACATTTCTCCATCATTTCTCTCCCATCATGGCTATTACACCACACATCCTTCACCTTTTCATTATCTTCCCCATCACCTCCGAACCTGCCTATCAAACCAGTTAATCCGTTTCAATCTCTTCATTCACGTCTATTTAAGTCCCTCAACACATCGTCACACCTAACATTCAAGGCCGATTGAATTCTTTCCCCCTTTGTGCACCCACGTGCCCCATCCCCTACCCACCTCATTTTCGTCCTCATCTACCAGGCATTGATCTCTCGTTTACTGGTAATCTCTATCTCGTCTTTTCGAGAGATCTGTCATCTCTACCATTCTCGCCATCCCTCTCAAGCGGGCATCATCCTATCCATCTCCAAACACACTTCCCATGGTACTTTTGTCTTAAACGATACCATAACACTCATCAACCATACTCTTTTCCTCTTCCAATAATTTCTTCTATTCTCACAAGCAAGAGTTTGTTCTACTTTTTGCTTAGAGAAGGCCGATTGAATTCTTCCCCCTTTGTGCACCCATACTCTTTTCCGCCGATAACTTCTATTCTCGCAAGAAAGAGTTTGTTCTACTTTTTTCTTAGAGAATGGTTTCTCTTTTCTCCCTCTAATAACTTCTTATCGAAGGAACACCTTCATTAAGAAAAATACCTTCAAATCCCTAAATCCTGCCACCTGGGGCATATTCATCCATTTCGTCTATTTTGTTTGGAAGGACACTACTTTCATAGCACCCTTCCAAAGAGGGGCAAATGTAGACACCTCAATTTTACCACCCTCCTAAATTGATTAATTCCCCCAACAATATTCCCACAAAAATTTGTATCCAATTAACTGACATTAGTTGATTAATTAAACCTCCTCATTACCTAATTAACCTTTCCACATCACCATCCACCTCGCATGCCACCATGACCCACTATTAAATTAAAAATATGGGTCAAATATTCCACTAGCCCCACTTCCAAATTTAATATTCAGGATTAATCCTCATCCATTCCCCATGTCCCCCACTCATCAAATCACAGTTACTTTTCTTAAACATGATTAATTGGGTTTCCCTAATTAGTCCTACACCAGAGGCTATAAATAGATCCCTTCCCCTCCCCTTTCAACACATAAAAAGTGAGATATCCAATCTGAGCTTTTGCATTCTCCTTACATAGAACATCCTTATTATCATCTCGTCCTAATGCCCACATAAGTCCTCAAAAGCACTCATCCCCAAATCCATTATCCTCCCTTGTTCGGTGCAAAGTAGAGTTGTCAATCTTCCATGCAACGAAGTTACCTTGCGTTGGAGAGGCACCTACATTCCAATCTATCTGGGCCCGCCCAAGTCTTCGCCCAATCCGAGGTTTGCAAAGGAAACATGGTGGAGAAGGTATACATTTGATCTATTTCGCTTTCCCATTATGCTCTAGTTTTCATTGCTTACAGTTGTCAAGACCCCCTTATGACCCGCACCTGACACGGGATTAATTATACCAATAAAATCAAGCCCCCATTAAGAAAAGGGTTCATCCGCTTGAAACGGATGAAGTGGGAGGACCGCCATCTTCTTTTTACTAGTGAAGAGAGCACATTCCTTACATATTTTGACCCATTGATGGGCATCCACGAACAATTTGGGCCAGAAGTATCCTACCTTTATAATTTTCGTTGTTGTGGCCTTGGCTGAGAAGTGTCTACCAAAGAAACCATTGTGGAACTCCGCCAAGACCTTGTTCACCCTCAATGCACCTAAGCAACACTCCATCAAGGTTCCTTTTGAAAAGGATCCCGCCTATCAACACGTAAGGAACAAATTGCAATCTCAGGTGTCGTCTCTTAGCTTTGCTTAAATGAGGAGGATATACGGCAATGGATAAAAAATAGCTATGTAATCAATCTAGTTATAGCTGCTATGTTGACCTCTATTTTGCGGATCCTCTTCACTTCACATATTTGTTGTGTCCTGCGGGTTTTTTGTGATTTGTCCTTGCTCCTCTTCCATGAAGGAGGAGGTTTCTTGATTATCCTGAGCATCCAAAGCAAGTTGCTCACTAGTTTTGTGGCCTTGATAGCCACATCATATTCCATAATCTTGGTCACCCATCCAGCTCTCCTTTCATTGATTTCCACTCCCATAATGAAATCTCTCACACTGGGGTGTGAGACTAAAACTTTAATGTGGCTAGCGACATACATGTTCTTGAATTTCTTGAGATCTCTCATAATGACGAAGACTTGTTTTTCCACATAATTGTATTTTAATTCATAATCCTTCAGTGTTTGATTGAATAAGGCCATTGGTTGCTCTGAGCCCTTATCATTTTGTTGTGCTAAAACCGCGGCAACATTAGCTTCAACCCCATATGCATAAAGGAAAAAAGCTTTTGAATAGTCAGGGGTGATAAGCGTGGGCGCTTGAGCAATTCCCTATTTGATCATGGTAAAGATTTATTTTCCTTCCGCGGTCCATTTGAAAGCCACATCCTTCTTGAGCGTCAAGGTAATGGGCTTGACAAGTCCTGCAAAGTTAGGAATAAACTTCCTAACAAAATTAATCTTGCTGAGGAAACATTGCAGAGCCTTCTTTTGAGAGGTAAGGAGAGAGAAAGGATAGCGGAGATTATTTCAAGGTCAATGACAATGCCATCCTTTGAAACAACATGACCCAAAAGTTTTCCCTGCGGAACCGCAAAATTGCACTTCTTAGGATTAAGAGACTCCAAACTCTCTGCATCTTTCAAAAACTTTCTCAAGATGACTGATATGATTTTACTCTCTTTTGAGATAACAGTGATATCATCCAAGTAGATGAGGATGAAGTCATTTATGTAGACTTTGAAAGCAATATATATGGCCCTTTGAAATGTGGCACCCGCATTTGACAAACCAAAGGGCATCTTCTCATATGTATATGTTCCCCATTTGGTTGTAAACACAGTCTTATGTTGATCCTCTTCTCTAACCTTGAGTTGATTGAAACCTGAGTGGCCATCAAGCATAGAAAACCTTTCAGCTCCTGCTACTGTCTGCAAAAGTTTTTCCATAGAGGGGAGAGGATAATGATCCTTTAAGGAAGCTATGTTCAAATCCCTAAAATCCACAGACAATCTGATTTTTCCATTCTTCTTCCTAACATAGACTAAGTTAGCCACCCAAAAGGAGTATTTGAAGGGGAATATAATTTTGCCCTCAATGAGTTTGGCTAACTCTTTTCTCATGAGGGGCTTGATTTTGGGATTGACAGGCCTTTGTTTTTGTCTAGTTGGCCTGGCATTAGAATCAAGATCTACGGTGTGCTAAGCAATGTTGGGGTCAAAACTCTCAAGATCATCATAACTCCATGAGAAGACATCATTAAATTTCTGACATAAAGAGATGAAATCTTGTTTTTCAAATTTAGCACATACCTTTCCAAGCAGTAACTCCTTGTCTTGGGCAATGGTGACAAATTGGTAGTCCTCTTGTTTTGTTGTTATGTTCTTTATTTCCCCTTTGAATTCATCATCAGGACTGAAGATATCTTCAAGAGTGACCAACCCTTTAGGCGATTTGTTTGTTCTCAGCTAAATGATCTGATCACCGGCAATTTGTTTGTTCTCAGCTAAATGATATGATCACCATAATTATCTTACAAATTAGATTGCAATTTTGAGGAGCACTCAGCTTCGTTTTGGATGAATTGAACAAATTGTTCATCACTATCAAAGATTTGCCAGCTGAGTTCATTATCTGGATTTGATGGTCTCACAACCATCCTAACATGTTGTTCATTGTCTTGGATGAGATCTCCAGCTGATGAAAATTGTGATCCAATGGCCGCCCTCTAATTTACTTCTTTGTTCAACTTCCTTGGCACCAGTTGCAAGTTGACAACGTCAAAACTCTCCAAGAGGTCCCAAACTTTGTCTATAAGCTTTTAAAAGCTTATTCCTGGCCGCGCACTTTGCTCTAACTTGGTGAATGACCAATTCATTATCCCCAAACACCTACAAGGCCTTGAACTGTCTTTTTTCTGCCATAAGTAATCCATGGATCAATGCTTCGTACTCTGCCACATTGTTAGAACAAGCGAATTGCAGCCTATGAGCAAAGAAATATTTCTTGTCTGTTGGAGAAACCAGAACTACGCCCACCCCTGCTCCATTTCTGCTTCTTGAACTATCAAAAAGCATCTTCCATAGAGCAGAAACATCATTATATTCTTTGTGTTGCATGGGGGTTGTGAATTCTTCTTCATGAATACAGTAAGTGCCTAAACCAGTCTCCACAGTTGTGTCATAAGGATCAAACTCATAATGTTCCTTGGCCCATTCATTTAACAAAAGATCATGCATTGAGAAGGAGTGGGCCACTGTATTGATACTGATACATTATCTACCTTTTCATGTACCATGCAATTAGATTGGAAAGGAGTAAGGTCATACGACTCAAAATCATAAGAAGAGATTGTCTTAGCTTTGATCGTAAATCTTGTACCATATCCAATTCTTAGGAGCATGTGAGACCAATCAGAAGACAAATATCTGCCCACCTTGGTTGTAAAATGTCTTGATAGACAAATGGCAAACAAAGGAGACAAGTCAATAACTGAGATATCTTGGGTTATAGTCAAAGCTTGGACAAACATGGAGAGTTAACTAAAGATCTATGATCACTCCTAAAATGTTGACAATTGGGCCATCGAATTGAAGGACACTTTTAGAAACTCGATTGTACTCGATGCCTAAAATATCAACAATTTTCTTGGGCATTATGGAGGTGCTAGCACCTAAGTCAATCATGCAATTATGCACTAGGTGTTTGCCTATAATTAGAGACGTGTAAAAGGGTGGGGGCTTCTTAGCCTTGCTTACTTGTTCCTCCCTTAGTTGGCACAGGTTGACCGCAGAGTCTGTTTTCCACATAGCTAGTTCAGATTGGGGAAGTTGTTTCAAAGCGTCTTGTAGAAGATCCCTCTGATATGGGATAGATGGGCGTCCCACATTGTCACATTCAAATTTGTCTTCTTCATTTGCTCGACAATGTTGAAGGGGATATGTAATGTCCCGTTTTTGGGATATTGTCTACATCGAAGAATTGAAGACCCTCAACACAATGGGTTTGAGGATTGGGCTCGAAATTTGTCTTGAGATATCTATTATCTATTTTGTAATCCCTTGGCGGGCACTTTTAGTTAGTTAAATGTGCACACAGGCTAGTATCTTTATTATTTAATTGAAAATAATAAAGTGTAATTAGTTCAAACAATATTTAATTAGAGTTTATGTTTTCCCCTCCAAAAAGGGAAATTCGAATTTTGCACCCTTTTTATCTATAAAAGGAGGTTGCTTGACCATTGTAAGACATGCTATGATGATTATCGACTTTGGCTCCATGCTTGGAGAAGGGATGAATGCCCAAACTTGCTGCTCTTGCTCTTTCATTGTTGAAGATCTTTTCCAACCCATTGTAGCTGGTTTTGAATTTCAAATTGAAGGAATTTTTGGTGCCTCTCTCAAGTCGGTTTGAATACTTCTTTGTGTATGAAATTTTTCTAGCCCTAGCGACTCTTCTTGTGCTTTAGCGAACTGTTTTGAGGAGTATTTTACACTCCAAACCATAGCGAAATCTTGCATGCTGATTTGATGTCTGGTTTGAGGCATTTTTAGTGTGGATCGACTGGGTTATTGCATGATATTGTGATGTTTGCAACCTTTATTGCAGCGTTTGGTATGAGGCAAGTTTGGTAATGCATTTCCATGATTAATGGTCTGATTTTTATCAATATAAGTTTGTTGTTCCTTCCTTATTCCAGCGACTTCACTTGGAGGCTCATATTTGTGTGAAAATATATATTTTGGGCAGTGATTTCTATTTATTTGAATATCCTCTTTGTGGCTGATTTATTTCTAAGTGTGGCGATCTGAATAGTGCATGGTTCAATGGTATTTTGGAGTCCTTTGTAGCAGCGATCTGTAGGAAGTGGTTTGAATGAAATATTAAATGTTCCTTGGCATCAAAATCAATGTTTATTAAATAATAATCACAGTCTTTAGCAGCGACTATCTAGAGTATGGTTTTGATCTGGTTTTAAGTTCATATTCATCTCTCCCTCATATCAATTTGCATATATACTGATTGGAAAAGTTAGTGATTGGTTTAGGAGAGATTTGGAAGTCCTTTTGGACCGGGATCTATTGTATTTTGGACGTGCTAAGTTCCTGTTGCAGGGTATTTCACTAGGAGTGCCAAATTTGATCTTATATGCCTTCTTTATATGCATTATGAGCAGCGATTTCATCATACACTGTCATGTTATTTTCCCTCAGAGAATAGACTGGTTTTGAGTGAAGTTTGGAGTGTTTAAACGCCATTTATTGCAGCGATAAGCTTAGGGGACTAGTGATTTGAGTTCATTACATGTCTAGTTGAATGTAATCAATCCTTATGCCAGTGATCTGTTTCTTTTAGTTTATTGCAGCGATAAGCTCACGGGACTAGTGATTTGAGTTCATTACATGTCTAGTTGAATGTAATAATCCTTATGCCAGTGATCTGTTTCTTTTAGTTTATTGCAGCGTGTTTGTGTGGATCTCTTAGTATGTTAACCTCTGCTGGAAGTTATTGACTTGTGGCCATTAAACCCCTTTCATTGGGTTTATTGAGTCAATTTATTGAAGGCATAAGCACTATTGGCTGGGTGTAATCACTTGAAGTTGCCTTCTAATCTATTTTTGGTGTCGATTCTACTTGTTGGTTGCCATCTTCTCATTGATCTCGTAAGAGGAACACTACAGGATACACGCGGCCTTATGCATCAAAAGGGCGGCATTCTCCTTGTTTGCTCCATCCGAGGAAGTTCTTTGGTTCGTGGAATTTCTTTGTTCCGTGGATCCGTAGTACTCTGCGGGTTTTTTGTGTTCCGCGAATAACTAGATGAAACCACAATTATGCCTAAGTCCGTGGAGGGTCTCTCTTTGAAATGGGAACTTTACAATTTCAATGTCTCCTCTTTGACCTTGTGTGATCCTGATGCAGAGCTTATACAATAACACTTCTCCAATCAATGTATAACTTTGAATACAAGGCAATGTAAATGCACTAAATAGTCAAATCCTCCTAACTTGGTGATTAAAACCTTTTTCAAGACCTTTCATTCTCCTTTCCTCCTACAAAGTCTTCCTTATTGGTGTTAATAACCCCTTCTATAACTCAATCAAGATTAGAAATAAGTAACTAAGAACTAATGACAGTTCTCTATCATCTTTCAATTTCATTCCATTGTGGAGCACTCTTTAACATTCCTTCGCATATACTTTCATTGATATCATGCTCAAGAATCCTTAGGCTTCTACCCTAATGTTCCTTTAATATCCTTCATACTCTTCTCTGCGAAGGAATATGTTCCTTTACCCTTCGTGCTATCATCGAGGAAGCACGTCACTGTTCGTGCAGGGTCTTCTATTGCTTTGTGGACTTTCGGAAAGCCTTTGACTCTGTTCCGCGGGAAGCCCTTTTCTGCAGACTTACCCGGCTGTATGAGGAGGTTTTGGGTCGCCTTCGCACTGTTGCTGGGTTAGGAGCACCATCAGGGTCAAACAAGGCTGCCCTCTCTCTCCTACTGTGTTTGGTATCTATATTGATGAGCTGGAGGATTTTCTTAGAGACCACATACACAACGGGGACAGTTGTCTTCTCCACCATGTTCTGATCTACATTCTTCTCTTCGCAGATGATGTGGTCCTTTTGGCCTCTTCGGCGAAGGGGTTACAGAGACAACTTGATGCTTTAGCCCTCTTCTGCGATCATAGGCAACTTACAGTCAACATGGGTAAAACCAAGGTTAAGGTCTTCAATGTGTTGAAGACCTCTGATTTCCATTTCTTCTACAGGGGGAGGAGTTGGAGATCACCAACTCCTACACCTATCTGGGGGTTCTCTTCTCTGGACCTCGGTTCAGTTTACGTCCGGTTATTCAACCCCGCATTAACAAGGGGTATGGTTCCCTCGCGATCTTAGAGAGACAATGCTTCCACCATCACTTTCAACACACGTTGTCCAAGATGTCTCTCTCGGACTCTCTTGTGAGACCCATTGTTCTTTATGGTTCTGAGGTTTGGGGCCCCTCCCTGCTCGAGTTGGATTGGGCCTCTATTGAGCGGGTTCAGATCCTTTTGCTCAGATGGATCATCAGATGCAAAGAGACTGTTTCTCATCATATCATCCTTGCCGAGTTTGGGGCTCGCCCTTTCAGACTAGAGGTCATCTTTGGTCTCATCTCACTCTTGCACCGCATCCAGGGACTTTCAAACTCCTTCACTGGCAGGGATAGATACATCTACCTTGCTTACTGCTCTTCTAAGGCCATTACTCTCTCCGACTGTAGTGGTCGTGTTCGGTGTTGGTATGCTGAGACCTCTTGTCTTCTTGGATCTCTTTGGATCAACATGGACCGTCTTCCCCCTTTTAGGTATTCCATGGATGCTCCTGCTCACCTCCTTCCGAGCACATAGGATTTGCACAGAATTATCAAAGACGACATATACAGACTATTCACCCAGGTTACGTGGACCAACTCCCGAGAGGAACTACGCCCGAAAATGGCCTTCTACGCCAATCACTTCCTAGAAGTCAGCAATGGACTCATCATTCGGCCTACCTATATCTCCCGTCATTGGATGCATGCTCTTCGCATATCTTTGTCCCACAGGCTTCGGGTCGAGAGTGATCACCATTTGGTTCATTCTGAGAGGATCTACCAGCTTTGCTCCCTCCAGGAAGTTGAGACAAAGGAACATTTCATCTTCTGATTCCCCATCTATTATGAGATTAGAGGGAGGTTTCATTGTCTCTTCCGTGAACTTCCTATGTTCATGACCTTCTTCAAGTATTATGATCAAAGGTGTCTTGCTCTCTATTTACAGGAAGCCATTAAGCTCCGTGACAAGACCCTTCATCCTCCATCCAGGGAGGCTACTATTTGACAAATCACATCTTTCTTTGATTTGCTCCCGGGTGTGAGGGGCACTAAGCGGGGGCATGACCCTCGTGGAGATATCCCGGCTAGGTCTGTCAAGATTAGAGGAGCTTCTTCCTTGACCAGAGACTTCCGGATTCGTGCACAGCCAAGAGCCCCCTCTTTTAGACGACAGACCACTAGGTCCACCCAGAGAGCTCGACATTCCATGGAACATGGGCGGCTCCAACAGTTTCCAGTCCCTGATACCAGACAGCAGCACATCACCAATTTCTTTACAATTGACCTTGGGTGACAGTTGTGAGGGTTGGTGTCGAGGTCTTTCCCTCCACATTCCTCTCATCCCTTGTGCTCTCTTCTTCTTTTTCTTCTTCTTTTGTTGTTTTCGGAGACCCTCTTGGGTTTTCCCTCTTATTTCTGCTTTGCTTTGTATTGTACAGTCCCATTGACCTATCTTTGTGGTTACTTGTTGGACATTTAATATAATTATCTTATCTTATCTTATCTTCTCATGATGCTTCACTTTTATAACTACTCAGGATCACCATTTCTACTCTCTTGTCAACTTCTCCACTAATTGTCCTCTGATGAGTTGATTGTCCTTGTTGTTCAAGGGAATGAGTTTCTTGCAATTCTTTCCTTAAACTCTCCTCTAAGGCTCTTTCTCGCCTCCTACTCCTATACCTTGCATACTCTTCTTAGTTCAATCACTTAGACCTTGTTCCAAGGCTTCAAATTCATACATTCAAGTTTCTATTTGCTCATTCAAACTTCTTAAACCACTATGACTCTTGTTAGACTACCTCAACTTTGTTTCCTAGTTTATTGCAATGAATTGTGATGGGTATCCCTGTTCAAGGCTTAGTTCCTCTCTTTCCTACCTTGTCTCAGTATTCAACAATTATATTTATTGCAAAAGATCTTACTAGGTGACAAATAATGTAACTTAGGGGTTCTTTTTACTCCATTGATTGTCATACTTATCAACTCCGTCTTGTTTGGTAGGTTTCTTCAACACAATGTTACTCTTCCTTGAATCTTGAGATAGATCTTTAAACATCTAACTTAATCAACTTCCTTAGTATAAATTATCAACTTATATGCTCCCCTGGTGTTGCTCTCATTCATGAGTCATAATAACCTTCTTTTCTCCTAAGACTGTCATAATCACAAAAGATTGAGTTTTCAAGAATCAACAAACACATTCTGTGATGCTAGGAAACGCCTGGAAGGGTCACGTTTCTCCCCTGAAACGTTTCAAAAATGGAAACATGGGGAGAAACGGCGGGGAAACGTGGCTAGACATGTTTCCAGAAACGTCTGCAAGTGTTTCCGGAAATGTCTGTCACGTTTCCAACGTGTTTTTAAAATTTTAAAGCATCAAAACAAATTTAAAAAATAAAAAATAATTGCATTTAATGAACCTAAACCTAATATACCTACCTAGACTTGCTAAAGACACTTCCTAAAAACTATATAATGATATCTTGGGTCCATTCTAAATCATACTCTCATTTTTCTCTTGCTAAATTCAGTTTTCACTAAACTAACATTTAGCATTGTGAAGAGCAAAGAGACATCAAGGAGCAGCTTGAAGGAAGAGTTTAGGAGGTGTTGCTAAGAACAAAGAGCATCAAGGAGGAATTTCAAAGCAGATTTGGAAGCTTCAAGGAGGAAAAACTAGGTATTTTTCAAGGTTTTTTTTAAAGAAAATGTTAATGTGATCAATGATCACGAATGATGTGTGCATAATGCACGCATCATTCATAATCATTGATCGTGATATCAATATGTAGATTTAATTTAGTAATTTTTAAACTCTATGCTTAAAAAAAATGTAACATTTCCTTTACGGTTTTTAAATAAAAATCATATGTTGTTTTTTTAGCGTTATAAATATCATCCAAACTCTGTATGCTCTCACCTCGCACCTATACGACGAACTTGGTGATCAAAAGCATAATAAGATGCGCAGTGTTTATTTTTTTTTTTGTTATTTTAGGAGTTTTTTATTTATTTTTTGAATTAAAAATCCGAACTCTATGTATGCTCTCACCTCGCAGCTTTATGGTGAACTTGGTGATCAAAAGCAAAATAGGATACATAGAGTTTAATAATTTAATTCTTTTTCCTATTTTTTAAAACTAAAAAATCTGAAATTTGAAATCTGTGTATGCTCTCACCTCGTGCCTAAGCAGTGAACATGGTGATCAAAAGCAGAATAGGATATGTAGGGTGTAGTTATATTTTATATTTATTATCATCTAAGTTTATGTTTTTATTTTTCAATGTAGGTTTGATTATTTGAGATATAAAATTTAAAAACAGTAAATCGGCATATCAGTGGGAGCTTCATGTGGGAAGGAAGCCAAGGTGAGGGGGAAGGAAGCCAAGGTGGGGGTGTGCAATCTGTGGATCCTAGAGCTCCTCTTTGTAGACATGTGCATGTGTTGGAGAACCTTGTTGGCGGTGGCTCTTGAGTTTGGATATGCAATCATTGAAATATTGAATTCAAATCCTCATATACCTGACTCAAAGCTCATTTAATGGGGCAATTAGGAACGGGGATTAGAAAATGTGCTAAGGTTGAAAGGAAACATATTTTGGCATATATGAAAGAGCAAGAGGAGGCTGGTTTGCAAGCTTCAAAAGATAGATTTAAAACCGCTCCTTTGCAAAATAAGGGTTCACAAAAACCACCCACCTCATCAAACCATCATTTATATTCAAATTGAAGTTGAAACTCCCATAGAGAAAGAGAGCTTGTCACGAAAGAGAACCTCCAAAGGTCCATTAGAGTAAACATTTGCAAATTAGAAGAGGGAAGTAGTTGATGAGTTGATTGCTCGATGTGTTTATGCATGTGGGCTGCCTTTCAATGTGTTGCGGTCACCATATTGGCAACAAATGGTGAGAGGAATCAATGATGCACCACAAGGGTATAAAAGCCCTAGTTATGAGAAGGTGAGAACATCATTGTTGGCAAAAGAAGTGACTCATGTACATATTTCTTTGCAGCCAATTAGGGATTCATGGAAGGAATCATGGGTATCTATGATTTCAGATGGATGGAAAAATGCCTGAAATAGACCTTTAATCAACATTGTTGCAGTGTGCCCTAAAGGGGCAATGTTCTTAAGGGTTGTTGATTGTGAGGGTGAAGTGAAAGATGTTCAATTTATTGCTAATATTTTGATTGAGGCTATTGAGTCAGTGGGCCCTCAAAATGTTGTCCAAGTCATCACGGAGAATGCCAAAAATTGTAGAGCGATAGGGCTAATTATTGAGGGGAGATATGAGCACCTTTTTTGGACACCTGGTGCAGTACACTCCTTGAATTTGATGCTGCAGAAGATTGGCAAAATACCATGGATAGAGGAAGTGTATATAGAGGCAAATGAGATTCAAATGTTTGTCACAAATCATCATATGTCCTAGGCTATCTTTAGGAGGTTCTCAAAGTTGGAGTTGTTGAAGGTAACAAAAAAATTTACTAGTTTCTAATTTTTATTTGCTAACTTTCTATGAAATATCAAATTATCATTTGAATTTCTTTTAAATTTAATTTTATGTTTTATTAACTTATTTTAATTTATTTTAATAGGTTGTTGAAACAAGATTTGCCTCTCACACGCTCCGTCTTGAGACGACTTGTGAAGGTAAGACAAGCCTTAAGGCTTATGGTGATTGATGATGTTTGGTCTGTGTGGAGGCAAACAAACACAAAACGAGCCATCAAAATAAAATCATTGATACTTGATGATGATTGGTGGAAAAAGGTTGCATACTTGCTCAATTTTACTGAGCCTATTTTATCTATGATTAGATATGCAGACATAGATGGTGCTTGCATAGGGGAGATCTATGATGGCATTGACTCTATGCTTGAAAAAATTAGAGACATCATACAAAAAAAAAGTAGGATCCTGAAGAAAACTTCTACATTGAAGTTAAGATTGTGATCATGAGAAGGTGGAATAAAATGACCACCCCCATTGCATCTCTCTTGCCTATGCCCTAAATCCCAAATATTATAGCAGTGAAATACTTGGGCTACTTGGTAGGCAAGCACCATACAATGACCATAAAGTTGCAATTGGAACTAAGGCAACATTTCAGAGGCTTTTTCCTGATCCAACTGTAACTATTATGGTCCGCTATGAAATGGCATGCTTTGTCTCTTCATCAAATGGTAGCATGAGTGATTTAGATGCATTAAGTGACAAGTACAACCTGAAGCCATTCATGTGGTGGTATGTACATGGCCATGATTGCAAGTACCTACAAAATGTTGCCATTAAAGTCCTCTCATAGGTATAAAATTGCAACATGAAATCAAAAGTTTGTTTATTAATTAAAAATTTAAAATGTATGTTCTTACTTCTTATTAAATTAATTTTATTACTAATTGAAAATTTCTAACTTCTTTTTCATAACAGGTGGCTAGCAATTCTTCAGCAGAGTGGAATTGGAGTACATATAACTTCATCCACTCAGCTAAACGAAACAAGTTAGGATCCAAGAAGGCTGAGGATTTAGTGTATGTACATTCCAATTTGCGCATCCTCTCACACAAGACCGAAGGCTATATTAGAGGTCCTAACAAACTTTGGGATATTGATCCTGCGAGTAGTGACTTGGATTCTTTTGCGGTTACTCTTAGCCAACTTTCACTACTCAGTATTGATGAAGAAGAATTGGGATCCATTGCACAAGGGATGGAAAGTGGAGCTAGTGGGAGTGGAGCTGCTAGTGGTGTTCGTGGAGATGATTATGAGGAAAATCTGGATGGTATATTTTAGAATCTAGATTATTATCATGTATATGTGAATCATTGAAATTGTAACCATGTTGAATGACGAGTCATGACTCTTTAGAAGTTCAATTTTCAATGAATACAAAATATTTTGAGTGCTTTATCAATTATCTCTTATGGTCTACAATTATAAAATGAGTACTATGCATATATATATGTGTATATATATATATATTATAATATATTGTACGGACGTTTCCGGTAACGTTTCATATCCAAGGTTTTTATTAAATTGTCGTTTCCTCGTTTCATATTTGTTTCTGTTTCCTAGCAACATAGAACACTTTATGAACTAAACCACCTCTCAAGGATTCTCCAAGGATTATACCATATTCTAACAAGTTTATCACCATATATCAAAACATTTAGATTTGTCAAGAAGAAATAAAAAGCTTCCTCAACTTTTCTCCCTTCAACCCTACTTCTCCCAAGTAGTAGCCCTGTTACACAAGAAATTTAGTGATAATTTTTGCATTCTACCATATTAAAGTAAACCAAAAGAGTTTTCAGGGACCCATTAAGCTTGTAAACCTATACCATTCATCATTCAGATCTTTCCTTTAGCCAATTTAGCCCAGATTTGAATTTGTCTATTGTAGTTAGGTCTTCAATGCACAGTTAAGATTGTCAAGGAAATAAGTGGCCGTACAGTGTCAATTCATCATAAAACTTTGGAATATCCTTCCTAAGCATGTAAAGATCATGTGATTCAACTTTCGGAAAATTTCATCCATGGAATCTTAAGTTACAGCTTTTTTCCTTCAAACCCTAGGTTAGGGTTTCTACAGAATCCGAGAGGTATAATAATACATAACTTGCACAAAAGACCTAATTTTAATCTCTTTAGCTTTGTTCTAGCCTTGTTCCCCTTTCTCCTTCAAACTTTAACACATGAAAACGACTAATGCACCTGCCACTATAGGGTTTGCATATTTCTGAGCAAAAGAAGCTTTGTTTCTGGGCACAGTTTTCCATCCTTCTATTTCTAATTTACCTTCCTAACACTTTTTCACCTTTGAAAGCATTTTCAAACGTTGATAAAGATACTACAACTTGTTTTGACCTTTGCATCTTTTATTTTCTTTCACATTTCCTTCATTAACCCAAAATACCATTTCCACTTGTTTGTTGTTACATTGAGAACTCAGATTGCCTTGTCCCTCTCTTAAACTTCAATGAGAATTCAACCACAATGCAAAATCCTCTCCTTACACCCCAATGTACCTGTAAGAATGTTCCTTAACATTTTCCAAAGAAGTTCATGACAATTCCATAAGCATTTAAGCAAAAAATGACAGAATGACCATCATACACGTGCAACAAGCTTTACAAACAATTTTCCAAAGGAAATCATTGTCAAGTTCATAAGTGCTTCATCAAAAATAGCAGAATAATCACATGCATACAATTTTATTTACGAAGAAGTTTCTTTATTAATGTACAATACTTCTCTGCAAAGCTTCTTTGAGCCTCATGGCTCTGATACAAAGACTCTCTCCTCTCTTCCACTCCTCCGAAAACCTCAATCCCCCTTTCTCAATTCGAGTTATCCTCCTTTAAACACAAGGAGTTAGTTTCTAACTACCATACTAGAGTTTCTTGATAACCACAGTCATGTCAACTTTAGACCTAAGGTTTAAGACACTTTTAATACCCCCTTTAAGGTCTCAAATGATCTTTACAAACATTAATGATCCCTTTTTTTTACATTTAACCCTTTCATGCTTACCTTAGGAATTCAAACTTTTAAATACAAATTTTGGAGGGAAAACTTACAAATTTTGAAATTACATTACAATAGAGGTTCATGAGGACTCAAAACACACTAAAACATCTAAATGACTCTCTAACACCTACATCAACCCAAAAACCTTGTTTTATTCCTCTTTACAATTGATGATCCTGCATCAGATCCGCCACATGGAATTGCGGCCTATTTAAGTTGTCCACATCTTGGTTAACTGCACAAAATTCATCGAACCCAAAAAGTATGAAGTTAGGCTCAAGGGCGGCCTCTTGTGCTGCTTCCGTACTAGTACTTGTCATTTCCATCAAAGATTCTTGTTGATTGAAAGAATTTTGGATCATGAGTGACTGGAATTGCACGCCATTTGTACAACTATTCTGATTATGTGGCTGATTGCATGGAAAACACCATTCAACTTCTTGTATTACATTATTTTGCACTAGAACGAACGCTTTGCTTGAGTTGGCAGTAGGAAGCGGTTGTGCAAGAACAACCATTTGAAGAGGTAGATGTGGGTTTTGTCCTTGTAATCTATCAATTTGATGATTTTGGCCATATTTCTGATTTGGATATTGGGTTCTCTGCGGCTGATTGCCTTGATTAAAACTTTGGCCTAAAGATTGCCCTTGGTTAAAACTTGGGTAACTTCTATAGGATTGAGTTTGTTGCCTCTTCAGATAAGATGGATAAAATAAGATAATTGTATTAATGTCCAACAAATGACCACAAAAGTAGGTTAACGGAACTGCACAATACAATGCTAAAAAGAACCAGCAAGGAAGACCCAAAAAGGGTCATCCGAACAACAAGAAAAGAGAGACAAGAAAGGAAAGAAGAAGGAGAAGCAAGGGCCACAATGGCTACAAGAGTGCAGATAGATGGAGCCGAAGAAGAGGGGGACGGAAAAGCCCCATCATCGACACTGTCACTTAGCATCTGAGGCCGACTGGAAGTAGCTAGCGATATGTTTGTATCCTGTAGCTAAAACCATGGAGGATCTGGAATGTCGGTGTATGGGAGAAGGACGAGCAAGACGAACCCTCTGTATCCTCCTGGTTGGCCGTGATCCATTGGGGGGGGCTAACCGAGTGCAATCATGAAAGCCCCTGGTCTGGGAGGTAGCATCTCGGGTCCTGACGGATCTAGTCTGGGAGTCCATACTGGTGTCAAGGTGCCGCTTGGTGCCCCTCTCAAGTGAGATCACCGTAAAGAAAGATGTGATCTATCAAGTAGCAGCCTGTCTGGGAGGCGACTGAAGGGTCTCATTCCGAAGCCTGAGAGCCTCCTATAGGTAGAGAGCAAGACACCATTGATTGCGATACCTGAATAAAGCTGCAAATGATGAATGCTCCCGGAATAGGCAATGGAATCTCCCTCTGATCTCATAATAAATGGGGCACCTGAAAGTAAAGTGTTCCTCTGTTTCAACCTCCTAGAGAGAACAAAGCTGGCAAATCCTCTCTGAGCAGTCCAGCTGGTGGTCCTCCACATGAAGTCTATGAGAGCCTACTCTAAACTATCCTAACGATATGCGGAGTGCCTGCAACTAGTGTCAGGAGATATAAGTAGGTCGGCTAATAAGCCCATCATTGACCTCAAGGAAGTGTGCAGCATAGAAAGCCATCTTAGGGCGTAATCCACCCAGAGGGCTGATCCAAGTGTGCTGGATGAACTGCCTGTAAATGTCATCTCTGATATTCTTGTGCAGATCCTGCTTATTCGGTAGGAGATGGGCAGGAGCGTCTAGGGAGTATCTGTATGGTGGGAGGCGGTCCATCTGAATCCTGACAGAGCCAAGAAGACGTGAAACTCCGGCGTACCAGTAGCGGGAACGACCACTGTGGTCAAAAAGAGCAATAGCCTCGAAAAAACGGTAGGCGAGGTAGAGATACCTATCCCTGCCTGCAGAAGAATCTGAAAGCTCTCGGATGCGATGCAAAAGCGAAACAAGGCCAAAATAGTCTCCAGTCTAAAGGAGCAGGCCCCAAACTCAACCAAGAGGATGTTGTGGGGAACTGTCTCTTTGCACCTGATGATGTGTCTGAGCATGAGGATCTGGACTCGCTCAACAGTAGCCCAATCAAAATCAAGCAGGGATAGCCCCCAAACCTCAAAGCCATAGAGAACTGTGGGCCTCACAAGAGAATCCGAGAGAGACATCTTCGACAAGATGTCCTGGAAGTGGTGGCGGAAGCATTGTCTCTCCAAGATTGCCAAAGAGCCATACCCCTTGATGATGCGGGGCTGAAAAGCAAGCCGAAGACTGAAACAAGGCCCGGTAAATAAAACTCCCAAATAAGTGTAGGAGCTGGTGATCTCAATCTCTTCCCCTCTAAAGAAGAAGTGGAAGTCAGAAGTCTTCAGCGCATTGAAGATCATGACCTTGGTTTTACCAAGGTTAACTGTCAATTGTCTGTGGTCGCAAAAAAGGGCTAAGGCGTCTAGTTGTCTCTGGAGTCCTTCCGCAGAAGAGGCAAGGAGGACTACATCATCCGCAAAAAGGAGAATGTAGATCAGCACCTGGTGAAGAAGGCAACCATCCCCCTCCTGGATATGGTCCTTGAGAAATTCCTCCAATTCATCAATATAAATACCAAACAAGGTAAGCGAGAGGGGGCAGCCCTATTTAACCCTGATGGTGCTCCTGATGAAATCCGAAAAACCAACATCAGTGCGAAGGCAGCCCAAAACCTCCTCGTACAAGCGCATAATGGCAGCAAGAAGAGTTTCAAAAATACCGATGTCTCTAAGTCTATGAAAAAGAGCTTCCCGTGGCACCGAGTTGAAGGCTTTCTGAAAACCCACGAAGCAACATAAAAACTCTAGAGGAGCGGTGGCGTGCCTCCTCAATAATGGCCCAAAGGGTGAGGATATGGTCGATGGTCTGGTAAGCAAGTCGGAACCCCACCTGCCCCCTGGCTCTGCAATGGTACTGCTCCAGAAACTCAGAAAGCCGCATGTGGAGGACCGTGGCGTAAAGCTTGGAGAACGTGTGGCCCACCATGATCGTCTTGTAGTTGTTCAGGTCATAAGTGGGACCCGATTTGTGGATGGGGTGAATGATATGGTGGGACCACGAGTTCGGAAAACCTGTACAAACCACCTGATTGAAGAGGTCCACAAGATAGCTGTTTAGTGTGTCCAAACCGTGCTTGAAGAATTCCACCTGGAAGCCCTCCTCATCTACAACCCTACTGTTATTCATGGCTGAAATGGCTTTCTTCACATTCGTGTAAGTAAAAATATGACAGGTAGAGGGAGGGGACACAACCTGGATCTGGGGTTGGCCAGGGATGTCGTAAAGGGTGGAAGTATGAGTAAACATGGAGTTGGGATGTAAGTCCTAGGTTAAAGGGGAATGACATGGAAGAATGGTATGCCAAAAACGTTTAGGGGAGTGTAAAAGGGATGCACGGAGCTCAAAGCGGCGGCGGGAGATAAAGATGTGCTTCTTGTGGTGAAGGAGACGAGGGCAATTGGACTTGAGAGATGGGAAGGAGGCGAGAGCATGTGTGAAAACAAAGCAAAGCTGACAGTGAAGGGTTTTGCAGTCTTCATCATACCACTGGTTCATGGGGCAGCTCTGATTATAAGTGAGGGAGGGAGTGAAGTGGGGGAAAGAAAAAAAACAACGTCATGAATGCCAAAGGAAAGGGTATCAAACATCAAGTTAGAGGAGAGCGAGGCAAATTGAGATACAGGGGGAAGAAGCTGGCGAAGGTGAAAAGAAAAGTTTACAAGATCACCCTCATTGAACTTCCAGATGGTACGGGAAGGGGCGTGGGATAGGGGACAGGGATTGGGGGGGTAACCTGCAAGGAGAAGGAAAGGGTCGCATGGTCAGCAAGGGGAATGGGGGAGACACAAATGGTGAATATAGGGAATCAAATTGGAAGTCATGATGTAGTCCACCATGAGGTTTGTATGTGAAGAAGCGAGAGTCAAGGAAACACAGAATGCCATTCAAGATCAGCAAATCATGAGATTCTCCCATCTGTAGGAGATGTCGGCCATATGACGTCAAAGGTCCTGCCATATCCTCTGAATCCCATTGAAAGCCAACTAAGTCAGGGTCCACCTCGGACGTACAAAGCATGTCATTAGTCCTGTCATGTAAGGGAACCTAGAGGTTTCTGGTATGTGCATTAAAGTCTCCCAAGACAATGACCTCCCCACTCACTGAATACTGAGAGATGCCTATAACGAGGTTGAAGAAGGGGTCCCCATTTGGGCCATTATTAATGGCAAAAGAAGAGGAGACTGGGAGAAAATCACAGACTGTAATGAAGATATCTCTTAGGTGAGACGAGGTCCCCCTGATCCTAATCCAGAGAAAGTGGGCAAACTCATACTCTGCAGCCACAGAAATCCTACTCCGAAGTGTATCCCTGACCAGGCAAGCAACCCCACCAGAACCTCTAACCCCTCCGGAGCTCCGAGTCTCTTGTCTACAAACTGAGAGCCAATAGTACCCTCTGATGTCCGGGAGAGGGCGAACAAGGCCTGCATGAGTCTCAATAACAAAGAGGAGGTCAGAAAGACCTAAAGCATCATATAGAATACCTGAAGAAGACCAATAAGACCCGTTCCCATTCTAACATGTAATAGATATGCCCTTGTTCTGACGCCTCTCCCAACGGGACCATCATTTGGGACCGGACCCGAGTACCCAACCCGGAGGAGGAGAATCTCAAATAACAGGCCTGAGGTTACGAATTACTGCCCATTTCCCTGCTTTCTTGGCTGCCATAACAATTTCATGGGATTTCTTGAGTTCGGCCACCTGTTCTCTGGTGAGGTCTTCATTGAGGAAGACCTTATTGGGGAGAGAGAATAGCTTGCGCTTGGCTCTGAGTGCCCTGAGCCTATCATCAGCTGATTTGAAGCAAGGAAAAAGGGTGGAATCCTATCTGAGCCAAGCTCCATCAAGTTGCACATCACGTAGCCCCAAACTCCCTGTGATGAAATCTGACGCAATGGCCAAGAGGTCAGAAGAAGGGGGTGTGCGTGACCCCCGCACCTTGAGATTAAGCTCCCTAGTTCGTCTAGTTCTCTCCTCAACCAGTTTAGCTCGCACAACTTCTTCCACTGCTACCAAGGGGGTGTTCTTGTCTTTTCCCTTCGCAATTTGGACCCATGCATCCGCTTGTTTTTTGAGATTTTCATGTTGAGTCGAGATTTCCTCTTGTTTGTGTTTGAGGTCTGAGATTTCATCCTGTAGTTGATCATTGTCCGTTGTAGGTTTGGTATGTGCGTTGGTGTCTGTAAGTTGTCTTCGCAAAGAAATGTTGTCCGCCTCAACCTTCTCCATCTGTGACATAAGCTCGAAGACCTCGGTCCTAAGAGCTTTGTTACAAGACCCCAAGGTTTCCAATCTGTTAATCAGCTCTACGATAATGTTGGGCAAACCAGCATCATGTTGTCCTTGTTCCCTTTTGCCGATGATGGGAATTACCTGTGCTGCAGAGGTGGAGGGAGTTGTGGAGGGAGACAATGCGGAGGGAAAGGTGTGCGGAAAGACAGTTTGTAATGGCATCAAGGAGAGAGGACTGTTGGGCGAAACCCCCGAAGCCCCCATTTGAGTAGTGTGGTCAAGGTTTATGCATAAAGGGGTATGGTCATTAGACAAGTTCTTAATCAGGGCTCTAAAGTCATCATCATCATTCTATTTTTGGGAAGGATAGGAAGTGGAAGCAGAAGATGGGGCATTTGGCTCAAGAATGGGAGCAAAAGAAGGCTAGGTATTTTGAGGCAATTCGAGAAATAGGGGCATATACAATCTAAGGGCCATTTTCTAGCTTGTATCAAACAATTTTCAGCCCTAATGGCTATTGGATATGCATCAGGTAATTGGATAGCACCCATAGATTGTATCATTACAACTATATCACAATTCAAACCTCTTAAGAAATATAGGAAAGCACCTTTGAGAGTTGGTCTCAAAAGAACTGGAATTCTGTCCCATGTTTTTTGAAATCTGAAGTTGAAATCCACCATGAGTCCATTGGGAGCCCTCTTTTGATGGTTGTTAGCTATTCGAACAGGGATATGTTGTTTGCTTTTTCATCAAACAGCTAACAAAGTGTTGTCCCAAGGTCATCCCATGTGTGAATGGAAGCAGGTCTCAAACTTTTATACCATTGAATTTTCCTTTTAATGAAGAAGCAAGAAGCCTAACTATAAAATCATCTTTAGTAATAAGATGAATTGAACATTCATTTGCAACGTCATAGATATGATCTATAGGGGTTGTAAGGTTTTCACCGGTGAAGAAAGGAATACTTTTCAAAGTAGACATTGGTATATCATGTTGGGCATTTAGAGCCAAGGGACTACCACCAATAAAACTTACAAAGGGGAGATTCCTCTGATGTGCCATGAAAGGAATAGGCCTTAAATTTCTAATGAAGAAATAAAAGGGTCTACAAGAGGAGTGGAAGGACTTTTGTTTGAAGGCAAAAGAGATGTGTAAACTGATCTTTCTATTCTTCCTCTTCTTCTTGGTGAGAGTTATAAATACTCAAAAGATTCACTTCTTGATACGCTCTACCTTGTTTGTATCCTTCTCATGAAAGTGAGCACTGATCTGCTTAATCAGTAGATTTAAACTTGGGAGTCGCCAGATGTGTAGAAAGTTGCCTCCGAAGGCTGAAATCCGCTAAGAAACACGCCAATATTAGTGGAGATGGTTTAAAGCTCATCAAACTCGTCCCACCGGGCGTGCCAAAATTGTTGTCGCTAAAATTTGCACCCTTGTTGAATCAAGAATTTAACATTCCAATGAAAACATGAAAGATCTTGAAAGTGTGGGCGGCAATCAAGATCAAACCTCAAGTGAAAGGGTTGGTTCCTCTCACCCCAGTTCACTACAACTACTCTAACAAGCTTCTATTTTAACACTATCTAGATCTAACCTAAGAATCCCAAGGAGACATGGTGAGAGAGAGAGAGAATTAAAAATAAAAGGGAGGTGATGCCCCAAACTAGCAAGTGGATCGATTCTGGCTCTAAAAAACACAGATGTGAAACCACAAATGAAGCTTGGAGGAATGCACACAACTTTGAAGGAAATAAAATGGAAAAGAATGAAGGCGCGCAAGAGCGTAGAGATGTTTACATTAAACGCGGAGCATTCAAAGAAACGAAGTCACACTTGCATTACTATCAAATCTTGACCATTTACAAACACAAAGTTGAGGCAAGAAGTCTCCACATGCGAGTTACAAAGATCGCAAGAAAACGTTTCCGAGGCAAAAACAGAGCTCTCGGCTTGCAAAAATTGAACCCATATTACGCCATTTGCATTTACATTTATAGAATTTGAGAGAGGGGGAGAAGAGGCCGATCACGTCCAATTATCAATGAAATCGACCACCCGCCACCACCAAGGGCCAATCGTCAGTCAGGTAGGGGCGCTTGACATTGCTCCAAGCGCACACCATCAAATCATCAGTGCAGGAGGATGGCGCTGCTCAGAATTAAATTCAGGTTGGTGGAGTGGTTGAACTTCTAGTTTAAAATAGGCACGACTTTGTCATGCCTTGCGAACTTCAGATGATTTCTCTTTGATCCAAAACTTTCTCCTTGTTTAGCAACTTCTCATGTTTTGCGGCTTTGATGACCTACCTTCTCCACATGCAGCGGCGCTCAACCTCTTTTCCCTCGCGGCTTTGTCCGTATGCAGTCTTTGTATATCCCGCGGCTTGGTTAACTCCACGGAATATTACGTCTTTGATGTCCGCAGAACACTAAGTTCTTTGTTCCACGGCTTCCAACCTTAGCCACATTCAAACTTGTTTCCCTTTGCCGCGCAATGTCCCGCGACACTTTTTCCTTGCATCGCAGCTTCTTCTGGGCAAACTACATAATTTGTTGCACGGAATTCACCAACTCCGTGGAATTTCATATTTTCCAAGTCCACCTAACATCGTATTACCAAGCTGCGACGTGCTTAACATTTCTCGCATGCCGCAGAAGACTAAGTTTTCAACTTCTACATTCCGTGGGTCCTCAATCCTGAGCCACCTAAGTCTGAAACTTGGATGAGTTGTTCAAAATAGTATGGGTTACTATTTCAACAACAGCTACATTTTTTCTATTGATATTTATATAAATTCTAGTGTGCCCTTTGCGTTTGTAAGGTCCTTGATGGTTTCAAGTGTGATTTATGGCTTAAACACTAGACACTCCATTCCCTGGATTTTTAATATTGAACTGAAATACTTGAGAAATTTGGGTTTTCTGGTAATTAGAGCACAAGCAGTTGCAGAAAGAGAATGAAAGAGAGAACCCTGTATGGTCTGATGTTTTAAAAATTTGTTCCAATGAACCATATAGATGAGGGACAAGTCATACTCATTCATATGGTTTATTGTTATGCTATTGAGGATTTCTTCTCATTTGGAGAGCATGAGCTTTATAGAAGGTGAATTGTAAGGGAGTTCCAACAAACACAAGCTTATTGCATATTCCAACATTGTAATGAGGATAATATCAAATTTGGTGGAATTATATTGGTCCTCGCTAGTTATCTTTCCAATATTTTCTCATATAAATCTCAAGCCTATTTTATGGGGAAAAAAATAATCCTTTACTGCAGAACCTCTGCAACAAGCTGAAATATATCATATGAGAGATTCTTGCCATGCCATTTGATTACAAATCTATGTGATATCTTATGACGGATTCAAACTTCCACCGTAAATTCCTTCCTGAGAGGATTCATTGAGTGCAACGCATATTGTCTCATAAAACTTCCAAATAATTTTAAAAAGCAACTATCACTAATTTTTACTACATATTCTCAATATTTGGTGGTAACCTTTTAAGCATTGATGCAATTTCATATTTCAAGATGAAATATGGTGCACCATTGGATCCTTTGGTTTGATGTGGCTGGCATTATTAATAAAACATGGACTCAAATAGTATTATTCCGCTCTTCAAAAAGAGAAATGTCATACTCTTCATTTTTGTCTTCGTAGTGCATATGATATACTCCTGAAATTTCTCCCATTTTTTATTCAACTATATGTTTTTGGCAATTCTCCGTCACTCATGACTATAAAATTGATACATGTAGGTGGTGTTTTTCTCCTCTTTTCTTAAAATTGTGTTGTGCATGATTACCAGTTCTCTCGTCAACATTCTGCTTCATTATTACAGATACCATCATATAATCGTCATTCAAAGCATTTGAGAGTACTCTGCAATATTCTCAAACGACCCTGTGGGCTGGATTCAGCAGCTCATTACAATAAGCATCCGGCTCCGCCCCTACCACCTCCAGATAGACAAGATATCAAGAGGGAGGGGGGAAGACAGTTCCCCAGTTGGACCCATAGCGGGCCCCTATCCCCAATATCATGTCATACCTTCAACTTCAGTCACTTGTTGTGATGTCTTATTTGGTTTCAAAAATATTTTGATGATAATCTTTATCCCTTTGTGTTTTAAACAGAGGAGCAGCATGCTTTTTACAGCTTTCATTCCATTGTAAACCATGCTCAATATTTTAGATTTGCATACATGGTTGGCATGCTTATGCATTGTGTATGTGCTTTCAAGTGCTGCATAATGGAAATTCCTGTTCTGTTTCACTGAAGTCGTTATTGTCCATCTCAGGTTACGGATTTATCTCTTGAGCAGAATAACCCGAATAAATTTATGGCTTATCTCAACAGAGAACAAATTCATGCTTGATTAGATTTGGTGTTACCGTCCTTACCATTAAATTTTGGCTGACTTACAAGTCTTCTGATATCACTCTTCCTATTCAGCTGGTAAAACTTATTTATATGACTGGCTTGTGATTTCTATATCGAAAAATATATGTAGTTTTAAATGTTTATTTGTGACTATTTGATGCAGGTAAAATGTATAGATGTATTCAAACAATTTTATTCTACATAAACCAAGCATCAAAAACTTACAAGGATTTCTTCTCTTGCGAACTGCATCATGGAAGGCGGGTTTGATATGAAACCAATAGAGCTGGTGGTACGAACTCAAGGTCTTGGGCTATTGGTGAGTTACAAGTAGTTTGTAATCATCAAGACAAGTTCCATTCCCATTGAGTTCATTGGATGCTTTCAATAAGTGGCCATAGGGACACCTTGAGGTAGGGGTCAAACTTCTCCATGTGGACCAAGCGAAACATAGCGGGGCGCTCTGAATGCGGATCGTTCGGCGGACATTAAGGACCCAAGCCCACCCCCATATCCCACTTAGAGAAAGTGTTCCTCCACCACTCCAGTTCATAGCTCTGGTATAATAAAAGCGTTTACCATCCAGAGTTTTTAAAATTTTACGATGACCTCCTCTACGTGCCCTAGAAGCTCTTCTCCGTGCAAACCTCATGTGATTCCTGTTTGAAAGATCCCCAATAGATCTTTTGCCCAAATAAGAGATTTTTCCCACTTTATAAAATAATAAAATATACTTTTGACAACTATGGGAAATAGACTAGGGCAACCGGGATTAATTTATGCAAAAAGCGACTAGGGTTTAAAACACACCCAAAATCAGCATACAATAATTATTTTTACTCCCAAACCCTTGGAACAACCCTAGAGAATTTATGGTGAAAATCAGATTTTACAACAGCTAGAAAATAATTTAAATTTGAAACCCTAACTGCTGCAATCTTCAAGATAGCATAAATTTCTCTACACAACTCCGATCTAGGCAAATGAGATATGCCCGAACTTAGAAAAATACAAGGAATAAGATGATGTAAACCAAATTATAACAACTACCAAACATGCAGATCTGGCCCTCCTACTATTTTGGCCCACACATTTAAGGCATCAAATGAGCTCCAAAAATTATATTCTCTATCCCAAATGCTTGCCTATATTTTTAGGAACTCATTCATATAAAAATCAGAATTTTTGGATGCCAAATCAACTCAGAAATCAGATCTAAGATCTGATTATAAAACTGGTAAATAACCCACAAAAGAATTATGAAACTTGGGTATTTTCATTCACATAAATTATGAGATATTAAACAATGACTTGTAGATCTTGGTGTCCCCAGATTTCATCCTGAAATTTGTGACTACCCTATCCAAAAAAAAAATTCGTACTTTTAAAATAATGGGTCGTTTTGTGTTTTTATTGCCTAAAAGTTCTTGTTTTGTGTCAGGATATTCCCAAAGAGCCATATTAACCATTTTCGCCAAATACCCAGATGCCCAAAATTGTTATATTTTGTTGTCAAGATTTGTCTGCAGGAAATTTGTATTTAATTATGTTGAGCCCCGTTTGAGGCAATTTGCGCTCTGATTTAACCCTGTTGTGATCGAACATATCATTATTCCTTTATACCAGAAGGGTTTTAACTAGGAATGAGTTTTGCACTTTATTTGTGACTTTTGGTAGCTTTTTGTGTTTTTGTGTTTTCCCATTTCGTTTTCTGTGAAATTTCTCTAGATCAATTTCTTTGCCGGTTTGGCCTGATTCTTGGCCTGGAGTAACTGGGTATCACATACACACGTTTGTGCCAGAAGGAATTCACCATCGGAGATCTGGTTCTCTTGGAAAAGACGAAATCGTGCACCAAAAAGCTTCTTCTGGGCTGGCCGCATTTTTGGAAAAAGAGGGGTTTGAAGTGGATCATGGGATTTTTGGATAGCAGCAAGCAGAGTGAGAAATTTTGTACTTGCCTAGCAGAGTACTTTTTCCCATGGATAGCAACGCCACTTAAGTCACAGTGGGATAATTGGAGGCAGCAAGACAGGCGGAGGGAATTTCTTACTTGCCTTGCAGGGTAAAAATTCCCATTGTGGAATAAAAGAAATATCATTTAAGTGAATCATGGGATTTTATTGCCTGCCTTGCAGGGTAAATAATCTCATTATGAAAGTCAAGCGACTTAAGTGAATCATGGGATTTTTAGGGCTGCCTTGCAGAGTAAATAATCCCATTGTCATGTTGACCTTCTTAAAAATAGAAATTCCTTATGTCCAAAAAAGTGCAACTCCACCTTGAGTGAATAAGTAATGGCAGCCTTTAAATTGAAATATTTGTTAATTATTTATTCACCCAATTTTGGCGCCCAGGGTTGTGGAAAAAGTCAACAAGGGCAAGTGGACAAAAAGAATGGTTCAAAATAGAATGCTCAAAAAATTAAATAAATTTAATTTATTTAATGGCAGCCCCTTCATGTCAAAAAGTGCGCCCCATTTGAGAAAAGAATAATACTTTTTAAAGTATTAAATGATTAAATTAATTCCTATTTTCAGTGGCTTAGGTTAAAACACACTGTGAAGCTTAAGTGGAGTGAAGAGTGGATGACTAAATTGATGAAATTTAATTTATTGGATGACTGTCCTTAAACAAGCAATTTTAGCACACCAGTTAAAGAGAAAAGCATGATTTTTAATTAATTAATTGCCAGGAATAGGAAGGGCAATTATTAATTATAGAATTATGAGGGTTATATAAGCATGGGCTGCCATAAGGATGGAATTAATTAATTCATAGGTAAAGAAGTGCAGTCCAGAGGAAAAGTGCGCCCCATTTGAAGAGGATTTTTTGCTCAAAAGAAGATGAAATCAAGGCTAAAAGCTTCCAATTTTAACGCATGCATTGAAAGAGGTTGATTTGTGTCTGGATAATTGTTCGCATAAGTGATACAGGTGCTCAGGTGAAGTTGGAAAAATTGATGTTCACTTTGCATGCAAAATAAACATCAATTTTTGGGGCAGCAGGCTTGAATAGTACAGATTTTTATGATTAAAATTCACTGTTCATGTTCCGGTTGCCATCTTTGTCTGAATTAATTGCAGGAATTCATTACAGGTGCTTTACAAAAGAAAAGGAGCTTTAATCAATGTCCAATACATTGAATATATCCTCCGAATCTGAAGAATTATCCAGATCTACACCAGTTTTGAAGAAATTCTGGAACAAAATAAGAAGAAAAAGAATTGTTCAAACAAAGATAGAAAAAGATTGCTCCAGCCATGGCAAAGCAGGGATGAAAAGAGAAAGCTCAACGGAATCATGCGTTAGCTTTCTAGATTTGATGAAGTCAATAGGCCCAGATCCGACATCCAGATCCAGATCCAAATCTCATAATTGCAAAAGCTTCCGACACAAAGGCTTCATCCTCTTGTTTCGAACGCAACCCATGAAGAAGTCAGTGCGTGGAAATTTCCTTCCAAGATCTTGTGCAAGTGCTTCCAATTTTCCAGTTGAAGCATTCATTGAAGTTGCATTCCCCCGGAGTGCTTTCCAGAATTTTTAATTGTTTCATATGCAATTAAAAATAAAAATGATGAGTTATTTACGACAAACATTGCACTGATGCATGTTCTGGAGAAGAACTGCAAAAGCTTCAAGGATAAGAACGAAGACATGTCAAAGGCAATACCTGTAAGCAAATCACGGCCACTTGCTTCCAGTTGCTTCCAAACACTTCCAGATCCAACCGCTTCAAGATTGTTTCCAAATCCAGCTGCTCCCAGGTCCAATTTGGTGAGAATCAAAGGCAAAAGAATCAGCTGCATGCAGACATGAAGAAGGGACAAGACTGCAAGCTTTCCTCTTCCTTCTTTCCTCCGACAAAGTAATTGAGCGATCAATTAAATTATACAACTTAAGTGATTGGTTTAAAAACCATTACTTGAAAAAAGTCAACTACATGGAGATAGGTGGCAAATGTGCAAAATAGAAGGTTCTATCTTCAGTTGCAAATCATGCCATGTCCCATGCAAAGAGGAATTCCAGGAGGGAGATTGTCAGTTGTTTCCTTTCCCACTTCCACATGTGGCCAGTTCAACTAAAAGCTTCTGACTTGTAATTGCCCCTCTACATTCTATAAGTAGAGGAAGAACCTTCAGGTTAAATGATCAGAATTTGTAAGCAGCAACCTTGTGTTCTAAAATTTGTGTTGAAACCCTTGAGAGCCACTTGAAACAAAGGAATATACAGTAGCAGGTTTTTGGAGAACTTTGTCACGGTGTATTGTGTTTCTTGCTTTTTATCTTTAGATCTTTCAGTAAACTTTGTGTTATTTCAGATCTATATCTAGAGCTACCTTTACTTAGAATTCTGTGTTTATATCTATTGGTTTCTTCTTATGTGCATGCAATCAACTCTGCTATATATTGATTGGAATGCACATCTTCCCCATTTCTTCTCTGTGTTTATATAATTCATTTCTTCTATAAATATTTCCTTTTTTTAAACTGCTTACTTGCTACAGAACTGTTTAGTTATGGTTCATGAACTGAGTAGTTAAAGTAAAACCCCATATAGATATTAGCATACTTTAAATTGACAAATCTGACACGGGAGCCTCACCGATAAATGAGGGAGATTTATCTCATGACTGCCTAGGTTTTGTGCTATGCAGAAAATATAGCCAACAGATCTAAATACCTCAATAATAATGCCCAAACAGTCCTAAAGTGAGTCAATCCAATAGAAAAAACACTGCTGCAATTTTATTCACCAAAATACTTCGAAAAGTCTTCAATAACACTGCTGGAAAAAGCCTGAAATAGACTGAAAATCTGATTACAACCAATGGGAAATTCTGAGTGAAAATCCCTCTCAAACTCTTGGGGTTTTCATCCACAAAAGGTTTCATTCACAAGGGGTTTCGTCCTTAGAATTTTTAATGCAAAAGCTGAAGCTCTATGCAAGAGAAAATATCATATAAAAAATTGGATTATGGAAGAGGCAAGTCGACTTCCCTTTTAAAGGAAAAGGGCCAACAACCAACCTCCAAACCAGTCAATGAGCTCACATGATTTTCCTGATGCAAACATTTAATATTTCCCCATATTAAATGTTTTTCCCAACAACATTTCCCTCCTAGTGCAAATCACATTTCTCTAGGGGGAATACATAAATTAATTATGTTTTTATCTTTCCTAGGCTTCATTACTCCCCTTTGGCCCAAGTTGCCATTATCCTTTCTAGGAGGAATAAAATATAATAAATCCCTTTACAATGATTTTTGCCCCTTAAGGCAAATCGTATTTTCCATAGGGATTACAATTTATTTTTATTAAGCTAAATAAATTAATATAAGTGCTTTAATTATTTTATTTTATTTTTTTATAGCACTTTATAATAATTTATTATAACTTAAGTCACCCTTATATTTTTCCTTTGGCCGTCGAGTTGACAAAATAGGCCAAAGGTCTTCGATTGGAAAGGGGACATTACATTGTTCCTCTAGACGATGGTGATCCTTCTATTCAGGTTCCTCCGACCCTGGCAGCGGCGTTCACAGCGATGGTTTGGCGCATGGCAAGGGTGGTATTGGTTGCTCAGTCGGGAAGGGGGTCACTGTTGCCCCTTCTGTTTTCTCGCAGCGTTCCTTTTTACATGTTGTGGCCTCTGTGATTTAAGATTCTAAGCCTCTCACTGCTGCCAAATCCTCCCCTTCGGTGTGCTTTGGGGATTCGGTGTTAGAGTCAGAGGAGTTCTCCAACCAAGGGTTGATCTGCCGTTACAATGGTCTCTGGCTTGGGCTGTCGCTTCTGCATTCGTGGATTGCTTCAAACTAGCGCCCCCTTTTGTCTGGTAGGGTTGAGATTTAGCCCTGTGCAAGGGGTTTTTTCATTGTGGTTTTTTGTTCTATTGATGATAGGGTTTCTATCCTCTCCAAACTTTGGGAACTTCAGAATCACCACTTGTTGATGAAACTGTGGTTTCCGACCTTCAATCCTCTCACTGCTGCATTCAACGTCAAACCAGTATGGGTTCGTTTACCTCATCTCCCGCTGCAGTTTTGGGGAGAGGAATGTTTGATAGTTGTTGGCAATGCTTTGGGAAATTTTTTATCCATTGATTCCAAAACGGAACTTTACACACACACTACCTATGCTCGTATCTTCATAGATCTGGATACCACTCTCGATATACCTGCTTCCATTAATCTCAAAGTTTTGGATAGGACGTGGTCACAACCCCTGGATTATGAAGGCTTGCCCTTCAGATGCAGGAAGTGTTTCGCCCTTGGGCATCTTGCTTCAAAATGCCAAAAAGTGCGGCTGAAGCTTAAGGAAAAAGTTTCTTGGTGGAAAGATGCTCAACCCAACCTGTTGTGTGTTGGAGATGATTTAGATTCTTCTTCAGATGTGTCGGCCGAGGTTAGAGATGATCACGGTACTAAATCAAAAATTCAACCTTTGGTTGAGCCTCACGCTTCACCCCCTTTGGTTGAGGCAGGTTTGGTGGATCAAGGGATGACACTCACTTCGGGGGCGGATTCTGACTGCTCCAAAAACAATCTCTACACGGAAGAGTCAAATGTTGTTGATGTTCGGCTTCTAATACATCCAGATGAAAATTTGGATCCTAATAGATGTGATGGATGGACAAGCGTTAATCGATAAAGGAAAGGTATTCCTCTCCATAAAATGAGATTACGATCTGGTTATCGGGATCCATAGAAGTAAACTGGTTGTGCTGCAGCCATGGGGGCTTCAGCTTCTTCCTTCTCCCTCTTCTCTTGTTCTTCACCTTTTGCCTTTGGGGCCTTCTATCTTTTGTTGCATGCGGGCTTCTTTTCTGTTGAGCTTCAATGTTTTATTCTGCCATAAGGGCCTTTATACAAAGATACGGATCCTTTCAAAATCCGAACTTTACCCTTTTCCAAAAAATAGAGCTGGTGGTAAAAAATTACCAGCTGATTAGCTTTTTGAATATATTTGTCATTTGTGAGAAATTAAAGGTTTCCAAGACCACAAAGTTTCTAGCAGAGGTTGTGCAAATTTGTGGCATACATGGTACAAACCATTGATCTATAGTGGATTGTAGAATGGGGTAGTACACTTTTTTATGTTGAAAATTTTGCATGAAAAATATGGTTTTTCTTTTGGTGTCATTTTAATTGACTGAGAATTTGTGATGGAATCATTTGGATGCGGTTTAATTGATGTTGTTCAATGCATCTGAAAAAATGAGTTTTGCTGACCAAGTCTCCCCTAAGTTTGGGAGATGATGATGTAAAGAGAGTGCTACATTCACTTGCATTTGCAAATTTCATGTATGGTGTATGAAACTTCTATTGATTGAATTTACTATTGTGATCCTACAAAGAAAATCTTTAGGCTGCTATTTTTGGGTTCAATATTTGAATATTTTATTTTAAAATTTTGGCTTTGAAAAGTAAAATAGATCTTCTACCGTCATCACTATGTAAGCAGTGATGCCAATAGCTTTCACATTAAATTTATAATTTTATTGTCACAACGAAATAATCCAAGAGCGATGAGAACCCAAATGTCCCTGTACCCACGTCAAATGGTGCCTTTCATGTATGGTGTATGAAACTTCTATTGATTCAATTTACTATTTTGATCCTACAAACAAAATCTTTAAGCTGCTATTTTTGGGTTCAATATTTGAATATGCTATACTTATTTTAAAATTTTGGCTTTGAAAAGTAAAATAGATCTTCTACCATCATCACTCTGTAAGCAGTCTAAGCCACCGCATTCAACTTCGTGGAGCATAAAATTCATAAGAAATTCGTTATTAAAAAAATTCGAGATAAATTTCATGATTAAATTCGACCTTTTTTTTACTTATTTACTATTATTAACTAATTTAAATTATTAATTTGTTATATAATAATAATAAATATTAAACAGCAACAGCTCAAGTTTTTAAAGCTTAACGTTTGCAGGGGTGAGGGACGCAGCAGGGGTGAAATACCCAAAACGGCAGCATTTAGGGCAAGAAACCCTAAAATATTAAACAAAAATCAATAAAACAAATTTAAAACCTTTTGAAATGAGTTTTAGACAAGAATTTAAAGTGGATTCCATAAAAATCAGACGTCGGCCGTCGGTACGAATTTATTTGCGATTTTAAATGAATTTCTTTATGCCCTGTTAAATCTGCCGAATTTCCAATTTCTGCCTTCAAATTCGGCGAATGCAGTGACTTAGAGCAGTGATGCCAATAGCTTTCACATTAAATTTATTGTCACCACGAAACAACCCAATATAGATGAGAACCCAAATGTCCCTGTACCCACATCATATGGTGGCAATATTTATATACTAGTAGTGGCAATATTTATATACTGGTACAAATATCTTAAATACATCTATTTGGAAACGGCCTATAATCAGGAGGCACCTATTTTAGATCTGTCACATAGTTTCATTACATAAAGGTTACATGTTGATTAATAAATCCATCAACTTCTCTGTAAATCGTCCGCTCAATGGTCATAGATGGCCTCAATCCAGAAAAATATCGATTGATGTTCTTGTATCACCCATCATGCTCATATCAACCACTCAAATCAGAGCAATTCAGCTTTATACTAATCCTGTGTATACAACCAGTCCTGTCATCCATTTACTAAAGTTGTGTTTGAGGAGGATGTTTATGTTAAAAGTGCCCTTCTTGATATCTACATCAAATGCTCTGACTTATAGTATGTGCACCACATGTTTGACAAAATGCCTGATAGAAATGTGGCTTCATGGACTACAATAATTGTGGGTTATGGTGGCAAAGAGGCCCTCAAATTGTTTTCCCAGATGTTATGGAAAGATGTGATGTCGGACAAGTTTACTCCTGCATGTTCAGACATAATGGATTTTGGGAAGTGGGCTCATGTTTTTGCTGTTAAAATTGTTGTCTAGTCATTTATGTGTGTTGTTAATTCACTTGTGTGTATGCTAAATTAGGGTGCTTAGAGGGTGCACTTCAATTGTTTTTCAGTGAACCTGCTTGAAATACAGTGTAATTGACTAGCATGCTTTGCGGTTATGCTCAGCAGGGCTGCAAGGATCAAACTTTGATGATTCTTTGCAAAATGTGACAGGAAAGGATAATAAACTAATACCATTCACCAGTTAAAACTTGTTTTCAATTTTAGATGGCCATAGAATTTTCCAGGCATTTACACAAGTCCTTAAATCATCTAAAAATATAATGTGCCGTATTTGTTGCATACAAGCTACTGGTTTATTTAAGGAGGACCAGCAAACAATTAATTCCATTTTGCACTCAACAGTGTGCTTCCAGCCCAGGAAGGGCAGAACGATCTCATGGAATCTTTGAAGGACAGCATCTTCAGATATGGATTGCACAGTAGGACCGACCATGGCAGTGTCTGAACAATGATACAGATGTTCCATGAGAAGAACTGTCATTCCACACATTATGTTTAATGGCAACGGGTTGTCGTTAGCTTCCATTTTTCACCATTGTACTCTGCCACTTAAAAAAAATCCATATGAGTGTGGTAGGAGGAGGGTTTGGACACATGTTCTTTTCCAAGTGATGGGCCTATTATCATTTAGACTGTCATTTAAGATTTATGTGACTTGCATCAGTGGTGGCAAAAAGACGAGGCAATTTTGGAGCATAGAGTATGCGAAAGGGAGTACACAAATTGTCTAACTTCAAAAACTACATTGGTTTAGCATGGGTTGTGAAGAATCCAACATGGGTTATCACAAAGATGGCACGGGTTCTAGGAATAGAAGAATCATAGGGATTGGCGTTAAAGAAGTCAACATACAACATTGGTGTTATTGGTTGTTTTCAATTATTTAACAAATGCAATCACAAAATTTATTTTTCTTCGTGCATCAGTTTTCTTCATTTCTTTCGTCATCCTATCAGTGTGACTATTGGACCTTTGGGTACAATTGCTAGCGAACATAAAATGCATTTCACATCACACTCTAAATGCAAATAGAGTGAAGTAAACTGTAACATAAAAGCGGACCAGATAAATGCATTCTGCAAAGACGGTGAAGGTAAAAGTAAACGGAAAATAAAAAGAAAGATGCCGGAAAGAACCTTCCTAGAAAGGCTTTACTTTCCAGCAAAGAAACCCCAAAATAAGACGCCTCTAGCGTAGCTAAAATATTATATGAATACCACAACCAATTCATGACGTACAGCATACTACAATACACGAAGGCTAAGGTAAGAGTGCAGAATGAATTTAACAGAGAAGATACCCCTTGGTAATGGCATAAACGTAAGGTTATCATGAAAAAGAAGAAAGATAAAACGGAAAGTTACTAAATGAAGATTTAAAAAGCAGGCCAGAGGCATACCTAGAGAAGTTTTTTTGAGGGTCTCAGGAGACAAACCCACTGTAAATGAGTGTGAATTAAACCTTGTCACTGTCAAACATGTACCATTGACAGCAATGCTATCACCCAACTTGACGTCTTCAACAACAACATTAGCTTCTATTGTCATCTCAACACCCACTTTATCTACAGTCCCTATTTCCTTCACCTTCCCCATCTCTTCAATTATTCCAGTAAACATTCCCCTGATAACTGTTTTCTTTGGTGCCCTTGTTGTAAAATATTGCTTAACCATCATACCTTTGCATCCATCGAGCCAGGTGCTGGGGAGTAGGCAATTTTTGGGTATTGAAACTGATGAATTCCGAATGTAATGCTGCTTATAACAATTGCTGAAGACCGTAAGAGATGGGCTTTCGTGAGAGGAGGAAACATGAATGAATCTGTGGGTTTGTGTGGAAAAGCACAAAGAGTTCAAGGAGGCCATTTTTCTGATGACAATGATCTAATTAAGTTGATAGGCGTCTCGCAGGGCACTCCCAGTGATCTGACTGCGCTGTCCTGAGACGCACAGGCCGTCCACGCTCATCCGCTATGACAGAAGTTTTCATTGCCTGTTTTGGGAAGCAGGCGATATGCGGCGCCTCATCTTTGGTTCACTTTCGCGAAGGGCATTGTTTATTTTTATTTTTATTTTTATTAGGGAAGAAGGACATTGTTTATTTTTATTTTTATTACATTTTTTAAGCTCAGATTATTCCTCACGCTCGGGCATGCCAATGGGGTTTGAACCTTGGACCTCCTCTTAGTAAACATCCTGCCTTTACCAATTAGTCAAGACCCCATTGACAAGACTTGGCACTTACAAAATAAGAGGCTGCAAGAAGACAGCCAAAGAAAAGAATTCGCAGAATACATATACAAGTTGGAAAGAGAAAATAAAGCTCTTAGAGAACAAGTACTAAATCTTCAAAACACCATGGAAAGAGGACTGCAAGAGTTAGTCATTTTAAAACAAGATCTAGGACATTTGAAAATATTTGGCAAGGAAAACCTCGAAATGGTAAAAGGGAATGAAACAATACAGATAAACGAAATCTAATCAGCAATTGAAAACATGGAAATGAAAGAAAACCGAGTGAAGGATCAGATAGAAGAGGCCAAATCTTGGTCACAAGTAGTAAGTGGATCATCAAGTGAGCAAAAACAAATCATAGAGAAACACATCAAAACACAAATAAAAGAAGAAATGGACAAGCAAAACAAAACAACCAATTTTATTATCAAAGGTTTGAAAGACTTCGGTGAAAAGGAAAGAACTGACATTCTGGCAAGGGACTTCCTTAAAGACCAGCTGAAGTGGACAGGTTGTATACGTCAAGCCAACAGGATTGGTAGGAGAATAGAAGGAAGAAAGGATCAGCATGTGTGAGCTGTCATGAGAAATGTAGAAGACAAAAATGTTATCCTAAAAAGTAGAGGACTTCTTAGAGGCACACACATATATATCTAGACGAAGATTTAACATTTGTCCAACAAGAAGATCGAAAGAAGGAATGGGAGAAAGTGAAAGAAGAAAGAGAGGCAGGAAAATGGGCATGGTTGAGGAATGGGAAAGCCCAAATCAGTAATCGAATGTCAAGCAAGAAATAGGGATTCGGGGCCCCACGGGAATCCATGCACATAGTAAGTTGGAATTGCAGAGGGTATCCGTAGAGAAGAGGACCCGGATTGGGGCCCATAGCAGAAGGGAAAGATATTATTATTCTTACGGAAACACGTGAACACAAGGGCTACAAAGTCACAGATTTTGAAGGGTACAAGAAAATTTCAGTTTGGAACGAAGGGAATGAAACATGTAAAGGTCATAGGGGGATCACAGTGCTAATCAAGGAGTTGTGGCTTGAGATCATCAAAGTTGAAAATGATGATCCAAATAAGCAATACATATGGCTGAAAATATCAAATAATGAGGCGATAATTAAATTGCCCGCTTGTTACTTTGCACCGAAAAGTTTGAAGACTTATAAGAGAAGGAATCTAGATAACGAAGACCCATATGCTTTGCTAAAAAAAGATATTTTAGTATTCAATACCTCAATGGAAATAATTTTAATGGGTGACTTTAATGTGAGGATGGAAAAAATATCAATCTCTCCAGTAGAACAATGAAGAAGGGGGAGATGACAATCCTTTATGGCTTGATGAAGAAGAGGACCAACTTTGGGAAAGAATAATAGAATATGGTAATGGAGGGGTGACACATTTTGGGGTCAAGCTTATAGGCCTATGTAACTTATACGACATGGTTATTTGTAATGGCGTGAGGTCTTGGCCCAAATTAGGCAGTACCACTCACTAAACATACAATGGTCAAAGTGTAGTGGAATATGTCATCTTCTCCCAAAGCTCTACCTCTCAGATTTCTCAAGTTCAAAATAGGGGATTGTTTTATCAAGTTAAAATCTGATCATAAACCTCTCTTTATCAAACTTGGTACCATCTCAAATCAGCACCAACAAAAACAAGTTCATCACACACAAAGGACAACTCAACAACAAGGAAAACCCATTGTAAATAAAGAAAATCAAGAAATATTCGTTGTTTCACTTGAGTGATAATTTCAAATAATAGGAAACGATATAGAGAGAAAGGAAACCAAGGGGACAAATAATTATATACACAAAAATTTGTTGATTCCTTTAATTCACAAGGAATTAAGTACTTGCAAAATATCTAAACCTAGAAAGGGAGTTGCAAATACTTTTCGAACAAATCCATGGTATGACGAAGAATGTAAGGCTACCAAGAGAGCTTTGAAGGAAAGTGAGATGAACAAAGAAAATAAAAAATAAATATGAGAAATTGGTATGATACAAAAAAGAAAGCTATGTGAATATGAGGAGGAAAGAATTAATTTCTCTTGGAAAACACAATCTTAAAGGCTTTTCAAGGGAGCTGCAACAAAATAAAACACACATAGAAAATAATATCATAGATGCTCAGTGGCTAGAGTATGCAAGGATCCTCTATGAGCAGTCTCAACAGATGGATAGTCCTCCCATAATTAATACTTCAACCGAGTTTTTCTCTGTGGAAGACATCAATCATGACATCATGAATCTAGCAAGAGGTAAAGCACAAGATATTGATGGGATGCATGTTGAATTGTTAAAGTGTGGTGTGGAGACCCTCACTCCGCACATCAAAAAAATATTCAATGAGATCAACCAGAATGGCTTCCCATTGGAGTGGACAACTAGTGTTGTTATTCCTCTATTTAAAACGGTGATATCAATAATCCATCAAACTACCACACCATTTTGGTCAATCCTCTCCTTAGTAACCTTTTTATGGGTAGGGTAGAACGTCGAATCGGAAGTTGGGCCGAAAGAGAGGGTAAAAGAGAAAAAGGGAAAGCAAGCTTCCGACCTAGACACTCAACCATCGACCATTGCATCACTCTTAGGCACTTGATTGAAAAGGTTTGGGATACCCAAGGCGAGGAAGCTTATTGTTGCTTTGTTGATTTTAAGAAAGCTTTTGACACGGTGCCTAAAGACAAACTTTGGAACAGGATGGAGGAACTTGGGATTCCAGATGAGTTCAGAGCAACAATACATAGGCTTTATGAGCAGGTCAGAGGTAAAATCAGAACCAGAGAGGGTATGTCAAAATGTTTTGGCAGTGACATTGGTGTCAATCAAGGTTGTCCTCTCTCTCCCACCCTGTTTGGCTTATACATTGATAAGCTTGAAGAATGGTTAAGCAAAACCGAGAGAGGGGGCATGTAGTTGGCAGGTTATGTGGTGAAGTTACTCTTATATGCCGACGATCTCATTCTAATTTCAAAAACAGCTCAAGGATTGAGGGATCATTTGAAATCCTTAGAACATTTTTGCCAGGAAGTAGGGATGCAAGTGAACATTAGCAAAACCAAAGTAATGATTTTTTCTTTAAAAAGGAAAGAGAAACAACTTAACTTTCTTTTTTAGGGGAGCCCGTTGGAAATTGTAACAGAATACAAATATCTTGGGATTGATTTGCACAACAAGCTTAGTTGGGAGACATGTAGAACAAAAAGGATATAGAGGGGTTGAAAAGCATCTTACCTACTTCAAAATAGGTGCAGGACAGCTGAACTTTGGGATTGGAAAACTAAGAAAACCCTTTTTGGATTGTTGGTCACTCCAGTTCCTCTATATGGTTGCGAAATATGGGGAAGTAGCATGTCAAATCATGGATGGAGACAATTAGAAAGAATCCAGAAACATCTAATCACAAGCACTCTTAAAGTCAAGTCAACAGTCCCGTATGAGATCCTGTTGGCTGAGGCGGGTACTTTCCCGATGGAAGCATTAATAGTAACTCGGTTGTTAATTTATTTGAAAAAGGTTGAAAGCATGGATAATCATTACTGGCCCAAACTAGTTGTGGAGGAAAAATTAGAGCACTGAAAGAAAACTTGGATGAAGCAAAACAACAAATGGATGAACAAATGGGGCATCAACTTTCAAGAGTGTCCTAACAACAACAGGGAAATAAAACACTATGTGATAGAAAAATTTAGGACTACCATGTGGACAGGGCAGATTGGTCATAAGAAAGCTTATTACATCAAATAATTTAACCCCACTTGGGAGCATGATGAAATTTTTTATCTTGGGGAAGCTATCAAGGGTAAAGCAAGGATTTTAGTGGCTCAAATGAGGACCAATTTGCATCACCTTTGATGTGAAACCGGTAGATGGACTTTACCCAAGGAGGATTGGGAAAGGAGAACTTGTATTTTATACAACAAAGGGGTGGTTGAGATGGAATGGCACTTCACCGTAGAATTTTCAGCTTATGAGGATATTCGGATCTGGTACGAAAATGACTTGAAGGTGGACAAATTAAATGAGTTATTTGAAGAAACAAGGCTTGAAAAGATCGTGGGTTTTGTGCTCAAGATTCACAGTAGAAGATCTAATATTGAAAAGTGTATAAATTCATCTTAAAGTCTCAAGTTTTGGTCCCATAGACTCTTCAATCTCATGTACGTCATTAAAATCTTTCATTTCATTTCATTTGAGCATTTTGACTGTCGTATTGTTCGGATTGGCCAAGTATCCGTAAAGATCATTTGTAGAAAAGGTGACCTAGAAGATCTATCTGGGAAAAATCCCTAATCATTATGCAGGTGGAGAAGATGGACGTTGAAGTTCATCCTTCTTGTGAAAGCGTGCATCAACAAGGTATCATGTCTCTAGCTACAACCAACACTGCATGCAGCAACAATGAACCTCGTCACGGAGGTGAGGCTTTTGATGTTCGATTCCGTGACGAGTTTCTATGGATATTTCGTAAAGGTATTTTTTTCCTTAGAGGTATTCCTTCAAAAAGTGCCTTCTATAAATACACTCGCCGAGTTTGGGTTGAGAGTAGAGGGTGGAAAATTGATTCTATAAGTGGTTTAGGTAGAGGTTATGTTTTCGTTTTCTTTTTCACTTCTGATTTTCTTCAGGTATCCCTTTAATATGATATATGGGTTATTTGTGGTCACATTTGTTATCTTTAAGGGTAGAAGCTCAATTTTCAACCTGAAGGGCCATTCCGCTCATAATATCCCACGCGGGTTGAGTTTCTCTTTCTCAACCTAGCTATCAGATCATTTCTTCATGTTCTAACCAGGTAATTGAGTAATTTTTTCTAATGTAAACGTGATAAGGACAAAATCTTAGGCCTCTAGAATCATCCCAAAGTTTGCATTAAAAAGGATCTCTCTCAACCGCTGCCCACTTCAATTCAACTTTTTGGTTCAGGGTTTTCTCAACTTCAACCTAGTATTTACCTCTACAAACCCAACACATGCTTCTATTATCGAGAAGATGGCCATTTAATCCATGACTACTCAAAATGCAATTTCAAGCAACAAATATTAGATGATCTTAGTGCCAAGAAGTATAACAATCATACTTCAGTCCCACTTAAAACATCATCTCCATATGTCATTAATGTTGGTTCTACTATTGTCAACCACAATCAACTGAATAATGGCACCCAACTCCTCTCTACTAATTCTACTCCTAAGTTTATTCCGAAAACTCAAGTCAATTACATCCATCTTCCTAACAATTAGAAGGAAAGAGAACCAAAAATTCCACACATGGAAAAACCTCCTCTCGGGGTCCTAATGTAGTAGTCAAACCCATTATTGGGGAATCTCATAAGTGTTTAAGGTGCAAATCAATCGGGGAGAGAGATCCCAATCAAATAAATGTATTAGAAGAACTCCATCTCTTTCCCCTATCCCCAATATTGATTCTAATCACTTCTCCTTGTTTGTTAATAATGAGATTGAGCAGCCTCTTGTTGGTGGTGTCCAGTGAAGCTTTCCCTATTCTCACTGAATGTTCGGGGGCTCACCCTCCATAAACGAAATTTACACATCAAAAGGGTTCTACAAAATCACCTCTCGGATGGTATCTTCCTTCAAGAGGTTGAAGTTAGTAGCTCTACTCTACTATTCAACCTTCATTGCATCAATAAACACTTCTCGTCGTATTGTACATCTCATGAAGAAGGTTGCATAGGTGCAGTTCTACTCCTTTTTCCCTCTCTTTCTTCTAAGATCATTAACACAGGTGAAGACCCAACACATAGGTGTGTTTGGGCTATAATATGTGTTGGGGAGTGAATCATAGCATTCAACTCAATATATGCTCCAAATATAACAATAAAATGTGTCACTTGTGGATTTGGATGAAGATGAATATTAACCTACCCCCTACATAGTGGATTTTAGGAGGAAATTTTAAAATGGTTGAGCATAAAGCAGATCATAGCTATTCTCAATCATCTCCCTTCTCCTCTAAAGAATATTTAACTTGGCTTCACTGTCGCAACTCTTTGGGAGCATTTCACCCCCTTTTTGGATGTCCCAACTCACGAACATGGATTTGGTTCACTTGGTCCAATAATCAAGTTGGATGTCAAAGGTGGTTGAGCAAACTTGATCAACTCTATATTAGTGAATTTGTTAAGCCACTTCTATCTTCTTTATGTTTTCACCTTCAATGACATTGTTCCCTTTGACCATTCTCCTATTACTCGCACCTTCAACTTGGATTCTTCCTCTCCTTCTTGTACTCGTCTTCCCTTCAAGTTTAGTATTTCCTCGCATGCATAGCTCAAATTTATGTTGTTTGGGAGTTACAAAATCAACCTACTACATCCACATGTTGGATTTTATAGTGGAAAGTTGTTGTGGCAAGAACAATTAAATTCCTTAGAGGATATGGCAAGCTTATGGCCAGGAGAGACAGAAAAAAGAAAACTATCTCAAGCACAAGCTTAGTCAAAAGTGTCATGCTCTTGAGACACATGTAGTGCTCACCTCTTTTTGACATTGTATTTTGGTTTCAATTGTCTTATATTTTGATCTATCGTGTTGATATCGAGACTATCATACTGTTTTGATTTTTATTCAGGTACATGATGCTTAGACTATGGTGGATATATGATGTATGATTAGTTGTGAGTTTATAAGCATCATATTTTATTTATCGCTAACTTGTTGACAGGATGTTTGATTAGTTTTTTTACTATTGGTAAATGGTTTTGAAGGGACCATACCATGTAGTACAAAAAGGATCAGAAGCCGGGATATACATTAACAACATCGTGGTTTTTTGATGCGCGGGGACCACACCCCAACAAAAAGCCTAAAAACTAGAAATTCAGAAAAATACATAGGCATGGACCAATTGCCAACAAAGAGCCTGACTAACAATAAAAAATAGTAAAATAGAAGCATCAAAATAACAACAAAACAGTAAAATAGAGCTAAGTCAAATATTTGTTTTAAACTTTCACTGCAATCTTCAAGGCTTTGTAGAGGTTGATAGCCGTTTGTATTTCTGGATCCTGACTTCTCTCAGTGATTGTCTTCTTTTTTATTTTTATGTTCTTCCAAGCAAACCTAGGGATACCAAAAGCCTCACAAACATGTTGCACATTTGTTTGAATGTAGTCCATAACTACCCTATGTATTGCGAGCTGGTTAGAATGTATGTCTTCCACCTATAAAATCCTTTCCTCCAAGTCATTGAGTTGAGTGGAGAGGCTATTTAGATTCTCTTCCAGGTTAGAGAGGGTAGAGGGGTCTAGATTGGTTTTAATGCCTTCTTTGATAAGAATGTCCACATTCTCCTTGATCCCCTTAATGGCCTCACCCTGTTGTTTGATTCGATCAAACAAACCCGAGCTAGAAGGAGAAACATGAACAACTTGACTAATTTTCAACAAACTCTCAGCTCCAACAGTTTCCTTACCCTTTTAGCTACTACGAAGGGTTCTTTTGGCAGCAGGAGGATCAGACAAGGGCTCCTTGACATTAAGGTTCTTAGAGTGAATCCTTGGCTATTGAAGAGGAGGAGGTATAGACACAAAATTATGCACTTTAGACATTATTTAGCATGGTCTTATACTATTATTTAGAAGGTTCTCAAGTGAATAAAGTACTAATTAATCCCACCTTTTGGCCATCTTTATTTTATATTTTATTTCATCATTCCCACATATTTTCTTGCACTTATCTATCCACTTCACAACTACCCCATCATTCTAGCCCAAAATCAGGGTGCCCCAGCCTGTACAAGGGCACCTCGGGGCACCCTGGTCCCAGCCTGGGCACCCCAATCTATGTACATCCTTTCTTGCTTCTTTTTGGGGCCTTTTTAGCCATTTTTCATCCTTATCCTTTTCTCACTCGACCTTGTCAGTATTAATTGCAAAATTAAGCTTGAGATCCCTATAAATATAAAGTTACCAGACCATAATGAGGGTCCTAGCATGACATACTACTATCACTCCACCTAGGGTTACATCCATTGTATCACTTACATCCACATAGTGTCATGCATCAAGGCTAGGAGATCTGCATCACACACACTGCATAGGGGGAGAGATTCTATTCTATTTCATGCACACATGCTACTACATTTTCTATAGTCACTATTGCTCATTACTTCACAAAGTGTGTCTGACACAAGAGCACCTAGGGCATGATATGCACACACACACACACACACCAAAACTACATCCGGGTCCGAAATGTAGTGCAACACTCAGTGATAAGACCACAAGTTTAGCGGCTGAGATTAGTATGACCCATTCATTTGCATCTTTTTTTCTTAGGGTTTGATACTTCTTTTTGTATTACAAGTCATTATTCAACTCACCTGATGAATCCAATGTGACAAACAAGGAATATTTGTGACACTTTTCTGACCTAGAAAAATTCAGATCCTGAAAACCTGTGAGGACTATAGAGCCCAGATCAAGGACAGGAGAGCCTAGGGGCCCTCCAGTCCCTTCCCATACGCACTCGTCCCTTCATATCCTCCACATCCAACCTTTACGGGACCTCTGTGTAGTCGTTCTTGCTTCTAGAATTCACTGTCAGACCTGTGACACTCTACAACAATTTTCTATTATCAGACCTGCGACACTCTGTGACATTTTTTTGTTATTAGCTAAGACGTTTCTCTCCCTTCTCTTGCACATTTAGGGTTTCATTTCACTTAGAATAATTAGTTATAATTTCTCCACATTGTTTTAGTTTATTTTATACATCGTTTTAGTCCTCCTAATTAGATTAACATTAATACCCTATACCACCATATAGAATTAACAACTTGAGAGGGGAACAAGTGAGAGGGGAAGGGGGCAGGGTCATTAACAACTTGTTTTCATGCAAATGTGCAACAAGGAAATTGTAAATTTCTAAGCATGACAATTATACCCTTGTGTCAAAAATTACAAGTTTCAACCTTCTAAGACACCCCGAATCTACCCAGTCAATCTAGTGACCTCTCAATTAATGTCAAATCATTCCCCTAGGTGATTTAGGAGAGTCAATTCAAAACCCCTAGGTGATTTTAGGAGTTCATTGAAAAAAGCAAACTTCAAGCAGTTGTGGGAAGGGCTATCACTAGCCTTCCCAAGATTGAAGCAACCCCATAGAGTGGAACAAAAAAGGCCAAACCAGACATGGAGGTGAATCAAAGGCCTAGAAAAATCATGGAATTGATTTAGGAATATTTAGGAAGGATTCAGAGAAGTTGGGGCAATTTCACTAAAATCAGGGTTCACAGGCCTACGCAATGCACAGGCCAAAATGGTTGCTAAGCTTCGAAAGGTGATTTCGAGAGCTCTGGATTGAGTTAGGAGAAAAACAAGACATATTTGGAAAGGGAATTCCAATACCTACAAGATGGTGAAAACATATTTTTCACATCACCTTGGCATAATAGGTTTATAACTGGTATTTTTCATGCACATCTAACCAGCCAGATCAAAAATCTAATTTTTAGTGATAAAATGGAAGAATCAATACCTAATAACCCCACCATTGGATTAAAAATTCCATTTTAAGTCAATATCATATAAAATTTCATTAAAAACCTCCTGCTAGAACTCAAGATATGGTCCCGACAAGTTGCTCTCTAGTGCATAGTCTATAATAGTTAGCCATTTTCTGAGTAAAAAACCCAGCCAATCAGAATTTGGCACACTTTTTTGTACCTATTGCACCAAATATTTGGTTCAATAGGTGAAATAAAATTTTCCCCAACCCAATTTGATCCCCTGGACCCTCAGATGACCATGTTTTAGCCCCTGACTGCAAAATAAGCCCTTCAGGCTTCATTTCCCAATCCACGCTCCGACCAACTGCACTCCGCCATGTGGCCCAATGAGAATAGGGTGCACTTTTTTACACCAAATATTTGGTGCAATAGGTACAAGAAAGTGCGACACATTCCAATCCTTCAAATTTATGAATTTTTCTAACTGTTGTGCTGCCACCTGTTTTTTACTTCACGCATGCACTATTTTCCTCCACTGTCGGATTAGCTCTCGAATCTTCCATTGCTATTATTTCCACACCTTCTCCATCACATCCTACATAAGTTTATAATCCTCCCCCATTATTGCAGTGTTTTCGTGTAAATGTGCAAAAGGGATATTAACAATTTCCAAGCATGACAATTATACCCATGTGCCAAAATTTTCATGTTATGTCATTCTCAGGCACACCAAGTCCACCCAATCAGCCCAATGACCCCCCCGAAAAATTTTATCTCATCCCCCTAGGTGATTTTAGGAAGTTCTGAAAAGATGTTATCTTATGGCAGTATTGGGAAGGGTTATCGTTGGCCTTCCCAGGACTAGATCAACCCCCCTGGAGTGTAACAGAAGGTAAAAATTCAACATGGAGGTGAATTTAAGACCTTATAACATCATGGAAATGATTTTGGAAGGTTTGGGGAAGTTTTGAAAGACTTGGAGTAGTCTGAATGAAAAACAGGGTTCACAAGCCTAGGCATTACACATGCCTAAAACAATTGCTGAGCTTCAGAAAAAGATTCCAGGAGCTCCAGATGGAGTTAGATGTAAAACAAAACATCTTTGAAAATAGGATTCCAAGACCTACATGATGGTGAAATCATACTTTTCACAACACTTTGGTGCATCAGGGTTTGTACATGCAGTTTTTCTCAGGCACAAGTGGAGTCCTAAATAGAAAATACACTTTTTCAGGGATCAAATGGATAAATCAAGACATGAGACCCCAACCATTGGATTCTAAATTCCATTTCCAGTCAGGATAATATAAAATTTTACCAATAAATTCCACTGGGAGCTCAAGATATCATCGTTCCAAGTCACCCTCTTGAAGGCAGTTCACGAGTTAGTCAATTTTCGGGAGGACACGTGTCATCACTAGGAGCCTAGTGGGATTTCATGTCCCTGACGTCACTAAGGTCAGGTACACCAACCTTGTAAAAATGTTCCCAGCCCCCCATGTGACCTCTAGGACCCTCATGTGATCTTCGCACTTGACAGTTCAGCCCCCATGTGCATTTTTGGAGCTCAAATTCCCTGTCGTCGGATCAAGGACATGTGTCAGCTCCAAGACCACCGTGGAATCTGATGTCCCTCACGTCCCTGAGGTTAGGGATAGAAGACATGGAAAAATTCACCCAGCCCCTATGGGGAGTATTTTGGTCATCCACATGACTGACTTTTAACCCCCAGTGCTTAAAAGCAACTTTTCTCACCTCCATTCCCTATCGTCGGATCAAGGACACATGTCATCCTCTTGACCACTGTGGAATTTGATGTCCCTCACATCCCTGAGGTTAGGGACATCAAGACATGAAAAATTCACCCATCCTTCTCCCTCCATGATTTCAAAAATTTAAAACTTTGTCGCTTCACTCATCCATTCCACCTAGTTGTTGACTCACCACACATATTGAATTCCCTCTATAACTTATCATCCATCATAGAGTTGAAAATTTAACCAAACATCCCATATCTCACTCCACTCCATAAAATCACGCAGGTCCAAGAAGGAAATTTGATCAAACACAGAAGGAGAGGCACAAAACAAAGACAGAGAAAACAAAGAAAACTCCATGGCCATGAAATGAGAAGTTGAAGAAATCTCCCAAATGGATGTGTGAAATAAAAAGTTGTATTTTGCTGTTAATTCCTCTACCCAAGATGATCAAGAAGACACCTTCAAACTCTCCTCTCGTGCAATAGAGCATCCACAATGAAGAAATCCCACTTCTAGCTCAACGAAGGAAAAATCCAATTTCTCGTCAAACCATTGGGTGAAACGAAGTAGAATTACACGTGAAGCATCAGAAGAAAAAACCCACATCAAAAATATAAGTTTTTTCGCAAATGGAGGAGAAAACCATACCTGTAATTTCAAGGTTCATTAATGGCTGCTACATCCAAAAACACTAAAAGACCCAAAATTTGAAACTTTAAAATCTCCTGGACTATTAAGTGGGCGGGCCTAAAATTTTAGAGGGGTGATATTGGGAAAAAAACCATTTTAAAAAACTTCATTCCACATCAATCAGACCACCAGAAGCCCACTTTCTAAAAATAGTAGGTCTACTACATAGGAATTGCTATTTTTGGAAAGTCATCAACATAAGAACTTGCGAAGGAGACAGTGACATTGAAGATGTAATGTAGCTGAGAAATCACAAGAATAGACATTTTTGACACTTACTAAAAATAGTAAGTGGTCCCACAGACACCTACTAAAAATAGAAAGTTGATCCAGAAGGAACGAGAAACGCAGGGAGAAAGATGAAAACAGAGCCACAACATCTAGTTGAAGATCAGGGACTTGATTTTTCACACTTATTGAAAATAGTAAGTTGTTCTTTCTGTGCTAAACATGAATTCGAAGTGGACGGGTCAAAAGCTGACACAACCCTTTGCCTGTGAGTATGATGTAGAAGATAACCATGTCTTATATATGGACCTGAATGAACTTAAGACTCGCATGGCCTCCAAGGAATGAAAGAGTATTGAAGACCGGATATTCACAAGTGGCTTGTTTGCCACTGCAGAACACCCAGTGTCTGTGCAGAGTGTTGAGTTAGTCCTAGCCTGCTCTTTCCACTACGAGCCCGAGACATGAACCATCTGAGTTAACAGTACAACGATGGTGGTCATCAGCCCTAGGACCATCTCACTCTCTTTGCAGATACTGACATCCCCCAGCATGGTTGCCATCTCAAAGGATAGAGCCTCACACGATTGGGAAATAATGGACCCATATGCCCAAGGAGTAGCGCTCGGGTCATGGTTGAAAATAGGAAGAAAGCCTTTCAGGATGCCCAAGAATCTTCCAAGGTGTGAGTTCCAAGAAGGGTATTTTGATGTCATCACTCTCCTCAGTAGAGTTATGGGTGAAGCAAGCACGAGAGACTTCTAGGACTGGATGGGCCTTTTCATCCTAACATTGACAGAAGGAAAGCAGAGGATTGACTGGGGGTAGATCATCAGTGATAATCTCCATCTGCAACTACTCCAAGTGCCCATGACAAGGAAGTTCCACATGAATTCTTACCTAGTTTATCTCCTTGCAAGCTCGAGATCATTCAAAGGATTGGCTCTCATGCAAAACATTGTTGCCAAGGTGCCTACATTCAAGAAACTTCCACAATTGGTAATGGAGGAGAGCAACATGAATTTCACTCGCGTGAACAATGCATTCACCATGTATGTGGTCTGAAGCTTAGAAGGGGATCTTGAAGCTAGGATGTCACCACAAGCGGCATCCTTGATCAAGGAATATGATTCGTACTTCATACAATTCTCAACCTTCTCCTACATCTGATTCGTTGGCTTCGACCAAGCTCTGATGAGATTGCCTAAGTACCTTAGTGACTAGATTGTATTCTTCGAGCTATGCAGTCAGATCACTCAAGTGAATAACAAGCTCAGAAGCAGGAGAAAGAAGTTGATTTCATTCCCTATATCTCTAGGGGTGTTCACGTGCAAAATCTTAAAAGACGCATCTCACCTGGAGGCCTCTTTCACACATCTGATTTTGCAATCCTACGTCATTAGGCCTAACTTTGACATCCGAGAAGATCCTAACTCGTTCTATGTCCCAGAATTGCAACATGAGCCACAAATCGAGGACTATTGGGACAACTGTATTGACGAGTTTGAAGTACGCAAAAAGGACCACATGAGGATGACAATAAGCAAGATGAAGAAATTCAAGTTCTCTTGGTATGAAGACATATTTCATGATGATGGGACAAAAATGTATGATCCCGAGTACACAGTAGTCAAGATGTTCCCTATGCCCCACATCAACTAGCATGTTCGTGAATTAGGAGATATATTGGAGCAGACTGAAAAGGTGGTGATGAGAATGAGGAATTGGTTTAAGAAGAAGAGGACTATGGTCATCCAGTCACGAGGAATTTCTCCAAGCTAGAAGCAAGCTTCACATCATTCATCTTCAAAAGTGGTGGAGGTGACTTCCAGCTCTAAACACTCTAGAGTGAGTTCAAAAAGGAAGGCCATGGAATTGGAAACTTCTTCCCGTGAGAAGACACCCAAGAAATTTAGGGTAGTTGAAGGCTCATTAGCATCACTGCAGGAGGAAAACTTGATCTCAGCAATGTAAACATAAAATCTAGTAGCAAGCACAGGCGAACGAGGGGTACATGGTTCATGATTCAGTCTTCGAGCTACCATAGGAGGTCTCACCTCTTGTTGACACCAACACCCCTCTCATTCAGGACTTTCCTCCTCTAGAACAAAGAATGGTTGGTGCACCCATCATTGAGCCTGAATCCAATGAAATGTTTCTGCAGATGTGGGAAATGGTCATCCCTGACACTCGCACTATGCAACAAGTAGCAACCCCTGATCTATCAGTGATTGTCTCATTGGCTAAAGAAAAAAGGTCAAGAAAGATTGCACATACAGCCTCATGATTCTACAGTGGGGAGACATGTAATCAGTACATCAAAGTAGCTCAGCCAAAGGTAATCAAGCTAGTGGATGAGATGACACCGGCTGACTACAAGATGAGAATGATCCAATTGGGACCAGCTACTCATGAGGGAGATTTACACATATATCAACAATCTTCTTCTCGCATGTTGGCAAGGAATAAAGAATATAAAGAGAATATTGAGGTATTAGAGGAACAAGTACAAAATCTTTCAACTTATGTGCAACACCTGGTGGAACCAAGCACTACAACACTTCATATTGATAAAGTGGTGCCCATTAGTAGCTTCAATCCAGAATCCATTAGAAGAATGTAGGAGCTCATAATGCAGGGACAAGCAAACAATGAATGGATCGACTTAATCTCTAAAAAAAGGAAGCCAACACTCCAAGAGGCATTCAAGATCTTTGCGTACATGTGCACAACAACCAACAAAATGTGAGCACTCAAAGAGGATGTGGAGAAAGAAAGAGAGTACTGGGAACCTCTGGGACCAGTAGTGAGTGAGATGAGCAACACCCATCATCAGGAGTTGATCGACAAGAAGGTTTTTGAAACTCCTGTAGAAGACTTGACATGTGTATGGGTGAGGGCCTTGGCAATCAGGTTTGAGGAAATCAATCAGGCCTTCACAGAGCTAGAGGAGAAAGAAGAACAAACATACAAGTGGCAAGATAGTATAAATCGGAAAGTTTGGAAACTTGGAGTACCTGCAATGAGCGAACACACAATTGTTGATGAGTTGATCGAACCTTTCGAAGAATATGTCAACAAAGGGGTGGGAAACCCATTGTCCTTCACTAAGGATACTCTCAAATTCCTCTTAGAGATTTGAGCCTCCATTGCACTTATCGCAAAGGAAAGCACTCATCATGGTTTGGGAAGTGTAAGGACATCAACAATGTGATAGATGGATGGACCAAAACCTTTAGATTCATTCACATCCCTCATACTGAAAAAGTAGAACCTACAGTGGCTCATTTCAACAAGGAGCTTGGAAAGAAAGAAGTCTTCTCAGGAACGCGAAGTGGAGAGCAGTTAGAGAATGGAGCCAAGTCCACCGCAACAGCTCATTCTTCCACATAATTCTTCTTCTTTCTTCTTCTTCTTCTTCTTCTCTTCTCAGTCAACACTCTCTCTCATCAATGTTATATTTTTGTGTTGAGGTTTTCACTTTTTAATATTACTTTAATTGACTTTAGAAACATAATGTAAACTTTAGGTTGCCTCGATTTTATAAAAGGGACTTAAATATTTAAGTGGAATATGAATAGTCTAAAGTCAAATTAAAGTATTTGAAAAGTCACTGGGAAGATGAAGAGTTGCATCCTCTTCTATAAATTGTAACTAGCTCCTCATTTGATGGTCTTCTTAGACAACTTCTAAAATCTTCTTAAAATTCTTAGATATTGGAGCTATTTTTTGTGAATTCATGAGAGAGATATCCTTGTGAAGAGAGCAAAGAGATAGAAAATTTCTTCTATTTTTTCCCTACTCAAAATGTCTTCCATTTCTATGATATGTACAATTTCTACTTGAGCTTCAATAAAGGAAGAAGGAATTTTAGCCTTTTTTTACTGAGGGGTTTAGTGGTACTTTGTGTTCATCAAACTCTATTTGGTCTTGTTGCTGTTACACAGATTTGTTTTCTTCTAAATTCAAGTGCATGTAATGAAGTTTTTGGCTGGTGTATGCAAGTCTCTAATTTTCTACTTACAACATTAGTTTATCTTTTCTAATTTTCTCACTCCCTTTCCCACTCTCCTAGAAAATTCTTCCCTTGCAGATATCTGCAAGATTTTTCCACAGGGTGAGTGGAGTGTCCCTGTTGGATCCCCGACTGTAAGGCCATCAGGAGAAAACTCATTTTTACTTGTGCATGCACATACGACAATTGCACCGATTAAGTAGAGGGACTTAGACTCCCATAACATTGGCAAGATAACCACCAATTTGTCCCTGACAAATTTTCTTGCCAACATGCAACAAGAAACAAAGGTTGTTCCAAGCAAATCCATGGACAAGAGCTGTTAGAAACCTTAGCGCACGAAAATAAGAAAATACTCATATCTGTCAAATCGCACACCCCATGTTAGTGAAATTTTGGGTAGATATTCCTCACCTAGGCACCTTGAAGAAGCAAAAAACAAAAATCCCAAAGGTGATCTGGGTTTTTAACAACAATTATTCAGATATTTCAATCCTAAGATGCTTTTTCCTTAGTTGCCATCAAACCGTGTGGAAGATTGACTCAAAATTTTGAAGGGATCATTAGAAGAGAAAACCCAGAAAGAATCCATATTTTTCTCATCAATCTGATGCTGTCATTTTCATATTCTAAAAATAGTAAGTGCTTCAGTTCGTACTTGCCATTTTTAGTAAGTTTCCAGAAATAACAAAATTCTCCCCACTGTTGCATCAGCTTCACCTATACTGGAACTACCTTCTTAAGATGAATGAGAAGCTGCAATCATGCCTATTATTGAGCCAGAGTCAGGAGATATCTTCCCTTAGATGAAAGAGACAATCATGATGAAAAGCTACACAGTTCGTAAAGCCACTACCCCTGACCTCTCAGCCATCACTTCAATGGTCAAATCAAAAAAGGGAAAATTGGTTCAGATAGCTTCTAGATTCTACAGTGGTGTATCAGGTAATCAACACTAGAGTTAGTCAAACTAAAGGTAGTTAAGCCCATTAAAGAGATGACTCCAGCCGACTGCGAGATTAGCACCATTCCCTTGGGACCAACAACGTATGAAGGTGACTTGCACCTATATAAAGAATATTCCACTCATCTAGTTGTGAGGATCAAAGATTTCAAGGAAGATTTGAATTGAGCAGAAGATCACATCCATACTCTCACCTCCTACATCCAAGGGCTTCTTGATCCTAGTGCTGCCAATGTTTTCCCTGTAAAGGAAATCACTCTAGTTAGCAACATTGACCCTGAATCCATCAGGAAGGCCCAAACATTCACTGCGCAAGGAAAAGCCAATGATAAATGGGTGAATATGATCCTTGAGAAAGGAAAGACGATATTTCTAGAGGTGATAACCATGTATAAATATATGGATGATACAATGATGGAAGTGCTCATAACTAGAGAATCAATTGAGGTCGAGAAGGATCACTGGGACCAAGTGTATTCTTTGGTAATGGACATGAGTAAATTTCATTCATCCCTCTTGGTGATTAAATGCATGTTCTCAATAGAGGAAGAGGATTTATCTCAAGTTTGGTCCCAAGTATTGTTTACAAGGTATGAACTGATCAATCATGCCATTGATGAGTTGTATACATTTGAATAAGATGTCTAGAAGATACAGAAAGAGGTAGATACCCAATTCCAAAAACTTGGGGTGCTAGTGGTGTAACCATACATTTTAACAGAAGATCTATTGAAATCATTTGAGGACCGAGTTAAGAATGAATTCGGGGATCCATTTTCATTCATTGAAAACTCATTGGAATCTCTAGCCGAGATATGGGCAATCATTTCCACTACTGAAAAGAAGTATCCAACATGGTACTTAGAATGAAAACACATCAACTCCCTTATGGGGAATTGCATCAAGTTCCTTAGTCTCATTCCAATCCCTCAGGACTGCTAGGTAATACCAGCAGTGGCAAGATTCAACAAGGAGTTCAAGGGTATTGAATTTTTTCCAACACTTCTCGAGGGTTCTTTAGTAGCAGGGTCATCTTCGGAATAGTTCTCTCTCTCTCTCTCTCTCTCTCTCTTATGATTTCTTCCTCCTCACATTTCTTCTCCCCCTCTTCTAATTCTTCTTTATATGTAATCATGACATTTCGTCATATTCATTAAACTGACTTTATAAGGTTGAATTGTAAAAGTCCCATTTGTTTTATAAAAAGGGAACTTAATTTCCTAAGCCTTAGAAAGATGAAAAGTCATGATATGAATGGGGTAATGAAAGGTCATGTGGGCGGTAGATGAAAGGTATTTTCTGATCCTATATAATGTTATGACACCCTCATTCTTAAGGGTTGTCAATTTTTTATTCACGAGAGAGATGTCCTTGTGAAGAGAACAAAGAGATAGCAATTTCTTCCACTTCCCTTATTCTAAAATGTCTTCCATTTCTATGCTATGTATAATTTTTACTTGAGCTTCAATGAAAGAAGAAGGAATTTTAGCCTTTTTTGACTAAGGTGTTTAGTGGTACTTTGTGCTCATTAAACACTATTTGGTCTTATTGTTGTTATGCATATTTGTTTTCTTCTAAATTCAAGTGCATATAATGAAATTTTTGACTGGTGTATGCAAGTCTTTGATTTTCTACTTGCAGCATTAGTTTCTCTTTTCTAACTTTCTCACTCCCTTTCCCGCCTTCCTAGAAAATTCATCCCTTGCAGATATCTATAAGATTTTTCCACAGGGTCAGTGGAGTGCCCCTATTGGATCCCCGACCAAAAGGCCACCAGGATAAAGCTCATTTTTTACTTGCGCATGCACATACGATAGTTTCACTGGTTAAGTAGAGGGACCTAGACTCCAAGAGTGTTGGCAAGAAGTCCATCAATTTGTCCCCGAAATTTTTTCTTGCCAACAATTTTTAGTATCCACCGTGGGGAAAATTTAGTAGCATTTGCACCCGAATACGACCACAAGGTCAAGAAAATACAAAAAAATCAGAAAATTCAAAAATTTAAAAAAAAGAAAAGAAATTTATGTAATTTGAATAGTTATCTGATCCTCATGTCTGTACACTATGTCTATTCTGGGCAATCCTCCTGTTGAAAGACCTGAGCTACTCTTCCACATTCAAGAGGATATTACTTGATGCAACCTAGAATTAACTGTAAATGACCCAGGCGCACTGGCACATCGCTTAGCCTTAGCTGAGCACTCACCTAAAGCGCGCAAAGGCACTAGGTCCCTCTTTAAATTTGCTTATTCAGAATCAATTGTAAACAATCAACAATGCACAAACCAGATCTAGATCTTAGAATACATGAAAGATGAAATAAACAATGGTTGTAATAAGATTTACCATGCAAGAACCAGATCTAGTCGTGTTCAACACCATTATCTAGCCAATATATTCCATTACATTAATACTGTAAAACACAGAAGTTTGTTAAATTACATAAGTATTTCCACCAGTCATGCATGTGATAAAATCAACAACACAACTCTACAATAATTCAGACTCACATACACACATATATCAAACCTGTGCAAATCAATTCATATTTATAGGGGTGGGGACTTAGCCTTCACTGCCCATGCACTTTCCCAAAATCTGTCACATCCTAATAATAGCCATGCAGCTTTACAAAGGATGTAAAACCATGCAATCATTCTAATACTAGACTTCTTATAGTTAACTCTAAGTAGAAATCCTATTATTATCCTAACCTATGCATGGCACTTAACCGATGCTTGTTCCCAAAATAACATTGCGTGAGTTGCAAGTCTTCTTGTCTATGTGCTCAGCACGCTACCTCCAAAAATAGCCTAGATCCTCAAAACAACTAAGTCCCGAATTCAAAGTCTTCTGGCATGCGCTTATTTTTCCATTCTTCCACGCCTTCAAATGTGCCTTGTTCCCACGCGCACATCCTTTATGTCTCTTCTCTTTAGAGAAATATTCTATCTGCTCAACATTACCCCACACTAAAGTACAGTGCCACCCCGACAATGGGTAATTCCCTCTTATTTATTTGATAACAAAGAATAAATAATTTTAAAAGAATGTATAAATGAAAGAATGAAGTTTTACTCTGCAACCTCCTATTCTATAAGTAGGATCAACTCTGGATATTCATTTTTGAGCTCAGCCTCTAATGTTTTCTAGTCACTTAGCGCGTTCCTTATTTTCTCTAGAATATCTGTTGCTATGGCATCCAATTCATCTTGAGTTATCTTTTCTTTTTCATTATGTAGAACTTGGACAACATTGGTCATACCTGAGAGGATTCCTTCCATGAAGTCCATCTTTTGCATTATAAGTTTCCCAATCTCATTGATCCTATCCTTGTGTGGATTTTGGCTAGCTGCGAGGGCCTCACACTTTTGTTTTAACAGAGCTAACCTTTTTGCACACCCAAGAGTTTCATCCTTTATCACTTTCAGAACTTCATTATCCTCTACTATAGTTTTGATCCTTGTTATGGTGTCTGGTGCCACACACAGATTCAGAGCCTGATCTACTTTCTTCAGCTCATCCTTCAAACTTTAGAGAAAAGTCTCATAACTTGAAACCTTTCTTGGAATAGTGGATTTTTCTCTTGCTGCTTCTTCTACAGGATCTTTTTGTGCAGGCATTCAAATGGGCATGTCCTCTAAAACTAGATTCACCAAATTACATAATTAATGCATAACAGAGGGAAACTTCTCAGGTACCTGAGATTCTAGATGAGGCATTTCCTTAAGAATGTGGTGACCAATCTCATTAGCCATGCTAACAAAAGCCTCATTCTTTTCCTCTTCTTGTCCCTTCTTTGCTTTCAAGCACTTTATTTCTGTATTTTTATCCTTGTTGTCCTTTATTAGCGCTCTTATTGTTGCTACTTTATCCACATTTCTCCACGTAACTTTAGTAGATACCTTGATTAAGGCATTGCTAACTTGTTCATAAAACATCATAGGAGGTTTTATAGTCATTTGTCTGATTTTAGGTGCCTTCTTCACTCTACGTGAGACACACGATTCCTCGTACACGTCAAAATCTGGTTCGTCCATATGGGTTTGCATGGACCAGGAAAATTACTTTCTTGTGCGCACAATAGCCATCTTTGGATCCATCAATTCCCATCCATATAAATATTTTATGCCCACGATGCTTTGAAATTGGGCGCATATGGTTTTGCTTGGGTCCTTTGCATATCCCATCGCAGGAGACACATATTCTTCACTCATCCTCTCCTTCTTCGATCTTGGCCCCTTAGGAACTTGAGCGTCAGAATCTGGAGTTGGTATTTCTCCTTCTTGAGTAGTATGGGGCACGCTAGATGGCTTGCCCACATCTTCTTATATCTCTTTCAACCCCTCCTCATCATTTTTCATCTCCTCATCATGAGGCTCCTCTGCATCCTTAGGTTTCACCGGGGTTCCTGGCACGCTCTCCCCGGACTCATCCTTCTCGTCATCTTTGAGCTTCAACTTCCTTCTTCTCTTCTTCTCTAGTTGTTCCTTTGGAGGGGAGAGCCGAGGTGACCTTCGTAAAGGTTGTGATGTTCTTGTGCCTTGGGTTCTAGTTATTCTAAACACCCTTTTAAACTGGTGTTCCTCATGGACTGTATTTGTGTCCATGTATTCCTTCTCTTCTTGATGTTGTGGAGGAGTAACCACGCACTCACTTTCTTCTTTGTTAGTGGGCTGCCTCCGACCCCTGTGTACCAAGCCACCACTATCCTCATGCAGGTCCTCTTCTTCTTCTTCTTCAAGGCCCGAGGTAGGATTTTCAACTACCACATTCTCAACTGTGTGCTTCCCCTTAGGCGGGCCTGGGAGCATGAACTCATTCTCCACATATTTTCCATTCTCCAACCTAGGCTTAAGCTAGATGTATATGAGAACATATCCACTGTTGCCAATGGCAAAAATTATTGACCTCATGGTTATATCATCAGAAATTAGCCTCTCAATGTAGGTAGACCTACCTAGGTAAACATAAGTTTTTCTCAAAGTGTGGTAGTGACAATCTACCTTATCTGCATTATATGGTAATTGGTACATATCGGCAAACCTATGTACTAATGCCTAGAAGAATCGTCATGTGAAGGTGTATGACAGCTTGCACTAGGGACTCCATATCCCATCCTTCATCGCAAATCGTGTGATGCAAAAAATTTGGTACACAAAAAACTGTACCACCTTTCCTACCACTAAGGGTAGATCCTTAGGAATTCTTCATTCCTCTTTGAAGGCCACATGAAATCAGTCATACCACGTCTTTTCCCTTTTCTTAAATGGACCACTCATCAATCCTTCACATAAGTATTTTTCAAACCGTTCTGCAAGGGACTTCTTATCCATAGGAAATTCCCAAATTTTAATGTTTGGCCCATCGGGCACTCCAATTTCTACAAATGCAAGTGATAATAGAATAGTGCCAAAGTTTATCTTCTCACCTTTGCATGATTCCTCAATTATGGTATTTTCTATGTATCGTGCCAAGTTGTATATTTCTCCCTCTGACATCTTCTTAGCAATGTGAAGACACATGGTGTTCACCTGTGACCATCTCTCCTAGTCATTCAACTTTGTCAGTAGGTGCACGACTACCTGCACAACAAGATATTTCCTCAGCTTGTATATGTCCATGTCGCGTGGACCCTTTGAGTAACCTAGCTCCTTGCTGGTGGCCATAATAGCTCCCTTTTCAGTTAAGTCACTGCTGATCTCTGTGACTGTTCCCTTTAACCTTGTCAGGCTAATGATTAAGGGCAATGTGATCCTCACTCATCGCCCGAAAAAATAGAATAAGTCCTTATGGATTCTACTCATAAGCCATTGGTATAGGTTCTCAGGTTTTCCAAAGTAAGGGAGTTCATATAACTGATATACCCCTACCTTCTTCAACAACTTCTCTCCAGCATCATCATAGATGAGCATATCATCAACTGTTCTCTTGTTGGTTTTTCTGTTTAGCAGCGCGTCCAACTCCTCTTTGTTATCAATGGCTCGGTGGTTGTAGTCGCTCACCTTGCATCAATGGATGTGGTAATCCCAATCCTAATTGATGATTACCTCCTCTAGATATTGCATTTCTAAAAATTTACTTTCAAGGGAATCCTCGATCTCAACCTTGGTCTCGACCTTCTTCTTCCCCTTTGCTCCTACTCCAAGTGCTCTCGTTGGTGCCAAAGTTATGAAAAAGTGCACCTTTTTACCTCTGTCAGGTTCTACGATCCTGTTAGCATATGGATTTGCACGCATGCAAATGACATGCAACAGTGTAGGAACGAAGTCCCTCCTCAATGAAGGTGAGGCTGCCTTTATTGAAAACCAAAACTGTATTTACATCTGTACATTCAAAATTGTATGTGGGGGGCATTTTGGAACATCAATGGAAAGGAAAGTGAATGAGGGAAATGGAATAGAAAGAAGGAAAGGAGTGGAATGGAATGAACTGAAAGAACATGCAAGAGTTAGGTAAAAACAAAGCCTAATATTGCATGAAGAGGAAAGATGAATAACCAACACAAATGAAACAGAGTTTGAGTTAGCCAAACAAGAACATGTAAAAGGGAACACACATAAACAACTGATTGATAATGTTGACAATAAGATCAAAGATAATATTTGCATGCAAGATTCAAACACCTAACATCTAATGAACATAAGAACATCAAATGTTAGAAGAGACAATGAATGAGACACAAAGTTCGTATTTCATTAACTCCAAAATGTCTTTCACAAAAGAACACAAAGTTTCTTCTTGAAACAAAGCTTGCACAAAATGTATTTTCTTCTCCTCTCTCAAATTCCCCCTTACAAATGAACCCCTCACTTCCTTTTATAACCCAAAAGTTTGTTACAAAGTAGTTAGGATTTTAAATGCACATTAAATAGGGCACTTAAGTGACTTTGACTTTTTTTAACCAACTTTTAAAAAGTGACTAAAAATAGAAATCACTTAAGTTAAAAAGTCATTTAAGGAAAAATACATAAATAAAAGAAATGGGTACATGTGGACCCACTTAAATGACTTGGACGCACACATAGACATCCTAGTCAGCAATGTGCCACCTAGATCAAGACACCTAGGATTAGTGCCTTATCCATTGGGCCAAGAGTCCGCCTATCCCGGTCATACATGAATGAACTCATTGACCGTACTCTGCAATCCTCCAAATGACAAGATTGCCGAGCTTGAAACTTGAGCAATTCATCCACCCCTTCGTCTGAGAAAATATCCTGGTATGAGCCAGTTCGTATTCACATTCACAATTCTCCACATGCTCCGAGTACCTTTCCATGGTGAATTATTCATTTGTCGTGAGACCGTAGTCGTTACGCCACCTTGGTTTATTAAAATCCAACTTCTTGTCTTTCGCCATTGAGAAGATCTCCAAAAGCCAAAATTGCAATTCACCTCCAATGGTATTACAAAACATGGCTTTAACAGACACCCCATGAATAAATATAACCAGTTATTTGCACTATACATCTGATTTGATGAAGTCGAAAACATTGTCTAGTTTTGCAAACACTTTCTACAAATTGAATAACCTGACTCTTTCATCTCATTGCACAGCCTATCTTTTATTGGTTCACTTAACATCACCAATAATCACCAAAAATAACATTTTCCTTGTTTGAAATGATGAAAGTACGACTGCCACTGCCTTTGAATCTCCTGTAGCGTCTAAACAATCTTCACTGTTAGCTGCACTTGAACCTCCTACCAATCCAAAAGCTGATTCACTTTCACTTGATTTCAATGCCCCCATTTCAGCAACTAGTCTCTGGTCAGATGAATCTTTGAATGTTTTCTCCCAAGCCATTATACACCGCAATGAATATTTGTTTCCTGCAGCTGCCATGGATCTAAGTTCAGAATAAGGATAAGCTTACAACTGCATTATGTTTGCTATTTGTGACCTTCATTTGTTACAACTTTTAGCAATTAAACTGTAAGCTTTATCAGGGCCCCAGATCCATCCATATGCATTACGCATTCTTTCTGAAGGCCGATGAAAATGCAGAATATAACAAGTCACAAAAACAATTCATTTTTTCAAACATACTTGCCCATGGTTCGGTCGGGTTGCATTGACACTCGATTATCATCCCTCATTGATCTTCTGGCGCCATCCTATCTCCTCTTCCCAAAGATTGTTGCCATGCATCCCTGGGTTTCTCAGATGCCTGCCAACTTAGTGACTCGTTGAAGATGCTCATATAATTGCAAAGCAAATTGTGCTTCATGAATATTCTGATATGAAACAGACCCACCTCTATGGTATTCTCTTCCATGAGTTACATTGTAAGACAAGTAAGGTATCAATAGTGAATATTTGTAATAAATTTCATCAGGTCTCCTGGTAACACTCTCACTGTCACTTAATCGATTTTGATAAAAATATCTTGAAGGAAAAATCTCGAATTTGAGGATGCATTTGATACTGAACAGATAACAACATAGTTGGACAACCTGCTTGTTGGAAGCATTCAAAAAGGCTTCTACTATAATGCAATAAGCCTGCTGCCTGGCTAATTACTGTTGCAGGCAGTTGCTGTGGATCCCCGACAAGAACACACCTTGCAGGCGATGTGCTGGTTGTGGGATGAGTGGCGTGGTAACGGGAGTAGCTGATTTGGGCACCGGCGAAGCCTTGGGTGACGCTGCTGGAGCCTGCTGTGCAGAAAATGTAACCAGTCCCATGAGGAGAACGAATACCATTGCAGTAGATCTGGCCATTTTTTATGGATCTGATGGGATTCGAACGCTTGACCTGTGTGATGATTCTTCTGCGTGGAAACTCTTCCTTTGCTGAGTTTGTTAACTCTTTTATCTAAAAAATTTCCACATGCGTGGAAGGAAAATAATTTTCTTGTTTAAAAACTGTGCTTACTTCCCTTTGCTCATGGAACTGAAAATTTGAATCCTTGTTTTATTTTAAAAACTGCTCTATATTGAAAACCTTTATATTCCTCCAGCTGGGCGTGGCTTTTCATCCTTCACCCTCCAGCACGTGGATTGTTTTATTTTCTTTATTTTCTTTGCTTAAAAACTTCTTCTTTCAGACCAATGCGTGGTCTTTACCCTCTTGGCTAGGCGTGGGAGCTAGTTTTCACCTCCACGTGGTCTTTTAGACAAAAATAGAAGCTTTTATTTGTCTTTTACTTGGTTGTGTGTGGCCTGTGTGGACAGGTGCGTGGAAGACTGTTCTTTTCCTCCCACGTGGTATCTTCAATGCTGTTTTGTTATCTTTAAAGACTGTTTTCTTCCTTTTTTGAACAGTGTTTAATCTTTTCCCTGGAGTGTGGGAAGTTCTTTCCTCTAGTACATGATCTCTTGGAGTTTTAAACTTGCTGTCCTCCTTTCCACGTGTGTTTCTCCCTCAGGCTGGGCGCATGGACAACTGTTCTTTCCTTTCTTTTATATTAAAAACTGTTCTTTTAATGTGTGGAATTTCTCATGTGCTGGGCGGCTTGCCTTTAATCTGCTCTTGAAACTGTTCTTCTCTCCCTTCTCCCTGCGTGGGAGATTGTTGTCCTTCCTCTGGCTAGTATTTTGATAAAACCTCCTTTGCATGCACAACTGATATTTCTTCCTTCACAATGGCGTGAGTTTCTCTTGCATGATGCTGACAAAATAGTATGTCTTCCTGAGGAAATAAGAAGCAATTGAAAGTTTCACACGACTTTTTCCAACAGGTTTGATGGAAGAAGTTACGGGAATTAATCTAACTTCCTCTCTTCCCGGGTAGTGGCTTAAGTGCCAGGGGAAATGGGGAAAGCAACGGACAATTGCCAACGGGAATGGCAAAATGGGTTGGCAATCCCCGTCCAATTTCCCCATGTGGGAAATTGGGGAATTTTATGCCCATTTTCCAATCCATGATTAGGCAATTCGTAGAGGAAAACCCCATGTGTGGAAAAATTGAAGGAAATTGCCAGGGAAGTGGAAATCTGGGTTCGGGAAGCCAATCTGGGTTCCCGGCAGTTGGAAATGAAAACTTACTTCCCCGGCACTAAAACTTGTCGAATGAACTTTAATTTATATTTATTTAATTAAATACTCTTTAAGTGATTTTTTAAAAATTAATTTAATCAAACAAGGAGCAATTAATTAATTAAATATTAATTAATTATTTTAATGTATTTTGACGCGTTTTAAAGCCTGGTGGGAAGAGTTCTCGCCTAAAAATCACGAAACGAAGATCGAAACGATCACAAAAATAAGACGATCGCGATGAGTCCAATGATCCATGCAAAGTAACACTTTTCAAAATTTTCTAATTTTTCATTTTTTAAATTATTTTTTTAACGATTTTGTGAAGTCAAAATTGGTCGATAACAGATCCCAATTACCCTACCCTAGCTCAAAAAATGCATGCCCTAGCTTCTTCTCAAACCTTGGTGCTCAATTTCTCCTCTCTGCACACCTTTGCTTCGCTCAAACCATTCTCCAGTGGGAACGTAAGCCAATTTTATGCACACTTCCACTATCCTTGTCTGGTTTTTCATCTCTCTGCACTTCAATGCGTCTCGCTTGGCTTGGTCACAAATTTCTCACTCAAATACTTGAAATCGTAAAAGTAAAATTGAACCCGTATCCCATCCTTCTATAGATTTCAAAAAAGTTATCTCATTTATTTATCCACCTACCACCGACTCTCCTTTTAATTCATCATTTACCAACCTTTCCGCACCATACATTTGCATGCCATAATCATAACCTTCTAGAACACATTACTACTCCTTGGCAACATACCTCCTTTCGTGTGATTTCATGCGCTAAAGTACTTTGCCATGGTGCCTTCCTCTAAGTAGTTTCCATGGCCACAACTTACCTCGCGTTACACTGTGCGTTCATTTTTCTTTTCACCTATGGTCTTTTTTAGGAGCAATCTTCTTTCTATGAACACTTTTCCATACCATCTACACTTTTCCTTATGCATACCCATTTTGGATGACAACCACCCCACACTAAGGGTATGTGTAGTCCTCTACACATGAAAACACTTTAGATTGTAATTAGCTTCCGACGTGCAAGCACACTTATTACACAAGACACTGAAGTAAATTGAAAAAACATAGCAACGATGAATGAAACACATATAAAAGGGAATGCATTAAGGGAAACCTAATCTAGCTAGTAATACTACTTTATTAAAAACACCAAGAAGCCTTATTTATAGTAGGGCTTCAGCCTACTACCATTGAAGTAACTAGACAACCGTGTTCCATCAAGCACCTGAGTCAAGTATATGAGTGATAACATACGGTCCTAACCAATGCACCTTAAGCTTGCTTGGGTGGCGCATAAACTTTGAATCATAAATAAGTACCATTTTCCCAACCTTAAGCTTCTTATCCCTGATGTGCCTATTGTGTCATGCCTTCTACCTAGATTTTTCTTGCTTCTGACTCCATTTTCTATGGCGTACCTCTCATCCAGTTGTATCAACTTGTCAATTCTTTCTTCTAATGCTTTCTCATCAACCAGACCTCCAACGCGTGCAATACATAAAGAAGGTAACATGAATTCCATGGGAAGAACTGATTCTACTCCAAACACCAACTAAAAGGGTGTTGCGTTATTCAACCGTTTATAGGTTGTTCAATATGCCCAAAGCACAACAGGAACTTTATCATCCCAGTCTTTTCTTCCAACATCACAATTTTTTTGTCAATGTTTGGCTCAATATCTTGTTGAAAGATTCAACAGTCCCATTTGCTTGGGGGTGATAGGGTGTTTTCTTGTAGTGTGCAACCATAAATTCATCAAATAATATTCTAATAGTGTCATTAAGGAAATGAGTGCCCCAATCAATTGTCAAACTTAAAGGACATCCATACCTGGTAAGAATATTTTCCCACAAGAACCTTGCTACTGTACAATGCCTTGTAAGTACCACTTTTTCCCATCTTGTAAGATAATCTATACAAGTGATGATGTAGCACGATCCAATTTTGCACGTGGTTGGGGAAATAGGACCCACAACGTCAATTTCCCATTTCTCGAAAGGTTCTACACTAGTGATAGGCCTTAAAGGCATTTCATCTCTCTACCCTGGTTTTCTAAAGTGCTGACAGTGATCACACACCTTACAATATTCTTTGCAATACTTGTACAAGGTCTCCCACCAAAAACCAGTTAGTAGGATCTTGCGCATGGTGGAGTCCCCTGCATAATGTCCACCTGCAATACTGCCATGAGCCTCCTCCATAATTTTCGTACGCTCATACTTTAGTGTACACCAACGTAAGACTTCATCTCGGCCTAGTTTGTATAAGTCACAACTGATCAACATGAAAGTGCGGCACAAATTGCAAGTTGTTTCTTTTCTAAGGCCTTCATTCCTTGGGGCGCCATACCTATGCGCAAGAAAAAAACAATATCCTCCAAGTCTAAGGGCGTGCGGTGTAGCCTGTATAACTAAGCATATGAAATTGTATCTTCAATACTCTACGCATCCTCTCTTGATTGAATCCTAGATAAATGATCTGGGCCATAATTTATTTTACCTAGCTTTACCATAACTTTAAAGTTAAACTCCTGGAATAATAGAACCCATTGACATATGCGCCCCTGTAAAACAGGATTGTTCACCAAGTATTTCAATGTCATGTGATCTGTATAGGAAATAAAAGTTGTTGCTAGCAAGTACTTTTAAAAATTATGTAGTGCGCAGATCATTGACAAAGCCTCGTGCTCTGTAGTTGTATAATTCTACTTTGCAGGAGTCAACTTTTTGCTAGCAAAGAAAATAGGATGATCTACAATACCTTCTCCAGGATGAGTTAGAACTACACCAATGGCCATGCCAAAAGCATCCACATGTACATGAAAAGGTATATTCCATGAAGGAAAATGCAAGATAGGCGTCGTAGTAAGTCTTTAGTTCTTTGAATGCGCATTGTTACAGTTCTTCCCAATAAAACATGCCTTTACTGTTTAATAATTCATCCATGGGCATGATAATCTTAGATTTATTTTTGATAAATTTTTTTGTAATACCCTATGTGGCCCAAGAATCCACACATATCTCTCTTATTAGTAGGTTCCTCCAAGCCTAGAATAATTGCAACCTTATTTGGATCCACTAATAAACCCTCCTTGTAGATAGTACGACCTAACAGAGTTCTAAAAGGTGTAGCAAATACACACTTTTTGATATTTAGAGATATGATTAACTGTCTACACCTCTCAAACATTAACCTCAACTTGTCACAATGATCCTTGATAAGCCCATATATGGTCCAATCATCTAAGTAAACCTGCAAGAACTTGTGAATAAAGTCCTGGAATACTTGAACAATAATGAGCGAAAATATTGCAGGCACATTTTTTAAACCAAAGGTCATCACCATGTATGCAAAACTTACCCATTCAGTTGTGAAATGTCTTCTCTTGATCTTCTTTAGCAATCCTTACTTGCTGATATCCAGAAAATCCATCTGTAAAGGAGTAAATCTCGCGCCCTGCAACTCCTAATATTTCTTCAGTGAATGGTGTAGGGAAAGGATCAATCACACATGCAACATTCAACTCTCTGTAGTCCACATAGATCCTAATTATTCCATCTTTCTTTGTACTAATTACCCTAGGGCTAACCCACTTTGATTCCTCTATGGTCTCAATGATGCCAAATTTCAACATCTTGTCTTCTTTAATTTTTACATGTAGGTTAGGGTTAATTCTGTAAGGTCTCTTTGTAATCGGGCACATGCCTTCTTTTAACTTAATTTTCATCTAACCCAAATATTCATGTAATCCTTTCAAATCATGGTATCCTTTAGGGAACAAGTCCTGGAAATCGTGAAGAAACTCAGTTATTTTAGCCACCTCAAAGTCAAACCATTAATCCCCAATGATGGTCTCTTTAGGTTTAGCTTTTGTCTCAATGTTCACTTTCTTTGTCTTCATAGGTTCATGGTATGCTCCCACCTTCTCATCCGCACTATCTAAGACCTCGTGCATACCCTCTAAATGATCTATGTCTAAATTTTCTAGTTCTTCATCATCCATCATGTAGACCATCTTCCTTTTCTCCTTCTCTAGGCAAGCGCGCTCAAGCAGTTCTGCATCTGTCTCTTCTACTTCCTCAAAATGCACTTTTAGGTCTGAATCACCAAATAAATCTTGAATGAGTTCTTAAGCTTTTGCAATATCTCTTAGAGTCAAGAACTTCATAACCTGTAATGCCTCATTTACTAGAGGTTTAGTGGAGAAGAAGTCAAAAGTCTGGATCATACCTGTAGTCAAGTCTTGCCAATTTCCAGTCTCTCTATTCAACTCCACATAAACATACCATGCGTGTGCATAGCCTCGCAATGTGAAATACAACTTGTGCACCCAAAACGAAGGTGGTAAAGCCTCCTGCCCCTCTGTCAAGAGTCTCTCACACTACTGAACGTGGTATTGAACATGACTATTACAATGATATTCACATATTTGAGTATGTGTATTACTTCTTACAAACCTTGTTGATAGGGCAACTATTTTATTTTGCTGAAGATTACTAGGGAGAAGGCCCTAGCCCCCAAAAAAATTCCTATTATAGTCCATGATTACTCTAAAAATCATTGAACTCAATAGGGAGAGTATAATGTATATTATCATGCTACAAAATCCAAAAAACTAGTTCCTATACAACAGTTTATCTATCATCGAACTATACAATCCTAGACTGATATCAAAAAGTGTGAAACCCACTCCATACCAAACGAACACAATTTAGAGAACCTCAAATTCACTCTTCCATGACAGTGTTCGGAGGCTTCTCCGCCAAAATATCCACCTCTGAGCTGCTTGGATATGAAGGAGCCGAAGAAGAGCTAGCGCAATAGTCCAAAAAATTAGCTTTGGCCTTCTCCGGGAGGCAGAGACCCTGGTTTTTCGGCCACCAAAATCAAGCCACAATAGAGATCCTTCATGCCATGAGTCAGGGCATGAATATGGTACTGTAAGATGACCACCCTTGCTTAAATGTCTTTCATTTCTTTGTAGAGGAGAAACTGGCCAAAAAAAATGAAGATGATGTTGGTTGCGCTCAGCCCCTGCGCCCCATCAAACACATTTCTTTGAATCATAGATTGCCCCAGGTCCAGCATCAACTTCCTCAGTTTGTCACAAACAACCACCTCTTCTTCATCATCTTCAATGCTCTCAGCCATAGACCAAACTTGCTCTAACCATCCTTGCATTACCACATTTTTAATTCTACCATTGAGCCACTCCGAAAAGGACTCACCCAAAATAGGACCAGTCTAAGCACGGTGACACTTCCTCCCAGAGCCACCCGCAGAGTCTCCACCAGACGCCATTAGAGAAGGAGGAGCACCAGACTAACTAACCAAACCCACCCAGAAGGAAAACCAACCAAGTAGTGAAAGGAGGATCCAAAAAGATAAACCAAAGGCAGCCAAAACGCAACTTAAAAGCCAAACACATTCCCCAAAGCCAATGAATGCAAGGTACATGTCATGCTTCAATTCCAAAACCAAATCCACCCCATAAAAATACCATCATTGCCGGGAGTGGGGAAAACAAAGGGAAAAAATTTAGAGATCACAAGCCCCTGCTGCACAAGCCAAACATGCACAATCAACCAAAAGGCCTTGAATGACGTTGGGGAAAAGTGTCCCCTGATTCCAAAGCATGAAACCTATATTAGCTAGACCATTTTCCACCTTATTCCCTCTCGAAAAATATGAGAAAAAACCACCTCCTCACAAACAGGAAAAATAACATGAATATTATCATAGATGGATTGTAACTACCAAGCTAGAGGAGAATTCCCTTTCACTATCCTAATGATAGCCAAATAGTCTCCTTCAACCCATATTCTAGTCCATTTCCTGTGCTTAGCTTTAGCCAGACCCCGCCACAAGGCCACGAATTCAGCAAAATAATTGGAGGCTACACCACAATCAAAAGCCAAAGCAAGGATTGGCTGACTCTTAGCATTACGAAACACACCCATACCCAGCGGCTCTAGGGTTGCCTTTGGAGGCCCCATCAAAATTTAGCTTAATGCATCCTCCTAAAGGAGGCTTCCAATATGTCAACCTCTTATCCTTACTGTCCTTATCAGGAGTCTTTGCATCAAACTTCCAATGGATTGAAGGCCATTTTCAACAAACCAATATTTACTCACTATTATTGCAAAATAAGTCTGGGCATCCCAAATCCATTAATTATGATAACCACAATTTAATCTTATTCCAAAATTTCCTCACTGATTTATTTGAGCCTTTGAAAATTATGATATTCCTCTCCATCCATAAACACCAAATAACCACCGCAGGGGTTAAAGAACAAAGCAGAGCAAGGCATTTATGAGGAATCTTACGCGGCCACTAACTAACAAAATCCCACACTGAAGAAGGAGGGACCCATGCTAAGTTCCACTGAAACCATACCCATGACCAAACTTGGGAGGAAAAGGGGCAATGGATGAAGATATGATCACCTGATTCCTCATCCTCTTCACATAAAAAACACAATCTTGGGCTATTAAATCCTCTTTTAATCAAATTATCAAAGGACAAGCACCTACCAAGAGTGGCCAACCACAAAATGATTAGATTTTGGGAGACCTTCTTTAAGCCAAACAACAAACCAAGGGAAGGCTTTTGGGGCATCCACATCTCCATTTTGAATGCAAATGTAGGAGTATAGATCCTTCATAGTAACCTTCCTTGAGCTTGAGCCAACCCAAATAATCTAGTCGTCTAAGAGACCCACTAGACACAACGTATTATTGATCATATAATAAAAAATTTCTGCTCCAACATTACCTACCAAAACTTCAAATCGAGAAGAAATCCACTTCCTGCTCCCATCTTCCTCACTAAAGTAATCCCTTACTTTAGAGCCCCAAATATCAAGCGCTTCCTCTTTGAAACCAGAAATGCCACCCACCTTTTCCAAGGGACCAATAGACAACCAATTATCACACCACATATCCACCCTGATTCCACAATGAGGAACCTACTTTAGTTCTTGAACAACATAAATTCTACAACTTTTAATGAAGTTCCAAATCCCGGAGCCACTTGAAAGATTGGCCTGGAAGAAAATATCAATTGGATCTTGAGAAGCTAAATATTTAGCTATTAAAACCCTGCTCCAAAGACATTCTTTATCTTCATATATTCTCCAAAACAACTTACCACTAAGGGCCTCATTCATGAATTTGCAATCCCTAGAACCCAAGCCACCCTCCTTCTTCAGACGACAAACATCCTTCCAAGCCACCAAATTAAATTTCTGCTTCTCCTCAGAGCCACTCCACATGAACCTTCTTTGAAGACTTACAATACTCTTCAGAAATTTTGTAGGGATCTTGAACAACAACATGAAGTAAGTAGGAATCTCTTGTAGGGAAGACTTGATAAGAGTGGCTCTTCCAGCTAGAGAAAGCCACTTACCTTTCCAAGAAGCCAACTTCCGTTGAATTCCGTCAACCACAGGTTTCCACAGATCCACTCCTATTTTTCCTCCAATAAGAGGCATACCAAGGTATGAGCTAGGTAGGCTGCCTATTGAGAAGCCAAAAATATTTTCTACCCTCCTTTAAAGCCCAAGGTCTACATTAATGAAGAAAATAACACATTTCAAGGAGCTAACCTTTTGACTTGCCTCTTTTTCATACCTTAGGAGAATCTCCCGAAACTTTTGAGCGTCAGACACCGTAGGATCGCTAAAGAGTGCAGTGTCTATTGAACAAAAAAAATGGTCTAAGTATTGGGAACACGAAGATATGAGACTGAAAGAGGGTGTTGCGCTATGATAAGGTTTAAGCGCAGAGGATCAAGACTTAGCCATTTATGTGGATAAGGGCTATTTTTGGAGATAACATGCGGAGCACACTTGAAGATGAAGACTTGTGCTCCACATAATGGTATTTTGGGAACAAGCAACAGATAAGCATCATGCATAGTTTAAGCTAATAATAGGATTTCTATTTGGAGTTAACTATAGGAAATCTGTTGTTATAGCACTTGCATGTTGTGCATCCCTTTGTAAAGGCACATGTCTATTACTAACATGTGACCTATTTTGAGAAGTGCATGAGCGGTGAAGGGAATGTCCCCACCCCTATATATATATATATATATATATATATATATATATATATATATGGATTTGCATAGTTTAGTGAGTGTGAGAGTGTGTGTGTATGTGAATTATTATAGAGTTATGATGCTGGTTTTGATACACCCATGAATTATGGAGATATTTTACAGTGTATGAAGCTTTTGTGTCTTATAGTATTTATGAAATGGATAATATTGGATGTATAATGATTTTGAACATGACTGAATCTGGTTATTGTATGATTAATCTTGTTATAGTAATTGTTTAGGTCATCTTTCATATAATCTAAGATCTAGATGTGGTTTATGAATCGTGGGTTGTTTATTATTGGTTATGAATATGAATATGTTTAAACATCATCATGTTAACATTTTGTACAAACAACTCTAAAGAGGGATCTGGTGCCTTTACACATTTTGGTTGAGCGCTTAGCTCCGGTTGGGTGATGTGTTAGTATGCTTGGGTTATTCACAATAAATTCTAGGCTGTACCATTGGTTCCATTGCCGAGACCTCTTTTTCAGCTTTTTTCAGAATGTTTCATGATGAAGACGTAACAATTGACCTTATAAAGTGTTGAGGAGTGGATAGTAGATATGGAAGAAGAATACACTCATAGATTCAACACTGGATTTGAGTTTGAAAGTGCGCGTGTAGGTGGAACATAACCTCTATGAATGTTTATAGGAGATTTTCTTTACTATCTTTCCGATAGAGCTATACAAGTGGCTAGTTGCTTATGCATCTAAAAGGAATTCGAGGTTTCACACACTTGTCTAGGCACAAGAAGAATTTTAGGCCCTCTATGATGTTGATCTGATTTGGACGCGCGCTATGGATACTTGGTTTTGTGGTGTTCTGAATAACTATATTTTGGAGTACTCAATTTCCACTTATTCTTTCCCGGAGGTAGCTGAGATCCACCATGGTATCCTCAACCTCTACTATAGCCTCCCTCAAAGCACCATTGATTATGATCATGTTGCTCACTTTTATCCTTAGAGTTATTTACAACTCTGTGGGTTGTGGACCAAATTTTTTTGCAGTAATAGGACACGTTCTTCCTTATCGCTCATTACAACAATGGGCAATGAATTGAATAATGTTCTAAATGAAATATCTCACAATCCAACAATATGGAGCACATTAGTCTACGGGGAAAACTATCCTTCGTATGCCCCTCTACTTCACAATCTGTGCACCAAATTCCACTGCGCGTCTCATGTGCTGGATTGGTTGACAATTTCTCTAACTATTTTGCCATTGCTGCAATCTGAGCTTCCATGAATGGACCTACTCTAGTGTCTATGCTTCCGACTACCTCAGTGTGCAGAGTTGCTTCAAGTGCCTTGCACATATCTGTATAAGTCTTATGTTAGAGCACCCTTCTAAACGACGTGATCAAGCCTCCAATGAACCACTGTGCATGCTTACTGACATGGATATCATAAGATAATTTAGACATGATTGTTTTGAAATGAGCATCATATTCCCAAACAATCTCAGTAGTGCCTTGCTTGATATCCTTAAGCACGCTTATACTTTTCTGTTTAAACTCAAGGATATAGAATTCTTTGAGGAAAGCATCTCGTAATGCCATATAATCTGCACAAGTCTGATCAGGGTCAAACTTCCTATACCAGTTGTGCACGCATCCCTGTAATGTAGTTGCAAATGGACTTTCCTTGTGCTCTGAAGCTGTAATTCCTTTCACGCGCCACAGTATCTCACACTTATGGACATGCTCAACAACATCTTCTATTCCCCTATATTTTGAAAGACAAAGTGACATCTCCATGTAAATATTCTGGGGTTGGTGAGGACCATGCCCACCAGATCCAAAATCTCCTATGTTACCTCCACCTCCAGATCCACCAGATCTCAAGCCACCCATGCCTCCTGATCCTCCACTTGTAGTAGGAATTGAACCAAAGGATGCACTACCTTGTGTCACAACAGTGGTGCTAAAATGAACTCCAACAGTTTATGAAGTTTCACTACCCCCAGATGCGAGTCCAAAGTTTTGCGCGCCTGTGTTTTGTGCCGACGACATGCTTGAAAAGGTACCTCCAAATAACAAGGAAGACATTTTCCCAACCATAAATGTACTTGCTACCTGATTCATTCCTGAAATTGTTGATAAATCAACTTTACCTCTTACTACCCTACTGCCCAAACTAGCTTGCTGACTACTGACTGCACTAGAAATTGTAAAACCAAGCGCAAGGGCTAGGTCGCCAGGTAGGTTTAGATGTGCACCTACAACCCATGTTGTCTATGCTGGCGCACTCTCATAAGATACCAATGAGGGCTCCCTGTCATGATTTCCCAAATGGGGGAGTTTCAGATGCTCTAGCTCCACGTCCTTTGGGTGAGATCAAAATCCTTCATGAGCCATCTCTCTCCACAATGCCATCCATTATGCAACCTTGCACTACTTCTCTAAATCCCTCTTACATGCCTCATTAAACTTAAGCCACCTTTCTTCTATTTTCCTTTCTATTGCTAAGTATGCCATATTTCACCATACCTACTCCTGCCCCTGCGTGTGGTGGGGTTTAAATAGCCATCTACTTCTCTTCAAAATTCAGGGTTACCATCAAGATCTTGATTGCCAGTGGAATTCCGTGTAGATATGGTTTCTTGGGATAACGTAGAAATTAAAACTCAACTACCTCCAGACAAAAATAAGTAGAAATTGAGTACTCTAAAATATATCTATTTAGATCACCATGAAACCATGTATCCACAATGCGCTCCCAAATCAAATCTGTATCATAGAGATCCTAAAATTCTTCTTGCAGCTAGACAAGTGTTTGAAACCTCCAATTTCTTTTAGATGCATAAACAACCAACCAATCGTATAGTTATATGGAAAAGATAGCAAAGAAGCTCTCATATAGGTAGTCATACAGATTCTTCTCAACCCATGCATGTGCATCAAACTCAGATCCAATACTGAATCTCTGAGTGTATTCTTCTTCCAGATCTATTATCCACTCCTCAATACTTGCTAGGGTCAACCGATATGTTTTCATTGCGTAACATCCTAAAACAAATGAGAAAGAGGTATCGACAATGGAACTAATGATGTAACCTAGAATTCACTGTAAATGACCCAGGTACGCTGGCACATCACTTAGCCTTAGCTGAGCACTCACTCGAAGCATGCAAAGGCACCATGTCCCTCTTTAGAGTTGCTTATTCAGAATGTTAGCATGATGATACATATATATTCAGGTTCATAATCAATTATAAACAATCAACAGTGCACAAACAAGATCTAGATATTAGAATACATGAAATATGAACTAAATAATGACTGTATTAAATATTTACCATGCAAGAACCAGATCTAGTCATGTTCAACACCATTATCCAGCTAATATATTCCATTACATTAATGCTATAAAACACAAAAGCTTGTTACATTACATAAGTATTTCCATAAGTCATGCACATGACAAAATCAGCAGCACAACTCTAAAATAATTTACATTCACATGCACACATATATCAAACCCGTGCAAATCAATTCATATTTATAGGGGTGAGGGCTTGTCCTTCGCCGCCCATGAACTTTCCCAAAATAGGTCACATGCTAATAATAACCATGTGCCTTTACAAAGGATGTAAAACCATGCAATCGTTCTAATAATAGACTTCCTATAGTTAACTCTTCGTAGAAATCCTATTATTAGCCTAGCCTATGCATGGCTCTTAATCGATGCATGTTCCCAAAATAATATTGCATGAGCTGCAAGTCTTCCCATCTTTGTGTGCTCAACACGCTAACTCCAAAAATAACCTGGATCCCCAAAACGGCTAAGTCCCAAATTCAGAGGGTTCTAGCATGTGCTTATTTTGCTATTCTTCTGTACCTTCAAATGTGCCTTGCTTCCACACACACATCCTTTATGTGTCTTCTCTTTAGAGTAATATTCTATCTGCTCAATATTGCTTTAGATTTATGAGAGGATGTTTGGTATAATAGGCATAGTGTCAACCATTACTTCATTGCTATGAGATTACTCGACCTTGAAGAAGAACACATTACTGAATTGGAAAGATAAAGAAAAATTCAAGCACCGCAGAGAAAAGCATAAATCTCCAAGCTGGCGGATAGAAGATACACCCAGAAATAAAGATAAGAAGGACAATCCGATCCCACTTTTGATTAACTTCAAAGAAGACAAGAGATGCTCTGAATTCAAAGGTCTCCTTTTCGTCACACAACCGGTCATATTGGGAGTCCAAGCATTTTCAATCCATTGGACATTGAGTTCCCATACATCAACGAGAATCTTGAAGATTTCATTGATGTAGATACCGAAGAATAAGCTAGAGAAAGAGAAGCAAGAACTAAAGCTGAAATAAGAGCTCAAATTGAATAAATTGAAAGAGATCAAGCTAAAGAAGATGTAAGAGAAACAACAGAAGCCACAACCTTAAAGAGGTTGGAAGCTAGAATCTAAAATGGAATGGTAGATCATGATCATGAGGACCGCATGCCTAATGTACCATGGGGCAGAAACACCGGTCCACTTGCCCTTGCTTAACCACTTCTTGAGCTACAAAAAGGATTAAGAAAAAACTTTCCACAATTCAGAGGGGATGGTTCTAAACTTCCCGAAGAACATGTATCAACATTTATCACTGCTTGTGGTGTATCGGGCATTGAGCACAAAGATGTGTTAGTTCGGATCTTTGTGGAGTCACTTCAAGAAAAAGCTGCCGAATGGTTCTACATAATGCCCCCAAGGTCTGTCACTTACTAGGAGGATATAAGAAGTGCATTCAAACACAGGTTCAAGACCATGGAATATTTCCAGTATATCTTGGTGTAATTGTTGAAAATGAAAAAGCAAACCTCTGAATCAATGAGAGACTTTGTAGCAAGATATGACAGGGTGATAAGAAGAATTCCTAAAGATGTGGTGCCTTCTAAAAATAATTTGAAGAGATTATTCATCAATGCCTTATCTTCAGAAGTAGGTTTCTGCCTCAGAAGATCCCAACCAAGAACATTGAGGGAATCTTATGACTTCACAATACAAACCGATGATGATCTAATCCTGTCCGGTAAAGTGAAAGGCCCGAATGGAAAGCAAGAAGGCTAGAATCCAGGCTCAATCACCACAGACCCAATGTTCCAAAAAATGGAAAATGACTTGGTTGCCTTAAAGAAATAGTTGTACCAAATCATAATGCAAAACACTCCAAGGAAGCCAAATCCTCCCAATAGACCAAGGATTGCTCCAACTCCTCACCGGCTTACTCTCGAAGCACCACCAGTCAATTCCGCCTGTGACATCGAAGATCCAGGGGAAAAAGTAGAAATAGAAGAACCTAAAGAAGAAGACACGAGTGACGACGAAAACTATCTTGAGGTTGAGGAAGTTGATGGTGATACACACAATGGCCTAATTGAGTACATTGATAATGAAGATGATGATGATGAAGAAGCTCCAAGCTTCTCATGCGTAGTTTTCACCCGCACACAGTCCAAGAAAGGTGGTTCATCCTTAACGGCTACAGTGAAGGAAAATAAGAAGAAATAAGATTCTTCTGCGAAGGTTCCACAAAATAAAATCATCAATAGAGGATCGCCACTACCACCTTCAATGGAATCGGCTAAAGAGAAACTAGACCCACTAGTTAGCAACAATCATGCTGCCATACCAAGTAAGTCATCTAGTCCTTCTCCCAGCTCAAAAATTTCTAAAAATAATTCAGCTTCAAATGTTGTTCCTACAAAAACATCTAAGGTCCCACCAAAACCTACATCCCCATCTCCTTCCAAGCTAACTACTATGCCCGTGAAATAAAATCCAATCCCCAAAGTAGTAAAACCTTCACCATGTAAATCTTCTGTCATTCTCAGAACCTCTGTCTTTCCCACCATAACCCCATTTGACTTTGTGGAACACACAAGCAAGAATAAAGTCCAACTCACAGAGATAGAATACCTATAAACACACAAGCAAGACTAAAGTCCAACTCACAGGGATAGAATACCTACAAACACACCCTACTCAATTTGATAGGTTCATTAATGTAGTCCGTTTGGTGGTAATCCTATAGAATTAGGCTCCAATTCCAAAGGCTTAATCCCCACACCATCCAAACCACCTTCTCAAAACATACGAGCCCTTAGTGCCTCCAAAACCAACAAGGTTGAACCTTTCTACCTGTCACTCCTCATTAAAGGCTTCTGACTAAATAATTACATCATAGATTCTGGAGCCTCAGATAATGTGATGCACGTCAAAGTTGCAAATTCTCTAAGTCTCACCTTGACCCAGGTGAATGACACCTACTATTCAATAGAATCCAAACAAGTTCTGTTGGTAGGAAGAATCAAAGATGTGGACGTAACACTAGCTGATTTTCCAGATAAGTAGGTGATCCTCACCATCCTAGTGGAAGACATTCCAAAATCCTTTGGGATTCTACTGAGCCTTAGCTTTTGTAGAGATTTGGGTGGAGAAATAAAAATGGATTGGTCATCTACAACCATCCCAGTGAAGGGCGAAATGAATAAATTGTTTCTAGTGAGGAAGATGAAGTACATGGTACGAAAGTCTGATGATCCAAAGGAAAAAATTCTATTTCAAGATAGTGGGCTAGGAATATTACTTCCTCACATCCAAAAAATATGAGAACTTGCCACTTCTTATGGAGGAGGAAGAAGACCAATTTTGGACAATGGAATTTGATGGAATTCACTCTAGTGCAGGTTCAGGAGTGGGCATGGTGTTGTACTCCCCTTCTAGTGAATTGTACCCATTGGCCTACAAGCTACAATTTGATAATACAAATAATCCGGCGGAGTATGAAGCTCTCCTCTTAGGCATGGGCATAGTAGAAGATATGGGAATCAAGAAGATGAGATTCCAAGGTGATGCAGAGGTCATAGTGAAGTAAGTTTGACAAAAATACCAAGTGAAAAATCCAAGACTCCGTCATTATAGAAACATAGTATTGATGAGGGTCGTTGCAGTCCTCGCCATTTAATCTCAAAGAATGTCAAAACCAGGCGGTGTCCATGACTATCTGCAAAAGGGGATAAAGAAAACTATGATCTTACAATTTTTTGCTCTAGAATTTAAAATAAATGAAATAAAATTCAATAACTGAAATTAATTTTAATCTAAGAACTGAAATAATTAACTGAAAGTAAATACAATCTAACAAACTAAAATGAATAACTGAAAAAAACAAATGACAATAAACATATAAAAGTGAAGCTTCACAAACAAAGCAAAAGAAAATATAGAATCCATATTTAAACAAACAAAGAACAATAATAAATATCTATTCTAAAAAAAATAGTAAATCATCCTCCTCCTTGGGTAAGAGTGGGCCCTTGCTCTTCCCTCGGATTTGGGTTAACACAACTAAAAAGAAGTTGCTTCCAAAATACTAAAAACTGTGGATTTTATTATTTAGAAATGATGTTACAAAAATCATCCATTTCATAACATCGTTACATTGAGTGCCTTGGAGAGATATTCATATCTCATCCCTTATTCAATACTCTAAGATTACATAACTACCTGCCTATAATATTGGGCAAGACTTGACTACCTTTTCCACTTTACAATGAGATAAATGTGACAGGGATTTTATTCAAACACTACAACTCTAGATTGAACTACCTCTTCCTCTTACTTCTTCCATATAACAAGGAGATAAACGTGAAAGAGAATTAATCAAATATTACAATTCTATATTGAACCATCTCTTCCACGTGCACTTAACTATTTATTTTAATTTGCTAAGTTTTCTCTTGTATGATTGAATCTTTCAACATGACAACTGTCTTGCCATATTCTCATCCTTGATTTTATGATCATTACTGTGAATTCATTTGGAATAATATCTTCAAAATTCTTCTAATTTTGGTGCTCCTTGTTCCAAGATTTCCAAAACATCTTTAATTTCTCATTTTCATTGAGAAATGAGGAAGATATCATAGTTTTACAGAACCTGTGTTTTTTTTTTATCTTATTTACTTTTCTACATCCTTATTCTGTTGAAACTTAAAATGAATATTTATCCTCAATTATTGCTGATTTGTAAAAAAAAAGGAGAGGTTTTTCCTCCTAACAATAATAGGAACAAAAACCTCTCTCAGATTCTCATTTGGAGATCTTTAACTTTGGTTATAGTGAATCTGATGTTGCACGTGTGATCCCTACACTTGAAAACCTGATGCTTCAAATGAAGATATATTTGAAAATATTATTTCTGTGTAAAAAAGGAGAGAGGTTTTTCCTCATAACAAAAAGAGGAACAAAAACCTCTTTGGGATTCTCATTTTGAGTTCTGGAATTTTAGTTAGAGAGATTCTTTTGCTGGTTCTACTAGTACTACGCATAAAACCCTTCTTCTTAAAATGCTGATATATTTAAAACTATTATTGTTGTATAAAAATTGAGAGAGTTTTTTCCTCATAGAAATAAGGGGAACAAAAACCTCTCTCATGTTCTCATTTAGAGTTATGAAATTTCAGTTAGAGCGATTCTTCTGATGCCTATGCGAGTCCTCCACTTGAAAATCTTCTGCTTAAAATGATGATATCTTGCAAACCATTATTGCCTATAAAAATGGAGAGAGGTTTTTCCTCATAGCAATAAGAGGAACAAAAAAATCTCTCATATTTGCATTTGAAGCTTTGTAATATTAGTTATAGCAAGTTCTGTGTTCATTCTACTAGAGTCTTGTGCCAGTGCACTAATTAGATTCCTATGTCAACACGCCAATTAGAGTCCTACGCCAACACACCAATAAGCACCAACATGCCAATAAGATTCATGTGATGGTGCGCCAATAAGCACTAGAACACCAATAAGATTCTTGCATCGGTATGCCAATTAGAGTCCTGCACAGGTGCGTGAAATAAGTCTTGCGCTCGAGTCCTACGCCGATGCACAAATAGAGTCATGCACTCTTTGTTTTATGAATGTTGCAATATTTTCGAGTCATGTGCTCTTAGCCATGTGAGTATTACACTTGCTGTAATACATTCAATAGATCAAATGACCTGTTAATACACAATACTGCATTCTAACTTACAAGAAATATTAGGAAATGAAAACATTCAGATTGCAATGGAATTTTCTAAGGTAGATCAAATATATTCTACATTTAATCTTAAATAAGTTATATAGTTCTTAAGACTACATCTAAATCCATTTTATAAGAGAAATAATAATTTTATTTGGTGTAATGAATGAGACTTAATTTAGTCTCATCAAGTATGGGACTCCATTGAGTCTTTTGATCCATTTTCCATCGAGTCTATCCCAAGAAAGAAGAATGAAAAAGCTGATTCCCTTGCAGTGTCAGCTTCCCTAGTAACACCTCATCCTTCTTTTGGAAAAGATAAAACAACCATTGAGATGGTGTTTAGGCCTAGTGTACCAGATAATGCAAATCATTGGTGGGTCTTCAATGATGATAATCAACTTCTGGTGTTCCTGGAGAAAAGAGACAATTTCAATAATATCTTCTTTGAAGGAAGTGAGAATCCACACTGAGAATTGGTAACCGAAGAAGAGAAAGAAGGGATTGAAGGAATTGATAAAGAAGGAGTGATCAAATTGAAAGGAAATAAGATCCCTAAAGGCCTAGTTTCTCTGGAGAACCTCTTCGACAAGCATGATAGATTCATTCAAGAAAAAGCAAAACAATATTCTCGGCGTCTAGTTGATTTTGAGAAGGAAAATATTGGCACTCCAGAACAGCCGAGGATGGTCAATATTGGGAAGTGTTATTTGACCGAGGAGAATAGAAGGTTTGTTTCATTGCTCAAGAGATATTCAGATGTCTTGGCCTACTCCTATGATGAGCTCAAATCCTTCCAACTGAAGGAAATTCATCACTCGATCCCCTTCAAGCCGGATGTCAAGCCATTCAGGAAAAAACAAAGGCCATGCAACCCGAAAATTGTTAATAGCATTAAGGAGGAAGTGATGAAGATGCTCAATGTAAGGATTATTTTTCCTAGCCATCATTCAACATGGGTAGCCAACATCATGTCAGTGTGGAAGAAGAATGGCAAAATAAGGATGTGTAGATTTATGCAACTTGAACAAAGCATCATTGAAAGATACTTACCCCCTCCCAGTTATGGATCACATTTTGTAGATGGTCACCAGATCTAAAATGGTCTCATTGCTTGATGGATTCTTGCGGTATAACCAAATCAAGGTGGCAGAGGAAGATCGTACCAAAAAAAATTTCTCAACACCTTGGGGTACTTTTACATACAACATAATGCCTTTTGGTTTGATCAACACAAGGGCTATGTTTCGAAGGGTGATGGACCTAGCATTCAAATATTTGAAGCATTGTATAGTGATATATTTGGATGATCTCACAATCTTCTCTAAAAAGAGGGAAGACCATATTCACCATCTGGAATAAGTACTTGTAAAATGTAGGAAGCATGGTATATCTTTGAACCCAAAAAGTGCATTTTTGGAGTCACAGAAGGCAAGTTGTTGGGGAAAATCATGAACAAATATGGAGTGCACATTGATCCTGAGAGAGTACGGGCCATTCAAGCATTATCTCTATTCAGAAGCAAGAAGGGAGTTCATTCCTTCTTCGGAAAGGTAAACTTCCTTCGTTGCTTTGTCCCAGAGTTCGCTGAATTGACAAAGCACATCACCACCATGATGAAACCTCAATTAAGTTTCAAGTGGAATAATGAGGGAAAATTAACCTTTGAAGAAATCAAGAAATCCATCACCAAAGCTCCAACTCTCGTGTCTCCAGACTTCAAAAAGGAATTCATCATGTACTGCTATGCATCAGAACACATACTCTCCACTGTTCTTGTCTAAAAGAACGATGAAGGTGTGGAAGCACCTATTGCTTTCATGAGTTGTCCATTTAAAAATAACGAGCTAAACTATAATTAATTTTAGAAACATGCCTATGCAGTGGTCAAGGATGTGAAAAAATTCAGATTATACATACTCAACTCTCATACGGTGGTAATTGTCCTCGACAGTTGAATCGAGTCCATCTTGACACAACAAAATCCTGGAGCTAAAAAAGGAAACTGGGTTACAAAAATTCAAGAGTGTGATTTGGAGATCTGATCCTCCAATTTGGTACGAGGAAATGATTCATGTAGGTTGATCGCTGAAGATGAAACACTCAAGGATCAACACAGTGAGGACAACTATGCTTGCTCAACTTGTTTGAAGATAATCCACAGGTTCTCTTTGTAATCACTACTGATGAGTGGTATGCTAATATTGCCTATTACCTAACTTATGGAGAATTCCCCCCACATCTTGATCACAAGTAAAGGAGAATATTCAAGCTCAAAGCGACAAAATTTGTAATCTGGAACCATGCTCTATATAAGAGAGGCTTAGATGGATGCTTTCTCAAATGTGTAGACAAAGAACAACAAGAGAAGTTGCTTGAAGCATACCATAACCAGGCGTGTGGTGGACATTTCTCGATGATGGTCACTACACACAAGATCCTCCAGGGAAGGTATTATTGGCTAACCCTCTTCGAAGACACTCAAAAATGGGTTTCCAAATGTGAAGCATGTCAACAATTTGTTGGGAGACCACAACTTGCGGCACTAACATCCAGACCAATTATCATTGAAGAACCATTTCAACAGCGGGGGCTAGATTTCATCAGTGTTTTGAATCGTCACTCAAGTGTGTGACATACCTACATGTTCACAATGACATATTACTTCACAAAGTGGGTAGAGGCCATCCTAGTCAAGCAATCCAACATCGAAACGATATGCAACTTCATCAAGGAGAATATCATAGTACGTTTCGGAGTGCCACAGAAGGTTGTAGTAGACAATGTTACTTATTTCTCTTCAAGGAAGTTGACTGAGTTTTTCTATGGGTATGGAATCTCCTTGTCTCATTCATCAGACTACTATCCACAAGGAAATGGACAAGCTAAATCAAGAAACAAGAACATCGTGACCATTGTCCGCAAGCTCGTGGATTAAAACCAAATTAATTGGCACAAGAAGTTATATGATGCATGTGAGCAGATAAGATCACTCCCAAAAAGGCAATAAATATGTCACCATTCCAACTTTTGTATGGAGTTGAAGTAGAAATTCTCATCACGGTTGAGATGTCAGCTATCAAGTTGCTCCAGGGAATAGAAAACAAACAATACAAGGGTTCCATTGATAAGAGGATCCTCTTTCTTGAGAAGCTAGAAGAAAATAGACTTTGAGTGGTGAACCGTATCAAAGAACACCGGTTGAAAGTGAAGAAATTTTTTGAGATGAAGGACAAGGTGAGAGAATTCAAAGATGGAGACCTTGTCTTGCTATGGTTCAAAATAAGGGAACCGAAAGGTAGTCATGGAGAGTTTGATTCGTTATGGCTCGGCCCATTCCAGGTTCATAAAGCTTGCAATGAGAACATTTTTTTACTCTCATATCTAGATAGAATACCGCTGAAATTTCCTCACAGTGGGCAATACCTAAAATTGTATCATCGTTGAAAGCGGTTTGTCCCCTGCCTTGTACCATAGGTTATTGTTAGGTGTGTTTCCCTTTCTGTTGTGTGTGTTTCCCTTCCTATTGTGTTTTGTGTGTTTCTTTTCATCATTTTTGATGTGTGTGTATTTCCTTATTCACCATCTCTCTCTCTCTTGTAAATTGTACGCAACTCCGCAGGGCCCAACGAATAAGGCATTGGTTAATGGATCATATGGTCTAAAGTTGAGATTCTGGATTCTCCATGTCATGTCTTCACTACGTTCAGTCCATGTCATGTCCCCAAGCTAGAGCCAATTGTTTTCATGAAAATGTGCAATAGGGAAATTGTCAATTTCCAAGCATTAAAACTATACCCTTGTGTCAAACATTACAATTTTTTCCCTTCTGAGACACCCCAAGTCTACTTAGTCAGTCCAGTGACCTCTCAATTGATGTCAAATCATTCCCCTAGGTGATTTATGAGATTTAATTCAAAACCCCTAGGTGATTTTAGGATTTCATTGAAAAAAAACTTTAGGCATGTTAGCATATGGATTTTCACGCATGCAAATGACATGCAACATTATGGGAATGAAGTCCCTCCTGAATGAAGGTGAGGCTGCCTTTATTGAAAACCAAAATTGTATTTACATCTGTACATTCAAAACTATATGTGGGGGGTGTTTTGGAACTTAAAATGGAAATAAATGTGAATGATGGTGATGGAATGGAATGAAGGAAAGAAATGGAAAGGAATGAATGGAAGGAACATGCAATAGCTAGGTAAAGCAGAGCCTAATATCGCATAGAGGAGAACGATGAATAACTAACTCAAATAAAGCAGAGTTCGAATCAACTAAACAAGAATAAGTAAAGGGAACACACATGAGCAAGTAAATATCAGAGATTGATCACTGTGAACAAGAACAACAGATTAATAGTGTTGATAATAAGATCAAAGACAATATTTACATGCAAGATTTAAACATCTAACATCTAATGAACATAAGAACATCAAATGTTACAAGAGACAATGAATGAGACACAAAGTTCATATTTTATTGACTCCAAAATGTCTTCACAAAAGAACACAAAGTTTCTTTCTTGAAAAAAAGCTTGCACACAAAAGTATTTTCTTCTCCTCTCTCAAAATCCCCCTTACAAATGGGCCCCTAACTTCCTTTTATAACCCAAAATTTGGTTACAAAATAGTTAGGGTTTATAAGAACATTAAATAGTGAATCTTAAGTGACTTTGACTTTTTCAACTAACTTGAATAAGTCAACATCATTTTATGACAACTTGAAAGTAACTTTAGGAAAAGCTCATAAATAAAAGAAATGGGTATATGTGGACACCACTTAGATGACTTGGACACACACATCAACATCCTAGTCAACAACGTGCCACCTAGATCAAGACACCTAGGATCAATGCCTTATCCATCAGGCCAAGAGTCCACATATCCTAGTCATACGAGAATGAACTCATTGACCATGCTCCGTAATCCTTTAGATGTCAAGAGAGCGAAGCTTGAAAATTGTGTAATTCATCCAGCTCTTCATTTGAGCAACATCCTGGTATGAGTAATTTTGTCTTTATTCGCATTTGAATTCACAATTACACACAATTCTCCATATGCTCTGAATACCTTTCCATGGTGAATTCTTCATTTGTCGAGAGACCGTAGTCATTACACCACCTTGGCTTATTAGAATCTAAATCCTGATCTTTTGCCATTGGGAATCTCTTCCAAGAGTGAAGATTGTAATTCACTTCCTGGAGTTATGTATTTCATCTTTGTCACCATCCCAAAGTGTTGCCATACTGATTTTCTCACAATCATCCAATTTGAGAATGCTCCAACTTTAAAACTAGTCGATGAAGTATCGTGCCCACTGCTAACTGAGAGCTGACAGGGACACACTTGAATGATGTGGCCTTGCTTGATGATCCACAAAATTGCACTTGTCATTGGTCTTGGTTTGTCGATAAATAGATCTGCCACATCGATTAAGTGAATACAATTGATGTAGATAAGATTCTCTCATTATCGATCTCTACCGATAACAATGGATTTTGACTCCGAAGAGACCTCTGCCAATAACTATGACCTATATCGCATAATGAAGAAGTCAGAGGTTACTTTCACTTCAGAGCCATTGGATTTGAATCGCCACACTGTGCAGGTGTCGTGGTGCATCCATGCAAGTGATGAACAATATAGAACAAGCGTCGAGAAAATTGTGACCCGCCTTTGGTTGACATGCGATCGTAGAACCGACTTATGTCGATGTATCCCAAGTTGATATCGGTGATGTTCTCATACTCTAAATGGAGCTTCAAGGTGGGTATAATTACCTGGAACTCATATCGTGACACTGCTTTGTTTGGGGATGACATTATTGTGAAGACGTGACAAAATCATGATTTGTAGCCATTACTTCCAAACTTTAAAACTGAACAAATCGCCTCTAAAACTGCCCTAGGAAAAATAACAAATCTTGCTCTGAGAAGCTCTCACTGGATGAGAGAGTCTATAAAGGTACCTGTACGATATAAAAGTGACATGCGAGCATGAGAATCTACAAGTAGCCCTTCTTCGTACCTGACCTCCCGAGGTCGTGCTGAGACAGTCGATGGAAATGGAATATATGTGCATATAGACAAACTAGTTGGACAATCTTATATCCTCAACACGCAATAATGGGATTTGTGAATCTAAGGAAAAGAAAGTTCTCCTAACTTGAATCGGTGTAATGGATCATTTATATATAATAGCTACTTAGAGGCTCCAACCAATGTCAAGCTCTGCCGAGATCCTATTTATTGGCTTTTGGATATGTGCAAAGTGACCTGTAGGTGCTTCATGTATATTTCTAGAAAAGGTCACGGAAAATGGTAGTGAGAGGTGTAGTGGATTTATAAGAAACTATGGGTGATTTTCTGGTCTAGCCCAGAAAATATTAGCTTGATTGGCTTCTATGTTTAATGCGAAAAATTACGTTATGATATCTGGCGGGAGTGGTGAGGATCTAAATACCAACGTGCATAAACTGGTGTCAATACTTAACTGACTAGCAGGTCCGTTGGGTTGTGGGACCTGGGGATCACAACCATGAGTTTGTGGTTGTTGTGGACCTTTTATGGTCATGTGAAGAATCAATCTCTTATTTCGACTATCCAATAGTCATAAGCCTTTTCAGCTTCTATGTTTAATATCAGAAGTTGTACGATCTTCTCAGAATACCTTACGGGTGTTCTAGTAACTTGTATACGTAATCCTATGTCTATGTCGATGAGAAGGTCTCCTGCATTTGGCTGCAGAACTAATAGATCACAACCAAATATTTGTTCTCTTTCGGGTTCTTGTATGGTCATGCAGATATCCTATCAAGGCGATCTATAGTGGGGTTGACTCGACCAGAATGTGTATGCTTTTTTGCCTTGAATATTCAATTGTCTCAATTGTTCACTAACTGGTTGTGGGTTTATTGTCTTTTGAAAGACCTGAATCCTAAGCCCTTGATCTATATCCGTTAATGTTGTGAAGATATTTGGATGAGGTATTACCGGTTCGAATACGTAATCCCTGGGCTCTCTGGGTCCCGTAATTGTCATGTAAGAGATAATCAAACTTTAACTGAAACAATTAAAGTAACTATGAAAGATATATCTACACTATGCTTATATTCCTCTTATTTTTTTTGTATTTTCAATGATGCGTATTTGAGCAAAATTTAAAGAGCAGCTATTCTAATATATTCAGATAATGAAAAATTAATCTAATAACAAAATTAAAACAAGAAAGTTAGCCTGATGTAGCTATTTTCCTGTGCACTTGTGAATTTATCCTAAATATTTAAATAACTAACTAATTTAATTGAAAGGCCTTCAATATTACCTCAGAAGTGAGGAATAAATCACAGCTTCTCAGAAGTTATAATTCCCCACAGCTTCCCTGATAACATTGAAAGAAAGCTTAACTGAAATAAAATGATTTTCTACTCTATTTGATATATTGTAACTACAACTTTTATAGTTCAAACCTAGAGTTTTACAGAACAATGGTAACTCTAGTTGTGTCGTGACTTATCCCCTCAGTGTGATCTCTTCGTTCCTTCGTGTTCTCGTGAATCTAGAAAAGTGGGAATGTGATAGAGGCAACAAAAGGAGATACTCAAACAATGGCAGCTTGGATGTAAACTGAATAGAATGCAAGTAAGAGAGTGATAGTGCAAGTGAACATAGCTTTACTATGCGATTCCTAGCAGGATTTATTGCAGGGATACAACACAAATATACTGAGAATTCTAGAATCTATTTCTTGTGACAAAACAACAACCTACAACTCCAATACTATCAAATGAAATCTAATATAGAACTGAAACTATCTTATGCTAAGCTGACTATGTAGGATAACAATGGAGCAAAATGAAAGTGTGAAGATCGATGATTTCTAAATCAGGAAGGAAGAAAAGAGCCTTGAACTGAGAGGATGAGAATTCATACAAAATCTAAACCTATTGAAACTTATAGAAGAACTTCAAAACACACTGAATAATAATTCATAGAGGGAGAGGGACCGTTTGCTTGTAAAAAATCTTGGTATTTATAGCATTTGGATTTACCACATGGTAAGTTTGAATTGAACTCTTTTATCATAAACAAAGAGAAATCACTATTTACCAGGCAACTAAAACATAAATTCAAGAAAGAGTGGTTGAAGAATGTGAGTGCCAATTGAATTTTTCACATTAACAAAAGTGTCAGAAAGTTCTGGAAAATGTGCACAGGACTGCCGCCCTGCGCAGGGCGGCAGTTACAGGACCGTCGCCCTGTCCTGGGAGCGGTCACGGGACCGCCGCCCAAACAGGGCGGCAGTCCTGAAACAAAAGACCGAAATGTAAGAAAAGAGTGGAATGGGGTCAGAACAAAGCATACAGACGCTGGATAAGGCATTTTGGGATGCAAATGTATACTCGGTGAGCTTTTTTGGATTCTGAACACCTTGCAAAGAGATCTGAATCATCATTGGGGTTTTTGTGACCTCTTTTCGGTAGTACAGTACCTACAATTTTGGGTACGTACAGTACCAAAATTTTGTGTGTCAGATGGTTTTTTCCCAATCAAATTCTTCAGTCAAATATTAAAGGTCAAAGTTGACTCATATGAAATTGCTAGGAAAATGCAGGTGTAAAACTGCGAAAATCCCATTTTATTTTAGCTTGGGAAAAATACCAAACGTCACCTTGGGAATCTACAACTTAGCAAGGGATCATATGAATATGGGAAGAATTCAAAGAACTAATCCTTTTCTCCTGATGATCATTCAAGTTCAAAATATCAACCCTCAAAGTTAGCCTCCTTGACAGGCTGAAAAACTGTGCGTGCAACGAAATCAAGCAAATTGCATTTTATTTGGCTTCGTGAAAAATATCAAATGAGAGACTGTGTATTTGAAACTTTTCAAAGGAGTACATGAAGTTTGGGAGAATTAACATAACCAAACCTTTTTTCTTGATAATCATCCAAGCCCGAAATATGGATTCTCAAAGTAGGCCTTCTGACAAACTGAAATTGTGCGTGTGGCAAAATCGAGCCAACTGTGTCTTATTTGACTCCGTGAAAAATATAAAACGAAGTGTTGTACATTTAAAATTTAGAAAATAATTACCTAAATATGGGGAGAATTCAACGAACTAAACTGTATTTATTGACAATCACTTAGGCCGGAAATATGGATTCTCGAAGTTGGCCTTCCGACAAGCTGAAACAGTGTGCGCGGTGAAAATCAAACGAACAACGTTTTATTTGGCTTCGTGAAAAATACCAAATGAGGTGCTGTGCATTTTTAAATGAGTATGGAAGCACCTTAACATGATTAAAATCACGGGCAATGACTGGTTTTTAACGAAAATCATCCAACTTCGAGATATCAAGCTCCAAAGTCGATTATTTCAACAGATACAAACCGCGAAACTTTCTTTCACCATCTATTGTTTTCTTTATTAATTTAAATTTTTTGTGCAAACGTGGTATTGTTCGGACTGATTTCTTTTATTTTTGTTTCTGGCTGGTGTTGGCAGATGCTGAGATTGGTCTTTCTTTCTCCTCCCTGACATGGGTAGCATATACTTTTTCTTTGGCACGTGGAGACTACTGCAAAAATGCGTGGATATCTCCTGATGTACTTCTTATTTGTTCTCACATGAAGACTGTTGATGGCTGCGTAATAATGTTCCTTGACCACGTGACTGTAATTTTATTTTTTGATGAAATAGCCTATATTAATAAAATATTACAGTCTATCCACAAAAAATATGGGTGGTAAAGGGCACACTCCACGATCAAACTAGCCGATGGCTAGGAGACTAATGTATTAGGCCTAAGGGGCAACCAAAAACATAGCAACAATGCTAGAAAACAAAAGGAAAATAAACTAGGCCGCCGCAGCAAACATAGAGGTAGGGGCGGCGGTGGAGGCCCTTTATCCTCCAGGTTATTACCAGGAAGATTGTTGCCATTTGGAAGGGGTGGCCAGCCTAAAGAAAATTCTTCGTCTTTGTCATCCTGTTGATTAGGATAAATGGCAAGAGCCAACCGGGGGAATTTGCTAGAATCCCACCCATCCCACTGCACAGGAGGTGGGGGAGGTGATTGTAATTTTTAACAAAACCTGCGTGAAAAACTCAAAATGTTTTTTTTAATTATTTTTTGATTAATGCATGGACTTCCTCCTTGATGTTGGCTTGTTGGATTGTTATCTCCTTTTTTCTATTTGGATTGCATATTATTTTGCAATGCGTGGGAATGGGTTTTGGCGTGGATTGTTTGGGCCTTCGGCTGTGTTGGCTTTTTAAATTCCTATTACTACCTGTACATGCATGAAAAAAAGTTGTCTTCTTATGCCTAATGCGTGATGTGTTTCTTTTTGTTGGCTGGGCGTTGGAAAATTGCTTGCTTTTCTCCTATGTGTGGCTATTTCCTTCCTTTGTTGGACAGTTATTGCTACCTCCTTTGCATGCACAACTATTTTGTTCTTATTCAAACAATGCGTGGATTTGCAAAAAGGAATGCTTGTGTAGGTTTTTAATCCTTTTTGGCACGTGAATGGAGTTGTTTCTTTCTTCCTTTCAACGTGGGCTTCCTTCAATGCAAAGGCATGAAAAATCCTTGTTGTCTATGGATGTGTTGAAAACTTATGAATTTTTATTCTTTTCCCACGTGGACTATCCTCTTATTGTAGGCGTGGGAACTTATCTCCTTATGTATTGGCTCCTTATCTCTTCTCCTTGGCATGTGGAAATGCAGAGGAAAATGGTTTGGATAAGCTTTGTGAGGAACGTGATTAAAATATTTCTCGGAAACGCTTCTACAGAGAAAACAAGAAGTTAGAAATATTGAAAGCTTTAAAGCTTCTTCACATGACTTTTTCCAACAGTCTTTCACGGAGGAAAAATTAAGAGGATTAAAGAAGCTTTTATGTAACCGTTTATTTCTTTTCGTTGAAATAACCAATTTCCTCTTTCTCCGGGAAGTGGGCATTAATTGCCAGGGAAATATGGGAAAAAATTTAATCATTTGTCCGTGATAATGGCAAAACAAGCTGACGATTCCCATCCATTCCCCCATGTGAGAAATTGGGAGATATTTTGCCATTTTGCCAGCCGGTTGGGTTGGAAATCAACAAGAGAAATTCTACAGGCGGGGGAAAAAGAAGATTTTTCCAGGAAAGGGAAATCCGGGTGCGGAAAGCCAATTTGGCATTCCTGACAATTGGAAGTGGAATTTTATTTTCCCCTGACAATTAAAAAAACTTGTCGATTAATTTTTAATAAATATTATATTAATATTTATTTAATTAAAACCCCAAAAATTAATAAAATTAATTTTATTAAATAAAAGGGTAATCAATTAATTAAATATTAATTAATAAATTATTTACGCGATTTGCGACCTGGCGGGAAGAGTTTTCACTCGAAATGGAACGAAACAAAAACCAAAATGATCATGAGAATAAGACGACCATGATGGCAAGGGTGATAAATCACACAAAAGAACACTTGATAATTTTTTAAAAATTTTTCATACATTTATTACTTTTGCAAAGCCAAAATTAGCTGATAATAAATAGCTTTAGTTGGGGGACAAAGACTTCACAGACGCAGCGACATGGACCCAAACCCAAATATTTAATGAAAATGATCCTAGAAATGATGATGTTGCACAAAAATAGGATGAGAAAAGAGAGGAAACCAAAAAATAGGGAAATGAAACAAACCAAAATCCTAATTACCTATGTACAGATACGGGGGACTACCCATTTTCAATTTTTATAGTGCTTGAGATATTTCCTGTTGTAGGGAAAAGGCAAATGAGTTCCATCAGGATATGCCAAGTAATAGGTACTATCTCCATAGAAATCCCTGATTTTGAAAGGACCTAGCCACAAGGAATCAAACTTCCCATGCTTTACTTTCAGTTCACGTCTCTTTTCCCAAAGTAATAACTAAGTCATTGATTTGAAATTGTCTCTCCTTATTTTTTCTAGTCAAACAATTTCTTGACCTTCAATTGGTGTTCCTTGATCCTATTTGCCACTTGACTTCTTTACTCTTCAAGCTTGCTTAGGAACATGACCCTTTTATCTAATGCATTGGCGAAGAATTCATCATGTCAACTGCTTGAGCCAATTGTAATGTCGGTAAATCCAATGTGATGAGAATTTGAGCATCGGTTCCATACAAAAGTTGGAATGCGAGACATTATGATTGCCCTTTTAGGAGCTATGCGGTCGATCCACAATGCATCATATAACCTTTTGTGCTAAGTTCTTTGATTTTCTTCGACTAACTTGCACATGATAGTAATGATGTTTTTGTTACTGGATTCTGCCTAGCCATTTCCCTGTGAGGGTAGTAATTTGATGAATGAGATAAAGATATCACCATACCCATAACCAAAACCTATCATCTTTATGGAAGAAAAATTGGTGGCATTGTCTGTCACGATCTTTTGTGGAAATTTGTAACGAATCAATATATTCTTTTTAATGAAGTCACATATTACTATAGTAGATGTTTGTTTCATCGGTATAGCTTGTACCCACTTTGTAAAGTGTTCAGTTGCAGTGAGCACGTGAGTATGACCAACACTAGAATTTGGATTTAGAACCCCGATGATATCCAACCCCCATTGTTGAAAGGGTTCTTCAATGAAAACTGGTTTTAAAGGTAAAGCTGCCAATTTAGGTTTTCCAACAAATTTTTGACTAGCTTCACATTTGGCTACCCATTTTTGAGCATCATAAAACACAGTGGGCCGGTAATAGTGTGCTCGCAGAATTTTATGAGCTATCACTAGTCCAAAGAAATGACCATTGCAAACATGATTGTGAAAGGTTTTTCAGCAACATAGGTTGTTGTTCTTTATCGATACATCTGAGGAACATGCCATCAATTACTTTCTTGAACAAAGTCTTGTCCCAAATGACGTACCTAAAAAATATCAATTTAATAGCTCTCTTTTCCTTAAGCTGTTAGATTCTTAGGACATTCGCCATATGTGAGAAAATAAGTGATATCATAATACCATTCATCTATGGTACTGACGAAAACTACCAGTGGTAAACTTTCTTCAACTGGTTCATCTTCAGAATCGTCTCGTGGCTCATTCTTCTGGGATGAGTTGGCAAAGTCCTCTTCCTCGAACCAACTTGGTAGGATTGATGTCCAAGTCATATTCCTAGATCTTGGAGACCCAGTTACCTCTTTTAGATCCTGGTTCCTATTATGTCAACATTGATTTAACTTTGGTGTCCAGAAATAAGAATTTGGTGTGCGAATTCAACACATAGTACCTAAAATGCTTTAAGGCTCTCACCACCGCGTATGCATGCCTCTCAAGGGGAGTGTAATTTAGTTCACGGTTCTTGATTCCAGAAATCATGAATGTAATAGGAGATTCAATTCCCTCTTGATTGTGGATGAGTTAGGATGGTAGAGATCCTGTGCGGTGAAGCATAACAATAGATTGTGAAATCCTTCTTTAATATCGGGACACACCAATGTAGGAGCTTTTGCAATAACACCCTTGATTTGTTCAAATACTTATCTACCTTCCTTCGACAATTTGAATGATTCTTTTCCTTTCATCATGTCAGTGATTTCTTTGGTTAGCTCAGTGCAAAATCTGGTACATGAACATTCTCAAAAATTTCACCTTCCCAAAGAATGAGTGGACTCCAGGCTTACTTGTAGGCAAGGAAAGATTTCTTGATAGCTTGAACGCGCTCAAGATTGATCTTAGTTCCTTCTTTAGAAACAATATGACCTAGGAGTTTCCCTTCCATAACTCTGAACACAGACTTCTTTGGATTCAAGGAGATCTTATGAAGTCTGCACCTTTGCAATATTTTCTCCAAATCTCTTAGGTGATCTTCTCGCTTCTTTGAGAACACTCGTCAAGTCATCTAGGTATATCATGATGATCTTGTCTTTATAATCTGTGAATTCCATATCCATAGCCATTTGAAAATTCATGTGTCCAACATTGATCAAACCAAAAGGCATTCTTCTATACGTGAACGTACCCCAGGGGGTGGTGAATGCAGTTTTATGTTGGTATTCTCTAGCCAAGTCAATCTGATTATAACTAGAGAAACCATCTAGCATAGATAGCATTTACGATCCAGTTACTACATGCATAATATGGTCCATGAATGTAAGTGGGTAGTTATCCTTCAAGGAAGCTTGATTAAGATTGCGTAAATCCATGCAAATCCTAATTTCTCCATTTTTCTTGCGAACCGGTACAATATTAGCTATCCAAGTTGAATGTCGAATAGGAAAAAATATTTGTGCATGTCTAACATATTTTGAACCTCATGGAATATTGTCCTTGTTATCTTGGGATTATATTATCTTTGCTTCTTGCTTGAATGGAGTTACACCAGGTTTCAAGGGTATGACATGCTCCATTTCCCTAGGTTGGAAAGACTTCAAGTCTTCATATGAGTAAGCCAAGATGTCATGAATATTTGGTAAGGAGGCTTACAAATTTCTTGTGCTCCTTAGGTGAGAAACACTTACCAATGTTGACTAGGAGAGGTTTGTCCTTGGTACCAATGTTAACTTTCTCATAGTCAGCAGAATTCATAGGTCCTACTTGCTCTTTCTCTTTGATAAACCTGTCATGTGCTTATCAAAAAATTCTTCAAGTGAAATCAATCCTTTTGGAATTTTATTTCCTTTGAGTTGAATGATTCCATCACCAGGATCCTCGTTCTCAACTCGTTCTAGAATGGGTGAGGTTGTCAATTCACGAAATGCAAAACCACTTCCTTCAAAGTACAACCGTTCAAAATTATCTCTCTTTTCCAATAAGCCAATAATTTGATGATCATAATTGAATACTTGCCATTTTTTGCATTGTCAGGAACACTTGGCCTAAAAACCATTTCAATGGTGTATTTGTCTTGACTAAACTCTAAATGAGGGATCATCAATGAAGCTGAGACTGATATGGAATCTGCTTTATCATTCTTTTCATGAGGGATAGATCCTATGGAAAAAACATCGAAGGTTTCTATCACGTCCCACACTTTATTTCTGTAGTGTCTCAAAAGATCATTATTTACATGAAACTAATTTTTTACTTGTTTCACGATCAATTCTGCATCTCTAAAGACATTCAAATTTTTGATCCCTTTCTCTTATGTAACTTGGAGGCCAAGGATTAATGCCTCGTATTCTGCAGTGTTGTTAGTATTTGAAAATTTGAGTTTATAAGAAAAAGGAAACATTTTACCATTTGGAGATATAAGCACCACTCCTGCACGTCTGAACCTATTGAGCAACAACTTCCATCTGAACTCAAGAGTCCAGATCTCATTGGGATCTTGGCAAGTGATCTCAGGTGTATGAACCTCTGTAGTCATCATATAATTACCCATACTTGAGTTTTGAAATAGGACCTTATGCGTAAGGATCATCAGATTTTTCATTAATGGTGAACTTTTCTTGAGTTTTTGACATTAGAATTTCTTCATTTCTCCACTGATAGGGATCATAACATGAGACCAGTCCATTTGAATCTCACCACCCATAGATCTCTGCAAAAATTTCCTACTCAACAACATACCATATGAAGCAAGGGAATGTCGACAACTAGAATGGTTACCTTGACTCACTTTTGAGGAAATTGAGTTAAAAATTTTTGAGCATCTTTAATCTTCTCAATCAGAAGAAACTTGTCTTGTCTCCATGGAGTAACAAGATTTTGCAAATTTTCTTGTACAAGTCAACCCAAGACATGTGCTACTTTTGATAGGCATCACATTATCCAAGGCTCCATGAATCTATAATGCAATTACTTACTTTGCATCCGTTGATCAGAAAAGGACACAAATAAAGGTTCAATCTTTTCATTTGAAGGTGTAGTGGTCGCCACAATGTTTTGAGTCTTTCTGTCTTTTAAAGTTTTCAAAATTCCTATAGAGGAATGACAAAATAGAGTCATCTTTGATAAATTAGACCAATTTCTCAAGTTAATCCTTATTGGACTTCAAGTAATCTGCCTGTGACATGGAAAATTTTGTTTTATTGATATGATCAATGATATCAAATTTGGGACCAAATGACCGTACTTGATGTCTCACATACTAGTTCTTTCAAACTTGATGATAACACACTTTTCTTCCTTTGATTCAAGGGCTTGGTTAATACTAATGTGGAAGAAGAAACTTTATTCGTAACTGATTTATCAACTGTTTGGAAGTTGACAAATATCCTCCTTTCTTTAAGATAGTTTTGACCTTGGGAACCTTCCATCATCTTGCACAAGTCTTTAGGAGTCTAAATTGTCTTGGATTCTTTGGAAGCTGTCTTTAGTTTTAGATTCTTTAAGAACTTCCTTGGAGCTCTTTTTATCTTCCACCTTAGTGGTAACAAGATCCTTTTTCTGAGAGCGTGTGAAGATAATCAAAGGATTGACTATTCACATCTTCTAACATTTACTTTATATTCATCTTCTTCTTCTGAATGTTACTCAAAGAAATTCATTATTAATTTCTCCTTTATGCTCTTCGAAATCCTTCATGTTCAGGATGTCCCAGAGTCTGGCTCTTCTTCATCAACTTCGATGGGGAACTCGGCTTCAAGCCATATGAACACTTTCCTCGACGACCTCACATTTTACCAGTTAGTTGTAGGGGATGACTTCAACAGAAATCCTTCATGAAGCTTGACCAACAAACCATGAGGTTTTTTGGGAACATAGCCTCTCTCTTCCCCTTTCATTCTCCAAGGAGCGGGTTTACCATTTAAAGCCACTATGATGGTGGAGAGTAAAAGCAAATAAACAACAAAAGCCAACAAAACTGAGTATGGCTTCTGATAGCAACTGGGGGTTTCAACACATCATTCCCTTGACGGAACATTATTCTTTAATTTTACCGCCATTGCATTAAGTCATCCTCAATATATATGCAACAACAAGGAAAGAGCAAGGATTCCAAAGAATCCTACCTCTAGCCCATGCTTTCAGCTAATAGTACTCTTTTGCTTGTTGTGTGTTGATCCAAGCAATCCTCAAGCTCCGTCAAAAATTCTCCAAGTCCAATCCTGAAAAAAAATGAGGAAACCAGTCCCCTTGAACTTCAGCCATGAGGAAGAATCCTCAAGAGGAACTGTTGAATCTTTCCTCGCCTAAAATAGTTGGGAAAGAAGGGCATGTGTCACCCCCTCTCCTCCCATCTTGCCAATCAGTCTCCAAAAACCAAATAAGTTTTCAGTAAACTCACCTTTTAGCCCTGTAATGCACCCAAAATACTAAATGATGAAAGTAATCCATGACAACAGTGGATGCAATGTTTCAATGAACAGGCAAACAACAACTTCCCCATATTCCACCTGACATGGATGTGACCAAACGACACGTGTAGCAAATGGAAGGGGAAATGTCCCTCATAAACCTTGGAGATAAGCCCCCCTACCTATTGAACGTAGGAAGTCCATAGGGCCTCGATCCTCTTGGGATGCTAAGTGAACTCCCAAACTAAAAAGGGGTCACTAAAAATGGGCCTATGGAATTTAGCCCAATGGTTCGGGTAACTGGCATACTTGGGCACAAGGGTAGAGGGTGTGAAGGTAAAACAATGTGAGCAAGAACAAGTGCTTCACATGTAGTCCCCAATCCCTTCCTACCAACACACACACACTTGACCCAAAACCATCACTTAAATATAAAATGAGGCATTATTAAACCTCCTTGGACTAGTTTACTTGAAATGAAACACTTTCCTTGAACAGTAATTAATTTTACAAGATCATAATTGACCCTTACAATTTTCTCCTTGTGTCAACCTCATGGTGCCCTGTTAATACATCTTTACTCTGAAAGGCCTCAAACATTTAGCATGGTTAGATTAGACTCTAGCTTTTTCTGTGGGCTCGCTTTCTCGCATCAATTGTGTAGCCACCCTGAATAACCCATGCTCTCCTATAACCTGTCACAACTTGCACACTTCATTGTTATCACATTAACTGCATGCTAGTCAAATGACAATAATAGTCATTCGTGCTACTCATCACTAAATAGCTTAATCCTTAAACATGATAATATGTCTTCTTGAGTATCTATCAAAAAGAAGACTTGGTTACAATTGATAGGTGCAGTTACGCTATACATAGTTATACACATTAGTTCACCATGGTAGATCAGGGCTGCAGATAGTAATTACAATGATCATACATGTATGCTAGCAGTGTGGGTTACCATCTATCTAAGGTCTAGAATGTAGGTATATCATTGATTAAATTGACTACAAGAAATCAACATCTAACCAATAAATCTGCAAGCTATCATGTAACTCTGTTAGTAAAATCAACTATCAAAAGGAATGTAAACAATATCTCCTTGAATATATTCCAATTGGCGCTATGCGCCCAAAATACCATTGAATGTCCATGGAGGATAAGCGGAGGGGATAGTCATAAATATTTAACCAAGCACTGTTAAATATTACTAAATCCCCAGTAGAGTCACGCAAAATTGTCTATGCATAAAGATTTACATGCATGCAGATAACTTGAGCTATAAAAAATGTGGACACTGACAGGTTACCTTGACTCGCTTGATGAAGGTAATTGGCTGCCTTTATTGAAAACCATTTGAGTGTTTTTACATCTGCCCATATTCATAGGAACGTGTCTTGTCTCCATGGAGTAACAAGATCCGAATGTTCTCTTACAAGTCAACCTAAGAGCATGTGCTACTTTTGCAGGCATCACATTATCCAAGGCTCTAAAATCTATAATACAATTACTTAATTTGCATCCATTTCTCAGTAAGGACACAAAGAAAAGTTCAACCTTTTTATTTGAAGGTGTAGTGGGCGCCATAATATTTTGAGTCTTCCCATCTTTAGGAGTTTTTTTCAGAATTTCTTTGGAGGAATGAATAGTAGAGTCACATTTGATAAACTGGACCAATTTCTCAAATTGATCCTTATTGGACTTCAAGTGACTCTTCCTGGTGACATGGAAATTTTTTGTTTTATTGATGTGATCAATGATATCAAATTTGGGCAAAATGACCGTACTTGATGTCTCAGATATTATTTCTTTCAAACTTGATGATGGCAACACTTTTGACCTTTGCTTCGGACTTGGTTGATATTGATGTGGAAGAAGAAACTTTCTTCGTAGCTGGTTTATCAACTGATTGACTTGACAAAGGCCCTCCTTTCTTTAAGATATTTTTGACCTTGGAAAGCTCAGTCACCTTGGACTCTTTAGGAATCTCGGTTGTCTTGGATTGTTTGGAAGTTTCCTTAGTCTTAGATTCTTTAGGAACATCCTTGGAGATATTTTTATCTTTCACCTTAGTGGTACTATGCTCCTTCTTGTGAGAGCATGTGAAGACAACGAAGGATTGAATATTCATATATTCTATAATTTCTTTGTATTCGTCTTCTTCTTTTGAATATTACTTGAAGAAATGATTATTACTTTCTCCTTCAGGCTTTTCAACTTCAGGTTCAGATGTCTCAGAGTCTGGCTCTTCTTCATTGACTTTGATGACCTCAAATTCATCATCACTTTCTTCAATGACATCACATTTTGAGTTAGTTGTGGGAGCCTCTTCTATAACAAGCCTTGTTAGAGTGCCTAAAATTCTGGATTTGTTGAGAAGGTAGCCTTTTCTTGGGATGAATTTGAGAGAGGAGAAGAAAACAATTTTGTGTGCAAGATTTATTTCAAAGAAAGAAACTTTGTATTCTTTTGAGAAGACATTTTGGAGTTAATGAAATATGAAATTTTTGTCCCATTCATTATATCTTATAACATTTGATGTTCTTATGTTAATTAGATGTTAGTATTTGAATCTTGCATGTAAACATTGTCTTGGATCTTAAAGTCAACACTACTAATATGTTGTTCTTGATCACAATGATCAAGATCTAAGTTTTACTTGCTCATGTGTGTTCCCTTTTACTTATTTTTGTTTAGCTAATTCAAAATCTGCTTTATTTGTGTTAGTTATTCATTGTTCTTCTTTATACAATATTAGGCTTTGTCTTTACCTAACTATTGTGTGTTCCTTCCATTCATTCCTTTCCTTCATTCCATTCCATCTCCATCATTCACGTTTCTTTCTATTGATGTTCCAAAACACCCCCCACATATAATTTTGAATGTAAAAATGCAAATACAATTTTGATTTTCAATAAAGGAAGCCTCACCTTCATTAAGGAGGGACTTCATTCCCATACTATTGCATGCATGCAAATCCATATGCTAACAAGGAAGTTGTGAGAAGGGCTATCACTGGCCTTCCTAGGATTGAAGCAACCCCATGGAGTGGAAAAAAAGGCCAAACCAGACATGGAGGTGATTCAAAGGCCTAGGAACATCATGAAATTAATTTAGGAAGATTCAGGAAGGATTCAAAGAAGTTGGGGCAGTTTCACTAAAATCAGGGTTCACAGGCCTAGGCAGTGCAAAGGAAAAAAAAAGGCTGTTGAGTTTTGAAAGGTGATTATGGGAGATCCAGATTGAGTTAGGATCAAAACAAGACATATTTAGAAAGGGAATTCCAATCCCTACAAGATGGTGAAATTATATTTTTCACAACACCTTAGCGCAAAAGGTTTATAACTAGTTTTTTCCATGCACAACTAGCAAGCCAGATAAAAATCCAATTTTTTAGGGATCAAATTGAGGAATCAAGACATGATACCCTCACCATTGGATTCAGAAGCCATTTTTAGTCAATATCATATAAAATTTCATTAAAAAATCCTCTTGGAACTCAAGATATGGTCCCAACAAGATGCTCTCCAGTGCACAGTCTCTAGCAAGTAGCCATTTTTTGAGTCAAAAACCCAACAAATGAGAATGTGGCGCACTTTTTTGTACCTATTGCACCAAATATTTGGTGCAATAGGTGCAATAAAATGTGCCCCAACCCAATTTGAGCCCCTGAACACTCAAATGACCACGTTTTAGCCCCTGACTACAAAATAAGCCCTTGAGGATTCATTTCCCAGGCCCTGCTTCAACCAATAGTGCTCCACCACATGGCCCAATGAGAATAGGGTGTAATATTTTGCACCAAGTGCACCAAAGCTTTTGTGTAATAGGTACAAGAAAGTGCGACACATTCCAATCCTTCAAATTTATGCATTTTTACATGGCCCAATGACAATAGGGTGCAATGTTTTGCACCAAGTGCACCAAAGATTTGGTGTAATAGGTACAAGAAAGTGTGACACATTCCAATCCTTCAAATTTATGTTGTTTTCTAACTACCATGTGGCCACCTACTTTTTACTTCACGCACACATTGTTTTCCTCCACTGTAGGATTAACTCTCGAATCTTCCATTGCTATTGCTGCCACACCTTCTCCATCACATCCTCCATAATTTGATAATCCTCCCACGTTATTACAGAAATAAAAAAAGGTTTTTCTAGGAAAATCCATGGACAAGAGCTGTAAAAAACCCTAGGGCACGGAAAAAAGAAAATACTCATATCTCTCAAACCGTATGCCCAATCTCAGTGAAATTTTGAGCAAATTTTCTGCACCCAGATGTTATGAAGAAGAAAAAATAGAAATACCAAAGGTGATTAGGATTTTTTACATAAATCATTCAAATATTTCAGCCCTAGGACACTTTTTCCTCAATTTCCATCAAACCGTGCATGTGATTGACTCAAAATTTTGAACGGATCATCAGAAGAGAAAACCCAGAAAGAATCCATATTTTTCTCATCAATCCGACGCCATCATTTTCAGATTATAAAAATAGCAAGTGATTCTAGTTCACACTTACCATTTTTGGTAATTTTCTAGAAATAAAAAGCTCCTCCAGAAGAACATGCATTGAAAATCCTACAGAACAGAAAACTAGGGCATGCGGGTTAAAAAGTGTAAAAAAGCAAAAAAATGAAAAAGTAACTTTCCAAAAATAGAAAGTGATTGGAACTGACACTAAATCATCTATGGAATATTCAGAATGTGAAGGAAACATTTCAGGGAAGACAACAAAACAAAAGGTAACCTGTCCAAAATAGCAGTCCTTAGGTTCTAATTTCTAAAAATAGTAGCTTTTTGTCTCAGTAGCAGAAAATTGCTATCACTACTGTAACGACCTATATTACTACTTTTTATCACTATGAAGATCAAGTTCACTAGCTTGAAATCCGTCTCATCCCTCACTTTAGAGTACCAAAGTGTGGGTGATAGCAATGTCACACACATGGACCTAGAAGAACTTAAGTATAGAATGTTTGGCATGCCAAGAAAACCAATCGAAGAGAAGACATTTACCAGTGGTTTGTATGTAGCTGGAGGCCATCCTCAATCCCTCCAAAACATTGAGCTAGTTTTGGCATGTTCCCAACACTATGAACCATGCACAAGAACAATCAGGGAATATGATGACTCAATCATGGCAGTGCTCAATCCAAGAGCCATATCACAGAGTCTATAGATCCCAACCCAGAAGGATATGGTTGTCAACACAAAAGTATTCGCAAATTATGAGTGGTTTAAAAAATATTCATATCTCCAGGGTCTTGCCCTCGGTTCTTGGCTAAAATAAGAAATGAAGCCTAGTCACATCCCAAAGGTTCTTTCTCGCAGTGAATTTCATAACACATTCTCTAATATGATCGTCCTTGTCAGTCGGGTCATGAGCGAAGAAAGTACCAAGGAATTCCATGAATGGATTAAACTCTTCATCACCAAAATCCTTGAGGGAAAGGAAATGATTGATTAGGGGCAGCTCATCATAGATGAATTATATTTCCAGTTTCTTCAGGTGCATACTGCTAAGAGGTTTTTCATGACATCATAACTTGTGTATGCCATGGAAAGCACGAGATCATTTTGAGGCTTGATTCCCACACCGGAAGTTCCCCAGAAAGCTCTTGCATTTGAGAGATACCCACAACTAGCCCTGAAGGAAAGTAATCAACATTATTCCAGAGTGAACGACACGTTCACAATGTGTGTAGTCAAACTACTAGAAGGGAGTCAACACTTGAGATTTTCATCTCAAGCCACCATTTTGGTCAAAAAGTATGGGTCCAACTTCATCCAATTCTCCACATTATTATATCTAAGGTTAGCTAGCTTTGACCTTTCCCCAATGAGGTTACCTCATTACCCGAGTGATAAAATGGTGCTGATGGAGTTGTGTAGACAATTGGTGTATGTGAATGACAAGATGAAGAGCCGAAAAAGAAGAAGAAAACTTCTTTCCCCATCTATATAGGTATTTTCACGTGCAAGAGACATCACGACGCCACTAATGTCAAAGATTCCCTAACACCCATTAGTATGCATTAATATTTTTCTTAAGTAGACTTTGACCTAAGAGAGAATACATAATCCTTCCACTTCCTAGACTTATAGCATGTACCACAGATTGAGGACTTCTGGGCCAATTACATCAATGAGTATGAGGTCCATGAACACGATAATATGATGATGACTATGGAACAGATGAATAAATATAATTTTGAGTGGTATGAGGATGGTGTTACTGAATATGGCTCAGAAATGTTTGACCTCGAGTATCTTGCGGTTAAGGCCTCCAACCTCCCTCTAGTGCAGTGGAATGTGCATCATCCTAGCGATATAAAAAAATGCACAAAGGTTGTTATCAATATATCAAAGGAATGGTTCAAGAAGAAGAGAGCTGAGCTCCTTTCCTCGAGAAACTTTCCATCTCTTTAGAGGCAATCATCTTACTGTTCATCTCCCAAGTCCAAAGATCAAACCATCAGCTCAGCTCACTCAGGAGAGAGTTCGAAGAGAGCAGCAGAAGAACCTAAACCCACTTGATACATGAGGTTGCAAAAGAAGGTAAGAATGGAGGTGATACCTATATTGGACCTTGAACATGTAGATATTGATCCAACTAAGCCTTTTTCTTCACAACAACCTCTAGATATCCCAACCCCCACTGCTGCATCAGATTCATATGTACTAGAACAACCTTCTTAAGATGAACAAGAAGCTACAATCATGTCTACTACTGAGCTGGAGTCAGGAGATATATTCCATTAGATGCATGAGACAATCATGATTAAAATCCACATAATTAGACAAGCCAATGTCCTTGACCTCTCACCCATCACTTCAACGTTCAAATAAAAAAAGGAAAAACTGGCTCAGGCAGCTTTCAGATTCTACAGGGGTGTATCAGCTAATCAATATGCGGAGTTCGTCAAACCAAAGGTAGTTAATCCCATTGAAGAGATGACTCCAGCCGACTATGAGATTAACACCACTCCCTTGGGACCAACAACGTATGAAGTTGACTTACACCTATATCAAGAATCTTCCACTCATCTAGTTGTGAGGATCAAAGAGTTCAAGGAAAAGTTGAATCAAGAAGAAGATCACATCTGTACTCTCACCTCCTACGTCTAAGGGATTCTCGATCCTAGTGCCGCCAATGTTTTCTCTATAGAGGAAATCAATCCAGCTAGTAACATTGACCCTGAATCCATCAAGAAGGCCAAAACATTCACTGTGCAAGGAAAATCCAATGATAAATGGGTGAATATGATCCTTGAGAAAGGAAAGATGTTATTTTGAGAGGTAATAAACCTGTATAAATACATGGATGGTACAATGATGAAAGTTCTCACAACTAGAGAATCAAACAAGGCCGAGAAGGATCACTAGGACCAAGTGTATTCTTTGGTAATGGACATGAGTAGAGTTCAATCATCCTTCTTGGTGATTAAAGGCATGTTCTCAATGGAGGAAGAAGATTTGTCTCAAGTTTGGTCCCAAGTATTGTTCATAAGGTATGAACTGATCAAGCATGCCATTGATGAGTTACATACACATGAATAAGATGTTTAGAAGATATAGAAAGAGGTAGATACCCAGTTCCAAAAACTTGGGGTGCTAGTGGTGCAACTGTACATTTCAACAAAATATTTGTTGAAATCATTTGAGGAATAAGTTAAGAATGAATCCAGGGATCCATTTTCATTCACTAAAAAACACGTCGGAATCTCTGGCCGAGATATGGGAAATCATTTCCACTACTACAGAGAAGTATCCAAAATGGTACTCAGAGTGCAAACGCATCAAGTCCCTTATGGGTAATTGCATCAAGTCCCTAAGTCTCATTCCAATCCCTCAGGAGCACCAGGTAATCCCAACAATGACAATATACAACAAGGAGTTCAAGGGTATTGAAATTTTTCCAACACTTTAGGAAGGTTCTTCAGTAACAAGGTCATCTTTAGAATAGTTCTCTCTCTCTCTCTCTCTCTTATTCTTTCTTCCTCCTCACCTTTCTTCTCCCCCTCTTCTAATTATTTGTTATATATAATCATGACATTTTTTCTTATTCATTAAAGTGACTTTATAAGGTTGAATTGTAAAATTCCCCTTTGTTTTATAAAAAGGGAACTTAATTTCCTAAGTCCTAGGAAGATAAAAATTCACAATATGAATGGGGCAATGAAATCTCATGTGAGGGTAGATGAAAGGTATTTTCTGATCCTATATAATGTTATGACACCCTCATTATTCAGGGTTGTCAATTTTGTATTCATGAGAGAGATATCCTTATGAAGAAAACAAATAGATAACAATTTCTTCCACTTCCCTTATTCTAAAATGTCTTCCATTTCTATGCTATGTACAATTTTTTCTTGAGCTTCAATGAAAGAAGAAGGAATTTTAGCCTTTTTTGACTAAGGAGTTTAGTGGTACTTTGTGCTTATTAAATGCTATTTGGTCTTGTTGTTGTTATGCATATTTGTTTTCTTCTAAATTCAAGTGCATGTAATGAAATTTCTGACTGGTGTATGCAAGTCTTTGATTTTCTACTTGCAACATTATTTTCTCCTTTCTATCTTTCTCAATCCCTTTCCCACCTTCCTAGAAAATTCCTCCCTTGCAAATATCTACAATATTTTTCCACAAGGTCAGTGGAGTGCCCATGTTGGATCCCTGACCAAAAGGCCACCAGGATAAAGCTCACTTTTTACTTGTGCATGCACATATGACAGTTGCACTGGTTTAGTAGAGGGAACTAGACTCCAATAGTGTTCGAAAGAAGTCCATCAATTTTTCCCTAACAAATTTTCTCACCAACACAACCACATCGAGAAAGTAGTGGTGAAGGGGGAAAATAAATACTTGGTGTAAATGAAGAACCCTTTTATAAGCTTGAACCTCCCTAATTAACTTTTGAAGGGAATGTAAGATGTAATAAGGAAAAATAACTTTAGTAGCATGCCTTAAATGATTCAAAATGACTAAATGGTGGAGAGGAAAGTTCAAGAAGAAACCTTCTAATGTAATGTAGCAAAAAACCAATTTAGCTACCTCATTAAACGGTACAAGGATGGAGGAATAAAGGATTCTCGACTTACCAATTTGTAGAGACTCTTCACCCACCAAGAAACGCTTCTCCTCAGCATCTTTATCGAACTTATTTTGAAAAAACTTTACCCCATCTATGCTCTTTCTAGTAATGAAATATATCATCTCCTTTGTAATAACAAATTCTTTGCCGTTTAAATGGACGATATTATCTTTCCATTTTGTAGCAAATGTCAGGGAGACATGGACATCATGGCCCTTAATTTTCTGCATGAACTCAGTAACACCATTCACACTTAAAACATCCCAGAGTTCTACATTATTTCACCACGATGGGTCACAAATGGGTTCAACCTTGTAAGGAGAACCCCCATGGTGCAATTTAAAATCTCAAGCAAAGTGATAACAACCCAGATGCAGTGATAAAATGACCTAGCAACAGAAGCAATGCCACACTGAAATTGTATAGCTTCTAAGATCAGTCCCATGAATTGTGAAAAAAAGATGAAAACCCTTCTTTTGAAGTTCAGGTAAAAAACGTAGGCAAAAAGGATCCATTTGAAGGAATGAATTCACATAGGCTGGGAGTAAAAGAGCTCGTCCCTCCACATGTGCCAAGACCACCACCTTAAAATGATTAAAAGGTTAAGTTCCTCCAACTTCCTTAGAAATGATTGATTTTGCAACGGTGGAAATATCCTCGAAATCATACCAAATTTTAAAATTATAAACTATGACTCCATCATTAGCAAGTACATCTACCACCCCATTCCCATCTCTATAAACATGACCAATTATAATGTTTAAAATCCTTTGCATAATAGTTTGGATTCAATTATGAAATATTTTATGGTCTAGTTGGGAGGTTGGGAACCAATAAGATTATTGATAACATTCAAAGAATCCCCCTCAATGAATAAATTGTTGACCTTGAGTTCCCTGGCAACTCTGATTCCCTTAAGAGCGGCAAGGACCTCAACATAATGGTTAGGATGTCTAATTAGTTGTGACATTATAAACATCATATTTTGTTTATCACTAACTTATTGGAAGGATGTGTGATTATTTGTTTGACACAATGAGCCGTATGGCAACTATGAGATTGATGTTATTTCACGATGATTTGGTTGTACATGCTTATGTTAGCATATATGATGATTAGCATTGTACATAGCTTGATTTGGGGACATACACACCTCCCATATTGGATTGATGTTGATTGTAATATTTCGTGATTGGTTGATTTATATAATTAGATGTGTTTGTCAGCTATATTATACTGGGAAGATATGATGCATGCGTATTGGATGTGCAGATTTTAGGGTTGAAGAACATGGGTGTAGACACCAACAATTGGGAAAAATTCCCTTAATCCTCATCAATTAAATAAATTCATATTATATCCACTCATGTCCCTAGTGCACACATTAATTAGTTTAATTAAAATAATTAAATTAATTAATTACCTCGCCCCTCCACCTCACTTAAAGCTAACTAACTTATCCACCTCACTCAAAGACCCATTCACAGTCTATTAATTAACTAGGACTAATTCTATACCAATCCTAACCAACTAAGACTTAGTCTAAACCTAGCATTTACTCCCATTACCTTTCCTTAACGAAATCATACTTATCTAGGTAGAATATAGCAATTGAGACCTGGATTAAGGATATCAATCATGCCAAAATAGTAAAGATCAAGCTAGTTTTGGAAAACCTAGGATTACCCGCCTTAACCGACACCAATTATTCCTCAATCGGCGCCGGTCACCTAACCACCATTGGTTAGGTTAAATAGGTTTTCCCAACTCTTCACATGGGTTGGTTATGGGATTGATTTTTGATATAGGAATTTTGTATTCCTATTCTGAAGCATACATGTGAATAAACAACAAACTAGAGCATTCCAATCCTCCATCAACACTCACCTTCCTCCTCCATAGTATTGCATCATACAGTAGAGCACACATGCTCTACTTCCACGACATTGAACATAATCATGCTTCTTCTCAGATTGTCATCAAGCTACCACCACCTTTACCAACGCCTACACATTTAAACTCAGATAAGTGTCTTATTCCTCTTTATTAAGCTCTTATTGTGATAGTTAGATTCCTCTTTTACTTCTTTCTTCTACCAAACTCTCTACCGTATAACCACCGTTCACCCAACTATCTAATATATTATCAACTAGATCATTTCCCTCAGCTTAGCACATCCACCAACCTTCCTAAACCTCCACATAAATCTTACCACCCTTCCCAAATTCCTTACACACTCTACACAAACACAGAGAGACCTAAAACCTTATTTTCTGGGATTTGGATCATATCGCCCCTACCGACATTGGTTACCTAACCCCATCATTAGTCATCTACCTAACTGACATCGGTTAACCAACTGACATCGGTTTCTGTCTCATTGAACATTCTCTGATCAACAAGCTTCCAATCCCATCAAAATAAACCCATACCTCACCTGATCAATTCCAAACCCTTTATCATACCTCCAGTGGACCTGTAATATCCCAGAACAAATCACCAAATCATCAGACTAATAATAATTTTTCCTATTAGATTAGATTTACTTATTGTATTTACACGAGATAAATAAATCGTATAACTACAGTACTATTTCTTTATTTCATGATAATTGTTGCATTAAATTGTCTTTGAAAGTGGATTGATAACCTCCTAAGAACCACCTCGCTTCTTGGATCTAGTGCCTTGCTAGGCAGTCCACTAACCTATATTATTAATGCTATTTTGTGGTCTTGTTGTGTTTCTTACATGTCATTCCTCCTAGCCAAAGGGAAGCTCTCTACGATCAGCTTGGATCAAAGTCAATAACGCGCACATTCAACCAACAACCTTTTTTTTTCTAAAATAGGTATTCCTCCTATGGCCTAACCTCTTATTTGTTTCATCTCCATCGCAAAATTCAGGTGAAACATCTTGGCATGCTTGGTGGGACCCATTTGGGGTTATTTGCACGGTTCATTCTTAGGGAATTATTGTGTGTTTGTTTCTTTATGAAGGAAAGTTCACATTAAAATCTTCTCCATTGGAAACATTCTTTTCTTCTAATGGTATCAGTGGCATTTTTATTTTGGGATTAAAAGGAAATATTCTTTCTTTCTTGCATTGCATTTACTGAAAGTCACACCCTTAACCTCTTCATAATTTGTTCTCATTGAATATAATTTGTGGATTTGGGTTTTAAAATATTTGCATCTCATTTCTGTATGATGCATTATAGCTCATTTAAATCATGGGAAACCTATATGCTAGAAGTAATGCCCAATTGATGGTTGACAAATGGAACCATAGTTCACATTCTACACACTCTTTATACCAAATCACTGAAAAAAAATTACGCATTTCTTAAAAAACATTTTTTTTGGAAGAATTTTTCAACGATCACACGATCAGAGGATTGACAGTGGGCTCCAGCTGGTTTTTTGGCCGGTCATCATATTAGAGAAGGATCCCCAAGACAAAACATACCTGAAACCAGCCATAGTGGTAAGTATCTATAGGGCACCTTTGTTAACCAAAAATTCTATTATGCTTACAGTCAATCCTAAATGGCATAAGCCACAACATAAAATATATAGCTTAGGATTTTGTTTTTGTTAGCTTTTGTCTGATTGCATTTTGAGGTGTGAGTTGTGTTTCTTCATTCTTCCTCATCCTTTTACCCCATAATCAAGACTGGTGTATTTCGGTTTATTTTGAGCGTATTAGGACTACTCATAACCATACTCAGTCTCTGGGTTGACATTTTTATTGGATCTAAATCACCAAAAATTCATTTTTCTTCTCTTCCTAGATTTCATAGTAATTGATATTGGTCCAGCGACCGAAATCAGTAATATCATCTCACTGACATCAGTTAACCAATCGAGGTAGGTTTTAGGTTATTTTGGTTATTTCTACCAAAATAGTATTCACCACCTTTTTTTTCTCCTTCATGGCTTGTTTTGCCACTTCATCACACTTCTGAGTCTTTGATACCATCTTCAGAGTCTAGCTTGAACCATTTTCACCTTTCATTGTCAGATCTTTGAATCTCTTATTTTGCATAGTAACCAACATCAGTTACCTTGTTCACCAACATCGGTGATCAAACCGGCATCGGTCTCTAGTTTTGATTTTGCAAATCAGGTTTCTAAGTTGATGTTTCAGGCATCCAGTGTGATTGCACAACATTGAAACCTCTCTCCAAGTGTGGGACTTGTAAAATGAGAGAGGAATCTCCAGATTAGAGGCTGGTTCCTCAAACTCCTCTGATCAGATCTGTTATTTGCACAATTGCAGAGGTTTGAATCCTAATCCTACTCTAAATTCCAAGGAGACAGAGATAGAAAGTGCAAAAATTGAAACTAAACTAATAGGTGATACACCAAAGGAGTGGTGAACACTTCTTGTTCATGAAAATTGACACAATTTCATAAAATGCAACATGAAACATCATACACAGGCTGATAAGATGCAATTAGAGGTCTGAAATGAAGCAAGACAATACAAACAAAGGACTGAAAATTGATCACAGAGTCTGCACTGTCATTTTTCACTGTCAAAATCCTTGCATTTGCAACATCAAAGAGGTAGAAACCTGTTACAATCATGAAGAAGGTCTGATACTTGCAAAAATCACTTGTTGAAGGTGAAAGAAGAAGCTTGCTATCCAAAAAAAATGTTCAACCTCAAAAAATGAGCCAAATCTGGCTTTTACAATGCATGGGTCGAGCCCAGGAGAGAGAAAACATGTAAAAAACATGGAAGCCATTCCCCATTGAATGAAGATGCATTAAAATAGCATGGGCATCCTTACAGACCCATGCCCTGACATTTTTGGCCATGCTGAAGAAGAATGCGACCCATTTTGCATTAAAACTGGTTGTTGAAACGTCATTTCTGGCCATTACCACGTGCCAGAGGTGTTTCTTGATTTTCTCTCTCCAAACTCAACCAAAATGCAAAATTGACCCCAGAATCATGTAGATAATTTCACCAGCTTTCCATTGATATAAAGAACGTGAAAATCTGAGCTCTGGATCGAAAGATATGGCGATTTGAAAATTTAGGGCAAAAACAGGCCAAAATCGGATCGGCGGGCAAAAGTTTGAATTTTTACCCGTTTGGTCTTTGGAAAAAATTTCAAATTTTCCCCATGCTCCGCCACTCCAGGTGCCATGTGGCAGCTTCCTATTGGCCACGGGCCTCCTAAGGGAAAATTTCCCACAAAAACTCCGCCGAGCCATAACTTGAAAAATATGAGGAGTTAGGAGGAAAACTTTACCTTTCTGGAAAGCTGAGAGAGAGCTCTATCCAATGGTGCCATTTTTAGAAAGATTTGAGTGCCTAAAAATAAAAAATGGAGACTGAGGCACAAGAGAGGTAAGAACACAAGGAGTTAGCCACAAAAATGAGCAGGGGCACATTTTGGATAACAATTTTGGTGACTCAGAGGGGTCATCTGCCTGCTAGATGAAGATACCAGTTGCCTGAAGCAGCCCATTGGGCATGGAGTCATAAAATTTTCTGTTCGGAACCCCAACTGACTTAGAATGTTGCAAGGAGGAAGATGGAATATCACCTGATGGAAGCAAGGACTGCAAAACATCTCCAGGGACAGCAAGCCTGTGCCAAAGCACTTAGGGAAAGCAAAACAACCTACAACAAAACAATGTGCACAAGCACTTGGAGGAATGAAAACCTAAGCTAATATTTACAAGGTGGAGAATTTCCCTTTAGTAGCAATGCTTTAGATAGATTCCATTGACTGGAATCTGCAGTTCTTCGCCATCCAATGAAGACAATTGGAAGGCATTGCTGTCCTTACACTTTGTGACCATGTATGGGCCACTCCAAATGGCATCAAATTTTGAATGCCTTCCCGGTTTTGCTCTATCTGCATCCCATTTTAACACTAGATCTCCAACTTGGAAAGATCTACTCTTGGCCTTCCTATCAAAGGTCTTCTTGATCAAAGCTTGATCCTTCTCCATTGCTTGGGATGCCTGATCTCTGATCTCTTGGAGCTCCATCAACTCTGCATATCTCACCTCCATGGGCCCAAACTCTAGCAACTCTAACTGCTTCATGAGTTCCAATGTTGGCAACTCAAGTGACATGGGCAAGATTGCCTCTCTTCCATAAACAAGCCTGAATGGAGAGTTACCTGTGGATCTCTTGGGAGTTATCCTATCAGCCCATAAGGCTGATTTCAGTTTGGTATGCCAAGACCTCTGATTCTCATCAAGAGTCCTCCTAATGATCCTCAACAAGTTCTTGTTTGTAGATTCAGCCTGGCCATTACCCTGAGGGTAGTAGTTTGATGAAGTACTTAGGTAGATCCCGTTCTTGACAGCCCACTCAGTCACCTTGGATCCAATGAATGCTAATGCATTATCTGAGATTATTGTAGCAGGTATGCCAAATCTGGTTACTATCCCCTCATAGAAGTCTAAGATGCTAGACTCATTTGCTTCCTTGAGTGCTACTGCTTCAGTCCACTTGGTGAAGTAGTCTGTGGCTGTCAAAATCCACTTATGCCCTTGGCTTGAATTGGGATTAATGACTCCAATGAAGTCCAAACCCCATTGCATGAATGGCTGGTCAACTGAAATTGGATGCAATGGAAGGGCAGCAAGCCTCTCTTTACCTGTGAAGAATGCACAATTCTTGCACCTTTTGATCCACGCAAAGCAATCACTGAAAATCTTGGGCCAATAATAACCAGCCTTCATGATTTTTAGAGCTGTCACTCTTGGTGCAAAATGACCACCAGCTGGTCCACCATGGAACTCTTCCAACACCCTATGAATCTGATTTGTGCTAATGCATCTCAGCAGCACTCCATTCACATCTTTCTTGAACAAAACACCGTCTACTATGGCATATGGGACAGCCTGCAATCTGAAGTGTCTTCTTTGGGTTTTGTTCATCTCTGGAGGGCATAGGCCTGTGCTTAGGAAGTGCATTATACCTTGGGTCCAGCAAGGAGTGGGGACAACATTATCCTCTTCTTGAGTGCTACCTTGCACATGGCTGTCTTGAACTGTCAAAACAGCCTCTTCTTTATTGCATACTCCTTTTTGCTTGCCCAGAATCAGCTGCTCACACAATCCTTTTCCTCTTACCAGCTTGGTGACCTTGATCTCAATGTCATACTCCATGACACGAGTGATCCAACCTGCCCTTTTCTCATTCAAATCCTTGTTGAGGAGGAAGTCCTTTACTCCCGCATGAGAGACCAACAACTGAACCTTGTTGTTTGAGACTAGATGCTTGAATTTCTTCAAGCTTCTGATTACTGCAAGTACATGCTTCTCAATAAAAGAATATCTCACCTCATAGTCATCTAGGCTTTGGCTGAAGAAAGCAATTGGCTGCTCATCATTGTCCTTGTTCTGCTGTACCAAAATGGCAGAAATGGTATCATTACCCCCAAATGCATAGAGGATGAAATCCTTGGAGAAGTCCGGGTTGATGAGAGTTGGTGCTTGAGAGATGGCTTCTTTGATTGCTTCAAAACTCTCCTTGCCTTCTGCTGTCCATTTGAAAGCCATGCTTTTCTTCAACATCTTGGTGATAGGTTTGACAAGGGCTGCAAAATCTGGGACAAACCTCCGAACAAAATTTATTCTCCCCAAGAAACTCTGAAGTGCCTTCTTGTGGCTTGGCAATGGTAGTGCTCTTATGGCTTCAACTCTCTCTGGATCAATTGCTAATCCTTCTTTGGAGACAATATGGCCAAGGAGCTTTCCTTCATGTGCTAGGAAGATACACTTCTTAGGATTCAAAGACACTCCAAATCTCCTGCACCTTTGGAAGACTTGTCTCAAATGAGAGAGGTGGTCTGCTGCATTCTTTGAAAAAACAGTGATATCATCAAGATATATCAGCACCATGTTGTTAATCAAACCTTTGAATGCCATGTCCATTGCTCTTTGGAAGGTAGCTCCAGCGTTGGACAACCCAAATGGCATTTTCCTGTATGCATAAGTTCCCCATTTGGTTGTGAAGGCTGTCTTGAACTGATCTTCTTCCTTCACCATAATCTGATTGTACCCTGAGTAGCCATCAAGCAATGAAAACCTTTCGGAGCCAGCAACAACTTGTAAAATCTGCTCCATAGAAGGAAGTGGGTAATGGTCCTTGAGAGATGCTCTATTCAAATCTCTGAAATCAACGCACAATCTGATCTCTCCACTCTTCTTTCTGACTGGAACTAAGTTGGCAACCCAACTAGAATGCTTGATTGGGAATATGATTCTTGACTCAATCAACTTGTTCAATTCCTTCCTCATGAGAGGTTCCATGTGTGGATTGACTGGCCTTTGTTTCTGCCTGATGGGCTTAGTATTTGGATCCAACTCAATGGTGTGCTGAGCTAACTTGGGATTGAAACCTTTCAAATCTTCGTAGCTCCAAGCAAACACATCAGGGAACTCTTGACACAGCTGTATGAACTCATACCTTTCTTGTTCAGTTGTCATCTTTCCAATTTGCAATGGTTTGTTCTCTTCCACCAAGATGGATACTGAATCTTCTCTCTTGACCTGAATGTTTGCTTTCTCTTTCCTAAACTGATCATTGGGATTGAAAATGGACTCCAAAGTGATAAGTCCCTTGGGCAGCTTGTTAGTTCTCAGCTGTACCACTTGGTCACCATACTGCTGTTCCAATTTTTCCTGATTTTTAGCTGAGAACTCAGCTTCTTCTTGTAAGAAATGGATGATTTGCTGGTCATTCTCAAACACTTGCCAACTTACATTGTTATCCGGCACTGAAGGCCTCACAATCACATGGATGTTTGGCTGTACCTTGTCCTTTTGAATGCTTTCCACAATATCAAAGGCTGCCCCAACTGCTGCAAGCCTGTCAGCAGCTTGGTTTTCTTTTCTAGGAATGGATTTTATGCTAAAGCCCTCAAAATCTTCAATGAGGTCCCACACCCTATTCTTGTAGCACTTGAGCAGATTATTCTTGACAGCATGCTGCCCCTTAACTTGGTTTACAATCAATTCACTGTCACCAAAGACTTGCAAGTTCTTTATTCCTCTCTTTATTGCCCAATGCATCCCTTGCACCAAGGCTTCATATTCAGCAGTGTTATTGGAGCATGCAAACTGAAATCTAAAAGCTGAATAGTACTTTACTCCTTGAGGTGAAATAAGCATAGCTCCACCTCCTGCACCTTGTCTACTCCTTGATCCATCAAAAAATAGCTGCCATACCTCATTGTCATCCTTGTGGTTTGGCTTGGTGATGCTAGGAATGGGCTGATCTTCTTGATGTATGCAATAGACCCCTAGCTCAGATTCTTCTACTTCTTGATAAGGATCAAAAGCATGCACCTTGTTTGCCCATTCATCAAGAGTTAGATCCGGGATGCTTCCAACCTTGGTGTCAGCTTCATCAGTGCTTGGGTGATCTTCTTGATCAAATGCCGAACAGTTGGCATTGATCTGACTTGGAGTGTAGGGCTCAATGTGGAAGTTTGCAATAGGTTCAGACCTGATTGTAGCTTTGGTTCCATACCTCGTTCTGAACAGCATGTGTGACCAATCAGCAGACAAATATCCTCCAATCTTGGCTGTGAAATCTCTTGACAAACATAGGGCAAAGAGTGGTGGAAGGTCTATAACTGATACATCTTGTAAAACAACAACATTTGGACATGCATGCAAGGTAAGACTCAAGTTTCTAATCACCCCAACTGTTGTTACTGCTGTCCCATCCAACTGCACTACCCCTTTGGATATGGTTTCATATTGAAGTCCTAGCTGATCAGCTATTTGCTTGGGCATCACTGAGCTACTTGCCCCGGAATCAATCATGCAATTGTGCACCAATTGGTTTCCAATGATTAATGAGACATAAAAAGGAGGGGGCTTCAACATTTTACCTTGCTGTCCTCCATGATTCCCTTCAGGCTGGGCAGCATTTGTGAGCACCTTCTCTTGCATTTGGACTTGCTGATTCGAAGTTGGCCAGTCCTTCATGGCAGCTTGTAGCAAATCTCTCTGGCCTGGGATAGATAGGGATTCCCACATTGATATATTTACATTTGTCTTCTTCATCTGATCAATGATACTAAATGGTGATGAAGGATCTCTTTGCTGTCCCTTGGTTTGCATATTCATCCCTTGCATGTGGGCAGCAACAACTGGTATTTGAGTTGGTCTAGGAGCTGTTCTTGGCTGCCCTTGTGCATTTACAACTGGATTTTGTTTGCCAACCATTTGTGGAGCCATAAAAGGTTGTGGATTGGTTGGAGCTAATGGCTGTTCTTCACCCAAATTCCTTCTTTTTGACCTTGTGTTGGCTGCAACACCTTGAGAGACTGTTTGATTTATGCCACAAAAATCCTCTGCCTGCCAGTTCACAAGTGTGGTGTCATTTGGAGCTGATTGCTGCTGGAATGTTTCTTGTTGTTGGTTGTTTCCTTGACTGCCCTCACCCTCCACACCAGTAGTTGTCACCATTAATGCTTGATTCAAGGCACCGTTGAAGCACATAGATTGGTTGTGAGGTTCATTGCATGGAAAACACCAATCATACTCCTGAGCAACGTTGTTTTGTGTTGGCACCAATGCCTTAGAGGCAGATATAGCATTTGGATTATAGGGCTGAAATGGTCTGTTGGCAGGAGGCCTTGCTTGATTTAGATTTGCAGCTGGATTGGGTGGTCTATGAGGTTGATATGGCTGCCTGTTAGGCTGAGCTTGAGGCTGGAAGGAAGGTCTAAAACTTTGGGCTTGTTGCCTCTTGAGAGTAACCAGCTCATTACCTAAATTTTGCAATTGCTTCATGACTTCTTGAAGCTCATTTGGGGCACTTGGAGATGAAGTAGAAGCTTCATTTGAACTCTGATTTCTAGGAGTGGGAGAAGGAGCCAAATTAGGTGCTTGATTAGTGTTTGGGCTCTCTAAACTTGGAAACAATGGCATGGGAGGTCTAGGGGCTAGTTTGCCAGCTTGGATCAAACAATTTTCAGCCCTAATGGCAATGCTATAAGCCATAGGGATAGTTATGCCTCCCATGGACTGAATCAACATAGAAATATCAGAATTTAGAGCTTTGAGATAGTAAAGAAAAGCACCTTCTGCTGTTGGCCTGACTGCCACTGGAATTCTCTCCCAAGTCCTTTGAAATCTGAAATTAAAATCAGTCAGCTGCTCATTGGGAGCTCTTTTGATAGTTGTCAGCTGCTCCAAAAGGGACAAGTTGTCTCCCTTTTCCCCAAACTGCTCATGGAGGGCTATACATAGCTGATTCCAATTTTGAATAGAACCTGAGGCAAGACTCCTGAACCATTGCAAAGCTTTCCCTTTGAATGAAGATGCCAGCAGTTTGACAGCAACTTGCATCTCATTGATCTCATGGATTGCACAAATGTTAGCAATATCCTTAACATGATCACCAGGTGAGGTCTGATTTTCTCCAGTGAAGTATGGAATGTTCTTCAATGCTGCAACTGGGATTGGATTTTGTGCATTGAGAGCAAGTGGGCTGCTGCCAGTGAAATTGACATAGGGGTTGTTTTGTGCCATTCTAATTGGTCTTAGAACCCTTGTTGACTGAATGAAAGGCCTACCAGGTGGAGGAGTTGAGAGAGTTCTGTTTGGTGGAGATGGAGACCTTTGGATTCTCCTCCCACTTTGCCTTATTCTTGGAGATAACTGCAGATATTCAAACAACACCTCTTCCTCTCCAGCTCTTGACCTTGTGTTGATTCTTCTCATGAGTTTTCAGGTCTGCACTGCCAAAACCAGCTGATTCTTCCCCTTGGAGTCACCAGATGTGTAATTTATAGCTCTTTTAAGCAAGAAAATTGCAGCAGATGCACATCAACTTTGCTGCAATGAAAATGAGACCTCTAAGGTCCCACTGGGCGTGCCAAAACTATTGTTGCAAATCAGCATCACCCCTGGATGCAAATCAGGTTTCTAAGTTGATGTTTCAGGCATCCAGTGTGATTGCACAACATTGAAACCTCTCTCCAAGTGTGGGACTTGTAAAATGAGAGAGGAATCTCCAGATTAGAGGCTGGTTCCTCAAACTCCTCTGATCAGATCTGTTATTTGCACAATTGCAGAGGTTTGAATCCTAATCCTACTCTAAATTCCAAGGAGACAGAGATAGAAAGTGCAAAAATTGAAACTAAACTAATAGGTGATACACCAAAGGAGTGGTGAACACTTCTTGTTCATGAAAATTGACACAATTTCATAAAATGCAACATGAAACATCATACACAGGCTGATAAGATGCAATTAGAGGTCTGAAATGAAGCAAGACAATACAAACAAAGGACTGAAAATTGATCACAGAGTCTGCACTGTCATTTTTCACTGTCAAAATCCTTGCATTTGCAACATCAAAGAGGTAGAAACCTGTTACAATCATGAAGAAGGTCTGATACTTGCAAAAATCACTTGTTGAAGGTGAAAGAAGAAGCTTGCTATCCAAAAAAAATGTTCAACCTCAAAAAATGAGCCAAATCTGGCTTTTACAATGCATGGGTCGAGCCCAGGAGAGAGAAAACATGTAAAAAATGTGGAAGCCATTCCCCATTGAATGAAGATGCATTAAAATAGCATGGGCATCCTTACAGACCCATGCCCTGACATTTTTGGCCATGCTGAAGAAGAATGCGACCCATTTTGCATTAAAACTGGTTGTTGAAACGTCATTTCTGGCCATTACCACGTGCCAGAGGTGTTTCTTGATTTTCTCTCTCCAAACTCAACCAAAATGCAAAATTGACCCTGGAATCATGTAGAGAATTTCACCAGCTTTCCATTGATATAAAGAACGTGAAAATCTGAGCTCTGGATCGAAAGATATGGCGATTTGAAAATTTAGGGCAAAAACAGGCCAAAATCGGATCGGCGGGCAAAAGTTTGAATTTTTACCCGTTTGGTCTTTGGAAAAAATTTCAAATTTTCCCCGCGCTCCACCACTCCAGGTGCCACGTGGCACGCTTCCTATTGGCCGCGGGCCTCCTAAGGGAAAATTTCCCACAAAAACTCCGCCGAGCCATAACTTGAAAAATATGAGGAGTTAGGAGGAAAACTTTACCTTTCTGGAAAGCTGAGAGAGAGCTCTATCCAATGGTGCCATTTTTAGAAAGATTTGAGTGCCTAAAAATAAAAAATGGAGACTGAGGCACAAGAGAGGTAAGAACACAAGGAGTTAGCACAAAAATGAGCAGGGGCACATTTTGGATAACAGCACCTTTGTAGGAAAAGGTTTAGTGAGTCCCGTAACCGCTTAGCCCTGTCCAGGTTCAGCGGTGATCTGTTAAGCCTAGATAGAGAGTGGGCAGCTGGTGAGGAATTAGCAGGCCTAAAAACCTTCTAACCCTACAAGTTTTTGGCGAAAAGACTGTGACCATAGTAATTGTGAATGAAAACCTCCGCCCTCCAAGACTCCCTATGCCATATTGACACGTGGATCTTTTTAGAGGCTGCATTTGTTGTCTTGTAGCCTGGTTCAAAACTCTTCCTTAAACCAACAAGTCCAAAATTTTCCATCATTTTCCTAACTTGGACACGTGGCAAAAACAATAAATTGATTCTTGTCGGTAGGCAAACGGGAAAAAATGAGATTTTGTTTGACAGTTTTCACCACTCCCTTGTTACAAGGAATCATCGCTATCTCAAAATCCGACGAATGTTTTGATTATAATCCTTGGACACGTGGCAAAAAACTGTCATTGGCTGCGTGGCCTTGAAAGGGAAAATTTCCCACAAAAACTTTAATTTTAAAAATAAATTCAAAATTTACAAATGAATAGGAAAAATTCCACCTTTTTGGAAAAATTGGGTCATAGCTGTATTCAGATGGTGCCATTTTCATTTAACAATTTGACTTTTTTGAATGAATCTTTCACTAATTATGTCTGGGGCAGCATTTAGATGGAAGAATGAGAGTTTTAAACCACAAAGATGGTAGCAGGGGCTCATTTTCATATCACATTTTCAACAATCTCAATTGAGCCATTTTATCATATCTGCACTTGAGGGGTCCCTAATTTTTTCATTTTGCAAGTGCAATTGTTTTTTTTCATGACAACTTTCACACACTAAGGGCGGAATGTTAGGTAAATCATTATCCTAATTAGTGCTCCATTTCGTAATAGTTAATATATTTGTGATCCACCATAAATTTAATCTTCATTATATGATTTACGTGCTTCAATGAGTTTTTAAAACACATACGTAAATAGGTTTACCTTGAAATTGTAATGGGGGGTTTTGTGAAAACACCACCTAGGAAAGATGTTCTAAATTCAAATATTTTTAAAGTATCAACTTCTTAAAAATCCTTGAAACATAGGAGAAACTCCTACAAAAAAATAGATTTTGTCAAAATCTACATTAAATAAAAATCTTGCACAAGTCTGGTTGTCAAAAGTATTAACCATGAAAATTTCATCTTTAATCAAGCATTTTGTTATGTTTTTCAAGTCTTGCAATTTTTTTGGTAAACATCTCCTTTTTATAACTTTTCAATATTTGCTTTCCTTCAAGTTCCTTACCATAGAGTCTTCAAGTTTATGGAAAATTTTCTCATACTTGGCTCACAATGTTTCAATTTATACAGATTTTCCACGAATGTTCAAGGAAGCAATTGATATATTTGTTTCAATATAAACCTATAGTGCATCAAAATATGTATATATTTTTTTGGTTCCTTAGGTAGTCATCCATCTTCTTTCATCGCATCTTTTTCATTGTCTTGTTCTTCTAAAAATCTTATGGTCTGTTTAAACTCATTCAAATATATTTCATCTCCCTATTTAAATTTTATAAAATGTTCATGTATCCAGTTCAACTGGCTTAAACAATAGTATTGATGTTTTAGAAATTTTAAGATTTGCTCCACATTTTCTAGGTAAAATGTTTCACGTCACATAACTTTAATAGTTTTTCAAATTAATACTTTGGGCATTGTAATTAAGTTGATTCTCCATTAATCCTAATTTTTAAATATCAAAATTCATTTCAAGTGTTACTCTTTAAAAGCTTTGTGTAAAAATCATCGTTCTTATGGCCAAAAAATAGGGCATTTGTTTAGGTCAATTCATGTTCAAAAATTTTAAAAGTAATAGAAAAGTCTAAGTCCATGGTGAAAACCTCTTTGGGAAAGTACATGTCTTGCAGAAAAATGTGATTAGGTTTCAAAATGGATCTATTAAGTCTCAGTCTTTGAAATTGATTTTATTATCTAATTGGAGACCTTTTTATAGAAATAAATATATTTCCAAGCTTTATCTTGGTACCTAACACACGTTATACAAGTATTGGTGTCCATAGTTACTATAATTTGATCAAAGAAAACTTATTATGTCAACATTTCACTAAAGTATTCCTAATAGTTATCAAGCTTTTTTGAAACTTCAATCTTAACCATTAGAAGACATTTTTGTTCATTCTTAATAAAATATTAGATGTTTTGATATTATTATCTTTTATGTTGACTAATTAATCAATCTTATTAGATAACTCCCACTTCCAATGCATTGTGTAAACGTATTGAAAACTTGTTCAAAATGAATCCCAGAACTTTTATTAAGCAAATCTGAACCCCTAATTAATGCTAAAATGTGTAATTGTCTAAAACAAGGACGGAAGCCTGTAAGCCTAATTTTATTAATCTGAATCAAGTAAATGAAATTATAATAGTAAGCTGCAATTCTTATAGGAATTGTATAGTCACATACAAAGAAATATACAAACAATAAAGGATGTTGCAAGTATTACAACTGGGAAGAATACCAAATAAACAAAAAAACAATATGTAAAACAATAAAGACAAATCATGTAGTTTTGAATAAAAACAATTAGATGGTTATGATTAAATATAACCATATAACAATTAATAAATAAACTAAATAATATGAAATGCATAATTAATTAAGGTAATAATATATTTACCCTAACATTCCCCCCCTTAATTTTGCATTGCCTCAAGGGATGAGGAGAGGAACTCTCTGAACAACTCAAACTTGTCACGTGTAAGTGAATTTGTGAAGATATCTGCTTGTTGTTCAGCTATTGGACAAAACTGAAGTTGTATATTGTGCTTCAAGACATGCTTCGCATATGAAATGAACCTGTACCTCAATGTGTTTTGTTATTTCATGAAAAACTGGATTGCGAACAAGTTTGAGAACACCTTCATTGTCAACATACATGGTGGTCAGTTTGTCCTGTGGTATTCCAAGTCCTTCGAGTATGTGACGTAGCCATATCACTTCACAGAAAGCTTCTCCTACAGAATGATACTCAGCTTCTATGGAAGAATGAGAAACAAAGTGTTGTTTCTTGCTTCCCCATGATATTGGTCCAGATCCCATAAAGAACACAAACTCTTAAATGGTTTTTTTGTCATCAATATTACCTGCATGATCTGAATCTGAATATTGCAATAAGAAGAAGTTGTCATTCTTCTTGTATTCTAGACCAAGATCCACTGATCCTTTGAGATATCTCAAAATGCACCTTGCTGCCTTCCAATGAAAAACTTTGGGTTCCTGCATGAACCTGGATAGATAGCTCACTGCAAAGCTGATATCTGGTCTAGTGTAGGTTAGGTAAATGAGACTCCCAATCAACTGCCGATAGAGAGTGGCATTTACCTCAGGAGATGGATCTGAACGAGATAACTGTAATCTATTCTCCATAGGTGTAGCAATTGGTGTGCAATCCATCATCCTAAATTTCTCGAGCATTGTCTTGGTATATTTCATCTGAGAAACAAAAATGTGATTCTCTTTCTGCCATACTTCCAATCCAAGACAATAATGCATCAGCCCGAGATCTGTCATGTTGAATGATCGATTAAGATATTTCTTTGTTACATCGATCATCCTCACTGAACTGCTAGTGATGACTAGATCATCGACATAGAAAACAACAATCAAAATCTCCCCCCCCCTTCTTTTTGAGGTAAAGATTGGGATCGTATGGATTTCTAACAAATCCATGTTGTACGAGATGCTCATCAATTTTGATGTACCATGCCTAGGGTGCCTGTTTGAGGCCATACAAATATTTCCTGAGTCTGCATACCTTTGCTTCTTGACCAGGTACAACATATCCCTCAGGTTGAGTCATATAGACTTCTTCTTGTAAATCTCCATTCAGGAAGGAACTTTTTACGTCCATCTGATGGACTTTCCAACCAAACTGTGCAGCTAGAGAAAAGATCATCCTAATCATTTTGATCTTAGATATGGGAGCAAATTTCTCCTCATAGTCAATGCCTTCTTTTTGTGCATACCCCTTTGCTACTAGTCTCACTTTATACTTGTCTATTGTCCCATCTGCTTTGTACTTTGTTTTGAATATCCATCTGCATCCAATGGGTTTCTTCCCTGGTGGAAGATTGACAAGCTGCCAAGTGTTATTTTTCATTACTGACTGATATTCAGAGTCCATGGCATCTTTCCAAGATTTTGACTATAGGGCTTCCTGGACTATAGAGGGCTCATCAAATTCAATAACTCTACTCATCAAAGAAAATTTCACTTCTTCTCTTGCTTTACTGTGCGAGTCCGTGGTCTAGGGGTGGATGTATCCGGTGGAGCATCCATTCTTGCATCTTGTAACATGCTAGTATACCACTTGGGCATACGCTAAACTATTCCTATGGGTCGTGGTTCTATCAGATCATCACCATCATCCCCATCATCACTTTCATCATCTGTGGGAACATCAGCTTCAGTTTTTACAACTGCTGAAGAATCTACATTGGGTGAGTCTAGAGGAGGAGACTCTGCTTCCTTCTTCTCAAAGAACTCAACATCTCTGCTGGTGTAGAATTTCCTGGTCTTTGGATCCATCAATCTGTACCCAAGAGTTTCTTCACTGTAGCCAATGAAAATGAGTTTTTGTGACTTCATATCCAATTTATTTCTATTCTTCTTGGGTATGTGCATACTTTCTTTACACCCAAATACTCTGAGGTGTGCAATAGATGGTTTCCTCTTTGACCATGCTTCATGTGGCATTACTCCATCAAGAGCAACTGTGGGCACTCTGTTCAAAAAATACACTGTATTTACTGCTTCTGCCCAGAATGTCTTTGCAAGTCTAGAATCATCGATCATACATCACACCATTTCCATGATAGTATGATTTCTTCTCTCAACAACACCATTTTGCTGTGGTGTGTGTGGAGGAGGCATTTGTTGATGAATCCCGTGAGCTTGTAGGTAGTCTTTGAACTCATCACTAGTGAATTCCCCCCCTTGATCTGAGTAGAGAGTTATGATGTGATGACCAGTTTCATTCTCAACAGCTACTTTGAACTTTTTGAAGGTTTCAAAAGCTTCACTTTTCTTGCAAAGACAAAAAATCCACATTTTTCTTGAATAGTCATCAACACAAAGCATGAAGTACTGAAATCTAGAATGAATCAGTTGCATCAGAACCACAAAGATCGGTATGAACCAGATCAAGCTTACCATGAGCTCAAAAATTACTCTTCTGGAATGAAGCTCTGTGTTGTTTTCCTGCTAGGCAGTGAGGACACTTGTTTGTATCCTTCTAAAGAGATGGTAACCCATGTACCATATTACACCAATGAAGTGTCTCGAGATACTTGAAACTAACATGACCAAGTCTCTGATGCCACAACTGTGCAGAGGTAGAGTTCTTAGCCACAAGTTCCTGATCATCTCTGTGGACAAAATCAAGCTGAAACATGCATCCCACATTGGAGGTTTTTGCAACTATTTTCAAGCCTCATGATTTGTCTTGAATTAAACACATTTTCTTGTTAGAATGACTATCAAAGTCAATTTTTAAGTTGTGATCTAGGAGTTGACTGACTGAAAGTATATTTTTAGTCAACCCAGGGACATATAAGACATCTGATAGTCTACATTTGCATGAACCAAGGGGTAGAGAAATGTTCCCAATCCCCTGAACTGTATATGAAGAATCATCACCCAACAAAACATGGTTTTTCAAAGGCGTGTCCCTCATTGAAGTAAACCAGTCTCTGTGGCCGGTCATGTGTCGAGTGGCTCCCGAATCAACATACCAGACATCACTAGATGATGTGGAAGGTTCACTTGATTGAGCAGTGTACAAGTAGTCTTCATTATCTGAATGTTCTTCTTGCTCAACAATATTTCCTTGCTGATGGGGTCTTCTTTTCCAGTTCCCCTTTTTCTGCCCTTGATTGTAGTTTGTAATGTCCCTTGTGAGATTGTTGATGTTGAGGTCCAGAGTTTCTTGATGAACCTTTCTTATAAGTATTATACCAACAATATTTTAAGTCATGTCCTCTTTTACAAATTGGACATTGCTTCTTCTGTTGTTTGTCCCCTTGATGTTGATATTGATTTTGATGTTGGGATTTTTTATAGGAATTAGGTTTTCCTTTTCCTTTTCCTTTCCATTTTTGATGATAAGAAAGTTCCTGCTCCTCTTCATCATCCTTATTATGCATAGCTTCCTCTTGTTGCAATAGGTTTACCAGTTTTTCAAAACTAAATGTCATATCTGAAAAGTTTAGTGTTGTTACAAAAATGTGGTAAGAAGAAGGGAGAGCTCTTAGAACAATGGGAATGAGAGATTCATCTGTGACCACTTCTCCTAGGGCTAGAAGTGAAGCCCTCAACTCTGTAACTCTTCTTAAGAAAGCTTCAATTTTCTCATTTTTCTTGAACTTCAGTGTGTGTAACTGAATCTACAAATTCAGTATGACATTCTTGTTTTTGGCCTCATATATTGTGCTCAACTTATCCCATGCTTCTTTGGCTATTTTGGCATCTCGAATGTGGGGTTGCACATCGTCGGACACTCCAAACAAGATGATGAGCTTGCCCTTTCTGATCCGATCTATCAAATTTTCTTTGTTGTGTTGTATCAGTTGTTGATCTGGTCAGAGTACCATTCACAATAGGCCAGATCTCTTCAAACTCAAGTTGTGTCTTGATTTTTGTCTTCCATGCAGCATAGTTGTTTCCTCTGAGTAGTTGTGAATCTGGAAGAAAAAATTTGGGGGCATTGGTGCCCATTTTACAGAAATCACTGATAGGGTTAGGCTCTTATCACTCCAGGTATAAGGTCTCCCAATCTATATACCGTCAGTCTGATATACCAAACCTTTCTATATATGCACCCTTCTGATATACCCGTCGGTACGTGGAAGAAGCTCTACCTTTCTATATACCTGGTGGTACGTGAAAGAGGTGTTAATGTACATGAAATAATTCGATACGTGGTACCAAGATAGTACTGAAAGGGGTCTGTGTGATTATTGACACCAGATCAAAGAAATATCCTCATACATGCACGCGTAACTTCACTATATACTTGGATAATTTCTCAGTCCATATTTATGTCATGCAATCATTCACAGACGGATGGGATGGCTCATAGTGTGTGCATTGTGTCCTTATTACTCCCCATTGATTTAAAGGGTCGATGCCCAAATGACGTTGTTGCAGCTATATTAGGCATTAAGTGCAGTAGTAGTCATGACGGCTTTACCTGTAAGCGCTTCCCAGAGGCACTGTATATACCGAACACTACGAATGAGATCTAGGATCTCGTGAGTGTTTTAGAACCAAATTTCACTATTTTTTATTACAATTCTCTACCAGTTTCTAAGCAGTTACAATGTTTGTGGTTGACTATGACAACTTGTAAATTTGTAAAATATACTGAAGCATACAATTACATTCAATAAATTTTGAAAAATTGAATGACAGGTAACTTTTTTTTGTTTTTCTAGGCCTTGGTGGCCTTCTAGAGCCCAAAATGACCTTGTGAGCAAAAAACTGTAAAAACCTTTCTTAAAATGGAGTTTTCTAGTGCCCACCTCCCTTTTGTGAATGTTGTCTGAAATAAAAAAATAGGCCTATTAGGAGAAAACAAATTTTTTACCCTATATTAGGGTTTTTCTTGCTAAAATTTTAGCAGAGGATTTTAGATATCACTAAGGGATTTAGTGATTTTTTTGCCAGTAAACAGACCTCTAAGTTTGGCAGTTTCACCAAATTTTAATATAAACAAATTTTTTAAAATTTTTTATGTTGAGAGGTGGGGGTCGAACCCCTCACCTCCTATCCCTAAATCTATTCACAATTACCAACTTAGCTCTTATAAGTGCTTATGCCAAAAACCAAAGGATATTTGCTATTTAAATTCTTATCAAACATCGACTCACCTCATGAACATGTCGATGTGGCTTTAAGGGAGGTCTGCATGGAAAATTTTGAGTTCCACTTGGATGTGAGCTTTGAGGACGTCAACTTAGGGTTTTCTCCTTAGAAAGAGGATCTGTTTTACTCCTTGTGTATCCTCATTTATTGAAAAAACCATCATTTTTAATTATTTCACGTAGGTCCTTGGAACAAATATGCACCACTTATGGATTTGTGTGTTTGAAATTATTCATTTGGCCCTTCTTTGTATTTGATTTTTCCCTTCATTGGTTGTTGTTTGCTTATCTCCATTGTTATGTTGCTATTGATGCAGGTTCCTAGGGGACTCCACCCGACTTCTTATTATGTTCAAGATTTCATTTTTTTGTTTTTGGCATATGCAATTTGTGGAGGTCATAGTGTAGAGGGATGAATCAGTGGATCCCATTCCAAACTTGTCATTCAATTCTTCAATTCCCATCTCGGTCATCTTAGATTGAATGGAAAAGGTACAACTTGGTTGACTGGTGGAATAGCCTGATCCACTCCAAATAGGGGTTGAACTCATGTATGTAGGAAGTTTGGGTGACTTGATTAAACATTGATCATCTCATTTCACATTAAAATGAATCTCACCAATAGCTTTCCTTAATACATTAATGCTAAACAAAATATCCAACTCGATTTGACACTGTAACTCACCAATGAGCAATGTATAGGAGCTCGGTCTACCTAATTAAAATAGACCTTCAATGTTAAAACCATTTAAAAACTCGAATGACTCAGCTCAGTGAATGAGCTCATCCAGGGGGAGCTCAGAAGGGGATCAGTGGGAGCTTGGTCCTAAAATTAGAACACAGACTAATATTAGCCATAACTAAGTATTCACTTCTAGATTTAGAGGAAAAACCCATGATGGGAAAAATGATTATTACATTTTTTAAATTTTGTGAGCTTCCAGGGAGCAAATTTTTCCTTGTGTAGGGAGCACCAAGGAAAAAAAATTCCTTTCAAACACCTAGAGATCATGGTAGGAGGTTGTGGGGATGCAAGGACGTTTTGGGAAGCTTTTGGAGGCAACACTGGCTCTCCTATGAGTGTATAATTCTTCTCCACATCCTCTATCTTCTTCCTGCCTCTCTCACAACCTCTAGATTCAACCAGGCTCTGGTACCAAATGTAATTTCACAAACAGGAATGGAAGCCTATATAATTTTATTAATGTGAAATCAATTCAAATACACATGTTCAAGCTGTAATATATATATATATATATATATATATATATATATTGAACAACCATTAAAACAATAAAGGATGTTACATAGGTACAATCCATGAACTAATACAAACAATAATATTTTTAAAACAATATAACTACTCCCGTAGTGTTTGAATAAAAACAATAAGATGGTATGATTAAATATAACCATATAACATTAAATAAATAAACTAACTAATTATGCAATGCATAATTAATTAAGGTAATAATATAATTACTCTAACATGCTCACCACAAAACCCACCGTGTTTATTCCTCTACCCATGGAGGAGTCGAGCGCATCACCACTCACACTTATCAATGAAGCTATTTCACCTAGTTCCCCACCCAAGAAGGAATCCATTTTTCCTGCTTCTCAATTCAAAGGGAGCCTAGCCCATTCGACCCTGTTACCCAAGGAAGAACCCATGGAACATGTTTCATGAGCTCCTCCACCCATAGAGGATCCATTCATACCCTTCCTACTGTAAGCTATGAAAAAACTACAGTAATGAAAGATAAAAAACTAATAGTGCAGACCTTCCCTACACTTCCTTCAATGCAAACCTCAGTAAGGTTTTAGATACCTTGTTTGTGAACCTTATAAATGAATGTGGATGCTCTTGAATTCTCTCCAAATATTTGGATGCAATTTGCTACAAACACAATGAATTTTAGCAGAGTTTTTGTACTTCAGATTCAAGAGGATTTGTAAGAAGGTAAGCCTACAATTTATAGAGGCAAAAGTAGTTAGAAATTGGTTACATACAGGTGAATGCATATGCTAAAAATAGCATTGGAGGAAGTTACAGTAGTAGTTTGGGGGTAGTAAATGAATTAATTGTAAAAAGTTGCATCCAGAAAGGTGGCTGTACATGTAATTCAATTGCCCCCACCTTTCTAGGATTCTAGAAGTGTAGTTAACTAGGATAAGGATATGGAGTCCAGTGGAGTCTAAGTGGAGTCTAGGTGGATGTTGATCAAGTGGTAGTTGACTAGGATGTGCACACACTTAATTAATTAATTATTTAATTAATAAATAATAATTAACTTAGCTAAAGGGGTACTAAGGATACATGAGATTAATTTAATTAATCCAAAGGGTACAATGTGTATGAATTAATTAATTTAATCAATTAATCACAAATGGGTGAATAACAGGGTGTACTAGGATAACACTGGGAACAAGTGGAAACAAGAGTGTAATTTTGGGGTGTCTACATTTTGCCCCTCTTTAAAGTGCTATTGCAAAGTAATAGTGCTTTAAAGATAGTAGACATGCAGATCGGTGAGCAGAAAATTGTGAAGCATTGGGATGCCCAGAACAAGTAGAATGAAGTGAAGCATTAATATGCCCCAACAAGTAGAATGGTAGAGGAATGCCCCATGAAGTGGGTGGATGACGCAACAAGGTGACAGATAAACGCTTGATAGGAAGGAAAACAAGGGATTAGAATAAGGATGGGAAAGGACTGTGCTCATAGCATGAGCAACATTTGGAGAGTAATTTTTTAGAGCAACCTGATTTTTGCTATTGCATAATAGAGTTGTCACCGTGATTATGAAAGAATCAAGATGGTTAACCCATATGCACAGAAAAAAACACATATAGCAAAGAAAAGATAAAAAGGAAAAAAAAACCCAATATACAAAGTAGGTGCTGACATCAGGGTTATAAAGCGAGGTCTCTCTATAACCAAGATGTATGTTATCACACTACTTGCAATTGGTCCAAAAAGTAAACATCAACAATGCAACACAAAGTCAAAAAAGAAGACAATCAGCTATGCCCCTAATGCATGCCACAATGATGATTAAGTAGATACAAATGCTCCCAAGTGGGAATAGGATCATACTGGAAGAGCAGGAGTTAAAGTGACTCCTTATGACACTCTTGTTGAATCCGTTGTGCAAATGATCAAAGTTGAAATTACCCTAGGTGAAGTTATATCATGAAGGAAAAACAATTTTGTGACTTGCCCCAAGCAGAGTTAGCATATCATGCAAAGGGAAGAAAGTGATAGTTGTAAGATTGACACGATCACTAGGGTAATAGATAAAGGTATGACGTTTATCAAGATTGTATTGAGATGTTGAATGATTCACTTTAAGGGTTTTCCAATTGTAGGATTTCTATGATAAGTGAATGTTTGTTCGAAAGTTTTGTGATTTTTTTTTTTTTTTTGAATTTTTTATTTGATTTTGTAAAATATTTGATTTTTTTTTGGGTTTTGTTTTGAAAAGTTTGAAATACAAATGCAAACAAAAATGAAGACATTCCATGACATAAATAAACTAGGAGGAAAACACAACATGTGTAAGTGACAAAAATATATAAAATAAGCAATAGAAATAAAACCAATATGAACAAGAAGGAACCACACCAAAGTTATATGTGAACTAGGATGTGAATAAATTTCCTGAAATTGGTCCATGAGAGCATTCCAGATACACAGAGTACTGGTTATTCTAACTATCAAACATAAGAGACTAAGCTAAGAATATACAATACAAAATTCCATATGTACAAACTTTAAACAAGCAAACAAGCTAGTGAACAAAAACACACCAATGTAAATAATACTAATAAGTAAGTGAAAATATACAGATGTCAAGTTTCTCCCAAGAGAAAGCTAAAGCCAAGTGATGTCCCTAAGTAAAGTTACATTACAAAGAGTGGTTGGATTGATTGGAAAAGAGGATTGGGAACAATTAGATGAAGAAAATGGTGAACAAAATGACATAGCTGCGAGTGTTTTCTTTTTTGGAAAGCATTTTCAAAACATTTTTGTATGTTTTTTTTGTATTTTCTGAATAATTTTATATTGTTTTTGGGATTTTGAACAATTTTATGTTTTTGAAGTTTTGTGAAACATTTTTTTGAATTTTTTTGGTCTTTTTGTAATTTTGAACTACACGCTAAAGAAGAGGGAAAGAAAATTCCCAAGTCACAACCAACATACTACATATTGAATCATAATGGAAGGCAAAAAATAGTGGTAGATAATGGGCATGACAACCTAATAAGAAAACATAAAACACACGACGAGGTGAAAAGTTACAAGTGGGAAACAAAGTGAAATGACGAAACAAGTGGATGCACTGATATGCCCCTAGTACAAGGGTTACTCTTCGGAGACTCAGGAGTAGAACTTCTTCAAATGAATGGCATTCATAGGCTCCTTCAACTCTTTTCCATCCTCGGTAGACAATTTGTATGCACCAGATCCAAATTTAGCAAGTATAACATAAGGACCCAACCAATTAGGCTCAAATTTTCCCTATTTTTCTCGTGGTTTAGTTTTGTTCTTCTGATTTTCCTTTAGGACCAAATCACTGGTTTCAAAATTTCAAGTTTTGATCTTACGATTATAATTACGACGCTAGTCTATTTTGATATACCTGCATATGGTCTAATGTGTAAAGTCATCTCTCATCTAGTAATTCCAGCTCTGTAAGGCGTGCAACATGGTAATCCTCTTCATGAATGAGATGTTGGAGGGAGACATGAAGTGAAGGCAGTTCAACTTCGATAGGTAATATGGCTTCAGAGCCATATACTAGGGAGAATGGAGTAGCTCCTATAGGAGTACGGAAGGAAGTGCGGTAGGCCCAAAGGGTAGGATATAACTGTGTATGCCAATTACGTCCATGTTTATTGACTGTCTTTTCAAGAATGGACTTGATAGTCTTGTTTGACGCTTCGGATTGGCCATTACATTGTGGATAGTAGAGTGTAGTCCATTTTAGGTGGATATTATATTTCTTAGCTAGGGCCTTGAGATTATTATTTTTGAAAAACCACCATTGTCAGTGACAATAGCAGCGGGGATGCCAAAATGACATATAATATGGTTGAGAACGAATTTATAAATATTGCACCCAATAACATTGGTAAGAGGCATAGCCTCAACCCACTTGGTGAAATACTCAGTGGCAGTTATAATAAATGTGTGGCCATTAGAAGATGTGGGCTTTATTTTTCCAATTAAATCAAGTCCCCATTTTGAAAAAGGCCAAGGTGAAGTAATAGGATGTAAGGCTTGGGATGGTGCAGGAATGAGATTACCGTGTTTTTGGCAAGCCTGACATTTCTTCACAAAGTTGCATGCATATTCCTCCATTGTGGGCCAGTAGTATCCAATGCAAAAAATATTCTTTGCAAGGACCATTCTGCTTGTATGGGCAGTGCAAATACCTGAATGTACTTCAGCTAGCATCTGATTAGCTTCATCCTGATTGAGACATCTTAAGAGAGTCCCATCATAGCCTCTTCGATACAAGGTGTCAGCAAGAAGGGTGTAGCGTGAAGCACGTTGTGCTAAGGATATTTTATTAGTTGAATTAAAATTAGGAGGATAGGCTTTAGTTTGAATGAAGGTATATATATCATGGTACCAGGGATGATCAAGACCAACAATCTCACAAACCATGGTGGACTCCGGTCATTCATATGCGGGCACCAAAATATGTTCAACAAGGAACTCGTTGTGAGTTTGATTAGTGTCGAATGAAAGAAGGGAAGTGATAGTTTCCATGGCATCCACTGCTTTGTTTTGTATGTGAGGAACTTGTTTAAAATTGATAATCCAGAAATAACCTCTAAGGATATCAACCATTCTTTTATAGGGTAAGATATTTTCATCTTTTACTTGATATTATCCATTAACTTGATTAATGACTAGAAGAGAATCACCAAGAACTGTCAATTCTTGCAAACTCCATGAGATAACAAACCCTAAGCCTGCTATCGGTGCTTCATACTCTACTATGTTATTTTTGTAAGGGAAACTGATATGATAAGATTTAGGTATGAGGTCTCCATCTGGTGTACGCAAGACAATTCCTTCTTTAGAAGCATGGATGTTGTAATATCCATCAAAGAATAATGTCCATAAGGGTTTTTGATTCTATGTACAATAGGTCTTCATCTGGAAATTCAGAATTTAACGATTGTGAGCCTGGAAGTGGTGCTGCAACCAGTTTGTCTTCCAATGCTTGACCTTTGATAGCTTTTTGATTCACAATTTCAATGTCAAATTCACTGAGTAGTGCAATCCAACTCAACATTCATCCTGTTATAATGGGTCTTGAAAATAATTACTTAAGAGGATAAAACCTTGAAATTATCTTGGTGGTATGATTTAGGAGATAGTGTCGCAACTTACCAATAGTATAAGCAACCGCTAAACAAGCCTTTTTAACTTGCGAATACTTGGTCTCATGTTCAAGGAGAGTTCTCCTCAAGTAATACATAGCTTGTTCCCAACCCTTATCATTGTGTTGCACCAATAATGCCCCAATGGTATGTTTTTTTGCAAGATGTATACAACAACATAGGTTTATCCTGTATAGGCGGCATGAGTACCGATGGAGATGCCAAGTATTCTTTCAATTTTGCAAAGGCATCTTGACAGTCTTGTGTCCATTTGAATTGGACATCCTTTTTAAGTAGCTAGTTGAAATGATGGCACTTATCTGCTAATTGAGAGATGAAGCGACGAATAGACTGTATTTTTCCTTGTAGGCCCCTTAGTTGTCAAAGGTTCTGAGGAGGTGGCATATCTATTATAGCTTTGACCTTGGTAGGGTCCACTTCAATTCCTCTTTGTGAGACAATGAATCCCAAAAGTTTTCCTGAAGTGACACCAAAGACACATTTTTTTGGATTAAGGAAAACCTTGTACTCCCTTAACCGCTCAAATATACACCTAAGAACTACTGGATGATCCACTCTAGTCTTTGATTTAGCAAGAATATCGTCGACATAATCCTCCATTATGTCAAGAAGGTCATGAAAAATAACAGTCATGGAATGTTGATAAGTTGCACCAGCATTTTTAAGGCCAAAAGGCATGACCTTGTAACAAAATGTCCCCCATGGGGTTGTAAAATTTTTTTTATGTAGGTATCCTTCAACAATTTGAATTTGGTTATACCCGGAAAATCCATCCATAAGGGATAACATCTCATGGTCCACAATAGAATTGACGATCATGTAAATATTAGGAAAAGGGAAATCATCCTTAGGACATGCCTTGTTAATGTCTTGGAAATATGTATAAATATGGATTCTAGGGGTCTTCTTCACAACTGGTACCATATTAGATATCCAATCTAAGTAGTCAATGCACCGTATGAAGCTTGCATCCAATAATTTTTGTAGTTTGGCCTTAACAAGCAATGTGAACCTTGGGATGCATTTTACGTAGTTTTTGCTTGACAGATTTAGCATCTGGGTGCACCACAAGGTGATGAACCACAAGAGAAGGATCAAGGCCAGGCATATCTTTGTAAGACCAAGTGAATACATCCTGAAACTCAGTTAGAAGTGTTGTGAAGGATTTGATTTTAGTTTCTGATAAACTGGCACCTAGTTGTAACAATTTTGGTTGGTCTTCAGTTCCAATGTTAATGGTTGTCGTCTCTTCTACCAACAACTTAGAAGTGTCATTATCTTGAAATGATGTTGTAGGCTTGTGTAGATTGTCTAATATTTATGGATTTGAATCTCCTCTCTCTAGTGCCTCTGAAAGGTTTTCACTAGGAGATGCATCCTTTTCTTTCTTTTTCTTTTTCATTTTTTACTTCTCGTATAATGCCTCAGAAAGGTTTTCACTATGTGATATATAATTTGTCATTTTTCTGTTTTTAATTTATTTTTCTTTAGGACTGGAGATTGTAAGTTCTTCACCGAAGTAGGTGGTAGCATCAAGGTTTATATTGAAACCCTTCTTGTGATCCGACAAGGGAAAAGGGTCCCGAGCCTCGAGGAACTCTTGGATGGCCTCATCGTTTTGAAAGAGATCCATAGAAATATGAAACTATTGGTCCTGATCAATGAGGGAAAGATAAACAACATCAAGGGTTTGAACAGATAAGTATTCGAGGAAAATCATAGTCTCAGCTAGGTCTTCGCAGAGGCTATGTGTGGAATTGGTCTCAATTTCAGAATCTGAGTCCTCATTGCTAGGTAACACATCAAAGACTATAGGCCTCTTCTCATATGTCTCATATCCTAGACCATATGTGTAAAGATTAGACTTGATATTCATAGGTTTAAAAATACCATGCCCTTGTGGGCCAAAGCCTCTTCTTTTCCAGTTCATGTTTTTCATCATTCTATGGCCCTTGGTGTAATGAGTAGATTCGTAGCATTCTGCCATCCTATCTTCACATAAAAAAGAGTCATCAGAGATTGGAATGTGTTCATCTTCTAGATATCCATATCGTCTCCAAAGAGTGTTTCCGAGATAGTAAGCTAGAGGTTCTTGTAAATGAGGAGCATTAGGATGCCCATAGCTGTGAGGCGATAATGGGAGTTTGCCAACAAGAAATGTATTATCAAGTGTGTACTTGCCTAAGCCTTTATGAGAGAATGTAACTTCAGGTGACACCTTAGATGTAGATGCTTAAGAAGAAGACGAGGAAGCATGAGGGCTCAATATTATATTAGGGTCAATACAGTTGGTAACAATAGGATTTGTGTTAGATCTAGTTGTGATATCAACAAATGGACAATAATTTGCCTTTTTGTACCGTGCTTCGAAAAACTTATAATATTCAAAGGGATCAGTATCACCATGCAAGGTGAGCTCTCTACCGTTATGTGGAAACTTTATACATTGATGGAAGGTGGAAGGTACTGCATGCATCACATGTATCCAAGGTCTACCCAAAAAAAGGTTATATGATATTTTTGCATCAACTACATGAGATACAGTGTCAAGGAGCTGTAGGCCTACTTATACAGGATGAGTGATGGTACCACATGACTGATGCTCAGTATTATCATAACCATGAATGGTAATGATAAAAATATATAAGTCATATATTGTATGACCAAGGCAGCGGAGCATTTGTATAGAACAAATATTAAGAGCCACCCCATTATCGATAATAACTCTCTTGACTTTATGGTATGTAACGTAGGCTTCGATGTATAAGGAGTTATTGTTAATCAGATTTGGGTTCAACATATCTTGAGGGCCAAAAGATAAGATATGAGTTTTAGGTGTAAGGTTTACAATCATAACTTAAAACTGTTGAAAATTGAGAGTATGAGGAACACGTGATTCATTTAGAGCACGAGTGAGAATATTCTGAAAGCTAGGTGACTCTTTTAATAGCTCTATTAGAGAAATATGTGCTGGAGTGGTTGCTAATTGTTTAATGAAGTCATATTGACCTAGAGTGGAAGATTTGGCATTAGAATTTGACTTTTGATTTGACGGAGTTGTTGGTTTGGACATTTGAGGTTCTACAAAAGACATAGAAGGTTGGTTTGCCATGGGAACCCATATCTTCCTTTAGCGCGTGGTCACAACATTTCTCAAAGGTTTGAATTTAATGGTCATCATTATAGATGGTACTTCCCCAATAAATGAGATAATTGAACTGAAATCAACATTATTGGCATAGGGACCTTTGTCAACATTTTTATCGTCACCGACAATGTTTGGGAAATGGGTTTGAAAACACCTTGAGATTGTCGTTGGGTGTTTTATTTGGTGATGGTTCTTCAATAATGATATCTCCACTATCAATGAGGTCTTGGAAAAAGTGACGTAAGCGAAAACATCGATCAGTTGGGTGACCGTCAATGCGATGAAAATCACAATAAGTATCAACTTTATACCAAGTAGGTTTGGGTTCTCCCTCAACCCAAGGTCTGGTGATGGGATAAGTAACCATGTTTGTATTAACGAGTTGCTAGAAAAAACTTGATGGGGGTTCTCCCAAAGGAGTGAAATGACGTCACTTAGAATCAGGAGAGGAGGAAACCTCTTTGCTAGAAACAACAAGAGGTTGTTTACCTTTTTTGGTCTAGTCTGAGTGTTTTGGATCTTGTGGACATTGAAATTATTTGTAATACCATCATTGATAATATTATGATTGTGGTTAACATGTTTGGATTTTTCTTGGTGAGAGCTATTATGATGATTACTATGTTGCCCATTATATTTTGAATAATGTTTAATCAAACCTTTTGAGATAAGGAATTTTTCTATCTATGATCCTTTCTCAATAAATTCTTCAAAAATATTAAGGCAATACATTTGCATGTGAAAGGATAACTCACTGTTGAGATTAGGTAAAAAGATGCACACAAGCTGCTTCTCAAGCATAGAGCATGGGAAACAAATAACAATCCCACACCATCTTTGTAGGAATTGTGCAAAGGTTTCATTTGTTCGTTGTTTGGCATTACACAAATCCATCATTGTAATTTCAGAGTCTAGGTTGAATGATAAATGTTTAACGAACTTCTCTCGAGAGGTCCGCAAAATTTCATATAGAACCCTTGGGGAGGTGTAGGAACCAATCCAAGGCTTGTCCACCTAGACTTCATGGAAAGAGACACATTAAGAAGACATCACTATAGGCCACCTCTTAGCAAGCCATATAAAACTCCTTGATATGCTCTCTAGGATCATTCTTGCCCTTGTATTTGTCAAATTTGGGTGTCTTAAAAGATTTGGGAAAAGTGACATGCAAAAATTCCTTATCGAAAGGGTAAGGACACAATTCTTCAAAGTTGAATTATTTGCGTTGATGTTGCATACTTGAGATGGTGTCCTTCATCATTTTCCATTCTTGGGAAAACGGTGAGTTGTTCTGTAAGAAAGATAAGGAACCATCACTCGTAGATTTGTTGTTATCTTTCATGTGCGTGGTATGACTCTTAAATGAATCATCACTAGTTTCCTTTGGTGCCTCATGGTCATGGGATTCATTGGTGACTTTGGAATTTAAGATAGCAAGTTGTTTAGCCATATCATTAATTTGACTCATAAGGGATTGTGTAGGATCGATGGCTCAACTAGTTGATTTTCCTTTGTTCCTTTCATCAAATTTGTCTTTGTTTGATTCATCACCATTTGTGTTATTTGAAGTGGACTTACTTCGATCATCAGTGTTCATGTGACTAGGGCCTACCTCATCATCATTATTTTTCAAAATGAAAGGTTCACCCTTGTTAGGTGGTGGTTTGCCAAGTAATGTTTGGAGGCTATCTTCATTGAAATCAGAGGGTAAGTTTTCTCCCATATCAAGGAGATGAAGAAAAAATTGGTCTCTATTCATATGTAAAATATTTTTAACGTGGGATTGTTTTTCAAGTGAGATGTCATTCTGATCATCCTCAGAGTTTTGGTCATTATCACTATCAAAATTTCCAAAAGTAAAATTCCAAAAGGAATATAATCTTTGTGTCATGTTCCCACCATTTTTAAAAGAGGGAGGGAGCAAAAGAGAGATGTGAAAGGCATAACTCAACCCGTATCAAAGTGAATGTGACGATGGAAGAGAGGTGTGTGATTAAGTTTGATAATAAATTGTCCCTTAACAAAGTGAATGCTAATATGGGAAAGAGGTTTGGAAGATATGAGTGACACAACCCTTAACAAAGTGAATGTCAAGATGGAAGCGTGCAAAAGTGTTTGATAAACTCGACCCTTGACAAATTGAATGCCAAGATGGAAGAGTGGTTTGATGTGATGAAGAGTCTCGTCCTCTAACAAAGTGAATGATAGAATGGAGGGATATAGTGACAAACATCCAAGTGTGTTCAACCTCTAATAATGTGAATTCTAGAATGGAGAAGTGAGGATAGATTGATTGCAAGTGCACTCTACCACTTAGTCAAAAGTGAATGCTACATGGGAAGAGGGTATGAAAAATGAGTCAAATCGTATGTGATGTGCTCAACCCTTAACAAGAATTAGTTAAGAAGGAAGAGGATAATGAAGGGATAAGACTCAAATATTGATAATGTAAGCTGTTGGAAAAGAAGATATGATGAAGTGTCCAAAACACAACAAATATTTTTTCAAGTTAGAGATGTGAAGAAAGCAAACGTATATAGTTTAACGATGATGTTGTCAAACTAAAGGATGCAAGAAGAGAATGACAATAAGGTGTGATGAAATTAATTTGTGACAAAGTGAAACACAACACCATTAAGATGTGAGACATAAGATGAAAGTGCTTGAGTGAGGACATGGATATCCCCAACTTAAAACTTGATGTCGAAAATAAAAATGAAAACTTAAACTTTGGGAAGGTTATCCAAATGTTTAAATGTTGAATGAAATGAGAGATAAACTCAAAAGGAGGTGAGTATGAAAGATAGAAAAATTTGAAGATCGCAAAAGGGGAAGAATAAAATAAGTGAATGATAACCCCAACTAAATGAAAGAAGATCAAATCGAGAAGGCAACGAGGATGAAAAAAATTGAAACAATGAAAAAGAGACAAAAGTTATGAAAAGAGGAAATGTGAGAGTAAAATGATGTTTAGTGAATGAATAATGACAAAGAGAAAAGAGGATGAGAAAAGATGAAACAAGAATGAAAGTAGAATCCAAACAAGGATTTTTTGGAAAATGAAAAAAAAATATAAGAAAAGTGAAAGATGGATCCCAAACAAGGAATGTTTGGAAAAAAAAAATGACTATGGAACACTACTACAAAAAGAAAGAAAATCAAAATAAGAAAACATAGTAAAGAAGTTTTTGTTTCAATGTTTGTTTGTGGCCTCTACCTTAAATTGGCTCTAGAAAATGTTTAGATTCCTAGGTGGTTCTCTCAACTAGGTGTCAACAGTATATTTGAGTGAGCTCGACGCTATTGCTAGCTATTGACTTTACTTTACCCCTTTTGAAACCCTAAGCAAAGATCTTGCTCATAATGAATCGCACTTGGGTCGCCACTAACGATATCTGTGACTCTAACTCACAAGGCTTTACTAGTCAGGTAGGATAAAAAGGTTCTCGTTTCGTCCACCAGCTCCCTCAAGGTGTGGACTACTTTGGGGTTCCTAGAACCACCCCCTTTTTTGTAGCTGAAGGCTTATGCCAAGGGGGTTATGTTCTAGTTAAGCGGTCGAGCCATAGCTCTTAACCGAACCTGCAAATACAGTGTTTTGAATGTGGAGGTTTTTTTTTATCTTTTGATTTTAATGTGGTTTGATTGTACTCCTTTGACAACCTGCAGTTAGTAGTTTTTGAATGTTTTATCCACCTTGTGTGAGAGTGGGTCCTGCAAACAAATATTAGAAAGTTTTCCAGAATGAGGTAAAAAAAGAACAAACAAACAAGGCAACAGAAGCGAACCCACGTTTCTTATTTCCAAGATCACTTAAAAAGTGTGAGCAAAGAGCATATGTGTGGGTTGAATTTGGTTAAGCGAAACGTTAACTCCCCAAAAATAAAATAAAAATAAATGACCACGTTTTTCATTCCCAAGATCGCTTAGAAAAGCGTGAGGGAAGAACATACACACAAGTCATGTCGTGATTAGTTTTAGAAAAACAAAAGACAACGACAAGCAAGAAGCACACAAAACACGTTAGAAAGGGTTAATCAAGAAACGAAAATGATGAAACGTGTGAAAAAGTGACTAAAAATGTGACAAAAATGGAACCGAAACGTCCAATAATACTAAGTTTGTAACATGCACAATTAGTCCTGGTTGAGAAAAGGATAAAAAATAATCAATGAAAAAGGGTCGTAATCGATTAAATGGTGAGAAAATGGCGTGAAGAAGAAAAGATAAAAGGAACCAAAATGCCCAAGAAACCTGCAAAAGGAAGTGAGAGGATTAGTCGATGTGAAAAAAAGTGAAAACTAATAATAATAATATTAATAAAATTTGTAATTGAAGGAATAAGAATGGAAATAAGTAACATAATTAGCTAAGTTAAACAAAACTAAAGTGGTAAACTATAAAGAAAGATAAAAGAAATGAAATATAAATAAAACCCTATGTTAAAACTATAGATTAAAAATACCCTGATTGCCTAAAATAAACAAAAATAAAAATAAATAAAGAAAAAAGAAAACCCTAAACCTAAAACAAGGAAACTATAGAAAAGAAAACTAAAAGCCTAATATTATTGTTGGTGTGTGGTGTGTGTGCAGGTTGGTGGGTCAAGCAGCTCGGGAGAGGGCTCAAGGATAGAGTGTAGGGGAGGAGGGGTCGTAGGGTGGGGAGATCGTGATAGGGGGTAGGCGGAAGGGGTTGGGCAAGCTAGAGGGGTGAGCCAGGGATGGCTCAGGGGAAGGAGCCAGTCAGGATGAGTCTGAGCTCGAGGTAGGGTCTGGTCGAGGTCCGATGGGGAGGGAACAGCGTGGGGGATCAGCTGACAAGTAGTGTGGGCTTAGGGCTCGGGAGGGGGATGAGGGTTCGGACAGAGGGAGTGGAAGCGGGGGACATGGGGAGGGAGTTATGGTTGGGAGGAGACATAGGTAAGGAACAGGGAATGAGGAAGGGATGGATCCGGGTAGGTAGGACAGAGCATGGGGGTGGGAGCTATGGGCTAGGTCTGAGTCGAGGATAGGGTAGGGGATGGGGTGGGTAGGGGCGAGTTGGGTTAGGACGGGATAGTGAGGGAACGGGGGGAAGGAATAACTTGAACGAGTTATCCAAGCTAGGGGAGGGAAGAGGTGAGGGGTAAGGGGATGGGTAGGTCTAGGGTTTGAATTCTGGTTTTGTTTTTGATAGTATGTGTTGCTAAGTTTTAGTTTGATTTTTTTTTTTTTCATAAAATTTAATCTAGAAAAATGAAAATCTAACAAAAAAAATCTTATTTTATTTTTGGATTAAAATAAAAAATATAATTGTATTTTTTTTTATGTTGCAGGTTTTGTAGAAAGTGCATAAGAGAAACCAAGAGCAGACATGTATACACTACAAGAAAACAACAATGTAAAAATTGATAAACTAGAATAGAAGCTACTTTTAGCAAAATCACAACTCCTTCCTGCACATGTAAAACAATAAACAATGGAGAAAAAATGTATACGCTAGAAGAAAAAAACAATGCAGAAATTGATAAAATAAAAGAGAAGCCACTATTAGAAAAATCACAACTCCTTCCTGCACATGTAAAACAATAAACAATGGTAACTTCCCAAATCACCTATGAAATCTGCACACAAACAAGAAGTTTTTTTTGTGAAACAAATAAAACATAGGAATAATAAATGAAACCAAAAATGAAAGAAAAATTGGGTGCAACTCCCACCAGGCGTGCCAAAATGTAACCTATGAAAAAACTACAGTAATGAAAGATAAACAACTAATAATCTAGAACTTCCCTGCATTTCCTTCAATGCGAACCTCAGTAAGGTTGTAGATACCTTGTCTGTGAACCTTGTAAATGAATGTGGATGCTCTTGAATGCTCTCCAAACTTTGGATGCAATTATTACGAACACAGTGAATTTTAGCTGAGTTTTTGTACTTCAAATTCAAGAGGATTTGTAAGCAAGGTAAGCCTGCAATTTATAGAGGCAAAAGTAGTTGAAATTGGTTACATACGGGTGAATGCATATGCTAAAAATAACATTGTAGGAAGTTACAATAGTGTTGGGGGCAATAGATTAATTAATTACAAAAATCCGCATCCAGAAAAGTGGTTGTACGTGCAATTCAATTGCCCCCACCTTTCTAGGATTTTGGAAGTGTAGTTAACTAGGATAAGGATAGGGAGTCCAAGTGGAGTCTAAGTGGAGTCTAGGTGGATGTTGATCAAGTGGTAGTTGACTAGGATGTGCACACACTTAATTAATTAATTATTTAATTAATAATTAACTTAGCTAAAGGGGTACTAAGGATACATGGGATTAATTTAATTAATCCAAAGGGTATAATGTGTATGAATTAATCAATTTAATCAATTAATCCCAAATGGGTGAATAACAGGGTGTACTAGGATAACATTGGGAACAAGTGGAAACATGAGTGTAATTTTTGGGTGTCTACACCTACCTATAAGTGACACTTCTCCCAGAACCTTCCAGGATCCTGTTGATCTCCTCGCGTCACTTTTACCTATTGAGGAGGAGGCAAAGAATTTTCCCGTGTCCCTTAACTCAGAATTTTGGATGGTTGTCACAACACATTCATCACTATCCAAGCCAAAGCATTTCTCATGATTTTCTAGCTGCTTAGATTATGTCGATAATTCCATGCTTTTGGGACACCTTCAGCTCCCTTTTCCCACTCAACGGTAAATATCATCTATTGATACTTCCATGATTTATCCCAATGTGTCTAAGACAACCAAAACTATTGCACCTATACCAATTGTAATCACTTCTTCTTCATCACCCTTACCCACATCTAAACCATTATCATCAACCAAGCCATTTATTATGCCAAAAACCCTACCATCATCCATACCTTCATTTGTATCTAAACCCATCACCACTTTGGGAGTCATGCCGACATCAAGCTTAGTCCATCCTCTTGTCAAACTAGATTTAGCCTTACAAACTGTCACAAAGACTGTTCCCTCATTTAAGAGAAAAACCTAACCTTTTAGGCCACATACACCAGCTTTACACACTACATTGTTTTTGCCTTTGCCAGTGCCATATATAATAGGCCCTCGCCCCTCAAACTTGGCCAAACAACCTTTTACCCAAGGTAAAAAAAACACATCAACCCACCTCCTCTTCATGATCATTTGTCTCTCCTAAACCACCTACACTACCTGTGCTTTTGCTATTACGTTGGCCCCTGCTACCTCATGTATCTACACCTTTACCGATACCCTCATTATTACCCATAACCATGCCCTCCACATTTTCCTTCACTACCTTCTTTACCGCACCTCCATTATCGACTTGGTTAACCCACCCCCTTCCATCATTTGCCTTCCCTCCTTCATCACACACTTCTTCTCCAGCTTTACCCAAGAAGGACCAAACCAAGCCCAATACCCCTCTACCTTCCAAAAGGGTAAGGAACCCTACACTACCTCACACAACTAGTTCATTAACTACACCTTTACCCGATAAGGTGAAACCTAGAAATAAAACCACATCATATACCAAACAAGAGGTCAAACTTACTCACATACCCATGCCACTATCCAAAACTACTCTCGTTTCGCATTGCAATCTATTGGCAGGATCTTATGCAAACATCCTGACTAACCTTTTAGAAACCTCTATCATCACATTGCCACCACTTAGACCTTATGACCCATTTAAACCTAAACCATGACGGTTTGATGATTCTAAAATTTTTGCCTATCATCATGTGCTAGGACATGATGTAGAAAACTGTAAGGCTCTTAAAAATTTTCTTCTTCACCTGTGTCCTCTTGAAGAAAAATTTGATAATGATGATTTTTTAGATGAGGACCCCATTCCACCTTCACCTATCTACACACAACTTCACTCTGACCCTATTCAAGAATTTCCATCTCCACCTCCACAACCTTTTTACTCTCCTCCACAATTTGAGATCAACATGGTACACATTAGTGAACTATCCAAAACTCTTTCAAATTGCTTGTGTTCCCCAATTATTTCACAAGAGATTTTTCCTTCATCATTATTTTCCCCATCATGCTGTTACACTTTTCACAACACACCTTCTCCATCACCAGTTCTTCCTCAAATTAATATCATTTGAGTTACTACTCACACACAAAAGGACAATGAAAAAAAGAATATGGGCAGTTCATTCGTAGCACCCTTACCCAACATTCCATCTGCACATGCACCTAAAATCACCATCCATGGACCTACATACCCCATTTTAGATGGAGTTGCCCATCGTAAAATGATTGAACAATTAGGGTAGTCACCTCTAAAGATGTCATTATATGATCTCATCCAAACATCTAAATCTCACCATCAGGATCTCCTTGTGATCCTGTAAACCATCGAGGTACTACCTAAATACCCTTCACCTGTCAATGTCATATTCACCCCTCACCACATAGCTACACTTACCGCTTCACCTAAGAATTCTCTCCGCACTACCACTCATCACGTTTCCACTGTTAGTTTCTCTGACTCAAAAATTTCTCCTTTCTATTAAGATGATCCTAATCCAACTCTCTTTATCTCTATTCATTTCGATGATACTCATGTTCGACAAGTTATGATTGATGGGGGTACAAGTATCAATATCATTTCATCACGTGTGTATGAGAAAATGTGGATACTTGCTAATTACATGCATAATAACCCGGCTATGTTGTGCTCATTTAGTGATGGCATCACATGCATTCTTGGCACAATCATCCTTCTTATCTGTGTTGGTCCTCGTATTCTTCTTGAGATATTCTATGTTCTTGAGGGGGAATTCCAATATAACATGTTACTTGGCTGACCTTGGATTTGTGCCATGCATTGTGTACCTTCAACACTTCACTGCTACATTAAATTCAATTATGAAGGATATACCATTTTTGCAGAGCCTTCCCCTTCTAAGACTTATAATATGTTATAGCGCCCAAATGATGTCCTAATTCCGGTCAAGGAATCTACTGTCACCACCACTACCACTACCACTACCACTACTTCTGCTTCCATTCCTTCTTCCATGGCTGCCTCACCTTCTTCCATTACCACACCTACTAGTTCTGCCACACCACCTACCACAAGTGGTGTATCTATTCCTACTGCTGCTATTACTTCCAAACCTAACCCACCGTCATCTTCCCAAGATTCGATTAGTTCATCTATCTTGGCTTCCTAAGTCCCAACTTCTAATCCCTTGGTAGATGTTTTTCAACATCTTTCCTTGGGGAATATAACCTCTATAAGGTCAATACTTTACTTACTCATAAAGAGTATGGTATCCTACACCAACATCCATATTATGAACGACGTATAAGAGAATTACTTTCATATGGTCCTCCTCATCTCTGCACCAATTTGACATATGGGGGACTAGATGTCACTTTTTATTCACTCAAATCACCAACCATAACACACCCCTTTTCATCTAATTTTAAACACCTCACTAATCACCTCTTCTCCCATACCTTTCTCCATCATTGTTCTTAGAAGGGCTTTGGCTTTGGTCTTTATGAACAAGGTTGTCACATAGTTATACCCTATACAACCCGCAAACATAAAGATCATAGTGGTATTAGCTTCGCTACACCACCTAGTCCAAATAAGGCTTGAGTTCACCTTATAGAAGAAACACAACCTTCATTACCTTTCTCACCTAGTAAACCATCTTCTATACCATATTTTTCTATTACCCCACCTTCCAATATGGAGTTAATGGATCTAGAATCCATTCCTCCTAACTTTTTATTTTCATAAACACCATTTCCTTGGGACCTCTGACCTATCAGCACGATGGTGAGGCTTCTATTTCTTTCCCCATCCTATATCCTGACATGATCGATGAAAACACTCTTTTTATCAATGTTTTTCAATGTCAGGACGATGATTATCTACTAACCTATCTTGATGTAAATAATTCCTACATTTATAGGTCATTACCATTTGAGAAACAAACCATGTTGAATGAATCGACCATAGAGATCAACATTTTCACTCAGGATGACCCCCGCATTCTCAAGATTGGCCAATAATTAGATTCTGCTGAGCAAGAAGCTTACACTTTTTTCCTCCATGACCATAACAACACCTTTGCTTGGTCGTATGCCGATAATATTGGTTTTGATCCAATTATCATGGTCCACAATATCGTCACCCTTCCTGATGCTAAACCCTTGAAACAGAAGCTGCAAAAAATGCACCCACGTATTTCCCTTCTTGTAAAAGAAGAACTCAAGTGTCTCCTTTCTGTTTCTTTTATTCTACCCATTGATTATCCCCAATGGATTTCTAACACTAATACTATCACTAAAGTGACAGGGGGACTTTGCATATTCACAAATTTTTGCGACCTTAACCTTACTTGCCCCAAGGAGAATTTTCCTTTACCCAAAATTGAACAACTTGTTAATCTAACGACAGGTCATGAGATGTTATCTCTCATGAATGGGTTATCGAGTTATAATTATATATTATTCGCACTAAAATATCAACATAAAACCACCTGCATTACCCCTTGAGGAACCTTCTGTTATCAGATCACGCTCTTTGGGTTGAAAAATGCTGGTGCCACTTATCAATGTGTAATGACCTATATATTCCATGATATTATGCATAACATACTAGAAGATTATGTCGATGACCTCTAGGGTAAGTCCAAAAGTTACACTAAACATCTTCATGTTGCTAAAATTATCTTCGATTGTCTCATTAAATACTGCATTTGCCTTCAAGTGAAAAAGTGTGTCTTCGTGGTTCTCTCTGGAAAGCTCCTTGGGTTCATTATTTCTTTGCGTGGCATTGAAATCAATCCGGCTAAAATCAAGGCCATAATCAAGATGCCACCACCTACTAATCTTCACCAATTACGTAGTTTGCAAGGAAAGTTATAATCTATTCGATGTTTTATTTCCTAACTGTCAGATTGATGTCATCCTTTTCATAATCTTCTTAAAAAATATGTTTCCTTCACGTGGGATGAAGAGTGTCACAAATCTTTTGAAGTGTTGAAATAATATCTTCTTTAACCACCTGTGATCATTCCACCTCAAGATGACAAACCTTTCTACCTCTACATCTTTACCACTGATAATTCCTTGGGCACCATGCTCACTCATCATGATGAGCAACATAAGGAACCAGTGGTTTACTACATAAGCCACACGCTTTTAGAATATGAAACTAGATATACACATGCAGAAAATATTTTTCTTGATTTAGTCTTTATGGCCACCAAACTTTGCCACTACCTACTCAACCACAAAACCTTCATCATCACTAATACCGACCCTTTGTATTACATGTACACTAAGTCTTTTCAACACCAACGCACCTCTCGATGGCTCATGCTTCTTGCCGAATTAGACCTGGAATTTATTCATCAAAATTCTATCAAAGGAAAAGATATTTCTGACCAACTCACAGACGCGTCGCTTCCTGGACATCAATCTTCCAACTTTGAATTCCTGGATGAATCTATTGCCACCTTATCCCTTGATGATGTAATCGGGGTAGCTATTATTTACCAAATGAAATTATTCTTTGATGGTTCCAAATTTCAATGTAGGGGTGGTGCGGGAGTCATTATCATTCCAATTGATGGTGAATCCATGCCTTTGTCATTTAAACTTGACTTCGATTATAACAACAATGTGGTTGAATATGAGGCACTAGTATTTGGCCTCCAAACTGCTATTGCCTTAGATGTTACATCCATTAATATCTTCGAGGACTCACCACTAGTATTGAACTAAGTCAATGGTGTCTATCAATGTTGTAATGAGGTCTTACAAAAGTACAAGCATCGTGTCGACCTGATTTTGACCACGTTTTATTACTACCACCTTCAAAATACATCTCAATCCACTAAAAAATTCATGGATACCATGGGTTGTCTTGCTTGACAGATACCTAATTCACATGCAGATTCATATATCTTTATCACAATACAATGATTGCAATCTCCTTCTTATATTACATATGGAGTAAATTTTGTGGGACGTATCGAAACCAACTCATATGACATTTGGTATAAGCATTACACTGATTAGCTATCCTTTTCAATCATACCTTCAGACCTCACTCACAATGGTCGATGGGATATTCTTCAAAATGTCTCCTGTTAAGTCATCATGGGAGGTATCGTCTCCTTTACAAATGCGGATTTGATGGTATCCTACTTCGATGCCTCACTAGTTCCAAAATCCTGTACACCATAAAGGAAATCCATGATGGAATTTTTGGTGGTCATTTCAGTGGCCTCACTGTCACTAAACGCATCTTTCACCTCAGCTACTATTGGACCACCCTAAATCAATACTGTTGTGAATATGTCAAACGTTGTGTGAAATGTCAGCAACATGATAACCTTCATGATTCCCCTAGCCACACCTTATAGGTTGCTAGAGATATTTTGAATTTCTCTCAATGGGGTTTGGATATTGTAGGTGATATTAACCCTCATTCCTCTCAACATCACCAATGGATCATCACTGCAACTGAATACTATACTACATGGGTGGAAGCCTCACCTCTTATTTCTTCCCAAAGTGAGGTGAATATCCAGATTTGAAGGCCCTTTTCCCTTTCAGTGTATCCCTAACTAAAATTGACTAAGGTAAAGGTTAGAAAGAAAACTTAAATAAAAGGGGGTGATACACCATGATTTTTTGGAGACTAGTGATATGGAGATGTGCACAAAATGATACTAAAAGAGAAAATTACACAAAATAGAGGGTCTTAGGTGAAATTTAAAGGAAAAATAATGGAAATCTGCTAAGGGATAAATCACAATATACATATTTCAATATGAATGCATAATCAAATAACACTCAATGACTAATTTCTTACAAAAAGGGCACATAACATAATTAATTAACTTTAAAGACTTAGGGAAAATATAAAAATCAGCTATCTTAGTGCACAAAATTGTAAATAATCTCTGGAAAGGAAAAATGGTTTTTTGACTTGGATACTTGCTGGAAAAATTCTGTAGAAATGTGTTACATAAACCAAAATCTCATAATACTTCAAAATCAATAGTATATATCAAAAAATGAAGTGGATTTGAACTTCTCAACAACTTCAGTTATAACATTAGTCAAGACCCACTTAAAGATAAATCCAATACAAGTTGGCATGCAAAAAATAAAATTTAACTTCAAGAAGTAGTATAAGTCAATTATCTTGCATAATTTTGATTGAAAATAATCAGACACTAGACTTAGACTTGTAAAATAATAATAAAAAAATATTTTCCCATGAAATCTATATTTTTCCATGTAAATTTATTTATTTTTGGCCTTCACTATCGAATTTGGAATGACTCTGAGTTAGTTGAGTTTCAAAACAAACTTCAAGATTGTTTTCTCCCTTTTACCCTATTAGACACCATAAATTTGTGATTTTATTGGTGCCAACATGAAGAACAAGATGAGAGCTTTCCAACAAGACCAATTTTTCAAATTTGGAGATGTAGATCGAAAAATATGGTCATTTGAAAATTTGTCTGTCAGGATGAACATGAGAGTGACACTTGGTGGCCTTTAATTAGCCCAAGGATTGAGTTTACCCATGTGTCAGATTCTTTGAACTTTTTCCATATGTCCACCTCTAATTGGATCACAAGATCGAGCTTTACTCCCATTCTTTTCTTTTCCTTTGTCCTTTCTCAATGGGTTTGCTGTCTTTTAGAAATGCGAGCCAATACAGAATTGCCATGTTCCTCGCAATTGTCAACATATCATTTGATTTTTCTGGCCACTGAGAAGCATGAGCCAATGGGAAGGATCCAATATTCTCCACAATTTTATTTTTCTAGCCCCCTGATTGACCACTGTGAAGTGTGAGCCAATGGAAAAACTCCACGCTCTTCGCGGTGTTAGTATTTCCTTGAACTTAAACCTGACATTACGAAACATAAGGCAATGAAATCATTTCATGCCCCTCGGGTTGTCAAACCTTCTTCAGCTATTGAATGAAAACTGTGAAGCATTAGCCAATGGGAAAGCCCCATGTGCTTTAGGTTGTCAGAATTTTATTTTATCTCCTCTGCCCACTGTGAAGTATTGACCAATGAGGAAGCTCTATGCCCCTTCGCAGTTTGCTATGTCAGACCTTGATTTTTCATCATAGTTTTTAGATTATGAAAGGTGAGTTAATAAGAAGACTCCACATAGCTTTGGGTTGTCAGTCTTGTCATATTTTTCCTTCACGTTACAAATTTTAGCTTGGGTGGAATTAAAATTTTATCTTTATAGAAATTTTCCACGTATAATTCCTTGACCTCCTTTGACTACCCAAACCTGAAAGATTATAGAATGTATCCCATTCTATGGCTTGAGATATATCAGAGCCCATCTTCTCAAAGTGTGACATAACTCCACTACATTTTTTTCTTCACTTGATATTCTACTACATGTCCACTACGTGGCCCTTTTGACCACCTCGACTTTACCTGGACCAAAAAGATTTTAAAATCGAGATAATTATGAGGTTTTGACATCTGTCAGGATCCATCACTACGAAAATAATTGGAATCCTACCACGCATCCCTGTCTGAACCGTTGATCTGGCACCGTGTGGCCCCTATCCTTTGGATGTTGAAATTTGATGGCTAAATGAACATATGTCAGCTTTTAATAGAACTCACCAATGAATTGGCTAAGTCTCCCATGAAATCTATGCAAATCCTAATTTCTCCATTTTTCTTGCAAACCAGTACAATATTAGTTATCCAATTTGAATGTTGAATAGGAAAAACAATTTGCGCATCTAACATCTTTTGAACCTCATGGAATATTTCCCTGTAATCTTGGGATTATATTGTCTTTGCTTCTTCCCTAATGGAACTGTACCAAGTTTCAAGGGTATGGCATGCTCCATTTCCCTAGGTTGGAAAAACTTCAAGACTTCATATGAATAAGCCAAGACATCAGAATATTTGGTAAGGAGGTTTACAAATTTCCTGTGCTCCTCTGAGAAACACTTACATATGTTGACCAGGCAAGGTTTTTCCTTAGTACTAATGTTAACTTGTTCATAGTCAGCGAAATTTGTAGGTCCTTCCTGCTCTTTCTCTTTGATAAACCTGTCATGTTTATCAAAAATTTCTTCAAGTGAAACCAATCCTTTTGGAATTCTATTTCCTTTGAGTTGAATGATGCCATCATCAGGATCCTCATTCTCAATTTCTTCTCGAATAGGTGATGTCATCGATTCGTGAAATGTAAAATCACTTCCTTCAAAGTAAAACTATTCAAAATTGTCTCTCTTTTCCAATAAGGTAATAATTTCTTGATCATCATTGAATACTTGCCAATTTTCTGCATTGTCAGGAAAATTTGGCCTAAAAACCATTTCAATGGTGTATTTGTCTTGATCAAACTCTGAATGAAGAATCATCAATGAAGCTAAGAATACTAGAGAATATACTTTGTGATTCTTTTTTTGAGGGACAAATTCTATGGAAAAAGCATCGAAGGTTTCTATCACCTCCCAAACTTTATTTTTGTAGTGTCTCAAATGATCATTCTTTACCTGAAACTGATTTCTTACTTGTTTCACGATAAATTCTGCATCTCCAAAGACTTTGAAATTTTGATCCCTATCTCTTCTACAACTTAGAGGCCAAGATCTAATGACTCATATTCTACAGTGTTGTTAGTATTTGAAAATTTTAGTTTGTAAGAAAAATGAAATATTTTACCATTCGTAGATATGAGTACACTCCTGTGCCAGAACCTGTTGAGCAACAACTTCCATCGAACTCAAGAGTCCAGATCTCATTGGGATCTTAGCAAGTGACCTCAAGTTCATGAACCTATGTAGTCATCATATAATTACCCATACTTGAGTTTTGAAATAGGACCTGTGTGCGGGGATCCTTGGTTTTTGTTACGGTGAACTTTACCTGAGTTTCTGGCATTATCTTCTTCATTTCTCCACTGATAGGGATCATAACATGAGACTAGTCTATTTGAATCTCACCACCTAGATCTCTACAAAATTTCCTTCTCAACAACATACCATATGAAGCAGGAATGTCAGCAACTAGAATAGCTACCTTAACTCACTTATGAGGAAATTGGGCTAAAACCATTTGAGCGTATTTAATCTGCCCAATCACAGGAACTTGTCTTGTCTCCATGGAGTAACAAGATCTGAATGTTCTTGTACAAGTCAACCCAAGAGCATGTGCTACTTTCATAGGCATCACATTATCTGAGGCTCCAGAATCTATAATGTAATTACTTAATTTGCATTCGTTGATTAGAAAGGACACAAAGAAAGGTTCAATCTTTTCATTCGAAGGTGTAGTGGCAACTACAATATTTTGAGTCTTCCCATCTTTAGGAGTTTTCAGAATTCCTTTAGAGGAATGAACAGTAGAGTCACCTTTGATAAAATGGACCAATTTCTCAAGTTGATCCTTATTGGACTTCAAGTAATCCACCTGTGACATGGAAATATTTATTTAATTGATATCATCAATAATATCAAATTTGGGAAAAATGATCATACTTGATGTCTCAAATACTAGTTCTTTCGAACTTGATGATGACACACTTTTGACCTTTGCTTAGGGCTTGGTTAACGCTGATGTGGAAGAAGAAACTTTCTTCATAGATGATTTCTCAACTGATTGACTTGACAAAGGACCTCCTTTCTTTAAGATAGTTTTGACCTTAAAAACTTCAGTTTCGTTGGACTCTTTAGGAATCTTGGTTGTCTTGGATTCTTTGGAAGTATCCTTAGTATTATTTTATTTAGGAACTTCCTTGGAACTCTTTTTATCTTCCTCCTTAGTGGTACTCTGCTCCTTCTTCTAAGAACGTGTGAAGATGATGAAGGATTGAATATTCATATCTTCTATAATTTCTTTGTATTCCTCTTCTTCTTCTTAACAATACTCGAAGAAATGATTATTACTTTCTCCTTCAAGCTCTTCAACTTCAAGTTTAGATGTTCTAGAGTCTGGATCTTCTTTGTCAACCTCAATGACCTCAACTTAATCATCACATTCTTTAACGACATCATACTTTGAGGTAGTTACGGGATCTACTTCAATATCAAGCCTTGTCGGAGTGCCTACAATTCTATATTTGTTGGGAACGTAGCCTTTCCTAGAGATGTCTTTGTAAGGAGCGGGTTTTCTACTTTGAGCAACTTGCTTTTTCAAAGCTAACACATCATTAGCCAATTTAGTGAGTATAGATTCTGAAGCATTGGGGGTTTCTTGACTCTTTCCCTCGAGGGAAGTTTTCTTAAATTTTCCCACCATGATTAAGTCATCCTCAATTTCTATGGCTAAGGATTGAACAAGTTCCAAAGTAGCCACTCTAGCCCTTTTCAGATGATAGCACACTTCTGGTTGTTTTATGTTAATAAAAAAACATTTTTGTTTGTTAGGGTTCAGGTGAATCTCGACAGGAACTTTGTTCACCATTTTGTTGAATTTAGCCACAAAATTCCTCATGGGTTCTGTTGGCTCTTTCTTCACCTGAGATAGTTGGGAAAGAAGAGCATGGTCATCTTCTGCTGTCTTTAATCGATATTCAAACTTAGTTTTCATATCATTATAGTTTGTAATGTATCAATTTGGCAGATGATGAAACCAATCTACGACAACATCATGCAATGTTTCAATGAAGAGGTGAATAACAACATCCTCATATTCCACTGACAAAGCTATACATGTAAAAAATAAGGTATAAATGTGGTCATTAGGTGATGTCTTCCCATCTCCATCGAACTTGGGAAGAATCTTCCTTGATCCTCGTGGGAGGTCATGTCGATATGGTAAGGCCAATGGGCCTATGGAATTTCCCCATGGTACGTTAACTGCCATCTTGGGAAAGGTGGTATGCGAAGGCAAACAAATTTGAGTAAGAAAAAATTAATGACTTGTAGTGATTCCTTCCTTGCTTGCTCTTTTAGGACTTGATGCAAGGCTCAAAGATCTATGGGGAATGTTCCTCTTTAGAGGAGATAAATTGAAACCAAACTTTCCTTGAAAGTAAAAAATGGGATCTGATTGACCTTTAACATTTTCTCCTCATGTAAACATCTTTCCTACCATTTTGAAATGTTTACTATTGAAGGATTACTAGCATGTTCTAATCAGCTCTTTCCTTTTCTCTTCACTCTCTTTCTTGATCTCTTTGTTCCTGAATGACTCTGGCAACTCTCGCAGCTTGATCTTCTTCATTATCTAGTACTGATGCAACGAGATGAAAATGATAGTTTCTCGTGCTCTTTTCCCAAATATCTTACCTCAAATATAATGATATGTTTTCTTGAGTATCTGAAAAAACAAGATTTGGTTTCAAGATAGGTGAGTTACCTATAATAGTCATACAAATTATTGCCTTGGTATAAGAGGGCCGCATTGGTGAACAAAGATCAAAACATGTATAGGAGGTCTTTTGGCCACAAGTGTGGGTAATTTTCTTCTAAGGTCTTCAATGTAGATTTCTCTTTTAATGGCTCAATCAAAAACCACAAATTGATGTAAGCTTTCGTAGTTTTCCCAAACTACTGTTCAAAGGTTGGCATAAATGTCTCCTTGAAAATATTCGTTGGGCACAAGGTTCACTTGAAGAACTGGAGATTGTGTAGAGGGGATAGTCATAAAGGTTTAACCAAGCATTGGTTAATGATTCTAGAATCCCCAGTAGAGTCACCAAAAATTGTTGGCATATGGATTTACACACATGTAAATGGATTCTAATAGTATGGGAATGAATTCCCTCCTCAATGAAGGTGAGGCTTCCTTTATTGAAAACCAAAATTGTATTTACATCTGTACATTCAAAATTGTATGTGGGGGGTGTTTTGGAACATCAATGGAAATAAAAGTGAATGAAGGAGATGAAATGGAATGAAGGAAATAAATTAAAAGGAATTAATGTAAGGAACGTGTAAGAATAAGGTAAAAGCAAATCCTAATATTACATGGAGAGGAACAATAAATAACTAACACAAATATAATGGATTTTGCATTAGCTAAAGTAGAATGAGTAAAAGGGAACACGCGCGAGCAAGTAGATAATCAAAGCTTGATCACTGTGAACTAAAACAACATATTACTAGCGTTGAAAATAAGATCCAAGATAATATTTGCATGCAATATTCAAGCACTAACATCTAATGAACATAAGAACATCAAATGCTATAAGAGAATGAATGGGAAACAAAGTTCATATTTCATTAATTCCAAAATGTCTTCTCAAAAGAACACAAAGTTTCTTTCTTTGAAGTAAATCTTTCACAAAAGTATTTTCTTCTCCTCTCTTAAATCCCCCCTTACAAATGAGCCCCTGACTTCTTTTTATAACTCAAAAGTTAGTTACAAGGTAGTTAGGGTTTACATCAACATTAAATAGGGCACATAAATTAATTTGACTTTTCAACCAACTTTATTAATAGTAACTAAAAATATAAATCTCTTAAGTTTTCTCAAAAGTGAATTCAACAATAACATCATTTAAAATACCACTTTCAAAACATTCGACAAAAATCAGTGCCTTATCCATTGGATTGGGGTCCACCTATCTCAATCATATGAGAAATGGACTCTTCCACCCATGAGAAAATATAAGAAATCACCCTACCATGTTGTTGGCAAAACAAGGATCCTGATTCTTTGCCAATTCAAAAGATTTGAGCTTTTGCAATGTCTAGTGCATCTTCTCTTCCTCCGGAAAATAATTTGGGAGAACAAAAACCTCACAAAGTACCTGCATTTCAAGAATATTACCTAGTATGGTATGCAGGTTTGTAACTTTATATTGGATCTATTCACAAAGGTGCTTGATTTTGAAACATTGATCCATAGAAGAAGTGGAAAAAAATCATTGATAGGGGTATACATTTCATGTATCAATTTTGTAAATTGTTCCACTAGATGTTGTACTGAATTCCATTTGTTGTGTTTGTTGACGAAGGTACAAGTAATCTCTTCGATGAAGACTTGAATGGAAGATAGCGCGATATAGGCTTCATTGCACAAATTTTCAAACTGAATTACTAAGTCTTCCAAAATCATTTTCCTTGACTTATCATGATTCAACCATAGAATTTGTGTCATGCAATGATCAAACTCAAGTATCCCCTTTGATGCTAAGAATGTAGATTCCATGTGAGAAAGATCCTGAAGACTTAGAAAAATATGATCCAGTGTTTTTAATTCCGTAATGAGGCATTCCTTGAATGGAAAAAATGAATCAAGGTAGGCATAAATATTCTCAAATATTTTTATCACCCCAGCAATTGTTCTTAACCCACCACTTTCTATCTCAGAAACCCATGACCTTATAGTGTGCCCTAGAGTGATCACATCCTTCGATTGATCGAGAATTTCTATAACCAGGATAGCCACCATCTCTAGAATAGGAAAAGAAGACGCAATTGAGATGATCAAATGTTGAACTTATGAAATCAATTGATTCTTTTCTTCCTTGAGTTAGGAAATTTGAGATTCATATATCTCCAACCTTTTAATCACATTACTAATTGAATCCTTTTCCATAGAAACATCACTTTCAAAAGTGGTCTTTCCAAGGGCTATCTTGGATACTTCATAGTCAGTGACTGTCATTTCCCATGATCCTTTTGAGTAGTAGAAACTACAATTTCTATATATTTATCTCCGTTATCATCAATCACTACTCTGGAGAAGAGCTTAGGCTTTTTGGGCACAGCTTTGTTGGAAAGGGAAGAAATAGATTCCAAATTAATGTTGGTCACTTTGACTAATCTCTTTCTCTTTTTTTTTCAAAGTCAACCCAAATCGGGGTTCATTCATTAATTCGACACAAAAAAGTCGAGAACTCGAAGAAAAATCCTCTTTACCTATCTCATGACTAAAACCAGTAGGCAGTTGTTTTGTGGCCTCAATCCTTGGTGAAGTAGCATCTGCAACACATTCTTGATTATCCTCATGTTCTTGTGAAATACCCTTATCACCTGGATTCTCGGAAGAATTAGATATATGTACCAATGGAATTTTTTTGGACTCTAGCATCTAACATTAATGATTTGGATCTTTGGTGGGCCTATTGGAACTCTCAGTGATGTGAATAGATGAGTTTGGGATAGAAATACATGAAACACATTCTTTTCCTTCCCAAAGATGCACACTTTTTACTAATTCTTTAGACACTTCTTCTTTATTAGAGATAGGTTTGGGTAACCATCAACTTTTCCTCTGAAACACATGTGATGATGTTGGTGGGGACTGGTGTGAAGAATTTTGCACCACTTTATTCTATGTAAATCCTCCTCTTGTTGGAAGTTTTTGTAATTCAAACAAATGTGCCTAAAATGGGAGAGGATTGGCTATCTGATTCTCATACCACATCATAGTCCTTTTTAACACAGGTTGATTCATGACATCTAGAGAAGGTTCATCTCCTTTACTCTGATCAATACCAGGGAGTGGAATGAAAACTATATGATCATAGGTAGGATCCATAAGATCAATCCCATTATCAGCAAGGGTCAAAAGAGGATCCCTCAATCCATAATTTGTCATCTTAGCCAGTGTGAGACGAAAAAATTGTCATCGTCTTACCTCCCTGTCATTCGCACATTCTACCCAATAGTCTTCTATGTTTTTCGTGTGCCTATATCTTGCTCATATGGATTTTTCCATGGATCCTTTAATATCAAATTGAGCCCTAATTATGAAAGAATGTATAGTCATGAGGGAAAATTATTTTTCCATAAGTTCTGCATTGTGGGAATTTGGAAATTTGTATTCCCTAATCTGAATCGGGAAATGAATGCCTCCTTTGGGTTTATCCACTAGTAGGCAATTGATTTTTAAAAGCTGACGTGAAATTTCTATCAATGCCATTTTTTCACTGAGATATTTAGGAAGTTTGTAAGGAGCTCCCAAAAATCCATCAACTCGTATATAGGAGTAATAGGGAAACTAGATAAACCAAGTTCCCCATTTTTTTATCACAGCCTTGGCATCTTCTGAAAATATTCCCTCTGGGTTTCTCCTAAGTGACCAGATTATATAGAAATGGAAAGCATTGTTTACCCTCTGGAAATGGTGAGAACTGTTATTGAACTCTAGCTATGGGTAAAAGTGAAAAACACTATTCTTGTCAGGACCCATTGTACCTCTATTTATTAGCCCTAAAAATATCCTCCTTGCTACAACATAAATCAAATATGAGGTCATGTAAAAATGACTTGTCATCCTTACCTCAATCAATTACTTATGGAGAGTATTGCTAATGATACTTGCCCAATCAATGAACATATTTTCATCAAGACTGATATAAATGAACTTGTACATCCAAGGATAAAAATTTCTAATGGAAGGAAGACAAAAAACCCTACTAAGGAGAGTTATCATATCTCCTATTTCTTCATGAAACTCTACCCAAAAAAACTCTTTGGGAATTCTTGAAGTGTGAGTTTATAGTTTGACCAACCAATTTTTACTAACCATCTTCAACCATCTTAAAGGATTTTCATCCTAGAATTGTTGTGTCGATTCTTGAGTGCTTTCAGCATTTTCTTCATGAAGTGGCTCTCTTAACAAATCCTCCATATGATCTGGAGAATTGAGAAGAAAATGTTCATCCTTGTCATTAAAAATTCCTCGATGCTTAGTATCACAACGTTTGGCACAAGCTAGCACAAATTTGGGGCATTGTATGGCAACTGGAAATGGTACCACTTGAGGTAATTCGCAATGATAAAGCCTTTTCGAAAAAACAGTCCTCCCTTCCCATCTTACCCTATCATAGAATTGAACCATATCCACGTGACCCATATCGGTATCTATAATATTATCATACGTTGAATTTAAGGAGGATGTTAGGATTAATCCTTAATATGCATATTTTAGCGCCAAATTATTAGAGCATTCACCCATTATGAATTTTTAAAATGGAAAGCGAAAAGAAAACATACACTGGAAAGGTGTCAGGTTTAAGTCTCCGAACCACCATTTCCGTAAGAATAAAACTAATATTTTTACTATTATTTATTTTTAATAAATACAAAGAAATTTAGCGGTATCGAGTCAAAAATTTTCAAAACAGTAATACAAACAAAATATTGAGACTGAGCTCAAATCACAAACTAGGTAAAATATTGTTATTTGGAAAAAAATTATTATTCTCAGTTGTGCGTTTTGAATAGATTTTTAACCTTGTTTCACCTTCGTGGTTGCGCTTGGATTTCTTGATAAACACATGATGGATCCTCCATTTTACATATGTGTGTGAGGCGTATTGCTTCTGACCAATGCATGGGAAGCTTGATTTTCCAAATCCTCCTCTTATTCTAGCATTAAATGGTTTTTCTTTACAAACGTGAACAATTATCTTGGGATGCATAGACTTATTTATCTTCTCCTAGCATGCATGGATATTTTCCAAAGTGAATGAGTAAAATAATGATGCATGTGTTGAAACTACTTCCTCCCTCCTTGACAACAAGTGTTGGAATTCTTCCTATGCATGCATGGCAACTTTGTCTTCAACCTGCATGGGATTTTTGACTGATCATTAATGGAATTCCTTATTTTGGAAGCATATAAATACCTCCTTAGGAATTTGCATTATGTGGTCTTCTTCCTTTTTTGCAAGCATATCAATACCTCGTGGTGTGTGGATCTTCTTCCTCGAGCTATGTGGATCTCATGACCTATGGCTACGTTTTGAAATGATCTTTGACAGCTACTTATTTACCTTCTTTGTGGCTTATTTGTAGACTTTTGGAAATGTGTTGAACTTCATTCACCTCCTTAGCATCGAATGGTTATTCCTCTTTGTGCATGGATTTTTGACATCTTATTTTGTTGGGTTTGAGTTTGTGATCAAGTAAATGCATGGCTATCATGAGCAACTATACCCATCTTGTACGTGGTTGTATATGTCCACAATAAAACTAGAAACAAAGAAGATTTAACACAAACCAATATACAAACAAAAATAACAAAACCCAAAACTTGATTCATTTCATGTTAGCACAAGCTTGAGCTTCATGCATGCTATGTGGATTGTGATTGAGAGCAGACTATACAGATATTAGTCCAAAAATGAGAGCTGAATACTGTTGATGAAAGATGACTCTTAAGTTTGTGATCCTGCAATGGAGGAGAAAACTTCTTGGAGCTCTCAAGGTTTCCTGGCTCTAGCTAATGCACGTGTCAGGTTTCCATGTGAAAGCTAGAAAGTGCCTGTAGCATGAGCTTTTCCTTCTTCTGGCTATGGATATTTGCAATATTTCCTTGTTTCTCCTTCTTCCCAATTTCCTCCACTTCTGCAACCTCATGTAACTGTCTCCTTCTCAATTTCTGGATGATAGAAGGAAAATTAAAATTGTCTACGACAATTGGAAGTAGAAGAATAATTGCCCCCGACACTTGCTCACGAAAGTTACGACAATAAAAAATAAAAGTTCTTCCAAGTTTTTTGAACAACTTCTATGAGTATTAAATTAATATTTATTAATTGAAAAACCCTAAAGTTTAATAACTACTAATTTTATTAAATAAAAGGGTAAATATTAATTAAATAATTAAAACATGGTTTGCGTCGTAATAGGAGAAGGGCTTATTCAAAATGGATGAAACAAAAGCCAAAATGACCATGAGAAAAAGACGATTATGATGAGGGAGAAAAATCATGTGAAAGAACACTTTGAAATTTTTATATATTTTTGAAGTTTAACGTTTATTAATTTTGTGAAGTGAAAATTAGTTGACAACACACACATGAATGGGAAAATGGAACAATATGTGAAATTGAACTTCATGCTTTCTGGGACACTTCACTGTAATGTAAAAAGTAACTTACTATTTTTACTGAGTGTCAAATTTCAACTTTCCTGATCCCACCGCCTAAAGTTAAATCTTCTAGATTACCCTTGTGCACACCTCTTCTACTAAAATTATTCTTTGAGATGACTTACTAATTATAGAAAGTGACCATAGAGGAAATTGTATGATGGAAAAGTGACATGTGAGCATGGGAATTTACAAGTAACTCTTCCTCGCACCTGACCTCCCGAGGTCGTGTCGAGACAGCCAGTGGGGATGGAATACACGTGGGGTGCAGATAAACTAGTTAGGTAATCTTATGTCTTCAACATGCAATAGTGGGATCTACGAATCTAAGGCAAAGAAGGCCCTCCTAACCTGAATCGGTGTGATAGATCATTCGGCAAGGATAGCTGCTCGAAGGCTCCAATCAATATCAAGCTCTGGCGTGATACGATCTATGGGTTGTGGGATACATGGAATATTACCTATGGGTGCTTCATATATATCTCCCGACAAGGTCATGAAAATGGAATTGCTAAATGTGTAGTGGATCTTTTGGTGTTTTATGGATGGTTCTCTGGTCTAGACCAGAAATCTTTAGCTTGATTAGCTACCATGTTTAATAATGATAGTTGTGTGATAATGTCTGGTGGAAGTGGAGAGGACCTAAACACCAGTGTTCGTAAGCTGGTGTCAATATTGATTGATTTGTAGGCTCGTTGGGTTGTGGGACCTGTGGATCACAACCATAAGTTTGTGGTTGTTGTGGACCTCCTATGGTCATACGGATATCTATCAAGGCAGTCTATAATTTGGCTGATTTGACCAGAATGTGTGTGCTTTGTCGTCTTCTATGTTTAATTCTCTTAGCTATGTGTTGATTTCTTGTAGGTCTGTTGTTGTTCGGAAGACCTGAATTCTGAGATTTTGGTCTATGTCAGTTAATGGTGCAACAAGATTTGGTTGAGGCACGATTGGCTCAAAACGTATTCCCCTTAGGTCCCGTGATTGTCATACAAGATCAATATAAGCTTAATTGAAACAAAATAAACTAATTATGCAAGATATATCTACAACATGTACATATTCCTCTATTTTTTGTATTTTTGATAGAATTTTGAATAGAATTGAAAGATAAACTAATCTAATATATTCAAAAAATGACAACTAGTCTAAAAACAAAATTTAAAACAAGCAAGGTAGCCCGGTGTAGCTACTTGCCTGTGTAGTTGTGAGTTTATCCTAAATAACTGAATAGTTGATTAATTTAATTAAAAGACTCTTGATCCGACCTCAAAAGTGAGGAATGAATCGTGGTTTTTGAGAAACTATCAATCCCCACAGCTTCCCTAGCAATATCGAAAACGAAATTTAACTGAAATGAAATATTTCACTACTCTATTTGATATGTTTTAACTATAACTTTAACAGATAAAACCTGGAATTTGCAGAACAATGGCGAATCTAGTAGTGTATGACTTTTTCCTCTTAGAATGATCTTCCCGTTCCTTCATGTTCACGTGAATCTAGAAGAGCGTGTATATGCTAGCATCAACAGAAGAAGGTATTTGAAAAATGAAAGCTTTAGATATAGACCAAATATAATGCGACTAGGAGAGGGATATCGCAAGTGACAGAGCTTGGTGTATGCAATTCCTAGTAGTATTTAATGTGGGAATACAACACAAGTGTACCGAGAGATTCTAGAATCTACCTTTTGTGAAGAGCACAACCTGCAAATCTAATGAATTTAATCTACAACTGACACTACTCTGCTCTAAACTAATTTGTATGAACAACAATGAACAAGGCTAAAGCAAGAAGATCGAATGGATTCTAACAGCAAAGGAAAACTAGCATGGATGTAAAACATGAAAAAAAATGAGTTCTAAGCAAGAAATTAAAAGAGTAAACAATGGAAATGAGAAGTTGAGGGGCCATTTGCTTGAAAAAAAGTTGGCTATTTATAGATTTCACATTCACCTAAAGGTGGTTCCTATTAGAACTCTTTTACCATTAAACAATGAAGAAACACTATTCTAGGGAACATAAAACATTAATGCAAGCTAAGGCGGTTGAGAAAAGCTGGTAAATGTTGAAAAATTATGCAAGTCATGATCAAAAGAACATGCTGGAAAATGCATGAAGGACCGCCGCCCTGAGCAGGGCGGCGATTACAGGACCACCGCCATGGCAGGGCGGCGGTTTTGTCACTGAAGGTCAAAAAGCTTAGAAAAATAAAGGTAGAGGATAAAGCAAAGTACACAAAGCTTAAACAAGATGCTTAGGATGCTAACATACACTTGGTAAGCTTTCTTGGATTCCGAACACCTTGCGAGGTGACCTGTATCATCATTGGGGCATGTGTAACATTGTTCTGGTGGTATAGTACCCTATAATTTTGGGTACGTACAGAAACCTACTATTTTTAGTGACAATTTTTGACCTTTTTTGACTCTTCCCACTGGGATTGTTCATGTAGACCACTTTCGTTCACCCCACTTTTGTCGGAACAAATTTCTGCATAATCTTGCCTAAAATAGAAAGTAACCATGTATACGGCTTACTATTTTTGGAAAGGGGTGTTCAAGGCCTTGCTTTTTGACAAAACAAACTTTTTTTATATGGTTTTTTCCCTTCACTACACCTCTACAATTTTAGCTTGATTCGGTGTCTAGAAAATGAGATTTTAAAAATTCAATTTTTGTTACGGGGAAACAAGGGTTTGTCTACCATAAAAATATGGGGCGTGCATGTGAAAGATTGCTTTTGGGTCCTTGGGTATCCTATAAAACTAGAAGAATTCAAAATATGGCACGTCAATCTGTTTGTCGGGTTGTGAGATGTGAGTGATTCTTCTTCACGGACTTCGGGGTTACTTCAGGAAAAAATTGTTGGTGTGTGTGACTGTCTAGTCATCATCCACATCACCTAGGTGAGTCATCTCGCCTTACGAGAGTCATAGGTCTTAGGAAGTCAAATGACGAGTGTCAGATTTTGTCATAGAATCTAACATTGTCATTTGTGTCAATGCGTCATAGGAGTTACATTCCTTATTTGGAATTGTAACTCCTCTTCTAGTGGTGTCATATGCATCATTCAATGCGTCAGTGGGCATCATTGAGTTATTTCCATGTTTAGGCATGGGGGTTACACAGCACCCCTATTTGTACTTCCTATTTTTTGATCTATGAGCATGAGCAGACCCATTCTTCTTACTTGCAATCTTCTTTCCATTGTTTCGAATCTTACGTATTGCGTTGGCTTGACGTTACCATCAGAGTGCAACTTCGTTGTGGTGCATCTCTTTTCGACATCAGTTCTCGCGAATCCCTCTTTCATGGTATCAGAGATGGTTTCGGTAAACGTGCACTCTTCATTTCTCAGTTGTTTATTACTTCTGGTTTCTTCTCATTTCCTCGTGTGCAAGTTTTTTTTTTAATTATCATTTTGGAATTATTGCTCACCTCGTATTGAGGTTTCAACAGTTGCAAGTTAAGGTATTTGGTTGGTTTGCTTATCAGCTGAGTTTGTATTTGGATATTTCTAGATCTTTGTGGCTGTCGTTTCTGGGTTGTTTGTGTGTTTCTTGCTGGTTATGTTCAGATTCAGTGCCTGCAGGGTAAAAGAAGAGCTCATTTTTTGGCGTGGACCTGTGATTACTGGTTGGGATCGTTGTTTTTTCTTCACCGGTGTATACTCAGACTATTTCAAGCTTTTTCCTCATCACTGTGGTTCCTTGCTGTCTCGAAGTTACCTCTGCCTGGTCTCAAAATGTTTTTGCGAGCCTGCTAAAAACCTCTCACGTTTTTGCCTGGTCTCTCACGTTTTTTGCAAAAATACTCACGTTTTTGCCTGGTCTCTCACGTTTTTTGCAAAATCTCTCACGTTTTTGCCTGGTCTCTCATGTTTTTTGCAAAACTACTCACGTTTTTGCACTCACGTTTTTTGCAAAACCTCTTACGTTTTTGCACTCTGTCCCAGGCATTTTTTTTCCAGGTTTGTTTGGATTTTCAGGCATTTATTTTAGCTGGATTGCGTTTTCTCCTTCTAGGAATTTTGAGCATTTTCAACTGTTCTCAGACATTTTTTTACCTATCCTCAAGCGTTTTTCATTTTGTTTTCTCCTCTGTTCCAGGAGTTCAAACCTGTTCTAGGTGTTTTTCTCTCCCCTGGCTACGTTTTCTCCTCTGGCAGGTGTTATTTTTGGGTTGTTCCAGGCATTTTCTCCCCTGGTCATTCCTATAATGTCTCACAACTGCAAACTTGGCATTTTTCTCTACATTCATGCATTTTTTGGCCTATTCTGGGCATTTTCCCAGCACATGTGGACAGTTACATTCTTTTGCCAGGTAATATCTCTCTAAAAATACATTTTTTTATTCACTTTTCTTAAAAAAACGTGTTTGCATTCTTTTTACCTTATCACTCTTCTAAAAAACGTGTTGTTTCATTACTTTTAAAAGGTATAAGGTAAAAAACATTACATTTTATTGGCATTGTAAGTTTTTTGGCTTGTTTTATTAACCTTCCGTCGAGTGCCGAAGACGAAGGGTGAGGTCCGGGATTGGCAGGTGGCTAATCCCCCCTCGCAATACAAACAAACCCTATCTCAAATTCTATGCCATTTCCAACGGGCATACATACAACACCTTTTTCATGCATTTAGGGCACTTTTTTAATCCATTTGCAGGCTTATTGGCTTTTTTCTCATCAGTTGCGGGAATTGGTTTTTGCTATAACTTTTGACTCGTTGCTCGGTTTTGAGCACTTCTTTAGTCAAAGTTGCATGTTTTTTCACACTCTAGATGATGGGATCATTATTTTTGTAAACGCACTAATTTTATAAAGTGCCACATTGTAGGGGGTGTCTTTGTATTGCTTAATTCAGCTCATTTTTTCTTGAGCTTTGTTCTATTCCTTTTTTTGTGGACTTGTGAGTGTGTCCGCCACAGTCTTACGACAAAGGGATTATTTCGTGTGACGTGAGATGTTGTTTCTCACAAAGCTCTTTATTCCCCCTCTTGCTTCTCTCTTTCTGTGCTTGCTTGCAGTGTCGATCTGTTGGGCCCTACGAACCTTGATTGTTGTCTCCACCATTGCGTGTTATTACGCTAATTGCAAGGTGAGTGACAAACTAGTTCTCAGAACACAGTCGCATCTGGTTGTAATCAACGCACTGAATTATAAAGTGCCAAACTCGGGGGGGGTGTAATTTTGTTCTGGGGTGGTTGTTTCCTTTCTCTCTCCTTCCTTCTGCATTCCTTGGTTCTATCTCTTCATTATGGATATCTCTAAAGTACCAGTGCTCACACCTTTTAATTTATTCGAATGGAAATCTAAAATTATATTGGTTTTGCGAAGTAAAGGGTTATACCGAGTTACCATGGGGTTAGAGACCGAACCTACTGATGAACCTAAAAAATCTAAATGGTTCAACCGTTGTGATGAAGCCTTAGGTCTTATCTGTATGTCCATCTCTCCCGACTTTCTCTTCCACATCGAAACTTCCTCAACACCCGATCAAGTGTGGAAAATGCTCGATGATATGTTTGGGAAGCAAGATGACATGAGAGCACATGAGTTGGAGAACGAACTACTAGGGTTAAATCCTAGTGACTTTGAAAACCTACAGGCCTTCTTCTCAAAATTTGTCCGCACTAGAATGTCTTCTAAAGGAATGTAAAGTGGATAAGAAAGACTCTCAATTGATCTTGTCGATTCTTTCTAAGTTAGGTCTTGAATACTCTATTTTCATTTCAACTTTTCATGCCACGAAAGCCACCTTGGGTAGTACTTGGACTATGCCCTCCTTTGACAGTTTTTTGTCCCAACTCATTCGAGAACAGGACAAACTCATTCAAATGGGGACTCTAAAATCCAAGTCACATGCCCTTGTGGTGAATAAGGGCAAGAAAAATGAAAATAAGAAAGAAACTAAGGACCAACCTAAGAAAGAAACCAAGACCAACCAACCCCCAGTTAAGCCCATCACTCATACTTCAACTTCTGAGCCTAAAGCGAAGAAGGAAAAGTATAAATGCTCCTATTGTAAGAATTTTGGCCATGACGAGCAACATTGTTTTCGGAAACAAATTGATCACTTAACTCATTTACTTGAGAAGAATAAAATAAGTGTTCCTGAATCCGTTAAACAAAATGCTCAGAAAGGTGAGTCTTCTAATGCAAAGGAGACTAAAAATGAAAAGAAGAAAGGTAAGGCCCTCGTAGCTAGATCAGCTCCATCATCAACTTGGATTATCGATTCCGATGCCTCGCACCACATGGATTCTTCAGAGGTTGAATTCTCTAGCATTGAACCATGTGGCATGTCCCAAATCACGTTGGGTGATGACACTCATGTGTCAGTTTCCGGTAGTGGATTGGTAGAGATTGAAGGTGGAACATTTAACCAAGTGTTGAGTGTTCCAAATCTCTCTACCAATCTCCTATCAGTTTACCAAATCACCCACCTTGGTGAAGGAATGCGAGTGGAATTTGGTCCTAACTCGGTGATTATTCATGAGCTTAACTCTGACTACACTGTGGCTAAGGGAAAGGCAGATCACCATTCACGGTTGTATACCTTTTCCCACTTCTCTTTTGATTCGACGCCTAATGCCTTGCTCACTCATGTAAATGAGGTTAGCAAGTTATGGCATGAGCATTTTGGGCATCTAAATTATCATTACCTTGAACAATTGAGCCAAAATGAAATGGTCAATGGGATACCCCGAGTTAAGTTTTCTAAGGGTCTTTGTGAGGGTTGTACCCTTGGAAAGCACCCTGAAAAAAGCTTTGACAAGGGAAAATCCTATAGAGCTACTCGTCCCTTGGATCTTGTTCATAGTGACGTTTCTGGCCCTTTTCCATCTCCTTCTTTTACTAGAGCTCTCTATATACTAACCTTCATTGATGACTTTTCATGTTATACTTGGGTGTATTTTCTTAAGCTTAAGTCTGAAGTTTTTGAGCATTTTCAAAACTTTACGGCTCTTGTTGAGAAACAAGTGGAATGGTCTATCAAGGTTCTTTGAACTGACAATGGAGGTGAGAATGTAAGCAACAGGTTTAAGGATTTATGTACTTCTGAGGGGATTGCTTTACAGCGTACAGTTGCTTACAACCCTTCCCAAAATGGAATTACAGACAGAAAGAACCGAACTTTAAAGGAGTTGGCTACTTGTATGGTTTACTCGAAATCTTTTCCTCCATAGTATTGGGCTAAAGCAGTGAATTGTGCTTGTTATATTCAGAATCGTGTCCCACACAAGGCAGTAAGAGGGATGACACCCTTTGAAGCTTGGTTTCGACATAAGCCTGATGTTGAGCACTTTCGAGTCTTCAGAATCCAAGGCTATGGCTCGGATTCGAAAAAAGAAACGCAAGGCATTGGATCCATAATCCAAACCTTGTATCTTTATCAGGTATCCTAATGGTGTGAAGGGATATCGATTGTTGAACCCTACCACCCATTAGCTTTATATTGAGAAGAGTGTGAAGTTTGATGAGTCATCCTTGACTTCAACTTCCACTGAGGTCCTTTTTCCCACTGATTCAGATTCTGACTCTTTAGATGATGATGTTGTTGAGCGAGTTCCACCTCTCCCTACTCCTCCTGATCCTCAAACTTCTGAGTCTTCTGATTCTGACAGTAGTGATGATGAGGAATATGTCCCTTCTCACTCAAGTGAAGAATCTTTCGACTTAGAGCCTGAGCCGTCGGGACCTCTTTGGGCTAGGAAAAATTTACAGAGTGCTGGAGATTTAGTTGGAGATCCTTTGGATGAGAGACGTACTCGCTTAGACTTCACTGGACCTCACTCCTTCTTCACATCTGCTTCTGATCCACCATCTTTCCATGAAGATTTTGGGATTCCTGAGTGGGATTCTGCCATGGATGAGGAGTATTCCTCACTCATAAAGAATGACACTTGGGATCTTACCCTTCTTCCGAAAGGAAGAAAAATTGTTTGGTGTAGGTGGGTATATCGAAAAAAGTATGGAGCTGATGGAGAAGTTGAGAAGTATAAAGCGTGACTTGTAGCTAAGGGTTTCTCCCAAGTAGCTGGGGTTGATTACTCAGAAACCTTTGCTCCGGTTGCGAAGATGACTTCCATTTGACTGACCCTTGCCATCGCTACCGCTAACAGATGGGAAGTCCACCAGATGGACGTTAAGAGTGCCTTCCTTCATGGGAACCTAGAGGAGGAGATCTATATGGAATAACCTCCGGGTTATGTCCATGATCCATCCCTCATTTGCAAATTAAAGAAGTCTCTCTACGGCCTTAAACAAGCCCCTTGGGCTTGGTATGCCAAGATGGACTCCTTTTTAATTGCATCAGGGTTCACTCGGTGTCACTCTGACCCAAATGTGTATATTCTGCGACAGGATGACTCCATGCTTATTCTTGTTCTCTATGTTGATGACTTGTTGATCACCAGTAGCTCTTCCTCTATCATTGATTCTGTGAAGATCTCCTTGGACAACAAGTTCTCCATGTCTGACTTAGGATTGCTTCGTTACTTTCTTGGGATCCAGATTTCACAATCTGACTCAGGAATTATGATCTCATAGCCTAAGTACTCTCTTGATTTTCTTGCTTGGTTTCACATGTCTAACTGCAAGTCCTCACCTACTCCTTTTCTTTCTGGGATTAAGTTGGTTTCTGATTTCTCTTCCCCCTTTTTTGATGGTACCCTTTATTGACATTTGGTGGGAAGCTTGATCTACCTTACTCACACTCAGCCAGATCTATCGTATGCCATCGGGATCGTGTCTAGATTTATGCAGGAGCCTCATGAGCTGCACTTAAAAGCAACAAAGTGGATCCTTCACTATGTTCGTGGCACTCACACAGATGGTATTCATTACTTAGGAGGGACTGAGATTGACTTGGTTGGATTTACAGACTTAGATTGGGTCGGTGATCTAGATCATCAGAAGTCTACCTTAGGCTATAGTTTCACTCTTGGTTCAGGTCATGTCAGTTGGTCTAGCAAGAAACAGAACACCATTGCCATATCATCGACATAAGTAGAATACAGAGGAGCAGTTAATGCTGCCACAAAAGTTGTTTGGTTACAGGGTATTATGACAAAGTTTGGCATCCACTTTCGGTGGCCTACCATTATCTACTGTGACAACATGAGAACTATCTCAATTTGTATAAATCCCATTCAACATCAGTAGATGAAGCACATTGAGATTCATATGCACTTCATACGAGAGCTGATGCATGAAAACATCATTGACATACAATATGTTCAGACAGCTGATCAAGTTGCAGACATTTTCACCAAGCCCTTCACTGAGGTGAAGTTTCTTCACTTGCGGTCTCTTCTTGGGGTGAGGTCTACTGTAGCCGCCCATCTTCTTTGGGCTATATAGTCCTCCTTCTTCTCCTCCTCTTCTTTCCAGAAAGATGTTGTTTGTACATGGGCACCTTATTAGGCCTTTAGTTGCCGGGGCCTATTGACACATCTTTCTTAGGTGTCTAGGGGAGTCTTATTTTTCTGTTCTGGCTTACCTTGACCTCTACCTTGGCTTTGATGAATGGGGGGTGTTGGTGTGTGTGACTATCTAGTCATTTTCCACATCACCTAGGTGAGTCATCTCACCTTGCGAGAGTTATAGGTCTTAGGAAGTCAAATGATAAGTGTCATATTCTGTCATAGAATCTGACATTGTCATTTGCATCAATGCGTCATAGGAGTTAAATTCCTTATTTGGAATTGTAACTCCTCTTCTAGTGGCATCATATGCATCAGTCAATGTCATATGCGTCAGTGGCGTCATTGAGTTCTTTCCATGTTTAGGCACAGGGGTTACACAACACCCCTATTTGTACTTCCTATTTTTCGATCTATGAGCATGAGCAGACCCATTCTTCTTACTTGCAATCTTCTTTCCTTTTTGACATTGGTTCTCGCAAATCCCTCTTTCAAAAATCTCATTTTTTGTTTGTTTAAAATTTGGATTTTTTCATTTTTTTTCTTTTAGATCATGGAATCCTTTATGATATTATTCAAGGAAAAAATGGTGGATTCAAGCTCTAGAAAAATGTTGATAAGAGAACACTTGATAAAAAGCACACAAGAATTCCATGTGGGAAAGCAGGTCATATTCAAAGGCATGAACGAATAGGGAGAACACGCATGCGGAGCAGAAGTTCAGCTTTTAGGACTTAGCTGTTTTCGCTCATGAAGGTCTAATTTTAGAGGTGGCATGTGCAGAGCACACAAATGAGGTAGAGACGTACGCACCATGCATTGGCTATTTTTGGAGGATTGGATACAAATAACTTTACATGGACACAAGCCGTAAATAGATCTGCTATTGTCAATCAGCTAGCAGTATTTTATTGTTAGTGTACTTGCATGTGTGGCTATTTTTTGTAAACGACATGTGGCTATTAATAACATGTGACCTATTTTGGGAATAGATAAGCGGTGAAGGGAAATTACCCACCCTTATACAGTACATGTATGAAAAATGTGTAATAGAGAGATGGACATACACATAGGGATGCATACATAGTGAGATTGTGTTGCTAAATCTGTTACGCGCATACTACTGATTATTATAATGAAGCTTCTGTATACTTATGGCATTTAATATAATGAAGGATATTGGCTGAATCTAAGTGTTAGTTTTGTGTGTATCTGAATCTATTATGTTTTTTGATCTCATCATGGTTAATAATTAATTCTATTCTCCCTTAGAGTATAGATATGGTATGCTTTGTAGAATGATGTGTTAGCAATGGAACTATATGTGTTAAGTCTTCATCATACTAGCATCCTACAACAACAACCCTAAAGAGGGGACCTGGTACCTTTTGCACGCTTTGGGTGAGCACTCAGTCTAGGATGAGAGATGTGTTTAGCGCAACTAGGGTTTTATTGGATTTGTATCACTGAATTCTAGGCTGCATCATTGGTTTTGTTGCCGGGAACTCTTTTTCAGTTGTTTTCAGGATGGTTTGTGATGAAGACATACTCGGTTGACCTTAGTAAGTGTTGAAGAATGGATACGTGATCTAGAAGAAGAATACGCATGTGGTGATTCCACACTGGATATGAGTTTTAATGCACACGTGTGGGTGGAACAAAATATGTATGACAGTTTATATGAGATATTTTTTGCTATCTTTCAAGTAGAATTGTACGAGTGGCTGATTGCTTATGCATCTAAGTGGAATTGGAGGTATCACACACTTGTATAGATGTAGGAAGAATTCCAGGCCCTTTATGATGCTGATCTTATTTGGACTCAAGCTGTGGATACATGGTTCTCATGGTGTCTTGAACAATTATATCTTAGAAATACTCAATTTCCACTTATTTGTGTCCAGAAGTAGCTAAATTCCAGTTTTTACGATATCCAAGGGGAGCTTACCTACAAGGCATTCCTCTGGTAAATCAAGATCCTAATGGTAACCTTGAATCTGGAGCGTAAACCAATTGCTAACTAAAACCCACCACACATAAGGGTAGGAGCAGGTTTGGTGAAAGATGATAGACCTAGTGGTAGAAAGGAAGAGAGAGGAAAGGAGTCTTATGTATAATGAGGTACGTGAAAGGGAGATAGAGAAGTAACATAACATTATAGAAAGTATGGCGTTGAGGAGAGAGATGGCTCGTGAAGGATTTGAAGCTCACGTAAAAGACATGGAGCTAGAGCATCAGAAACTCCCCCATCTAGGAAAGAATAACAGGGATCCCCCCTCGGCCTCTTTCAGAAGCGCATTAGTAGAGACTACCTAGGCCATGGGCGTGCATATGAATCCACCTAGTAACCTTTCCCATGTGTTTGGTTTTTCAACATCTAGTACAAAAAGTAGTCAATAAGATAGTTCAAGCAGTGGGAGAGTAAGAGCGAGGCTTATAACAGGCACATCAATGGCAACACAAATGACTTTGTTGTTATATGGGAGTACCTTTTCAGGTGTATCATTAGCAAAGAATATAAGCACACCGATTTTTGGATTAACTTCTGGGAGTAGTAACGCTTCGCATACTGTCAAGGTACAATTCGGTTCTACTATTGGGACACAGGGAAGTACATCTTCTGGTCTGACCCCAGCTATAGGGTCCAGATCAGGAGGCATAGGTAGCTCTGGTTCAAGTGGATCTGGTGGTTCTTGAGGCAGGGGAAACACATGAGGTTTTGGATCAGGTGGGCAAGGTTTGCACCAATCCTAGAATATTTACATGGAAATGTATCTTCGTCTTCCAGAGTATAGGGTCATGAAGATGTTGCTGAACATGTTCACATGTGTGAAATACTATGGCGCGCAAAAGGAATCATGGCTTCTGAGTGTAGGGAAAGCCAATTTTCCACTACGTTACAAGGGCGTGTGCATAGCTGGTACATAAAGTTTGACCCTGATTAGACTTGTGTAGATTATACAGCTTTGAAGGATGCATTCCTTAAAGAGTTTCATATCCCCGAGTTTGAGCAGAAGAGTATAAGTGTGCTCACGGATATAAAGCAAGGCACCACTGAAAGTGTTAGAGAGTATGATGCACGGTTTAAAATTTTGTTATCAAAGCTTTCTTGTGACATATACGTAAGCCAACATGCACAATGGTTCATTGGGGGCTTGATTACCCCTTTTAGGAGGGAATTATCACATAAGACATACACTGATCTGTGCAAAGCACTTGAAGCAGCCTTGCGTGCTGAGGTAGTTGGAAACATAGATACTGGGGTGAGCCCATTTTTAGAAGCACAAATAGCAGCTATGGGAAAACAATTGGAGAAACTGTCAGCAAATTCAGCACACGAGACATGCACAGGGATTTTTTGCACAAATTGTCAAGAAGAAGGTCACACAAAGGATAGTTATCCTTGTAGAATAGTACGTTCATTGCTAATGGATTGTGAAATATGCCACTTAAACCATGATGCTAGCCACTTCCCATTATTACAATGCATGATAAGGAAGAACACACCAAGCTATTGTAAAATCTATAGGTCCATGACTCGTGACACGGAGGACTGCCAGATGATTGGACAGATCCATGATGCTATAGATATTGGTGTATGACAGACATGAGTTTGAGATAACTCTAAGGGTAAGAATGAGCATCAGGACCAGGACCACAATCAGCTGCGCTATGATCAGAATGAGGGGCATTTTGAAGACAATCATGGCAGAGGTCAAGGATACCATGGTGGATTCGGAGGATGAGGCCGTGGTGGTGGAAGAAGTGAGTTTCCTTGTGGAACATGTTATACATGGGGATATCTTGACCACTATAGGCATGAATGTCCTCAGAATATTACATGTTCTTTCTATGGAAAGAACCATAGCTATGAAGAGTGCTCGGACTTATATGAGCATCTGAGTAAGCAACATAAACAAGAAAACAAAGGTGTAGGGATGGTTATGATACAACCCGCTGTTCACAATCAATGGATGCTCAAGATGGAAGTAGAATCTGAGGCACTACAAGTGAAGATCACAACCCGCGCTGCGAAAACACATGTTAGGGAAGCATTGCAACAGAATCCTACCATCACTAAAGAGGAGGTTCTTCATGCACAATACCTAGATCCTACCTATCAGAAAGAGGTTTATCAGGAAACCATGGAAGTTCTAAGGAATCTTCAGGGTGAGATATAATACTTAAAGGTGAAGAAGGAAACATCAGAGATGGTCCAAACTGATATATATGACTTGAGAGAAGTGTGCAAAATGTTGCACAAGGAGAACATCATTCCACTGTTAGGGATTTGGTTAAAAGGAAACACTTCATGCACAAGTAATGAGGCTAGATAGTAGATCCTACATGTAAATCTCCCTTCTCATAGCATAGATTATGACAAGGAAATCGCTCTAAATACTGTTGTGGTTGGGTGGCTGTTGAGTAATATATTGATTGATACAGGCGTGGAAGTCAATGTTATTACCTTGGATGCATGAGTACAAATGGGAAGACCCCCATTGTAGCCATATTCTAATGTATTATTCATGGCTAATCAGAATAAGGCCCCTCCCATAGGAGTTTTGAAAGATGCAGCCATTACCATACAAGGAGCTAAGTTCACTGGAGACTTTGAATTTTTAGCGCTGTCAGAGTCAGATAGCTTCCCAACTCTATTGGGGTGTCCTTGGTGCTATGTAAACAATGCTGATATTTGGTTCAACAAGGGCTATATCAGTTTTGAAAATAAAGAGGAAAGAGTTATTATCCCTTTAACATATGGAAATTCCGTGCCCTTTGTTGAGCCTTTAAGTGAAGAAGATCTGAATAGGATTTATGTATGCACCATCTGAGATCCAGAGATGATTGAACCAACCAAAAAAAGGACTAATTCAGTGGGAGGATGCACAGTCTATTAGCGATACTACAAGTGTTGCTTGTGATAATTGGGCTCACAGCACTTATGAGTTGGTAGGGCACGAAGTAAAGAGCATATTCCCTCGAGGCACAAAACCATGTTATGTCAGGAGGATAGGTAACAACTCGGTACCTTGTTACACAGGAGAAGGGGATCCCATGGTATTCCTGCTCGCCATGGAAGAAAAATGGATAGACCCACTAGAAAGAAGAAATATGCTAGCATATACACTACGTGGGACAACAACATGCTGGTGGGTGGTCCTCCACAGGGATAATCTTGTCAGATGGAATGAAATTGGGATTGCTCTTACTACTAGGTTCTTTAGGAGTAATGCACCTACTCAAATCTGTATTTATCATGATAATAAACCTGTTTAGCACCATGTTCAGAAGTGTGAGAGACTCTGGACAGAAGGGCAGGAAGCTTTACCACCTTCACTATGGGTGCACCGGTTTTATTCCACTTTACAAGGCTACGTGCGTGCTTGGTATGTATATGCAGAAATCCATAAAGAAACTAGAAATTGGCAGAATTTAATTACATGAATGGCCCAAACATTTGAATTCTTCTCTACAAAGCCTCATGTAGAAGAAGCATTGAAAGTTATCAAGTGCTTAACTATGGGGGATAGTGCTAAGGCTGAAGAACTCCTTTAGGATTTATTAGATGAAGAAGACTCAGGAGTGCATCTTGATAAAGAACCAGAGGCCGATGCAATATTGCTTCAATGCACACTAGCCTTGAGAAGGAGAAAGGAAAAATGGTCTACCTAGTCGATGATGAAGAAGTAAATAATCTGGATGTAAACCATTCAACATGAAGGTGTGAGGTATTAGACAGTGTGGATAAGACCACACACGCCTATCATGAACCCATAAAGATAAAGTGGGTGAATATTGGATCAAATACTGAGCCTAAGGAAGTCATAATTGGAGACTATTGGTCAAACTTTGAAGTGGCAAAAAATCATAGAATTACTAAGGGATTACCAGGAATTATTTCCTAGGGGGGGTACCATGAACTTAAAGGCATGCATGAATCATTAGGGGAGATGAAGATAAATCTTAAAGAGGGTGCGCACACAGTTAGAAAGAGACCTTATAGAATGAACCCCAATTTTCATGAAAAGGTCAAAGAAGAGATTGATAACATGTTGAAGTCTGGAATTATCAAGCCCCTTGATGAGTCAGAATGGGTTAGTCCAATGGTGATTAGTATCAAGAAGGATGGATGGATTAGAATATGCGTGGACTACAGGGAGGTGAATGCTGCATGTGTAACTGATCCATTCCCTATGCCATTCACTGAGGAAATACTAGGAGTTGTAGGGTGTGAAATATATTCATTTACATATGGGTTCTCTGGGTATCATTAGGCTAGGATTTCCCAGGAGGATCAAGAAAAGACTACATTTACTACTGAATGGGGTAGCTTCTCCTATACTGTAATTCCCTTCAGTCTGAAAAATGCGCCTACTGTATTTTCACGCATAGTTTTCCAAGAATTTAAGGAATTCATTCACAACTTTTTACAGGTATATTTAGACAATTTGATGGTATATGGATTAGTTAAGGATCACTGTGACAATCTGCGCTTGATGTTTGAACGATGTAGATAGTTGAGTATCTCTTTGAACATCAAGAAGTGCATATTTTCTACACCATTTGGGATACTTTTAGGACACATAATCTACAAGGAGGGTTTGTTGGTTGATCCAGCAAAGGTTGTAGTCATTATAGGCCTAAGGGATCCTACCAGTCAAAGTGAGGTGTGCATATTTTTGGGTCATACAGGATATTACATAAATTTTATCAAAGGCTATGCCAAATTTTTCGCACCATTAGAAGAGTTACTGAAAGGGAAAGGTACATTCTACTGGGGAGAGTAACAACAACACACATTCGGGACATTGAAGGAGAAACTTACTACCGTGCCTATTCTATGTTTTCCTTCATGGGACAAACCATTTCATGTACATGTTAGTGCCTCTAGCATGGCCATTGGTGCAGTGTTGGCCCAACCTGGAGAAGGTATTGTAGATCATCCTATCTGTTTTGCTAGTAGAAAGATGACTCATGTAGAACAAAATTACACAACTACAAAGCGCGAAGATTTGTCAATGATCAATGTCTAGCTACACAATTCATATTTTATATCGATCACATGACATTGAAGTATTTGGTAAATAAAACTATTTTACAAGGGCACATCTATTGATGGGTACTCTTATTTCAAGAATTTGATTTCACAGTTGTGGTAAAAACAGGAAAAAGTAATTCTGGACCAGACCATCTATCAAGAATACAATCAGGAGAAGAAGTACAAGAAATTGAGGATAACATGCCAGATGCAGAGTTATATAGGTTACAATGCACGCCATCAGAACTAGAGTACATTTCTATCTTTCTATAAATAGGGATGTCACAAGAAGGAATGCAATCCTTAGAGAAGAAACAACTTGCTATACGTGCCACACATTATATGTTAATTAGTGGCAACTTGTACAAATTGGGACGAGATGAAGTATTGCACCATTTTATATTGGAACATGATTACACGGGTATTATGGAAGAATCTCATGGTATAATTGCTAGTGGCCACTATGCAGGTGATGCCACAACATGTAAGATTCTACTTACTAGATTATGGTGGGAGACCCTCTCTAAAGATTGTAAGGAATTTTGTAAGGCATGTGACCATTGTCAATGTCTTGGAGACCAGGTCAGTGAGACGAAATGCCTTTGAGACCTATTGCTAGCACAAAACCATTTGAGAAATGGGCTATAGATTTTGTGGTTCCCATTTCACCAGCTACGTGTAGAACCGGATCACGCTACATTATAACTTGCATAGACTATTTGAAAAGGTGGGCAAAAGCAACACCTATAAAGGACTATACAACGACTACAACAGCTTGGTTCTATGGGAAAATATTATTACAAGGTATGGATGTCCTTTGAGTTTGACCAATGATAGGGGCACACATTTTCTTAATGAGACAATCGAAATTTTATTGGACGAGTTCATGATTTTACACCATAAGAATACACCCTATCATCCTTAGGTAAATGGAACTACTGAGGCTTTCAACAAAATTTTGGGCTAGACATTACAAAAAATATGTGATGTTGGAAGAAAGGATTGGAATGATAAAGTATCTGCAGTAATTTGGGCATATCGAACAACGTATAAAAGGTTGAACAAAGCCACACCATTTTAGTTAGTGTTTGGCGCATAATACATTCTTCTTATAGAATTTATGTTACCTTATTTACATATTACACACATTGGAGGTCTAGCTGATGAGGCAAGCTTTAAAAGAAAGGATTGAAAAGATAATTCAGCTGGATGAATGACGAGCCATAACACGTTGGAGTCAGAAGTAAGAAAAGACCAGGCAGAAAACATGTCATGACAGAGATATAAGGGACAAGAAGCTTGAGATTAGACAAATGGTGGTTCTCTATGACTCTAAGTTCTTATACCATCTAGGAAAAATTAAGGTATATTGGTTGGGGCCGTATGTTATCACTTACATCCTTGAAATAGGTGCTTTCTAGTTGGAAGCCCTTGATGGAACACAACTACCCGGTTACTTCAACGGGAGTAGGCTGAAGCCCTACTATAAATAAGTCTTCTTGGTGTTTGTAATAAGGTAGTATTACCATTTAGATTAGGTTTTCAATTTTGCATTCCCTTAATGTGTTTCCCTTCTTTGTCACTATGCTTTGTTAATTTAGTTATTGTTCTTGTGTCATAAGCGTGTTTGCGCGCATGAAGCTAATTACGATATGAAGCATGTTTATGCATAGAGGACTACACATACTTTTAGTGTGGGTGGTTGTCGATATCCAGGTATAAAATTGTGGGAATTGAAAGGTGAAAGAAATAAGCTACTACGGGTGCTCTTCAATTCATTGGATTGCTTCTAAAAAGTGACCAAAGATGGAGATGAATGAAGGGACAGTATAACGTGAGGTAAGTAGAGGCCATAACAACTACCAGTGGAAGGTGTAGTGACAAGGTACTTGGGTGTAAGGAAGCATGCTGAAGAGAAGTCTATGACCAAAGGGTAGGAAGGCGCACTAGAAGGTTATAGCTGGGGCACAAAGATGTAACGCGTGGAAAGGATGGAATTGGTCAATTAATAAGAGGATATTTGGTAGGTGAAGGAGCAATGAATGCATTGAAAATTTGAAAATCTATATAAGGATGGAATGTGAGTTCATTTTTACTATTGTGATTAAGAGTATTTGAGAAATAACTAAGTGTGAAGAGCCGAGTGATTGAATTGAGGTGTGAGAGGTGTGTAGCTAGTTGTGACGAAGAGATTTGTGCGTAGAAAGAGCTTGCATCCCCAGTGGTGAAGGGTTTGAGTGAAGCAAGGCAACAGTGAGGAGAAAGGGCATGTGATTTCACCTAGGTCATGTTGAATTGAGCTAGGGTTTTATCTGCAAATTATAGAATTCAAGAGGTGAGTATCTACAAAGGATTTTAAGGTAGAAATGACACCTAAGAAAGCAGTTGCAACAGGAGTGAAGGGAAAGAAGAAGATGGTCATAAAAGAAGAGGAGATGGCTCCTGAAAGCAATTTTTCTGAAATGCAATATCCAGAGGGGGTTATCCTAGGCTAGGAGTGGGATTCTCACATAAGGAGAAGTAAGGTGAGTGAGTATAACCACTGTACCATAAAGAATAAGAAGGAGCTTGATGCCTTGCTAAACAAAAAGATAAATAAACGCACGGTGGAAGACATGCCGATGTACGATGATGCTAACGAGAAGCTCTTGAAGAATATTGGAGTTTACCAACTATATGAGATCCCTTACTTTAGGAAATATGAGCCCTTGTACCAGTGGCTCATGAGTAGAGTGCATGAAGATTTTTCCTACTTTGCAGGACGCAGAGCTAGAATTTTAGCCGTGCTCATCTCCACAGTAACAGGATTGAAGGGAACAAGAGAAGATTTAATAGACAAGGCCATAATGTTGGAGACTAGAAATGAGCTGGGGTACACAAAGGGTCCACACGGCATGGACATAGATAAACTGAAGAAGTATCCAGTTGTAAAAGCAGCCACACATCTTGTTATGAAGCTAAATGACTAGGAAAGGTGGTCATAAGTGAATATCATGTGGCTGCACATTGCTAAAAAGATGTCTGAAGGGGTATTTTACAACATTTCATGTTACATTATAGAAACTATGATTGAGGAAGTGTGCACAGGAGGAAAGATCAGCTTTGGAGTTATTCTATTGTCGCTGGTGTTCATGGAGATTGGAGTACCTGATGGACCAAAAGAAAAGATATGGGAGTATCCCATGGAGCACAAGTCACCTGAAAAACACTTCAAAAATTAATTTTTGAAGGATCCATGACATAACAGGTGAAGTAAAGGGCTGAGAAGTGGTACGATAGGCTATGTGCGGCCTTTGAAGAAGAATGGTGCATCCCCAAGGACTTGCCTTTAGTTGTTGGAAAGGTAGTTTAGTTTGCTGTATACCAGCACTTTGCATAGCGCGGTTCACCATGAGGGATGGAGCATGGAGCCCTTGGTGTAAGTTACCATATGCCTTCACACTAAGGTAATTCTAGGCGTCAGTACACAGGTTCTAAGATGTGCAGCTCCTAACGTTCAATGCGAACAAGGTAGATTGTGACTACCACACGCTAAGGAAGAAATATGTGTATCCAGGATGAGGTGCATATATTGAAAGGCTCATTTCAGATTTATTAAGAATTAAACCAGTAAGTTTGGCTGTGGGAGATATTGGAGCAGCACTGGTGTACCTCTAACTAAAGCCCAAGATGGAGAATAACAAGTATGTGGAAGATGAGTTCGCACTTCCAGCACCACCAAAGGGTATGCATACAATGAAGAACATCCTAGTGCCTAAGCCCACAGAGTCAATTAAACTAGAGGATGAGGAGGATGAGTGTGAGGATAGTGGTGGTTTGGAATATAGAAGTAGAAGACATCCTACGAAAAAGGATGAAGCTGAGTGCGCCACTACACCACCTGAGCCACAAGAAGGGGATGATGAGGACTTGGATGCAGTCCAAGGAGAGCACAAATTTAAGAGAGTGTTTAGGAGAACAAGGACCCAAGGTGCTACTTCGTAAACAATACGTAAATCATCCAGACTTTCTCCACAGAAGGAGACAACCGTGCAAAGGATAAGGAAACTAAAATTGAATGAGGAGGCAGAAGCATCAGAGGAAAGCACGCCTAATTCTCCTATACCTTTAGAGAACGTAGAAGAACAGAAAGATGAAGAAATGAAGGAAGGAGAAGAGGAGGAAAAGGGAACAAATGAGACAGCTACAGAGATTACTCAGGACATGGAAACGTAAGTCCCAAATTTGGAATCTCAAGTTCCTAAGTAGCCTAGGTCAAGAAGAACAAGTGGGAAGCACATTCCACCAGCCATGAGTTATGCGGAGGACATAGGTAAAATTATCTGCGCCTGTTTCTAGAGCACGCTGACACAAAAGGAATTATATGGCTGGGAATTAATGGATGAAGATATGGATATAGCGTGCACAAGGAAGCAATTATCATGGTCAATGCACATAGACATGGATTAGTCGAATTTTGATGTGTGTGAGGATTCATGCATATCGAGGAGGTTAAAAAAGACACCTCAGGCTAGACACATGACAACAAAGCTGACTGTTATATCAAATGAATAGGTGAGCAATGCATTGGTCAAAGTCTCAATAGAGGTGGCAAGGAGGAATATGGACAAGGCTACCACAGTTAGGGTGCTAAAGGAAAAAATTAAAACTAAGGATGGGGAAATAGCGTTCCTAACACAGAAAAGAGACTTAACACACAAGAAGATATTTGTATTTATCAGCATCGCAAAGGAAATTGGTGATAATATCATAAGAGTTAGGCCAAACTTAGAGCCAAAGGTACCAAAGATGTTTCCTTTGGCGATACACTATGTAGGTACATTGGTGGACCTGATGCTCGAAGATGAACCTATGTACATGCCAGAGCCAAAGGATCCAACACAAGAGGAAGAGAGAGAAAAGGTTTCTATGATGCGAAAGATTGCATCATATGAAGGACTGTTGCAAGTGCCGCGGGAAGAACTAGTGAAGCAAACCAAGCCTTGAAAATATGTATTGCTCCAGAGGCACTAATCAACATAAAAACCATGGAGGAGAACAATGAGGTCTAGAAAGTGATGAATGATGACACATTGGGCCATACAGAGATGTTAGCAATGGTTAAACAGAAGGGTGAGGCCCTGACAGCAACCCAAGAACCACACAAAAATTGGCTAGAGGAGCTTGGGAAGCTAATTACATAGAAGATGGATTTTCTAGAGGGAAGGATGATTGTAATGTCTAGCATTGTGTTCATCTTGCATAATGAAAAAGGGGAGATCGTGAAGGATGAACTAGAGTCCATTGTTGTGGACATTCCAGAAAAAATAGAGGAAGTGCTCGCTGAGTGACAGGCCTTGGAGGCAGAAGTAAAGGATCAATATCTTGAGTTAATCCTTTAAGTTGAAGAAGATGAAGCTACCATATAAGACATTATTATTTATTTGTAAAGAAAATTCTTCTTATTCTTTCCATTCAAATTATTTACTTAGTTTTGGAGATGACCACTGCCGGGGTGAAAATGAAATTAGTGTGGGGTAATGTTGATCAGAGAACACATGAAAAAAAGCACAAAAGAAGTCTATGTGGGAAAGCAGGTCATATTCAAAGGCACGAATGGATGGGGAGAACATGCGCACGGATCAGAAGTTTAGCTTTTGGGACTCAGCCGTTTCGCTCATGAAGGTCTATTTTTAGAGATGGCATGCAGAGCACACAAACGAGGCAGAGACGTGCGTGCCACATATTGGCTATTCTTGGAGGATTAGATATGAAGCACTTTGCATGGACATAGGCCAGAAATAGATCTGGTACTGTCAGTTAGCTAGCAGTAGTCTATTGTTAGCGCACTTGCATGTGTGGCTATTTGTTGTAAATGGTGCGTGGCTATTAATAACATGCGACCTATTTTGGGAATAGATAAGCGGTGAAGGGAAAGTCCCCACCCTTATAAGTATGTAGAAAACTGTGTAATATAGAGATGGACATATACAAAGATATGCATACATAGTGAGATTATGCTACTAAATTTGTTACGTGCATACTATTGTTATTGTAATGAAGCTTTTGTAAACTTGTTACATTGAATATAATGGAGGATATTAGCTGAATCTAAGTGTTATTTTTGTGTGTATCTGACTCTAGTATGTTTTTTATCTCATCATGGTTAATATTTAGATCTATTCTCCCTTAGAGATAGATCTGGTATGCTCTGTAGAATGATGTGTTAGTAATGGAACTATATATGTTAAGTATTCATCATGTTAAGATCCTGTAACAACAACCCTAAAGAGGGACCTGGTACCTTTGCGTGTTTTGGGTGAGCACTCAGTGTATGCTGAGTGATGTGACAAAGCATTTAGAGTCTTATTGGATTTGTATCATTGAATTCTAGGCTACATCAAAAACATTCTCCAGTATTTTGGCAGCATACGAAGAGTGCTTGGGATGAAAAATGCAAAAATGACTAAGTCCTTTAGTATTTATAGCTTGGAATGTGAAGGGAAAGGGTGGGGAATTTTTTTTTTTCACCTCATGTCCCTTTTAAAAGGTGCAATAGGGACATAAAATTTTTCCTTTCTTCTAGCATGACAAGCGGTAGGTGTTGGTTCGTTGAGGAAATTGGAGGGGGGGACTAGAATGAAGCACTAGAGGGCTGGGAGATGGTCATATGAGTGACCAAAAGGTTAAATGTTGGGAGGGAGAATTTTTTTTCATCTCATGTACCTTTGGTAAGGTGCAATGAGGAAATTAAATTGTCACCTCATCCTGGTGATGCCATGTGTCCCTTTGAAAATTTGGTTAAGTACTGAAGAGCATACCTTAAGAGCCAACTTGAAAAGGTCATAATTTGAGCTCCTAGAATGAGTTTTTAGGAAATTTCCATATATGATTTTGTATGAAAATTCCATTTTCAGAATAATGGTTGAGTTTCCCAATGGCTTTATTATGACATAAAAAACCCTCAAAATATCATTTTTTTCTCAGGATCACTCTGTTATGCGTGCAAAGAAGGGGTTGGTCCTGAAAAATGCATGGTGTTTGAAGATGATATTTTTTCTCCATCATGTAGGGGATTGAAAATTAATTTCCAATGATATCTTTTTTGTCTCATTAACTCATTAAAAATCTCCTGAAAATTCTCTCCTTGAATTTTGGGTACTCTTTCACGGTGAAAGCTCCTTCGACCTCAAAAACCCACTTTTGGTGAATTGGATCCTAAACCTCTGAAACTTCCTAGAATCTTCCTAAATTAATTCCATGATGTTTTTAGATAATTTTTACACTTCCATGATGATTATGATTCTTCGGCACTTCTCCGATTATAAGGGAACTTTGGATTAGAAATGTATGATGAAAGATCCCTCTCTAAGTATGCTTGAAAACCTACCTTGAAAATCACTGTTGCAAAGGCACTTGAATGATTTTGTGTTTCCTAAATCACCTAGGGGGACTAATAAAATTCACATATGGACTACTAGAAAAATATAATGGACTTGACACTGAGGGGTAGGTTGATCTATGGAGTGTCTTGGAAATATATGACATGAAAATTTTGACGACAAGGGTATAGTTGTCATGTTTTCAGGTGAATTGTTTCCCATGAAAAAACATATGATAACAATCTGAGCTCTATATTGGGGGAATGTTATGGATCTGATCATAGTGAGGAACATGACATGAGAAATCCTAGAATCTCAATTTACAATACATTGGCCAGTTCCTTATCCATTGGGCTTCATAGATTCATTTGTAGCAAATAGCTAGGAAGGAGTACACACACACACACATGACAAAAGGAAACACACAACACATGAAAAGGAAAGAACACATGAAAAAGGAAATGGAAACACACCCATTAATCACCTATGGTACAATGAGGGGGAAACCCACTTTCATTGAAATTCTTTCTCTTTTTGAAGATACCCCTGAAGGGGTAACACTAGATGATGTCATTCCAAAAATCCATTGACTGGTTCAAGAAAGTATTCTCCTTTCCTAAACTTCTTATGAAATTCATATGTTTTCATGATTGTCTATGTACTTTGTAGGAGTGATCCTATATGATCTTCTTTACATTCATACCTTCGCTTAGAAATTCCATTGCCCATATCATCTTTGAAATATGTTTTAGAATCTCAATAATCTTGTGTGCTTACCCACATTGTTGATCTCTCATTGAGAATTTTGTTGATGTTTCAGGGCTGGTTTTGGTTAAAAAAATTTAAATCCTCTAAACTCTTTTCATGCCCACATTCTTGTTCATCCACATATTTTTGTAAAGGGCCTTGAATTCATATTTTTGACCAATATCATTACGATGGGTTTAAATGTCAAATGGAGGATCAAAATGACCTCATGTCTATCTTGTAGGGCCATGGCCTGAGCCAAGAGGTCGATACTTAGCTTGGGGTCTCCCATGCTTTCTGTTTCTTCCAAAATGTGTTGTACTAAATCTTTCTTTGAAATTACCCAAAGTTCGCCTTTATCTTCCTTCAAAAGGTCTTCATTTGGAAATACAAAGCAATTATCAGGAGGTTTTGTTTCATTATCTCGAATATCATGGCCTTCTGACACTTTTGTGTGGAGGGGAGCCTCAAACTCAAGAGCCTCATAATATTTTTCTTTAACTTTTCATCCCATATAAAATCTTCCTCTTTGAATGGAAAGGATAAAACTTCAACTTCATCATTACATTCATCACCTGTTAGCACATGAGGGACATCAGGTTCTTCACCTTAATTTATTTTATTATGACCATATTTTTCCTCAGTTAAGAGACTATTATTAGGATCATGGTTTTCTTAAACCTCAATATCTCACATCAAGGGTTTTAATTGAGCTCAAGGTATTTTATTTCTTTTGCAACTCTCAGGAGTTCTTGCACGGTTTTTTCTTTCAAACCATTTGAGGGCTCATCACAAGTTGGATTTATCTCCTTATGGATGACATGATTGAGATTATATTCATCTCCAAATGGGAATGAGAATATCTCCTCATCATGGGTAATCACATATACTAATTTTTCCACTTGAAAATTATCGAGAACCTTTTCCTATTCTTCGTGGATTACATTATCCAGTAACTCGTGTCTATCCTCTTGCAACTCAAATTTCCTCAATACTTCTTCAAGATCCATACCCCTTTGGGAAGAGATACATGGTCCTATCAATATGGGAATCTCATCCTCCTCTTCATTTGTTACAAAATGATTCATCCACTTGCTATATTGATACAAGATGTTAGCTCCTGGGCTTCCTGACTTTTGCATCGTATATCTAATCTTTCTCACACGAAACAAATTATCCACATCTCCTTTGACTAGTATGGTTGTGGAAGAAAAATTCATCTAAATTTTCCCTCCAAAGTCTTGGAAGAATCTTCGACCTAACAACATTCCAAAAAAAGTTCGAGATGTTTGCTACCAAAATAGTCATTGACATCTTTTTATCTGAAAAATCAGCAAGAGCCACTTGTCCATATTTTATATTCCCTACAAGGGGGATTTCCCTTGACTCCATGGAATAACAAGAGCCACCTGGCAGAATTATGGTGAGTTTGAGGCCTTTGGAGACCTTCACAGGTGTTAACTTTTTAGAGGCACCTAAATCTATTATGCAATTATAAAATATATATTCTCCAACGAGGAGGGAGACATAGAAATGTTTGAACTCATCGATCTTTGATGCACTCAGAGAAAGCATGTTATGTGATGGAGGTGCGGGTGGGTTTGGTAATATGACTTTAGAGTTAGGGGTCGCATTATCAGGTTTTGAACTATTACTCCTGATATAATAGACAAATATCTCAAATTGCTCAAGATGAGTCCATAGGTATTCGGTTTTAGTAATCTGCACTTTGGTTTTGTTTTCATGTTCAAAGATGTCAAAAGGAGAAGATGTGGATAGGGGAGGCGAAGACACTACTTTGGGAGCATGGAAAATTTTAAGGGTCCCTCCAAAAGAAAATATTTAGCAAATATTCGTAAAACCACTTTTGCATGTAGGGAAAATCACAGGAAAGTAGAAGGTAAATTTTTAACATCATTTTAGGCAAGGTAGGTACGGAAGAAATAATAGATGTCTCAATTTTTTATGCTACCATCTGGTAGCATTCTACTTACTACCGGTCGGTAGTAGCCTACTCGCAACTGACCGATAGCATTATACATGTTATCGGCTTGTAGGATTCTACATGGTACTGATCGGGAACATTCTTCATGCTACCGGATGGGATCATTCTGCATGTTGTCGGCCGATATCATTATATATGTTGCCATTTGGTAGAATTTTGTATGCTACCAACTAGTAGAATTCTACATGCTACTAGTCGGTTGAAGGTGTAAGCTACTGACCGGTAGCATTTTGCATACTACCAGTTGATGGCATTCTACATGCTACCACTCGGTGGCCATCTACATGCTACCACTCGGTAGCATTCTTCATGCTATCAGTCGGTGGCATACTGCATGTTGTCATTCAGTAGCATATATAATACTTTTTTCTGGTAGCATGTAGAATTCTATCGGTAGGTGGCATAAAGGGTTGTCTTCTATACAACCGGCTGAAAGTTGTATTAAAAAGTTCTTTTCACTCTACACAAATGAGAGAAGATAGATCATAAGAGAAAAAAACCTTAGCAAACAAGGTGATCTATAGAATCTAGACGGAGAAACTAGAATGCCAAAGGACAGCTACAAATAGGAAGCAAGTATCAATAATTTTATAAAAAAAATAAAATACCAAGAAGAAAGACAATTTCCACATAGCCAAGAGCCTAGATGTGTCAACAACAAATATGAAGAAGTTTTCATTCAAGATCCTAGTCTTTCCTCAAATGTTTACATTTCTAGAGGATCCTAATACATTTTCCCAATGGATCGAAGCACCCAATTTCACAATGTTAGTGTATAAGCCCCAATTTCAGACAGACCAAAAAACACTTAACAATCTTATACTCAATTACGACACTTTGAATTTCACCTTTCATTATCAAATCCCATTTCGTGCACAATCATTTGGAACTTTAATTGAGTACATTGAGCATCTGATAGAACTACCACACAAGGATGTGGATCTTGTCACAACCAAGGTTGTTTTATCAGATGAAGATTACAAGTATTTGGAGTCTCACTTTCAATTATATATTGATGCAATTGCAGCTGCTACTACTCGTAAGTTTATTTTTCAGTTTTACATTTCATTTTAGTATTAAATAAATGTGTCTCCTTGTATTTACACTCATAGCTTCCCAAAACCCTTCAAAAAGAGGAATTCAACTCAAGGATTTCAGTCTCCCATTTCTTCAAGTTGTGGTGTAGTTATTCTAGGCCATAATTATATTGCACGATTGATATACGGATATTCCATGGTGGGATTTGGTTTAAATCGTTCACACCCTAAGTGGGTGGAAATTTAACTGGTGTTGTTACTTATCCTCTAGGCTAAGAGGTGATTTGGCTAATATTCATTTGAATGACAATGTTACCATCAACTACACAAATTTTATTCTTGGTTTATATTATGAATCCCTCTATAATTTACGTGGCACCACTCCTATGACAACAATGCATGTAAAGCTATTAGCTTTGTCGTTAACACTATCAAGATCAAGAGGTGAGCCATAATTTTTTTTATTATTTTGTTTTTAATTATTATTCATTTTTTTTTTGTAATATTTATCTAGTATAATTTTTATTTGGGATTAATAAACAGTTTACTATTGAATTATAAACAGAAAATAGCTACTGCACCTGTATCATGAAGGGACATTGTTATCAGAGGTCATTTCCCACTAGGTTCGGGAGATTCAACTATTATATCAAACGATCAACACTAGGAGGACACCACTCTGCAATCTATCAAATGGACGAGGATTTTCTTAAACCCTCAAACTGACACATGCATCATACCACATGCATTACCATCATTGGTATTTTAATTTATGATGTATATATGACATAATGCTTCAATAGGTATCAAAATAAATGTAATTAATTATTTATAGCTTGTATATGTTTCAATATTTCTTGTAACTTATATTCCTTTGTACTGCATAAACCTCCAGTAGTGCAATATTATATCATTGGGCTCATGGTAGCCCAGGAAAAAAATGTATTTGAATTTGATCAAACACAACAAGTATAAAGGAATATCTTTAGTACCTCACTATTTGGCTCCAGGTATGAATTTCATTATTATGTTTATTTTATTCTATTAATTTAAACAAATATATATGACAAACTCATCAATCGTTGATGCTTAGTAGTGTTTTAGACCACACCTACTAGTATAAGTCCCAGACATTTTATTCCACTCTCTCTAAAACAACCACATCAATTACAAAAGGCCCAATTTGCACCTCAGATGGAATCCTTTCAAAAAAGTAATATTTATAATCATAGATGATATAATGTTACATTTATTATTATTTTAATCCTATTCTATTTTTGTCATTTGAATTTTATTATGTTATATACAAAATTACTTTTGATTGTTTACAAGGGCCTCCTCCACATCCAATTCAAAAATCCATCTACTATGAAGAGGAAGATGCCACCTGCCTACACCTCCACCAAAAAATAGTCAGGACCAAGTGTAGTGGAAAACATATTTCATTTTTTCCTCTAGCTTCAAGTAGGTGGCACCCTTAATATTTGTAGCCATGAGTTTCCAACGTTTTCGTTAGGCAATGTTCCTAGTGGACATAGTGTTTCTAATTTTGAATGATGAATATCTAAGGATTGAAAGTGGGGTTCAGGCCCATAGAACTTTTAATCCCCAAGATATGATTCATGGGGCAAGGCAGTCCTTCTCCAATAAGATTAGATGGATAAAGTACAACTTCTCCATTACATACTGACTTAACTAATGATCAAAAAACTTCTTTTGCACTTAATGTTCTTTTGGCTGAAAATTGTGAAGATAATGATGATGTTTTATTGAAGGATATTGAAAAATTAAAATTGTGGGAGTTTAGGGCTAAATTTATTATTAAAGAAATAAATTCATGATTTAAAAATCACTCTTAAAGACATATATTGTATTCTTTAGTTCAAAATGAGCTAGCAAATCATGATATTTTGTTGAATCAAGCTGTGTCTGGTTCTATATCTTTTGAAAATAGTTATGATCATGAAGTGTTGGACATTATGTTGTATAGAATTGAGAATTTAAATGTAGAAGAACAAGCCTACCATAATATTTAGTCGAGAGATACAAGGGTCTTATAGTTATTGCAAATGCAGAATGAGATAAGGAATTGGTAAGTATTACTAAAATTTCGAATTTTTTTAAATCAATTTTTTCAAACTTTATTAATTATTTTTCTATTTTTGAAATGTATTCAAATTATGAAAATTCAAAAAATGAGGCTATAGTGTTTGATGTGGATTTAAAAAGTGCTAGAAAAATTTTAAATGCAACAATTGAATTGGAGAAAAAACTTGTTATATTAAACAAGTAGAATAATACCTTGAGAAGCATCATCAAGGTCACATGGGATGGATCCAAATATACTTGTTGAAGAAGAAAACAAAATAGGATCCAACGTTAATGTCTGTTGGTGATGTAGAAAATCCAAAATGAGAAATTATTTTGATTATCAAAGTTGCAGCAAAGGATCTTGTTCAGTTGGGTTTTGTAAAAGAAAGTTTTATTGCATAAGAGATAGAAACTGAAACACACAGAGAAGAATCTTCTAAAGGATGATGTTGTAAACAAAAATTGTGAAATTATAATTTATGTTTTTAGAATATTTTTGTAAAACTGTTTCAAATTCAACGTATAAATATATATACTTAATAATGAAAACATTTAAAGTTTCAAATTTCAATCAATGTGGCATTTTACTTTTAATTTTTGTATATTAGTGCATAAGTTATTCAAGTGGATTATGTAATGTGATTATTATTCTCAATTGTGTTTGATATTACAACTACATATTACATTATTGGTTATTATCATTTTCAAATACTTTTTGTGGACAAAACTATAAGTTTCATTTCCAAACATTGAAATTATTTTTCAAAGAAAAAACACTCAAATTATCTAAAAATATCAGAAATTAAAAAAATTATATATTGTTGTATTTCTACTTTATTAATGCGTAATACTAAAAAATATACCATAAATGGAATGATATTATTATCATTTAAAATACAACGGAAAAAAATAAGTATGACATTTCTCATTTAAAAACTCTAAACAAATTACAACCTTGAAAATATTATTCAATAATGAACATGCGTATAACAAAAATGACAATAAACATACTTATATTTTAATATGAGATTTTGTTTCTAGAATTAAAATGTACATTCATTCTTATTTTACTCAAAATGAATTATCTCGAAGTGAAACATATCATTTTGGTTCCCAACATTGTTATCTAATCTTTCGTTACAATTTTTAGTCATAATTTCGTTGTTATCTGCATTGTTAGTGTATTAGAATTACTGATCCCTCTCCTCTCTGCAAGAGAATTCCATACTGCCATTACCCATTCATAAGGAAATTTATCCACATCATATCGTGAAACATATAATCTCAAGAAAGTATCAAGATTTTTTATCCAATCTGTTTCGATATTTTGATTTTATAAATGTTAGTGCACTAAAAAATCTTTTGTCTTCAACTGATCCCAATATCATTGTTTGACATAATTCATACAATCGGAAATATTCACTAATACTTTCATGAAGGATGGTACTAGGATACAAATTTTTCCATAGAAGTGTAATTGCTCCTTTCTCTGTTGGGTCACTCAGTAATTCAAATTGTTCACTCATTACCTAGCTGAAATCAGCTGATTGCAATGCAAGTGATTCCTTTTGAAGAAAACCATCAATCTGAAATCCATTACATTCAATTGATTTTCCAAAATGCTTAATGATAGTACCAACGTGTATTTTAAATGAGTCAACTATAGCAATGCCTCCTTCATGATTCCAAAAGTTAGGATTGACTACTCCCACGGTCTCAAGAATCTTACATTTTAAAAAATGATCTTTGATCTCACTGGATAAGCATTGTGAAATTTTCTACAATTTTTTTCTTGTTTTCAGATATAATAACATCATATAAATTACATGTAACAGGCACTTCTTCAAGCTCTGATCCAACAATATCCACTCGTTTTTTGAATGTGTGCATTTGAATCTCCTTCCCGTTAACACATATACAAAGATGACCACATATATTAAATATGAAGTAGTTGTTAAGATCCTTTAAATATGTCAAAGTTTTCCAGTCGCTAAATATATGTCCTTTAAAACATTCATCAAGCTTATATAACATATCTAGAGTCTAACACACCCTTTTCATGAACCTAATGAAGTCTGTCTATATAGATGGATCGTTCTTGAGAAATATTTGTTATGCAATTAATTTCATGCAACATTAGTAGAATCTCGCAAAGTGTAAACAATGTTTCCAGGTCTATTAGGAAGTAAAGAGAATATTTTTCCCTGTCAACTTTCCTACGGTTCTTAAACATGAAACCAGTTAATGATGGATATTCCTCAAAAACTCTTACATGCATGCTCATACATAGAAATCCATCTTATATCAACATCTTTAAGAAGTTTCTCTACCATACTGTGACCCCAAGTGAAAACTTTATGAAACTCTAGAAATATTTTTAGACTGCTTGACATATAGGCATGAAGTTCATGGATACAGCTCTTATCAACTTTTTCAACACATTCAAATGTGCTTACTATCCTATATGCAATATTCATCTCTATGAGCCATGTAATGAATATGAATCATATAAGGCAGCAAATGATGTTTGGAGATGCACACACATAGACCATTTCTATGACCCTGCATCATTGATGCACCATCAACACCAAAAGTAAATAAACTTTGTATCTATAGAATAATTATCCATTCCTGCTATGTCCTTCAAATTAGACATAACCAATTTGAAAATATTTTCAACATTGCAATTTTCCTTCATTTTATGAACAAATAGTAGATGAGGTGTCCTTGTGTGGTACTAGAAAGTATATATATGCATGCAAACCCAAGAAGTGTTGTCAACAACTGTAACCTCATCAATTGAAAGGGAGATGAAACTTGCATTCTTGACATTTTATTTTAGATCTTCTTGTTCAATCATCACAAGACATCTCGCCATCTCCCAAGCACTACTCTCTAACCAATGTGAATGTGGAAGGTTTGGAAACCCATTGAACTTGAACAATTTCCTATATTCTGAAAAATCTGAAATTGGTCTGCCCATTTTAAGAATAAAGAATATGGTTAAAAACTGGGTACTTTTTACCTTCAGATTTTCATTTGCAGCTTTTCCAGAATTTTCATTAATGATTCCTCCTTTCTCCTAAATTTTTGGAGTTTGTTTCATATTATTTTCATACTCCTCCTTAGATATTAGATGACATGCACTCTTTTGTAGTTTTCCATCTATGAGTATTTGTTATTTTTCCATAATTTTTAGTGACTATGTAATATACTTTGCCATAATGTTTCTCTATAGTGTCCAATTTAAGTTGCATTCTATGTTCTTTACCTAATTTCCAACCATAAATAATACATCTACATTATTTGGGAGTATCACTACCATTATCTGGTTGTACAGGTTCAATGAATGGGTATTTTCTGCCCAATCTACCTGAAAATACCTTCCTATTGTCTAGGATGTTTTCTTCTTTCTCACATATTTATTTTTTCGAAGGGTCATGTCAATATCATCTTCTACCTTGGAATATTTTCTTTTGAACATTCACGTGTTGAATGAATTTAGAAATAAGGAAAATATTCTAGCTCTGGCATGTTTAGGTCAATTATATCTTCATCTAATGAAATAATTGTTTCTTTAGGGTTTATGTTTTGGTTTATTATTTCATGCTAAATAAATTAACAGTAGGGGTTTCTGTATTCAAAAACAAAAAATCTTTTGAATGTTACAAATATATTAAAAAAATTAAACTGAACTGAAGAAAAAGAGGAAAAAGGTTATGATAATTTGTTACAACTTACTAGTACCCATGTTAATGTTTCTAGTTGGATGCATGTTGGGTCTTCATTTTTTTTTGGTTGGTTGAAAAAAATTAATATGTTATTTTTTATTTTTAGTTTATCTTCCTTTTTTTGATTGTTCAAAAAAACCATTGTACCTATCCATGAGAAATTCTAAAAAATATATCAGTTTTATCAAAATATCTATAATAGTATCTTAAAATTTGTAAAGGAAACCAAATTCCGAATGACAAATTATGCTACTCGGCTAGGGAGCATACTGCATGCTACTGACATGGGAAGAATTTGGCATGCTAATGGCTAGTAGCATGCAGTATGTTACCCTCCCATAACATGCATTATGCTAACTAGTCGGTAGCATGCATTACTGATAATGATCGATAGCATGTAGTATGTTTTTGGTCATTAGCATACTGCATGTTGTCATTCAGTAGCATAATTCATGTTGCCAGCCGATAGCATATTGTATGTTTATGGCTAATAGCATAGAGCATGATACTGGCTGGTGGCATAATACATCTTACCAACCAGTGGAATACTGTATTATATCAAGCCATTAGCATACTACATGATGTATTTCGGTGGCATACTTCATACTAGTGGCCGGTTGCATATTGTATGTTGCCAGACCGATTACATGTAAATATCAGATAGTATGCAAATAACTGGTAGCATACACTATACTAACAAGCCCGTAGTATATTGTGTCTTGCTATCGAAAGGTTGCATACTGTTATGCTATTAGCTGAAAGCATTCTATATCCTACCAGTTGTCTGCATGGAGTATACAATCGACCAATAGTAAATTTATGCACTTAAAATGCTACAGAACAAATTAAAGTACCTTGAAAGCAAAAATGAAATATTTTATGGCCGGTCGTTGGGTCGATGAAGATCAACAGAAAGGAATTACAATTTTGCAAGGAATATTTAATAATCACAATTTTACGGAAGGGAAATTTGGATGTTTGAAACTATGAATAATGAAGTTATAAAAAATTAAATAGTGTATATATATATGTACATATGATAGTGATATTTGGCATATTTATGATTTCATATATATATATATAAGGTGAAATTTGACATATGATTAATAGTCGCGCTATTAGTGTGAACTCCTTGGCATGATAACAGTCAATTATTAGTGTGAACTCCTTGGCAAACCGACCCCTAAAATTGACTTTTAAACTAAAAATTTTGACAAACTGGTCCTAGCTAATACCTGAAAAATTCACCAATTTCAAATTTCAAAAACTAGAATATTTATGAATTAATGAATATTCGCCACTAAAATTTTCCCTGTTTGGGAGTTAGGATAGGCTTGGAAGCATGGGTAGATGTTTAGGAAATGGAGATTATTTTGAAAGGTACACTAGGAACTTTTGAAGTACTAGAGTTTGCAGGAGTGGTTTTAGAGTTAGAAGAGGCATTGAAAGAATTACTTGGAATAATGGGTGACTTTTTGCTTGTCATGGGATCAAGTTTCTCCAATGTGGACTCTATGTAAGGTGGGAGTGGGGGTCCTCGACTAATTGTTTTTTGTGGAGTCTCCACAAGAGGATATTTAGTTTTATTTTTATTTGTATAAGTGGAGGAAGACACTCCCTTTTTAGACTAAGAACGAGTGAACACCGCACCTGAGAAACTAGGTGCATATTTGTCATCATCTTCATCACTTCCAGAATACTCACATAATATGATTTTTGTTTCATTCTATACTTCTTCAATCTCTAGGAAATCACCACCTTCATTTTCTTGTTCAAGATCCTATTCATTTTCTTGAGTTCTGCAATTTTCATTTACAGGTGAAGCCTCCAAGGAAAGCCTTTGGGGTGCTCCTGTAATCTTATTTCTATTATTTCTTTGAGGAGATACTCATTCAAAAATTTCCCTCTTTAATGATGTGATTTCATTTGCCAATTTCTGCAATAATGGATCTGTTCTTTCATCTCTATGATGGTGAACCTTAACTTTTGAAGGGTTTTTTATCTTTCTAGATAGGATAAAATCATCAACTTTAATGGCCATCCTACCTTCAGTGATTGGGAATTAATAAAGAATCTTCTCACGTTGTTTTCGGATGGTGAATCATCATCTAGTATTCTTTTGAGCAACCTATTGAAATGGGCCAAAAAGTCTCTCGTAGTCTCTTTTACCTCTTTCTTCATTTGTACCAGTTGAACGAGGAGATCTTGACACTCTTCAGTAGATTTGAATCTTTCTCTGAAATTGTTTTTTATGTCCTCCCAACAAGTGATTGATCTGGAGGGAAAGAGGTAGAACCATTATGCTACTTTTTCTTGGAGATATTCCTCGAACAATCTTACGAAAATGTCTTCATGTTCGATTCCAAGAATCTCACATGATGTGGTGAAAACAGATATGTGTTCTTTAGGGAGTTGTGTGTCGTCACCTTTGAACTTTGGAAAGTTCTTGCAGGAGTTCGTTGGTAGATCGTGAAGAGGTGGTGTGAGAGAAAGAGGGCCTGTATTCCTTCCCCATGGAACAATATGTTGGGGTATTTCTACTTCATTCACCATTGTTGTTTCTATTTACACTTAGACTCTTGCTTCTAAAAATTCTTCTTCAAATCCTTCTTCTGGCTCTCATTCTTCTTCGCTCGGGAACTTAATGCTCAATGATGGTTAAAAGATGGGATAATTTTCAGGGGGAGTATCAACAAGAGTGAATGGAATTGCCATGAGTACCACTTGATGAATCGGATGGGGATGAGGCTCAGGAAAAGTAGTATGGATTATCTCTGATTTGATTTTTAGATTTTGCAAAGCCTCAAAAATAGGCTCAACAATTCCTCTCAACCTATTCAACCTAGTATACCCTTTTCAGCCATTTTTTGGGAAATCTACAATGGGAATACAAAAGGACACTGCGGAATATGAAGGGTCACTCTGGGAATGCAAAGGGTCTTTCAACGATGGAATCTAATCAATTCTCCTTTTTTTGTTTTGTCAATTTTTCAATTTTTGTATTTTTTAGAATATTTGAATTTTTTTTTTATATTTTAGATCTTATGATCATATTTTGGGTGCAGATGTTGCGAAGTCTACCCCACGGCGGGCACCAAAAATTGTTGGCAAGAAAATTTATCAGATACAAAAATTGGTGGACTTCTTGCCAATGCTCTAAGAATCTAAGTCCCTCTACTTGAATGGTATAGATCTTTGTTTACATGTGCATGTGAAATATGGTTTTTGTGGTGGCCTTGCAGTCAGGGATCCAATAGGGGAAATCCACTGACCCTGTGGAAAAAGATTGCAATTTATTGCTACAAAGGACTTTTCTTAGAGAGTGGGAAAGGGAGTGAGAAAAAGGGAAAGGGATTAATGTTGTAGGTAGAAAATCAGATTCCTACACCCATCAATCATAAGTTCCAAGACACTTAATTCTAGAAGAAATAATTAAGAAAACTAAAACAAGACCAGTTAATATTTGTGAGCACAAAGTATCAACAAATCCCCTAGCCAAAAAAGGTAGAAACTCCTTTTATTTATGTTTGAGAAAAATTATACATTGTAAGGATGGGAATAATATGGAGATAAGAAGTGAAAGAAAATCTATCTCTTTATTCTTCACAAGGAATACTCTCTCATGAATTCACAAAAGAAATGAAAACCCTTTGGAAAGAGGATGTCTTTATAATTTATAAATTTTTTGAAATATCTTTGTCTACCCCCCACATGACCTTTCATATGCCTTCACAAAACCTATGACCTTTTTTCATTCTTAGGAAAAGATTAAGTCCCCTTTTATAACTTAAGGGTGACTTATTACATTGAAAAATAAAGTCATTTTTAATTAATTAAGGTATTATGGAAAAGTACAACCCCAAAGAAGAATTAGAACATGGAGGAGAGAGAAAGTGAGGGGAGAGAAGAGAGAGAAAGAAGAGTGAGAGAGAAAATGATATCAATGTAGAAACTACCTATTGGTGATAAAAAAATTGGGTAGACAAATTAGGTGTCTCCACCAACGTTCACGGGGCTACACCCCTTTGCATTGAATGATACAACTCCCATTATTGAATATAACTAATCATAATCCTATCTAAATGGTATGGGTGACCAAATTAGTTAGGGATCACACACGGCCACTCCACTAAACCTATGGAAAATTTCTTGTATGTGGGTACAAGGGAGGAAATTACATCATTAAGGAGAAAGGGGGAAATTAGACAAGGAAGATTACTGCCATGAGTAGATTGCAAAGCTTCACACCCAGTAACTGAACTAGTTCAACATCCAATATAGAAAAAAGCAACAATGAAGTGGTTAGTGAGACAAACAAAACCCACATAAACACAAAGTTTTCTTAGGCTCATTCATAGAAGATTCAAATCTCTCTTTGATCACCATGCTTACAAAGTGAATACAAAAAGGAAACAGAGGAAAAACAAGAAACAAAAATAGAAGAAGTGTAGATTTTATTTTGTGTGAAGTGATGAATACAAAGCTTCAACCAAGCTATCACAATTCACAATGCTATAGAGTAAAAGTTGTTCAAAATTCAAAATCCCTTGTAATGGAGAAGCCATCCCAATTTATACAATTTGAACTTAACCCTTCACCTCCCTCATATGACTCTTGGTGTTTCATATTCCACTTGTGACTTTTTATTTTCCATCAATTAAGTATTTCTCTTATAATTTGAGAAAATATTTTTATAAAATTAAAATAAGTCACTTAAGTCAATAAGACAAAATACAATGATGAGGCCTAACGAAGAATTATAATGGAGAGAGAAAGAAGAGCGGGAAAGAGAGGAGGATGGAAGGGATGAAGGTAAATCACTCCTTGCGATGAAATGTTTGAATGCCTTCATAAAATAATTAAATTTTAGTGAAGATTTCTGACACTAGTGATCCTCCACACTGATGAAGATTACTCCCTTGAATAACTTTGAATAATTTTCCCCATCCAATGATGACTGTAAACACTATGATGCATTGACCCCTTGAACCATCGGATAAGTGTTTAAAAACATTGTTTGAGAGTTGCCTAAAGTGAGTTCAAGATGACACGTAGACCATGCTCACGGTGATTCTATGTGACACTTCTATGTTCCACTTGCCTATGGAATGATTCATATGCTTGCATAAGTGATGAGTACATCCTTAAAATTATGAAGGATGTATTATTCTATAATATGAGATGATTGTTTCGAACCATGAAAAACCACCATCTCTTCAAGATTGATCACACCTGAGAAATTAGATGAACCTTTGCACTTGAAATTCATGTTTCCTTGACACTTACTATATTTGGAAAGGGAAACTTGTTGTATTTGGTAAGTGTTGGAGTTTTCCACTCTGGACCCCAAATGGTGATATTGATCTAAATGATTATCCCTCTGCATCTCATTTTGTCAAAACTTCCCCTAGAATGTGACTTACTATTTTTAGCAAGCTCCCAAATGGGAGACTTAATATTTTTAGAAAGTGTTCATTTTCATTGTTTCCTACTCTGAACTATCATTCTAACCTCATGATCATCTTCGGTGCACACTGTCTTTGTCGCCACTGCTTATGATGATGACTACCCAAAAATAACAAACCTGTGTAGGAAAGCTTACTATTTTTGGAAAGTAGGTCTCTAGTGCTAGGTTCATGACAAAAAAAATATTTTAGAATTTTCTCATCGTCGCGATCTTTTCCTTTGAATTTCACTTGATTTCGCCCACCAAAATACATGGAAATAAAATTTAAATTTTTTTTCTGGCAGTAGCTTCGGGCACGGAGCTATCATGACAGCCATTAATGGAGCTTGAAATTTTTAGGTCTAAATTTTTCTTTGATCATGATGAAATCAAATCCATTGCGATAGGTTTTTCATTTGGAGTCCATGTTCAAGTTTTTAGTTCGATCCGATTGTCGAGAAATCTAACAAATGTGAGCAAGGGCATGAAATGAGGTTTTTATAAAACAAATGATTTAGGGAATTATTTGACCACCTTTTTTTGAATCTTTATCATATTGAAAAATGAGTAATTTTACAAAATATGGCATCTCAATCCATTGGACGGTTCGAAAGATATGAATGAATCTTCGTCTGGTGACTTTGGGGTTTTTTAAAAGAATAATTTGTTTCTTCACCATTTCAATCCATTATTTTTGCAATTTTTTTTAATGTTTAATCCTCATATGATCATGGAAAAATGGTAGAAATGGGTTTAATATTCTGATTCTTCTTGAAACTCTTTCAAAAATGACATTCTTCCTTGGGATCAGTCAGTGTTCCCGCTCAAAATGAACTTACCGAGGAAGCACAAAGTGTTTTTTTGAAAAATATGAATATTAAAAAATGTATAGGATCTTATAATATTTTTGATGAGTATTTTTTTTCCTCCTAACCCCTTACATAACTCCTGTAATCGTTCGACGAAGATCAGGTACCTATTTTGACTACCTTCTCCTCACAGGGGTTGAGACTTGGTCATATGAGAAACCATGTGAAAATGAGGGGTGAGAGCACGTTTTAGTGTCCCTTTCACACATTTGGAAAAATGTATTAATGGAACATCAATTTCCACTTCCTACCTCAACTCGATACTTGGCGATTATCCGTGCAGGGAGAGGGAAGGATCGAACTTAGCTCTCGGGAGCTTAACTGACAAACATGAGGTCACATTGGTGTTCTGGGGGCTAAAAAGGGTTGGGTGCTATTTTGTGTCCCATTTTTCCCTTTGAAAAGTGGACATAAGGGACATGAAAATGCACCTTAACCACATGTTTCCGCATGTCCCATAAAAAATTTGACTAAGTGTTGAAGAGTGTACCTTGAGAGCCGACTTGTGAAGGCCATATCTTGAGCTCTTGGATGTGTTTTCAGGTGCTAGTTTATAAGATTTTTCCTGGAAAATACATTTTGAGAAGAATGGTGATGGTCCCAAGGCTCAATTATGATTGTAACACCTCAAAATGGCTCATTTTTTATCGGTACGTCTAACTTTTTGCCAAAAGAATGAGATGCCTAGAAGAAAGTATGGGGTTTCGAGGAGTCTCATTTTTTACATCATGTATAGCATTGAAAATTATTTCCATTGGTACTTTTTTGCACTTCTAAATGACGTTGCTACCTTAGCAAAAATTGATCGTGTTTCTCAATGATTTCCACATTGTTTATTATTCCCCCCATAATGTGAAATCATTTATTTTTCGGACGTCGGATAACACCGAAAATGCGTTCGTAAGGCATTTTTAAAAATCAATTCCAGAATACTTTTAGCACTTCATACTCCTCCATGAAGTGGATGTTTCTCAACAATAAATTATGATTCTCAAAGAGTGCACTAGCCCAAGTATAGGGTCACATGGAAGACAATCCAAAATTTACCCAATGCTAACTTTGCATTATTCACAGTTTGATAGTTAAGGACCTAAACGGACTTGACTTTGGGACTATTGACAAAATAACCTATGGATGGATATTATGATTTTGAAATCAACAAAAAAAGGTTACTAAAAATGACGTGCATAGTAACCCGTGGTGTTAAGGACAAGTAGTACCTGGGGTGTATATGGACAAGGTATTAATTTTGTAATATAAATTTAATCACATGGGTATCATTAGGATAAACTAATGAGACTATTGGAAATGGATTCTTGTTACACAAAAAAAAATTACTAAGACTTAGATTACTAAGCCACACTGAACGAGACAAAAACTTACCTAACTTTGATCTGATGACAAAGATCCTATGTAATTTTGAAAAACTAGATAACAATTAATATTTTGTATATAAAGTGACTCTTAGTAATGATTCACTTGAGGACTGACGCATGAACACCTCCTAAAATAAGTCTCTAAAGAAACTGTTCAATGAATACCATTGGTGACCATAATCACAAAAGACTTAATAGCCCCTATTGGCATAAGTTAAAGTCTCACACTATCCAATCACGTTTTTAGTGATACAATGTGCTGTGAGACGTGGTTAGATACGCTATAGATGTGAATTTCAGAAGGCCCATAAATGACACTTCCATGGAAAAACCGTATCCTTTACTCCTTTAATACGTTTCCTTCAACTTTTGAAGAGATGATACTGGACCTACGTTCACCCAAATAAGTGATCAATGAAAACTAATGTTTAGATCTGACTTGGCATGGATTCACAACTACTGGTAACTGAGGTGGTACACACTGATGAAGGTAATGCCTAGAACACCAACTAGGCAGAATATTTGGACGTAGCAATGCATGATGAAACACACATCTCTGCGAACAACCAATACTTTGCCATGTAAATCGACCACGTAAGTATCTCCAATTGAGCTTGACGCGGATTGGGCGGAGGAATGGAGAATTTGATGCTATGAACAAGAAGATTAGAAGTTGAGCTGGCATGTCTATCATACGATGAGTTCAAGGTACTGGAAACATGCAACTTACTATGTGCATGGAGGGTGATGACTAGGGTCATCTTTGGTCAACCCCATTGGGTGCAACGTTTGATCTCTTTTTCGATTAGTCCTTATGCCTACCACCTGCTTCATGCTAAAAATGTATCTCTGAGATGACTTCATGTCAAAGTCTATAGATACAGACCGTAACCCCAGATAGAAAACTTACCAAATCCAGTAAGTGCAAAACATATTGCCCACTAAAATATTTTCTTTCTCTACCCAATAAAATATGCTCCTCTAGACCACTTTCTTCTCTGAAACACTGCATCTGTCGTGATCAACTATCTGTATAACGCTTCTCCTTAAATAGCTAATTATGTCCATATAGGAGGCTTCCTAGCTCTGATACCAAATAATGGCGTTTTGAGGGACTCAGATTCTGAAAGAATACAAAAATTTTTGAATAATGGGTATATCATTCAATTCATTCCAGATACTGAAATTACAACTGGATCTAGTGTATAGAAAATGATATATATATATATATCATATATATATATATATGAGGAAATTGGGGTTTCTCCTAAAATGCATAGGGGAGATACAAATGCGTGCATGTAACCAATCCTCCTAAATACGTGAGTAGTCCTCAGGGCACCACTATTCACGTACAACAATATAATAAATAAAACAATAATGTAACGCCAATAAGTTATGTGGGATTTGTTAGATACTAAATGATTCTTGTTCACGGACATAATACGTGAGATTATATGTCAAAACAAACAATATAAACAATAATGTTTGTGTGAGCAAATATGGATAATTCCTAACATGTTTCTTGCTCTCTCAGATCATGGAAGCATGTAAGATGATTGTTCAGAGGATGAAAATGGTGGATTCAAGATCTTAGAATTTTTTTTCCAACATTCGAGCAGCATACGAGAGGGTGTGGGGGATGAAAAATGCAAAAATGGCTAAGTTTTTTGGTATTTATAGCTTGGAATATGAAGGGAAAGGGTAGGTGCACAACTATTTTGCACCTCGTGTCCCTTTATAAATGTGAAATAGGGATATAAAAATGTGGCTTTTCACCTCGTTATGACAAGTGGTGGGTGTTGGTATTCATTAAGGAAAGTGAAGGAGGGGGCCAGAATGAAGTGCCTGGGGGCTTATCTTGAGTCACTATGGTCATATGAGTGACCAAAAGGCTAAATGGGGGGATGGTGCACAATTTTTTTCACCTCATGTCCCTTTGGAAAGGTGCAATGGGGACATATAAATTATGCCTCAACCTTGGTTTGATCACATGTATCACTTTGAAAATTTGCGTTAAGTACCGAAGAGTGTACCTTGGGAGTCAACTTGAAAAGGTCATAACTTGAGCTCCCGAATGAGTTTTTCAAACACTTATATTATATGATTCTGCATTGAAAATGAGCATTTTTATAAGAATTTTGGAAAGGGTTAAAATGGCTTTATTATGACTGAAAATCCCCTAAAAAAGATCATTTTTATCTTGGGATTGCCCATTAGTTCATGGAAAGAATGAGTTGGCCTGAAAAATGCATGGTGCTTGAAGATGATATGTTTTCTCTACCATGTAGGGGAATGATAATTTGTTTACAATGATATATTGTTTTGGCTCTCCACTCATTCTAGAAGCTGCCCAAAATTGCTCCTTGAAAATCAGGTACTTTTTATGGTGTGAGCTCCTTTAGGCCTCAAAACCCCGTTTTCAGTGAACCGACTTCTAAACCTTTGAAACTTTCCTAGAATTTTCCCTAAATCAATTCCTTGATGTTCCTAGCCCTTAGATACACCTCCATGATGAAAATGATCCACTTGAAACTACTTCGATGATGATGCACTTGGCTTAGAAAGGATGATGAAAAGCCCTTTCTAAATTTGCTTGAAAACTTTCCTTGAAAATAACGTTGCTTCAACAAGGCACTTGAATGATTTTGATTTTCCTAAATCACCTAGGGGGGATTGATGACATTAACAAATGAAACTTTGGAGGAATATAATATACTTGAAACTAAGGGGTAGGTTGATATGGGGGGTGTCTTGGAAAGGTATGGCATGAAATATTTTTGCAGTAGGGTATAATTTTCATGTTTTCGAGTGAATTTTGCCCATGCAAAAACACAAGACAACACAACTGTTAATTACCAATGTCTTCCTTGGAAAGATAGGTAATTATTTTGTATCTAGGTTGAGAAAATTTACCACCAGATACTCTTTTAGTAATGAATTCAAGGGGCATTTATGAGGAAAAAATATGTGAATTACGGAGATATTATGGAAAATACACTTAGCCAGATCTATGTTCTTTATGAAAGGGAATTTTTTTGGTTCCGTGTTTTCATCTGATATGTCTTCCTTTATCTCCAATGTTTGTGAATGAAGTTCATAAGAATCCAAATATTGGATTTGTTTTGAGTGTTCTTGTATTATTACCATAGCTAATGAGGGAACAACATCTTCAGCCTCCTTTGAGTCACCCATCCACCATTCTTTGCATGAAGTGGTAAAAGGTTTTACAGCTAGGTATATAGATAGTTTCTTTGAATCATTTTTGGACCCATAAAAATTAACTAAGTACCTAAGGCAAAAAGCCTTGTGGCACGTGGAATAAGGGTGTGAAGGCACACGCGGAAGTAGTCCTTAGAGATGCGTGAAGGCTCATGCCAGGGTAGGATGGATTCAAGACTTAGGGATTTTTGGACAACAAGAAAAGACGCACATAGGGAGAAAATAGAAAAGTGACTAGATGTAGATGTGGATAAGCTATGGAGACTTGCAACTCAAGGAAAGGATATTCCAGGGTATCATTACAGTTATCATGAAAGGATAAGGAGTTGAGGTTGTTAAGGATTAGCTGGCACATGCATACTAAAGGAAATCGAGTTAGGGAAGCTCATGGGGACATCTGATAGATTCCTAGGTAGTGGTAGAGCAATAATGATAGGATTCCATTAGGTGTTTTTAGGTGATGATGGATGGTTAAGAGAATATTCCTTTGTATGCTTGAGATAAAGGGTATTTATAGAGAGAAAAAGAGGGAGATACTGAATAGTGAGGATAAGAAAGAATAGGACTGAGAGAGAGAGAGAGGTATTGTGTAATGTGTGTAATAGAGATCTCTGTGATGTAAAAAAAGTGCTGCTAATATAAACACTCTCGTGGATGGAAATTTTTAATGTAATCTTGGCTAATTTATTTTAGCTTATCAATATAATGAAGAGATTCTGAATCACTCATGTGATGGATCTTTTTCTGTGCATTTCCCTTATGTTCATATGTGTGTTACTGGTTTTCTTGATGTTATTTCATGGTTGATTCTACTTCCATTTGGTTGATCATTTTAATCTATACTTCGAATGTATTAAATTAGGATTTAAAGCTTGCATCCAGGATCCTATGATGAATGCACTTATTTTATGATTGTATTGCATCACCATGTTGATAAAGAACATTCTCACAAAGCTCACATAAAGGAGGGTCTCGACACATGTGTGTGCCTCGAGTGGGCTTCCAGACTAATCTGGATGATATGGTGGTGCATTTGGGGTTGTTTTTTAAAACACCTCTCGAGTAGGCGTGGGAAGCACATTAGGAAGTGGATCAGTATCACAAACCATTGGCGTATAATTTAGTGCAACATTGGGGATCTAAGGAGCTAGCGCTTCAGGCCCTTTACCTATTGTGGGAGGATCTAGTGGATCTGGAGGAGCTAGTGGATTAGGTGGATCAGGTGGTAGAGGCTATCAAGGCCCCGGAGCCAAAGGGAAAGGACCTCAACTACATCAGTAGGTGTTTTACAAAATGTCCCTACACTTTCTTGATTACAAGGGTGTGGAAGATGCTGCAAAACATGTACATAAGTGTGAGACTACTATGGACCACAAAGGGAATCATTTCTCTAGAAAGGAGGGAAAGTAAATCAATGTGTAACCACATTATAAGGGGACGTGCACATAACTGGTACCATAAATATGACCCGCACTAGACATGGTGGTGGATTACACTACAATACGTTGTATAATGCATTCTTAAGTAGAGTTCCACATCCCTGAGTTTGAATACAAGAGCATCAGTTTGCATTGAAAGAAATTTAACAAGGGATGGTAGAGAGTCTGCAAGAGTATGATGCACCATTTTAAAAATATCTTATCAAAATTATATTATTAAATACACCCATCTCAACATGCTCAGTGGTTCATATTGTCGGGTTGAGTCACACCTTTCAGATAAGAGCACTTTCACATAAAGACTTTCACTAGACCTGCGCGAGGTCTTGGAGGCTACCATGTGCACTCAGGATGTATGGGAAGCATGGACAAAAAAGTTAGTCCATTTCTTGAGGACCCAGATAGTTACCATAGAAAAGTCATCTAGAGAAATTATCTGTGAACTTAGCACATAAGACTTACAGTTGACTATGGTGTATAAACTATGAAATAGAGGGGCATGCAAAGGACAGTTGTCCGCTTAGAGATATCAGTTCATTTCACCGTTAAAATGGATTTTGATATTTTCCATGGGGATCATGATCCAAGTAGGTGTCCTCTACTACAACATTGTGCGATCTGATAAAAATGTGTCTTAGCTATTGCAATAATTTGTACCTATATTGCACATGACACCAAATGAGTGTAGATTTATTAAATAGATACATGATGGCAATTGATATTGGTGTGCGCCAAACCAATCATTACAAATAGTTCTAATGATAATGGTAACGTCATTATAAAGGGCGACGTGGATGAAGGAACTTGTGAAAGAGGCTTCAATAGAGGGATTTCAGAGGTCAAGGTAATCACAGGGGTGGAAGAAGTGAGTTCCTGCATGGAGAACTTGTTACAACTAGTGGGTCTACGATAGCACTATAAGCACGGGAATGTCTTGATCTGTTGTAATGATATTAGTGTGGGAAGAAGCAAAAGCTATCAAGACTGCACAGAGTTATTTAAAACACATGATCCAGACAAAAATAGAAGCATAAAGGTGCATTGGGATGATAAGCGTGAAGAAGGCTGACTCACAGTGGATGCCCAAGAGTGGCGCATGAGTAAGAGTTACAGCCTATTCTGGTGACGACGCAAGGTGAGGCTGCATGTGACTAGGGAGATAATAAAATAAAGGTTGCTGGTTACTAGAGAAAAGGTTATAAATAGGAAGTATCCAGACCCTACATCATCGGAAAGAGGTTTATAAAGAAACCATGGATGTTATTCGAAGCATATAAGGAGAGATCCAATGCCTAAAGGAACAGTCGAGGAAGTTATAGAAACAAAAGAGCTTTGGGGGGATCCATAGAAGGATTTGGAATGAAGTTCAAGTAAGTATGAAAAATGATAAGGAAATATAATATCATCCCTCTGCTAGGAGAATGGCTATAGGAGAAGATTACCAAACGTGTTGGAGGAGAGAACATGAGTGACAGGTCTTACATGCTAACCTTCCCCCTCACACCATTGATTACGTTAAGGATATATACCTTGAAATGCAATATTTGATGGATATCTGTGTGAGAAATATTCTGATAGACACATGTGTGAAGGTTAATGTTATCACTTTAGATGTATGGAATCAAATGGAAAGGCCCCCATTACAGCCATCCTCAAATTTGTTTTTTATGGCTAATAAGACATAGGCAATGCCCATTGGTGTCTTGAAGGATGTTTTTATCATGATCCAAGGGGTGAAATTCACTGGAGATTTCAAAGTGTTGGTGCTAGCTGAGGTGGAAAATTTTCTAGCATTACTTGGGCATCCCTAGTATTATAAGAATAATGTTGACCTACGGTTCAATAAGGGATAAATAATTTTTGAGAACAAGAAGAAACGGGTTATCATCCCTTTGAGTCATGGGAAGTTAGTTCCCTATATTGATCCCTTGGGAGAATAATTCCTTGACAGAATCTATGTGTGCTCTATTAGGCTCCTTGAGGTGACTCAACCTATGGAAGGAGTTATTCAATTTAAGGATGCTCAATCTATGAGTGATACCACTAGTGTAGCATGTGACAATTGGGTACATGGGAATTATGAGTTAATTGAGAAATACTTGAGAGGCTCTTTTATAAGATTGAAGAAGGTGTACCCACTTAGGCACAAGGTAAGAACTTACCAAGATACACTGGGGAAGGTAACACTGATGTTTTTCTGTTATTCATGGAAACCTAGTGCAGATGCGATACAGAAAGAAAGAGCATGTTTGTTTACACTTTGCATAGAACCATAGCATATTGGTGGGTGGCGCATCAGGATAATATTCTAGAATGGTGCGAGGTGAGGATTGTGCTCTCTATTAGGTTCTTCCAGAGAAACGCACCCACTAAAATTTATGTATATGATTGGAAAGGATACACCTCAGATCATATCCAAGAATGTGAGAGGATTTGAATGGAAGGCGCGAAAGCTTTACCTCCTTTCTTATGGGTACACAAGTCCTATTCAACACTAGAGGGCTATGCATGTGCATGGTACATTCAATCATAATTATGTCGTCTGATAGGAAACTGGTGGGAGATAACAAATGACTTAATTCAAACCTTTAAGTATCAAATTACTAATTCATTGGTGAATGAGGCATTACAGGTTGTAAAGCACCTAACTATGGGAGATAGTGCCATAGATGAGAATAGAATTTTGGACTTATTAGGATAACTTGATTTGGAGGCACATTTTGATATTGAGGAGCTACAGGAGCTACATATCGAGCACACCTACCTGGAGAATGAAAAGGTAAAGTTAGTTTATGTGATAGAAGGTGAGGAAGTGGAGAACTTGAATGTTAACCATACTATGGGTATGCACAAGGTAATGGATAGTGTTGATGAAAAAGAACGCACGTACCATGAACCCTTGAAAATGAAGAAGGTTAACATTGGCTCAGATTCAGAACCTAAAGAGGCTACTATTGGGGACTATTGGTCAGAAAAGGAGGTTTCAAAGATCATTGATCTATTGTGGGAGTTTCAATATTTATTTCCATGTGAGTACCATGAGATTAAGGGAGTTCACCACTCTCTAGGAGATATACAGATCAAACAAAAGGAAGGAGTGCTCCTGATTTAAAAAAGTGCTTACTGGATGAATCCAAATTTGTGCATCTAGGTCAAGGAGGAGATAGATAAGATGATCACATCAGGAATCATTGAAGCTGTCGAGGAATCAAAATGGATAAGCCCAATAGTCATAAGCATTAAAAAGGATGGAAGGATAAGGATCTATGTTGATTATAGGGATTTGAATGCGGTATGTGTAATTGATCTCTTCCAAACCCCTTTTACTGAGGAGATGCTGGAGGGAGTAGCTGGGCGTGAGATCTATTCCTTCATGGGTGGCTTCTTAGGATATTATCAAGTTATAATTTCAAAGGAGGAATAAGAAAAGAAAACTTTCACTACTTAATGGGGAAGTTTTGACTACACGATCATGCCCTTTGGACTGAAGAATGCACCTGCTGCATTTTTGTGCATAGTGGTCCAGGCATTTTAGGAATTTATCCATAAGTTTCTTCAAGTCCACCTTGATGACTACATTGTGTATGGACTAGTGAAAGATCATTGAAACAATCTATGGTTAATGTTCGAGAGGTGTCGACAATTGTGCATATCCCTCAACATCAAGAAATGTCTCTTCACTACTCCATTTGGAACCCTGTTGGGGCACACTATATGTAAGGAAGGCTTGCCAGTGGATCCTACCAAGGTTTCCATCATTGTAGGATTGGGAGAACCCATCAGCCAGAGCACAGTGCATGGATTTCTTGGGCATACGGGGTACTACTGGAAGTTTATTAGGGGATATGCTAAAATTTTCGTGTCATTGGAGGGATTGTTGAAGCACAGATGTATATTTCATTAGGGAGAGGCGCAACTGAAAACATTTGATATTGTGCCCATATTACACTTTCCTTCCTGGGATAATCCTTTCCATGTTCATGTTCATGCCTCAGGGACAACCATTGGAGTAGTGTTAGCAAAACCTGGTGAGGGGACTATTGATCACCCTATTTTTTTTGCAAGTAGGAAGTTGACAACAGCAGAGAAAAATTATACTACTATCAAGCACGAGGCATTATCAATTATCTATGTGCTACATAAATTCAGGTAGTATCTGCTAGAAACACCCTTTATATTCTACATGGACCACATGGCATTAAATTACTTTGTGAACAAGCCCATTTTACAAGGGTGCATATGCAAATGGGTCCTATTATTTCAATAATTCAACTTTACAGTTGTTGTGAAACCAAATAAAAGTAATTTGGGACCTAACCATTTATCAAGAATTGACTCAGGGGAGGACATAAAAATCATTGAGGATACAATGTTAGATGCACAACTATATAGGCTGCAATGCGTGCCCTTTGAATTAGAGGATATTGTTGTGTTTCTCAAAACAGGTATGGTGCCAGAAGAAATGAAGATTTTGGAGAGAAAATAATTGGTTGTACACGTCATTCCCTACATGTTAATTGGTGGAGATTTATATAAGTTAGGCCATGATGAGATTCTGCGTTGATGTGTGTTAGAACAAGAGCGTGTTGCAATCATGGAGGAAGCACATGATGGGGTTGCAGAAGGACACTATGCAGGGAATGCCACCCCATGGAAGATTCTACTCACAGGGATTTGGTGGGAAAGTATTTACCATGATTGTATTGAGTTTTTCAAGGCCTGTGACCACTGCCAGTGCCTTGGTAAACCAAGAAGAAGGGATGAAATTCCCTTGAGACCAATAGCTAGCGCAGAACCATTTGAGAAGTGGGTGATTGATTTTGTAGGACCAATTTCACCTACCGTACGAAGGAATGGTTCATGTTATATCATTACTTACACTGATTATTTAACAAGGTGGGTGGATGTAACACCTACGAAGAACTGCACAACAACTTCAATAACACGATTCCTATGGGAAAACACAATCAACAGGTATGGGTGTCCTTTAAGCTTGACTAGTGACAGAGGTACACATTTTTTGAATCAGACGGTCAAGATTTTGTTCGAAGAATTCATAGTGTTCCATCACAAAACCACCCCTTATCACCCTCAAGCTAATGGGACTACTTAAGCATTTAAAAAAATACTAAGTCACATGTTGAAAAAAATTTGTGAAATGGGAAGACAAGATTGAGATGAAAAAGTCTCTGTTGTACTATGGGAATATAGGACAACCTACAAGAGATTGAACAAGGCCACACCATTTCAATTGGTGTTTGACACGGAAGTTGTTTTACCAGTGGAGTTTATGCTGTCGTCCCTACGTATTGTGTGCGCAGGAGGAATAGCTGATGAGAAATCACTACAAGAGCACATGGAAAAGTTAATGCAGTTGGATGAAAGGTGATCACTTGCTAGGTGGATTCAGAAGACTGAGAAGGTGTGATAAAAATAATGGCGTGATCATCATATCATAAACAAATAGTTCAAGGTTGGGTATATTATCTCTCTTTATGACTCTATATTTCTACACCATCCTAGGAAACTAAAATTCCATGTGTTAGGACCATACATCATCTTGTAAATCCTCAATTCAGGTGCATGTCAGTTAAAAGCACTAGATAGGATGAGGTTACTGGGTTACTTCAATGGGAGTAGGCCGAATCCCTATTATAAATAATGCTTATGTGTAGTCAAATATAAGATAGTATTGCCAATTAGATTAGATTTCCTTTAGTCCTTTTGTTTGTTTCCTTTGTCATCGTTTTCACCTTTATGTTGCGCATTGGTGTGCTAGTAGCTAATTGCATTGTAAGAAGTTCTTTGCACAGGGGACCACACATAAATTTTTTTGTGGGGTGAAGTAGCAACTATATTGAACATGGAGACCAAAATTCTCCGACAGTGGACTGTTGGGAAAAAATAGTGTGAAGGAAAAAGAACAAGTGACGTGATGGATAAGGTGCGTAAATTCGTGTGGTTTATGAAGTTTGGTTAAGAAGTCTGAAGACCAAAAATAAGGGAAGGATTGTACGATATAACATAAGGTAGGCAACACCATGGAACACAGAGGTTATGTACTTTGACACGCTGACACGCGCAAGGGAGGTTTGTGGCAATTTTTTAGTATTAGAGTGCCTGAAGGTTATAACTGTGAAGTGTGAGGGGAAGTCGTGAAGGTTTGATCGAAGAAAAATAAAGTACTTTATTAAAAGTAAACATTAGCACACATGGTTGGAAGAAATCTAAGGCATCAATAAAGTATAAATAAGAGGTAACACTAGTCATTTCGACTACTTGTCTTTAGATAATTACTTGTGTACTCCCAAGCTCGAAGTGTGAAAAATGTGTTACAAAGAAGGATGACTCGAAGTACTAGCATGAACCAGTGGATTTGTGCAAGTTGTAGTGGCATAGCAAGGATGGAAGAGGACAACAGAGCAAAAAGGAGGTTACGTGAAAAGAGAAGTGGGCAAGTTGTTGAGTTAGGGCAGTCAAAAGACAGGAACATAACACCTAGGGAATGAATGCAAAAGGAGAAGAAGATGGCATTGAAGAAGGCTTAGAAAAAGAAACCAGTGGTGGAAAACGAGGATACCGTGGAGAGCTACTCGGAGATGCAGTACCCTCATGGAGTTATCAAGGACGAAAAATGGAGCTCGAAGCTATACAAGTGTAAGATAGGTGAGTGCAACCATAGAACAAATGACAATGAAAAGATGATGTGGGTAGATCTAGTATCAGACACCTAGATGGTGGACGAGCTTGAAAACCCCAAGGTTGATGACTCAGTACAAAAAGTGTTGCAAAAGAATGGGGTTTTGCATCTCAGGGAGTACCTATCTTTTCCAAACCCACCCCACTTTTTAGGTGCTTAATGTCATGGGTGCATAAGGACTTCCTCTGATTCATGGGAAGGATAACGAGAATCACAGGCCATTTGATTGAGATGGTAACAAGCCTACGTAATACTAGAGAGGATATAGCACTTAATTTGTGTGTCACTACCAATATTGAGGAGCTAGAAAAGAAGTTAAACTACAAGAAGGGGGATAGGGAACAGGTAATTTAAGACCTCCCAAACCCAACATTGAGAGTCACCTCCTGACTCATTAGCTGTAAATTTTGTGTATCAGAAAGGTGGATAGAAATTAATCATAGGTTTCTATACATGACTTACAGGGTGTTCTGTCGACACTAAAATTTTCCTCCGTAATTTCTATTTCATTAATGTATGTATTAGGAATAGGATGTTGTTAAGTATAATTAGTAGTAGCATCTGATAGAAGATAACGGCAACCGTCAGTACGGTACCGCCAATAATGCGGAGTAAGGTAACAGTCAAAGTACAATATGAATGTTGTAAAAAATAAATATTTGTCGTAAGTGGTCCGGTAATGTTAAAATGTCAAAGTTTGGGTAATTAGAGAAGTAGGGTCTACATGATTAGGAATTATAAATATTATATTAGTAATAAGGACAAGGAGTGAGGTCATAAATATTTTGAATATTTTATTTTTAAAAAGTCTAAAAATGTGGAACCCATGTAAAATGATAAGGTTTATCTTATCTTACAAGATAAGCTTACATGTACAGATAAGAGTTAAGGTATGGAATATGATTCGTCAGAGTGGATTTCTTATCATATCTTAGAGATAAGATGGATAAGCCTGGAAGTTCTATAAATAGAGAGGCCACCCCCCCTCATTTAGCATAGAAGGAAGTAGTGAGAAATATTGTAGGAAGTGTGCGAAGGAAGCCATCAGTTAAAGGTGTGTTGAAGAAGCCATTAAGAGGTGTAATTGTAAATTTTCTCCCATAGTCTTGGTGAAAGGCAAGTGAATTCAATAACACTTGAAGTACCTCATGGGTGAGATTGTAATAATTTCATGTTAATATTATAATTTACTTTGATATTTCAGATTTGTCATCATTCCGTCTTATCATAGTCGATGGTATTCTTGTGTTATGTTGTTGTTTTGTTTCCAGATTACATCCACCAAACTAAAGGCTGTGCATTAGTAAATAATCATAGCACGAGGAGTTCTCGGTGAAGAATTATCATAGTGCCCGGATTGGTGATGACATTTTGGTTCCGTTGCTGGGACCATTCCTCATTAGTGGATTTTCTAGAGAGATATTCCCACTTAGTCAAAAATCAATTGGAGGGTAACCTTGTTTTTACTGTGCATAGTAGTTACCATAGTAAAGTCATTTTTGCCGTGAATAGTAGTTACCATAGTAAAGTCATTTTTGCCATGAATAGTAGTTACCATGGTAAAGTCATTTTTACTGGGAATAGTATTTACCACAGTAAAGTCACTTTTTACCGTGAATAGTATTTATCACAGTAACTTTACTTTTTACCGTGAATAGTGTTTACCACAGTAAAGTCAGTTTTTACCGTAGTAAGTCAAGTTTTACCATAGTTTACCGTGGTCATTTCTATTGTACTGTAGAAAGGTGTAAAGTCCCTTTCTTGTATAGTGATTCTAATTATTTGTGCACATAAGTCTTGTTGATTGTACTTGTGGGTTGGTATTTCACGGTGGTTACTTTTGAAAATGGGAAAGATTCCTATTTTTTTAGCTCAATCTAATGAAGATGCTTCTTCTTTCATTCAAGAGTTTAAACGATCTTGTATTTGTAATGGCCTCATAAGAAGGAAACAATGGACTGAATTTTTTCCTACCTTTTTGGATGGTTCAACACTTAGGTGGTTTGAAACACTAGGTGATAATGTGAAAAATTCATGGGATTTATTAACTGAAAGTTTTCTTGAAGAATTTGGTGAACAACAGAAATATGCAGATCTCATGATCGAGATCACAAAGCTATCCCAAGGAGAGAAGGAGAAGATAAGGGATTATCATGCTCGTGTTCTAGAGCTAAGGAGGAAGCTCGATGCCTAGATCCGAAAGGAAGGATTAGCGGATGGGTTGATGAATGGCATGGATAATCTCCTATGTAAGCACTTCATTCTTGGGATGAAGCTAGAGATCAGACAATGAGTGAAGTATGACCGCCCAGCTACCATTGAACAAGCAAAGGATATTGCAAGAAGGAAAGAAGAAAGCATGGAAGAGGAGCCCAAAGAAATTGTTACTAAAGTAGAGCCTACACCAGCACCTTTGGTCCAGAATCCACAACCACTCCCGGTGAGCACAAATATTTCTCCTAGTACATCTACTAAGTATGAAAATCTGCTCAACAAGATGGGTCAGTTAACTATTAATCTTCTTCAAGGAAAAGAATTTAGTTCTCAGGGAGGAGATAGAGGTCCAAAAAGAAATATTTTTGAAGTTGTATGTTATGGTTGTTATAAAAAGGGTCATTATAAGTATAATTGTCCAGATAGAGCTTCTACATCTGGTAAAGGAGATAATGATAAAGGAAAAGCACCTGTGAATTCTTTTGATGTAGTAGATAAGAGCAGAAATAATGAAGTAGATGTGTTTGTAACAAAAAGAAAGAAAGAAAAAGATAATCAAGATGGAAATGATCCTAAGAAGATGAAAGGAGAAACTAGTAAGAAACATAGGAGAAGAAATTTGGGTGTGTAGGATTTTCTAATTTCACAGGGGCAAGGACCATACTCCATCTTGGAAGATCTGTCCAAAAGGCCTGCAAATATTACATATGGTCAACTCTTGGCTATGTCTTCGGAGAAGAGGCGGGAGCTGCGAAGTGGACTCAATGCTCGACGAAGAAAGGAGGTTGAGGTCCCTATTTTGGAGGCAGAGGCAGATCCCTATGCTCCACAAGCTGAGGTATTATGTAATGGTATTTCAATTCATGATGTCTTAGTTAATGGAGGTGCTGCAATTAATGTAATGACCGAGTCTATAATGAATATGTTGGGTTTAAAAATTGATCGCCCTTCAACACTTATGTTAAGGTCATTAAATAAAGAAAAAACTAAACTAGAAGGTGTAGTTTCAAATGTGGCAATATCTATTATGGGTGTTGTATGTGTGGTAGACTTTTAGGTGATGAAAAATGGTATTGTTGTGTACCCAATGCTGCTGGGAAGACCATGACTAAGGAGAGTTCATGCAATAAACTACTGGAATGAAGGTTTCATGAAACTTAGACGTGGTAGAGAGAGGGTGAAGATAAACGTGATCCCTTGACATCATAAAGTAGAACATGTGGATTCAAGTGATGAAACTGATGATTGGACATCCTCTGATTACTCTAGTACCAGTGAAGTGGACACTGAAGATGAAGAAAGTGAGGTTGATGTTTTTAGTCATGGATATCCTTCCAGTCACACCAACTCATGACCCCATAAAATTATCTGAAGAAGAATTTGATGATCGTCTCCAACAACTAAATATTGGTGACGCTGTGATGGAGAGTGAGAAGGAATCCTACCTCCAACTCTTTCGAAGGTACATACACCTATTCACTTTTGATTACAAGGAACTCCGTCAAGTAAGTTGGGTAGAACATTCTATTGAGCTGGTAGATGGTGCTAAGCCCATAAAGCAAATGCCATATAGAATGAATCCTAATTTTTCCAAGACTGTAAAAGAAGAAATAGATAAGTTGCTTGATGCAGGATTCATATTTGCTGTGGAGAATTCAGAATGGGTTTCTCCCATTGTGATCTCAATAAAAAAGAACGGGAAGCTACGCATTTGTGTTGATTACAGGAAGCTCAATAAGGCAACAAATAAGGATCATTACCCTCTTCCATTTTCAGATCAGATCTTGGACGAAGTAGCTGGCCAGGAGTGCTATAGTTTTGCTGATGGATATAGTGGCTATAACCAAGTTCGTATAATAGAGAAAGATCAGCTGAAGACCACGTTCACCACTCCTTGGGGAACGTTTTCTTATAGAGTTATGCCTTTTGGGTTGTGAAATGCTCCAGAAACATTCTAGCGTTTGATGAATATGGTGTTCGAACCCTACATTGGGACCTTCATCAGAGTATTTGTGGATGATTTTTGCATCTATGGGAGCAAGTTGGACCACCTGCACCAAATGGAGACAGCATTTCGAAGGTTAGATGAAGCACAAGCCTCACTAAACCCTACAAAGTGTGTCTTTGGATGTTCTAAAGGTGTTTTATTAGGGCATGTTGTATCCAGAGATGGTATTGGTACTGATCCTGATAAAGTTTCAAAAATCAAAGATTTACCATTTCCTATGAATAGAAGTAAGTTGAGATCATTTTTAGGCCATGTGGGTTACTATAGAAGGTTCATCAATAATTTCTCAAAGATTTCATAGCCACTAACCTAGTTCTTGAAGAAGGATGTTACTTATGAACCAGGAAATAAGGCGCATGAAGCTTTTGGAAAACTGAAGGAAGCCCTGGTGTCTTCACCTGTTTTAAAGAATCCAGACTGGAGCAAGCCATTCATTGTGTACATTGATGCCTCAGATGCAGCACTAGGAAGTACTTTGAGCCAAAAGGATGAAAATGGGAATGAACATCCAATTTACTTTGGGAGCAGACAAATGAGCAGTGCTAAGGTAAATTATACTGTAACTGAAAAAGAGGCTCTGGCTATCATTTTTGCTGTAAAGAAGTTTAGAAATTACTTGCTAGGGCAAAAATTTCTAGTTGTAACAGATCATCAGGCTCTAAAATATATTGTAAATAAGCCTAACCCATCATGGAGGATAGCAATATGGATAATTTTGCTACAAGAATTTGAATTTGATATTATAGATAGGCCAAGAAAGAAGCATGTCAATGTAGATGCACTCTCTCGAGCCTATGATGGTTTAGGATCATCTTGTGATGATGATGATTTCCCCGATGCAGCATTGTTATCCCTTGACACAATCCCTAGTGAATACATAGATATTTAGAATTATCTGAATGAATTCAAGTTTCCTGATGGTGCCAATGCAAAGACTAAGAGAAAAATTACTCAAGCCAGTCGTCTATATTCTATTCTGCATGGAGTATTATTTCGAATAGGACCTGATGGACAGTAAAAGAGGGCAGTTGGACGTGATCAAGGGAAGGAACTGCTAGAAGAATTCCATAATGGTACATGTGGAGGGCACTTCTCTGGACAACTTACAACAAGAAGGATCTTGGATGCAGGTTATCACTGGCCTACTCTTTTTAAAGATTGTTATAATTATTGTAAGACATGTGATATTTTTCAAACACATGGTAACCGTAAGACTTCATCAGCTCCATTATGCCCTATTCTTCCACTTGGTCCCTTTGAAAAGTGGGGAATAGACATTGTAGGTCCACTTCCAACTACCTCACGCCAAAATAAGTATATTGTAGTTGCCACAGATTATTTGACCAAGTGGGTTGAAGTTAGACCATTGAAAACAGCTTCCATGGATGAAGTGGCAAGGTTCATATATGAACGCATTGTTGCCAGATTTGGTTGTCTATTAGAAATTGTAACAGATCAAGGAATCCACTTCATTAATGAGGTGGTAGAAGCCCTAGTCAATAAGTTTTCTATTAAGCACAGGAAGGCAACAACATACAAACCAAGCACAAATGGACAGGTGGAACGAACAAATTTTGTGTTGTGTCAAATTCTAGCAAAAGATACAGCCTTGCAGGTATATAAATGGGATAAGAGGATTCATGCAGCATTGTGGGCATATAGGGCAACATCAAAGTCAGCAACAGGATACTCCCCATTTCAGTTGGCTTATGGCATTGATCTAGTTCTTCCTATTGAGTTTGATATTCCCACGGTCAGAGTAATGAAAAATGAAAGAATGGATGAAAATGATTCAGTAAAAGAAAGGTTGGTACATCTTCATTTGTTAGAGGAAATGAGGGAAATAGCTAAGGATACAAACTATAAGAAGAAAATGAAGCAGAAGGAATACTTTGATCAAAAGATCTGGTGGTCTCCATTTCATGTGAATGACTTAGTTCTAGTATATGATTCTAGATACAAAAAAAGAAGACAGAGAAAATTTCTTCCAAAATGGATGGGGCCCTACAAAATAGCAGTTGTGCATGAAAATGGTACGTACCGACTGGAGAAATTGGATGGCACTCCCATTACGAAATGGGTCAACCACGACAAGTTGAAGATTTTCCAAGCACCAGAATAAGTCTACTCCGAGGACGGAGTAGAAGCTAGGAAGGGGGAAGATGTCGACACTAAAATTTTCCTCCGTAATTTCTATTTCATTAATGTATGTATTAGGAATAGGATTTTGTTAAGTATAATTAGTAGTAGCGTCTGATAGAAGATAACGGCGCCGTCATTATGGTACCGCCAATAATGTGGAGTACGGTAACAGTCAAAGTACAATAAGAATGTTGTAAAAAGTAAATATTTGTCGTAAGTGGTCCGGTAATGTTAAAATGTCAAAGTTTGGGTAATTAGAGAAGTAGGGTCTACATGATTAGGAATTAGAAATATTATATTAGTAATAAGGACAAGGAGTGAGGTCATAAATATTTTGAGTATTTTATTTGTAAAAATTCTAAAAATGTGGAACCCATGTAAAATGATAAGGTTTATCTTATCTTAAAAGATAAGCTTACATGTACAGATAAGAGTTAAGGTATGGAATATGATTCGTCAGAGCGGATTTCTTATCTTATCTTAGAGATAAGATGGATAAGCCTGGAAGTTCTATAAATAGAGAGGCCACCCCCCTCATTTAGCATAGAAGGAAGTAGTGAGAAATATTGTAGGAAGTGTGCGAAGGAAGCCATCAGTTAAAGGTGTGTTGAAGAAGCCATTAAGAGGTGTAATTGTAAAGTTTCTCCCATAGTCTTGGTGAAAGGAAAGTGAAGTCAATCACACTTGAAGTACCTCATGGGTGAGATTGTAACAATTTCATGTTAATATTATAATTTACTTTGATATTTCAGATTTGTCTTTTTCCATCTTATCATAGTCGATGGTATTCTTGTGTTATGTTGTTGTTTTGTTTCCATATTACATCCACCAACTAAAGGTTTTGCATTAGTAAATAATCATAGCATGAGGAGTTCCCGGTGAAGAATTATCATAGTTCCGGATTGGTGATGACAGTTCAAGAGGGCACACTACAATTTTTCCCAATTCATTGTGAATGGAATTATCAAAGAAGCACAGGTGTAAAATGAGGTAGGAGAAAAGATCACCTGGGGCTCCATCCTACTATTAATCATGTTCTAGGAGATTGGCGTATTGGACGGATCAGATGGACACATTTAGGTTCACACACCCACGCACGGGTCCCCTGTAGTCCAATTTGCATAGTTCACTTGCAATGGGACCATCTCCAATGATTACAAGGCTCAAATGAACATGTGGTTCGAGCGATTTCATGGAGCCTTTAAGAACAAGTGGTGCATACCCCATGAGTTTCCACAAGTTGTTGGAGATAAGGTAATATTTTCCATTACCCAACACTTTTGTCTAGAAAAGTTCATGATAGCCAAAGGAGAGATGGGGCCATGGTGCAAGCTCCCCTTTGCATTCACTGATAGATACATGAAGTGTGCCATCAACCAGATCAAGGACACATAGAAGTTGACTTTTGATGCAGACAAGGTGGATGTTGATGTCCACATGTTGTGTGCTACATACAAATATGGCACCCGACCTGCCTACGTTGAAGTTTTGGAGCCATAATTTTTGGACTTACACCTGAGGTCAGTGTTACTATCAATGGATATGTCCATTGGGTGTTTGTAAAACTACACCCCAAAAAAAAAGAGAGAATTAAGGTGGAGGTTACAAACTTCCCCTTTCCAAAGCCATGGGGAATGTCAATCCCAACCATGAAATCAATACAAGAAGAGGAGGAAGAAGAAGAAGAACAAAATGAAGGGAAGTTAGATACTTCTAGGAAGAGGAAGTACTACACACACCAGAATAGTATCAATGGTGCCAACACTTCAGAATAGGATGGTGCTAAAACCTCATTACTAGGGTGTGAGGAAGAGGAAGAAGAGAAGGAAGACCTTGAAGAGAAGAAACATAAGACGCCCGATGCATCAAGCCCCACATTAGGCTCGGAGGAAGAAGAGTAAGAAGACCCCTCCACTTTCAAAATAGAATTGGAAGTGGAGTTGGAGGGGTAGGAGGATGAGGTGGAGGCCATGGATGCAAGCGGGGCATGGGAGGCAGGAGAGGAACATTTTTCTGGGGCTGATAAAATTCCAGAGTGCGAGTCCTCTACACCACCAACTGCAAGCCCAAAGGGTGACAAAGGGGACTCCTTTACTATAAATGAGGATAAGGGATTCACCCTTGCGGCGAAGAAGCAAAGGACAAAGTGCAAGGCTATAAGGAATAAGTGGACACCCATGTCCCCACATATGCACTTTGTAGATGACCCCAAGAAGGTCATGCATGTAATATTTAAGGCCACCCTCCCACAAAAAAAACTTTATGGATGGGAATTTATGGATCATAAAGGGGATGTGCCCATGTCTAGGAAGATGCTCAGCTGGAGCATGCACTTCCATGCAAAGGATCCTGAGTTTGAGGTCAAAAATCATGCAATAGAGACCCTTCAATTGAAGTAGAAGGGGTGGAGATACATACAAGGTGGTGGATCCTGAACCACCTTATAGATGAACATGCATGCAATGCTTTGGACAGAAGATGCCTTCAGAAGTGATTTGGTGCAGTCTGAATGCAGGGGCCACCATGTCTGGACCCTGATTGCATAAAATAAGAGCAAGGAGAAGGAGATAGATACGTTGTGGAAGGTGATCAAAGGGAGAACAGGCATGTTGATGAAAGAGGTGTATGACCGAGCAAGTGCCCTCATAAAAAGTATTCTAGGGAAAATGGCTGACATTTGGTGATCCAAGCCAGGGCCGATTTATGGGGATGACATAAAGTACCTTGAGGATCTCATGGGGATATTACTCATTAACCTCATAGGATGGTGCAGGCCCAACAGATACAGAGCTCATAAAGGAAAAGGAAGAGAGAAAGGTTGTTATTGAATCCTGGACCAATGAGTTGGAATAATTGCTCTCCCAACTCAAGGAGGTGAAGATAGACTAGTAGATAAGGGCTTCAACAATTTTAGAAAATGCGAGCCAATAATTGACGCGTGAGTGATAAAGGAGGAGGCAACCCTCAAATTTTTACAGGAGACCATCCCCACCAACAAGGCAAAGCACACATAGTTGGTTGTTAACACCATGACCTAGAAAGAGAAGATCAAGACAAAACACGAAAAGTTCTAGATTTCAGAATTGGTGAAGCTTCGAGACTCCATCACTGAACAGATGGATGAGTTTGATGGTGTCTGCATGCATAGTTAGGGGTGGATCATTAACGTGTTGAAGGGGAAGGTAGAAGAAGCCACCCCAAACCAGGTGCCCAGTATTATAAGTGAAACCACCAGGAAAGGCCTTATCAGAATTGAAGGCCTCAGAGAAATTTTGAGGGTGTCTGCACAGAGCCTTAAGTGTGGCCATTAACGCGTTAAAGGGGAAGGTAGAAGAAGTCACCCTAGACAAGATGCCTAGTATTAAATGTGAAGCACTAGCAAAGGCCTGATCAAAATTGAAGGCCTAGGGAAATTGAATGACGAGATAAATGCAGAATTCCCGTAACTCCTTCAATTGGTCATATAGCATGCCCCCCCATTATTTAAAATATTTACTCAAATTCTTTCTCTACCCCTATTATTTATTCTTTGGAGCAATATTCTTGTCCATCACAGGTTTTAGTCGAAAAATATTTTTGTTCGAGAATCGTGAAGAGTTTGTCTGGGTTGGAAACTAGTTTAGTGTGGGGTGATGTTGGAGCCCCTAAAAAGTAACTAGGTACCTAAGGCGCGAAGCCTTATGGCATGCTTGAAGTCATGGTACGAAGGTACATGTGCATAAGTAGTCATTGGAGACGCACAAAATCTCACTCCATGGGTAGGATGGATTCATGACTTAGTGAGTTTTGGACAACAAGAAAAGACACGCATAGGGAGAATACATAAAAGCGACTAGATACAGATGTGGATAAGCTATGGATACTTGCAACTCAAGGAAATGATATTCTAGTGTATCATTACGGTTATCATAAAAGGATAAGGAGTCGAGATTGTTAAGGATTAGTTGGCACATGCAAACTAAAGGCACTCTAGTAAGGGAAGCTCATGGCGACATATGGCAGATTCCTAGGTAGCGGTAGAATAATGATGAAAGGATTTCATAATGCATTCACAGGTGATGATGGACGATTAAGAGAATATTCCTTCACATGCTTGAGATAGAGGGTCTTTCTAGAGAAAAAATAGGGAGATAGTGAATAGTGAGGATAAGAAAGAATGGGATTGAGAGAGAGAGAGAGATTGTGTAATGTGTGTAACAGAGAGCTATGCGATGTAAAGAAAGCTTTGCTAATATAAAAACTCTCATGGATGGAACTTTTTAATGTAATCTTGGGTACTGTATTTTGGCTTATCAATATAATGAAGAGATTTTGAAACACTCATGTGATGGATCTTGATCTATGCATTTCCCTTATGCTCATTTGTGTGTTACTGGTTTTCTTGATGTTATTTCATTGTTAATTCTACTTCCACTTAGTTTATCATATTAATCTATACTTGGAATACATTAAACTATGATTTAAATATTACATCAAAGATCCTATGAGGAATGCACTTATTCTTTGATTGTATTACATCACCATGTTGATAAAGAACATTCTCACAAAGATCACATAAAGGAGGGGCTTGGTGCCTTCGCGTGCCTCGGGTGAGCTTCAAAACTAATTTGGATGATATGCCGATGTGTTTGGGGTTGGTTGTTAAAAAAGTAATACCATGAGAATATAATCGTGTCCATTATTAATTTTCATATCTCTTGTCTTACCGTCAATGAGGGATACAACAATGGCTAACCATAGGCGTCCTAGGATTAAGGGATATATAATTTTCTTGTTCTTTGTTTTAATAACCATAAAGTAAACTGAATAATCCCATGCTTCAATTGTGATGGTTACATAATTTATGGATCCCTTGGTTTTAGAAACAAGTTGGTCATCCATCTGTAAGACTACTAGAGTTGATTGTGAATTAGGAAGGAATGATGTAGATAAAGTATCAATAGTCATTACATTAAAGATTATTTGTTCATATCATGGGTTAAATGAAGAAAGAGACTTATATCAGTAGTCATTACATTTATTGCAGTTCCTAATTTAATCAAAAAAATTAGAATGTCAACATTCCCAATACAAACTGTAACTATTGGATTTATATGATCACCGTATTAGAGAGGAGTTATCTTTCCTTCCAATATACTAGCCAATTTTCCACCAATGTGTAATGTTCTTGGTTGGTTTTTCTTCCTCCCAAGAGTTTTGACACATAATTATTTGATGGTTTTGTTTAGCTTTGGGATATTGTAGACACCTAAAATTAGCATTGCTAATTCCAATGTCGACATCCACCAAGTCCCCTTCATTATCACATTACACCCCTCATATTTATTAAATATTAACATCGTCACCATGCTTGCATAATTTTACATCCATTATTAACTAAGCCTAACCTTCCATTTATTAATTAACCCCTCACATTACCTAGGTCATATTTCCCCTCCCATGGCTAAAATAATTAATTAACTAATTTCCCCCTCACACCTCACTAGGATATCTCTAACTTCTTCCTAACCTCCTCTAAAACAACCTTCTAAAAATCATGACGACTCATCCTAACCACCTAAATCATAACTAATATATATATATATATCTCACCCTCATCCTAATTTTTTTTGAGATCCTCCAAAATCAAGATCAAAATAACAAGAAAATCATTCTTGTCATCCACTAACTCGAATTTCCTGAAATTGCTGACGATTTACCCAATCACCGATGATTCTCTCCCTTTTTCACTATAAATAAGAGTTGTAGGCCTCCATTTGTAATTAAATGGCAGGTGGATGCGACTCTTAAATTTCATATTCTATTCTTATTTCATCGTAGACCTCTCACAGAGCCATAGATAATACAACAAATCTTCTTTAAGTGTCATTTATACGTCCAGAATCACGCTGACAATTTTCTTACTTCAACAGTATTTCTCTCCCAGGTAACATCATATTTTGTTCTCCTTTTCTTGAATTATGCAAGGTAAGCAGTTTCCCCAGATTTAGCACATTATTTTCATAATTTAAAAGCTTAATCAACCATTTTAACACTTCTTTCAAGTCCCATTTTCGTCCATTTTTGTGGACAGTACTTTTTTACAACAATTGTTGGTGATTTGCCAAAATTGTTGGAGATTGACCCAATATTCAGCTATTCACATACAATCTCTAGCGATTCTCTTTCTAAATTCAAATTTATTGAAACCATATTTTTGTTGCTTCTTTTGGTTCGCAAAATAGAGCTATAGTTCAAAAGTTATGATCAAAACATCATAGGGTGGTTTTTATCAAATCCAGAGCTCCGCCATCGAAAAAATCATCATTCCAAGGCCTTCTCAAATAAGGTAATATCACATTTTCAGTCTTACTAGTCAGTTGAAATTAGGCAACTATATTTCCTTCAGATCATTGTCTTAATCACTCATCATTTAATAGCTTGAATCGTTTCTTTGTATTCATCTGTTTATCATCGCTAGATTAATTTCTTGAACGTGGATTGACATCCCTTGTAAGGAAGTCCATTGATTTTTAGGGACTGGCCTTTTCCAGGAAATCCACCATATATTTTACTAACTCTATCTTTTGTGAGTGTTTTTAATTTTTAGGATTACTTTCAAGAAACAAATAAGCCTTGTTCACTTTATTCACGGAGTGCAACATTGAACATTGTCCATCCACATTTGTAGGTATCATGGAAACCTCGCCATACTAAGGTTTGGAAGGTCGTATCATCTTTCTTGCACACACAAGTTGAAGAATGGTAAAATTTATCTTGAACATTCTAGCACGCTCGGTGGGATACCCAATCCCTTGTTTCTTTACTTCATCTAATCAATAAAATAGCTTTTGTTTTTTTGATTCCCTTCTTCTTCTACTTCATTTTATCAATAGAATGTTTAAAATTTTCACTGTCTAGTAATCACCTGTGATTAGCCCCAATCACATGTGATCAGCCCCAATCACATGTGATCAGCCCAATCCCCTACGATTATTCCCAATTGCATGTGATTTCCGTGTATCTTTTCTTATAATATCAAAATCTGTCTGCTTTTTCCTGCTTTTTGTTTTTTGTTTTTTCTTCTAATCTAGTTACAAGGTATTCTTGTGGAGATGCTTGTTTTCTGGATTTGCTAATTGCATGCTTTGGAAAATTGCAAAAATATCTTTAAAAAAATGGAGCACTCTCATGGTAAGTCCTAAACACCTTTGTCTTTACTTTTCGTTTTGCATATTTATTTGTTTGTTCTCATCGAAATTCAACATTTCATTTTGGGCTTAAAATGAAAAAACACATACTTCTTGTTTCACATAGTCTAATTAGGAGGAATTTTGTTGCATTCACTTATCCTTCCCCACACATAACCAAATTACTTCAAATAAAAATCACATTCAAACAACTCCCACCTAGGTGAAACTGATTGGGATTTCATCACCCAACAGGGAAGCTGACTCGATGTTATGGCTGAGTATAAACACATGTCTGTCGATATATATTGGCTCAACACCCGAGTCCCTTATCACATCAGGACCATGAAGTGAGGGGGTATGCCCCAATATACCACACCTATATTGATAACAATATAGAGTTGTGACTCACGTACCTTCGGGTATATCGAGGATGCTGCCGATAAAAATACATGAAACTATCCATAGCTTGCCATTTCCTAGGACCCATCATCCATTTTTTATATTTCACTTTTCTTAATTAAATAAAGAAAATTTAAAATCTATTCTGCTTGCTTATCTGTTGTTTTTAAATACATCCACTTAAGTTTTTTTATTGATTAGGAAATCGTGTGTTTTTTCGTGAAAATATGTATGTATCATTATCTACACTAGTAGAACATTATAACCCATTTTATCAACCTATCACATCTCAGTCAACTTTATCTAACTCTGACATGTTTCCAGAGTCATCTAACCAATCTTATGTTCCCTATGGAACTTCTATATCTTATCCAATTCAACAATCCTACAATAATCCCATCCAATAAACCTATGACCATTCTTCACAACCAATTTTTTTTCAAACTATTGCTTCTTAGTCTATGTCCAATGTATCTCATCAAGCAGTCTTTCCAACACCCCCTTATTCATCACAATATCATCATAATCTCAATATCCCTAATATTTCATCTAACCAATCCTTCTCTTCTTCAATCTCGTTTTCAATGCCTCAGGCATCCCAAATCCGTACACATATCCCTACTCAGGCCCAATCAACTCCTCTCATCCAAAAACAACAACATACTCAAAAATTTTCTACATCTCCCCACATCCCTTTATCACAACCCACTTCATAAACAATATCCTCTCAATCTACCCCTCACCAATCTCTGCATCAAGCTTATTTACAACAAAATTATATTACTTCACATTTTCATCAGTCAAATCAATCACATCCTCTCGTTAATTTCTTCAAATTTAATCTTACAAATGATTCCATATAAGATTTTTCAAATAGAATAGACAATTTAGAAACCGTTACCAAAGGATCCAAACAAGTCCTCACTTACGATCAAGTTTGTAATGAACCCATCCATCTGTCAGTACCATATAATCCCTATCCCCCGCATTGGAAATTTCATGAGTTCACCTTGTTCCATGGCCAAGAGAATCCTCAACAACACATACTCTCCTTTAGAAATTCATGTTATCTCATCATCCACGATCAAGTTCTTCTCAGAACATTTCCCACGTCATTAATAGGACTTGCCTTAGACTGGTATAATTTCCTCCCTAAGCACTCCTTGCTCTCTTTTACATAGTTAGTTATGTTGATTCTCAATCACTTCGTTATAAATGTCACTCGCAAAATAACCATTTTTGACCTTGCTACCATCAAACAATCCAAAAATGAATCCATTGGATACTTTGTCACTAGATGGCAAAGCACTATCAATCAATTGTCTTTTCCACTTACATAGTAAGAATTAATCGATTTGTTTACTTGATCATGTTCCCATCACATATTATCCACCTTTCAAATCCATACATTCCGCACCTTTGACGAATCCTTTGCTACGGCTAGGAAGCTAGAAATCCAAGCCCTCAAAGAAGGCCATCTCGATCCTCAATTTCCACATGTCTCATTTGATTCCCCTAGATATTTCTACAATTCAGATGGGGATACACACATTTTATTTGATTCCCCTAGGTCTTCCTATGATTCAGATGAAACTACATATGTCTAATCTGATTCCCCTAGGTCTTCCCATGATTCAGACACAATTACCACATATGATGACATTACTTGTCTTCCTGACTCAATACCCTCAATTGAATCATTCCATATAGATAATGTGTATCCCTCAAGCTACGTTATTAACAACATTACATGTGATCTTCCCTATAAGAAGACATGTTCATCACCGACGCTTTCTTTTGAAAACTTAGAATCAATAGGTCCTCTTTTTGATGATTCTCACACATCGATATCACTCATGTCCATTGTCAAACCATCCATTACCTCCACACACCCCTTATATTCCACTTTGGAAGGTGTTCCTAAAGAATCCTTTGTAATTGAATATCTCAATATTCAATCACTTATTGAATTAATAAATAAACTAGAAAACTCATGCAATACACCTCAATCATGTCTAGAAAAAACACCTCCTTCATCTAAATCAAACCCAATCATATCCCTAGATACTTAATTACCTTCCATCCTGGAACATTTCCATAAATAAAACACTACACAATTAAATACCATCACACTCACTACCTTGCCATTTTCAATTGACATGATCCCCACCTCTCTATCTAATGCAAATGTTATAGAATCAAAATTAATCACATTCTCCGCCTCATCCTCACCATCTGTCATAAAACACCCTCCTTTACCTAAAATCAATACTACAAAATCTAAGAACATTCCATCTAAGGTCTCACCCTTTCCATTCATTTTGGGACCTCATCCTTTATCATGATCTAAGTCTATCAAATCTACGGGTCCACCATTACCATCAATTTTGGGACCCCATCCTTTAGCTCAATATCATGACACATAATCAAACCCTATCTCGTCCATCAACCATCCCTCTTCCTCTATTTTGGGACCTCATTCATCATCCAATCTTATCAATCACACATGTTATCCATTTCTTGGGTCATATTCTCCCTATTATTAACCTCAAAACATCCCTATGATGTATCAACACCATAAAACATCCACGAATCCACCCCTATCCAAAAATAATATGTGTCCTCCTAAGTGCTTTCGTAAATCAAAATCAAAATCAAAATCTGTTAATCTAAATCCCCCAAAAGGGACTTACCTTGATATCCTCGATAGAATCATACAAGCCTCTCTTATCACATTACCATGAATCAAAACACCCCATCCACATACTTGAAAACCTACCTAGTACAATCAAGACAAAACATGTGCTTAACATAGATGATCAGGGCATAACACGAAAAGTTTTAAAACACTCAGATCCATAATCCAACGAATTTTCCTTGTCAATGATCTCCTCCTAGAAGAGGATCATCCTAAACCATCACCAACACCTCCACCCTCGTCAGTGTCCTCAAGGACATCTATAAGTCAAGAGGGGCATCCTCATTATACCATTAGCAAACCTTTTTCAAACACATCTTCAACACCTTCCCTTGAAGGTACCTTAACCTCGTCAATGTCCACACCTCCCCTTGAAGGTATGTTAGTTTCATAAACATATACACCCACGTCACTGACAATGTCCTCACTGACATCTGTAAAACAAGGAATACATCCTTATTCTATCGTCAATAAGCCTTTTTCATACATCTCTTCAGTACCTTCCTTTGAAGGACCATTATCTTCGTTAGCACCTTCTTTTGAAAGTCCATCAATCTCATCAAAACCTTCCTTTGAAGGACCATTATCCTCATGTTGTCCTCTAAATTTTCCTTCTCTTTCCAAGTTTGGACTTAGAATTTTTTGAGTTGTTACCCTTTGAAAATGGTCTAATAAGAGTATTTTGAAATCTGGCACTTTCTAAGGGCTCAAATATGTTTGGAACCTACTTCATAAGATGGGAAATTTCTTCCCTTTTCCAAAAAGTTAAAGAAGTTGTCCTAACTCCTTGTTTTGTGCAAGATATGGCTCGATGGACTTGAGTTGTAGTATTTTCCCAAGGCGGACCAGCGGAGCTGCGGAAGTTTCTTTGTCACTTTTCCTTTTAGGAAAAAATGTGTAAATGGTGATGGTGGATCCGCGAGCCCAAGCTGGGCAGAGAAAAAAATGAAGTTTGAAGCCCGCAGGCAATCAAATTGTGCCACGTGTACATGGGAGTGCGGGGCCGGCGGAGGATGTTGCAACTTTGAACATTTTTCTAACAAAGGTTCAAAATGTTCTAAATGGAGCTGTGACCCCGTATCCCATCCAAAGGCACCACATATGCATGTTGAAAAGTCAAACCGGGCCAGCGGAAGAAATTGTTCCAAATTGCTGAATTCTTAAAAAGTCGTGACACGAAGGGAGCTCACCCATAGCCACTCCAATCACTTTCTAGCACGTGGATGGCTCATATTTAAAGGCATAAAAGATAAATCTAATGGCCCACATTCAATCTGGCAAGTTTGTAACCGTTTTAATTATTAATTCTCTGGCATTTCCCACCATGGCCATTTTTCTGCAAAAGAAGAATCCGAAATGATGAGATGTTTTTGTAATTGCTTCTTGGTCATTAGCAGAAGTTGTAACTACGTCATGTGAGCTATTTCATGGCTTTTTAAATTCATTGCACAGGGTTTGCATTTGATTTTTGAAGACTGTAAATGATTTTCACGAACAAAGGAAAAAAACAACAGTCGTCATTCTTCTAAGCTTCTTCTTTTTGTATTTTTTCTTCCATTTCCTTATACAAGTTTCTACTTCAATTGCAATAAGAAAAGAAGGATTTTATGCCCCTTTGACAAAGGATTCGATTGGTACTTTGTGACCAATGCATTTTTATTCAATCTTGTAGCTCTGGTTTGTGAATTTGTATTCTTCTTCCATTTAAATGAATGTTATAAACTTTCTGATCAATGTTTGTAGGCCTCTGATGTTCTACCTCCATAATTGATCTCCTTGCCTTCATTCCCACTCTCTTCTCCCACTCTTAGACCACTTCTTGTCCTTGCAAGAAATTTCAGGCTTTTCCATAGGGTCAATGGAGTGCCCCTATGGATCTCCAGTTGAAAAACCACCATTGAATCCACTTATTTTTCATGCATAATATGACAGCTGCACTGTTACAAGTAAAGGGACTTAGATTCCCATAGTGTTGTTTTAGAAACCACCAATTTGTCCCCCTAGATAAATTTCCAAGACAACACCTCATTAGAAACTTCCTTTGAAGTTCCATTATCCTCATTAACACCTTCCCTTGAAGGTCCATGAACTTCATTAACACCTTCCCATGAAGTTCCGTCAACTTTGTTAGCACCTTCGCATGAAGGTCCATCAACTTCATTAGTACCTTCCTTTGAAGGTCCATAAATCTCATTATATCCTTCCTTTAAAGGACTATTATCCTCATTAACACCTTCCAATGAAGGTCCCTCAATCTCATCAACACCTTCTATTGGAGGTCTGTTAATCTCATCAACATCTACACCCAAGCCACTGACAATGTCTCCACCAAAATTTATAGAACCAAAGGGGCATCCTCAACCAAATCTCAACAAACGTTCCTCATGTGTTTTTCCATCACCTTCTAGTGAAGTTCCCTTATCTCAAACTAGTAAAATTCACCCACCTATACAAACCCAAAATCAACATATATAGAGAAAAAGAAAAACCAAAGCTTCGTCATCTACTCCTCTTTATCAATTTGCCTCTTATGCTCCATCCAAATTTCCCACAACTCCTTTATTTACCATACACTCAATTAATCAAGACCAAAATTTCGATCATCCTCAGAACATCATTCCTTTTAACACATGTCATTTCTATCCACAGTATTATATTGGGAAGACTCCTATTTACTGAGACTTCAAAATTCTTACTTTACACACCTTCCCTTTTACACATCCTCACCAACCTATCCTATCAATCTAATCAAAATATCATTACTTCAGAGTGAACGTGGAATGTTTTCCCTTAACTAGATTGGTCCATATAGCATGGGGAAACCTTTGAATACCTTGAACTTGTAACCTTACTATTGTTAACATATCGATTGTCATGACAGTAGTCACATCAAAGGTCTTATTCCATCCTTATCCAGTAATTTCATCATCTTAATGATTTGAAAGCATGTGGTTATCCATCAACATTCTTATTACACCTTAAAGATGAGCACCACGGATCTGTTCATCACATCTTTCACATAGACAAGTTCCTCTTTAATAGGAACCCCACAATCATTAAATCCATTAACCTAGTCTACCGACCAAAGACATGTCTTGGGACACACATGTGTAGTACGTGTACACATTTTATTATTCCCTCCTTGAAATGACCTATTAGGGTCTTGCCCTCAGCTCAAAACAAAGTCAAAAATATCTATGGATGATTCCTATCAAAGTCAAAAGCAATAGACTAAACCCTTAAAGGAAAGCTCTTCAAATGTCATATTCTCAAAAACAAAAGTAGACTGATCCCTTGAAGAACAACTACCAATCAATATCATAGACCAATCCCTCGAAGGATGACTACCCATGTAAAATGCTTCCCACATTGATCAGCCTTTCAAAAATCTGAAAGTCAACATCCTAGGAAAGCTTCCCACATTGATCAACTTTCTCATTATGGAAAACTCCTCACGTCGATCAGTTTGCATCAAAATAAAAAATGTAAAGCTAGGGAATTTCCCTATGAAACTATAGAAAGGAGAAAACTCTTTGCCCACACAAACTACATATGTCAACCCTTCTCATGTCCTAAGAAAGTACACTCTATCACTTTATATCCAAGATCCTAAGTGGGACTACCTGTTGTTAGTCATCTGTTAACATTCACTGCAAATAATAAAAGTACAAGTGCTTTAACATTGTTGTTTCCCATCATATATGTATCAAACCCAATATAAAGAAATCAATCCATGTTTCATTCCTCACCATGGTTTTGACAAAACATTAAATCACTTTAACATCAATATCAAATATACATCATACCTAAAACATAACTTTAACAATTGTCAACCCTTCCACATAAACAAATATAAAAATTTCTACCAAAATATATTAATAACATAAACATCATACATTAAAAAAATCTTGAGCATATCTCAACATTTTATTGTTATTTCTAAAACATCACATTTACTTATTAAAGTTGATACTTTTCAATTAGATGTCTCCTCTAACAGTATGCCCCTAATTACTGTCAGGACCCCCATCTAGTCCTCAAAATCCTACCCTTGTAGCATCAATGAATTTTGGCCCCATGACCCCATCAAATCATTATGATTATCATCTCTTATCACCATATGACATGAACCCTTTAGTTCCTGTATGCACCCAATTTTTCATGTGCTATATTGTCGAAAAATGGTCACAAAATTCCTCGGTGATGATTCATGTCCTTTCAGATGGTGTTTGAGTTTCTAAGCTCATTCATTGTATATATTTATAGCCTAGATTCTTGTATTTCACTTTTTCACTCTTTCTTTCAGCTTCCCGCTCATTTTTGTGCATGTTTTAGCCTTTAGTGTCAGACCCACCGCCCTGTCTAGGCAACAATTCTGGAACCATCACCTAGGAAGTGCGACAGTCCTGTGTGATTTTCCCAGAACTCTTCATATGTGATCTTAACACGTGTGATTTCACTTAACTTGAATTCTAGGGTGCATTTGTGAACCAAATTACCTAAAAATAGTCTTGTTTGCATGGTATTCCTTCCCTCTTCTATTTTTAAATATATTTAATTAGTTTTAACTACCTCTTCACCCAATGATTTGGCACTCCCAGGATGCCTTTTGCATAAAGGCACATCCCAGACAATTCCTATATATTCAATGATTGTATTCAAGCAAAATTCCTAATATTTTTGTGTATCTTGCATAGTATTGTTGCCACAATTCTACTAAAAATTACATAGCCAAGCTCTGTTCACTTATGCTATCTCTTTTCTACCTGCATTACAACCAGACTACCTTCAAGCTACCATTTCTCAAGTGCCTTCTCTTGTTGTTGCCTTTGCATTCCCAATTCTTTGGACTCATATGGACACACAAAGAAAGAAAGGATAAACTGAGGGGGAAAATTACTACACATCTAGATTTACCTCTATTATATGAATTCTAGGTTGAGTTGTTTGATTTCCTTCATTCCTGTAATTTATCATTGTTACATCATATCAAATAGAATAGAAATCAATCTCCTTTTTTATTAGTGGTAAAAAGAGGGTTAAGGGGACCCTACCCCATACATCAAGAAAACTCCATGAGAGTAGATAAAGCCAATTATAATAACATCAAAAAACCATAATAAAAAATTTCATAGTAATAAGGGCACTTAGGATCCTATATAGTGATACTAACAGCAACAAATAACCATAGAGAAACTAACAACATCGAAGGAACTAACAACCATAGAAAAAGATAGTGAAAAAATAGATCACCCTGCACCAAAGTCATTTGTAGGCTTTTTCAAGCCCCTCTAACACCTTAGACCATTCTTTTAAAAGAGCATCAATATTAATAGCCAAAGAGCCCAGGTCTAAACCATCTGGGGTTTCCTTCCGTTTCCTTCCTTGACTATCCACAACACAATAAGAATTGGCAAGCTGCCCCAGAGTTTGAAGGTGTAGCAGGGTAGACTTAACAGCCACGATACTCCATTCCATATATCTATGGAGGATAGATTTAACTTGATCCATATCCCTGGTTATGGCCCCAAAGTTGGCCTTTAGGATCTCAATCTCACCACCCTACTCATTGCTAACTATTTCCTGCACTTGCTCCTTCATCTTGTGCTAATCATTAAAAAGAAACTGAACTGAGCTCTTAGTGAGACGTATGTCCCCCTTGAGCTCATTGATATTAGCCACCATCCTAGCCAAGTGATTTTCCCCTTTTATTGAGCCAACATGACCCATAGCCTCATAGTGATGTTCCAATTGAGTGTTTATAGGATTCGGGGCACCCTGTTTGCTAGACTCACCCTTAGTGTTCGGCTCAGTGCTTGGGGTCTGCTTGGATTTAAGATCCTTAAGGTTTTGGGCAGCGACCACCTCCACCTCATCCTCTTCCATGTCGCCATCCAGAGAATCTTCATCATCACTCGAATCCTCCTCCGAATCAGACCTCGAACCATCCACATAAGCTTCCAAAGCTAGCTTGAGAGCACCAATTTTGTCAATGTCTAGGGCCACCCTTTTGACAAGGGCAAGGATAAAGCCCTGGTGGAGAGGGACAAAGATCCTACATGATTTAAACTATGAAACAGAGGCACACAAAGAACGATACAAGAAATAGGGAAAACTAAAATCTTGCCCCCGTGTAAAATGGTCTAGCATTGGGAGGTGGTAAGTATAGATACATTTGTGGCAACCTTCTAGGGTTAAGAATTGAATTAAGGTGAGAGCCACCTTGTCATATGGTTTAGGTAAAGAGATTCTAAGGTAGCCAACAAAATGGGAGGTGAGATTCTCATTACCTTTAATAAACAAATTCAGTTCTTCAGAGGCTTCCTTCTTGGGTTTGTAGACATCCCTCCCCACCACTAAAATACCCATAACTTTAGCCACTCAATCCATAGAGATCTCCACAATGATCCCTTTCATCTTAACAACAACACCATTTTTGGTCACTTTCCATGCGCTAGCAAAGTCTTTTATAAGATTCTCATAGTGCCCTTCAAATATTTTCAAAAAGGGAGTAAAACCCTTGCCATCAAATAGGGACATAACATCGGAAGTGACCCCAACAAGGTCAGCAAGTTTAGTCTTGACGAGATCCCCACCCATTCTGCTAAACAACAAATGCCTCTTCACAAAACAACTTAGAAACCAAAGAGCTGAGAGCTTATTCACACACCACAAAATGATTTTATAGTAGCAGTTTCTAGATAGAGTTATCTAGAAATACGTGCAAATCACAAACCTAATCTTCTCATAATTAAGAAATAAATGCAAATTCATCATACAAAAAAATCATGATAGGATACACACCCTATGAAGAGGCCTTATATGTGAGCATTAGTGTCTTTTAATAAGTGTGGCCGCACCTTGGGATCGAGAAATTCCACCTCCCTCAAAAGTGTCAAATCATGCCCATTAACCCCCATATTAGCAAATAATTCTACCACGACATTTGATTCCCTATACAAATGTTTTAAGGAGATAAAATTAAAAGAATGGGACATTTGCTTAATAATCTTAATAGAGTTAAAATTGGCAATAGAGATGGGACCTTTCTTATTTATGTTGTTAATTATGTTCAGGGAGTCACCTTCCACTTCCAAATTAACAAATTTGTGTTGAAGAGCTATAGATAGACCCCAAAAGACCCCAGCAACTTCAGCAACATTATTAGTTTGAGTACCCAAATTGTAGAAGTATCCAAGAATAAAACTTCCTTCAGAATCAAAAAAGACCCCACCACATCTAGCTTGACCAGGATTTCCTTTGGAAGCGCCATCAAAGTTTAATTTTAAACCATCCTTGCTAGGTTTTACCCATCCATTTAGTCTAGGGTTTAGACTAGGGGGCCTAAGGGTAGAAGGTCCCAGAACCCACTTCAAGGAGAAATAAGATTCATGCTGAGAGAAAGACTTATTTTGGGAGTTCAAGATAGAGAAGTTAGCAAGGATGGATCTCACACAGCGGGCTCCAATTTTAACATGGGATTGTTTTTTGCCTTTAAAGATTCTTCTATTTCTTTCCTTCCATATTTCCCAAGCCAAATGTATTATAGAGAAAATCCATAAGAACTTCAAACCTTGGCTCTTAAAAGGACTAGTCCATTGGATCCACATCAATTTTATGGAGTTCGGGAAGACCCAGTTGACATCAAAGATGTTAAGGATGGTTTCCCTAACTGAAATAAGGAAGGGACAGTTAAGGAACATGTGTGAAGCATCTTCACAATTAGATTCATACAAAACACATCTATTAACCAAGTGGAAATTTCTCTTGTTTAGATTTCCAACAGTTAGAATCTTATCATGGATAACCAGCCACCAAAACATATTAATCTTGGGGATTAATTCTTTGATTCATATGCTTTCCCAATTAAAATTATCACCTATCTCCTCCTCATGAAAGAAAGAGCGTTAAGCACTTTTGACCGAGAAAATACCATTTTCTTCCTTAGACCAGTATAAGCTATCTTCAACAGGATTCTCTCTATTAATAATAACTTCTCTTAATTTGTTGTTAATAGAAGAGATCTATAAGTTGTTAGAATGATCCAAAGATATGGTTTTCCACTGTCCCAAAGGATCATCCAAATTGAAATAATCTCTAACCTTAGTCCTATATTTGGACACAAAGTCTTTGTAGATAGTAGGGACAATAGTCTTGAGAGGAAAATTATCCAACCAATTGTCCTCCCAGAAGTTAATGGTGCAACCATTTCCAACAAGCCATTCTCATCCTTTAGATAACACATGTTTAGCCCAATTTAAGGACTTCCAGAAGCATGTAGAAGCATTAGAGTTTTGGGGTACAAAAGCACCATTCATTAGCAAATAGGTTAGGCTAGTATTTACATCTTATGATACTAGTCCAGACAATATATTCCTTTAACAGTCTCCAACTCATTTTGGCTAGCATAGCTTTATTCATTTTAGTCCAATCTCTTATACCGAGGCCATCAATTTTTCTGGGGAAATAAACCTTATCCCAGGAAATTAGAGGAATTTTTTCTTTTGATTTAGTTTCACTCCATAGAAATATTTTTTGTATGCTCTCTAGCTTGCATGCAATCTCAGAGGATAATCTATAGATAGACATCGTATAAACCGGTAAATTTTGTATAGAGCATTTAAGGACAACTTTTCCCGCTTGAGATAGAAGTGAACCTTTCCACCCTTCAAGTTTCTTCAGAAATCTATCAATTAAGAAATTCCATTCATCATTATTTGGTTTTTCCATCCCAATAAGCATACCAAGGTATCTGGTTGGGAGAGTTTTAGAGGGGCAACCAAGAATACCAGCAATTTTGATGCTTTTTCTTTCAGGGGTATTGATAAAGAAGATAGATATTTTCCCATAGTTTATCAATTGATCTGAAGCTTCCTCATAATCCATCATTAACTGCTTGAATAACGGATCTCATTTCATTTGCAATTAATTAGTTAATTTCCAAGAGGGTTTAAATATTTCGCATCCCTCGGTAACGGATCTTCTTCTTCCTATCCCTGTGGATTTGAAGGAGAGAATATATGAAGAAGGTTGTCTACATATCATAGATTAATTGGAAAATTTCTTGTTTTATGTTAGTATACACTCAGCATAGGTGAATAACCACACCGGGTTATCTCACTTGTTTAGTTTTAGTATAGAAATATTTTAATTATTTAGGATAGAAGTAAATTGTTGTTTCATGATTGTAATATTTAATTTTTGTGATTTGTTTAGATTAGTTTCATTTCATTATTAGATTAGATCATTAATTTCATCTTTATTTAATGGAATCTTCAAACTAGTTGAGTGCTTAGATCCATTTAGGAAAACAAGTCATTGGGAATTTACGCTACCCATTCATAGCCTCTAATTCTCCCTTTTTTTTAATCTACTACTGGGAAATCACACTACCAGATCTTAGTCACTGATTATCTCATAGCCAACTGTCCACACATTCCACACCAACTATCCCGGCATGACCTTAGGAGGTTGGGTGCGATCGAAGGTCGTGTGTTGATTTTATTTCATACAGTTCCCCTATCACTTGAATTTTTGGCCTTGTAAGCCCACCTTTGTGGCAACGTCAATTTCTGGTCCTTTGACCTCATCAATCATCAATCATATTTTTCATCATTAATTCATATGTCTATAGGACATGAACCCTTTAGTTCCCCTACCACTTGACTACCCAGTCTTGTAAGCCCACCTTTGTGACAACTTCAATTCTTAGTCCTTTGACCTTGTCAAAACATCTTGTTTGTTGTTAAGTCATATGTCAATAGGACACGAACCCTTTGGTTCCCCTATCACTTGGCTCCTTGGCCTTATAAGCCCACCTTTGTGGCAGCATCAATCCTTGGTCTTTTGACCTCGTCAAAACATCCTATCTGTTGTTAAAAATCATATGTCTATAGGACACAAACCCTTTGGTTCCCCTTTCACTTAATTTTATAGCGACACCCATTTTATTGTTACCTCATCCTAGGAAATCACTTTATCATCTTCCTACCCTTGCATCTTTCCATCTATTTCTTTCAAGCTCGTGATCGATTCCCTCAATTCCTAGTTTTAGGGGGAGCATCTCATTATATAGTTTCTACAACATTCATCTCATTTTTGTCTCATGGCTTGTCTTAAAACCACTCAACAAAAAGGGAAAAATGTAGACACCTAAAATTAGCACCACTAATTCCAGTGTCGGCGTCCCCCAGGTCCCCTTAATTATCACATTACACCCCTCATATTTATTAAATATTAACATCGTCACCATACTTGCATAATTCCAGATCCATCATTAATTAAGCCTAACCTTCCATTTATTAATTAACCCCTCACATTACCTAGGTCATATTTCCCCTCCCATGGCTGAAATAAATAAATAATTAATTAGTTAATTAATTAATTTCCCCCTCACACCTCACTATGACACCTCACTAGGACATTGATCTGAAAATCAAATTTAACTAGCAATGGTGCACACACATTTCTTTGCTTCGTATTGATTTTCGATGTAAAAATTGAGCATTATATCCTTTTTGTATTTTTAATAAAAGAATAAAAACTACAAGTACTGTGCAAATATTTAAAGAAAAGAAGAGAATTCACCAGCAATTTGACACAAGAATTGATAACGGAGTTCGGCGCTTGAGGCCTACGTCTCCGGGTCCGGTTGAATGGGACCGATCTATTAAAATCTTGAAAATAATTCTTTACAAAGAATTCTACAAAATTCTGACCTTCTCACAGTCTTCCTCTATCAAAAATAATAGGGGTTGCTTTTTACATCTCCTCAAAATTCCACTCCTAGCTCAAGTTATGAGCATTACAATATTTTAGCACAGACCCGAATGCTATTCAAATAAAATAACTCTCCTTTTATAATGTTTCCAAACAGCTGGCACAATGGTTAGGTGCCTAAAATTTTGCATGGGAGGTTAGCTGTTCAAATCCCCTCCACTTCTCTCTCCTTCTCCTTAGGCGGATTTGTAGTGGTTTATCCCACATTGTGGGTGCGTGAAAGAAGGTAGGCATTTAATAATGCCAAGAGGGGGCTGTTTGCATTGGCTTAAGAGCCACCTTAGCTACTTAGGAAGTGGGCGCATTTTTTGGTTAGATAAATATGGCGCATGGATGTGTATTTTTAGGCACTTAAATAATGCCAAGGATAATGCGTGGACCAGGTAATAAAGGAAATTTGGAATGAATTGGAATGCATGGAATATGGAAATGAATAAAAATGCGTGGGAATGGTAATTGCATAGTTTAAAATGGCATGTCTAATAGTCCCACATGCATAGCGCAAATGCAATTACAGGAATATATATACACAAGTTGGTATAGTGATTAAATGAGAAGGAGGCCAAGACACCCCTCCATAATCGAGTGTGTCGAACCTGGCTGAGGGCCCCCAGCCAGTAAATAGCGGGGTCCATTTGTCTGAAAACGAGTGTCCAAGACCGGCGTTCCCAAAAACCACTTTTAGTACGTCACACAAATTTTCCACGTGTCGCAATATAATTGAAACACTTGGCGAGCGTGCACATGTCCAACCTGCACAAAACTCCAAATTTTGCCAGTTGCCCGAAAATTTCAGCGGGCTATAACTTTTGCAAATGAGCTCCGTTTCCTGCAAACAAGATATCGACGGAATCGTATAATTTTTCTCCATGCTTTAAAAATGACTGCAATTTATTCTAAGAAGATCTTGTATCAGTGTTTCTCTATGAGGATCCTCTGGATCATTCCTCCCCACTGAGAAACTTTTGGACCCCAAAAGTTAACTTAATTGGTGAATAGGTGAGGGTATTTCTCCTTCACCTTTCCGGTTTCTATCCATTTAGCCTTGTTCGGATGCATGCCTTTGAACCCAACACGAAGATACTCAATATCACCCCTTCGCGAAGTTCTTACTTTCCTGTCCAAAATGATGTCTTCCTGCAACTCATCAAGATACTCAGGAGAAAAATCATCAATGGAAGGCATTATGTTAGAATCATCATGATCAACAATCATAGGCGGTTCATACAATCTTAAATTCTCAACATTTACAACTGAGTAGATTTGCATATATGGAGGTAAATCCAACCGGAAAGCGTTGTTACCAATTTTTTCCAATATTTGGAATGGACCATACCGTATAGGTTTCAATTTTTTACCTTCACCTGTCAGTCTTTCCTTGCTGATGTGAAGCCAAACTGAATCACCAACTTTGAACTTGTGATCAGTTCTATGTTTATCATGCCTAGCTTTGTACTTAGCCTGACTTTTCTCCAATTGTTCATGGACATACTGATGAACCTATTGTATTCTCTGCACAAATATTTTAGCCTTGTCAGAATCACTTGCACCATTAACAACAGTTTCATGTCCATAATATATATCTAATGGAGAATTAGGCAGATATCCATAACAAGTCTCAAATGGAGACTTCAAAGTAGAAGAATGTAAGGCATGATTATAAGCATGTTGCACATAATAAAGATGTTCATCCCACAATTTAGGATGTTTGTTACTATAGCCCCTAAGTAATTGTACCACTGTGCGGTTTACAACCTCTGTTTGACCATCAATCTGTGGATGAAAAGCAGTGCTCTTTTTCAGTTTTGTGTCCATTAACCCCCACAATGTTGACCAAAATTCCCCAAGAAATCTAGAATCCCGATCAGATATAATTGAAGTAGGTAAACCAAAATGAACCCAAACAAACTGAAAAAACAAATGTGCAGTTCCCTCACCAGTTATTTGTTTAGTACATGGAACCAACACACACATTTTGCTAAATCTGTCCACTACCACATATAAGTAATCATGTTTCTTCCGTGTCATGGGCAAGCCTCCTACAAAGTCCATGGAAACACTTTCCCAAGGCCTTGTTGGAACAGGAAGAGGAGTGTAAAGTCCTAATTTCCTGTTACTTGGCTTGCTTGTGGCACAAAGAACACATCCCTTAATATACCTGTTTACATGTTCATGCATTCTAGGCCAATAACAATATTTTTGTAAATGTGCAACTGTCTTACTAACACCAAAATGCCCTGAAATAAGAGAAGTATGTGCTTCCCTAATCATATGCACACGCTCATTTTCTGGAATACAAAGTTTTCCAGAATGATATAACAATCCTTCATGCAAATGATAATCTTTTTCTCCTACTTGTTTCCCACTTACTAGATCCTCATACACTTCTCTAAAGTCAACATCATTTACATATTGTTCCTTGTAACTAACATGAGCCAAAGAACTATGCTGCAAAAGAATAGATGCTACTACCACTGGTGGTCTAGATAACATGTCGGCAACCTTGTTTTGAATACCTTTTTTATACCTGATTACAAGATGAAATTGTTGTAAAAATCCCATCCACCTGAAATGTCTAGACTGCTGCAATTTGGTTTGTGTTTGTAAGTATTGAAGCGGTTGATGGTCAGTATGTATAATTGTTTATTTTCCCATTAAATAATGCTTCCACTTTTTAACACTTTGAACCAAAGCATACAACTCTTTATCATAAGTTGGATAGTTTCTTACCGCACTTGTAAAGGTTTCTGAATGGTAACACACTGGTCGTTTGTTCTGCATCAAAACTGCCCCCATTGCATAGTCACTAGCATCTGTCTCAATCTCAAATGAATGTTGTAAATCCGGAAGTGCCAAGATCGGAGCGGTACTTATCTTCTCTTTCAGTGTATCAAAGGCTTTTTATTGTTTTCCTCCCCACTGAAAGACCTGTTTAATACTTGTCAAAGCATGCAAAGGAGATGCAATATATGAGAAGTTAGCAATAAATTTTCTCCAGTACTGAACTGCACCTAGAAAACTTCTAACTTCCGTCACATTAGTGGGTCTAGGCCATTTCACAATAACCTCTATTTTTGCAGGATCAATTCTCAATTCTCCATTTCCTACAATATAACCCAAGTAAATTAAAGATGTTTTTCCAAATTCACATTTTGACATCTTCAAATACAATTTCTCTTTCCTTAGTGCATCTAAGACTTTCTGGATGTGTTTAACATGTTCATCCCATGACTTACTGAAAATAAGAATATCATCTAAGTAGACAATAACGAAATTATCAATGAATGGTCTAAAGATTTCATTCATAACTCTCATGAATGTTGCCGGTGCATTGCACAAACCGAAAGGCATCACTAACCATTCAAACAATCCCTGTTTCGTTTTAAAAGTAGTTTTCCAAACATCACCTTCTGCAATTCTTACTTGGTGATAACCACTTCTTAAGTCTAACTTAGTGAAATAAATTGCATTCTTTAATTGATCCAGTAAATCATCTATTCTAGGAAGAGGGTAACGATTCTTTATAGTAATCTTGTTTAAAGCACGGAAATCAACACACATTCGCCAAGTGCCATCCTTCTTAGGAACCAATATAATTGGTGAACCACATGGGGATGTACTTGGATGAATTATACCTTGAGCCAAAAGTTCCATTACCTGTCTCTTGATTTCCTCATTCTCTACTACTGACAACCTGTACATTCCGATATTGGGAAGAGGTGCATCCTGAAGCAACTGTATCTCATGTTGAACCCCTCTTTTGGGAGGTAGACCCTGTGGATCCTGAAAAACATCATCAAAATGAGAAACAATTTTTACCAATTCATCCTTATGTTTCAGATCGCAAGTCTCAAAAGCCATCTCATTTTCTTTTTCTTTGGCTTTGACCACCATGAGCACAAAACTTTTGCTTGAGTTTACAAGCCTTTTCATTTGACCTGCAGTTACCAAGGATAGATTATTCTTTTCACGGTGAGCTCTAATAATAAACTCAATTCCATCCTTTACAAGCAAATATTTATTTTCTTCCCTATAGAAGATTGCTTTACGATCATACAAATAAGGACTTCCCAAAACCACCCCACAAATATCCAAAGGAACTACATCCAATTCAACCTCATCAATAAACTTGTCTGTAATGGCAAATCTGAAAGTACAAGTTTTAGTTACCTGTAGTTTTGCATCATCACAAACCCAGCCCAAAGGATAAGGCTTAGGATGTGGTTTAGTTTTGAGTCCTAGTTTCTTAACAACCTCCTCAGAAATTAGATTAGCTTGAGATCCACTATCAAAAAGAGTATCAATTTTCGTATGCTTTGAAATTACTCTAATGTGGAAAAGCTCATTTCTTTTCTTATCGTCAGGTATAGTTTGTTTACTAGAAGAAGATGCAACATCTGTAGTGCTATTGTTGGAAATTGAAAGAGTTGATTTACCTTGAAAACTCATAGCTGTGATTTTGGTTTCATCACCTGAATCAGAACCAAGATCATGCACTACAGTGTTTGTTTTCTTTTCTTTTCCTTTCTTAACCATCCATTTAGGCTTCTTTTCAGGATGTAATTTCCAACATTTAGACTCATCATGGTTTTTTTTACAATGATTACAAAATGGTTTTTCATCTTCCTTCTTAACAGTAGAGTTTGTTTTATGCTTACCCTTTCCTTTTCCTTGTTCTTTCGAACCTTTTCCTTCAGATTGCTTGTTCTTCTGATTAACAGAAGAGAAAGAGGACTCCTTTTTCATTTTCCCTCATGCTTCCAAATGGGTTGCTTGAACACATACTGCATCAAGATTAGTAGGACCTAAAACAAGTATCATATGCCTTAGATAACTATGCAATCCACCAATATATTTGAGCAGTGTTTCTTCTGTGTTTAGAGAAATTCCCAGAATTAGAGCCCTTTTCCTAAATTCTTGTGTGTATTCTTGAACACTTTGTCCCTTAGTTTTTCTTAATGTTTGCCAATCCATCATAGCTTGTTGCTTATAACCAAGAGGATAAAATTGTTGCCTAATATTTGAAACAAATTCAGACCAAGAAGTGATTTCTATACCTTTGTTTTCTTCCACTTCCTGAAGCTTACTCTCCCACCAAATGAGTGTTGTGCCACCCATCCGAAGAGTTTCCAGATGAATCTTTGCTTCATCATCAACAATTCTCTGAACCCTGCAATATACTTCTATCTGCTTGACCCAGTTATCCAACTTCTCTGCATTTAGCTCTCTAGTATACATAGGCAATTCAAACTTGATATCTAACTTTAATGAAGGAAAATCAGATTTTAAAGAGTCTCTTTTTGGAATATCAGAACTAGAGCTTTCTTCTTTCTTACCTCCTCTAGTTCCCTTTTCCCTTTGCCTATCTTGGTACATTTCTTCCACCATTTCCTTCATCTGTTGGAATGATTGACGAAATTTTTCTTCCACTTCCTCTCAATCCGCCATTGTAGGACTTCGAGATCGTCTGGTACCAATTTTGGGATCTCCTTCAACTAACTCTCCTTCACCCTTCTTAGATCGAGACCTTGTTAACATCCAACACACAACTTGCAATCCAAAACACGTTAATCTGAACCAAAAATCAGTCAAAACCAGCTCTGATACCAATGATCTGAAAATCAAATTTAACTAGCAATGGTGCACACACATTTCTTTGCTTCGTATTGATTTTCGATGTAAAAATTGAGCATTATATCCTTTTGTATTTTTAATAAAAGAATAAAAACTGCAAGTACTGTGCAAATATTTAAAGAAAAGAAGAGAATTCACCAGCAATTTGACACAAGAATTGATAACGGAGTTCGGCGCTTGAGGCCTACGTCTCCGGGTCCGGTTGAATGGGACCGATCTATTAAAATCTTGAAAATAATTCTTTACAAAGAATTCTACAAAATTTTGACCTTCTCACAGTCTTCCTCTGTCAAAAATAATAGGGGTTGCTTTTTACATCTCCTCAAAATTCCACTCCTAGCTCAAGTTATGAGCATTTCAATATTTTAGCACAGACCCGAATGCTATTCAAATAAAATAACTCTCCTTTTATAATGTTTCCAAACGGTTGGCACAATGGTTAGGAACCTAAAATTTTGCATGGGAGGTTAGCTATTCAAATCCCCTCCACTTATCTCTCCTTCTCCTTAGGCGGATTTGTAGTGGTTTATCCCACATTGTGGGTGCGTGAAAGAAGGTAGGCATTTAATAATGCCAAGAGGGGGCTGTTTGCATTGGCTTAAGAGCCACCTTAGCTACTTAGGAAGTGGGCACATTTCTTGGTTAGATAAATATGGTGCATGGATGTATATTTTTAGGTGCCTTAAATAATGCCAAGGATAATGCGTGGACCAGGTAATAAAGGATTTGAATGCAATGCGTGGAATATGGAAATAAGGATTTGAATGCAATGCGTGGAATATGGAAATGAATAAAAATGCGTGGAAATGGTAATTGCATAGTTTAAAATGTCATATCTAATAGTCCCACATGCATAGCACAAATGCAATTACAGGAATATATATACACAAGTTGGTATAGTGATTAAATGAGAAGGAGGCCAAGACACCCCTCCATAATCGAGTGTGTCGAACCTGGCTGAGGGCCCCCAGCCAGTAAATAGCGGGGTCCATTTGTCTGAAAACGAGTGTCCAAGACCGGCGTTCCCAAAAACCACTTTTAGTTCATCACACAAATTTTCCACGTGTCACAATATAATTGAAACACTTGGCGAGCGTGCACACGTCCAACCTGCACAAAACTCCAAATTTTGCCAGTTGCCCGAAAATTTCAGCGGGCTATAACTTTTGCAAACGAGCTCCGTTTCCTGCAAACAAGATATCGACAGAATCATATAATTTTTCTCCACGCTTTAAAAATGACTGCAATTTATTCTGAGAAGATCTTAGATCGGTGTTTCTCTGTGAGGATCCTCTTGATCAGACATATCTAACTTCTTCCTAACCTCCTATAAAACAACCTTCTAAAAAGCATGACGACTCGTCCTAACCACCTAAATCATAACTAAAAAAAGAATCTCTCACCCTCATCCTAACCACTTTTTAGATCCTCCAAAATCAAGATAAAAATAACAATAAAATCATCCTTGTAATCCACTAACTCAAATTTCCTAAAATCACCGATGATTCACCCATTCGTCGGCGATTCTCTCCCCTTTTCACTATAAATAAGAGCTTCAGGCCTCCATTTAGAATTGAATGGTAGGTGGACATGACTCTAAAATTTCATATTCTATTATTATTTCATTATAGACCTCTCAAATACTCATAGATCATCCAACAAATCTTCTTCAAGTGTCAATCATACGTCCAGAATCATGCCTGAAGTCTTCTTGCTTCAACAGTCTTTCTCTCTCGGGTAACATCATCTTTTGTTCTCCTTTTCTCAAATTATGCAAGGTAAACAATTTCCTCGGATTTATTACATTATTTTAATCATTTACAAGCTTAATCAACCTTTATAACACTTCTTTCAAGTCTCATTTTTGTCCATTTTTGTGGATTGTACTTTTTTACAGCAATCACTGGTGATTTTCCAAAATTGTTGGAGATTGGCCCAATATCTAGTGATTTACATACAATCACTAGAAATTTTCTTTTTTACTACAAAGATCTTGAGATCATATTTCCAGTGCTTCTTTTAGTTTGCAATATGGAGCTACGGTTCAAAAGTTATGATCAAAACATCAGATGGTGGTTTAGATCAGATCTAGAGCTCCACCACCAACAAAATCATCATTCCAAGGCCTTTTCAAATAAGGTAATATCACAGTTTCAGTCTTACTAGTTAGTTGAAATCAGGAAATTTCCTTTCCTTCACATCATTTTCTTAATCACTCATCATTTAATAACTTGAATCATTTCTTTGTATTCATCTATTTATCATCACCAGATTAATTTCTTGAACACAGATTGACATCCCTTGCAAGGAAGTCCATTGATTTCCGGGGACTGGCCTTTTCTAGGTAATCCGCCATATATTTTACTAACTCCATATTATGTGAGTGATTTTTATTTTTAGGCTTTCTTTGAGGAAACAAATAATCCTTGTTCACTTTATTCATGGAGCACAACATTGAACATTGTTCATCCACATCTGTGGGTATCAAAGAAACCCTGCCATACCGAGGTTTGGAAGGTCGTATCAGCTTTCTTGCGCATATAGGTTTAAGACTGGTAAGATTTTTCCTAAACAGATATCTCTAAGAGATTTCAAAATAAGGCTTTGAATGCTTAAGTTTTTTAGTCCTTGAATCAAATTTTACTCAAGTCCCTCATTGTTTGGAGTATTGTCCTTATTCAAAATTATGGATGGAAATGGTGTTTTGAAAGTGATTTAGATGTATTTTCAATAGGTTTTGGTTGTGTCTCCTCTGGTTCTTCTTTGTCTTTGCAGAATTATTCTATAATTGGGGACGTTGGTTTTGAAATAATCATCCTTGATCGTAAAATTATGTTCCTACAATCCATGGAGCTCATTGTGAGCATTTTGTCAGTTTCAACAGTGTACGCTAGGTTGTCCTACCTAAATTTCTTTAGGTTAGACACAGTTTGAGTTGGGATCTGAGTTTGAGTAGGTTGTTTAGCTGGAATAATAGTTGTGGATCTAATTAACAAAGGTTTTTTTTGTACCTGGGTATTCTTGGGTTATAAACTTGTTGAGCAAATCCTTGAGATGAATTCCATTTCTGCTGAAATTGTGGGTTGAATTATTGGAATGATGGTGAGATGTTTAGGTCTAGATTCCATGGTTGATAATATGTTGATTGTGCATTCCACTAAGGACCCCATTCTTGTAGAACTTGTGGATTCCAAGGTTGGGGATATGACCATGGTGTGTTCCATTGATTTGGAAACGATTGGGTTTTTGGTGCATAATGTTGGTTTTGATTTGAAGAAAAATTGCTTCCTTACGTCTAGGCTATGTAGTTAACCTCAAGTTCACTTTGTGTATTTTGTTTTAAATGAATTTTTAGCAAGGGTAACAATCCACATCTATTAATTGTATGTTTCAAGTCACAAAGAAGGAAAACATTTATTTTTTCTAACAAAAAATCCTTAAGCCCATGTTTATTCCTACATCTTGGACAATATATGAACAATGGTTCTATATTCTTATATTTTTCCCCATCCACCGTTGTGTTGATATTTACTGAGAGATTTGTCCTTGAGTTTATGATTTCTTCTCTTGGTTTAGATATGTCTCTATTGAAAATCTTACTTTTATGTTTGTGAAGATTTGGAAGAGTTCAAGAATAATTTATACATAGATCAATGATGCATGTGAATTCTAGCTTGTTCATGTCTCCTTTTCCCATTAAATTAAAATACTCTTGAGTTTATTCATCTAATCCTTTAAGAAATATTGTTTTCAAAAGGGTAATATGAAGACCTTTACCAAACCTCCTGTGAAGGAAATGGAATCGATAAAGATAGTCTTCTACACTCTCATCCTCCTTCTGTTGTATCCTAAAGAGTTCTTCCCTACAGTCTCTAACCCTACAATAATATTGTTATTTATCCAGGAAGAATTTTTCCATCACTTCCCACGTATGGATAGATTTGGGGGCTAGGTCCATAAACCACCTCATGGTTGTATCTATTGAGGTTAATGGAAATAACTTTAAATTTTGAGTGTCACAGGTATAATCAAAGGTCTGGCATAACACTTTGAATTCAAAAAAAATTGGTTAGGATATTCTAAGACTAATCCCCTAAAGGTTGGTAAGACTGAGGGGGATACATTCTTCATATGTCCTTGGTCATTTGGATCCAGTTATATGGGATACGTGAATGTCCTTCCCAGTGGGGGTTACCATTATTTTCACCATTAGGGTTTTCCACTCCATCAACCATCCTTCCTTGTTGATAAAGTTATTCTATAAATAGATTTTGAGTGGGGTTATTCAAGTTTACTCTTACAAACCTACCTCTATGATCTCTAGGTTTAAACATAAAATTCTATCATAATTGTGTTGGAAAGAAATTTTTTTGATGGGATGAATTTGGTGGTTTCCTCCAATGCTATGGGACTAGGTCCCTCTACTTGAATGGGGTAACTCCATTTATTAAAATTTGGGAAATTATATACACAATTGTATCGATTGGGGGTGGTCTTTAAACCAGGGATCACACATGGTTACTTCCCTACACTTGTGGAAAAGTTCTTGTAGAAAATACAAGGAAAGAACTTGAAGGAAAGGTGTGAAGAGAATAAAAAAGAGGGGATTTTACACAAAAAATAGTATAATAGAGGCTATTGTTTCAAAAATAGAACATTATCTATGAATTCAATGAGAAAGAAACCACGAGAATCACAAGGAATAAAACACAAAAGGCAAAAAGTCTTAATGCTTGACATTCAACAAGTACATTGCTCATGGATCATATTTGAGATGGAGAGAAAACATAAGAAAGAGAAATAGAGGAAATTTGATCACTTTTTTCTAGAGAGAATATGGGAGCTAGTAAATAAGATTACCCATCCTTTGAAATGAGGAGGTTCTCTCAATTTATAGCTTTACATTGCAACTCTTTGTCTACCCCCCACTTGACTTTTCATATTCCCATCATAAATGAATTTTCACATTATCTTAGGAAACAAAAACATAAGTCCATTTTTTATAATTGCAAAAGGGACTTTTACATTGCACAAATATTTTTTAGTCACCTTAATGAATAATAAAAAAAATTTTGATTGCTTACAATGAAGAATTAGGAGGTAGAGAAGAGGAGAAAGAATGAGGAGAGAAGAGAAGGAATGCTCCAAAGCATGGATGAAGATGCCTCGCCATTCAATGAATATCCACTCTAAAGAATTTGAAGATGACAATCTGACCCTTGATGACTCTCCACAATGATGCATTTATGAAAATATCTTATGAATACCACTTTGAACACCTTGCCTCCTTTTGAAAACACCTGAAATGATGAACCTTCGTTACACTGCTTAAACACACTGAGAAGAGGAGTGATGAGAAGTTGATAAGTAGACCACTGAGGAAATTAGAATATAAATCCCTCATTGAGAAAAATACTTTTGATCTTTGAGACATCATCACATCTTTATGATCAACCATTCATCTGGGAGAGATTGGATGCACTTTGTTCATCTCGTCATGATCTTGATTCTGCCATTGAGGGAGCGTTGATGATGAGTGAGACATGAGAAAAAATCCTTCCAATATCATAGCAAGGGAGGAATAATGAGACCAAAACCAATTTCATCCACATTTTCATCATATACTATATATTAAATGAACTAAAATGGATTTCGGTATAAAATCGACATTTTTCTCATTTCAACACTTTTTTCTCATCGCATCGGGGAATGTGGGAATTGACTTGAAAACATAGAGAGAAGCTCCCGTGAGTGCCAATACCATTGTATGATTTGTGAAGTATTGAAATATTATGATTTTAACTCATTTCACCCATTTACTATTTTTAGGATATTCACCATTATGGTCCCATTTAGTCAATTTTTTCCATATATGTCAATCTGGCCAATTTTGAGTGTCTCGATCATGAGGGAATGAAATAAGGAGTATGAATGCACATTTTTCTTGGAATTACTGTTTTTAGTATGTTATCACATGGGGGATTACTAAAAATATAAATTTCTCTTCCTAGTGTCGGATTTAAATGAAAAAGGTCTTGAAAAATTCTACTTTTCACTGGGATGCTTTACTCCAATTTTCAAGGGTTATTCTCATCCGGATTTTCACAAATTTGAAAAAAAAAACTTTCTGGTATGTGTGTTCCTTATCTAATAGGGAAAAATTCTGATGAAAAACTTATTCCTCCATATCCCTAAAAATAGGGACTTCATGGCATGAAAACTAGTTCATGTGAAACTATATTTTTTAAGAATCATTTCCTCTAATTTTCAAGGGTTTTTCTCGTCCGAATATTCACAAATTCGAAAAGGAAACTTGAAATTTTGTGTGTTCCTTTTTTGATAGGGAATAATTTTGATGAAAAAATAAGTCCTCCATGACCCTAAAAAATAGGGACTTTATTGCATGAAAACTAATTCATGCGAAACTAGATTTTCCAGGGATCATTTCCTCTAATCTTCATGTGATTCTGCCCACTGGAACCTTGGGAAGTTAAGAGGTGGCTCGCTTCCCCTTCACTATTATGTCATGGAAGCCAATGATGGAGTCTTGAAGATTTGAGAGTGATAAAAATCATCCATGTTCTCTCACCCTTGGATTGACAAGTGGCATTGTTGCATTAGTGGAGGAGAGAGAAAAACTAACATTTAGCTCCCAGGAGATGAGACTAGGTCATATGAAAAATCCATGCAAGAGTCGGGTGTGTATTTTTGTGTCCCCATTGTCCCCTTTATTTGGGATGAAAGATATAAATTTTTTTGCCTCAACCTTATGATGGCAAGTGATGAGCTGAGGTTTCATGAGGCGAGGGCTAGAAACTAGGAATAAGGGCTTACTGAGACTTCCCAGATTCATGTGAGTGGTACACATGCTTAACTGGGCATGGGGCACATTTTTATGTCCCCATTGTCCCTTTGGGATGGGAAAAAAGGGACAAGAAAGTGTGCCTCATCCTCATGTTGACACGTGGCACTTCAAAAAATGGCTAAATATGGAAGGCTTGCCTTGGGAAGGACCTTGAAGAAGAAGTTTCCAGAGCTCTCGATGGTCATTTTTGATGAGACTATATATTATTTTGACTCCCAAGATCCTTATAATGACAATGATATTTTTCTTAGGATCCAATTCTTCTTGTAACCCCCTTGAAATTATCCTTATTTCTTACGACAACAGGATGTACTACCAAAAATGAGCTTTAGGGAGAATATCCTATATCTTGTGAAGGATTTGAACATTTCATCATGTAGAGAATTATCTCTAGATTTCCAATTAGTATTTGTTTGTCTCTTTTTTTATTAATGGTAGAAGGTTTTTTGACTAGGATCCTACCCATATTACAAAGGGACCAAGGCCAAATATGCAAATAAAAGAAACAACAACAAAAAATAACTACAAAGGTAGAGCACCATGAAGATACAAAAAGAAATGCAACAAAACCACAACAGAACAATATCCTAACCACAACAAAACCAAATTAGTACCATAGCAAAAATTTAGATGAAGATAAAAATATATACAGTCATTAAGGACTCTGAAACTGGAAAGCCCCCATTTTTTATTTCATGACCTTGGAAAAGTTCTTTTTGAAATTATCTCATTTATCCTTGATTTCTTTGAGAGAGGTATCATTCTTGGAATTTTCTTTTCCCTTGTTTTTTTATAAGGTAAATGATTTTGATCGAAGCTATGAACCAGGGGATTTTTGGGTCCCCTCCCCTTTACATTATGTATATAAAATCCAAAAACAACAAGGTGGTTAACCAGGTAACCATGAAAACATACCACCCTAATACAAAAACCAAAATCTAGAGAGGAAATAGGGTGATTGGATATGACATTATGAAACAATGTCACCCTCAGCCAAAAACCAAAACACTATATATAATATCTATATTAATAGGCCTTACTGTCATTATTCAGAAACATCTACAATCTCAGTCTTGGAACATAAGATTTCCTCCTCCGTAGGAGCCACTTGGAAAAACCTTGAGCTGCTACGACAGATAGGAGCTTGTTGTTGGGTGGCCTAAAGGAGAAGATAATAAACACCACACTCATGAAGGTGACCCACATGCGGGGGAATTGGACCAATGGGAATGTCTAGCTCCTCCAGATTGAGTTGTGAGATGGAAGTGTCATCCGTCACTTTAGATCTACATTTCACATGGACTGCTACCACGAAACTCCACAACACCTTATTTCTCTTCTGCAATTCTTAAACCAGCTCCTTGTCCACCCCTTTCGAGCCCACATCTTCTCCATCGAGCATGACATAGGAATGCAGATAGAACCCCCAAACCGCCTCTTCCAACCCAACCAAGTAATGGGGAAGAATGAAACGATGGGTGATAATAACTACTTCAACTTTATCTTCACTAATCAATAGTAGATGGGTCATAAAAAGAGACGTGATTTTAGCATAGACCCGAGGACGTCTAGAGCTCTGTAGATAGTCAATCCTGATAATGACCTCAATGGCCTTGAGAATCCAAAGGGAATCGAATTGGAACACATTTTTTAGCCGGGTCAGCGTGAGAGGCCCATATAATGCCATTTCTTGCATTTCTCCCCTAAAATAAAATGATAAATGGGCCAAATTCCATCTTGAATTGGGGAGAAAACACGCAGAATCTAGATAAATATGTGCAGGATGAAGCAAATGAGATGAAGAGAGAAATTAAAACAATGTTACTCAAGATGTTGACATATACCTTTCCACGTGAGAGGATGCATCATTCTCCAAAATGGAGACCAATCCCAGCCACTCACTGTAATCATTAGCTGAAAGGGACAGGGGGATTTGAGATACACCGATATTGGTGAGAAAATCTGCCACTTGATTACCTTCTCATTAAATGAGTTATATTTCCCATGATTCCAATTTGGTAAGCCAATAAGCTGTAATGGATATGAAATAGTTGAGTGTCTAGTTTGGGGCTTTACCTTTTTTAATGGCTTAAGTGATGATCATTGAATCCACTTCAATGAGGAGGTGAGTTATGCCATTTTGTACTGCTAATTTGATACCAGAGAGAATTTCTTGTGCTCCGGCTTGATCAAGTGGAAAGAACCTACAAAAATCAACTTACCTGAATCATTTTGAAGAAGACACCCCACCCTCAAAAGTTCAGGGTTCCCTTTGGAGGCCCCATCAAAATTCAATTTACAAAAACCAAGGGGGGTAGAGACCATCTAACTTGAATTCTGTTTACTTTTTTTGTGCAGCTAACAAACTTGGCTGAATAAGAGATCCGGGGGGAGGAAACTTAATTAGATGTCAATACTTTCTTATAAAGGCATCCCAATTAGAAAATTTGGAAATATTATGGCATCAGGAATTGACGTTTTCAGAAATGGATACTTCCATCTTCTGGATAACTGATTGCAAACTCTTTGCGAAGCATCTGAAGAGACACAATTTTCTTTCCTGCCAAATATGTCATATGAGAAGGAAAGGAATGCACACCCAAATGGAACCCAGGGAATGATCTTTCTTGAGCACATGCCAAGATTCCAAAGTATCTTTGATGGTAGGCCCTGCAACCCATGACAAGTCTAATTTCAAGAATAACCATTTCTAAATATGTTGAGTGAAGGGACAATGAAGAAGTAAATGATCCACATCTTCTTCTACATTATCACAAAGTAAACATTTGGTAGGCCCTTGAAATCCCCACCTTCTTCTCCTAACTTGAGTGAGTATCTTAACTTTGTAAACCAACCAAAAAAAATCACCATCCTTGGGGATAAAATTCACATCCCAACAACCAAACCAGGAGATAGACCCTTTTCCCTCAAGATGAAGAAGAAAGTTGTAACATGTTTTAGCAGAATTTTTTCTCAAGTTGTTGCCGAGCCAAATGACCCAATGAGAGGCATTGGAGAAGGAGGATCTACACAAACTCAACATTTTTTTGTATAATTCTTTCGCTACTTACGGAACATCCAAATCTTATATCGATATCTAACAAAAAGAAGGAGAACTATCCCCCGACTGTGCACTGTAATCCTCCACCCTGTTACCCTAATCTGTTTGAGTGGAAATTTTGACTAGTTCTAGATCCTGAGTGAGGGAAAGGTTCAGAAAAACCACACCAAGAGTCTTCCCATAAATTTTCTTTTGCCCCATTCCCAATCTTCCAAGAAGTGAGAGAAAAAAATACCACATGGTAAGAACAAATTAAATTCCATATATGGGACACCTTAGGAAACTCGTGAAGAGAAAAAATGTTGTTTAGGCTCTGATTTGGAAGGTATTTTTGAAGCAGAATTCTATTGACCAAACTGGAGGGATTGAAGAGAGTATTCCAAACGTGTTTTGCCCCTAATGCCATATTCTGAAGATCCAAATCCAGAATACTGGCACCCCCTTGATCTTTAGGAAGTTTGATGTCCTCCCACTTTACAAGATGAAATTTCCTCTCCGTGTTAGTGCCTTACCATGATAGGTTTTGTAATATTTTATCAATTTGATATAGAATTCCTTTGTTCATTCGCAAGACTGAAAGCATAAAAATGGGAAAAGCACTTAGGACCGATCTAATAAGCTGAATTCTACCTGCAAAGGAAAGCCACTTTCCTTTCCAAGAGGTAATTATTTTCTCAAAAATTGATAATAATCCTTCTACAAGGAGGATTTACAAGCCCCAAAGAAAATAGGGATGCCTAGATATTTTTGGGGTAAGGAACCCTTTGAAAGGCCCAAAATACACTTAATTCACCTTTGCACAAGAATAGACGAATTGAAGAAGAAAATTAAGGATTTAGGGAGACTGATTACCCGACCTGCTGTTAAGGAATAAGAATTAAGGATACTATCAATATCCTTAGCTACAATCATTGACGTAACATCAAATAGAAAAGTGTCATCCACAAATAGTTGGTGGGAAAGAGGGTCTAACCCATCAGCCACTTTAAGACCTTGCAACCACCCAGAAGAAACAACTTCTAAGAAGGTTATTCTAAGCATATCAACAACCAATAAGAAGAGGAAGGAGGAGAGGGGGTCACCCTATCTTAAACCCCTATTACTTGTGAAAATCCCTTCTATTGAGCCATTGAAAAAAACCAAAAAAGAGGGGGTGGCGATACAAATGAAAATCTAGGAACAGAAGACTTCACTGAACCCAAGCTTGAGCATTACCTGAATTAGAAATCACCAATTGAGCCTATCATAGGCCTTGCTAAAATTCAATTTCAACAACATACCAGGATTTTGATTACGCGATAAGGAATGAATGATCTCATGAGAAATAATGACACCATAAAAAAAAGACCGACCTTGGAGGAAACCACTCTGCTCTTTAGAAATAATGTTGTTCAAAAATTTCCTAAAGTTGAGGGCAATCACCTTGGAAATAATTTTGTAGGATGTAATACACAAGGAGATGGGTCGGAAATCATCCAAAGAATCAGCTGGGAGATTTTTAGGGAACATACAAATGAAAGTATGATTCAAAATGCCCAGGATTTTCTAAGATGATCTAGATTCTTCAATGGTTTCCCAAACATCATTTCCCACTATGTCCCAGAATTCCTAGAAAAAATCTGCTGGGAAACCATCCAGGTCAGAGGATTTATCCCTTTCCATGGAGAAGACTAATGACCTAATTTCTTCTTTGGAAAAGGGAGCCATAAGTTTGGAATTAATCACTTCATTGATTAGAGTTGGGACTTAAGTTAGAATGGATTTTTGATGCCGACGAGGGGACTAGATATCGCATGATAGCATCCCATGGAAGAAGTAGATAATAAAATCCTTAATACCCTATTGGTCTAAAATACAATCACCATTTATCATTTTGAGCTTGGATATATAGTTGGCGTTGTGTCTAGCCTTCAAGGAAGAGTGGAAGAATTTCTTGTTTTGGTCACCTTCTTTTAGCTAGTTTTCCCTAGACTTTTGTTTCCAAAAAATTTCTTCTCTTAGAAGCAATTCTCCTAACTTAGAAAGCAATGATTTCTCCTTCAGATACTCCTCTTGACCTATCCCATTGAGAAAAATGTACTCATTGAGAATTTTGATTTCTGCTTCAGTTCTCTTTTTTTCCACAAAGATGTTTTTGAAGTGTCAGCAATTCTAATCCAATAATATACCTTTAAGCTTTTGTAATTTCTATGAGATAATGAACATCTTACTACCACTGACTTGACAGGAGGACCACCAATCCTTAATTACATCAAATAGAGTAGAGTCCTTGAGCCACATTAATTTAAACTTGAAAGGTGATTTCTTCGGAGGGAGGTCAAAAGAGATATCCAACAAGATTGGGAAGTGATCTGAGCCCAAAATTGGAAAAACATCACCTTCGAAAAGGATATGATGATGAATCCATGTGCCATTAACTAAGAATTTGTCTAGTCTTTCCATTATGCTACTGAAACTGAATCTACGATTAGTCTAGGTGAACCACCCATGTTTGGGTTCCAAATCAACTAGATCCGAAATCTGAATAAGTGGAGTAGAAATCAATTTGAGATTGCAGATTTTTATTAATTCCCCCCCTCTTATCCCTATCATAAGAGATGGTGTTGAAATCCCTGGCTAAAAGGACCAATACATCATCCATAGCTGAAAGGTCCTCTGAAAGGTCAGACCAAAGCTTCCTCTTGACAATCAAGCTATTTAGAGCGTAGATATTGCAAAGAAAAAAAGAGATATCAGAATGAATAAATTCTACTATGCGCCAGAGAAATTGATTACCGGATTTCAAAAGAGAAATGTTAACCTTATTGATTTTCTAGAAGATCCCCAAACCTCCTGAGGCACCCACCGAATCGAGTGAGAGTCTACGCTAACCCTTTAAGTTGGAAATGCCACTTTTCAGACAATTAATAGAAGACATCTTAGTTTCTTGAAGGAGACATATATCAGCCTCTTGATCCATCATGCAATGTTTTACCAAGAATTACTTGTTAGGGGCATTGAGGCCCCTAACATTCTAGGAAAAGAGCCTCATTTTCTAATCAGGAGGGACGGACTCTCCCTTCTTACTTTGGGGGAAAAATTACTTATTTGATTATGCTTACCTTCAACAATCTCCTTGAAAATCCTAGACTCATTACTGGGCCTACCCGCGGAAGTTGAATATCCAAGTTTAGGAGAGATTACAGGCCCTGTAAAAGCTTCCAAAGAGCAAGCTAAGACCAAGCTATGTAAATGCAGAGGGAAATCCTCAGGCCCCTTCAACTCTTCTTACGGCTATGTTTGATTTTCATCCCTAAGAAGATTCCAATTATCCAACTCTTCCATGGAGGAACCATGACCAACTTCCACGCCATCTTGTAGTGTCTTGAAGAGCTTCACAGATTCCTCCAACAATTCTTTGGATTCCTTGAGAAGCTTAGTTAGAGAAAGGGCTAGAACCAAATTAGAGACAACTACCCTTTGAGACTCCTAAACTGGGGGATTTAGAATGCGCTGGACTTCAGGGGAACATTTAGGAATCCATTTCAACCCAAAGGGATTTGACGGAGTTATGCATTCCAATTAAAGATGACCGATTTTGTGGCATTTGAAGCATCTATGAGACACAGTTTCCACCTCCACATTATGAACCCATGTGCCCAATTGAATCTGAATGGAGATGGAGTATGGAAGAGGTCTGGTTAGGTCATAAAGAATACAGACTCTGGCAAAGGAATCTAAAAATCCTTCTAATGTCTTGGGATCAATCTGAGCCACAAATTTTAGATAAGATTTTAGGGTTCCAATATTCCAAAGGTAAGGCATAGAGACGAATCCTCACATGTTGAATATTTTATCTAAAATTCCACAACTAGGAGGTTTCTTGCGTTTTCGAAGTCCATTTAAAGTTGAATCTTTGCCAATGGAAAAAGGAACTTAGCCAAAACATAAAGAAAGTAGAGCAGGCTCGCGGACGATGCCAAGTGTCGAACCATTGCAACTTCAAAGGTCAAAGGAAAGCCGTAAAGTCTCAGAATCCCACAAGGTTTCCACATGGAGCTAACTACAAATGTTCCCCCAAAAATATGTTTTGACGTTATATAAAGTGGGCCCTTTACTCACCGAGAGGAATGAAATGGTGTGCTCGCGGACAGTGCCAAGTGTCGGCACATCACATTCCCAAAAACCTAAAGGGCGGTAGAAATATTAAGGATGCGTGGGCTTCCCATGTGAATCTAGCAAGAAATGGTCTCCAGTTTCGAAGTAGGTCACAAAAGGTGACAAGCCATGTATCACGTATGAGTGATTATGAGACTTATCTGTAAGATTTAAATGCTCAAGACTTTTTTAAAAGATCGAAGGTAAAGGGTCATCTAGTTTGTCATTTCATTAGAAAATTAATGCGTAGACATGTGTGAAGAATGCCAACCTGCAAAGACTCAAGTTATTCATCTGCATTCAAAGGGTCGTTTTATTATAGCGAAAAAATACGCGATGTTTAAGTCATGAGGCTGGGAACCAATTCACAAGGGATCTAAATATCTAGTTATGTAATAAAGAGCTGAAGAGATTTTCTTCAAAAGGCAAGTACATCTCAAAGGAGTAGGTTGTAGGATAGTAAAGATGCATTATATAGGCATAACTCTCACCCTTTAGAAGGGGTAGATAATGGGAAAGTGTGAGAAAGATCTCTAGAAATATATTCCTATCACTTCACTCCATTTATCATAATTAAAAGCAGTTGGAAGGGAGTGTAGGAGGTCTTCTTATCTTATCTTCCTCCTCCTCCTATATATATATATATATATATTGTACGAAAAAGAGATATAGATATAGTTAGAGATAGATATGAGAGTCAGTTTTTTTTCTTCTCTATATCAAGTCCCTTTTTTGTAAAAGACAGGGGCCTGGAGCTCTAGCCTTCTTCCTAGGTTTTGTAGCAACAATCTTGCCTCTTTTCTAATGTAATACTGTGCACAATTGTTGGAGTAATATATATATATATATATATCCTATGGTGCTTTCTGTTCATCATTTTCATATCTTTATTGCCTCTGATCACCTTTATTTTCATGCAGAAATGTGTATCTTCCATGTTGTCTCTATCTTTGAAGATGTGCTTAAGTAGTTTGAGGCAGTGTTTTGTGTGAATATTTTCTGACCTGTGGTGCAATTTCAACCACCCTTTTTCAGTTGTTCACCGTTTACCTTTTTCAGACAGTTGCAGTCTCGATTGATCTCTTAGAAGGATCGTTTGGCACATCACCCCCCTTTAAATTCATGTTTTGTTTCATTTTTCTAACCCTCATCTAACATAAGATAGAAGAGTCAGCTTCTTTAAAATATGGAGGTCTCCTTAGGGTGCATGTCCCACCAACCTAAGGATTCCCACGACTCTAACGGTTTAATCCTCCAAGGATGATTAGAACCAATTTTTTTGGCACGCTCAGTGGGATGACTCAGAGTGATATTTTATCATGGCATCATCTCGGTCTATTATTGATAAAGTTCAAACATCAATAAAGATAGTTGCAGAGAACATCCAACAACTCTACATGGTCTGAACAAATCATTACAAAGGCTCACAGACCTCCCTCTCATCCATTTCCACTCATATTTCTTTCCACATCTTCCATTTCTCTTCATCCTATGAAGTCATGCAATCATGAATTCATTACCACCAAGGGATATTCCCTTTTTCCATCTCCAAGCCACCCATTCCACCCTCCCCCTTTCTTTGATCAGCTATACCCCCTGCACCAACAAGTAATGACTCCAAATCCAAAAAGAAGAGGATCATATGGTGAGAAGTGATATGGCCTTAGGAGGTTTGTATCACAAGTTGAGCAGAAAAGAAGCTGCAGAAGTTGCCTATGTTTTTCCTCCCCACAAATAAGCTTTGCTAGAAAAATTTTTATCAACGGGCTTCATATTGCAAGATGAATCCACATATGATGGAGATTTTACAGACTCAAAAACCATCATACAAAATCATAAATCTTTGACAAAGGAGGAAGAAGATAAGATCGAGTGCTTATCAAATTTGGGGGGATGGCTCAATGAATAAGGGCCTATAGAAATAACAATATTCATAACTCCATCAACCCCGCAACAAAGGCAGACTTCCGCTCACAACAGATCCCCTGGGACTATTCCTAGGACTCTAGAAGAAATTATTATTCAGAGCTTCTTGATTTCAATCGAAGAGCCTAGATTCACTGACAAAGCTACTAAAAAAAATAAGGAAAGGATAGGGATGACACCCTTCAGAGAATCCTGCAAAAAATCCCCATTCCAAAAGATGCAATCTAGAACAACGGGTAGAAGTAAAGAGTCAGACCGACTCCCACCAGAGAAAGGTCCTCCACAAGGGAAGACTCAACACCATTCATGCTCTTCAAGACCCTGAGGGTCAGCTACAACACCTCCAACCAAAAGAGGAACATCTAAAGGAGGTATTCATTTTGTTTAGTGATATCATGGGTGAAAGAGTGAAAGGTAATTTTTCACTCTCGTTACGGGCCATATCAATAGCTAAATTAATCGTATGGCCTCACTTCTTAAGAAAGGGAAGCTATTTTTCCTTGTTTGTTTTGGGTTTTGTTTATCTTGTACCAAACTAGTTAGATTAGGAGTAGGAGTAGATTGCTTTCAACAAAATAAGTTCTTGTGCACACTCTACATGACTCATTTGAGGCATGTATTTTTTTCTTTTGTATAGGCATGCACTTATATTACTCTATTGAGGAGGTACTAGATCCTATGAAGACTCCGGCTCGATGAAAAATTCACAGTTGGCTGAGGTGGTTGCTAGCTTCACTTTAAGAAAATGCAGAGCAACTAAAATTAACAGTTGGCTATCTTTTCAATTTTCTACTCTCACAAAAATAAATTATAGAGTTTTTCATGAGAGTAAGAAGGTGCAAGAATCAGTCAATGATTATAAAGGCTCCTCAAAAAACCAAAAGTGCTACGGGATCATATTCATAGTGACTTCAAAGCACAGTTCTAGACCAAATTGAGAGTGGAAGATTGTGGGTTATTTCCATTTAACAGGCTAATGGTCCCAATGAGTTACCGGACTGTTATCTAAAATTCCACAGCTAGGAGGTTTCCTGCATTTTTAAAGTGCATTCGGAGTTGAATCTTCACCAATGGAACAAGGAACTTAGCCAAAACACAAAGAAAGTAAAGCATGCTCGCGAACGATGCCAAGTGTCAAACCATCATAACTTCAAAGGTCAAAGCAAGTTGTTAAGTCTTGGAAGCCCATAGGGTTTCCATGTGGAGATAACTACAAAGGTTCCCCTAAAAAGGAGTTTTAACGTTATATATAGTGGGGCCCTTTACTTGCCCAGAGGAACGAAACGGTGTGCTCGCATATGGTGCCAAGTGTTGGCACAATGCATTCCCATAACCCTGAAGGGAAGCAGAAATATTAAGGATGTGCAGGCTTCCCACGTGGATCTGAAAAGAAATGGACTCCATTTTTGAAGTATGTCACAAAAGGTGACAAGACATGTATCACGTATGAGTGATTATGAGAATTATCTGTAAGATCTAAATACTCAACACTTTTTTAAAAGATCGGAGGTAAAGGGTCATCTAGCTTGTCATTTCAGTAGTGAATTAATGTGTAACCCCGTGTGAAGAATGCCAACCTGGGAAGACTCAATTTATTCATCTGCATTCAAAGGGTCATTTCAGTATAGTGACAAAATACGCACTGTTTGAGTCATGAGGCTGGGAACCAATGCACAAGGGATCGAAATATCTGGTTATGTAATAAAGAGCCGAGGAGACGTTCCTCAAAAGGTGAGTCCATCTCAAAGGAGTCGGTTGCAGGATAGTAAATATGTAATAAATAGGCAAGGCTCTCACCCTTTAGAAGGGGTAGATAATGGAAAAGTGTGAGAAAGATCTCTAGAAATATATTCATGTCACTTCACTCCATTTATCATAATTAAAAGCAGTTGAAAAGGAGTGTAGGAGGGCTTCTTATCTTATCTTCCTCCTCCAATATATATATATATATATATATATATATATATATATTGTATGCAAAAGAGATAAAGATATAGAAGGAGATAGTTAGAGATATAGATATAGTTAGAGATAGATATGAGAGTCTGTCGGTTTTCTTCTCTGTCTCAAGTCCCTCTTTTGTAAAAGACATGGGCCTGGAGCTCTAGCCTTCTTCTTAGGTTTTGTAACAACAATCTTTCCTCTTTTCTGATGTAATACTATGCACAATTGTTGGAGTAATATATATGTCATGTGGTGCTTTCTGTTCATCATTTGCATATCTTTATTGACTCTGATCGCCTTTATTTTCACGTAGAACTGTGCATCTTCCATGTTGTTGCAATCTTTGAATTTGTGCTTAAGTAGTTTGAGGTAGTGTTATGTGTGAATATTTTATGACATGTGGTATAATTTTGACCACCCTTTTTCAGTTGTTCACCGTTTCCCTTTTTCACACAGTTGCGGTCTCGATTGATCTCTTAAAAGGCTCGTTTGGTGCATCGCCCCCCTTTAAATTCATGTTTTGTTTCATTTTTCTAACCCTCATCTCACATAAGAGAAGATCTAGCTTCTTTAAAATCGGGAGGTCTCCTTAGGGTGCACATCCCACTAACCTAAGGATTCCCACGAATCTGACGGTCCAATCCATCAAGGATGATCGTCAACAGAAACTCAACATCGAACTTAAGAGGATCCCAGTTTGGAACCCAATTCTTGACCTGAAGGCCCTATTTGGAAAAAAGAGAGGCTCTGTTAAGAAGGACTTATTCTTTCCTAGATTCACTACAAAAGAGAATCAAAAAAATCCCTTGGCTAAGAAATGGATTCGCAGACCCAATCCCTACTACTCTTTGCACCAAGAGGATATTTCACTTGTAGAAAACCAATTCCCTACGGATTTGGCTATTATTGCCATGCTATTGAAAAGGGTAATTTGTCCTTCCAAACCATCCTTGGCCCCAAACACCACATTACCATCTTGTGCCAAATTTTGAGGGGATATATCCTCATTGGATGATTCTAGAACCTCTCAGGCGCAACCCAATGAACGGTGTGGTGAATAACTATTGTTTGAAGACTCCCCCTGATCCACATTGAAAGAATTGGGTTGATTGTTGGATATTATTAATCTGAGCGGAATTAGGGCTTCTGGGAAAGGGGACTCTTCTCCATTTGAAGGGGAGGCAACCTTCCCCTTTTGACGATTCTAGTTCAAAAACTGATTCGGTTGGAAAGAGGATTATTTCTAACCTTTGATAGGCCATTATGAGTGACTCCTACATCCCATAGGAATGGTATTAGCACCAGTTAAGGGGGTGGATATTCAGGGATATGTGATCGATAATCGTCACCATGCTTCTAGAACGCACTGAGCCTGTCCGCACCAAAAAGACCCCACCGCACCATAAAATTCACCCTAACACACCTCAATAGTTGTTAAATTCGCATATTGGTGCTATGTGAGCCCCCAGTCTAGATCATATTTTTTTATCATGCTTTGCATAACATTCAATAAAATATTTTCTTTTCCCTTGTTATTCTCCAATAGATGAGTAATATTGGAAATAATGTCCATGTTTCTTTTAAGCATGGAGATGATATCACATTGTTTTCCTTGAATTTTGACCTATTCTTTTTCAATGGTTGAAATCATTTTTTTCATTTCCTCCAACAGATGATAATCCTTTTTTCTACTCTTAATGGTAATTTTACAGCCCCCAAATTTCTCTTTTAAATATTGGAATTCCTTTCAAATCCATGTTATCATATCATTATGAAAATCCAATTCATTTCTCAAATTTCCAATTTAAGTTTTGTTGTTATCAGGCCTCTTGTCACCACATGGCCAAGAGACTAAGGGAAGCAACACCCTTGCCCAAGGGAGAAGCAAGTGGATTAGGGATAGAGATGGGGTTAACATTGGCCTTCTTACTATGAAGGGATTGATTAGATACAGGGGGAGGGGGCCTCTTAGCAGGGGTAGAGGGAGGAGTGGGAGGGACCGTAGGATTAGAGTTCGTAATGAGGAGATCAAAATGCTTGTAGATCAATAGGATAACAATGTGGTGGAAAGGTTGGGCTATTTTCCCCTGACCTACATGTTCACAAAGTTTTCTAGAGAATGTAACAGATACAAAGGAAAATTAATGGCTACATTCCTTCTAAAGTGATTAAGCAATACCAAATGAAAATAGGGAGTGACTTTAAACCACCCTTCAAGTGTAAGATACTTCATTAAAACAAGACTACCCTTGTCATAGGGTTTGGGTAAATAATCTCATAGAAAACCGCTATTGACATGTGTAAGGAACTCAACTCCCTCAAGAAAATTGGCTTCCTCTTCTTTCCTATTGTAGTTATTCTTATAAAACCTCAAGCCTTTGGGATGGAGACTAGTGATGCCAAAGATCATCTCCTTCGTGATGAAAAAGTATTTGTTCTTGTAATTAACCCTTATTTCCTTCCAATTCTTCACTTAATGTTGAGATAGATGAAGATCATGCCCACGAGCCGCATTCATGAAGTGATTGAAGCCCTCTTTCTTCAAAATATCCCATATCTCAACATCCTCCTTCCATTGAGAATTGTTGACATGATCAACCCTACAAATGTCTTCCCCCATGGATCTATTGTAAACCCTAGGCTCACAGTAGAAAAGAGTGTGGGACTTGGAATGTTAAATGACAAGATAAAAAATCCCAAAATAGGAGACAATATATCAAATGAGCACCCACCAAAACCTAACTTTAACCACGTGAGAGATTTCCTTTCTCCTAATTGATGATTGATTGGACATTAGATGACAAAGAGTTAAAATTACCAAGTGGTGAAATTATTAGCAAGTACCCCCATGTTGGCTAGTGAATCTCCAAGTTTGTTTCCCTCTCTATAAATATGATTGAATGTACAACTAGAGAAAGTATTGGCTAAGTGAATAGCCTCTTCAATGTAATTTTTAATGGACCAAGTGGATTTAGCAAAACCATTCTAACAAATTATGATATTCATAGAATCTCCCTCTATGACCATGTTCTACAAATTGAGAGAAGAGGCTAATCTAATTCCCCATAATGCCACCAAATCTTTCGCAAAGTGATAGGTATTAATTCCCATAGGACCAAAAAAAGTATCTATAAAGTTAACGCCTTCTCCCTAAATACAACCTCCACCTCCAGAACTTCCAGGGTTGCCCTTGGAAGCACCATCAAAATTTAGTTTAAAATATCCAGGATTAGGAGGGGACCAAGTAACAAGAGTCCTATCAATCTTAGTAGATGGAATGCTATTGATAAAATAAGAAACATTCCATTTCTTAAGAATTTTAGACTCCTCTTCATTCTGAGTGAGATTATTTTTGGGCCTATACCTGGATATATACATTTTAATGCCTTTCAAAAAATGATTAAAGAACCTACTGATAGAAGGTTTTTTATTGTTAAAAATATTGTTGTTCTAATCCTTCCATATGTACCAAATAATATGTGGAAAGGACAAATACCAAAACCTATTAACAATCATGTGTTTAAAGGGTGGATGTAATTGCTTCCATGTTGAAAGGATACTGTCTCAAAATACCTATTTTATTCCCATAAAATTAAAGGAATCATTCCAGAACTTTGTGGCATAAGTGCAATGAAGGAAGATGTGATTGATAATTTCTTTAGAGGTTTTGTAAAGACTACACCTATTCGGGATGTGTTGCCCCCTCTTGATACAATTATCTGTTGTTAAGATTTTGTTCTGAATAATAATCCAAAGGAACATGTTGATCTTAGGAGCCAACTCTTTGAACCATATCTTATTCCACTCAATGGATGAAGGCTGATTTGTAGAAAACAAATTGTAGACACTTTTCACTAAATAAGATCCTTCCAAGGAATCTTCTCAAATGAGCTCGTTTGGGGTGTTTTTAGCATCAAAATGATGTTCCCAAAGGAAATAATTTAGGTTCTTGATATTTTCTTGCCTCTTAAATCCTTACGGAGCTCCCAAAATCATTCGTAGAAGATCAAGAACTTGTTTTGACTATCCTCTCCTTACGCCTTAAGAACCCAGGGGCTGAGACTGGATCATATGAGAAATCATGGGGATCAACTAGGCTTGGTAACATTTTTGTGCCCACATTTTCCCCTTGGGATGAGACATAAGGGACAAGAAAGTGTGCCTTATTCTCATGCTGACATGTGTCCACCTGTGAATTTGGCTAAGTCCCAAGAGCTTACCTTAGAGAGAACCTTAAAGATGAAGTTTCTGAAGCTCCCGGAGGACTATTTGGGAACTTACTTATATGATTTTGACTCCAAAAAACATTCTGAGAAGAATGATATGGGTCACATGATCTGATTCAGATTGAAACTCCCTAAAAATATCCTTTTTATTGGGACTGCAAAGCATGCCTTCCAAAAACATATTGTGGAGAGAAATGCCTTGGTCTTGTGAAGAAAATGAAAGCACCATCATTTAGAGAATTGAATTATATTTAAAATGGTATCTTTTTTACCTTAAATTATTTACGTAGCTCTCAAAATCATCTTCTGAACCTCAGGAACTATGTTGTATTGCAAGTTTCTTTACCTTCAAAAACTTGCTTTCACTGAACTTGTCCCTAAACCTCTTAAACTTTCCAAAATATACCTAAATCACTTACAATATGTTCTTAGCTCCTTGACACTACTCTCAAATTATTTTGAGATTTACATCTACCTTGGAAGACACAAGCCTATCTCAAAAAGGCTAGAAATAGCCATTTCTAAGTCTACTGAAGAAACCACCTAGAGAAACACTGCATCGGAATAAATTGCATGAACTTATTGTCATATTTCAAACACTTGGGCAAGGGTATTAAAACACATATGAGAAATTGAAGGATTGGGATAGAAATGACACAAGGAGTAAATTGATTTGGAGGGGGGGATAAGAGGGTCTACAAGCAAAAAATTTGACACTAGGGTAAAGTTGTCATGTTTTCAATAGGAATTTTTCCCTTGCAAAAACGACATGACAACAACTTAATAAAAATTTCCCAACTATAAGTACTTAATTGATTATTATGTTCCACATACTTGAAAAGCACAAAAAAAATACTTGTTGTCACCACAAGACCTTTTATTTTCAAAAGAAATACTATGGAAAAATAAATTCTAAATGGAAACTTACCAAGTTATCAGAAAGCACGCAAGTTATTACCTTGATCTTTGATAACACCTTTAGAAATTCCTTGGCAACGATGTCAAAAATTGACGAGCATCATTGATACTTGTATTTTAACCATTTAATAATTGCTAATATTGTTCGAGGCTAATTGTAAAAAAGCATGGTTGAAATTGTATTGGGCATGTATTTAAATTAATTAAAATATTTAACCAACCAATATTCCTATGAACTTGTTTAATCTTAGCAAAGCTGATGGAATAAAACAAAGACTCCTAAATATATGAATTAAAATAATTTAATGCATGTTGAAAAAAATGACAATCTTAAATGTTGGAAATATTGTAATACTTGAAAGTAATTAACTTCTAAATAATCAAAAAAATTAAACAAACATTCAATACTTCCCTTCACATTGGGGAGGAGTAGCCCTTGCTCCTTCCCTCTCATCCGGTTTTAGACTTAAAATTATGCCAACAAAATTGAACTCATAATCATGTGTTTTATTAATCAATAGTTTAATACAATACTTTATTTTCCATAACACCTCTTCTAATTCTAATACAAACACCTTTTATAACAGGAAAATTCCAGTTCCTCTTCAAGAGGACTAGTTATTTTAACAATAATGCAAAAGTTATCTAAACAATTAATTAACAAGTATGCATGAGAACAACAATGTAACTGGGAGTCACAAGTTTGAAGTAACAATTACATGTAGCATTTTATCATATTTATCCCGTTAAATGTGAGTGGAGTCCTTATTAACAACGCCCAGCTGAAATATTAGACATTGGTAGAGTTGAAACACTCATGTACTTGAGTTCTTCACATAGTTGTGACTTCTAGTTTACTCTTGTTGAAGGAGATAATATGTTTGTTTACAAAGACAATTGTCATCCACATTATCTGAGTTTCTAATTGAACTGATGCTAATAAGGAATTCCACTAATTTTACAAGTCATGTGTTGATTGGATGATGATACAAATTAGATGCTCCTTGAATTATGCAACTCATATGCTGACTAGATAAGTTCCTTTTTGCGCCATGTGATTCTTGCACTCCATTACGATTCTTGTGCTCTATGGCATGAGTCTTACATTAGGCTTAAGGTGAGTCCTACACAAAGCTTTATGTGAGTCCTACGCTAAGCTCTATGTGAGTCCTACGCTAAGCTCTATTTAAGTCCTACGCTAGGCTTATAAAAGGTCCTTCATTCACACTTGTTAGCGAAAAAATCAATCTATATCAACCCATTCAAATAAGCATATGAAAGAGAAAAAAGAACAAGATTTATGCACAAAAGTTTCCTTGTAAGTACATAAGAGTATTATTTACAAAAATTATAACATTAGTTTAATACAAAGTGATGATACAAAAAGAGGGTTTGAATGGGAATTATCAAAGCTCATCATTTGCAATGGAGTTGGATTCAGTTGAGTACCCAATTAAAAAAATTTGGCATTTCCTTTGCCTTCCAAGCTACTTCTGCACAACTTTGGAGTAACATTGTTCAACGAGTTGAGCGCTAGATTTCCTTTTGGACCACCAAACCACTTTCTCTGGTAGGAAAGTTTCATATTTGTCCCAAGGTCTTAGTTTCTACTCATGTCTATTATTCCTCTTGTTGGGCTAAGTTTAACGCTACCTATGCCAAGTTTGAGAAAATTCAAAGGGATTTTCTTTGGGATAATTATGAGGATCACAAGGGGTTCCATAGGGTTTCCTGGGATATCTATTGTAGACCTAAAGAAGATGGTGGTCTTAAGCTACTTGACATTAAACTCCAAGGACATGTTCTTTGTGTCAAGTGGTTAATCTGTAGCCTAGAGGGTAATGAGGCCTGAAATATTTTTCTCTGACATTGTATTTTTCAAGGATATCCTTTGGGTAGATTTTCTTTGAAAGGTCTTAGCTTCCATTCCCTTCTTCTCAGCCCTATTTCTATTAAAATTGGGGGCACTTTCATTTCCCAAAGTATTTGGAAATCTTGGGAGATGCTTAAATCGCACCTAATATGGAAGGGAGATGGATTCAAATCTGGTCTATCTATTAACTCTCACACTTTCTAGTGGTCCTCTATTCTTACTTTTCATGATTCCCCTCTAGCTTTGGCTCCGTGGGCTAAAGCCATTCAGATTTTTAGAAAGGGAATCAAAGTGGTGTGTGATTTATTTTACAAACACTCCAGATCCGAGCTTTTATGGGGTGCCCTTGCTAGCAAATTCAATTTTCAACACTAATATGTTGAAATAATCATGAAAATCATTGCTCGCATACATGATGAATATGTGTAAAAAATTGGCGTCACTTCTAGTGTTCCATGGTTGCACGATAAAATTTACCTACTGCTACTCCTCTCCATCATTACAAACCCTGTTGGGGATACTCTCTACTCTCCCCTCAGTTGATGCCCATAGACATGCTTAATCGTCATTGGAATGTTGCCTCCCAAGATTCAATTTAGAAATGTCAGTTCCAGAGATTTTGGAATGTTTTTGTCTAGGATAAAAAATATCACTTTTATGGTGTATTTTACACTAGGGGCTCCCCGCAAGGAATCAACTCAAACATATGGGTTTTAACCCCATTTGCATGGTCTGCCATCAACCGGAGTCCATCAAACATATTTTTTGGTTTTGCCATTGTGCTCTGTTGGTCTAGAAATGGATTCATTCCCTTTTTCAACCATTCTCTCCGAAATTTAGGGGACTCAACCTTGTTACCTTTAATTTACAACAAATTTTGGCACATCTTATAAAATAATATTCTATTTCATCTTTGAAAATAAAAAATAATACCATTTTTTAATTATGTTCCTATGGATAGAATTTTCTATGTTACTAATAAAGTGGTTGTTCTCTCCACTATAATGCTCCATATCCAAAACTAGGTCGAGAAAGTTTGGTTGGAGGTTGAACACCTCCAACGCTTGCTCAACCATTGGGTCGTCACCCCCTGTGTGGTTAGTCTAGTTCTTCCAAATGCTCCTACTTTTTTCTGCTCACTACCTCGGCCACGCCACTCTCCTCCTTTGCCATGAGGTCAAGAGTTTTACAGATGGCACTTACAAAGCCAGTGAATCCCCTCTCCTCGCCGATGGTGGTCCCCTCACTCTCGGATCCTTCCCCTTCCTAGGGTGGGGTTTTTGGCAGTGTTGGTGATTCTAGTGGCGTTGGTTGGAATGCCCCTCAATAGGGAAATTTCCCACGATTAGACCTTGTCATTTTTCCCTTGCAATTGCCTTTTGATAATCCTGAGCAGCAATAACAACAACAAAAAGATGAAACTAGGTGAGATCCCATCTCGGACTCGGCTCATCTTGGTTTCGAATGGGGTGAAAAAATTGACAACCATCCGCCTCCTCCTCCGTCCACCATGTTTGTTGTTGCGACCTAGTATTCTAGCTCCTTGTTTTGTTCTCTCTTTTTTATCGATGCTCGCACTTTTATTATATTTTTGATGTAATTGGTCTCCTTCTCAAGACCTAACTAGCTCGATATGATTAGCATTACGGGATGTGACTCCTTCCACCTATCTATTATATGATCAACGGTGTGTGTGTGTGTGTGTGTGTGTGTGTGTGTGTGTGTGTGTGTGTGTGTGTGTGTGTGTGTGTGTGTGTGTGTGTAATATTGGAATTTCACGTTTTCATCATCCTTGGTAAAATCAAGTCCACCACAGAGACATTTGTAAACTAATCTACCATAATTATTAGCAGATAGGTCCAATTTTGGTTTGATAGTACATCCCAACAAAGGATGACCATATTTGTTTAATTTATCTCTTTCCACTTAGATACCATGTGGTGGGCCTTGGAAAGTTTTTGAATAATGAGGAATTCGTAGATATTCCAGATGTAGAGCTCATAAGGATTTGAATCCAAAGACAATACCTACAATGGAAGTGAACATGTTAGTAACATAACCTTCTTCAAAAATATCTAACCAGTAAGATACATAGGCAATATATTGATTTTCCTCTCCAGGAATGGGTTCAATATCATAACATTGTCCCTTGTAATAATCAAAACGAGTAAATCCATCAGTCCAAAGAGTGGTCCATGTACTAGTGGAGATTCGACAGCTGTTGCTGCTCTTGCTTCCTCGGGAGGGGCACTCCCGAATATATATATATGCACTTTTCAATCAAAAATTGAAAAAACCAACCAAAATAAACATATTTTCCTACAATTAAAGATCATTTATTACATCGAAGGCATTGTATAAGTTAGACTTGGGGGTTCTGATAGCTAACAAAACATCAGTATCGTCGACATATTAATTTTTATTACATGATGTGACACGATTTCCTTACGCTGATCTCCATTATTCTCTGTACATCTTCCAGTCCATCTTTTTCAGTTCCTAGTGTGCTCCCACTGTACACATTTACAATGCCCACTGATCCTACTGTCGCAATGGCTACAACGTGCCGCAGGCTGGAAGGACGTATGACTTCCTCAAAATTGAAAATAAATTATGAAAAATAAAATGGATTTTCTATCCCTTTATAAATAATTGACCACTGATATAGGCATACTATTTTATGGGGTCCTTTGCCTTTCTAAATATAGAAAATTCATTCGGTAGCATATAAATAGATCAAAAGCAGGTCCAAAACAACCAATCCAACAATATTGTTTTTACTTCTTTTCTAAGACATCTCCGAAAAAAACGTTATGAAGAAGTTTTGATATAAAAAAAATAACCTGCATATATGTAATTACGTCGAAGGTGTTGTATAAGTTAGACTCAAGGGAGCATCCGTATCGCTGACATATAAATTTTTATTACATGATGTGACACGATTTCCTTGCACTGCTAAGTGCTAAGTCACAAGTCCACGAGGGAAAAACTAAATTGTTGCATTGATGTGTAGGTATCTGTCATTTTGATCGGGTGGAATTTACTTTAGGAGAAGATTGGTCAAATGTGACGCGATGTCCTTGCCTTGCACTGCTGACTCACCCATAGCGAGTCATCAATTTACAACTAGATCATAGCGGTCAAACATTTTGAGATAAATTTTTTAAATATAGTTTGATCTATAAATCAACAAAATGAATTATAAAGTTTAACCTTTTCACTATTTAATTTTTGGTGTTCTTCCACTGCAGCCCTGGAAATTGACAGGTTGTGAGTTTTTTTTTGTGATTTTACCCATATTTTACTGGTAAAAAATTTAGGCACCCATAGAGAATGACAGGCTGAAAATTTAGAAAATCGTATAATTTCTTAAATAGTCATCTGTGTGTGTGTGTGTGTGTGTGTGTGTGTGTGCGCGCGCGCAGTAGCTATGCTGCGCGCGTGCAGCTGCGCATGTGTGTGTGTGTGTGTGTGTGTGTGTGTGTGTGTGTGTGTGTGTGTGTGTGTGTGTGTGTGTGTGTGTGTATTTTATAATTTACAACTCCCTGACAGAGCTAGATTGTCAACAAATTTTGATTTGACTGGCAAATATAAATTGAATTTCTAGACTTGCAAGTTCCACATATCCATATTGACGACATATTAATTTTTTATTTTGAATGAGTAGTGGGCATTGCTTGTTGGACTGTCCGACTCTCACTTTCTTGTGAATGCTTTTCATATGTGTCCCTCACCTAATTATGTCGTTAGTCACCAATACCATTATCTGTCTTCTAACTTGAACACTTTTCTCACCTTCACGCTCCCTAAAGCCAGTCCAATGCTCGAGGGGCTCAATTGTCCATTATTGTTCACACATTGCTTGTTTTCATTTAATTACTCAAGCTTGAAACTAAAACAAAGTGCTACAATAACCAACATTGCATTTGGGTTTCAAATGTGGAACTTATTGGATTTTCCCCATTTTTTATTTTGGTCCCTAAGCATAATTTGCATTCACTTGAATAATGCGAGCTTAACGATAAAGCATAACATAGATAGAAGATAAAGCATCATAAAGTTGCCCCAATTATTCTGCTAGATGCAATAGCCACTAGAACGGGCAATCTAAACCATGACACAATACCAACCCCAATAAACTACTAGAAAAAACCTACAATCGGTAAAATCATTCACAAACAATTTTTACTAAATAAACATGCAATAGAACGAGAAATGAACAAACATTTCTATATATCTTGCGGTGATTTAACTCCATGATACGCCATTATCACAAGATACATTATACAAAGTACACATAGGGAGGTAAATGTTTGTCTTTCTTGCAAATCTACATGACCACAACCATAATATGATTGTTTTCCTTTTTGATAGAAAAATAATAGTGCATGAGGAGTCATGAAAAAACAACACAATGTCAACCTGCATTGGGACACTATAGAATGTCTGTTATCGGGATTTATCTATGACAAATTCGTGAGAAAGGACGAAAAACTTCCATTCAAAGCATTTCTGTACAAATTCAACGTCTCGAATCTCAAGTCTGCGAAGCTTGTCAAATGCAAGGGGAATCACGTCGAAGTAGTTAGAAAAAGGTCAAAATATTTCAAATTGTGGAGCTATGGTATAAAATCAAGGAGCTATGTAACATAGGAGTAGAGAGACAAATAGCCTCCACGCATTGTGCCTTCTTCTTGGACGATCACCACAACAAATTGTGCTGAGACCCAAGGTTTTTCAAAAATAGCCGTGCAACTAATGTATCACAGATTTTACTGTTTCATGTTTCTGTAAGGAGGTTTTTTGTGAAATTATACAGGTGCAAATATGGTGTGAGAACTGTTTTGTCATTAGTCACCAGTACCATTATCTGTCTTCTAACTTACACACTTTTCTCACCTTCATGCTTCCTAAAGCTAGGCCAATGTTGGAGGGGCTTAATTGTCCATTGTTGTTCACACAATGTTTGTTTTCATTTAATTACTCGAGCTTAAAACTAAAACAAAGTGCTACTATAAACCAACATTGTGTTTGGGTTTCCTATGTGGAACCTATTAGATTTTCCTCATTTTAAATTTTGGTCCATAAGTATAAATTGCATTTACTTGGTTTTACATTTGGTTTTACATTGTCCCCTCCAACCAATTCTCCTGACCTACGACTACTCCTCCCTCTAACCCTTCTTGATTAACCTTGTTCCTTTGTTTTTATTTTGTTCTGCAGTATCACTTCTTCAACGTTACACCTTCCACATTTCCATCATACACTAATTTGCCTAAATTTTAATGGATATCATCACTACTTTTAGAGGCGTCCCCCGAATCCCATTTGTGTATGGTGAACAATCAAACACCACTACTTCTTCTAAATAGTTCCTAAAATCCATAATTTGGATATTATTGCTCTTTGAAGGTGCCCCCGGCCCCGAATGACATTTCTGCACGGTCAACAATCATAGACCGCGCCTACTTAATAGTTCATCAAATCCATAATCAAAGTCCAACTCCAGAAAATCTATCCCCCACATTCTCAACTTGCATCCTGTTATCTGTATGTAAAACTCCAATGGAAGCCAAATTGAATTTTAACTTTATACATCATGGGAATTGTCCACAGAGCCAATTGGAGTTTGTAAGGTATGGGAACAGGCATCCAAGAAGTGGGACTCTTTTCTTCTCTTCGCTTCCTTCAACCTCGCCTTGTATAAAATCTAGCGTAACTTCACCCATTTCCAAGTTCAGCACAACTTCCCTTATAATTAAGTGTAGAACAAATTTCAAATGTAAACCCATTTCAGCGGTGGCAGAAACCATGGATTGTCGAGAACCATTCTCCACCAAAGCAGTGGCAAAGCTTCTTGCAATTGTGGGAGATAGGAGTATCAGTCCATTGAAGAATGCCTCGTGGGAAGATGTCATGACCCATACGGTATGGAGCCCTAAACTCGATTCTCAATTCAGATTCCACTGCTGTATTTTTATTTTTTTTAATTTGCTAGAGTAGGGGATTGTGGTTTTCCTGAAAATGGTAGGCGTTAGAATGGGTGGAAGGGGGAAATTATAGTACTTTAAATTTTATGTTCAAAGTGAATGTGTTCGTGAAGGAGATTGATGGTTTTCAGAAATTAAGAGTATCAAACTAAACAGAGAAACATAAACAAGTAGGGGCCTGAATAAATAAAAAAACATAAATATTAACACAACCTTGTCCTCAGAAAACCGTTTCGGGTTTTAGACCCAGCCAGAACCTTGTTTCTTGTATTAACTTAATCCAACTTGCAAATACAATATGAAGCCTTTAAGGCTCTGAAACAAGACTTACATACACACTCCATCATGATCTAGTATGTAGCTTTCTAGCATAAGTCTGCAATGCCCCTTAACCTGTCAACCTGTTCTTCACCGAACAACAACCTTAACAACAACAACCACCACCACCTTCTTTCCAGATGTAGACCAATCCTAGGATTCTACCAACTTGTCTTTCGCAAGTCCCAACTAATTGTGACTTATACCTCTCACAATGAGAGCATGTGCCTTTTATAACCAAAGCACATCCAAAAATTAATTTTGCTTTTTCCACAAGAAAAAAACCTAAAATAAGACTTTCAATCTGAGCCATTGCTTTTTCCACAAGACTCAAGTTGACCAACAAAAATTAATTCCATCATTAAAAATAGTGGTGCATGGAAAGTATGAGACACTTATCTCAACAATCTCCCACTTGTTGAATACTTTCTATCAGGAAGACCACAAACCCACTCTTTAGTAGCCTCGAGCTACAAAGCCCTTTTTTCCCTGCACTAATTACACTTCTCAGCACATATTGCTTTTGTCAATGAATCTGCTACACTTTCCTTTGACTCCACCTTGTCTAACAGTACCATCTTCTCCTCCACCATTTCCCCTACAAAATGCTATTGCACATCAATGTGCTCTATGTTAGCATATGCAAAGAGAAGAAAGAATTAGAGAAGGCAAACTGCACTGCTCAAATGATACATGCAGGGTGAATTTATTATAGGAAGAGGTAGTTACATTTGGTTGTTTGGTTACAACCTCTTCAATTGCCTAGAACCGCATTACATTCTATATAATGCTCTATAGCTCTATATTTTAACACCCCCTCTTAATGACTAAACCGGAAACAATACTAAGTTTATCCCGAAATTTTACAAATTTCCTAAAGCCCATTTGTTTAGTTATTACATCTATAGATTGTGCCATAGGTTGTACTTTAAAATCAGCAGTCCATGACTATGTTGCGGTTGTCGAATGAATAAGAACTGCAAAACAAAAATCTGGTCCCATGAACAAAGGATATGTCAAGTGGTCCACTGGTTCTCTGTAACGTGATTCATTGACCACTGATGAATCAGCAATGGCTAAGAGTGTCAGCCCCATCTACAGAGTGCTGAAATCAGAACCTTGGAGAAGTGGATTGAAAAATTTGTTCCAGGCTTGTGTAGCCTACTGGAGTCTGTATAGAGACTCAATTATCCTGCAATCGAAGTCACCTCGATCATGTCCTTGCAACACCGTGTAGTGCACATCCAACTTTCTCAATAAGAGAAAAGTGATCATCTGTGCAGTAGGAGTTAGAACCAACTCCGCAATAGTAGGAGAAATAACCATCTTCGTCTCAGCAGTGGTAGGAGTGAGAACCAACTCCTCATCTATTTGCTCATCTATCCCCCTCTGTTGGGAAAGATCCTTCACAACACAATGACCAATCTGTTCATGGTTTACTGTCCTTCGAGCAAGGACCTCTGAGTGAGTGGCTGGGCATGCCATCTCACCATGCACCATCAGTGCTTTTGGAATTGTGGAGTCTCCGTCCACAACAAACTGTTCTTCAGAATGAGGAAATCCATCCTTCCGTATGTCTGGTATAGTGGATACTCCTGCCACAATAGGTGCATGTAGGTTGACTGTATCCAAGTCAACAAATTCATGAGGAATGGCTTCCTCCCAAGGCATTGCAGCCTCCTACACATCCTGAATGGTGGAACTGTCCTCCACACGTGCATTCATGTTGATCACAACCGGATCAACAAGTTGATACTAATCACCTTCCCCAATACCAAGGGCAATTATCCGTCTCCATTTGACATAAGAGACACCACACTTCTTTCCACAAAAATCCACAGAAATATTGGGATTTTCAGTCAATTGACGAAAAGATAGAGATTCTTTTGTAAAGAAGGTACATATCTAACATTCTGTACCAACAATTTATGAGCATTATTCAATACAATGCTTATATCTCCTATCCCTTCTACTGCAAGTGATTCTCCATCAGCGAGTACTACTGACTCAAAGCAGATATTTGCAATAAATGAAACATACTAGTCTCTACGACATGAAAAGTGTGCAGACGCACCAGAGTTGATGGTCCAGCAACTGGTACCACTGTCATTCGAGCATGATGTCGTAAGACAATAAAGAGCATGCCCATCATCCGATTCCCGTTTTTCTGCAACTTCTGCCACATGTTCCTCATCACATGGCTTTTTGTTCTGCTGCGAAAGATCATACTTCCGCTTCTGGCAATCCTTCTTGAGGTGCCCAACCTTGTGACAGTAATAGCATGTGACTTGATACCGAGTGGAAGACTCACCAAATTGATGTTTCCACTTTCCCTTTGACTGAGTGACAAGAGCACTCTCTGAATGGTCACAATTAGATTATGCTTGAAGTTGTCTCCACTCCTTTTGCAACAGGTAGGAAATCACCTTGTCAAACGTGAGTGTTTGACTTTCAGCCATTAAATGGAGTGCCTCCACAAATGACTCATACAAAGAAGGTAAGTTGTTCAAAACCAGAGCCACCATATCATCGTCGTCCACCTTTTTGTTGATGGAAGATAAATGGTCTCAGAGGTCTTTCATCCGAAGTAGGTGCTTAGACAGCGATCCACCTTCTTGTAACTTTACGGAAAAGAGCATATTCTTCAGGTATAAAACCTGACTCTTGTCTGACGTCTGGTATTTATCCTTCAAACTGGTCCACAACGTGCTTGCTACAGTAGCATTTGGCACTTCCGGTATCATATCATCCGACACCAACAACTTGAGAAGCAATAACGTTTCCTTATGATGTTTGTCATAATCCTCGAAGTTCGTTGTTGGTCGACTTTCACTACCTATGATTATTTTATCACAATCATGAAACTCTGCAAGCGTTAAAATCTTATGACTCCATACATTAAAATTAGTGCCCTTTAATTTTTGTGTCTCCGGCAAAGTCAAGTGTGAAATATTTGCCATTTTATTATTCCAAAATAATGGAAATAATAAAATAATTTTTTTCCCGCACTAAAACAATATTACTTTTTCCAGTAAATAATATTAAAAATTAATTAGTCCAAAACGTATGAATACCTTTGTTGGTTGAAGAAATAATATTTGGCCAAATCAGATTTACTCTACCTTCGAACCCTTTATATTTAACTCACCATGTTTTTCTTGTTAATTGACCGTTCTTCTGCCCTAGCGACACAACACGTCTTCACAACTGCCCACAATTTTGCTAGTGCTGGCCCACATGACTTCACCTTTTCCACATGCCATGATTGGTCATTTTCATTCTGAGCAGAGGCCACAACTTGAACTGGATTTGTGACAGGGCTTTCCTCTTATTTGTGGCACCACAATTTCTTTCACCACTTTTTCTTCCCACACAACAGGTTCACGTGTCGTGTCTCCTTTCTCCCTCCAAGAACCCACAATTTTGTGCAAAACCGACTGTAATGTCCTCATTTTTCTTTGCTCTGCCCATGATTTCTCCTAGCAACTGGATCTGCCACAAATGGCTTCACGACTCTGCATATACACGACTCATGATTTTCCCCTTTTCAGTTTGTGCCCTACTAGGGCTTCCCCAAACTTCCAATTCGTACATGTTGACAAGGCTTCCTCGAACTACGAACTGATCGCTCTGATACCAATGTTAGCATATGCAAAGAGAAGAAAGAATTAGAGAAGGCAAACTGCACTGCTCAAATGATAGAGGCAGGGTGAATTTACTATAGGAAGAGGTAGTTACATTTAGTTACATTTGGTTGTTTGGTTACAACCTCTTCAACTGCCTAGAACCGCATCACATTCTATATAATGCTCTATAGCTCTATATTTTAACACTCTATTCGAGAGTGATACTTTGGGTTCTTTGCCAAACAAATTGCTCTTTGTGAGTCACAACTTATCCTTATTGCCTCTGAACGAACCCAATCAAAAACTTAACCTTTGAAGCCAAACCGCTTCCTTGCACGCATGGGTAACTACCATGTATTCAACATCTGTGGTGGATATAACAACACTTTCTCATCCAACTTACTCCACCACTGAACAAGTTGAAAACATACCCATTGGCTGACCTTTACAGATCAAGATCTCCACCCCATCCATAACCCACAAAACCATGTAGACTCAAATCTTTGCTTACACCAAGGTCTCGTTGTGGCGAGTACTTCCCTTGATAGAAAATAGCATAGTTAGAAGTTCCCTACAAATATCTAAATTTACTTCACTGCAATCCAATGCTCCTTGCCCGAATTTGCCATATATCTGGTAACAACTCCCATTGCTTGTACAATGTCAGATCTTGTGTAGACCATTGCATACATCAGTCTACTGAACCGCACTTGCATAAGGTACCCAAACCTTATCCTCCAACTTCTCTTCAATAACTGGACATTGCACAACTGGAAGTATCTGATCAGCTTGGAAAGATGTGCTCTCCTTTTTTGACTTGAAATACCTTGTTTTACCACAGATCCAACACTTCTTTAGACTCCTTTATGGAGTAATAGATTTACCTCTAGACTCTACTTGGTACACCGCTGCCAACCCATCCCACAAACCCTTTGCATATTTATTACTAGAGGCATTCAACAACATAGAGTTAGACAAACATAACTTGATAGTGCTTTTCGCTTTCCTATCAACCTTGTTCCAGTCTTTCTGTGTCAACCCTGCAACTGTTGTTTATGTCATGGTGATCCAATGATCCCTTTCTGTTAAAAAATCCCCCATCTCGAGTTGCCACAACTAAAGTGTTTTCCATCGAACTTGTCAATTTCAATTCTTGTGCTACCTGCCATATTCAAGATTCTACGAAAAACCAGATCTGTAATTTCACAATCATTTAGAGCAAAAAACAGCCAAAAAACCCCACCGAATGCAACCTTGGCTTTGATACCAAATGTTTGGATTTTGGGCGATCAACATACAATTAACTAGACAGAAAAAAACAAATAGGGATCTGAATGAATAAAAAAGATGCACAAAATATTGACACAATATTTATTTTGGGAAAACCTTTTGGGGTTTTAAAACTAGCTAGGACCTTGCTTCTTGTATTAATTTAAACCAACTTATAAATACAACATGAAGCCATCAAGGCTCTGAATCAAGACTTACATACACAAGTCACTGTGATCCAGTATGCAACCTTCCAACACGAATCTGCATTGACTTTTATCTCGTCAACCTGTTCTTCACCAAACAATAACTTTGACAACAACCACCTCCTTTCTAGATCTAAGACAAATTCTAGGTTTCTACTGACTTGTCTCTTGCAAGTTCTGACTAATTGCCACTTGTACCTCTCACAATGAGAGCACGTACCTTTTATAACCAAGCACATCTTAAAATTAACCTTCCTTTTTTTACAAGAAAAAAACCTAAAATAAGACTTTCAATTTGAGTCATTGTTTTTTCTGCAAGACTTGAGTTGACCAACTAAAATTAGTTTCACCGCTAAAAATATTGATGCATGGAAAGTATGAGACATATATTCCAACAGGTGGGGGCATTATAATCTAAATTTTCTGTCTAAAGCGAATGTGCTAGTCTAGGAGATTGTGGTTTGTTTGAAAGAAAGAGTAGAAGAATATTTGAATGGGGGACTTATTGTAATTTGAATTTTCTGCTTAAAGCGAATGTGTTCTTGTAGGAGATTGTGGTTTTCCTTAAAGTAGTAGTAGAATGTGTGGTTGGGAGCATCATAAGACTGTAACTTTTCTGCTTAAAGTGAATGTGTTCGTGTAAGAGTGTAGTTTTCCTGAATATATTTGTACTAAAATGTGTGGTTGGGGGTATTTATTAATGGGTATTCATTGGCAGGCAGCAAGACTGAAATGGATAGAAGAAGGCTACAAATTGCTTGTGTTTACAGACAGTGCATTGGCTAAACAAGAAAAAGAGATCAAATTAGCTGTAGCTCAAACTGATATTTTGATCATAATTAATGTCCAGAATCAAGGTTCTGTTAAGTGGGTCTTGCAAAACACTCAGATGATTCCTACTGTTTTCTGTTTTGATTGCTTCCCTGCTCTTGAAAACAAGTTAGGAGGACTGAAGGTCTCAAACAATAATCAGACCATGATTGAGAAACTTCTCCTTTCGGTGCCAGGAAATGAGGTAAAAGAGTCTCTAGAAATATTAAGAACTGTACAAGAGGCATGGGGTCGTCACAACAGTGATGATATTCGGTTCTCATTACTTTTACTGATCAATTCATTTGTAAGACCGGTGCCAATATTGCAAAACTTGCGTGCAAAAGGATTTTCAACTCTCTATTGTATGATTAAGAACTGTGGTCCTCAAATAATAGACTGTCTTTTAGATCCGAACTGCAGAAAAGCTCTTGTTTGTCTCAATAAGTGTGCTCCAACTGATCAGGTATGCAGCTATCGTTGCATTGCATCATATGAGAGCCCCAAATTGGAAGCTTTTTCTCTATGCGTGTTGCAGAAACACAACTGTCTTGGCTTGAAAGCTGAAATCCAAATGAAACCTGATGTTCAACCTCTTTCTGTTTTCAGAGGGAGTCCTCTGAGCCATGAGGTTGCAGAAGACCTTTTTGTCGGATGGTTAGGGAAATTTAAATCAAGCTGGCGCATAGTAGCCGGCCAAAATCCTGCATATGATCAGTTTCCTTGTCAATATCAACTTTTTTACAGGGGTAAAGCAAAAGGGTCATTTTGGTATGAGCCAGTATTTCAAGTGAAGACCTTGGATGGGAATATAGTTTGGAGAAGAAGGCGGTACAGGGTTAAAAGAGGAACTATTCCTGGAACTTTTGTATTCACTGTTTTAGACAATGGAGTTGTCTCAAGAGAATTTTGGAGAATTGTAGATGTTACTGATGATTTAAGCTGGGGGTTGTTCTATTACAGTGGGGTCGCTCAGGCAGCTGGGCAATCTTATACAGGGGCAGTTCTTGTCACCCCAGATGGGAGATGGCCATCTAAAAACGAGGAACAAAGGTTAAATTCTGCTTTAGAAAAATGTGGGATCAAAGAGTGGGAATTTTTTGGAGTTGATAATACTTGTTGTGCGAATCCTCCTCTTGGCATACCTGAAGGCTCAAGTTTGCATCATTCACTTCAATTAAGAGATTTTGAGGTTGTTTCATGATGTGAATGATTAGTATTGATCAACATCTCACCATAGTTAACAAACTAAAATCTTTATTTGCATGCAGTTTCCTTCTCCACAATTATTGCGGAGAAGATGGAACAGAAAGTTAACTCTGTTTAATGAATCGGCATTTTAATGGTAGAAATAACTGGGTGCAATTCCCATGTAGATTGGATGTGAATACAAGCAGTTTAAGCAGGCACAGAAAAAAATCCATCAGCTATAGTCATTACATGTTTTTTTTAATGCACATCAATCTAAAGGGCATCTTTTTGTCTGGATACTAAAATCATGTGTTGACTTCTGAAAGTTGTGAATCTAGTGAGAAGCGAAGCAGTTGAACATGCAATGCAATTCCTATGGCCAATCCGCATACACAAACTTCAAAGGCTGAGAGAGAAACAATGCTAAATGTATTTCTCTTTATGAATAATATAATAATAAATAGATGACTTATTCAAACTCTGATATGCTGCAGCCACTACTCTCTGAGATCATATCGCACTGCTTATCTGTTTTCAGTTTTAAGGATTGTGTCTTGTCAGGCTTATGTGTAATCGAGAACACATACTATTGATTCTTAGGTTTTCCGTAAATGAAACAATCTCTTACAAGTGTATTAGAAGAAACTCATATTATGGATAGGTCTAAAGCCTGATTACCTATAATGATCTTTACTATGAAGTATATAAATGGCATTCCTATAATACAAATTGTGCATCATATTTTTCCCGATTTCTTAATATAGTATGGATTTCAATTTCATGCCCGAGACTTTTTTAACATCTGTTAGTGCAATGCAATAAAGCATTTTCTTATAGAGGTGACAAATAGAAAAATGAAGAAACTACTGCCACTAGGATACTAGTTTCAGAGCAAAACTAATATGAAGTATTCCATGTTAAATATTCGAATTCCCGGATGAATCTATTGCTACTCTCTCCCTTGATAATTCACCTAGGGAAACTATTATTTACCAAATGACCTTATTCTTTGATGGTTCCAAATGTCAACGTGGGGGTGGCGCGGGAGATATTATCATTCCTCTTGATGGCGAGCCCATGCCTTGTTCAAATTGGACTTCAACCGCACCAACAACGTGGCTGAATATGAGGCACTCGTATTAGGTCTCAAAACTACCATTGCCTTAGATGTTACATCCATTAACATCTTCTGTGACTCACAACTAGTAGTGAACCAAGTCAATGGTGTCTATCAATGTTGTAATGAGGTCCTACAAAAGTACAAGCATCACGTCGCCCTGCTTTTGACCACGTTTGATCACTACCACCTTCAAACAACCCCGCGTTCCACAAACAAATTCGCGGATACCATGGCTTGCCTTGCCTCACAAATACCTGCTTCGCCCGCAGATTCACAAATCTTTGTCACAGTACAATGATTGCAATCTCCTTCTTATATTACCTATGGAGTAACTTTTGTGGGATGTGTTGAAACCAACTCACATGACCTTTGGTAAAAGCAATACGTTGATTACCTCTCCCTTTCAATCATACCTTCAGACCTTACTCAAAATGGTCGACGAGCTTTTCTTCAAAAAACCTCCCATTCTGTCGTCATGAGAGGTCTCCTTTATAAACGCGACTTTCACGGTATCCTACTTTGATGCCTCACTAGTTCTAAAATCCCGTACATCGTGAAGGAAATCCATGATGGAATTTGGGGAGGTCATTTTAGTGGCCTCGCTGTCGCCAAACACATTCTTCGCATCGGCTACTATTGGCCCACCCTAAATTAGGATTGTTGTATGTCAAACATTGTGTGAAATGTCAGTAATATGCTAACCTTCATCATACCCTTAGCCATGCCTTACAGGTTGCTAGAGACCTTTGGTCTTTATCTCAATGGGGTTTGGATCTTATAGGTGAGATTAACCCTCATTCCTCTCAACATCACCAATGGATCATCACTGCAACTGAATACTATACTAAATGGGTGGAAGCCTCACCTCTCATTTCTACAAAAGCCGAGAAAATTTGTGAGTTCATCAACCATCACATCATTTGTCACTTTGGTGTTCCTCATCGCCTCATCACTGACAATGGAAAACAATTTAAAAACAAAACCCTGCAAAAATTGTGTGATACCTTTGGCATTCAACTCAGTTTTTCTTCACCTTACTACCCACAAACCAATGGCCAGGCCGAATCAACTAACAAAACTCTTAACAAGATTCTTATGAAAGTAGTCGATGATACTGGTAAGGATTGGCACACGCACATTCATTTTTCCTTATGGACCTATCGCACTAGTATTCGTACTTCCACTGTGACTACACCTTTTTCTTTGGTCTACGGTACAGAGGCAGTCTTGCCTCTCGAAGTCCAAATTCCATCTCTTCACATCTCACTCAAAGACATGCTCAATGATGATGATTTTCGCCGAGACCGTTTGGCCCAACTTGAGCTTCTGGATGAACGTCGCTTAAATGCTCTCAATCACCTTCAAATATACCAACAACGTATGAAACGGGCCTATGACAAACGTGTCCATGAATGAACCTTCAAGGTCGGCGATCTTGTCCTAAAGGAAAATCAACATGTAACCAAAGCAGAGAAAAGCAAACGGGGAAAATTCACTCCTAATTGGCTTGGACCCTACATTGTTACCCACGCCTATGGATCAGGCGCTTATCGTTTATCTTTACTTGAAGGTAAACCCGAACCTGAGCCCCTTAATGCCCTGCATCTTCGACCATTCTACTGTTGAATAGAGTACTACATCACTTTATGTCACTTATACGCTCGTCCCTTGAGAAAACCTTTTCCTCCATCTACCTTATTTAAGCACCAACGATTAAACTAGAATTGTGTGACTATTCGTCCCCATTTCGGACTTGTGTTAAACATGAGTAGCACAGCTCTACTCACGTCATGATTCTCATGGACACTTTTCGTCCCTTTTCAGGATGGAATCCCATGGCCGTTTGTTGCTTAAAATCCCCCTTTTCATAGCTAACTTGTTCATGCTATGGTTTTGCCCTCATAAAAGAGGCCTACACACCTTTCTAGACTTGTCCATGACTTCGAGTCCAAAAAAAAAGGAGAAGAAAAAGTGAAAAGGAAAAAGACCAAAAATAAATATAGGATGGCAAACATATAATTCCTTGAGTCAAAATTCATGCAAATAGATGAATTCCTAAACAAATGGAAGTCTATGTTCCTTTCTTGCTGCTATAAATAGACTGTTCCCTCGAAGGACATCTATAAAAAGCCGACCTAAATAAATTATCCTTGAAGCTTCCCACATCGATCAGCTTTGCGAAGACCTCAAGAGAAACTTAAAATATCCCATTATAGACATCCCACATTGGTCAGTCTATACGGTCAGAAAGAATAGAAAAAGAAAAGTTAAGAAAGTAACGCCTTTTGTCATGGACTAGACCAACTTGGTTTTGGGTATCTTACAAAGGGGGCATACTGTCCCACAACAAGGTTATGCTAAACAAACCTCTCCACCTTCCCTACTTTTTCTAATCTCCTAAACCATTCAAGGGATGTAACATGTATTGTACATTTTGTGATCACATCACTTCTTTCACCTATAGACCTTTCGCACCTACAATGCATCTATGGTCTTATGTTTAACTAATTCTACTGGTTAACACTTATGATTCTTGCCACTTTTGGGAAAATCATCCCTCTTGCCTTCTCATATTTTCATAGGTTGATCTTTTTGATAGGACAAGCTTATTGACATCAACACTATCTACACCAACATTTTCATCTATACCTAAAACCAAGCCTCATTCACTTATCTATTACCTATTCGAATTTTCATCATTGTCCTACCTTACCAACCTAATTACCTTCACCTATTCATTTCACTAACCCCATCTTATTCTTCCCTAGTTTAAGGGAGAACTACATCGGCCTGAGGCCCCTTTCGCAAGGGCTATGTAGGCAACACTCTTAGGGCATGGGGCCCTTTGAGGTTAGCTCAGCCACTCTTTTCGTAAACTCATTGGTTTCATAAATCATACACATCGTTCATTTTGTTTCCATAGAATCAATAATTTGGAAATTAAAATCACCCTCACCTTCAATCACATCATGTCTAACATCTAGAATCCATAACATTTACATTTTCTCATACCCAAAATGCCTAACATTTCCATAATATCAATAACTTTGAAATTAAACTAAAGTATGTAAACCAAATCATATTTTCATAACAACAGTACCTAGGAACTGTTTTGACTCCACCATGCCTAGACAACCTAACTCCACCATGCCTATACAACCTGAATCCATCATGCCTAGACAACCTAACTCCACCATGCCTAGACTACCTAACTCACCATACCTAGACATCCTGAACCAACCATGCTTAACTCACCTAGTTTCCATAATAACAATACACTGGAAATGAAACCAAGTACATCATCTGTCCAATAGCATCATCCAATATATAAAGGGAATGTTTGTGTATTAATACATATATACATAGGTATGAATAATAAATTGTATCTCAAAAACTCTCATGTACAATCTCGCATCTTCGGCACGCAGACCGTTATATATATATATATATATATATATATATATATATATATATATATATATATATCAAAACATCAAAATCAATACATCTCATCATGTATCAGCCCCATATCGGGCCCTCATCCTCACTATCACCTCCACCCTCAGCTGGTTCAGTCCTCTGCCCTGCCATCATCTCCCCACCCGCGGCTGGTCCTGGCCTCTGTGAACTGGTAACCTCACCCTGACCCTGTCCATGGGGCCGATGACCCCCTGTGCTGCTAGAACTGTGAGTCTAGGACCGGGTCCTCTCACTTGTGGCCTGCTGAGCCATGTACTCGACATATGACATTACCTGTATACCAGCCTCCAGTAACCGATCCTGGTAATACCTGGCCTCTAACACGGCATCCATCTATATTGTCATGGGTATAACCTGAGGTGGGGCCATAACCCGTGGTGCACCTTGTACTTGTCCCTATACCTGTGCCAAAACCTGAACCTGACTTGTGCTAGCTGCTAGCTACACCTGTAATGTACTTGTGCCTGAAAGGGTGGAAACCTGTGCCTGTAAGCCTGCCACCTACCCACACCTGTAATGTGGCCACCTAGGCCCGAAGGGTGGCAACCTGTGCCTCTAATCCTGCCACCTATCCTCCATCCCATCCCTGTGCTACCTGGGCCTGTGGTGTAGCTACCTGTGCTTGTAAACCAACCACTTGTCCTTGAAGGATCGTCACTTGTGCCTATGACTGTGTCAATTGTAGCTGTAAAGCTGCTACCTGACCCTGCAATTGATCCATCTGCACTATCACAGTGGCCACATCTGGCTGTCCGGGTCTCGGAGGTGCCGCCCGTAGCTGTGCTACCCACCACTACCGGTATGCATCTGTGGTGCCTACGTCATCAATCCGTCGGTTCCACCACCTGCTCTTCCTACCCTGTGGGATCACTCGGATGTGGTGGAGACATAGGTCTCTCCACGTCATCTCTACGGTACTACGGAAAAGGTGGGGGCACGTCCTGCTGCATCCCGAACTGTCATTTGATCCTATCCACATGTATCATCTCATGTGCTCACTGGCATGTCGCCCTTGTATCCATCTCAATAACTGAAGCCCCTCTAACTCCTCTGCCATGCCTCTATACAAAGGAAACCCCACATATGGCCGCCACACAATATCCACCGCCGATAGGCCATCCAACAGTCACCTGTAGTATGTAACATCATATGTGGCCATAGCCACCCTCGGTTGTGCCCCGACTGACACCCATCTCCTGAAACCCACTCTGTACAAACCTCCCCTCCCCCTGAACCAGTCCTGTCATGGTAATCCAACTGGACGCATACGATGTGATCATATGCCCAATAGTGTAACAAATACATACAACACATACCAAACCTCTTGTACCTCCCATAAGCCCATAGCTCCCTATATAGCTGAACTAGAAAAGTCAGTGCCCAAGCAAAGCAAACTCGCTCCTCGATCATGTCTTGTAACACCCCCATCAGTGCTCGGGTAAATCTCCCACCCTTTGAATCAGGAAGAGCAAAACAACCAACTGCCATCATCATCATGACCGACAACCTCATCTCCTGCGGATATACCGCATACATCTCTCCATAACTCATACTCATGCTTGTGATACCTCAAGTGTGCCCATCGCCTCACCAAATACCGCCACTATCGGCTCCACTGACGCCTCAGTCGAAATCGAATACACTGGCTCCCCAAAAATAGGAAGCCGCAGGATCCTATACACATCCTCCAATGTGACGGTCATCTTGCCAGTCGGTAAGTGAAAGGTATTGGTCGTGGAGTGCCATCTGTCGATGAGAGCGACCATCAAACTGTGATCTCGACCTATACGCCTATAGCATTTGATCGACATGATCCCGACATCTCGTATGTGCTCCCACTCATCATCCGTCATGCTGGGCCGCATATGTACCAATAGAGGTGGTACTAGGTCCCTCATGATCAACTGATCTCTTGCCTAGATCATCCACACCAACATTGTCAAGTCAAAACCCTCTCACATCATCATATTCCTCAAACCTTCTTCATACCTTAGCCATTTTTTACCAAATCATACCTAAAACATCAATCATACCTACCCTTACACTGGTTTTCATACCTACCCTTTACCTATTTCACCCAAAACCTATTGTCTCCATTATGATACTTACCCACTATCATCAATCATTTCACCTACTTACCTATCACACACCTGCACAATTGTGCCCTACCTACACTCACTTTTCCCTCTTCCACCTACATTAGTCTTCACCTACCCCTGCCTCACCTTTTTCACTTTCCCAACTAACTCTTCTTTAACCCAGTCACTTTTTAAAGTGACCGACATCGGTCGCCTTGACCGATACCAGTCACCTTGACTGGTGTTGGTCACCCTTTAACCAACTAATGCTGGAAAACCAAACCGACGTCGGCCAACCCTTGACCGACGTCGATCACTGTTTCGATGATAAAACTAAAACCCATGTCCTCCCATTCTAAAAAATCACTTAAACCCACTAAAAACCTATTCTACCCCACCCAAATTAAACCTACATTCATTTCCCAACCTATTTCACCTACATTTACCCTTCCCCACCTCAATTTCACCCATTTTCACCCATATTTTAAAACAAAACTTCCCACTCCACATTCATTCATTTTTACCCACATTTTTAATTAAAACAGGGCCTGAGGATTGATTCCTACCTCTACTCAGCACTGTCTCCTCGATGGTACCTCGGGTCTCTACGCTGGTGGTCCTCCTACTCCCTCTCCACAAATCAACTCCTCTGCTCACAACCAATAAAATGGATCCACTTGATCTCGTGGGCCTGTCCACTGGATGTCAATCACCTGCTACCAGACTTGCCAACTCAACTAGATGACTTGGCACTATTGTTTTCCAACTTCCACACTTCTCGCTTGTCATTTTCCACAAATGGAAATCAACAAATGAATCCATAAAATGTGGATTTTAATTTTTTAGCCCCAAATCGACATGACCGACGTTCGGTCAGGTCATGCCCTAGATCAACCGAATATTGGTTAACCTCTAATCTGGCATCAGTCACCTCCACTTAACCATTTGACCTACAAAATGCCTATTTTTTCCCAAAAAGATGTTGTTCTTGCACCATTTACCCTTAGCATTACCTATTAGGTTCACCCAGAAGCCTTCTTTACCTATTCATTTCCCTAATTGCGTTTAGGGACATGTTCTTTGCCTATACCTCGGCCCTACCCCTGCCCCACCTAAACACCCAAACCCGACCCTCCAATTGGACAGTTGAATTCGTTTCCTCGCTATACCTTGCGATGATGTTACTTGCCTTGTTTAGCCTACCAACGTTTCCTTGCCTTATGCCATGATGTTTATCTCGACCCAATCAAACCTATTGGTGCTTCTGAACCTACCTGTTCCTGCACCTAGTCTCATTGTGTTTCAGAACCGTATCCTATCCCTTGGATTCCTGGACCACATCAACGTTGTTGGGATAAACAACCGACCTTTTTCCAAAGTAGAGTTTTGTATGCTCTTCAGCCTAGTGTTTTGTCGCATTTTATACATGTGTGTGCGTTTGAATGCCCCCGCCTATACCCTACACACAACCTTTTCACCACCTATATGAGTATTTTACCCTATTTTTGTTCACCTATCATATTATCAAACCACCCACTGCTTCTACCTACAACTTCAACAGTTCCTAGTTTGAGGGGGATCACCTTCACTCATACTTAGGGCAACCAAACTTTCACTCATATTTAGGGCAACTACTGTTTTTGTCAGCATCGCTTACCAATACAAGCTACACAACAAAAAGGGGTAAATGTCGACATCGAAAATTGAGACAAATTCCCTTAACCCCCGTCAATTAAATAAATTCATACTATACCCACTCATGTCCCTAGTGCACACATTTTAATTAATTTAATTACAATAATTAAATTAATTGATTACCTCACCTACAACCAACTCACCTATCCACCTCACTCAAAGACCCATTCACAGTATATTAATTAACTATGACTAATTCTATACCAATCCTAACCAACTAAGACTTAGTCTAAACCTAACATTAACTCCCACTTCCTCTCCTAGAAAAATTCATACTGAAACTGGGTGGACTCTATCACTTGAGACCCGGATTAAGGATATCAATCACGCCAAAAATAGCAAAGATCGTGATATTTTTGGCAAACCTAAACTTATCCGCCTTAACCGATGTCGGTTATTCCTCAACCAACATTGGTCACCTAACCGCCATCGGTTAGGTTAAATATGTTTTCCTAACTCTTCACCTGGGTTGGTTCTGGGATTAATTTCTGACACAAACATTTTGCATTCGTTTTCAGAAGCACACAGGCAAATAGACGACGAACTAGAGCATTCCAAGCCTCCTTCAACACTCACCTTCCTCCTCCATGGTCTTGGATCACGCAACAAAACACACAAGCTCTACTGCCGCGGTACTGGACACAATCACGCTTCTTCTCATATTGTCATCAAACTACCACCACCTTCAACAACACCTGCAGATCTAAACTCAGATAAGTGTCTTATTTATTTGTATTAAGCTTTTATTTCAATAGTTAGATTCTTTATTTATTTATTTCCTCTATTGAAATCTTTGTCGTATAACCACCGCTCACCCAGCTATCCAATATATTATCAACCAAATCATTTCCCTCATCCTAACACCTCCACCAACCTTCCTGAACCTCCACATAAATCTTACCACCCTTCTCAGCTCCCTTACACTCTCTGTGCAATCACAGAGAGACCCAAAACCTCATTTTTTGGGATTTGGACGATATTGCCCCTATTGATGTCAGTTACCTAACCATCGTCAGTCATCTTCCTGATCAATGTCGGTCAACCAACCGACGTCAGTCTATGTGTCATTTAATATCCTTTTATTAGTAAGCCTCCAATTCAATCAAAATCAACCCAGACCTCACCTGGATCAATTCCAAATCCTTTATCAAGTCTCCGTCAGACCTGCAAAACCCAGAACAACCCCCCAAATCATCGGATCTAATCATAACTTTACATGTTAGATTAGATTTACTTATTGTATTTACACGAGATAACTAAATCATATAGCTACCATAGGATTTCCTTATTTCATGATACTTGTTGCATTAAATTGTCTTTGAAAGTGGATTGAAAGCCTCCTAGGAAACACCTCACTTCTTGGATCTAGCATTTTGCTAGGCAGTCCACTAACCTATATTAGTAATGTTATTTTTTGGTCTTGTGTTTCTCATAGGTCGTTCCTCCTAGCCAAAGGGAAGTTCCCTACGATCAGCTCGGGTCAAAAGTCAATAACGCGCGCATTCAACCAACAACCTTCTCTGACTAAAACAAGTATTCATCCTACACCCTAACCTCTTATTTGTTTCATCTCTATCGCAAAATTTAGGTGAAACAACTAAAAAAACCTAGAAAATGACAGAAGTATAAAGAAACAACAATTAAAACTTTGAAATTTGAGCCAAATTATACCTTAGAACACCATTGCGCCCTTACTACAGTAGCCTGACCTTGACAGAACTACCATGACCTTTACAATACTAGCGTGCCTCTATCAAAAATCCATAGTCGATTAACGCGAGTGCATCCAAGCTCTCCAAGTATGCGTTAACATCCCGCATGCCCCGCTTAGCCCCCGTGTGCCTTAGTTTTTCCTTTTTTCCTCTTCTTTTAGCCCTTTTCTCTTTAGTAACGAAACCGCCGCCCTGCCTGGGCGGCGGTCTCGTGACCGCCGCCCTGAGCAGGGCGGCGGTCCTGTAACCGCCGCCCTGCTCAGAGCGGCGGTCCTTTACGCATTTTCCAGAAGGCTATTTTTACATGACTCACGTAAATTCAATGATTTACCTGCTTTCTTTTACTGCCATGAGCTTGCATTTATGGTTCTGGTTCCCTGGAATAGTGTTTTGCCATTGTTTATAGTTTAAGAGTTCTATTTGGATTTTACCTTGGGTAAATGCAAATGCTATAAATAGATGGCTTGTGCTCAAGCAAATGGCCCCTCATTCACTTCTCATCTTCTCATTTCAGTAGTTCAGTACTTTTATTAGGATTCATAGTTTAGTTCATTACATGCCTAGTTAGCATTGTTTTGCAGTTGGTAAGCCACATATCCATCTTGTGCAAGTGCTGTCATTACTTCAGCCCCCCAAGTTTGCCTCTGAATTTCCTCTTTGCAATAGATTTAGCGTTCATTTTTGCTTAGAGTTCTTAGTTTAGTTCATTGTTCAGTTAGCATTGTTACTGTTGGTAAGCCACAAATCCATCTTGTGCAAGCAGTGTTGTTTAGTGTTGTTGTTTAGTTCATTGTTTTACTGTTGGTAAGCCACAAATCCATCTTGTGCAAGCAGTGTTGTTGTTTTATCCAATCCATTGGAGTAGAATAGCTTAGGAAGCCATTAAAGTTGCAGGTTTTGCTCCTCAAAACAGGATAGTTTCAGGTTCTGGATGCTTTATGTTGCATGACTCGCAATAAATCCCGCTAGGAATTGCATAAGCCAAGCTCTGTACTCTTGCGCTATCCCTCTCCTACTTGCATTGTATTCGGTGTGTATTCTGAGCTGCCTTTATCCCAATATCTACTTCTGTTGATGCTAGCATTACACGCTTTTCTGGATCCACGTGAACACATGAAGAACGAGGAGATCACACTGAGGGGACAAGATCACACACACCATCGGATTCGCCACTGTTCTGCGGAATCCAGGTTCTAGCTTTCAAAGTTCTAGTTAGAATCATATCAAATAGAGTAGTTAATTGCTTTATTTTAGTAAATTCTATTCTCGATATTGCCAGGGAAGCTGTGGGGATTGATAGTTTCTGAGAAACTATGATTCACTCCTCACTTCTGAGGTAGGATCGAGAATCTTGCAAATAGATTAGATAAGTTATTTCATTGTTTAGAATAGATCTACAAATTGCACAGACAAATAGCTACACTCGGTTATTTTGTTTGTTTTAAATTATTAGTTTAGTTGTCAATTCTAAATATTTTAAATAGCTGCTTTCTTAAATTCATATAGTTCGTCAGAAAATACAAAAATAGAGAAATCATATATGCTATAGATATATTGCAAATAGTTAACTTTCATTTTATTACAGTTCGTTTATATTGTTGCTTTTGCATGACCATCACGGGACCTAGAGAGCCCAGGGAATACGTATTCGAGCCAATCGTGCCTCAGCCCAATCTCATCACGGCAATAACCGATATAGATCAAAATCTTAGGATCCAAGTCTTCCGAACAACGGTAAGCTTGCAACAAATCAATTCCCAGTTGAGAGGATTGAACAGAGAAGACGACCAAGCACACACGTTTTGGTCAAATCAGCCAAACTATAGATTACCCTAGGAAAACATTCATATGACTGTAGGAGGATTAGAAAGAGAACAAACCTTTGGTTGTGATCCTTTGGTCCCACAGCCAGGTGCAGGAGATACCCTCACGGACATAGATACCAGTTTAAGGATCCAGGTTGCACGAACACCTGTGAGATATTCTGAGAAAATCACACAGTTATTGGTCTTGAATATAGAAGCTGAGAAAGCGTACGATTACTGGATATTAGGGATTAGGACTTGATTTCGTACATGACCATAGCAGGACCACAACGACCAAGAGTCTATGGTTGTGATCCACAAATCCCACAGCCTAACGAACCCATAAGTCAATCAGATATAGACACCGGCCTACGCACACTAGTATTCAGATCTACTCCACTTCCACCCACCATCATCGAACAATTGTCCTTACTAGATATAGCGGCTAACAAAGCTAGAGAATTCTGGACTAGGCCAGAGAATCGCCCGTAAAGTCAATTGTATTCACCATCCACCATATGACCTTATCTGGGGACGTACACGAAACTATCCCAGGTCATTTTCCACGTATTCCACAACCCATAGATCGAATCACGCCAGAGCTCGATATTGATTGGAGCCTTCGAGCAGTCATCCTTGCCGAATCGATCTATCACACCAGTCCAAGTTAGAAGGGCCTTCTTTTCCTTAGATTCACAGATTCCGTTAGTGCGTGTCGAAGACATTAGATTGCCTAACTAGTTTGTCTGCATCCCACGCATATTCCATCCCCACCGGCTGTCTCGGCACGACCTCGGGAGGTCGGGTACGCGGAAGAGTTACCTGTAGATTCCCACGCTCGCTTGTCACTTTTCCAGCGTACAAAATTGGTGAACCCAACGTGAAACAAACAACTGTTTCACCTTCTGTATCTCATTAGCCTGACCAACAAAATTGTGAACCCGACGTGAAACCAACTGTTTCACCTTCTGATCTCATTAGCCTTCACATCAGCTTCACCAACAAAATTGGTGAACCCGACGTGAAACTTACAACTGTTTCACCTTCTGTACCTCATTACATCAGCTTCACCAACAAAATTGGTGAACCCGACGTGAAACCCTGACGTGAAACCTACTTTCTTCTCATTATCATCTTCTCCGCCTCATTAACTTTCACCTTCGCTCCTTCCCATTATTCTGCGGGTATTCATATACCCTCCGAATATGTCGGGATTCGATGCATATGGCAGACCCCTCTTGGGTCTTGAGGCATACTACGCCCAACAGAATAGACAATCATCACCCTCGCTCTCAATATGGGGTGACAACTATTCAACTAATCAGTTGTCAACACAAACTCCAAGGAGCAGATATAGCTCGTCCTTCCAAACAGAAGGGTTGGAACAACTTGCTCAAACGCAACAAACAGAGCCTTCAGGCTCGAATAATATGACGTTTACCGGAGAATCTGGTTCATCTCCTCAGGTATTGCTTAGACCACAAATTAGTAAACAATCAGATTCATACCAAGGTCTAGACGATGAATATTCAGCACGTTATGCCAGGAACGACCAACGTTCTCGAAGTATGTATCCACCTGTAGGAGGTTTACAACCACAACCCGAGGTCTCTTTTCAAGAAAATACCTCTATGCCACTGCATATAGGAAATACTCTCGGAGAAACTTGGCAAGATAGCGATCAGTTCATAGCAGGATATCACATGCCTATACAAAACCATAGTATACAACAAACGCCACCAAGGCAGAATATTGTGACTTCACCAAATGAAGTCATTTCAACTCTAATAGAAAAGGTTAGAGGGTTAGAACTTGCCCAAGCAAGTCAAAATTCACAATTCATGCAAACAGGGAGTTCCAATCCTCCACACCATCCTAGCCAAGTAGATCTCCTCACAGGAGTAGGCACGTTAGGCATGACTCCTCAGTATTCACAACAAATGCCAACTAGACCCACCATCTCTAGCACTGTTCCTCCCGGTCTAGTACAGAACAATCCATTCCTAGACATAACCCCGTCATACTTAAACATGTACTCCAAATCACCACAAGGGGATATGTTCTCCTCTCCCGGCATGTTTGCTCAAACACAGGGGCTTCCTTACGCCCCTGCCAATGCGTACGTTACGCCATATCAACAACCCGTTCCAACACTACTCCCTCAGCAGACACCATCAATGGTCGAAACATATGCAATAGGGACTTATTCAGAATATTTGAAAGAGCCCTTAGATTTCGCTATACGAAGCGTCATGCTTCCAAGACCTCTTCCCGATTTTCCCAAATATAAAGGTGAGGGAGATCCGAATGCGCATATCAAAGCTTATGCTACAGCCATTCGAGAACTACTCCCATGGGATGGGGTTGTTGCTAAAATATTCCCAAAAACCTTGGAAGGCATTGCTCTCGATTGGTATTATAGAATACCTGAGGCTTCCATACATTCATTCAAACAACTTGTGTCTGAGTTCATCAAGGCCTTCGACATGAACAAACTGTTAAGGACAGGAATCAGGGAGTTCTTACACATCAAACAAGAACATAACGAATCTGTCGCCCATTTCATCCAAAGGTGGCGTACAGTCCTTTATTCCTCGGCAAGCGCTCCAAACATGGATCAAATGGAACTATGTGATTTATTCCTTCATTCACTTAGTAGAGAAGTAAAGGAAGAAGTTCAGAAGTTCCCATTACGAACTTACGATGAGGTACTGGAGAGTGCCCTTCGAATAGATCAAGCAGCGATTGATAGTGGTCGTAAAACATATGGAGCAAACGGGAAGTTAATCGCTCCCAATCAAAACACTACAAATTATCCCACTACCACAAACGTTAATCAAGGACCTAAAATCCTTAACAAAAATCGGGGTGTAACAACCGATGGAGTAACCGACCAGCCCAAGAAGGTAAATGTTGTCAATACTCCATCACAAACAAACAACCAACGAAACAACAACTTTACCCCGACAATCAACACAGTGGATTTTAACCATCCACAACAACAACAACGGTGAAATCCCATACAAGGGCCAAGCCAAAATTCAACTAGGTATCAAGACCAGAATTCAAACCAAAGACAACAAACGCAAAATTTTAATAGGCAACGGTTCGATCAAAATTACGGGCCACAATACACATCAAACCAACAAACTAGGAATTACAATCCTAACTCATATTGTGGTTTCCACAAAATTCGAGGTCATGACACTAGAACGTGCCGTGATTATAATAAATTCATACAACGCTTGCCAAATGAACAAAAACAACTGTTTATGGATATGTTCTTAGCGGATCCTACGTCACCAACGTCAAATACTTTTTCAGGGGCAGTTTCCCCTCAAAACGCACCCCTAAAGATCTTTAATGATCCACTCCCAAATCACGATAACAACAGACTAAATCCAACTGGGACAAACAAGGGTGCAATGACGGGAAACAATGATCATGAAGCCTCGACTTCACTAAACTCATCAGTTGCGCCACAATTAGGAAATCAGCCGAGACCCAAGATAGTCAGTTTGGTGGAGTTAGACACTGAATTACCCATCGAAGCTATAACAAGGACACGAGAATATTTCTCTCAGCCAAGTCCAAGCCACCTGCCAGAAACGGATAACATCCAACAAATCGTAGCAAAGCCAGTGGGTGCTTATGATTTAATTAATGATCTAACAAAAACCTTCTCGCATATCTCATTTTTAGACTTACTAAAGAACTCTCCTACCCACAGGGCTGCTCTTTTAGAAGCATTGGGTTTAGGTCATTTAATTAATATCACTCCACCTCCTGAAACACAGGTAAATCATGTAGACTTTGATGTTCATCCTCCAGGGCAGCCAGACAAGGATGTCGAATTCATATTCGAAATAAGTAAAATGCCTACAGATGCTGAGATCGCACGCCGAGGTGATCCAGCCTTACACTTACAAGTATGGGTTTATAATAACTACGTAAAACGGGCAATGGTTGACGATGGGGCCGCAGTTAACATAGTCCCCTTCTCTTTCCTCCAAAAACTAGGATATGGGGAAACAAACTGTTCCACCACTCGAAATACATTGAGAGGCTATGATAGCCTTAAAGCCACTTCGATAGGAACCATAATACTACCGGTCACCTTAGGACCCAAAACAATCCTGACTGAGTTTTATATTATAGATCGGGAAACTAATTATAATATGATCCTCGGCCGACCATGGATACACCGAATGAAGGCAATCCCTTCTACTTTATTCCAAGAAGTAAGATTCCTGCATCTAAGAAAGGTATTTGTAGCCAAAGGTGATCCAAAACCTTTCGATATACACCTAGCCGACTTAAAGAAAAGACCAGGTGTGCACTCGGAATTTGAACTTCCAACAAACCAACTTAATAAACCCACTAACGCAAAACCAGAGGAGAAGTTGGTACCTACAACGGATCTTGAAACTATCAGCATAACCAAAACAACCCCAACCCCCAAAGATAAGGCTAACACTATAGAAACAGTATCATTAGGGACTACTGCAAAAATCGTTGAGTTAATAGAACAAGATTTACCAATGTTCTTACCATTTGATTCAGTAGGCATAGGATATTCCCTAGGGGTTGGTTCTCTTCCAGCAGAGGATCTCTGCATGGTGGAAGTAGAGTGCGCAAACACAGCAAATACCCCAACATCTATATTCCCAGCTAAGTATTGGACTCTCCATTTTGATGGGGCTAGGTGCCGTTATGGAGCGGGGGCAGGTATAATTCTTACTTCGCCCGAGGGGAAAGTCATGCCATTTGCCTTTAAACTAAATTTTGAATGCACAAACAACGGCGCTGAGTACGAAGCCCTCCTCCTTGGCCTCACCTTAGCCAAGAGAATTGGTGTTGACAACATCAGAGTCTTAGGAGACTCGCAATTAGTGGCAAACCAAGTTTCTGAGGTATATGAAACTAAAGCCGAACACTTGCAGCTTTACAAAAATGCCGTATTAGATTTAAGCAAGGCATTTAACTTCATATCCATTGAAGCAATCCCGCGAGAGAAAAATCTTCTCGCCGATTCGATAGCAACTTCAGCATCACGTTTTACTCCAAGCAATGAGTTAGAAGATACCCATTTCACGGTGTCCATTCGTGATGAACCATTGATAAAAACAATGACAAATCCCCTTTCAAGCGGAAGTGAATCTACCACCCCAGACCATGTTGATAATGATATGGCCACTTTGGAATACTTAAACGCCTATGCGGCATTACATCTCTCCTATCATATGCTAGATTTGTCCTTAATTCCACATTCGTCTTCCTATTTCGGAAATCCCATGATGAGTTTTCCCTCACAAATGGAACCTAGCATATACGCAGTAGAAAATGGGGATGATTTGGATTTACCCCCAGCACCGCCTGAGTTTGAAGAGGGTAACGCCTCTTTGATCGAAGAAACAATCGATGTCAACATCGGAACGGAAGATGAACCAAGAATTTTAAAACTAGGATCCTCGTTAACCCCAGAAGAAGTAGAAATACATACTCGGATCCTCAAAGAACATCAGAAGGCATTTGCATTTAATTATAAGGAGATGACAGGCGTCGCACCCCACATCGTGGTACACAACCTCGTCACTAAATCTGATGCAAAGCCAGTTAAACAAAAATCAAGACCCATGAAACCCAAGGTAGCTCTCATGGTAAAGGAGGAGGTAATAAAACTCCTCCAGGTAGGATTTATCAAACCAGTCGACTATTCCCAATGGGTATCTAACATCGTTCCCGTTCTCAAGAAGAATGGAAAGATACGCATCTGCATAGATTTCCGAGACATCAACAAAGCATGTCCTAAGGACGACTTCCCGTTGCCATCTATTGATGTCATTGTTGATGCAACAGCTGGGTTTGAACTTTTGTCTCTCATGGATGGATTCTCGGGATACAATCAAATCAGAATATCTGAGCAAGATCAAGCTAAAACTACGTTTATAACTCCTTGGGGAACCTATTGCTATGCTGTTATGCCATTCGGTCTCAAAAACGCTGGTGCTACGTACCAGCGGGCTATGACATATATATTTCACGATCTAATTCATAAAATCATGGAATCCTACGTAGATGACTTGTTGGCTAAGGCCAAGAAGCGTTGTGACCATCCGGAAGTACTCCGCGTCATTCTTTCACGCCTAATAGAATACGGAGTCACGCTAAATCCAGAGAAATGTGTCTTTGGTGTAACGGGAGGGAAGCTCCTAGGTTATATCATATCGTCACGAGGAATAGATGTTGACCCAACCAAAATTCGGGCTGTCCTCGAAATGGTTCCACCTTCGGATGAATCTGGAATCAGGTCATTTCTCGGAAAGCTGGGTGCAATCCGAAGATTCATCCCGGACTTGAGCTTCGCCATTCATCCAATCAACAATTTACTCAAGAAAGACTATAGCATTGATTGGACCGAAGACTGCAATGAAGCTTTTGACGCAGTTAAGCGTTTCTTGTTGTCACCACCTACGCTAATGCCACCTAAGCTAGATCACCCGTTAATTTTATATTCACGAGCTACCAATGTCTCGTTAGCTTGTATGTTGGCCCAAGAGGACGATGACAAGAGAGAACGTGCGATTTATTTCATTAGCCGAACACTGCTCGACTATGAAACACGCTATACACAAGCAGAACGAGAATGCCTCGCCATCGTCTTTGCAACCAAACGCCTAAGACATTATATGTTAAATCAAGAAACAAGGGTCATGGTAAAAACGGACCATTTACGAACTTTCCTCACACAAGGGTCCTTGTCTAAAAAGGCTGGACGTTTTATAACCTTAATGGGAGAATTCGAATTAACGTTTGTAAATCAGAAGTCAGTTAAGGGACAAATCATTGCGGATTGGTTAGCTGATAACCCATTAGATGGAGGTGATCTAGTAGATTTAGATTTTCTAGATGAGTGCGTATACTACATCGAAAACTGACCCTCTATCTCTGAGTGTCCCTGGTACACTGATATCATTAACTATATCATGGACCATACATATCCAGAAGGAGCTACACCACAACAAAGAAGACGGTTACGCATTATCGTAGCTAAATACGTCATTATAGAGCAAGTTCTCTATCGAAAGGCGTTCGATGGAATGCTCCTAAGATGTGTCGACACAGAGGAATCCAAGAAGATTCTCCATGAATCCCATAGCGGAATATGTGGAGGCCACTTCGGTGGCCATGCCACTGCTCGAAAAATACATCGAATGGGCTATTTCTGGCCCACTCTAGAACATGACGCAATAGAGTTTGTACGCAGGTGTCATAAGTGCCAAGAATTCTCCCATGAGATCCACATGCCGGCACAAGTCCTGCAACCAATCGCTACTCCATGGCCCTTTTCTACATGGGGCCTAGACTTAATAGGGAAATTCTCTCCCTCATCCACAGACGGCCATAATTTTATAATCACGGCCACTGAATATTTCACCAAATGGGTAGAGGCTATGCCTCTTACCACTGTACCTGGTTCTGTAATCGCCAAGTTCATTTTGAACCAAATCATTTGCAGGTATGGTATCCCGCAAATCATTATCTCCGATAATGGAACTTCTTTTAAGAATGAAGAGGTTCGCGAGCTATGCAATAAATTTAAGATAAGCCATCATACGGCTTCCTTATATTACCCTCAAGCCAACGGACAGGCTGAAGCGACAAACAAAACGCTAAAAGCCATTCTCCTTAAAACGGTGAAAGAAAACAAACGAGATTGGCATTTGAAATTATATCCGGCCTTATGGGCCCACCGAACCTCAATAAGAACACCAACGGGAGCAACTCCTTTTTCACTAGTGTTCGGGGCAGAGGCAGTTCTCCCACTCGAGGTTGAAATACCCAGTCTCCACATTTCATTACAAGGGATTCTGGATGAAGACGCTTACAGAGAAGCACGTCTTTCCCAACTAGAAAGCCTAGATGAAACTAGGTTAGATGCTGAACAGCGACATAGAGTCTATGCTGACCGGATGTGCCGGCAGTACAACAAGAAGGTCTATGAACGCGACATATACGAAGGTGATCTAGTTCTAAGGCTGGACAGCCGGATCGACAAGAAGACCGGCGAAGGAAGGAAATTCCGGCCCAAATGGTTGGGCCCATACCGAGTCATGAAGGACTATGGAAATGGTGCATACCTCTTATGTACGCTAGAAGGTGAGGAGTTTGGTGAAACAGTCAATTCCCTGCACCTCAAGCGTTTCTACGCGTAAGCAGCTAGCACTACTTATATAACTATCTACATTGCATTTTCATATAGATTAGGATCATGTTGTCCACTCGTTTCTTACACAAATTGTGATCAAGGAATCTATTCTCAAAGCAATTCATTACAAACTCATGATGTTGTTGGCATAAACTCTTTAATCGTACCTCTCCATTTTCATGATATCATCAAAATATCTCAGAATCTTTTATCAAATAAAATCAGACATGACGAAGTCTTAACGGTAACCATACCAAGATCTGCAAGTTTATTCTCGCTTTGATTTCTTCTTAGGGCAGGTGTCTTGCCTATGGTCTCTTCTAGAAGCTTCATGGTGTCACATCTATCCCATATACATATCTCTTTGGAAATAAGCACATACTGACATTTTACTCAAATAAACAAATCAAACGTTGATCAAACAGAAAATTTTAATTTTACACATTTCCTTGCCCCACCAACCTTCGGTGATGAGCTTGCGTCTCTTACTAGTGACGTAGGGTTGGAAAAGGATGGAAATGCCCTTACTCGCCTATGCCTTGCCCACGGTGATAAACCCACGCTTCTTACTAGTAGCGTGGGGCAAAGTGTAGGGGGTCCTCTTGACAAATAAATGCAAATGGTCATACGCAAACAATTCAAACTTTCAAACTTTGAGTCAAAAACAAATGAAACAGATGTTCAAAATCCCAAAAGAGTTAAAATCCTAAAAACCCAGATTTTGTCTACTATGTGGCCATCTACGGGTCTAAGTCTGGATAAACCGCAAAGCAAGTTGCATCCAAAACTATGAAGTCACTCGAGTGGAGTCGGCTTGTAGCTTCCAATTTGGTTCCGCCAAAGCTTTGTCTGTCTTTCATCACTATCATTTCACCACATTTCATAACTTGCGCCCTTCTTGGCTCTTGGTGATGAGCCCTCGCATCTTACTAGTTGCGTGGAGTTAGGAGTGGGGCAAGTTAATCTGTTCATCATACTGGTTATATTCATCACTTTGCCAAAACAAACATGAGGTATCCAAATTGCTCACAGAAGTTAAGATTCAAAATCACAATATATCTACATTATCATGTATCAGCATCATGAAACACAAAAGAAAAACAAGCATTTACATCATTTGTTCACCATTGCATATATTCTAGAAAGCATATAAAACATACATCGTAGTATACACGAGGAAACTAGAAATAGAAAGGAAACATGAGTGCCAAGATTTTGATCCAAAACGAATGCATATATATAAATAATCAATGTTTATATACAATGCCATCATGCACTAGGCATGGTCAAAATGCTCAAAGAGCCCGTGATATACAAAAGAATATATAGTACAAAATACACGAGAGCCAAGTGGCTTCTCAACCCCTACGCGACCCCTCCGAAGGTGCACGCCCTCGCCTAGGACTCCGGCTACGCCGGCGCTCTGAATGTACGGAGGGCTCAGGGTCTCGAGGAGCAGCCGCAGTCTCACCACGAGAATGGCTCCTCATAAGGCGCTCAGCCGTCCTATAGCCCGCTAACTCTGTGCGGAGGGTCGACACCATCCTGGCCACGTGCCAAATGGGAGCGAAGACATCGGTATGCCTACCAGCTGCTGAAGGCTCCCCAGCGTCTACGGACAGCTCCGCGCGGGTCCTATCCATGGGGATCATCAGGGAATCGGTACATACCCTGCGGATCAAATCCCGCCACTCGTCAACAGTCTCTGCAAACAAAGGAGAAAACGAATTAGAAACTAAGCAAGAGGCTAAAAGATACAAAAATAGCAACTAAGGAGAGCCTACAAATAAACATTAAAAGGAAGAAAGGGTAACTTACTCGGATCACCAGGCCTCCAGGATGGGTCACTGGGGCCAGCACCTGCCGCGGATGCCGCTGCCGACTGAGGGGCTGCTCCTGTGGCAGGAGCAACGTGTCACCCTGCAACAGACTCATCCTCTCCACCATGGCCCTGGGAGAGTGGCTCCTCTGAAACCAGAGTCACCCTCTCTGCGCTCTGCTCAGCCCTCTCTGCCTGCATAATGTCCTGAGTGTCATGCCACTCAGGATCACTGTCATCAGTCTCCTCCTCTGACCCTCCCTCTGTGAACTCCTCAGACTCGGAGTCAATATCTATAGGGTCATCGCTGCTGTGGGCAGGACCCGCGGCAATCCGAAGTAAAGGTGCCTGAGGCGCACCAGCTCTCCCTCTAGCACGAACTATCCTCCTGGCTGCAATGGGAATGCCAGGAGTGACCACTGTCCAACCTCGGCCTCTAGGCCCCCCTCTGGCCTCACGAACTGATCTGTAAACTGGCACCACTGGGGGAAGCATACCCATATATGGTAGGCCGAACTGCTGAGGAACTCGGCCAAAAGGATGCACCTCCACTCGTCCCACTCGATCAATGAGCTGCCCTGTGGTGGAGCAGGAGATCAGGGTAAGAGTCTCCTCGCCCCATATGCCGGCCATAAGCTGGTACGGTGTCGCCTCCATGTCTGCAGTAGTGAGGGAGGCAACTGGCTGATGAGGTGCTCTAAGCACCGACATATCTGTCCATCTGGCTGCCCTCACAGCCCCAGGATCTGCCACCTCCACACCCCTGCCATAAGGGATGAAATGCTCATACACCCAACTCATGACTAGAGTCGGGTGGCTCAATGACTGCCCCTGTAAACGGACCACCCTGTATAGATCATGGTAGGTGGTCCCAAGAATATCTGTACCCCAGGCGTATATCCGGCCATGCCCCTCTATCTGTGCAATAATGGGGGCCCAGCAGTATAACAATGTGTCCCCTCCCTTGTCCCCGATCAGTCTCGAGGCAAGGATCCCCATGATGGCCTGGCGAAGTAAGGGGATAGGCAAAGAAGGAATGGATCGAACTCTCACCCCCTTCTTCGACCCCGTGGAGATGACTGCATCTCCCATATATGCTGCCCACTGTGCAATCTGTGCCCGTGAGCCTGCTGTCTCTAATGTAAGTCGCCTCCCGATGATCGGGACCCCCAGAATGCGGTAGACGTCCTCTAATGTAATGGTCCACTCACCACGGACCCCTGGCAATCGGAAGGTGTTCCGATCTGCATCCCAGTATGAGAATAAGTCACAAAGGATGTGACTAGATGGTGCAACATGGGGCACGCGCGATATGCGCAGTATACCAGCCCTCTGAAGTGTGTCCTCCTCGTCCTGCGAGAGGGCATCTAGTACCCCTGAGAGCCAATCACACTCTCTCTCTCTGCTCCATCTGATGTACTCCTCTCTCGCCTGCATACACCCAAAAACACACAAAACAGAGCAAGTTAGTATCCGAACAATACTGAGAAAGTCATAAAAACACGTAGAAATGCTAAAAATACAAACACAATCTCAAAAACAGGCTCCTTTTGCATTCTGTGCAAAACCGCCGCCCTGAGCAGGGAGGCGGTTTTGTAACCGCCGCCTTAAAGGCGGCGGTCGTGTAACCGCCACCCTGAACAGGGCGGCGGTCATGTAACCGCCGCCCTGGCCAGGGCGGCGGTCGTGGTCCGAAAACCCACGCGGGTTTTTAATCTAAAAACACCTAAAAAGTCCCAAAAATGACCATTTAACTTAAAAACAGAACCTACCCAGTAGGCGCCCCCCCTAGATGAACCTTTTAACACTAGCATTTTCAAAAATGACCCCCCCATTGCAAACAAATTTAGCATTTCAAATTAAAGGGGGGAAAAACACAAAATTGAAGAAAACCAACCTGTGATCTAGCAGGGCGGTGTTCCGCACGTGGAGGCATGATCACGATCTCGCTGCGGAAGTTTCAACTATACTCACGCAAGAAACCGTCACCGTGGGTCCCAGAGCTCAAAAACAATCAAATCAACTCGTGCAAATGAATAGGAAAATGGGCCCACTTTCATATATATAGCACTCTGTTTCATTTTAAAATGACTTTTCACAGGTTTGGAGCGCTGATGGAGGTAAGTTCCTATCCCCGCACAAATGGTACGTTCTCATTCCCTGTTATTTTTAGCGTTTATTTTCCAAATTATTGTATCTATCTGCACTTGAGTTCTCTTTTCGTTTTGCAGATAGCGGGAATTTTGGATGGCGTCATTTCAACACACAAATGTGTAAGGTATAACTTCTAACTTCCCATTTCGGGACTGCCATACTCGGACCCACCGTTTTACGCATCTTCATGGCTAAGACGCTTCTCCGAGGGGGCAATATGTACGTACCCAAAATTGTAAGGTACTGTACTGCCAGAACAACGTGACAAGTGCCCCAATGATGATACAGGTCTCCTCGCAAGGTGTTCGGGATCCGGAAAAGCTCTCCAAGTATGCGTTAACATCCCGCATGCCCCGCTTAGCCCCCGCGTGCCTTAGTTTTTCCTTTTTTCCTCTTCTTTTAGCCCTTTTCTCTTTAGTAACGAAACCGCCGCCCTGCCTGGGCGGCGGTCTCTGACCGCCGCCCTGAATAGGGCGGCGGTCCTGTAACCGCCACCCTGCTCAGAGCGGCGGTCCTTTACGCATTTTCCAGAAGGCTATTTTTACACGACTCACGTAAATTCAACGATTTACCTGCTTTCTTTTACTGCCATGAGCTTGCATTTATGGTTCTGGTTCCCTGGAATAGTGTTTTGCCATTGTTTATAGTTTAAGAGTTCTATTTGGATTTTACCTTGGGTAAATGCAAATGCTATAAATAGATGGCTTGTGCTCAAGCAAATGGCCCCTCATTCACTTCCTCATCTTCTCATTTGCAGTAGTTCAGTTTTCTTTTATTAGGATTCATAGTTTAGTTTCTTTCATTACATGCCTAGTTAGCATTGTTTTGCAGTTGGTAAGCCACATATCCATCTTGTGCAAGTGCTGTCATTACTTCAGGCCCTCAAGTTCACTTGAATTTCCTCTTTGCAATAGATTCAGTACTTTTATTAGGATTCATAGTTTAGTTTCTTTCATTGCATGCCTATTTAGCATTGTTTTACTGTTGGTAAGCCACAAATCCATCTTGTGCAAGCAGTGTTGTTGTTTAGTTCATTGTTTTACTGTTGGTAAGCCACATATCCAGCTTGTGCAAGCAGTGTTGTTGTTTTATCCAATCCATTGGAGTAGAATAGCTTAGGAAGCCATTAAAGTTGCAGGTTTTGCTCCTCAAACAGGATAGTTTCAGGTTCTGGATGCTTTATGTTGCATGACTCGCAATAAATCCCGCTAGGAATTGCATAAGCCAAGCTCTGTACTCTTGCGCTATCCCTCTCCTACTTGCATTGTATTCGGTGTGTATTCTGAGCTGCCTTTATCCCAATATCTACTTCTGTTGATGCTAGCATTACACGCTTTTCTGGATCCACGTGAACATGAAAGAACGAGGAGATCACACTGAGGGGACAAGATCACACACACCATCAGATTCACCACTGTTCTGCGGAATCCAGGTTCTAGCTTTCAAAATTCTAGTTAGAATCATATCAAATAGAGTAGTTAATTGCTTTATTTCAGTAAATTCTATTCTCGATATTGCCAGGGAAGCTGTGGGGATTGATAGTTTCTGAGAAACTATGATTCACTCCTCACTTCTGAGGTAGGATCGAAAATCTTGCAAATAGATTAGATAAGCTATTGTTTAGAATAGATCTACAAATTGCACAGACAAATAGCTACACTCGGTTATTTTGTTTGTTTTAAATTATTATTTAGTTGTCATTTCTAGATATTTTTAATAGCTGCTTTCTTAAATTCATATAGTTCGTCAGAAAATACAAAAATAGAGAAATCATATATGCTATAGATATATTGCAAATAGTTAACTTTCATTTTATTACAGTTCGTTTACATTGTTGCTTTTGCATGACCATCACGGGACCTAGAGAGCCCAGGGAATACGTATTCGAGCCAATCGTGCCTCAGCCCAATCTCATCATGGCAATAACCGATATAGATCAAAATCTTAGGATCCAAGTCTTCCGAACAATGGTAAGCTTGCAACAAATCAATTCCCAGTTGAGAGGATTGAACAGAGAAGACGACCAAGCACACACGTTTTGGTCAAATCAACCAAACTACAGATTACCCTAGGCAAACATTCATATGACTGTAGGAGGATTAGAAAGAGAACAAACCTTTGGTTGTGATCCTTTGGTCCCACAGCCAGGTGCAGGAGATACCCTCACGGACATAGATACCAGTTTAAGGATCCAGGTTGCACGAACGCCTGTGAGATATTCCGAGAAAATCACACAGTTATTGGTCTTGAATATAGAAGCTGAGAAAGCGTACGATTACTGGATATTAGGGATTAGGACTTGATTTCGTACATGACCATAGCAGGTCCACAACAACCAAGAGTCTACGGTTGTGATCCACAAATCCCACAGCCTAACGAATCCATAAGTCAATCAGATATAGACACTGGCCTACGCACACTAGTATTCAGATCTATGACACTTCCACCTGCCATCATCGAACAATTGTCTTTACTGGATATAGCAGCTAACAAAGCTAGAGAATTCTGGACTAGGCCAGAGAATCACCCGTAGAGTCAATTGTATTCACCATCCACCATATGACCTTATCTGGGGACGTACACGAAACTATCCCAGGTCATTTTCCACGTATTCCACAACCCATAGATTGAATCACGCCAGAGCTCGATATTGATTGGAGCCTTCGAGCAGTCATCCTTGCCGATCGATCTATCACACCAGTCCAAGTTAGAAGGGCCTTCTTTGCCTTAGATTCGCAGATTCCATTAGTGCGTGTCGAAGACATTAGATTACCTAACTAGTTTTTCTGCATCCCACGCATATTCCATCCCCACCGGCTGTCTCGGCATGACCTCGGGAGGTCGGGTACGCGGAAGAGTTACCTGTAGAGGGAAAAAATCAAATAGAACATAGGCATGTCTAGAGAAGCGTACATGTGGCCCTGAGAATGTGAGCACGACCTTGATGACGTGAGCACACACCTTGTAACGTGAGCGTGGCCTAGACAACGTGAGTATGCACCTTCCTATAGGTGGTCAAAACATGGGTTTTGACAAGAAAAATTTGATGAAGCTCAAATCTTTGACTTTCTGATGCAATTTTGACAACACTTTACCTCCCTTGATCTTGTAAAGAACATAAAAACAAAGAAACTACCACTAATCTAGCTAAGAAACCTCACAATTATCAAAACTAATGCAAAAGAGGGTTAGCAAAAATCAAAACTTTGAAACTAATCCAACAAGCTTTAAACTAATCTAGAAAAATCTTGGAACTAATCTAGAAAACTTGAAACTAATCTAGAAAACTTAACACTTAAAACTTTGAAACTATGTTAAGAAGCTCAAAAATGAATGCAATGGGGTTGTCCCACTGGGCATGCCAAATGTATTCACCCAAAACTATTGCAAATAACTAATAAAGAATACCAACACCTACTAGTCTATAGCCAAGCGTAAGTTTATAAATGAATCATGAAGATCAAAGCTTAAGAGCATGCATAATGGAAACTAAATGAAATTAACCATTCAATCTACACGCATCCCTACTAAGTTAAATGATTGCAAATTAACATGAGCCTATTTTGATCACTAGAAAATCAAATTATGGTTTTTGCACTTCATAAATTGTGAGAGGATCTCCCTAACAATGGCTACAAGGCCGTATTATACCAAACATGAAGATTGAGCATGCTAATGCAAGAAGGAAGTAAGGCTCTTATGATCAAATACATTATGTAATTAATGTTAATCAAAACATGGTGTAAAGTATGAAGGTAGGTGCTTAGTCCCTTTTAGATTTTTCTATTTGAGGTAAACTTTCATCTTGTTGCATGTGGGACTAAAAAGGATAAAGTAGATTAAGGATTGTTAATCATGATTAGTTAATTAACAAGTGATTAACATGTGAGGAGCCTTAATCAACCACTTAGGGTCAATTAAGAGGCTATGATAAGCTTTTGAAGCCTTTTGAGATGTCTTGGAGGGAAACTGGGTGATTTTGAATGGCTGGAAGAGGGGTATTAGCCAATAAGAAAGTTTATTGATCAAATACAAGGGTAAATAGGCTTAATTAGCTAATAATCACTAATTACTTGTTTGGAAGAGGATTATGACTTATGATATGTCAAAAATTGGCATCCAGAATGTAAAAGAGGTTAGTTAATCAACAAAGCATCGTTAATTAGCCAGAATAGAGGGAAGCATTAGTTAATTAGCGGAAATCACTAATTATAACGGAAATAGTATGAGTGAGAGTGACTAGTGTGTGTTTAGCAATAAGACTGTGAAATCAAAATTTAGTTGTCTACACCAAGCTCATGTCTATCTCGCCTCAAAACTTGCACCAAGCTCACATCTGAGATCACCTGGCTAAGCTCACTCTGAGTTCACACTGAGCTTGTATACGAACTTGTGCCAAGCTCACCTACAAGCGTGCACCAAGATCTCCTCATAGTCACGGCTTACTCGCCTCTAAGCTCATGTTGAGCTTGCTCTATGCTTGAATCTGAGCTCATGTTGCACTCAGCAAACAACTTATGCCAAGCTCTTCCCAAGCTTGATTATGATCTCTTCCCATTCTTGCCACCTTAGTTTGTATTAAGCTCATGCTAGGCTTGCATCTGAGCTCGATTTGAGATTTCCTCCGAGCTCAAGTTGAGATCACCTCTGAACTCACATCAAGCTCGCCTCATAGCTCACACTGAGCTTGCCTCTAAGCGCATGCCGAGGTGGCTTCAAGATCACCTTCGTGATTACATCCAATGTCACGTCAAGCTCACCTTCAAGCGTGCTCAACACCATAATCACGTTGAGCTCACCTCTGATCTCACTCTGCACTCACCTACGAGCTTGCCTAGATTATTTCCCATACTCACATATGACCTCTTCCCATGTTTTCCTCTTTAATTTTTGTTGAACTCATGTCATGCTCACCTCCCATCTCAAGTCGAGCTAACCTCAAAGCTCGAGTTGAGATCACCTCTAAGCTTGTGGCGAGTTCACATCTGAACACATTATGAGATCAATTTTGAGCTTGCGATGAGCCCTCCTCTGAGCTCATGTCTAGTTTGCATCCCAACTCACACCAATCTTATACCGAGATCACCTATGATATCACACACCCGAGATCACTTTGTCCTCTCCTCTGATCTTGACCAAGCTCGCCTTAAATATCGCATCGAGCTTGCATATGAGCTTGCATCGAGCTCACCTATGAGCATGCACCAATATTTCCTACATGTCACAACTTTCTCACCTATGAGCTCATCTTGAGCTCGCACCATGCTTACATCCGAACTCATGTTGCACTCACTTAAGAGCTTGTGTCGAGCTCTTCCCATACTTACCTCTGATCTCTTCGCATGCTTGCCACCTTTTTTTAGTTGAGCTCACACCAAGATCGAGACAATATTTCCTCTGAGATCAATTTTATCTCTTCTCCAAGCTTGCATCGATATCCCCTCTAAGTTGAGGCTGAGCTCAAGCTGAGTTTGTTTTCTGGCTTGCAAGAGCAAAGAAGCTTGAAGTTCATTTTATCTGTGAAACCCTAAAAATTTAGCCAACAAATTCAAGCTAAATCAGGTGCAAAGTTCTAATATTTCATCCCCAAATTACTTGGATATTGGTCAATTGACTATTTAAATCCTCTTAGAGTTGTTTGTATGCTTCATCCTTGCTTTTGCATCATTTTTTCAGTCGTTTTCGGTCTTAATTCGTTGTCTACGAGCTTATTTTGTGTTTTCATGTCGTTTATAGTTGTTTGGGTCATTTTTTGAATCTAGGCCCGAAAGATATCTTTAGATCTAGTTAGTTCAGAGCATTTAAATTCGTTCCATATATTTTAATCTTTATTTGTCGCTAGATCTAATTTTGTGAAGCCCGATCTAATTTCTTTAGCCATCTATCTTCATTTTTTCATTTTTTGTGAAGCTTGGACCAATAAAATTGCTCTAAATAGCTTCTCTGTCCTCTTTTTCATGTTTGTGAAGCCATACCTAGTCGTAGAGTGCCAAGTGGCTTCAATCTAACATATTTTTGTCTTTGTGAAGCTTGGGCCAGTCATTTTGTGCTATCTAGCTTTGCCCTATAAGTATTTTTTGACTTCTTTTGACTGCGAAGCTTGATCCAATCATATTACTCCAGCTAGCTTTGCATTTGTCTGTTTTCACGAATCCTGAGCCAATCAAAAATATCCATCTTGCTTAGTGGTATCAGTCATATTGTTTATCTGATTGTCAATAGCAATCTGTGAGCCAATAAAGGCTTTACGCATGTCTCCTTCTTGTTAGACTTGGATTAGACATTTTTGTCTTTGTGAAATCCAATCCAATAAGATTGCTCCAAGTATATTTGTTTGTCGCATTTGTAAAATCAGATTCAATAAGATTGCTCTAAATATCTTTGTTTGTCGCATTTGTCAGATTTGTGAAATCCGATCCAATAGAATTGCTCCACGTATCTTTATTTGTCACTTTTGTCAGACTTGCGAAAAGAGAGCCATTTAAAAGGCTCCACATATCTATTTGTGGCTTAGTATTTGTTAAATTTGCAATGCTTGATCAATTTTTTTTGACACATTTCAAGTGTCAGGGTGCCAGTCTTTGTAGTGACTTAGCTACTTAAATATTGACACCTATCTTGTTCCTTCTTCGGACCCGAACTTTATTTTAAATTTAGCTAACTTTCGCATTTTTTTAGTCCACACAAAGTCTTTATTTAAAGTTTGGTAGAAAGGTGTCGAGCCTTTAATTAATTTTTTTTTCGACAAGTGGCTTCTTTTTATTGTCTTTCATTTCACATTGTGTCATAGAGCGAAAGAGTGATCCAATTATTTTAAGACTCGTGTAATTGTCTTCTATCTTATTAGCTACATTTGTGAAATATGAGCTAATTGAAAAGTGAAACATTTTTTTGTTTCTCACAGTTGTCATTCTTTGGTAGATTTGCAAAGTGCAAGCCATTTAAAAGGCTCCACGTATTTTTTTTTACTTAGTCTTTGTGGTTTCACTATGAAGTGTGAACCACTCATCTGTCAACACGTATTGTTAATCCTCCATACATCGTATTCTGTTTTGCTGGTGTTTTTTTCAATCGTTTTATTTGTACTGCAGTTCCCAAATCCCTTTGTTCTGCGGATTTGCTAAAGTCCTTTTTCCCGCAGATTTAAAATCAATCTTGTAACTCATTTTTGAGCTCACCCCGTCGAGTTGCTAAATAACTCATCAAGCTACTCTAGCCTAAATCAGCCTGAGGTCATGTAGCTCATCCTTTAGCTCACCAAGCTGAGTTGCAAAATAACTTGCCAAGCTCCTGTAACTCGACCTCGACTCAGCTCTATCAAATTTCTCTTAAATTCAACCAAATCAAGTTGTTTTTTGTCTAAATTCGAGTTGTTTGCTTTCATATAGCTATTAAAAATATCTATAGCTAGTTTTTTGTCTTTGTTTGGCTTCCTTGATTCATTTTTTAACTGTAAATCATTTCCATTGTCATCTGAGCATTAAAAATGGCCATTTCTAATAGTTTTTCATTGGATAAGTCTCAACTCTTGAATGGAATGAATTATAATATCTAAAGGGTAAGGTTAAAATCTTGTGTCATGGCTAGAAAGCTTTGGGATCTTGTGATGCGTATTGAAAAACGTCCCACATGGAGACAAGTTACCCCTAAAAACTTTAGCTCCTTCTCTCAGAGATCTCAAGAAGCCCTTTCCATCCTATTGTAAAGCATTAGAGATGAATTCTTGATGCATATAGGTCATATGGACTCGCCTGTAGATGCATGGAAACAATTAGAGACCATACATGAAGGCAACAAGTTATCTAAAATAAGTAAACTAGTTTTAGAGTTGTTTACATCACCAATGAAGGGGGATGAGAAAATTGTCAACTATTTAGCTAAAATTAAGAACATTAAAGCTCAACTAGATGGCTACAACTATGAATTATTTCAAGATAATCTTTTATACTTTATAATCCAGATTAACATTAGTAAAATTTTTAGAATTTTCATTTCAATTCTTAACTCTAAGTATCGAAATGAAAATGATCTGCCTGATCTGGAAACCTTGTCTTCTTTGTTGATTCAAGAAGAGAGAGTAATGAAAAATTTTGATTCCAAAGAGACTACCTCTCAAGCATTTTTCTCTCAGAATCATAATTCAACACAAAACAAGTCTAATGATTATTCTAATCAGAAGTCTAGCATTAAATCTATATTTACACAAAATCTTAAGTCTAATCTTGACAAAAACAGTCAAAATTTTAAAGTCAAGTTGAATGGAACTTGTAACAAGTGTGGAAAATTTGGGCATAAAGAGTCTGATTATAGAGTTAAAACTAACGGACGAGTCAAGAATGCTAAAAACAACAAATTTAACAATAAAAAAAAAGTCAAAATCAAAAGAAAATACAAGCAAATGTGGTTGAGCAATCTATTCCCCTATATACAACCCTCTCAACTTCAAATGAAAATGAGTGGATTCTTGACAGTGGTGCTTCTAGGCACATGACATATACTCCTAGTATCCTTTCAGATGTTGTCAATTATGAGGGAAAAATCTATTTAGGAGATAACTCTATCATTAGATTTGAAGTCTGTGGCAATGTTAAGTTGTCAAATGGTGTACTTAAAGATGTCTTGTATGTTCCTAAACTGAAAAAGAATCTTTTGTCTTGCTCTCAACTAACTAAAAAAAATTGTAAAGTGATTTTGCTACAAGATAAGTGGTATATCAAATATAATTTTACAAATGTTATTGCTTCTGGCATTCAAAAAAAATTCTTGTATATTTTTTATGCCTTTATATATAGTCTTGTTTTTCTTCATCTTCTAGGAATGATATTCAACTTTGGCATGAAATACTTCGACATGTTAATTTAAAAATCTTGTATGATATGTCTAGACTGAATCATGTTGTTGTACTTCCTAAGATAGATTCAGATCATGAAACTTGTGAAATTTGCCTATGTGGTAAGCAACATGCTTAACCTTTTCACAAACGTCATGATCCTAACTCCTCTTAGGTATTAGAACTGATTCATAGTGATGTAAGAGGTCCTCTTGAAGTTCCTTCTCTTAGTGGTGCTTTGTATGTTGTTTTCTTCATTGATGGCTTCTCTAGAATGACTCGGTCTTATTTCATCAAGAAAACATCTAATGTCCTATCTAAATTTCTAGAATTTAAAGCTCTAGTTGAGAATGCTTCTAATCTAAAAATTTAAAATAAGAGTGATAATGGAGGAGAATATGTCAACAAAGAGTTTGATAAGTTCTATGTGTCATGTGGGATTCAAAGAGAGATAACTACTCCTTATTCCCCTCAACAAAATGGTATTGCAAAAAGGAAGAATAAGACTGTCTTAGAAATGACTAGGACTATGATTCATGCTTCTAATGTGCCTAAGTTCTTATGGGCTGAAGCAATGAACATTGTTGTGTATATTCTTAATAGAGTGCACACTAAAGCTCTTTACCAAACTACTCCTCTTGAAGTATGGACAAAGCAAAAACCTGATATCTCTCACCTTAAGATCTTTGGTAGTCCTGCTTCTATCTTCATTCCAAAAGAAAAAAGGAAGAAACTTGATCCAAACTCGTTCTCTTGTATTTTTGTTTGTTATGGCTATAAAACTAAAGTGTTAAGAGTTTATGATCCATCCAAGCATGATATTATTGTAAAAATAAATGTTCATGTCTTAGAAAGAAATTTCTATGATGGGCATCATGAACCCTTCTCTGTTGCTCTATAAATAGACCTTGATATTTCTTCTCCCATGGAAACAAAATTTCAAGAGGTTGTTCATCTTAATCTAGATATGATGGATATTGAGGGGGAATCATCCCAAACTATCTTGTAACTTAAGGTTCCTAAATGGGCTAAAAGTCTTGTTCAAAACTCTCAACCTGATAGTCTTAGAAAGCTAACTAGAAGTCAACATACCTATCATGCCTTGATGACCCTATATTTTGTAAAACCAAATTCATTTAAAGAAGCATCTCAAGATGATAGATGACTTCAAGATATGAAGGTTGGATACAATTCTTTAATCAAAAATAAAACTTGGGAACTAATCCCTCCTCCTAAAAGAAGCATTGTAGGATCTAGGTGGTTCTTCAAAATTGAATATAACTCTCTGGGAGAGATTGACAAGTTTAAGGTAAGGCTAGTAGCTCATGGTTTCACTCATAAACCTGGTATAGACTATGTTGAGACCTTTTCTCCTATTGCTAAGATGAGCACTGTAAGAGTTCTTCTTGCATTAGCTGCCCAATATGGTTGGGAGATTCACCAAATGGATGTTAAAAATGCTTTCTTAAATGGTGACTTAAAAGAAGAAATCTATATGAGTCAAACTAAAGGTTTTGAAGAACCTGGTAAAGAACTTTATTTCTGTAAGCTTAAAAATTCTTTGTATGGTCTTAAGAAAGCTACTAGAGCTTGGTATGCTAAAATTAATAGGTTCTTTTAGGAACTTGGTTTTCTAACTTCTATTCTGATAATGATTTATTTATTAAGTTTGATAACAATCATATTATCATTATTGTATTGTATGTAGATGATATTTTGATTACTAGCAGTGATAGAAACTTAATTGTTAGAACCAAAGAAAAGATAAAACAACATTTTGAAATGACTAATTTAGGTTAACTAAATTATTTTCTTGGCATTATTATATTTCAAGTTCATTTGTCTATTGTTGCATCTCCATCTCAGTATGCTATGAATTTTCTTAGAAGATTTAACATGATTGATTGTAAACTTGTTGCCATTCCTATTGAAATTGGTGTTAAGTTAGACCCTAAACCAACTTGTGCTAAATTTGATCATACTCTATATAGACAACTAGTTGGTAGTCTAATTTATTTGACTATTACTATACCTGATATTTCTTATGCAGTAGGAGTAGTTTCAAGATTTATGCAAGAACCTTATGAGTCTCATTGGAAAATGGCAAAAAGAATTTCAAAATATATTAAAGGAACAATCAATTATGGCATTTTATTCTTCTTATAATGATGCACAATTATTTCGTTATTGTGATTCTAATCATGCTAGCAATTTTTGTTGTCGTGCAAATGTGCGAAAAAGAAATTTGAAGTTTTCAAGCACGACAACTATACCCCTATGCCTAAATTTTCATGTTTCATCATTCCTAGGAACCCTAGGTCAAATCCATCAGTTTGATCACCCCCTATTTTATGTAACATTGGTCCCTTAGGTGATTTAGGAAAGTCCATTCATTTCCCCTAGGTGATTTTAGGAGTTCTTTAAAAATGTAAATTTCAGGCAGTCACAGGAAGGGTTATCGCTAGCCTTCCCAGGATTAGATCAACCCCTGGAGTGGAATAGAAGGGTCAAATTCAACATGGAGGTGAATTGAAGACCTTAGAACATCATGGAAATGATTTTGGAAGGTTTGGGGAATTTTTGAAAGACTTGGAGCAGTCTGAATAAAAAAAAGGGTTCACAAGCCTAAGCAGTACACGTGCCTAAAACAACTGTTGAGTTTCAAAAGAAGATTCTGGGAGCTCCGAATGGAGTTAAGAGTAAAAAAAAATATCGTTAGAAATATAATTTCAATCCCTACAATATGAAGAAATCATATTTTTCAAAACACCTTGGCGCATAGGGTTTACAGGTAGTTTTTCTCATGCACAAGTAGAGTACCAAGTCAAAACTCCATTTTTTCATGGATCAGATGGAAGAATCAAGACATGATACCCCCACCATTAGATTCAAAATTCCATTTCTAGTTAGGATCATATACAATTTCACCAATAAATTCCATTGGGAGCTCAAGTTATCATCATTCCAAGTTACCCTCTTGGAGATAGTTTGGGAGTTAGTCAATTTTCGGGAGGACACGTGTAAGCACCAGGATCCTGGCGGGACTTTATGTCCCTAAAGTCCCTGAGGTCAGGTACAACAACCTTGGAAAAATGTGCCCAGCCCCCATGCGACCTTTGGGACCCTCATGTGACCTTCAGATTTGACAATTTAGCCCCAAGGGCATTTTTGGAGCTCAAATTCCCTGTCGTCGGATCGAGGACACATGTCGTCCTCTTTCTCACTTTGGAATTTGATGTCCCTCACGTCCCTAAGATCAAGGACAGTAGATGTGGAAAAATTCACCCAGCCTCCATGTGAGCTCTGGGACCCTCATGTGACCTTCATATTTGACAGTTTAGCCCCCAAGTGCATTTTTGGAGCTCAAATTCCTTGCCGTCAGATCGAGGACACGTGTCATCCTCTTTCTCACCATGGAATTTGATGTCCCTCATGCCCATAAGATCAAGGACAGTAGATGTGGAAAAATTCACCCAGCCCCCATGTGACCTCTAGGACCCTCATGTGACCTTCAGATTTGACAGTTTAGCCCCCAAGTGCATTTTTGGAGCTCAAATTCCATGTCGTCGGATCGAGGACACGTGTCGTCCTCTTGCTCACCATGGAATTTTATGTCCCTCATGTCCCTGAGGTCAAGGAAAATAGACATGGAAAAATGTGCCCAACCCCTATGAGGAGTCCTTTGGTCATCCACGTGGTCGGCTTTCAGCCCTCAGTGCTTTAAAGCCACTTTTTCCACCTCCAATCCCTGTCGTCCAATCACCGCCATGTGTCAACTCTAGGACCACAACGGAATTTGATGTCCCTCACATCCTTGAGGTCAGGGAAATCAAGACATGAAAAATGTGCCCAACTCAAACTCAAAAATTTGAAAACTAGTTGTTAGTTGCTTCTTGTTGCTTCTCAATCCCAGACGAAAAGTTATAGAGAACACCAGTCCACCACTCCACCATTGCCAAAGCTCAAACCAGCTCCATCGCAACACATTATTCTTCACTTCATGATGACACACATGTCACATAAGGAAGATTGATCAAACCAAGAAGAAAGTACAAAGAACAGAGGAAAAGAAGTTTGAAAACTCCATTGCCATAAAACCAAGAATCAAACATATCTTGCAAACCGTTATACGTATTGACAAATTATTTTCTGCTAAGTTCTTATCTCTTGAAGGCCATTAAAAACTCATATTCAAACCTCTAATTTGTAGCAAGGAATGCTCACAGTGAAGAAATTTCACTTCCAGCTCCATGAAGAACAAAGTTCAATTTCCCATCAAACTGGTTGTCAGATTGAAGTAAAATTTCGCGTGAAGCACCAGAAGCAAAAACCTATCGTAATGGAATTTATTTCATCGCAAATGGAAAAAAAACAAAACCTATAAATTTCAAGCTCCATTAATGGCCACCATGACACAATAATGGAAAAAATCAGCGAGCTACCTCTCCACTTCTAAGGGTTACAGTGGGCAAAATCACCCAAAAATTGGAGGAAATGATCGTTGAAAAATCTAGTTTCGCATGAACTAGTTTTTGCGCCATGAAGTACCTATTTTTTAGGGATATGGAGGGCTGTGTTTTTTATCAGCATTCTACCCTCTTCGAAGAAATTTTCAAATTCCCGAAGATCCGGTGGGTGGAATCATCCAAAATTCAGAGGGAAGGGTCTCCAAAAAATCTAGTTTCTCTCAAACTAGTTTTTGCATGACGAAGTTGCCAATTTCTAGAGATATGAATGACTGATTTTTTAGCAGTATTCTGCCCTGGTAGCTCCATACCCGAAGCTTTTACAAGACATAAATTTCCATTTTTCATTTCTGAGATTTTTGGGAAGCGAATCATGATGAAAATTGGAGCACAAGATCGTGACGAAGATTCAAATCCAAAAAACTTGTTCCCGTCGCAAACAGAGGTTGTTTTCACCACTTAGAAAAAATATCATATGTTATATTTCCTCGCATACTATAAACGACGAGTCCCACTAAATTGCAAGTTTTGTCACTCAGGACAATCAGAAAAGGGGTAAAATGAAAAGTAATACAAAAAGTGACTTCTTCCCAAAATAGTAGGTCCCCAAATAACAACCTGCTAAAAATAGAAATGCGCTAAAATTAGCAATATCTCAGTAACATAAGAGGTTGGAATATGGTAGATAGTTCAAAAGGTGAAACTAGAACAAGACAGGTGATATGTCTCAGAATAACAGAGCACATGCTCATATTCTAAAAATAGAAAGTTTTCATTTCAAAGTGGAAAGTTACATATGACTTCGTTTTCACTCACTTTACTACTTTTTGGAATCCCTTTTGGATAATGAGATGGTTTCATGAGTTGAAAAGGAGGAATGAGAACTTCATGGAGGTCCTGGAAGCATCATCTTGAGAGTGATGGTTTACAAAAGCAAAGTAAGGCATCGCAAGGCACATCATATGAATTCATCTTCATCACTTAAGGAACCGAGTGATCCAAAGTGAATTATTCAGAATGATTTTTACTGATACTTTGTGTTTATTAAATTTTAATTGGTTTTGTTGCTATTTGCAGTATTGTTTCTTCCTAACTTTAGTGCATGTGATGAAACTTCTAACTAGTGTGTGTAGGAATCTGATTTTCTACCTGCAACATTAGTTCTGCTAGCTCTTTTCTCACTGCCCTTTCCCGCTCTTTAAAAAAAGTATCCCCTAGCAAGAGATTGTTAGCTTTGTTGCAGGGTCAGTGGAGTGCCCCTTTTGGATCCCCGGCCACAAGGCCACTAGGAAAATCCACCTTTACTCGCACATGCATATACGACACCTGCACCAGTAAAGTAGAGGGACTTAGATTCCCAGAGTGTTGGCAAGAAATCCACAAATTTTTCCACTCGAAAACATTTCTCGCCAACAATTTTTGGCACCCACCGTGGGGTAGATTTAGCAACATCTTCACCCAAAATATGACCGCAAGGTCTGCAAAATAAAATCAAATCAAATTTTAAAGGAAAATCATTTGTGAAGGCAACTCTATCAAGGAACGAATCCCTGTCACGTTTGTTTCTCGCATCTTGAAGAAATTTCTAGATTGGAGTGAAGTACCAATGGGTGACAATGAAGAAGAAGAAAAATATGTCTTCCTGGAAAAGAAGATCGTTGATCAGCCATGGTTCCAGGCTAGTGTTAACAAAGGAAAGAAGAAAGAACCTGTCACCGATGGAGAGGAATGGATTCAAAGGAGACATAAGCTAAGGTGTGAAGTTTGAAAATATGTCAAATTCTTGCAAGAGATGAACAAACAACTTGTAACAACCCATAATGAGGAAGAAGAAGAGGAGAGTTGTCCTATAGAGGAAGATCTTGAATATCATTCATACCATAGGGTTTTCATACCTGAAAGGTTCTTGAATGTCGCTGAAGAAAATCCCATCCTTGAGCCTTTCGATGAAGATAAAATAAACATTCAAGAAGATGACGATAGACAGGACAATGCAAGATCCAAAAAATAATATTTTTGCAATCTTGCACAACTCACTACAAAATTGAGAATGTTCTCCTTCCACCGTTCTCTAGATGAATTCATTGCATGTGGTTATGAAGAAATGAACATGTTGAAAATAGAATATGTGGAAAGACTTGAGATTATAATAAAAGGAAATTCTGACCTCGAAGTCTTTGATGAAATTTGGAGGTATGCTTTAGCTCTATAGAGAATATATGAACATCTTAAAGCTCCGCATCAAATGAAGACGAGATGTGCCCTATGGAAAAAGAACTGAATTGCTGCACATATTATGAGGCTTTCATTCCTAAAATATTCTTGGATGCTCCTGAAGAAGATCTTATCAAGGAACCTTCCGATGAAAGTCAAAGAAACGCCATGGAGGAAGAAGTAGAAGAGACGAAGATAGAATCACCATTCAACAATTTCATTTGGCTTGAGTCACAGCCCATGGGGGGAATAATATATTCAATAAGGAAGATCCTTGCTACATAATGGATGATCCAATGCTCTTCGAAGACTCCACCAATGATGAAGAAGATGGCCAATTCAAAGTAAGCATGGATGATCTCTTTTCAAATTTTGATCTTTCAATTGATGATGAAATGGAGAGATGTGAAGAAGTGTAAGAAAGTCATCCGACATCATGGTCTAAAAATGATGAATTCAAGATGGTCATAGATAATCTTCCCTCCTATTTTGATTCTTCAAGCGATGTAGAAATGTTTCATGAAGAAATGGAGGAAGTCAAAGAATCAAACTCTCTTCTCGATGCAATCATGGATGATAAAATTGAAGAAGCCCACTCTCTTTTCAAAACTGAAGAGAACAAACAATTTAAACATAACCTCTACTCACTCAGGGAGCAGAATCATCGTCACGATGAAAACATAGCCTTTCATCTTTCACCTGAGAAAGAAGATTAAATAATGGATTGTCAAGATGTAGTGTAAAATTCTTCTCATACTACTGCCCCAACACAGTTCTTTGCTTCTTACCAAAAAGAAGATGATATGGATTTTGAGCTTGAAGGAGTGCCCTTTCCACGAAGCTTGGACATCTTCTCCTTGTCATTAGGTGTCATGAATCAAGTATGCCCGTGTTTACAAGAAAGTGAATCTTTGGCAATGCAAAACATGGAAGAGGTGAATGAGGATGTTTCAAATAAATCATGGTCCCATATGGATCATATTTTTAACCATATCTTAGAGGCAAAACAAGAAGATTCTTCCAATGAAGATAAAAATGAGCCTATGGGATTTTCAGAAGAACTATTCATACAAGATATCTCAAAGATTGTAGAAGAAACTTAAGATCCTTAACTCAGTCTTGAACTCTTAACCCGGGCCATGGAGATACAAGACAGGTATGAGTCAATTTGTGTTTCCTATCTTGGTAGACCAATTTTTGATGTTGAGATGGAGCAGTTGGATAATCTCAATGATTTCCATAATAATTTGGTTAATGAGAATGGACATGAAAACATGCATTTTTATTCTACATCGTGTGAAGAAGTTCATGAGTGCAAAAGAAGAAAAATTCGTGAATCACCTTTGGACATCTCCAATTTTGAAGACAACACCTCCGCCATGGAAGAAGATAATGGGAAAACATTGAGCTGATTTGCATTGAAGAAAGTTGTTCGGAACATGGCAAAAATCTATAACAATGTTTGGAGTATATTCAAAACCAACTCGCTCCCACCATTTCAGAATGGTCCATCAACGAAAAAGAAGAGTTCATATGGAAAAATCTAAAGAAGGGTGAAGAATTCTTACATCGCCAAACCAAAAGCTGTAATTTTGAAAATGATATCAAGATGCACTCCGAATAAATGCATATTGGCAACCATTTCTCTAGACAACAAAGTGGGAGTATGCATGATTCTTTCCAAATGATCCAAAATAAGTTTGCACTTCCCATCCTCCAAGATCATATTCACCTTGAACATGTTCCGATGCTACAACAATATCTCAAGGATGATGAAGATCTCTAGCTCAATGATTCAACCTCCATGTCTGAAAACACTTGCTCAAAGAAACAAAGCGGGATGTTCGGGGAAGTTATTGAATGGGAAGAAAACCAGTTTGTCCTCACTCTTTCCAAGTGTTTTGCTGATATGAGAGACAATTTGAGGTTGTAATTCAAAGAAGATGAATTTTTTCATGATAGCAGCAATTTCCCCTCTCGAAGACATGGAGGGATGGTGTCTCATGTTTGCGGGACATCAAGAGTAATCTTCAAAATGCAAAAGTTTCAAGAGGTTAAACAAATTTTCAATGGATGAAGAAACATTTTCAATACAGTATGAATACAAGGATGGAATTAAGGTCATCCTTCTTCTTCTCAAGCCATGCAAAGCCATCACCAAAGCATGGTTTGATCATATAATAGTTTTTGTGCTTCAATGGTCATATTTCAATCCGTTATTTCATGATGGCATGTACTTTCCTCAACCAGTTGCCAGGTATGTGTATATCCTTTTCCCGCATCTGTAGATTTCTCTCCCCTTGTATATAATTTCCTTTCTATGGTGTGTTTCCCTTTATGTTGTGTGTCATGTGTTTCCTTTTTTTCGTTTTGTGTGTGTGTGTGTGTTTCCTTCTTTGTTATCCTTATCTCGTGTAAGTTGTACATGACTCCACATGGCCCAATGGATAAGGCACTAGTCAATGGATTATATGGTCTGAAATTGAGATTCTAGATTATCCATGTCATGTCTTCGTTACGCTCACTCCATGCCATATCCCCAAGCTAGATCCAACTGTTGTCATACAAATGTGTGACATAGAAATTTGAAGTTTCTAAGCACGACAACTATACCCTTGTGCCAAAATTTTCATGTTTTATCATTCCTAGGCACCCCAGGTCAAATCCGTCAGTCTGGTCACCCCCTATTTGATTTCAAATTGGTCCCCTAGGTGATATAGGAAAGTCCATTCATTCCCCCTAAGTGATTTTAGGAGTTGTTTAAAAATGTAAATTTTGGGCAATCTTTATGTGCGTCCTAAAGTTTCATCCTTCATTGCCTTTAGAACTTCATTATCTTCTATCATAGTCCTGATCCTGATCATTGCTTCTGGTGCTGCACATATGTTCAGAGCTTGATCTGCTTTCTTCAGCTCATCTTGTAAAGTATGGAGTAATGCCTCGTAAGATTAAATCTTCCTAACCATGGATGCCCTTGCTCTCTCTGTTTCCTGTTCAGGATCCTTTGGCGCTGGCATTTGAATCAGTTCATCTTCAAGCACCAAATCAACTAGTGTGTGCACATAATGCATAGCCAAAGGAAACTTCTCAGGTACCTTAGACTCCATATGCAGTCTTTCTTTTAGGACATAGTTTCCAATTTCTTCTGCCATGCTGATGAAGGCCTCATTCTTTATCTGTTCTATATCCTTCTCTCCTTTTAGAAGCATTATTTGTGTAGTTTTTGTTAGTGTAGGTTATTATTTATCCTTTTATTTATTTATTAGGATAATTCTTACACTTGTGTTAGCCCTACACTTGTTGGGTTAGCTTGCTTAGGTGTACTAGTTGTGTGGAGTTAGCTTACTAGTAGTGTTGAGTTAGCTTCTTAGTTATGTGGAGTTAGCTTACTAGTCTTTTGGAGTTAACTTAACTACCAGTATCTGTTAGTGGGAGTTCTTCATAACTGATGTAGGTAGTAGTTGCACTTCCCTCCTCCTATATGTACATCTTTCTTATTGAATAATTCAAGTCATTCTATTGTAATGTATTGAGCATTATGGATTATGATGGATTTCCATATATGGTATTTTAGCTTTTCTGCTTTGCAAATCTAATGTGGTGTGTTATTATCATATGAGATCGCGGCTTGGAACAATATTCTTATCGTTCCTTTCAGTTTTTTCCTTGTTATCTTCAAGTGGTACTCTAATAGTGGCATCCTTATCGATGTTCCTCCGTGCCACCTTTGTAGATACCTTAACCAAGGCATTTCTCACTTACTCATCAGACATGAGAGTGGCCTTTATAGTCATGTGCCTGCTCTGCGGTTTCTTCTTCACTCTTGTCGATACACAAGACTCCTCACATACATCAAAATCTGGCTCGATCATGTGAGTCTGCATGGACTAGGACAAGTGTTTCCTTACGTGCATAGTGGCCATGTTTGGGTCATCAGCTCCCACCCAAATAACTCCTTCAGGTCCATTGTGCTTTGAAAATGGGCGCAGACAATTTTTCTTGTGTCCTCAGCATAGCCCATACTCAGCACAACATATTCTACACTTGTTCTCTTTGTTATTGGCCCCTTATGAACCTAAGTGCCAAGGTTTGTAGTTGGCCCTTCGATGTCATGAGAAGTATCATGCGCATGAGGTTTCTCATGCTCCATTTCTTCTACCTCCTTCACCCCTTTCTCTTCATCCTTCATGTCATCATCTCTGGGTTCCTCCAAATCCTATGGCTACACTAGGGTCCCGGGCGTGCTCTCTGCAGACTCCTCTGCCTCCTCATTCAACTTTAGCTTTCTCCTCTTCTTCTCAGTTACCTCTTTCTGAGGAGAGAGTCGTGGTGATCTTCTTACACGTTGTGGAGCCCCCATGCCTTAGGTCCTTGTTCTTCTGGATACCATCTTAAAGCAACACTCTTCATGGATTTCTTCCACGTCCAAGTCCTTGTCTCCTTCTTGCACCTGAGGTGGAGTATCCACGTGCTTAGTCTCCACTCTTTTTATGGGCTGCCTTTGACCTCTATGATCCAAGCCTCCACTATCTTCGTCTTCTTCTTCCTCCTTGTCTACCTCTATAGTCATTACAGGCTTTAGAGCTGGCACATTCTCCATTGTATGTTTTCCCTTAGGGGGACCTAGGAGCATCAAATCATTCTCCACATACTTTTTATTCTCCAGCCTAGGCTTAAGCTGAAGATATACGAGTGCGGCTCCACTATCCCCGATAGTCAAGCTTACTGGCTTCATACTTATGATGCCTGAAATGGGCCTCTCAATGTAGGAATTCCGACATGGATACACATATGTATTCCTGAGGGTGTGGTATTCACAATCAACCTTGTCTGCATTGAATTTTAGACAACGCATATCAGTAAATATGTGAACTAAGGCCTGGAAGTAGTGCGCTGTGAAGGCATAGGGCAGTTTTCACCATGGGCTCCATGTCCCATCCCTCATAACAAACCACATGATGCAAAAGTGTTGATACACCGCGAACTGTACTACCTTGTTTACTACCGAAGGTAGCTCCTTGGGAATGTGCCACTCCTCCTACAACGCTGTGTGAATTTGGTCATACCACATTTCTACCCTCTTCTTAAATGACCCACTCATTGATCCTTCAAATAAATATTTTTCAAACCTCTCCATAAGGGACTTATTTTCTAAGGGGTACTCCCAGTTCTTGTTCTTTGGCCCATCGGGCACTTCAATTTCTAAAAATACAAGAGAAAGTAGAATAACGCCAAAAAACTTATCTTTTCTCCTGTGTGCACTTCCTCAACAATGGTTTCTGCAATATAGCCTGCTAAGTTGTATACTACTCCATGAGACATGTTCTTTGCAATATGAAGTCACATGATGTTTACTTGCGACCATATCCCTTGGTCATTCATCTTAGTGAGCAGATTTGCAGCTTCCTGCACCACAAGAAACTTCTTCAGTTTATCTATGTCCATTCCAGTTGGACCCTTGCTATACCCCAACTCCTTTCTTGTTTCTATAACCGCTGCTTTATCAGTCAAATCACTAACAAGTTTTATCCTTGTGCCCTTCAATCTTGTTAGTGTCGAAACCAGGGCCGTTGTGATCCTACACCTTCGTCAAATGAAATAAAATAAGTCTTCATGGACTCGGCTCATAAGCCATTGGTATAAGGGTTCATATTTTTAAAAATATGGGAGCTCATACAACTGATAAACTTTTACCTATTTAAGCAACTTTTCCTCAACATCGTCATACACTGGCATATCCTCCACCATGCGCTTGTTGGTCTTCTTATTCAATAAAGCATTCAAATATCCCTTATTTTCAGTGGTACAGTGGTTGTAGTAACTTATTTTGCATCTGCGGATGTGGGAATCCCACTCTTGTCCGACTATTACTCCTTTCGGGTATTACATCTCTGAAAAAATTCTCTCGGGAGAAATTTCAACTTCAACTTCTACCTTCTTCTTTCCTTTCATGCATGTTGCAGGTGCTTTCTTAGGTGCCATCATAAAAATCCCACCTTTTATCTTCTGTAACAAGCAAACTCAAACCCTGGCTCAAATCTGCGTGCCTTAGCTCCTTCTCAATGCTTCTACTTTGCTCAAACCCTTCACCAATGGGGACACAAGCCTCTTTCGCACAATAGCCTACTCTTCACTTCTAGTTTCACAATGCTTTGTACCTCAACACGATTTGCTTGGCTCGGTCACACTTAGCTCGCTCAAATACTTGTGATTGAAAAGGTAAAAATGAACCCGCATCACGTCCTTATATAGATTTTCAAAAAGTTAGTGCATTTATTGCTCCTTCACCTACCAACAATCCTATCATTAATTGACCATTTTCACAATCTCCACACGGTACATCTTTGCGCCCCAGCTATAACCATCTAGCATGCCTTCCTACCTTCTGGCTACATGTTGATCAAAGAATACTTAGCAAAGATCACACAAGGAGTCCGTGTCGGATAGAAGGCCAGGATCAAAGGCGTGGAAGGACAGGAAGGACCCGCGCGTAGAAGGAAGGTTCAAACTTCAGGACTTAGCCGATTTTGGGTATGAGGATCTATTTTTGGAAGATGGCGTGTGGAACACATTAACGATGTAAAGAAGTGTGTGCTAAGCATTGTCTATATCTAGAAGAGCGGTTCAAGCGTCTATGCATGGAGGCAAGCTAAGAATAGAATGAACACTTCAGTTATCTGTAAGAGGACTATAGATAGCGCACTTGCATGTGTGGCTATAATTATAAATGGCGTGTGGCTATTAATAGCATGCGACCTATTTTTGGAGTAGTTAAGCGGTGAAGGGAAAGTCCCCACCCTAGTAAAAGAGAGATCTGTGTGAAAAAATATAGATAGTTATGTATGTATGATTTAGAATATGTGTATCAGATTCATATGCGCCTTGAGATGAATTGACAGTACTGTAAGGAGCTTCCATATTTATTAATAGATGGAAGATATTGGCTGAATCTGAGTGTCATTCTGTGTAATTAAGTAGTGCATGTTAATGTTTCAATCATGATTACTATTTAAGCTTGTTCTTCCATAGATATGTGGGTAGCATGCACTGCAGAATGATGGATTAGTTATGAGTCTTTATGTATCTTCCTTCATAATGTTATCATCCTGTTACAGCAACCCTAAAGAGGGACTTGGTACCTTTGTGCACTTTGGGTGAGCACTCAGTCTATGTTGAATGTGCCAGCACGACTGGGGTGTTATCTTGCAAATTCTAGGCTGCAACATTGGTTTCGTTGCCGGGACCTCTTTTTCAATTGTTTTCAGGATGGTTCGCGATGAAGACGTATCGGTTAACTCTAGCAAGTATTGAGGAATGGATACACAATCTGGAGGAAGAATATGCATGACGGTTCAACAATAGATCTGAGTTTAACGCACAAACTTGGGTAGAACAGAACTTGTATTACAGTTTATATGAGAGCTTTTTTGCTATCTTTCCAACAAAACTTTATGAGTGGCTTACGACTTATGCATCTCAGCAGAATTGGAGATATCACACACTTGTTTGGACACAAGAAGAATTTTAGGCTCTTTATGATGCTGATATGATTTGGACTCGCGCAGTGGATACATGGTTTCGTGGTGTTCTAAATAGTTATATTCTGGAATACTCAATTTTGACGTACTCTTTCCCAGAGGTCATTGAATTTCAGTTTTTGAGGTATCCAAGAGGAACATATTTGCACGGTATTCCACTGGCGATCAAGATCTTAATGGTAACTTTGAACCTGGAGAGTAAACCAATGGCTAACTAAACTTCACCATGCACGAAAGCAGGAATAGGTTTGGTATTAAGATGGCAGACCTGGCGGCAGAAAAGTAGAGAGAGGAAAGGCGGCTTAAGTATAATGAGGTGCGCGAGAGGGAAATAGAGAAGCAATGTTCCGTTACAAAAAGTATGGCATTGAGGAGAGAGATGGCTCATGAAGGATTTATAGCTCACGTAGAAGACATGGAGTCAGAGCATTAGGAACTCCCCCATCTTAGAAAGCATGATAGAGATCCCTTCTCGGCCTCACATGGAAGTACACCAGCAGAGACTACTTGGGCCACAGGTGCGCATCTTAATCCACTTGGTGACCTAGCCTTTATGCTTGGTTTTTCAGTATCTAGTATGACAAGTAATCAGCAAGCTAACTTGGGAAGTAGGAGAGCAGGAGTAAGTCAGGGATCAAGTACATCAATGACAGGATAGACAACCTCAATGTTATATGGAGGAGCATTCTTAGGTGCATCATCCGACCAGAATGTGAGTGCATAGAATGTTGGATTCACCTCTGGAAGTGGAGCTACCTCATAGACTGTAGGGGTTCAATATAGTACTACTTTCGGAGCATAGGGGAGTACATCTACAGGTCCTACTCCAGCTACAGGTGGAGGATCAAGAGGTATAGGTGGTTCTAGTTCCGGTGGATCTGGTGGTTCTGGAGGCAGAGGGAACCCAGGGGGTTCTGGATCAGGTGGTCAAGGTCCGCAAAAATCATAGAATATCTATATGGAGATGTCTCTTCGTCTCCCAGAGTATAGAGGTATAGAGGATGTTGCCGAACATGTGTGTATGTGTGAAATTTTGTGGTGCGCTAAAGGGATTACAACTGCTGAGTGAAAGGCATGTCAATTTGCTACTACATTACAAGGGTGTACGCATAGCTGGTATAGGAAGTTTGACCCTAATCAAACTTGCGTGGATTATGCAACACTAAGGGATGCTTTCTTAAAAGAGTTCCATATTCCTAAGTTTGAGAAGAAGAGTATAAGTGCGCTCAAAGATATCAAGCAAGACACTTTTGAAAGTGTGAGTATGATGCTCATTTTAAGACACTTCTATCTAAGTTGTCTTATGATATTTACGCTAGCCAGCATGCATAGTGGTTTGTTGGAGGATTGATTACACCTTTTAGGAGGGTATTGTCACATAAGACATACACGGATCTGCGTGAAGCACTTGAAGAAACCTTGCATGTTGAGGCAGTTAGGAGCATTAACATTGGCATTAGTCCATTTCTAGAGGCACAGATTGCAACTATGACAAAGCAGTTAGAAAAGCTATCGGCCAATTCAGCCCATGAAATGTGCTCAGGAATTTGGTGTACAGATTGTGAAGTGGAAGGTCACACCAAGGATAGTTGTCCTCACAGATCTGTACGTTCATTATTACTGGACTATGAAATTTTCCATTTGAATCATGATGTTATTCATTGTCCTTTGTTACAACGCGCAATAAGGAAGAATGTCTCTTGCTTTTGCAATATTTGCAGGTACATGACCCATGATACTGAGGATTGTCGGTTGATTGGTCAGATCCATGATGCTATAGACATTGGAGTACGATAGACAAGTATAATAGATAATTCTAAGGGCAAGAATGAGCACCAGGATCAGGATCATAATCAAATGCGCTATGATAGGAATGAGGGGCGTTTTGAAGGAGGTCGTGGAAGAGGACGTGGATATCGTGGTGGATATGGAGGACGAGGCCGTGGTGGAGGAAGAGGAGAGTTCCCTCGTGGAACATGTTATACGTGTGGATCCCCTGATCACTATAGGCGAGAATGTCCTTAGAATAATGCATGTTCTTTCTGCGGGAAGAACAATAGCTATGAAGAGTGCCCAGACTTATATGAGCATCTGAGTAAACAACATAAGCAAGAAAACAAAGGCGCTGGGATGGTTAGAATCCAGAGTGCGGTAGAAGATCAATGGATGCCCAAAATAATAGAAAGACCTAAGGCATTGAAATTAAAGAACACTACATGCGCTGAAGATGCACGCGCGCGAGAGGCATTGCATCAGAAGCTTACGATTATCAAGGAGGAAGTTTTGCATGTGAGGTACCTAGATCCTGCTCATTAGAAAGAAGTTTACCAGGATACCATGGAAGTGCTAAGGAATCTTCAGGGTGAGATACATTACCTAAAGGAGCAAAAGAAAGCATCAGAGACAGTCCAAACTAATATCGATGATCTGTGGGAGGTGTGCAAGATGTTGCGCCAGGAGAACATTATTCCACTATTGGGAAGTTGGTTGAAAGGGAGCACTCTGCGCGCAAGTCTTAAGAAAAAATGACAGATTCTGCATGTAAATCTTCCCCCTGATAGCATTGATTATGACAGAAATTACTCTGAATGTTGTTGTGGATGGGTGTCTATTGAGTAATATATTGATTGATACAGGCACAGAAGTAAATGTGCTGACATTATATGCTTGGGTACAAATGGGGAGACCTCCATTGTAGCCATAATCTAATGTGTTATTCATGGAAAACTGAACTAAGGCCACTCCCATAGGAGTGTTGAAGGATGCATCTATAACTATACAAGGGGCCAAGTTTACCAGGGATTTTGAGGTATTGGCACTTGCAGAAGCAGATAATTTTCCAGCCTTGCTTGGATGCCCTTGGTGTTATGCAAATAATGCTAACTTGAGATTCAATAAGGGATATATCATCTTTAAAAACAAGGAGGAGAGGGTTGTGATACCTTGAAAGATAGGAAATCCACACCCTGTGTTGAGCCCCTAAGTGAGGAGGACTTAAAAAGAGTCTATGTACACGCTATTCAGGACCCAGAGGTCAACGAGCCATCAAAAGAAGGCATTCTATAGTGGGAAGATTCTCATTCTATTAGTGACACTATGAGTATTGCTTGTGACAATTGGGCTCATGGTACATATGAATTAGTAGGGTGCAAGGTGAAAAGCGTGGTTGCGCGCATGAATAGATTGTGTTCAATTCAACGGATAGGAAGTACAGTACCTTGGTATATAGGGACAAAAGCTCTGCATGCCTTCCTGAAGGCTATGGAAATGTATTGGGCAGATCCAGTTGCAAAGAGATATATGCTAGTATATACACTGTGCATGATAGTAGCACGTTGGTGAGCAGTCCATAGAGATAACCTTATACATTGGGAAGAGATTGGAATAGCTTTATCTACCAGGTTTATAAGGAACAATGCACCTACATAAACCTGTACTTATCATGGTAATCAACTTGTTTAGCATCACATTCAGTAGTGTGAGAGACTCTAGACAACAGGACAGGAAGCATTACCACCATCACTCTGGGTGCATAAATTGTATTCCACACTCCAAGGATGCGCACGCGCTTGGTATGTATATGCAGAACTACATAGAGAAACTGGGAACTGGAAAAATTTGACTGCAAGTATGATCCAGACATTTGATTATTTCTCGACTCAACCTCAAGTAGAGGCATTAAAATTTGTCAAGCGCTTAACTATGGGAGATAGTGCAAAATCAGAAGAGCATATTTAGGAATTATTTGGTGAGAAAGAGTTCGGAGCATGTTTTGAAAAGGAAGAAGAAATAGACTCCAAACTACTTGAGTGTGCTTGCCTTGAGAGAGAAAAAGGAAAGATGGTTTACATCGTGGATGACAAGGAAGTTGAAAACTTGGATATTGAGCATTCACACGGGGTGCGCGAGGTCTTGGACAATGCAGACAAGGATACGCGTGCCTACCATGAACCTATGAAGACAAAGAAGGTGAATATAGGTTCGGAGGCTGAGCCTAAGGAGGCCATAATTGGAGATTACTAGTCAGACTCAGAGGTAGCAAAAATCATCGAATTACTCAGAGATTATCAGGACTTATTCCCTAGAGGATATCATGAACTTAAAGGCGTACATGAATCACTTGGGGAAATGAAGATCAAACTTAAGGATGGTGCACAACCAGTTAGAAAGAGACCTTACAGGATGAATCCTAATTTACGCGAAAAGGTAAAGGAAGAAATTGATAAAATGTTGAAATCCAGAATTATCAAGCCCCTTGATGAGTCAGAATGGGTTAGCCCAATGGTGATCAGTATCAAGAAGGACGGACGGATTAGGATATGTGTGGACTACAGGAGTTGAATGCTAGATGCATCACAGACCCTTTCCCTACGCCTTTCACTGAGGAAATACTAGGAGTTGTAGGGCGCGAAATATATTCTTTCACAGATGGATTTTCTGGGTATCATCAGGTTAGGATCGCTCAGGAGGATCAAGAAAAGACAACATTTACTACTGAATGGGGAAGTTTTTCCTATACTGTGATGCCTTTTGGATTGAAGAACATGCTTGTTGTATTCTCGCGAATAGTTGTTCAGGCATTCAAAGATTTTATTCACAACTTCTTACAAGTTTACCTAGATGATTGGATAGTATATGGGCTTGTGAAAGACCATTGTGACAATCTACGCTTAATGTTTGAACGATGCAGACAATTGAGTATCTCTTTGAATATCAAGAAGTGCATATTTTCTATGCCATTTGGGATACTGTTAGGACATATAATCTGCAAGGAAGGTTTGTTAGTTGATCCAGCCAAGGTTGCAGTCATTTTAGGCCTGGAAGCGCCTACTAGTCAAAGTGAGGTGCGTGGATTTTTAGGTCATACAGGATATTACAGAAAATTTATAAAAGGGTATGCCAGAATTGTAGCACCCTTGGAAGAATTATTGAAAGGGAAAGGTACATTTTATTAGGGAGAACCGCAGCAGCGCGTGTTTGAGATATTAAAAGAGAGACTTACTACCGCGCCCATTTTGCGCTTTCCATCATGGGATAAACCATTTCATGTACATGTGGACGCTTCTGGTATGGCCATTGGTGTTGTGTTAGCTCAACCTGGTGAAGGTATTATTGATCATCCAATCTTTTTTGCTAGTAGGAAGCTGACTCCTGCTGAACGGAATTATACAACTACAGAGCGCGAAGCTTTGTCAATGATTTATGCATTGTACAAGTTTCGACAGTACCTGTTAGCAACACCATTTGTGTTTTATACAGATCACATGGCATTGAAGTACTTGGTAAATAAGCCAGTTTTACAAGGGCACATATGCAGATGGGTGCTCCTATTTCAAGAATTTGACTTCACAGTTGTGGTAAAGCCAGGGAAAAGCAACTCTGGACCAGACCATTTATCTAGAATCAATACAGGAGAGGAGGCACAGAAAATTGAAGAAACAATGTCAGATGCACAGTTATACAGGTTGCAACATGCGCCCACAGAACTAGAAGACATTGTTGTCTTTCTATGAACAAGTATGGCACCAGAAGGAATGAAATCATTAGAAAAAAAGTAGCTTGCTATACGCGCGACACCATTTATGTTAATCAGTGGTGACCTTTACAAGTTAGGCATAGATGAAGTATTACGCCGTTGTGTGTTAGAGCATGAGCACAAGGATATCATGGAAGAAGCTCATGGTGGTATTGCAGGAGGCCATTATGCAGGTGATGCAACTTCCCAGAAGATCTTAATTGTTGGATTATGGTGGGAGACACTGTATAAAGATTGTAAAGACTATTGTAAGGCGTGTGATCATTGTCAGTGCCTAGGAAAACCAGGGCAAAGAGATGAGATGCCTTTGAGACCAATTACTAGTGTTGAACCATTTGAGAAATGGGCCATTGAATTTGTAGGACCTATTTCGCCAGCTGCGCGCAGGACTGGATTGCGTTATATCATTACTTGCACAGATTATCTCACATAATGGGCAGAAGCAGCACCTACCAAAGACTATACGGTAGCTACAGCAGCTAGGTTTCTATGGGAGAATGTTCTTACATGATATGGATGTCCTCTAAGTCTGACAAGTGATAGAGGTACACACTTTTTGAATGAGACAATTAGGATCCTATTAGATGAGTTTATGGTTGCACACCACAAAACTACACCTTACCATCCTCAGGAAAATGGAACTGCTAAGGCTTTCAACAAAATTTTGGGCCAGACTTTGACAAAAATATTGATGTTGGAAGAAAGGATTGGGATGACAAGGTGTTAGCTGTGCTTTGGGCATATAGAACAACTTACAAGAGATTGAACAAAGCCACACCATTTCAATTGGTGTTTGGCGCGGAAGCTGTTCTTCCTATAGAATTTATGTTACCTTCTTTGTGCATTGCACGCATTGGAGGTCTAGCTGATGAACAAGCTTTAGAAGAATGGATTGAAAATATGATTCAACTGGATGAGTGCTGAGCCATATCACGGTGGAGTCAGAAACAGGAAAAGGCCAGGTAAAAAGCATGGCATGTCAGAAACATAAGAGATAAGAAGTTTGAGATTATACAAATGGTTCTTCTTTATGACTCAAAGTTCTTAGGCCATCCAGGAAAGCTCAAAGTACATTGGTTGGGGTCGTATGTTATAACTTCTATACTTGAATCAGGTGCATGCCAGTTAGAAGCACTTGATGGAACACGGCTACCTGATTACTTTAATAGGAGTAGGCTGAAGCCCTACTATAAATAAGTCTTCTTGGTGTTTGTAATAAGGTAGTGTTGCCATTTAGTCTAGGTTTTCAATTCGGTATTTCCTTAATGTATTTCCTTTATTGTCACTATGCTTTGTCAATTTAGTTGTTTCTGTGTAATAAGCGCGCTTGCACACATGAAGCTAATTACTGTGTGAAGAATGTTTATGTGCAAAGGATTTCACATACCTTTAGTGTGGGGTGGTTGTCGTTATCCAAGAAAAGGACTGAGGGACTTGAAAGGTGAAATAAATAAGCTGCTACATGTGTGCTTTAAAGAGGATTTCTTCTCAAAAGGTGACCAAGAACGAAGATGGATGAAGGAATAATATAACGCGAGGTAAGCGAAGGCCATGATAGCTACCAGGAGAAGGTGCGGTGACGAGGTACTTGGTCACAGGAGTGCACGCTGAAGAGAAGTCTATGACCAGAATGTAGGAAGGCATGCTAGAAGGTTATAGCTAGGCATGAAGATGTACCACACAAAATGAATGGATTTGGTCAATGAATGAAGGGATATTTGGTAGGTGAGCAGCAATAAATGCATCAAAATTTAAAAAATTTATATAAGGAAGGGATGCGGATTCATTTTTATCGTTGCAATTAAGAATATTTGAGAGAAGAGCCAAGTGCGACGAGCTGAGTGATCAATTTAAGGTGTGAAGGGTGTGAAATCAAGAGTGACAATCAGATCTGTGCTTTAAGAAGCTTGCGTCCCCGGTGGTGAAGGGTTTGAGCAAAGTAGGTTGACAAAAAGAGTTAGGTTACAAGGTTTCCACTTGGGGCATAATTGAACCGAGCTAGGGTTTGATTCGCAGAGTTATAGGAGTGAAGAGGAGACATTTGCAAGGTAGAAATGGCACCAAAGAAGGCATCTGCAACAACATCAAAAGAAAAGAAGAAGGTGGTCGTTGAGGAAGAAGAGATGGCACCCGAAAGTCATTTTTTGGAGATGCAATACCCAGAAGGAGTTATTGTTGGCCAAGAATGGGATTCACCCATTAGAAAAAGTAAAGTGAGTGAATATAATCACAGGACGTCAGAGAACAAAAAGGAGCTCGACTCCTTACTCATGGTTAGAACCAACAAACGCACGATAGATGACATGCCAGTATATGATGATACAGGTAAAAATATTTTGAAGAAAATAGGGGTATATCAGTTGTATGAGCTTCCATATTTCAGGAAGTATGAGCCCTTGTACCAGTGGCTCATGAGAAGGGTTCACGAAGACTTCTTCTACTTTGCAGGACGCAGAGTTAGAATTTTGTCTACGCTTGTTTCATCAGTGACAGGTTTGAAGGCCACTGGAGAGGATATAAAAAGTGACCTCACAGATAAAGCCACAATTTTAAAGACCAAACAGGAGTTGGGATACCTGAAGGGTCCATGCAGAATGGACATCGAAAAATTTAAGAATTATCCAGTTGTATAAGATGAAGCACACCTGGTTACTAAGTTGAATGATCAGGAGTGGTGGTCACAGGTAAACACCATGTGGTTGCATGTGGCACGAAGATGTCAGAAGGGACAATATACAACATTTTTGGCTATATTGCAGAGAAAATAGTCGAAGAAGCATGCACAGGAGGGAAGATCAACTTTGGGGTTGTTCTCCTATCACTGGTCTTCATGGAAATCGGAGTACCAGACGGACCAAAGGAGAAAATATGGGAATACCCCATGGAGAACAGGTCCCCAGCTGAAAGATTCAGCAAATACCTATGCAAGGGGACTATGACAGATGAGGTGAAGCAGAGGGTGGAGAAGTGGTATGACAGGCTTTATGCGACATTTTGAGAAGAGTGGCACATTCCGAAGGACCTACCAACAGTGATAGGAAAACAAGTTTAGTTTATTATATACCAACATTTTTGCATCGCACGTTTTCCAATGAAGGATGGATCTTGGAGCCCTTGGTGCAAGTTACCTTATGCCTTCACTGCAAGGTATTTTCAGGAATCTACTCATAGGTTTATCAACACGCATAGATTAAACTTCAATGCAGAAAAGGTAGACTATGACTACCATACATTGCGGAAGAAATATGTATATCCTGGCAAGAGCACCTACACAGAGAGAATCATTTCTGAAGTGCTGAACATCAAGCCAATAAGCTTGGTTGTAGAAAATTTGAGGGCCGCATTGGTGTATCTCCAGTTGAAGCCAAAGATGGAGAACAACAAATATGTGGAAGGTGAGTTCACACTTCTAGCACCACCAAAAGGGAAGCATACAATGGAGAATGTCCCAGCACCTAAGCCCTCAAAGAAAATCGAAGTGCAGGATGAGGAGGAAGAGCGCGAAGATAGTGGCGGCTTGGAGCATAGGGGTAGGAAACATCCTACAAGTTAGAGAGAAGCTGAGCGTGCCTCAAGGGGAGGAAGAGGACTTGAATGTGGTCTAAGGGGAGCATGGGTTTAAAAGGGTATTTAGGAGAACAAGGACCCAAGGTGTTACCCCAACCTCTATGTGCAGATCACCCCGACTCTCCCCGCAAAAGGAAGTGACTGCGCAAAGAAGGAGGAAGTTGAAGTTGAGCGAGGAGGCAGAAGAGTCTGAGGAGAGTGCACCTACATCTCCTACACCCCTAAAGCACACAGAAGAAAAGGGTGAGGCATCAAAGGAGAAGGATGAAGAAGAGAAAATACCACAGGAAACAGCCGCAAAAGATACTCAGGACATGGAGACACAAGCTCCAAATTTGGAGGCTAGAGTTCCTAAGCAGTAGAGGTCTAGAAGGGTGAGTGGAGAGCACATTCCACCAGCCATGGGGTATGCAAAGGACACATGAAAGATTGTCTGTTCCCACTTCTAGAGCACAATAGTGCAGAAGGATCTATTTGGCTAGGAGTTGATGGATGAAGATATGGCGACTGTGTGAACATGAAAGAAACTATCCTGGTCGATGCACACCCACATGGACGAGCCTGATTTCAATGTATGTGAAGAGTCATGCGTGTCGAGGTGATTGAAGAAGGAACCCCAGGCTAGACACATGACAGTAAAGCCTACTATCATGTCAGACAAGTAGGTCAGTAATGCGCTGGTGAAAGTTTCAGCGGAGGTGGCCAGAAGGAACATGGATAAATCTGCCACAATCAAGGCATTGCGTGAAGAGCTGAAGATGAAGGACATGGAGATAGTGTGCATAACGCAGGAAAGGGACTTCGCACAGAAGAAGAATGAAGTATTCATAAGTGTTGCAAAGGAGATTGGGGACAATGTAATCAAAACAAGGCCACACTTGGAACCCAAGGTACCACAAACATTTCCTTCAGCGATACACTATGTGGGGAAGTTGGTGGACTTGGTGCTCGAAGATGAAACTCTGCATGTGCAAGTGCCAGAACAATCAGAGAAGGATGCAGAAAGGGAAAAAGCATCTGTGATGAGGAAAATCGCATCGTATGAAGGGTTGTTGCAGGCATTACAAGAAGTCTTGAAGAAAGCGGATCAAGCTTTAAATATATGCATAGCTCCAGAGGCACTCATTAACATTAAGACCTTGGAAGAGAGCAATGAGGTCCAAAAGGCCATGAAAGATGAAAACTTGGGCCATGCAGAAAGGTTGTCCATGGTTAAACAAAAGCACGAGGCCCTGACAGCAACACAAGAGCTACACAAGACTTGGCTGGAAGAGCTTGGAAAACTGATTGCACAAAAAATGGACCTTTTAGTAGGAAGGGTGACATCCATGTCTAGTGTTGTGTTGGTTCTCCAAAACGAGAAAGGGGAAATTACGTGGGATGAGTTAGAGTCCATAGCTATGGACATCCCAGAGAAAGTGAAACAGGCACTCACTGAATGGCAGGATTTGGAGGCTGCAATAAAAGAGGAGTATCTAGAGCTGATACTGCAAACTAATACTAAGGAGGTTGCTTAAATAACCTCATATAAATTCTTTATTTGTCCACATTCTTCATTCTTATTCTTTCCTTCAAATTTTGGAGATAACCATTATCAAGACGACAATGAGATTAGTGTGGGGTAATGTTGATCAAAGAATACTTGGCAAAGATCACACAAGGATTCCACGTGGGATAGAAGGCCAGGATCGAAGGCACAAAAGGATAGGAAGGACCCGCACACGGAAGGTAAGTTCAGATTTCAGGACTTAGCCAATTTTGGGTATGAGGATCTATTTTTGGAAGATGGCATGCGGAACACATCAACGATGCAGAGAAATGTGCGCCAAGCATTGTTTATATCTAGAAGAGCGATTCAAGCGTCTATGCATGGAGGAAAGCTAAGAATAGAATGAACACTTCAGTTATGTGTAAGATGACTATAGATAATGCACTTGCATGTGTGGCTATAATTGTAAACAACATGTGGCTATTAATAGCATGTGACCTATTTCTGGAGTAGTTAAGCGGTGAAGGGCAAGTCCCCTCCCTATATATATGATGATTAGGTGCATAGTAAAAGAGAGATCTATGTGTGGAAAAATATAGATAGTTATGTATGTATGATTTGGAATATGTGTATCAGATTCATATGCGCCTTGAGATGAATTGACAGTATTGTAAGGAGCTTCCATATTTATTAATAGATGGAAGATATTGGCTGAATCTAAGTGTCATTTTGTGTAATTGAGTAGTGCATGTTAGTGTTTCAATCATGATTACTATTTAAGCTTGTTCTTTAATAGATATGTGGGTAGCATGCACTGTAGAATGATGGATTAGTTATGAGTCTTTATGTATCTTCCTTCATAATGTTATCATCCTGTTACAGCAACCCTAAAGAGGGATCTGGTACCTTTGCATGCTTTGGGTGAGCACTCAGTCTATGTTGAGTGATGTGCCAGTGCAACTGGGGTGTTATCTTGCAAATTCTAGGCTGCATCACTACAGACTTCTCTTCAGCGCACTTCCATTCTCCTGAGTACCTTGTAACTGTGCCTTCCCCTGGTAGTTTCCACAGCTGCTACTTACCTCACGTTATATTTTTCCCTCATTTACCCCCATTTATGGTCATATTTTAGAAGCAATCTCCTTTCTAACAGCTCCTTTCCACACTTAACTAGCACGTGTAACAATTTTGTTCTCATGTGTACCTAGTTGTGAATAACCACTCCACACTATGTGTATGTGCAGTCCTCTACACATAAAAATACTTCAGATGGTAATTAGTTTCAAACATGCAAACACGCTTATTACACAAAACACCAAACTAAATTAATAAAGCAAAGTGACAAAGAAGGAAATACATTAATGAAAACCTATTTTAAAGGGCAACAATGCCTTATGACAAAAACCAAGAATACTTATTTATAGTAGGGCTTTAGCCTTTTCCCATTGAAGTAACTGGGTAACTGCACTCCATTAAGCATCTCTAACTAGAAATCACCTAATTCAAGTATATGAGTGATAACATACGGTCCCAACCAATGCACTTTAAGCTTTCTTGGATGGCACAAAAACTTAGAATCATAAAGAAGCACCATCTATCCAATCTCAAGATTTTTTTCCCTGATGTGTTTTTCATGCCATGCCTTCTGCCTGGCCTTTTCCTTCTTCTAACTCCAACATGCTATGGCGCGCCTCTCATCCAACTATATCAATTTTTCTTATAATGCTTTCTCATCGGCTAGACCTCCAACACGTGGAATACACAAAGAAGGCAACATGAATTCCAGAGGAAAAAATTCTTCTGTGCCAAACACCAACTGAAAGGGTGTGGCCTTGTTCAACCTCTTGTATGTTGTTCTATACACCCAAAGCATGACAAAAAAATTATCATCCTAATCTTTCCTTCCAACATCACAAATCTTGTTGAAGGTCTCAACATTCCCATTTTCCTGAGGATGATAGAGTGTAGTCTTATGGTGCACAATCATAAATTCCTCCAATAGTATCATAATTGTCTCAATAAAAAAAGGTGTACCCCTATCACCTTTAAAGCTCAGCGGGTATCCATACCTTGTAAGAATATTTTCCCATAAGAACCTGACTGTTGTAGCTGCTGTAAAATCCTTGCTAGGTGTTGCTTCTACCCACCTTGTAAGATAATTTGTGCATGTGATGATGTAATGCGATCTAGTTCTACTCGCAGCTGATGAAATAGGACCCACAAATTCTATAACCCATTTATCAAATGGCTCTGCACTAGGAATAGGTCTTAAAGGAATTTCATCTCTTTGCCCCGGTTTACCAAGGCATTGAAAGTGATCACACACCTTACAATATGCTTTACAATCTTTGGAGAAGGTCTCCCACCATAATCCAGTGAGTAGAATCTTGTGCAGAGTGGCGTCACTTGCATAGTGCCCACTTGCAATACCACCATGAGCCTCTTCCATGATATCTGTGTGCTCATGTTCTAGTACACACTGGCGCAATACTTCATCTTGGCCTAACTTGTATAGGTCGCTACTGATCAACATAAAAGGTGTCGCGTGAATTGCAAGTTGTTTATTCTCTAAGGCTTTCATTCCTTTTGGTGTCATACTTGTACATAAAAAGACAGCAATATCCTCCATTTCTGAAGGCACGCATTGTAACTTGTACAACTGTGCATCTAGCATTGTATCTTCAATTGTCTACGCATCCTCCCCTAACTGAATTCTTGATAAATGGTTTGGGCCAGAATTACTTTTACCTGGTTTTACCACAATTGTGAAATCAAATTCTTTAAATAAGATAACCCATTGACATATTCACCCCTGTAAAACGAGCTTGTTTACCAAGTATTTCAATGCCATGTGATCGGTATAAAATACAAATGGTGTTGCTAGCAGGTATGAGCTAAATTTTTGCAATGTGTAGATCATTGACAAGGCTTCGTGCTCATTGGTTGTATAATTCTGCTATGCAGGAGTCAACTTTCTACTATCAAAACAGATAGGATGACCTATAATTCCTTTTCCAAGATGAGCTAACACCGCGCTAATGGTCATGCTAGAGGTGTCCACATGTACATAAAATGGTTGATTCCAAGAGGGAAAACGCAGAATAGGCGCTGTAGTAAGTCTCTCCTTTAATGCCTCAAATGGGCATTGTTGGTGTTCTCCCCAATAGAATGTTTGTTTTCCCTTTAGTAACTCTTCCAAGGGTGCGACAATCTTAGCATATCCTTTGATAAATTTTCTATAATACCTAGTGTGACCCAAGAATCTGCGTACCTCACTCTGACTGGTAGGATTTTCTAGGCCTACAATAACTGCAACCTTAGATAGATCCACCAACAAACCTTCATTGTAAATGATGTGCCCTAAAAAAGTGCCAAAAGGTGTAGTAAACACACACTTCTTGATGTTTAAAGAGATGCTTAATTGTCTACATCTTTCAAACATTAAGCGTAAATTGTCACAATGATCCTTAACAAGTCCATACACCCTCCAATCATCCAAGTAAACATGTAAGAAGTTGTGAATAAAATGTTGGAATGCTTGAACAACTATACGCAAAAATACAACAAACATGTTTTTCAAACCAAAGGGCATCATAATATATGTAAAACTTCCCCATTCGGTGGTGAAAGTCATTTTCTCTTGATCCTCTTGTGCAATCCTAACCTGATGATCCCCAGAGAATCCATATGTAAAAGAATAGATTTCATGCCCTGCAATGCCTTCTAATATCTCCTCTATGAAAGGTGTAAGAAAGGGATCAATCAGACATGTAGCATTTAGTTCCCTATAATCCACACAAATCCTAATCTGGCCATCTTTCTTTATACTGATGACCATGGGGCTAACCCACTCTGATTTTTCTTGGGGTTTGATGATGCCATATTTCAACATCTTGTCAATTTCTTCCTTAAATTTTATGTGCAAGTTAGGGTTCATTATGTAGGGTCTTTTCCTGACCGGGCACACACCTTCCTTAAGCTTAATCTTCATCTCTCCTAATGATTCATGCATGCCTTTAATTCATGGTATCCCCTAGGAAATAATCCTAAAAATCACATAGTAACTCAATGATTTTTTCCACTTCAAAGTCAGACTAATAATCCCTAATTATTGCCTCCTTAGGTTCAGCATCCATGCCAACATTCACTTTTTTTATCTCCATGGGTTCATGATAGGCGCGTGCATTTTTATCTGCACCATCTAACACCTCACGCGTACCCGTTGAATGATCTATATCTAGTTATTCTACTTCATCGTCATCCACTATGTAGACCATAATTCCTTTTTCTTTCTCAAAGCAAGCACATTTAAGTAGTGTGGCATCTGTCTCTTCTTCTTCATCAAAGCATGCTCTTGAGTCTGTCTCACCAAATAACTCCTGAATGAGTTCTTTTGCCTTTGCACTGTCTCCCATAGTCAAGTGCTTTATAACCCTTAATGTCTCTTCCAATGGAGTTCTAATAGAGAAGTAGTCAAAAGTTTGGACCATTCCTGCAATCAAATCCTGTAAATTTCCAATCTCTCTATGTAGCTCCGTATATACATACCAAGCACATGTGTAACCTTGTAAAGTGGAATAACGTTTGTGCACCCATAGCAAAGGAGGTAAAGCTTCTTATCCCTCTTTCCATAGTTTCTCACACTGATGAACGTGGTGTTGAACAGGTTGATTACCATGATATGTGTAGATTTGAGTAGGTGCATTGCTCCTGAAAAACTAAGTTGTTAGAGAAATCCTAACTTCACTCCATTCTACAAGATTATCCCTTTAAGCCACCCACAAGTGCGGTGTTGTCCCAAATAGAGTATATGCTAACATATTTCTTCTTTTAAATTTGTTTGTCCATTGTTCCTCTATGGCGCGTAGGAATACCGTAGGGTCTCCTTCTCCAGTGTACCGATGTACATAGTTGTTACTTATCCTCCTCATACAATGAGGTTTTCTTCTCCGCACAAATGTGCTCCTTAATTTGCACTCAACCATCTCATAAGTGCCATGAGCCTAATTATCACAAGCAATACTTTTGGTATCACTAATAGACTATGCATCCTCCCACTAAAGGATTCCTTCCTTAGATGGCTCAAGCACCTCTGGGTCCCGAATGATGCGTACATAAATCTTGTTTAGGTCTTCCTCACCCAAAGGTTCAACAAAAGCCACAAATTTCCCATATGTTGAAGGGATAATAACTCTTTCTTCCTTGCTCTCAAAAATTATATATCCCTTGTTGAACCGTAGATCAACATTATTTGCGTAGCACCAAGGGTGCCCAAACAGAGCTGGGAAACTATCTGCTTCTGCAAGTGCTAAAAGCTCAAAGTCCCTAGTGAACTTGGCCCCTTGTTATAGTAATGGATGCATGTTTTAAAAATATGATGGGAGTGGCCTTAGTTTGATTAGCCATACACAATACATTAGAAGATGGATGCAATGGAGGTCTCCCCATCTGTACCCATGCATCTAAAGTAAGCATGTTTACCTCTGTGCCTGTGTCAATCAATATATTACTCAAGAACAATCCATCCACAACAACATTCAAGGTGATATCTTTATCATAATATAAGCTATGAGGGGGAATATTTTCATGTAATATTTGATGTCCATTCTCAATACCTACGCACAAAGTGTTTCCCTTTAGCTAATTCCCTAGTAATGGAATGATATTCTCCTGGTGAAACATATTGCATACCTCTCTCAGGTCATCAATATCCGTTTGGACCGTCTTTGCTACCTTCTTCTGTTCCATCTTCTGTGATTTCTCCTTTAAACATTGTATTTCACCTTGAATATTTCTGAGTACCTTCATGGTCTCCTGATAAACCTCCTTCTGGTGCGTAGGATCTAGATACTTTGCATGCAAAACATCCTCCTTAATGATGGTAGGATTATGCTATAACGCTTCTCTGGCACACGCATATTTAGCGCATGTAGTAATATTCACAAGTAATACCTCAGGTTTTAGTGCTAACTTTGGCATCCACTGATTTTCCACATTTCGTTGTATTCTAACCATCCCTGTGCCCATGTTTTCATGTTTATGCTACTTGCTAAGATGGTCATATAGGTCTGGGAATTCCTCATAGCTATGACTTTTCCCATAAAAGGAACAAGTAATATCCTGAGGACATTCGCACCTGTAGTGGTCATGAGATCCACATGTAAAGCACGTTATGCAAGGAAACTCACCTCATCCACCACCACGACCTTGACTTCCAAATCCACCACGATATCCTCGACCTCTGTCACGTCCTCCTTCATAGCGCCCCTCATTCCGATCATAGCACGTTTGATTGTGATCCCAATCATGGTGCTCACCTTTACCCTTAGAGTTATCTAATACTCATGTCTGTCGCACACCAATATCTATAGCATCATGGATATGACCAATCAACCTGCAATCTTCTGTATCATGAGTCGTGGACTGGAAAATATTACAATAGCAAGATACATTCTTCCTTATCGGGTGTTTTAATAATGGGCAACGGCTAGCGTCATGGTTCAGATGACATATCTCACAGTCTAGCAATAATGAATGCACTAATCTGCAGGGACAACTATCCTTGGTGTGCCCTTCCACTTCACATTTTGTACTTGAAATCCCAGTGTGAGTCTCATGTGCTGATTTTTTTGATAGTTTCTCCTACTCCTTTTCCATAGCTATAATATGTGCTTCCAAGAATGGGATGACTCCAATGTCTATACTTCCAATTTCCTCAGCGCGCAAAGCTTATTCAAGTGCTTCGCATGGATTAGTGTATGTCTTATGTGACAGCACCCTTCTAAAAGGTGTGATTAGACCTCCAACGAACCATTGTGCATGTTGGCTTGTGTGAATATCATAAGAAATCTTGGAAAAAAGTGTTTTGAAACGAGCATCATACTCCTAGACACTCTCAGTAGTTCCCTGCTTAATATCCTTGAGCACGCTTATACTGTTCTGCTCAAATTCAGGGATATAGAACTCTTTAAGGAAAGCATATTTTAATGTTGCGTAATCTATGCAAGTTTGATCAGGGTCAAACTTCATGTACCAACTTTGTGTGTGTCCCTGTAATGTAGTTGAAAATTGAATTTACTTGCACTCAGAAGTTGTGATCCCTTTTGCGCCCCACAGTATGTCACACATGTGCATGTGTTCATCAGTATCTTCTATTCCCCTATACTCTGGAAGATGGAGAGACATCTCCATGTAAATATTTTGGGGTTGGTACAGACCCTTCCCAACTGATCCAGAACCTCCTATGTTACCTCTTCCTTTAGAACCACAAGATCCACTAGAACTAGAGCCACCTTTACCCCCTTATCCTCCACCTGTAGCCGGAAGCGGGCCAAAATATGTACTTCCTTATGCCCCAACAGTAGTACTGAACTGAACTCCTACAGTTTGAGTGGTGGCACTACTCCCATAAGTGAGTCCAAAATTCTACACGCTTGAATTCTGTGATGATGATGCACCTAAAAAGGTACCTCTAAACAACAACGAAGACATCTTCCATGCCATGGATGTACTTGCTATGTGACTTACTCTTACTTTCCTACTACCCAAATTAGCTTGCTGACTATTGGATGTACTAGATACTAGAAATCCTAGCGCAAGGGCTAGGTTTCTAGGCAGATTCATATGTGCACCCGTGACATAGGCTGTCTCTGCTGGCGCACTCCCTTGTGAGGCCGATGAGGGTTCTCTGTCATGTTTTCCCAAATGGGGTAGTTCCAAATGCTCTGGCTCCACACCTTCTACGTGAGCTCCAAATCCTTCATGAGCCATTTATCTCCTCAATTCCATCCACTCTACAATATCCCACTGCTTCTCCATCTCCCCTTCGCATGCCTCATTGTACTTAAGCCACCTTTCTTTTATCTTCCTTTATATCGCTAGGTCCGCCATCTTTCACCAAACCTACTCCTGGCCCCGCGTGTGGTGGGTTTTAGTTAGCCATCGGTTTTTATTCCAAGTCCAGGATCACCATCAAGATCTTGATCTCCAGTGGAATATCTTGTTAGTAAGTTCCCCTCGGATAATGTAAAATTTGGAACTCAGCTACCTCTGGGAAAGAGTAAGTGGAAATTGAGTACTCTAGAATATAGTTTTTCAAAACACCATGGAATCAAGTATCCATAGTGCATCTCCAAATCAGATCAGCATCATAAAGGGCCTAAAATTATTTATGCATCTAAACAAGTTTGCAATACCTCCAATTCCTTTTAGATGCATAAGCAACTAGACAATAGTATAGTTCTTCCGGGAAGATAGTAAAGAAGATCTCATACAAACAGTCATACATATTCTGTTCCACCCACAAGCGTGTGTCAAACTCAGATCCAGTGCTGAACCTCCGTGCGTACTCTTCTTCCAGATATTTCATCCACTCCTCAACACTTGCTAGGGTCGACTAGAAATGGAACCAATGATGTAGCCTATAATCTACCACGAAAACCTCAGGCGCATTGGCACATCACCCAACCTAAATTGAGCGCTCACCTAAAGCACACAAAGGTATTAGGCCCCTCTTTAGAGTTGCTTGTGCAGGACATTAACATGTTGAAGATAAAGCATATTCAGAACCATAATAAGCATAAACATTCCACATAGCATAACCATTCAATAGTGCATAACCAAATCTATATCTTAAGGAATCATGAGTTAAACAATAACTATGACAAGATTGATCATACAAGAACCAATTATAGCCATTTTAACACCTTATCCATCCAATATACTCCATTATATTAAACACTATAAAACATAAAGTTTCTTACATCATATAACATTACCATAAGTTTATGCACGCGTCAGATCCGACAACATAACTCTGCAATAACGTATACACAATATCTCAGTGTCTCTCTCTCTCTAACTACATAGACTAATACATACTTATAGGGGTTAGGACTTGCCCTTCACCACCTACACACTTCCTTTTGGCTAGATTTTCTGCACAACTGAAAACCTAGGCAGTCATGAGATAAATCTCCCTCATTTACCGGTGAGGCTCCTGTATAAGATTGTTTTAGTTTATATGTCTTAATATCTATTTTTTGGTATTACTTTAACTGTGTAGCTCATGAACCATAGCTAGACAGTTTTGCAGCAAGTAAGTAACTGTAAAGGAAAAAAAATATCTACAAAAGAGGAAAATAATAGGAAATGAAAGAAAGTAGAGAGGATGTGCAACCCAATCAATAGTTTATAGATTTGATCGCATGCACATAGATTAAAACAAATAGATCATTAAAACATAATTCAAAGCAAAGAAACTTTCAGATCTAGATCTATAATAACACAAAGTTTATGAATAGATCTAGAAATAAATAAGAGATGAATGCATCGTTGACACAAAGTTCTCCAGAAATCTCTTCTCTATTCCTCTGCTTGCAGAAAGCTATCAGGGGTTTCAGCTCAAAGTTTGGAACACAAGAATGCTGATTACAAATTATGATCCTTTAACCCGTAGGTTCTTCCTCTATTTATAGTGTATAAAGGGCAATTACAAATAGGAAGTTTTAAATGAATTCCCGCATGCGGAAGCTATGAAAAGGGAAACAACTGGAAATCTTCCTCCTGGAATTCCTCTTTGCATGACATGCATGATTTATAACTGAAAAATAGAACCTTCTATTTTGCATGTCTGCCACCTATTTCCAAGTAATTGACTTCTTCAAGTAACGGATTTTAAACCAATCACTTAAGTTTTATAATTTAATTGATTGCTCAATTACTTTGTCAGAGAAAATAAAAGAAAGAGGAAAAGAAATAAGAAGAAAGTTGCAACCCTCCCAATCTTGTTCTCCTTCCATACTCTACATGCTGATCCAACCTGTATTGTACTTCTACTTCATCTATTTTAGAAATGAATGATCTGAATGATATCTCTGCCATGGATCTGAGATACTCCCATATGTTGTTGAATTCTTTCCTTTGATTCTCACCAAACTAGATTTGGAAGCAACTGACTATGATTTTCTTGCGGGTCCTTGAAGATTTTGTAGCTCTTCTTCAGTACATGCACTAGTGCAATGTTTGCCATAAATAATTCAAACAAAACTCATCATCTTTTATTTAAAATTACATATGAGCAATTTTAAATTCTGGAAAGCACTCCGGGTGAAGGAAAACACAAGTAAATTCAATGAAGGCTTCAACTGGAAGATTGGGAGCACATGCACAAGCTTCTGAAAGGAATTCTCCATGCAATGACTTCCACATGGGCTGCGTTAGAAAAAAGAGGATGATTTTTTCCAGAAACCTTTGCAATTATGAGAGTTGGGTCTGTCAATCAAATTGGTGATAAGTTCAGGGCCTATGTCTATATCAGTGAATTCAGAAAATCTAGAAGCTATGCATGATTCTGCTGATCCTTTTCTTTCATCATGCTTCATCGTGGCTGGAACAATCTTTGTCTGAGCTCTTTTTCTTTTAATTCTGTCAGAATCCCTTGCAATTGGATCAATTTGTGTAGATCTAACAATTTCTTCTAATTTGGAAGATATATTCAATGTACCTAACATTGATTTGAGCACCTGTGATGAATACCTGCAATTTATTCAGACAAATATGGAGTCCATGGCATGAATACTTGATTTTTATCACCAAAATCTGCATATAAAGCCTGCTGCCCTAAAATTTGAGGCTTTACTTGCATGCAAAGAAAGAAAAAATATTATTTAATTCACCAGAGCACTTATACCAACATGCAGATGCTCAGAATGACCAAAATTAAGCTATTCCAACCCTAGGCGCCAAAACTGGAAGCTTCCCGGCAGTGGAAAATAAACTTTAATGCAAAATCCTCCTTCTTTTGGTGCCAAAACCTGTCTGGGCTGCAATCCTCATAAAAAAGAATTAATTACTTCTTTATTATGGTAGCCCATGCTTATATAATCCTCAACATACTATTTTTAATAATTGCCCTTCCTATTTCTGGCAATTTAATTAATAAACAATCATGTTTATTCACCCAAATTGGGCTCCCAATTATGCATGTTGTTGGTTGCTTTTAAATAAATTATTTTATTTATTTATAGCATGCATCCTTGACTTCTCCTTAGTTCTTCCACTTGCATTGACTTTCCTTCTATTTATGGCGCCAAAATTGGGTGAATAAACCATTAATAAATATTATTAAATGCATTGTTATTCACCCAAGGTGGGTCACACTTTTTGGCAAGGGTAATTGCTAAAAATAAGAAGTCAACTTGATGGGAATTTCCACCCTGCACTGCAGCTCCAAAAATCCCCTCTTCCACTTAAGTGATTTGACTTTCATAATGAGAATTTTTACCCTGCAAGGCAGGTAAGAAAATTCCCGTCGGTGCTTTAAGTGATTTTCTTTTATAATGAGAATTTTACCCTGCAAGGTAGGTAAGAAATTCCCACCTACCTACCACCTCTAATATTCCCATTGCAACTTAAGTGACTTTGACTTCATGGGAAAAATTACCCTGCAAGGCAGGTAAGAAATTCTCACCTGCCTGCCACTTCCAAAATTCTCACTAGCATCTTAAAGTCTTCCTTCCAAAAAGTGTAACTTGCATGAAAATTGCAAAGTGCTTATGGGTGAATAAATCTCTTTGGTGGGAAAATTTAGCTTGTGACTTCCATGGTGAAGTGATTTTTCTTTATTTTATAATGGGAAATTTTATCCTGCAAGACAGGTAAGAAATTCCCACCTACCTACCACCTCTAATATTCCCATTGCAGCTTAAGTGACTTTGAATTCATGGGAAAAATTAACCTGCAAGGTAGGTAAGAAATTCCTGCCTTCCTACCACTATCAAAAATCCCATTGTAGCTTACACTCATTAATTCCAGAAAAATGTGACTTGCCTGGGAGAGGCTTTTTGTGCATGACTTCATCTTTTTTGGTCAGAAGTTTGCATTTTGAGGTTGATTCCTTCTGGTGTTGCATCATTAGATGATCTCCAGATGCTTCAGGTAATTAAACAGACTATACTGGACAAGGAACAGACCTAGGGGAATTTCATAGAGAAACTGTGGAGAAAACTGGAGAAAAACACAAAAGAAATAAATAAAAGTGAAAAATGTTGCCAGAAGTTGCAGACAATGCCCTGAATTCATTCCTGGTGAAAACCCTATTGATATGAGTGAATACTGGCATGCAAAACTTCAACAAGATTCAACCGGAGCACAATTTACTTCAAACGGGGCATTATTTATTCAATAAATAATTAAATAAAAATTTCCCGCAGACAAAACTTGGCGGAGGGATAAAATGAGTTTGGGCATCTGGGTATTTGTCGAAATTGGCTCATATGATTCACTAGGAATATCCTAACATAATACAAACATCTTAATACAATAAAAACATGAAAAGACCCGTTATTTTAAAAAGAACAATTTTTTTTAAAATGGGTAGTCTCAGATTTTAGGGTGAAATCTGGGGACACCATTTGGTTAACTCCGTCTGTGGACATCTTTTCTTCTGTCAAAATGAAAGGAGTGAAGATGAGATCCTAACATCTCTGGTTTCGTATCTTGTCCATTGGGTTTGGGGTCAGGCCACAAAACAAAACAAAACAAAAAAGAAAAGGAAAGAAAACAACAAAAGTTTTATTTATATACAAACAAGTTTTACCCTGTATCTCAATTAAAATAAAACTGAATACAACCCTACTTCAGATGTGTTCCCATTGAAAGGCAGTGGTAACTCAATTCCATCCTGGTAGGCAAGGAAGAAAGTATCCATTCTGGCAGCTCTTTTGATCATGAAGGGCCCTTTCCAGAGTGAATCAGATTTGTCGTGCATGCCCTTCGGTTCATGTCTCTTGTCCCACCAGAGTACCCAGTCTCTGATCTCAAACTTCCTTTCTCTGGCCTTCTTGTCAAATACCTTGGGAAAGTCCTTATCAACTTCATCTTGTGGTGGCTCATCCTTTCTTCTCTCTATGGTGGATAAGTCTTCATCAACTTCCTCCATTCCCAGATTTACCTGTTGCATTTCTGAGGAAGAACTATCACCATATTCTTTGTTCTTCTTCAGGTACTGATCATGCTTGTTGAAAGTATCCACTAAGGAAACTAAACCCTTGGGGATTTTGTTACCTTTTGGTTGGATTATTCCACTATTTTCATCATAACTTGGATCATTTTTTCCTGTGACTGTTTGTCGTGGTGGTGACTTACTCCCTTCAACATACAACTTGTCAAAGTTGTCTTGTTCCAGAAATGTAGATGTTTGTTTTTCCTCATTGAAAGTCTACCACTGTTCAACACTATCAGGGACTTTCAGGCGGTAGACCATCTCCACTTTATATTTTCCTTGTCTAAATATGGATGGTGGTCTATCTGGATTCAATAGTGCAGCTGTGACTGCCAAAGAGTCTGCCATGGAATTTTGATTTGTTGGAATGAAGTCGATAGAGAAGGCTGCAAAATCGAGTGTGGCAGAAAGCACTTTATCTCTGTAATGCTTCAACTCATCTCTTTTGACTTGATTTTTCCCTCGAACTTGCTTTACTAGAAGTTCAACATCTCCTTGGGATTTGAGGATTTTTACTCCTTTCTTTTTAGCTTGCTCCATTCCTAGCAACAATGCTTCATACTTCCGTCATATGTTGGTGTTCTCGAACATCAACTTGTGGGAGTATGAGAATTTCTCATGATCTGGAGATATTAGTAGAATGTCTGGCTCCTGATCCAAAAGAACAACATGTGCCTTTAAACTCTAGAGTCTAAAATTTTTCTTCTTTCTTCACTTGGCTCTAGCTCTGGTTGAAGTTTTGGTTCTTGTACATTTTTATCCATTTCCAAGAAATAGACCCCACAGGTCAGATTCCTGAAAAAGAATCTGAGATCTAGGATCCTCAGATTTTGTAACCGTGTACTTGGACTTCTTTTCCGGCTCTAGCTTCTGATTTATTCCTTTGATAGGAATATGAGCACAGGACCAATCCATCTTTACTTCTCCTCCCAGCTCTTTGCAGAAGTTTCTACTCAACAACATCCCATAGGAGACAGGAATATCTGCAACTAAGATTGTCATCTTTAATATTTTGTCAGGAAAATCTTATAGAACAACTTGTGCATCTTTGATTTGTCTGATTAAAGGGACTTGTCTCTCCATGGAATAACACCTTCCTATGGTCTTCGTCAGGGTAAGCCCAAGAGCATCTACAACTTTAGCTGGCATGACATTGTCAGAAGCACCTGAATCTAAAATGCAGTTGCTTAACTTGAAACCATTAAGCAATAGGGAAACATAGAATGGTTCCACTCTTTCAGAAGATGGTGAGGATTTAACAACTACAGTGTTGTTCTGGGGAGGAGTATCTTTGGGCTTAGGAAAAATGCCTTTTGATGTATTGGATTGTCCTGGTGATTGTACATATTTGACTAGCCTATTTAACTGCTCAGGAAAGGCTCTCAAGTATTCAACTTCTGACATTTGAATCCTAGTTTTCTTGACATGATCAATAATGTCAAAGGAAGGTATAGATTCAGATACCTGAGCTACTTTCTATGGTTGAGATGAAGAACTCACATTCTTATCTCTAGGAGCTAAAGAAGAAGGTAAAGGGCTGCCCCTTCTTTGTTCATCAGCTAATGCCTCAGCTTGGCGAGTTTGTGATTTTGTAAATACTGCATATGTATGACCATGATCATCTTCATGAAGCTTCTCATCATCATGTTCAGATTTTTAGTTTAGGTAATTAATGTTGGAGTCACCAGCAGGACCTACAAAATCATCATTCTCAAGCTGATCAGTGTCAACTTCCTGGTCTTCTTCATTCATCTCCATGTTGTTTCTGGGAGCAGCTTCAATTGCTAATCTTTGGGAACCAACAATGCAGTTCTGATTGTTGTTGTTGAAATTCTGAGCAGGGGTAGTGTTGTTTCCTTGAGCCATTTGAGCCATTTGTTTCTTCATCTGTGACATCTCATTTGCTAAATTTTGCAATAGTGAATTGGAGGTAGTAGCAGAGGATGAACTTTCAGCTCTAGAAGTGCTGCTCTTTATCTTCCCAGCCATGATGAGGTCATCTTCAATTTCAACCACCATGTTTTGGGCTACTAACAAGTCAACAGACGTGCTCTTCGCAGTTGATAGCTTACTTCAGGAAGTAAAGCATTGATGAAGAATACCTTTTGATTCTCATCATTCAAAGAAGCAGAAGCCAAAATTTTATAAAGTAATCTTTGAAATTTTGCAATAAAATCCGGCATGTGCTCTTGTGGCTCCTTCTTCAACTGAATTAGTTGAGTTATCAAGGTACTGGAATCTTCACCTGGTTTGAATCTTTTTAGGAATGCATCTCTCATAGTATCCCAGTTGGTTATGGTGCCAGGAGCTAGCCGGTAGAACCATTCTCCAGCCAAGTCATGCAGAGTCTCTATGAAGAGTCTGACAGATACATCTTCATGTTTGACTGCAAGCACTCCACAGGATATGAAAAATGCAGCCAAGTGGTCATCTAGGATTCTGCTTTCCATCTCCAAATAATTTTGGGAAATTATTTCTTGTCCCTTTAGGTAGATCATGCATAGGAGGAGTCAGATTCAGAGGTCCAAAGGTTGCACCCCATGGAACAGGTGCTGCAGGGGCAAGTGGTTGATTCTACATCATGATGAACATATCATGTCTTCTTTGAGAATAGACTTGGTGAATAATTCCAGCTGCTGGATTATGCTGAAGATGATCTAGATCTAGATGAGTTTGCACTCTTCTTCCTGGTGAAAGACTAGATCTACGGCTTCTAACTTGAGGAGGATGACTTGAAATTAAACTGCTCCTGCAATCTATAAAAATGACTAGTCCTTCCTTGAGCTCTTGACTAGACCATGTGAATGGATGTTCTACCCAAGGTTGAGCTTATAATATAAAAGGGAACTAGTAAGAGAAAGCTCTGGTCTGCTAATTTGTGTTATTCCCCAGCGGAGTCGCCAAAAAATTGTTGGCTAGATTTTCTGCACAGCTAAAAACCTAGGAACTCATGAGATAAATCTCCCTCATTTACCGGGTGAGGCTCCCGCATAAGATTTTGTCAGTTATATTTTCTAATATCTATTTGTTGGTATTACTTTAACTATGTAGCTCATGAACCATAGCTAGACAGTTTTGCAGCAAGTAAGCAGCTGTAAAAGAAAGGAAAAATCTGCAGAAGAGGAAAATAATAGGAAACGGGAAGAAAGGAGAGAAGATGTGCAACCCAATCAATAGTTCACAGAGTTGATCACATGCACATAGATTAAAACAAATAGATCATTAAATACATAATTTAAAGTAAAGGAAACTTTCAAATCTAGATCTAGAATAACATAAAGTTTATGAATAGATCTAGAAATAAATACGAGATGAAAATGCACCGTTGACACAAAGTTCTCCAGAAATCTCTTCTCTATTCCTCTGCTTGCAGAAAGCTATCAAGGGTTTCAGCTCAAAGTTCTGGAACACAAGAATGCTGATTACAAATTCTGATCCTTTAACCCATAGGTTCTTCCTCTATTTATAGTGTATAAAGGGAAATTACAAATAGGAAGCTTTAAATGAATTCCCACATGTGGAAGCTATGAAAAGGGAAACAACTGGCAATCTTCCTCCTGGAATTCCTCTTTGCATGACATGCATGATTTATAACTGAAAAATAGAACCTTCTATTTTGCATGTCTGCCACCTATTTCCAAGTAATTGACTTCTTCAAGTAACGACTTTTAAACCAATCACTTAAGTTTTATAATTTAATTGATTTCTCAATTACTTTGTCGGAGAAAATAAAAGAAAGAGGAAAAGAAATAAGAAGAAAGCTGCAACCCTCCCAGTCTTGTTCTTCTTCCATATTCTGCATGCGGTTGACTCTTTTTCCTTTGATTCTCATTTTAAATGAATGATCTGAATGAAGTATGCCGTGATCTGTGATTTATATGTTGTTGGTATTTCCTTTGATTCTCACCAAACTGTCTTCCCTTCTTCCCATTTTTATCCTTGAAGATTTTGTAGTTCTTCTTCAGTACATGCACTAGTGCAATGTTTGTCCATAAATAATTCAGAAAAAACTCATCATATTTTATTTAAAATTGCATATGAGCAATTTTAAATTCTGGAAAGCACTCCGGGTGAAGGAAAACACAAGTAAATTCAATGAAGGCTTCAACTGGAAGATTGGGAGCACATGCACAAGCTTCTTGAAAGGAATTCTCCATGCAATGACTTCCACATTGGCTGTGTTAGAAACAAGAGGATGGAATTTTTTCAAAAGCCTTTGCAATTATGAGATCTGAATCTAACAATTAAATTGGTGATAGGTTCAGGGCCTATGTCTGTATCATTGACTTCAGCAAATCTGGAAGCTATGCATGATTCTACTGATCCTTTTCTTTCATCATGCTTCATCATGGCTGGAACAATCTTTGTCTGAGCTCTTTTTCTTTTAATTATGCCAGAATCCCTTGCAATTGGATCAATTTGTGCAGATCTGACAATTTCTTTAGATTTGGAAGATATATTCAATGTACCTGACATTGATTTGAGCACCTGTGATGAATACCTACAATTTATTCAGACAAAGATGGAGTCCATGGCATGAATACTTGATTTTTATCACCAAAATCTGCATATAAAGCCTGCTGCCCTAAAATTTGAGGCTTTGCTTGCATGCAAAGCAAGAAAAAATATTATTTAATTCACCAGAGCACTTATACCAACATGCAGATAATTAGAATACCAAGAATTAAGCCATTCCAACCCTAGGCGCCAAAATTGGAAGCTTCCCGGCAGTGAAAAACAAACTTTAATGCAAAATCCTCCTTCTTTTGGCGCCAAAACCTGTCTGGGCTGCAATCCTCATAAAAAAGAATTAATTGCTTCTTTATTATGGCAGCCCATGCTTATATAATCCTCAACATACTATTTTTAATAATTTCCCTTCCTATTTCTGGCAATTTAATTAATAAACAATCATGTTTATTCACCCAAATTGGGCGCCCAATTATGCATGTTGCTGGTTGCTTTTAAATAAATTATTTTATTTATTTTTAGCATGCATCCTTGACTTCTCCTTAGCTTTTCCACTTGCATTGACTTTCCTTCTATTTATGGCGCCAAAATTGGGTGAATAAACCATTAATAAATATTATTAAATGCATTGTTATTCACCCAAGGTGGGTTGTATTTTTAGCAAGGGTAATTTCTAAAAATAGGAAGTCAACTTTGATGGGAATTTCTACCCTGCACTGCAGCTCCAAAAATCCCCTCTTTCACTTAAGTTGTTTGACTTTCATAATGGGAATTTTTACCCTGCAAGGCAGGTAAGAAATTCCCGCCGGTGCTTTAAGTGATTTTCTTTTATAATGGGAATTTTTACCCTGCAAGGCAGGTAAGAAATTCTTTAAGTGATTTTCTTTTATTCATGGGAATTTTTACCCTGCAAGGTAGGTAAGAAATTCCCGCCTACCTACCACTACCAAAATTCCCATTGCAACTTAAGTGACTTTTCCTTCCAAAAAGTGCAACTTGCATGGGGAAAAGTACCTCTTTGATAAAGTGCATGGTGAATAAATCTCTTTGGTGGGAAAATTAGCTCAGGCAGGCAGAAAATTCCCATCGGTGCTTTAAGTGATTTTTCTTTATTTCATAATGGGAAAAAGTACCCTGCAAGGCAGGTAAGAAATTCCCGCCTACCTGCCACCTCTAATTTTCCCATTGCAACTTAAGTGACTTTGACTTCATGGGAAAAAGTACCCTGCAAGGCAGGTAAGAAATTCCCACCTGCCTGCCACTACAAAAATCCTCATTGCAGCTTACACTCATTAATTCCAAAAAATGTGAACTTGCTTGGGAGAGGCTTTTTGTGCGTGACTTCATCTTTTTTGGTCAGAAGATTGCATTTTGAGGTTGATTCCTTCTGGTGTTGCGTTAGTAGATGATCTCCAGATGCTTCAGGTAATTAAACAGACTATACTGGACAAGGAATAGACCTAGGGGAATTTCACAGAGAAACTGCAGAGAAAACTGGAGAAAAACGCAAAAGAAATAAATAAAAGTGAAAAATGTTGCCAGAAGTTGCAGACAATGCCCTGAATTCATTCCTGGTGAAAACCCTATTGAGATGAGTGAATACTGGCATGCAAAACTTCAACAGGATTCAACCGGAGCACAATTTACTTCAAACGGGGCATTATTTATTCAATAAATAATTAAATAAAAATTTCTCGTAGACAAAACTTGGCGGAGGGATAAAATGAGTTTGGGCATCTGGGTATTTGTCGAAATTGGCTCATATGATTCACTGGGAATATCCTAACATAATACAAACATCTTTTGGCAATAAAACACAACAAGACCCATTATTTTAAAAGAATATTTTTTTTAATGGGTAGTCCCAGATTTCAGGGTGAAATTTGGGGACACCACTTCCCGAAGTAGGTGGCATGCTAAAAATAGCCATGCACCTTTACAATAATATGAACACATGCAAATGCGCTAATAATAGATCTCCTATAGTTAACTAACAATAGTAATCCTATTATTATCCCGAACTCATGCATGGCTCTTAGTAGATGCTAATCTCCAAAATAGAATTTGTGTTTCATGCAAGTCTTCATCCTGTTGTGTACTCTGCACGCTATCTTGAAAAATAGCCCGTATCTATGAAAAATGGCTAAGTCTCGAATCACCTTGTCGTAGCGTACATTTCCTTCCCTATCCTTCTACGCCTTCGAATGTGCCTTGTTCCTGCGTGTGAATATTCTGTGTGTCCTCTCCTTAGTGCCATACTCTGTCTACTCAACACATGACAATGCCGCCTCTTAATGACTGTTGTAAACTTCCAATACTTCCTCCATTTTTAATAAATAAATGTTTCACTAAAGTGAAGTTACTTGTAAATCCCAGCGAAGCTTTAGTTATGGGTATGCCTTGGTTTCTAAAAGGAACCATAATCTAATGTAAGTCGTCATACATAAAGCACTCGTTCTTAAAAATTTATGTGTGGAAAGATCATCTGATTTCCCTTGTTTGCATGCTAGCGTGAATCATTGTTTTTTATTCAAGGATATGTAAATCCTTTTGTAGAAAAAGGTAAACTTTGCATGTCTATTTTTTATCTTCCCCACTTAACATTCAGGGGGAGTGGTCGGGTTTTAATTTCAAGTGGGGTTAGCCACTTAGATATCCCCTTGTCTTAAAGATTATTTTTAATAATCTTAGTCGGTATTTCACAACTTAGAAAAGATTGAAGCGGTATAACCGCTCATCCATCCTATATAAATAGGATGATCTCTCATAGGATTGAACAACTGGTGATCTTACTATTATAAACAAGCTTATAAACCAATTAATCTATCTAAGCTACTTATGCGAGCTATTATACAGTGCAAAAAAATTATGTTATTGTTTATTATGAGACTAAGGAGCGAAGTGGAAGTGTTGGGTTAAAGTGTGGAATTATTAATATAAGACAATGTTTTTTAGTGGATTTTTTCCCTTTGGGTTCTCCACTTAAATTCAGTGTCTCTTGTCTCATTTACTTTCAGTTATTGTGGTTTACTTTCATTAATGATCTATTAACTATTATATGCATATATAAACATATGGTTGAATGTCTACACATTATAATCTATAATTCTTGGTTGTTTATTTTGTGGATCTATAATTCTTCAATTATATCTTCCAGCATTCATTCTAACACTACGAGACTACATCCAATATCGCATCGAGATTTCCTTCAAGCTCATGACACCCTCACTACCGTATTTGTGCCAAGCTCACCTCTTATATTTTCCCATGCTTGCCTCCTTAATTTTTGTTGAAGTTGTGTCGATATTTTCTCCTACCTCAAGTCAAGCTCACCTCTTAGATTGAGTGGAGCTCGGCTATGAGCTTGAATCAATCTAAGAGGTGAACTTGAGTCAAGTTCACCTCTTATATTGAGTGGATCTTGGCTTTGAGCTTGACTCAATGTAAGAGGTGAGCTCGAGTCGAGCTCACCTCTCAGCCCCAACAAAGCTCGAGCCTAAATCACCTCCAAGATCATGTCAAGCTCCCCTTCAAGATCATGATGAGCTCACCTCCGAGGTCCTATCTAGCTTACCTCCTAACTCCTTGTCAAGCTTGCACCAAGATCAGAAATGAAATTGCGCGGTGGAGTTCACTCTAAGCTTTCCTATGAGCTCACACCAATCTCACCTATGAGCATGCCACTAGCTCATACTGAGTTCACATACAAGATCACAAAAATATCACCTACGTGGTCATGGATTTATCACCTTTGAGCTCATCCTAAGCTCACTCCATACATGCATTTGAGCATCTATTGCACTTCCCAAATATTTTGTGTCAATATCTTGAAACGTTTGCCTTTAATATCTTCCCATGCTTTCCTCCTTAGTTTTTTTTGAGCTTGCGTTGAGATCAAATATAATGTTGAGTTGAGCTTGCCTTCAAGATCACATCGAGCTCACCTTCAATCTCATCTTCAAGGTTGTGATGAGATTACCTCCAAGCTCGTATCTATCTCACATCCCAACTTGTAACAAGAACGTACCAAGTTGACATTTGAGATCATGCAACCAAGACCACTCCAATATCACCTCCTAGCTCACCTCCAAGCTCACACTGAGCTTAGATACGAGCTCACAATGATCTCACCTACAAGCTTGTGTGAAGCTCACCTATGTGTTTGCGGATTTCTCATGTCTAAAATTGTGTTGAGCTAGTTTGATGCTTTCATCCGATCTCTCCTTCGAGCTCTCTAATATCTCACCACCATATTCACACTGAGATAACGTCTGAGCTCACTCCACAATATCCTATGATATTATGTGGAGTACTTCCCTTACTCTCCTCTGAGCTCATCCCCTAGCTCGAGTTGAGCCCACATTCGAGATCGAGTCAAGTTCACCTCTGAGCTCTAACTAAGCTTGAGCCGAGATCACCTCCGTGCTCATGTCAAGTTCTCCTTAGAGCTAATTACAAGCTTTCCACTGAGATCACATCTATCTCGTATCCCAACTCATACAGTAACACCATGCTCACCTCTAAGATCACACACCTGATCTTACTCAGAGCTCTCCTCCTATCTCATAATGAGCTCACCTCGTAGCTCACTTCTGAGATCTCCTACGATCTCACACCAAACTTGCATATGTGCTTACATCAAGCTAACTCTATGTTTGTACCTTAGCTCATGCTACACTTTCCTAAGATCTTTTGTCAAGCTCTTCTCACTCTCGCCTCTGAACTCTTCCAATGCTTACCACCTTAGTTTGTGTTAAGCATGTGTCGATCTTGCTTTCTATCTTGAGTCAATATTTCCTCCAAGCTCGAGTCAATATCTCCTCGTACTTTGTGCTCCTCTCAACTACAAGCTCTCCTTTGATCTCACCTCCAATATCATGCCTATCTTTCCTTCCAAATCATGTTGAGATCACACAAAGCTCATGTCTAAGACCATGTGGCTCAGCTCACCTCCAAGCACGCATGGAGTTCACCTTCGAGCTCACATATGAGATTACACCAATCACAAATACAATCTCATGCCAAGCTCACCTATGAGATCACACGAAGCTCAACTATGAAGTTATGGCTTGCTCACCTCTAAGCTTGTGCCAAAATAGCTCCATGATTACATCTGAGCTTGTGTTACACTCACCTAAGAGATTGTGTCAATATCTTCCCATGCTCACCTTTGATCTCATCCAATATTTTCCTCATTAATTTGTATTGATATTGCACCAAGCTTACCTCTGAGCTCAAATTTATCTCGGATCCAAGAGCACATCCTACTCGCCTTCGATCTCATGGGGAGCTCACCTCCGAGATGGCACCAAGATTGCCTTTAATGTGAGCTCACGCTAACCTGACATGATCTCATGCCAAGGTCACATACAAGCATGCACCAAGATCACCTATGAAATAGCGACTTTCTCAACTCCGAGTTCATGTTGATCTTGCTTCATACATGCATCTCAGCTCATCCTATGCTAACCTAAGAGAATGTTTCAAGCTCTTCCTATGCTCACCTCTGATCTCTTCCCATGCTTTCCTCCTTAGTTTGTATTGATTTTACTCTAAGCTCGCCTCCAAGTGTAAGTTGAGCTTAAATATGAGCTTGAGTTAAGCTTGCCTTTGAGATTGCATCATGCTTTACTTAAAGATCGTGTCGAGATCACCTACTAACTCGTGCCAATCTAGAATAAAAATCACCTAAAAGATTTCCTCCAAGCTCACATTGAGGTCATCTTTAAGCTCACATCGATCTAACCACCGTACTCATGCCAAGCTCACCTCTAAGCTCAATTTGCTCTCTTACAAGCATGAGTGGAGAACTTCACTTACTCGCTTATGATATCTTCCCATTATTTCCTCCTTAATTTGTGTTGAGCTTGTTACGACCTTCAAACCCTGCACAAGTTGAGCTCACCTCTAAGCTCGAATCAAGATATCCTCTGACCTCCAACCAATCTCTCGCTAAGCTCGACACTGAGCTCTCCTTCAAGATCTTTACAAGATAACCTCCCTTTTCACGTCAAGCTCATACCATGCTCACCTCTGAGATCACATGTTTGATATTTATGAGAGCTTGTCTCAAAATCACATCAAGATCATCTTTGAGCACAACTACAAGATCAAATCAAGCTCACATATAATCTCGCACCAAGATCACCCATGAACGAGTGTTGAGATTGTGTATGCGATCACAAATTACTCACCTCCGAAGTCATGTCAATCTCACTCAATGCCTATATCTGAAATCATGCAAAACTCACCTAAGAGCTTGTGTCGAGCTCTTCACATGTTTTCCTATGATAGTATCTCATGCTTCCCACCTTAATTTGTGTTGAGCTCACAATGATCTCACCTCTAAGCTCATGCTTAACTTAAGGCGAGCTTTCCTACAAGCTCATGTTGAGCTCATCTTTGAGATCAAGCTGAGATGGCACCGAGAACACCTCTAAGCTTGCCTACGAGCTCACACCAAGGTTCTATGTGATATTTTTTCAAGCTCACCTACGAACCCGCGCAATGCTTTCGTACGTGGTCGCATCTTATTCACCTCCGAGCTCATCTTGAGATTACTCCATGCTTGCATTTGAGCTTGTGTTGCACTCTCTTAAGATCTTGCATCGAGCTCTTCACATGCTTGCCTCTGATATCTTCCCATACTTTCCACCTTATTTTTTGTTGATATCTCATTGATATCACCTTGGAGATCAAGTAAATATTTCCTCTGAGATCAATTTTATCTCTCCTCCGAGCTTGCATTGAGATCACCTCTCATCTCATGAAAAGTTGACATTGAACTCACCTCTGAGATTTATTCTGATCTAACATTGTATTCACCTTCATACTCATGACACGCTCGCAACCGTACGCATGCCAAGATCACTTTTGAGCTCACTCTGTACTTTCCTACGAGATTGCATTGAGCACTTCCCATGCTCACCTTTAAGTTCTTCACATGCTTTTCCTCATTAGTTTTTATCAATCTCACCTCATAGCTTGATCTGAGCTCACCTCCAACCTTGATTCGAGATCACCTCCAAGATCCAACAAATCTCATTCTAAGATTTCCTTCGAGCTCATGACAAGATTGCATCTGGCTCACATCTCAACACATGCCAAGCTCACACCAAGCTCACTTGTAAGATAACATGGTAAAGTTCACCTCTGATCTCACACCAAGATCACCTACTATCTCACGCCAAGCTTGCTTACATGGTTAATGCATCCTAGAATGTACTATGAATAACCCAAGTGCTTTGGCACATCACCTAGCCTGAGATGAGCGCTCACCTGAAGCACGTAAAGGCACTAGGTCCCTCTTTAGATTTTCCTATACAGAATGTGAGCATGATGATTTTTAACCATATTGAGATTCATGACCAGTAGTTAAACAACCCACAATGAATAAACCAGATCTAGATATTAGATTATATGAAAGATGAACTACACAATGACTATAACAAGATTAATCATACAATAACCAGATTCAGTAATGTTCAACACAATTATCCAATTAATATTTGCCATTTCATAAATAATATAAAACATAGAAGCTTCATACACTGTAATATATCTCCATAAGTCATGCGCACATAAAAACCAACAACATAACTCTATAATTATTCTCACATGCACACCCATACATATATCTCTATCTATATTAAACTATGAAAATCCATACATATATATAAGGGAGGAGACTTTCCCTACACTGCCCATGCACTTATCAAAATAGGTCACATGCTAATAATAGCCATGCACCTTTATAATAGGATGCACAACATGCAAGTGTTCTAATAATAGATTTACTATAGTTAACTCCAAGTAGAAATCCTAATATTAGCTTAAGCTATGCATGGCGTTTATCTTCCGCTTGTTCCCAAAATACCATTACATGGAGCACAAGTCTTCATCTTCATGTTTGCTCCACACGCTATCTCCAAAAATAGCCCTTATCCATAAAAATAGATAAGTCCTAATCTTGGGCACTTCAATCCTATCGTAGCACCACACACTCTGTCAATGCCCTATCTTTGCACGCCCAATACCTAAACCATTTTTGTCTATTCAATATTACCTCACACTGGATTACATTTCCATCCCGACAATGGGAATCTGTTCTTATGTCTCCAAAAATAAAGAATAAGTAATGAAAGAGTGAATTAAACTTTGTATAAAATAATGAAGTTTACTCTACAACATCCTCTTCTTCGACTGGAAGGATTAACTCTAGATATTTAGTTTTGATTTCAACCTTCAAGGTTTGCCAATCACTTAGTACATTCCTTGTTTTCTTTGGAATATCAGTGGCTATGGCATCCAATTCATCATGAGTGATCTTCTCTTTCTCATTTTGTAACACTTGGACAATACTGGTCATACCCGATAACATTCCTTCCATGAGATCCATCTTATGCGCTATGATTTTTCCAATCTCATCAATCCTATCCTTGTGCAGTTCTTGGGCTGTTGTGAGGGCCTCACACTTTTGTTTTACCAGTGCTAACCTTTCTACACACCCAAGTGTTTCATCTTTAATTGCCTTCAGAACTTCATTATCATCTACTATAGTTCTGATCCTTATTATGGTGCCTGATGCCACACACAAATTGAGAGCTTGGTCTACTTTCTTCAGCTCATCCTTCAAGGTTTAGATCAAATCCTCGTAAGTTGAAACCTTTCTTACAATAGTGGACCTTGATCTTGATGATTCTTCCACCGCATCCTTTTTCTTGGGGAGGTGCACTGGTCTTTCCTTTAGATGTAGGTCCTTCCTCTAGATATAGGTGAACTGTTATGTGCAGATAATGCAATTTAGACTTGAAGTCCTGAGGCACCTTTTCCTGAAACTCAGGCCTCTTCTGTAAAATTTCATCTACAATCTACTCCATTTTATTTACATTTTGGGCCTCAGCGACTGCATTATCGTACTCTTGAGTGAGGCACTTGATTTCTATGTCCTTATTCTTTTTATCTTCTAATAGCATCTGCATTGTTGCTGCCTTATCCATATTTTAATCAGGGTGTTACCTACTCGTTTGAAAATTGGGTTGGCTTAATTTTCATATGGCGTGTATGAGGTGCCTTCCTCATCTTCTTTGAAGTGCACACCTCCTTACAAACATCAAAATCAGGCTCATCCATGCGAGTCTACATACCCCAAGATAGTTGTTTGCAAGTGCATGTGTTGGCCATTTTAGGGTCCATCCAATCCCAAACATATAATTGTTTGTTTGGTAGTGTACTCTTGAAATGGGTGTGAATAATTTTTGAAGGGTCATACATATAACCCAATTTTTGAGTACCTATCGATTCTTCCTCATCATGCACACATGCATGCTCACCAACATCCTCCTGAGTTAATGCACCATCTTCTTGTTTTATTGCTACACCTCCATCCTTCAAAACAACGCCTCCAATAACCTAGTTCAATTCCTCTTCATAGTTTCCTTCCTTTTACACAGGGAATAGAATGACTTCCGTATCCCCACCAATGCTGCTCTCCCCTTCACTAGAGACATATTCATGAATACTTACGTTGGGGTCTATAGTCTCATAGATTACGCACTCGCTAATATCCTCATCATCATGTATTTCCACACTAAGGGTGGCCTCTTCTTCCTCCTCTTCTTGTGCGCTTGGCTATGGGGAATCCTCCTCAATATCTTGTATAGGGACATATTTCTTGTGCTTTCTCCTTTCTTTCTCTTCCTCCTTCACAAGATTCATGCATGGTGATCTCCTTATTGGATGCAAAGTTCTTGCACCAGTGTCTCTTGAAGTGCGCCTCTTCTGTAGAACCTGTTATCCAAAATCCACCCCTTAAGGTAATTTTGATAATCTGCATCATTTCTTTAGGCTTGAGCAGGTAGAAATGGTAAATGGAGAAAAATAAGGTTTTGGAGGTCCCCTTGGCTCTTTTCTAACCCCCCATCCAAGAAAAAATTTCAAGGAGTTAGACAAAATTGGGAAAATCCAAAAAATTAGCTTCAGCTAGTGTATTGCAAGAAAATCAAATGTTTTCATCCCAGGCTGCACAGGTTCAATCGGGACAGTCGAGACCTGAAAACCTAATTTTCCCGAAATGGCCGAAAAACAAAAGGAATCGGTGAAGTCGGGTCAAAATGTCTCGGGCGGTCCACGAGATGTCGGGACATCCGGGACCTGAAAAGATGAAAAATCCACAGTCAAGGGAAATTGGAAAAATCAAAAGTTTTTATCCTACATATTCCGCGGGACAACTGGGATGTTGGGATGTGTGGGCTTTGAAAAATCCTACTTGGCCGATTTGCAGAGCGAGTTGAGTGTGATGTGACGGATGCGAAGGTCAACAGCCCTGACGACCCGGTCAACGATGGGTTACGCAGGACACATAAATCCGAAGTAGCCAAACAGGAAGGAGGCTTGCAGATGGAGTAGATATTTTTTCTGGGACAACCGAGACAAAAGGACCCGAAATAGCCGACATGTCCGCAGGCAAAGGAAAATAGTGCAAATCAGATCCTGAACTTCAAACGGCCATAACTTTTGACCCTGAGCTCTGATTTTCATGAAATTTGACTTTCTGAAATGGGCACGATGTCCTCTATGCCACATAAACTAGATTTATTAATTTTTATGAGGGTAGCTATATGAAAATAAAGGAAACATCTTCAGTTCCAATCAATCAGATGCTCATTCCCGTTAAATGATATAAATGTCTGGTAGACCCAAAATAGCTACCCGCACTCAGAAAGCCATAACTTTTGCATTTCTCAACGGAATCACACAAAATTGGTACCATTGGAATTGTATTTTCAAGCCCAATGCACAGAAATCAAGAAATTTAGAGTTTGATGAATAATTGATGGCGAGTTTGTAGAAAATGTTCCCAATTCAAAAAAATGATTCTAGTGGTGGTTAGGATGCATTCAATGAAGCATGGGCTGACATATTTCACTGCTGCAAGTTATGGGACATTATTGGGGGCCTTTCACAAGAAAAAAAACATTATTCCACTCCATTTATTACCTTTGCAAGTGGTTGAAGAACAAATTTTGGGATTTTCATTTTCCCTCTCTCTCTCTCTTCTTAGATTTCTATAGATTGGAGTGTTGGGATCATTGTAATGGGAGATAGTTTTGAGTAGCAAAACCCTACCAAATTTTTTTTTATGAAGCCAATATGTTGTAGGCCCTTGTAGTGGACTCCTTACATGGTGATCCAAACCCCTATTTTGTAATAGACTGAACTATGCATATCATGAAGTAATAAATACAAGTTTGTGGATGTATCTTCCCATATTGTGTTTGTTTAAATTCCTCTCTCCCCTTCAATCTCATTACAAATATATTGTGTCTATCTTATACTCTTGCAGGGATTCATTTTATTGTGCATGTATGGAATATTATTGTGGATACATTTTCTAGATTGTGGAGAACTGTTATCACACCTTCTAGTATGCACTTTGCTTATACTTTCCACACATTGGAAGACTACTCTCACACCCTCCTTTTTTGGTGTATCACCACTTTAGTGTAGGATTTGTTTTCATGCACTCTCTCTCCCTAGTCCCTTATAAAGTTAGATTAGGATAGATAGTTTTTCTTGCATTAGAGTAGATTGTGGCAGGTAGTTTAGGAGAAAGAACCGGCTTTCTCTGGAGGTCTATCTCAAGTAGCAAGTCCCAAAACTTGGAGATAGTACCCATGTTATCAAATCACACTGTGAGATCAAGCACATATACTTGTACAAACCGTAGGGTGTTGTGATTTAGTGATAATAGAACCCTCCTGGTATGCACAAGTCCGGTGCTATCTTCATGTTCCTCCTGTTATAGGATGTTTTCTAGTCATGTATGTATTGGGTCCTCTTGAGAAGGGGGCGCAGATGTAATATGCCTTGAAGTCCCCACTATTTGCCCCTTCTTAAGAGGTCCTGGAAGAACCATATATGTGCCCTTCACCACTTTTCACTCCTTGAACCTTGGCCTTAGGTATACGTAGACACACACTAGTTTAATCTGACCCACGACCAAACTCCCCGGTGTGATGTTCAGACTCCATAGTTTCTATATAGGCCTCCTTACTTGATCATACATATGTTTTGTGCAGAATGTGAATGTATGTGTCTACCTTTTCTGGGTCAAACTGGAGCTGGCATGCATCATGGAATCTATTTACAGAGTCTTTTAAGTACCTTGTGGTAAATGCAAAGGGAAACTTACACCATGGGCTCTTCTCTCTAGACTTCATATGGAAGAACCCCAAGCTGAAATTTTGGTAGACTGCAAATTCAGCCTCTTCGTTCAAAACCTTTGACAACTCACACGGAATACACCATTCCCCTTCAAATGCCCTGTGCAGTCTTTGGAACCATTTGCATAAATGCTCCTTGTATGTATTGGAAACAGATCCATGCAGCATGTACTTGGTATATCTCTTTACTGCAGACTTATTCTCCAACAGAAACTCCCAGATGTTCTCCCTAGGTCCATCGAGTACTCCAATCTAACTAAACATAATCAATAATAGAATCATGACCCAGGTAATCTTCTCACCTTTATCTACTTGGATGCATGCCTTGTTTACCAAGATTTCTGTAACGTAACCAACGATGTTGTGGTATGTCTTCTTGGCCATTTTGTGCGCTATATGAAACTAACACATATTCACCTCGTTCCATCGCTCAGTGGCCCCTATCTTACTCCCCACTAACCACACTACAACTATGGTGTCCATATCTATAATATTGGTGACTTTGAAATCTCGACCCATCTTCTTATATTGATATACGGCTATTGTGGCATCAATGCCCTTCTCATCTGATAAGTCTCTAGAAATCTCTGAGCCCGAGTTGCTCAGCCATATCACCTTCCCAATCAGCTTGGTAGTAATCCTCATTATCCTACCCACGAAGTAGAAAAAATCTTCATGGATGCATGACATTAGACACTGGTACAAATACTCAGGCTTTCCAAAGTAGGGAAACTCGAAAATCTACATCACACCCACGTTCTCAAGTAGTTTCTTCATTGAGGCATCCAAGACCCTAGTTCTGCCCACCAGTCACTGGTTAGTCTTTTTGTAAGCTTTTTCCATGACGTCCTTCATACATTTTTCAGTTCGATGGTTAATCTTCAAAACCCTACACTGTGTAATTTTTGTTTTCCATGGCCACCCCTCAATAACTCCTTCTGGGTATAGCATCTCCACTAGCCACTCCTTTGTTGGATCTTCAACCTCCTTCTCCACTACTGAAAACCCTAGCTATCATGCAATTGAAACCTAAGTCACCCTTTCATCATGCACACGCACCACTACTTGAATCTCGGTTTTATGCCTAGACACTCAACACCGTTCTTCAAAATGCGACAAGCTTACTCAATCTGCAGAGTGCTCTTCGTCTCAAGATCTTCTTCGCACTTCACATTTTTTCTTCAAATTCACAAGGTAGTTAATGACGTTAAAAATTCCAACTTTAAACCAAGTTTCAAAAATTCCCTTCATTAATTGCTCCACCTACCACTGTACATGACATTAATTCATTCTAAGTGCATTTCGCGCCTTTATCCCGCGCTACAATTTCTTGTGCCTCCAAATTTTACACCTCAGTCATAATTTCCTGGTGCACCACTACTTATCTGTCACAGATCTCCTCTACCCACGCTTCCTTAAGCTGAAGTAGTTTATCCAATGTGACCCAACATACATAGTCTCTAATGTTACAGCTGCCTTGATTTATACTGAGCGCCTAATGCCTTATGCGTGGTATTAATTTTTGAGCAATTATTTGGAAGTTCTCATGAATTTTGAAATCATGTTCCTTATGTTCTTTTTATGGTCACCCATGAGTTTATTTCTTTTCCATACCACCTTTATCCACCACACACTAAGTGATGTAGCCTAGAATCTACTATATAAAACCCAGGCACAGTGGCACATCACCCAGCCTTAGCTGAGTGCTCACCCAAATTGTGCAAAGGTACCAGGACCCTATTTAGAGTTGCTTGTGCAGGATGTTAGTGTGATGAAGATACAACATATTCAGAACCATAAATAACCATAAACATTCCATAGTGCCTAACCATATCTAGATCTTAGAGAATCATGAATTAAACAATAACTATAATAAGATTAAATATACAAGAACCAGTTACAGTCATGTTTAAAACCATTATCCATCCAATATACTTGATTACATTAAACACTGTAATACATAAAATCTTATTACATCACAAAGAATTGCCATAATCATGCATGCATTATATCCAGCAACATAACTCTACAATAATTCACTACTCTATATCCCTCTAACTACATAGTTCACTACATATTTGTAGGGGTGGGGAATTTCCCTTCACCACCTACGCACTTCTCAAAATAGGTTGCATGCTGATAATAACCATGCACCTTTACAATAACATGCACACATGCAAGTGCACTAATAATAGACATCCTATAGTTAACTGGAAGAAGTAATCCTATTATTATCTTGAACTCATACATGGCGCTTATCAGACGCTCATTCCCAAAATAGTATTTACGTGTTGCACAAGTCTCCATCCCAATGTGTGCTCCGCACGCTATCTTCCAAAAATAGCCCGCATCCATGAAAATGGCTAAGTCCTGAATCAACTTGTCCTGGTATGTGTTACCTTTCCTATCCATCTGTGCCTTCAAGTACACCTTCTTCTCGTGCACGATTCTTTGTGTGTATTCTCCTTATCACAATATTATGTCTGCTCAACATTACCCCACACTAAAGTACATTTTTGTCCCGAAAATGGGGATTCTTTCTGATGTTCCCAAATAAAGAATAAAAATGGAAAAGAATGTAAAGAATCATTGTACAAAAGAATAGACCTTTACTCTACAGCACCCTCTTCTTCAACCGGGAGGATCAACTCTGGATATTATATTTTAATCTCAGCCTCCAATGTCTGCCAGTCATCCAACATGGTCCTTGTCTTCTTTGGAATGTCTGTGGCAATGGCTTCCAATTCATCCTGAGTAATCTTTTCCTTTTCATTTTGTAGTACTTGGACAACATTGGCCATAACAGTCATCATTCCCTCTAGAAGATCCATCTTCTGCGTTATGAGCTTCCCAATCTCATCTATTCTCTCCTTATGTGGGTCTTGGGATTCTGCAAGGGCTTCACCCTTTTGTTTCACTAGTGCCAATCTTTCTGCATGTCCCAGTGTCTCATCTTTCATGGCCTTCAGAACATCATTATCTTCAACCAGAGTTCTGGTCCTTATCACTACTTCTGGTGCTGAAAAAATATTCAGAGCTTCGTCAGATTTCTTCAGTTCATCCTTCAGAGTTTGGAGCAATACCTCATAATTTGAAATTTTCCTAACCACAGAGGCCCTTTCTCTTTCTGCTTCTTGTTCAGGATCCTTTGGCGTTGGCATTCGAATTGGCCCATCTTCTAGCACCAAATCAACCAATGTGCGTACATAATGCATAGCTGAAGGAAACTTCTCAGGTACCTTAGACTCAAGATGAGGTCTTGCTTTCAGAACGTAATCTCCAATTTCTTCTGCCATGCTAATGAAGGCCTCATTCTTTTTCTGTTCTAGGTCCTTTTCTCCTTTTAAACACGCTATTATTTCTGCATTTTTTTGCCTTGTTATCTTCAAGTAGCGCTCTAATGGTGGCATCCTTATCAATGTTCCTTTGTGCCACCTCTATAGATACCTTAACCAAGGCATTTCTCACCTACTCATCAGACATTAGAGTAGGCTTTACTGTCATGTGTCTGCTTTGGGGTGCCTTCTTCACTCTCCTTGATACACAAGATTCCTCACACACATCAAAATCTGGCTCATCCATATGGGTCTGCATGGACTAGGATAATTGTTTCCTTGTGTGCGTGGTGGCCATGTCTGGATCCATCAGCTCCCATCCATACAATTCCTTAAGGCCCACTGTGCTCTGAAACTAGGCACAAACAATTTTTCTTGTGTCCTCAGCATAGCCCATACTTGGCACAACATATTCTTCACTTGTTCTCTTTGTTCTTGGCCCCTTAGGAACTTGAGCACCAAGGTTTGGAGTTGGCCCTTCTTCATCCTGAGTAGTAACATGCACACTGGGTTGCTCTTGCACCGTCTCTTCTACTTCCTTCACCCCTTCCTCTTCATCTTTCATTTCTTCATCTCTAGGTTCCTCCGCATCTTCTGGATGTACTAGGTTTCCAAGCGCGCTCTCCTCAGAATCCTCCACCTCCTCATTCAGCTTCAACTTTCTCCTTCTCTTCTCCTCAGGTGCCTCTTTCTGAGGGGAGAGTCTAGGTGATCTTCTTACATGTTGTGGTGTTCCCACGCCTTGGGTCCTGGTTCTTTTGAATACCCTCTTAAATCGATGCTCTTCAGGGACTGCATCCACATCCAAGTCCTCTTCTCCTTCTTGCACCTGTGGTGGAGTATCTACATGCTCACTCTCCACTTTTTCTGTGGGCTACCTCCGACCTCTATGATCCAAGCCTCCACTATCTTCATGTTCCTCTTCTTCCTCATCTATCTGTATGGTCACAACAGGCTTTGGAGCTGGCACATTCTCCATTGTATGTTTTCCCTTAGGTGGCCCTGGGAGCATGAACTCATTCTCCACATACTTATTATTCTCCATCCTAGGCTTGAGCTGAAGATATATGAGCATGGCTCCACTATCCCCAATAGCCAAACTTACTGGCTTCATATTTATGACATCTGAAATGAGCCTCTCAATGTAGGCAGACCAACCTAGATATACATATGTTTTCCTGAGGGTATGGTAGTCACAATCTACCTTGTCTACATTGAAGTTCAGATGGCATGCATTAGTAAATATGTGAACTGAGACCTGAAAGTAGCGTTCTGTGAAGGCATAAGGAAGTTTGCACCATGGACTCCATGTCCCATCCTTCATGGAAAACTATGCGATGCAGAAATGTTGATACACCATGAACTGTACTGCCTTGCCTACTACCGAAGGTAGTTCCTTTGGAATGCACCATTCCTCCTCAAATGTTGTGCAAAGTCGGTCATACCACATTTCTTCCCTTTGCTTGAATGGGCCACTCATTGATCCTTCACATAAATATTTCTTGAACCTTTCCGTGAGGGATTTCTTCTTAGTGGGGTATTCCCAAATTTTGTTCTTTGGCCCATCGGGCACTCCAATTTCTACAAATACAAGAGATAAGAGGATGGCACCAAAACTTATCTTTTCACCTGCACACGCTTCCTCAACAATGGTTTCTGCAATATAGCCTGCTAAATTATACACTTCTCCCTATGACATTTTCTTTACAACATAAAGCCACATGGTGTTTACCTACGACCATCTCTCTTGATCATTCAACTTGGTGAACAGATGCACGGCTACCTGCACCACAGGGTACTTCCTCAATTTGTAGATGTCCATTCCACGTGGACCCTTGGTATACCCCAACTCCTTGCTTGTGGCTATAACTAATGCTTTATCAGTCAGATCACTAATAATGTCTGTCCCTGTGCCCTTCAATCCTGTTAATGTCACAATTAGGGTTGTTGTTAGCCTAACCATCCATCTAGTGAAAATAGAAGAAGTCCTCATGGACTCTGCTCATAAGCCATTGGTATAAAGGTTCATGTTTTCCAAAGTATGGGAGCTCATACAGTTGATAAACTCCTACCTACTTAAGCAACTTTTCCCCAGCGTCGTCATACACTGGCATATCTTCCACCATGCGCTTGTTGGTCTTCTTATTCAGCAAAGCATCCAAATCTCCCTTGTTATCAGTGGTGTGGTGGTTGTAGTCACTTACTTTGCATCTGCGGATGTGGGAATCCCAATCTTGTCTGACTATTACTCCTTCTAGGTACTGCATCTCTAAAAAATTTCTCTTGGGAGAAATTTCAACCTCAACTTCCACCTTTTTCTTTCCTTTTGTGCCTGCTGCAGGTGCTTTCTTCAGTGCCATCGTAAAAATCCCACCTTTTTTCTTATGTGTCAAGTAAGTTCAAACCCTAGCTCAAAATTGTGTTCCCTAGCTTGAAACCGCATGCCCTAGCTCCTTCTCAATGCTTCTTCTTCACTCAAACCCTTCACCAATGGGGATGCAAGCCTTTTCCACACACAAATATGCTCTCCACGTCTAGTTTCACAACTCTCTACACCTTAACACGATTCGCTTGGCTCAGTTGCACTTAGCTCGCTCGAATACTTGTGATTGCAAAGGTAAAAATGAACCCGCATCACATCCTTATATAGATTTTCAAAAAGTTAGTGCATTTATTGCTCCTTCACCTACCAAAAATCCTCTCATTAATTGACCATTTTCAAAATTTCCAAAAATTTCTATGTGGTACAATTTCACACCCCAGCTATAACCTTCTAGCATGCCTTCCTACCCTCTGGCTACAGACTTCTCTTCTATGCACTTTCATGCACCGAAGTACCTCACCACTACTCCCTCCCAGAGTAGTTTCCATGGTCGTTATTTACCTCGCGTTATATTGTCCCTTCATTCATTTCCATCTATGGTCTTCTTTAGAAGCAATCTCCTTTCTAATAGCTCCTTTCCATACTTGAATAACACCTGTAATAGTTTGTTCTCATGTGTACCCATTTGTGAATAATAAATAACAACCACCCCACACCAATGGTATGTGCAGTCCTCTGCGCATAAAAATACTTCAGATTGTAATTAGCTTCCAGTGCACAAACACACTTATTACACAAAACACCAAACTAAATTGACAAAGCATAGCGACGAAGAAGGAAATACATTAAAGGAAATATAGAAAGGGAAACCTATACTAAATGGAAACACTACCTTATTACAAACACCAAGAAGACTTATTTATAGTAGGGCTTCAACTTACTCCCGTTAAAGTAACTGGGTAACCATATTCCATCAAGTGCCTCTAACTGGAAAGCACCTGATTCAAGTATATGAGTGATAACATACGGTCCCAACCAATGCACCTTAAGCTTTCCTGGATGGCGTAGAAACTTAGAATCATAAAGTAGTACCATCTGTCCAACCTCAAGCTTCTTGTCCCTGATGTGTCTAACATGCCATGCCTTCTGTCTAGCCTTTTCCTACTTCTGACTCCAACGTGTTATGGTGCGCCTCTCATCCAACTGTATTAAATTGTCAATTATTTCTTCTAATGCTTTCTCATCAGCTAGACCTCCAGTGCGTGCAATACGCAAAGAAGGTAACATGAATTCCATAGGAAGAACTTCTTCTGCGCCAAACACCAACTGAAAGGGTGTGGCCTTATTCAACCTCTTGTAGGTTGTTCTATACACCCAAAGCACAACATAAACTTTATCATCCCAATATTTCCTTCCAACATCACAAATTTTTGTCAAGGTCTGGCTCAATATCTTGTTGAAGGCCTCAACAGTACCATTTTCTTGAGGATGACAAGGTGTAGTCTTGTGGTGTGCAACCATAAATTCATCCAATAATATCCTGATTGTCTCATTCAAAAAGTGTGTGCCCCTATCACTTGTCAAGCTCATCAAACATCCATACCTAGTAAGAACATTTTCCCATAAGAACCTAGCTGTTGTAGCTACTGTACAATCCTTTGTAGGTGTTGCTTCTGCCCACCTTGTAAGATAATCTGTGCAAGTGATGATATAGCACGATCTAGTTCTATGTGGCGATTGGTGAAATAGGACCTACAAAGTCTATAGCCCATTTCTTCAAATGGCTCTGCACTAGAAATAGGCCTCAAAGGCATTTCATCTCTTTGCCCAGGTTTTCCAAGGCTCCGACGGTGATCACACGCCTTACAATACTCTTTACAATCCTTGTACAGGGTCTTCCACCATAATCCAACGAGTAGAATATTGCACACAGTGGCGTCACCTGCATAGTGCCCACCTGCAATACCACCATGAGCCTCTTCCATGATATTTGTGCACTCATGTTCCAGTACACACCGGCGTAATACTTCATCTTGACCTAGTTTGTATAAATCTCCACTGATCAACATAAAGGGTGCCACACAAATTGCAAGTTGTTTCTTCTCCAATGCTTTCATTCCTTCTGGTGCCATACCCATGCATGAAAAGACAACAATATCCTCCAATTCTGAAGGCATGTGATGTAACTTGTACAACTGTGCATCTGGCATTGTATCTTCAATTGTCTGTGCATCCTCCCCTGACTGAATCCTTGATAAGTGGTCTGGGCCAGAATTAATTTTACCTGGTTTTACCACAACTATGAAATCAAATTCTTGGAATAAGAGCACCCATCGACATATGCACCCCTATAAAATGGGCTTATTTACCAAGTATTTTAATGCCATGTGATCAGTATAAAATACAAAAGGTGTTGCTAGCAAGTATTGTCTAAATTTATGCAATGTGTAGATCATTGACAAGGCCTCACGCTCTATTGTTGTATAATTCTTCTTCTACAGGAGTCAACTTTCTACTAGTAAAATAGATAGGATGATCTATAATACCCTCTCTAGGTTGAGCTAACACCGTGCCAATGGTTGTGCTAGAGGCATCCACATGTACATGAAATGGTTGGTTCCATGAAGGAAAACACAGAATAGGCATTGTTGTAAGTCTCTCCTTCAACGCCTCAAATGCGCGCTATTGTGGTTCTCCCCAATAGAATGTCCCTTTTCCTTTTAGTAACTCTTCTAGGGGTGTGAAAATATTTGCATATCCTTTGATAAATTTTCTGTAATACCCTGTGTGACCCAAGAATCCACACACCTCACTCTGACTAGTAGGCTCTTCCAGGCCTACAATAACTGCAACCTTAGCTGGATCCACTAACAAACCTTCCTTGTAGATGATGTGCCCTAATAAAGTTCCAAATGGTGTAGCAAACATACACTTCTTGATGTTTAAAGAGATGCTTAACTATCTACATCTTTCAAACATCAGGAACAAATTGTCACAATGGTCCTTAACAAGTCCATACACCATCCAATCATCCAAGTAAACCTGCAAGAAGTTGTGAATACAATCCTGGAATGCTTGAACAACTATGCGTGAAAATATAACAGGCAACATTTTTCAAACCAAAGGGCATCACAGTATATGCAAAACTTCCCCATTCAGTGGTGAAAGTCATCTTCTCTTGATCCTCCTATGCAATTCTAACCTGATGATACCCAGAGAATCCATCTGTAAAAGAATAAACTTCACGCCCTGCAATGCCTTCTAATATTTCCTCTGTGAAAGGTGTAGGAAAAGGATCAATCACACATGCAACATTCAGTTCCCTGTAATCCACACAAATCCTAATCTGACCATCTTTCTTTATATTGATCACCATGGGGCTAACCCACTCTAATTCCTCTAGGGGCTTGATGATGCCAAATTTCAACATTTTGTCAATTTCTTCCTTAACTTTTACGTGTAGGTTAGGGTTCATCCTGTAAGGTCTCTTCCTGACCGGGTGCACACCTTCCTTTAGCTTAATCTTCATCTCTCCTAATGACTCATGCACTCCTTTTAACTCATGGTAGCCCCTAGGAAATAAGTCCTTGAAAATCTCGTAGTAACTCAATTATCTTTTCCACTTCAGAATCAGTCCAATAATCCCCAATTATTACCTCCTTAGGTTCAACATCCATGCCAATGTTCACTTTCTTGGTCTTCATAGGTTCATGATAGGCACACATGTTTTTATCCACACTGTCTAACACCTTGTGCATACCTGTTGAATGATCTATATCTAGATTTTCTACTTCTTCATCATCCACTATGTAGACCATCTTACCTTTTTCCTTCTCAAAGCAAGTGCACTTAAGTAGTGTGGCATCTGTCTCTTCTACTTCATCAAAATGCACTCCTAAGTCTACCTCACCAAATAACTCCTAAATGAGTTCTTCAGCCTTTGCACTATCTCCCATAGTTAATCACTTTATAACCCTTAATGCCTCTTCCACCAGAGGTTTAGTAGAGAAGTAGTCAAAATTCTAGGTCATTCTTGCAATCAAATTCCTACCAATTTCCAGTCTCCCTATGCAGTTCTGCATAAACATACCAAGCTTGTGCGCAACCTTGTAAAGTGGAATAAATCTTGTGCACCCACAGTGAAGGTGGTAAAGCTTCATGCCCCTCTTTCTAGAGTCTCTCACACTGCTAAACGTGGTGCTGAATAGATTGATTACCGTGATACATGCATATTATAGTAAGCACATTGCTCCTAAAGAACTGAGTGGTTAGAGCAATTCTGAATTCATTCCATTCCATAATATTATCCCTGTGAACCATCCACCAGCGTGTTGTTGTCCCACGCAAGGTATACTAACATATTTCTTCTTTCCACTTGATCCATCCATTTCTCCTCCATGGCATGCAAGAATACTATAGGGTCTCCTTCTCTAGTGTACCAAGGTACAGGTTACCTATCCTCCTAACACAATGAGGTTTTCTTCTCCATGCAAAAATGTGATTCTTACTTCATGCCCAACCATCTCATAGGTGTCATGTGCCAATTTTCACAAGAAATACTTATAGTATCACTAATAAACTGTGCATCTTTCCACTGGAGGATTCCTTCCTTAGATGGTTCAAGTACTTCCAGGTCTCGAATGGCACGTACATAAATTTTGTTCAGGTCTTCCTCACTCAAAGGTTCAACATAAGGTGTAAAATTCCCATCTGTCAAAGGGATAATTACTCTTTCTTCCTTGTTCTCAAAACTTATATACCCCTTGTTGAACCGTAAATCAACATTATTTTCATAACACCAAGGGCACCCAAGTAGAGTTGGGAAGTTGTATTCTTCTGCAAGTGCTAAGACCTCAAAATCCCCAGTGAACTTGGCCCCTTGTATAGTAATGGATGCATCCTTTAAAACTCCTATGGGAGTGGCCTTAGTTCGATTAGCCATGAACAATACATTAGAGGATGGCTGTAATGGAGGTCTTCCCATCTATACCCATGCATCTAAAGTAAGCACATTCACTTCCATGCCTGTATCAATCAATATATTACTCAAGAGCCACCCATCCACAACAACATTCAGAGTGATCTCCTTATCATAATCCAAACTATGAGGGGGAAGATTAGCATGCAGGATCTGCCTTCCATTCTCAATACTTGTGCGTGGAGTGTTTCCCTTTAGCCAATTCCCTAATAATGGAATGATATTCTCCTAGCGCAACATCTTGCATACCTCTTTTAAGTCATCAATATCTGATTGGACTGTCTCTGTACCTTCTTTTGTTCTAACTTCTGTGACTGTTCCTTTAAACATTGTATTTCACCCTGAAGATTTCTGAGTACCTCCATGGTCTCCTGATAAACCTCCTTCTGATGTGTAGGATCTAAGTACCTTGCATGTAAAACTTCCTCCTTGGTGATGGTAGGATTCTACTGTAACGTCTCTCTAGTGTGCAGCTTCAGTGCGTGTAGTAATCTTCACATGTAATACCTCAGGTTCTAGTGCCAACTTTGGCATCCACTGATTTTCCATAGCATGTTGTATTCTAACCATCTACATGCCCTTGTTCTCCTGTTTATGTTGCTTGCTAAGATGCTCATATAAGTTTGAGAATTCCTCATAGCTATGATTCTTCCCACAAAAATAACAAGTAATATTATGAGAACATTCATTCCTGTAGTGGTCAGGAGATCTGCATGTAAAACATGTTCCATGAGGGAACTTGCCTCATCCACCACCATGGTATCCTCAACCTCTGCCATGACTTCCTTCAAAGTTCCCTTCATTTTGATCATAGCGTGCTTGAGTGTGATCATGATCATGGTGCTCACTTTTACCTTTAGAGTTATCTGATACTCCAGTCTGTCGCACACCAATATCTATGGCATCATGGATCTGACCAATCAACCTACAGTCTTCTGTATCATGAGTCGTGGACCAAAATTTTACAATAGCAAGATACATTCTTCCTTATCACGTTGTAATAATGGGCAGTGGCTAACATCATGGTCCAAATGACATATCTCACAGTCTAACAATAATGAACGCACTAATCTGTGGGGAAAACTATCCTTAGTGTGCCCTTCCACTTCACAATTTGTACACCAAATCCCAGTGCACATCTCATGAGCTGAAATGGTTGATAGTTTCTCCAACTATTTTTCCATAGCTGTAATATGTGCTTCCAAGAATGGGCTTACTCCAATGTCTATACTTCTAACTGCCTCAGCACACAAATCTACTTCAAGTGCTTCGCGTCGGTCCGTATATGTCTTATGTGACAATGCCCTCCTAAAAGGTGTGATCAATCCCCCAACAAACCACTGTGCATGTTGGCTTGCATGAATATCATAAGAAAGTTTAGACAACAGTGTCTTGAAATGGGCATCATATTCCTAAACACTCTCAGTAGTTCCCTACTTAATATCCTTGAGCACGCTTATACTCTTCTGCTCAAACTCAGGGATATGAAACTCCTTAAGGAAAACATCCTTTAATGCTGCATAATCTACACAAGTCTGATCAGGGTCAAACTTCCTGGACCAATTGTGTGTGCATCCCTACAATGTAGTTGTAAACTGACTTGCCTTGCACTCAGAAGTCATAACTCCTTTTGCATGCCACAGTATCTCACACATGTGCACATGTTCAGCAACATCTTCTATGCCCCTATACTCTGGAAGACGAAGAGACATCTCCATGTAAATATTATGGGGTTGGTGCGGACCCTACCCACCTGATCCAGAACCTCATGTGTTACCTCTACCTCCAGAACCACCAGATCCACCAGAGCTAGAGCCACCTATACCTCCTGATCCTCCACCTGTAGCCAGAAGTGGACCAGTGGATGTACTGCCCTGTGTCCCAACAATGGTACTAAACTGAACTCCTACAGTTTGTGAAGTGGTACTACTCCCAGAAGTGAGTCCAAAATTATACGCGCTTGAGTTCTATGTTGACGATGTGCTTGAAAAGGTACCTCTAAACAAAAAAGAAGATGCTTTTCCCTACCATAGATGTACTTTCTATCTGACTTACTCCTACTCTTCTACTGCCCAAACTAGCTTGTTGACTACTGGTTGTCTAGATACTGGAAATCCAAGCGCAAGGGCTAGGTTGCCAGGTAGATTCAGATGCGCGCTCGCAGCCCATGTTGTATCTGTTGGCGTGCTCCCATGTGAGGCCGAGGAGGGTTACCTATTATGCTTTCCTAAATGGGGGAGTTCTAGATGCTCTGGCTCTACACCTCCTACATGAGCTTCAAATCCTTCTCGAGCCATCTCTCTCCTCAATGCCATCTACTCTACAATATCATGTTACTTCTCTATCTCCCTCTCTTACACCTCATTATACTTAAGCCACCTTTCTTCTCTCTACCTCTCTACCTCTAGGTCCGCCATATTTCACCAAACCTGTTCCTACCCCCACGCATGGTGGGGTTTAGCTAGCCATCAGGTTTTCTTCCAAGTTTAGGGTTACCATCAAGATTTTGATCGCTAGTGGAATGCCTTGTAAATAAGTTCCCTTGGAATAATGTAAAAACTAGAACTCAGCTACCTCTGGGAAAGAATAAGTGGAAATTGAGTACTCCAAAATATAGCTATTCAAAACACCATGGAACCAAGTATCCACAGTGCACGTCCAAATAAGATCAACATCATAAAGGACCTAAAATTCTTCCTGCATCTAGAAAAGTGTGCGATACCTCCAATTCCTTTTAGATGCATAAGCAACCAGCCACTCGTATAGCTCTACTAGAAAGATAACAAAGAAGTTCTCATACAAACAGTCATACAAATTCTGCTCCACCCACGCGCATGCACCAAACTCAGATCCAATGTTGAACCTCCGAGCATACTCTTCTTCCAGATCCTTTATCCACTCCTCAACACTTGCTAAGGTCAACAAGTATGTCTTCATCATGAAACATCCTGAAAACAACTGAAAAAGAGGTCCCGACAATGAAACCAATGATGCAACCTAGAATCTACTATATAAAACCCATAAAAACCCAAGTGCACTGGCACATCACATAGCCTGAGCTGAGCACTCACCTAAATTGTGCAAAGGTACCAGACCCCTCTTTAGATTTTCTTGTGCAGGATGTTAGTGTGATGAAGATAAAACATATTCAGAACCATAAATAACCATAAACATTCCACAATTCCTAACCAGATCTAGATCTTAGAGAATCATGAATTAAACGATAACTATAATAAGATTAACCATACAAGTACCAATTACAGCCATGTTTAAAACCATTATGCATCCAATATACTCCATTACATTAAACATTGTAATACATAGAAGCTTCTTACATTACAAAGCATCACCATAAGTCATGTGTGCATCAGATCCAACAACATAACTCTATAATAATTCACTACTCAGTATATCCCTCTAACTACATAGTTCACTACATATTTATAGGGGTGGGGACTTTCCCTTCACCACCTACACACTTCCCAAAATAGGTCACATGCTGATAATATCCATGCACCTTTACAATAACATGCACACATGCAAGTGCACTAATAATAGACATCCTATAGTTAATTGGAAGAAGTAATCCTATTATTATCTTGAACTCATGCATGGCTCTTATCAGACACTCATTCCCAAAATAGCATTTGTGTGTCGCACAATTCTCCATCCTAATGTGTGCTTTGCACACTATCTTCCAAAAATAGCCCGCATCCATGAAAATGGCTAAGTCCTGAATCATCTTGTCATGGTGCGCATTTCCTTTCCTTTCCTTCTGCACCTTCAAGTATGCCTTGTTACCATGCATGAATCCTGTGTGTGTCTTCTCCTTATCACAATATTATGTCTTCTCAACACTAAGGGCATATCTAGTCCTCTGCACATATAAACACTTTAGATTGTGATCAGTTTCTAGTGCGCAAACACGCTTATTATACAAAACATTGAACCAAATTGACAAAACATAGTGACGAAGAAGGAAACACATTAAATGAAATAAAGTAAGGGAAATATATTCTAAATGGAAATACTACCTTATCACAAACACCCAAGAAGGATTATTTATAGTAGGACTTCAACCTACTCTCATTGAAGTAACTGGGTAATCGTGTTCCATCAAACACCTCTAACTACCAAGTTCCTGATTCGAGTATGTGAGTGATAACATACGGTCCCAACCAATGCACCTTAAGCTTACCTGGGTGGCATAGAAACTTTAAATCTTAAAGAAGTACCATCTAGCCCACCTCAAGCTTCTTTTTCGTGATGTGTCTATCGTGTCATGTTTTTTTCCTAGCCTTTTCTTACTTCTGACTCCAACATGTTATGGCGCGCCTCTCATCCAACTATACCAACTTGTTAATTCTTTCTTCCAATGCTTTCTCATCAGCTATACCTCCCACGCATGCAATATGTAAAGAAGGTAACATGAATTCTATGGGAAGAACCACTTTTGTGCCAAACACCAACTAAAAGGGTGTGGCATTATTCAACCTTTTGTAGGTTGTTCAATATGCCCAAAGTATAATAGAAAATTTATCATCCCAATATTTCCTTCCAACATCGCAAATTTTAGTCAAGGTCTATCTCAATATTTTGTTGAAGGCTTCAGTAGTCCCATTTTTTTAGGGGTGATATGGGGTGGTCTTGTGGTGTGCGAAAATATATTCATCCAATAATATCTTAATTGTCTCATTCAAGAAATGTGTGCCCCTATCACTTGTCAAACTCAACGGACATACATACATGGTAAGGATATTTTCCCACAAGAACCTTACTGTTGTAGTCGTTGTACAATCCTTTATGGGTGCTACTTCTTCCCATCTTGTAAGATAATATGTACAAGTGATGATGTAGTGGGATCCAATTCTATGTGTGGTTGGGGAAATAGGACCCACAAAGGCTATTGCCCATTTTTCAAACGGATCTGCACTAGTAATAGGCCTTAAAGGAATTTCATCTCTTTGCCCAGGTTTTCCAAGGCGCTGACAGTGATCACACACCTTACAATACTCTTTGTAATCCTTGTACAAGGTTTCCCACAATAAACCAATGAGTAGAATCTTGCACGCGGTGGCATCACCTACATAGTGTCCACCTGCAATACTGCCATAAGCCTCCTCCATTATTTCCGTGTGCTCATGCTCAAGTACACACATGCACAATACTTTATCTCAACCTAGTTTGTATAAGTCACCACTGATCAAGATAAAAGGTGTGGTGTGAATTGCAAGTTGTTTCTTTTCCAAGGCTTTCATTGCTTTTGACGTCATACCTGTGCTTAAAAAGACAAAAATATCCTCCAATTCCAAAGGCACACAATTTAACATGTATAACTGTGCATCTGACATTGTATCTTCAATATTCTATGCATCCTCGCCTATTTGAATCCTTGATAATTGATATGGGTCAGAATTGCTTTTACCTGGCTTGACTATAACTATGAAATCAGACTCCTGAAATAATAAAACCCATCAGCATGTGCAGCCCTATAAAACGGGCTTTTTCACCTAGTATTTCAATGCCATGTGATTTGTATAGAACAAAAAAGGTGTTGCTAGCAAGTATTTTCTAAAATTATGCAGTGCGTAGATCATTGACAAAGCCTCATGCTCTGTAGGTGTATCATTTTTTTCTACAGGAGTTAATTTCCTACTACCAAAACAAATAAGATGATCTATAATACATTCTCTAGGATGAGTTAGCACTGCGCCAATGGCCATGCCAGAGGTGTCCACATGTATTTGAAAGGGTAGATTCCATGAAGGAAAATATAAAATAAGCAACGTAGTACGCCTCTCCTTCAGTGTGTCGAATGTGCGCTGCTACGATTCTATCCAATAGAACTTCCCTTTACCTTTTAATAACTCCTCAAAGGGTGTGAAAATCTTAGCATATCCTTTGATAAATTTTCTGTAATACCATGTGTGGCCCAAGAATCTGCGCACCTCACTCTGACGGGTAGGCTCCTCCAGGCCTAAGATAACTGCAACATTGGCTAGATCTACTAACAAACCATCCTTGTAGATGATATTCCCTAGCAGAGTTCCAAAAGGTGTAGAAAATACACAATTATTGATGTTTAAGGAGATGCTTAACTATCTACACCTCTCAAACATTAATCGCAAGTTGTCACAATGATCCTTGACAAGCCCATATACTATCCAATCATCTAAGTAAACATGCAAGAATTTGTGAATAAAATCCTGGAATGCTTGAACAATAATGCGCGAAAATACCACAGGCACATTCTTCAAACCAAAGGGCATCACCATATATGTAAAACTTCCCCATTCAGTTGTGAACATTGTTTTCTCTTGATCTTCTTTAGCAATCCTTACTTAATGATATCCTGAAAATCTATCTATAAAGGAGTAAATCTCACACCCTACAAAACCTTCTAATATTTCTTCAGTAAAAGGATTAGGGAAAGGATAAATCACACATGCAACATTCAACTCCCTGTAGTCTACACAAATCCTAATCCTGCCATCTTTCTTTATACTGATTACCATGGGGCCAACCCACTCTGATTCTTTTAGCAGCTTAATGATGTCAGTTTTCAATATCTTTTCAATTTCTTCTTTAACTTTAATGCGCAGGTTAGGTTTCATCCTGTAAGGTCTCTTCCTAACCGGGCACGCACCTTCCCTTAACTTAATTTGCATCTCGCCCAAAGACTCATGCACTCCCTTTAACTCATGGTAGCCCCTAGGAAATAAGTCCTAGAAATCGTGTAGTAACTCAATTATTTTAGCCACCTCAAAATCAGACCAATAGTCTCTAATTATGGCCTCCTTAGGTTCAACATCTGGAAACGAAACCAATGATGTATCCTAGAATGTACTTTGAATAACCCAGGCACACTGGCACATCACTCATCCAAAGCTAAGCGCTCACCCAAAGCACATAAAGGCACCATGTCCCTCTTTAGAGTTACTTATATAGAATGTTAACATGATGATGTTTAACCATATTTAGATTCATGACCAGTAGTTAAACAACCCACAATGAATAAACCAGATCTAGATCTTAGATTATATGAAAGATGAATTACACAATGACTATAACAAGATTAATCATACAATAACCAAATTTAGTCATGCTCAACACCATTATCTAGTCAATATTATCCATTTCAAAAATAGTGTAAAACACAGAAGCTTCATACATTGTAATATATCTCCAGAAGTCATGCGCGCTTAAAAAATAGCAACATAACTCTACAACAATTCTCACATACACACCCACACCTATATCCCTATCTTATTAGCTACATTTGTGAAATTTGAGCTAATTGAAAAGTGAAACATTTTTTTGTTTCTCACAGTTATCATTCTTTGGCAAATTTGTAAAGTGCGAGCCATTTAAAAGGCTCCACATATCTTTTTGACTGTCTTTTTGGTTGCACTATGAAGTGTGAACCACTCATCTATCGACACATATTGTTAATCCTCCATATGTCATATTTTGTCTTACTATATTTTTTTTCAATTGTTTTCTTTGTATTGAAGTTCCCAAATCCCTTTGTTCTGAGGATTTGCTAAAGTATTTTTTCCCGCGGATTTCAAATTAATATTGTAACTCATTTTTGAGCTCACCCCATTGAGTTGTTAAATAACTCGTTGAGCTACTCTAGCCTGAATCCGTCTGAGGTCGTGTAGCTCATCCTTTAGCTCACTAAGTTGAGTTCTAAAAGAACTCACCAAGCTCCTGTAACTTGACCTTGAATCAGCTATGTCAAATTTCTCTTAAATTCGACCAAATCAAGTTGTTTTCTTTCATATAGCTATTAAAAATATCTATAGCTAGTTGTTTTTGTCTTTGTTTGGCTTCCTTTATTCATTTTTTCACTGTAAATCATTTCCATTTTCATTTGAGCATTAAAAATGACCATTTCTACCAGTTTTTCATTTGATAAGTCTCAACTCTTGAATGGAACGAACTATAGTATATGGAGGGTAAGGTTAAAAGCTTGTTTCATGGCTAGAAAGCTTCGAGATCTTGTGATTTGTATTGAAAAATGCCCCACATAGAGACAAGCTACCCCTAAAAACTATAGCTCCTTCTCTTAGAGATATCAAGAAGCCCTTTCCATCCTATTGCAAAGCATTAGATATGAATTCTTGATTTATATAGGTCATATGGACTTGATTGTAGATGCATGGAAATAATTAGAGATCATGCATGAAGGCAATAGGTTATCTAATATAATTAAACTAGTTTTAGAGTTGTTTACATCACCAATGAAGGGGGATGAGAAAATTTTCAACTATTTAGCTAAAATTAAGAACTTTAAAGATCAACTAGATGGCTACAGCTATGAATTATTTCAAGATAAGATTTTGTAATTTATAGTCCAGATTAACATTAGTAAAAAATTTAGAAGCTTCATTTCAATTCTTAAGTTTAAGTATCAAAATGAAAATGATCTTCTTGATCTGGAAACCTTGTATTCTTTATTGATTCAAGAAGAGAGAGTGATGGAAAAATTTGATTCAAAAGTGACTACCTCTCAAGCATTGTTCTCTCAGAATCATAATTCAGCCCAAAAAAAGTCTAATAATTATTCTAATCATAATTCTAGCATTAAATCTAGATTTACACCAAATTTTAAGCCTAATATTGCCAAAAACAATCAAAATTTTAAAGTCAAGTTCAATAGAACTTGCAACAAGTGTGGAAAATTTGGGCATAAAGAGTCTGATTATAGAGTTAAAACTAACAGACCAATCAAAAATGCTAAAAACAACAAATTTAACAATAAAAACAAAAGTCAAAATCAAAAGAAAAAACAAGCAAATGTGGTTGAGCAATCTATTGCCCTATATACAACCCTCTCAACTTTAAATGACAATGAGTGGATTCTTGACAGTGGTGCTTCTAGGCACATGACCTATACTCCTGGTATCCTTTCAGATGTTGTCAATTATGAAGGAAAAATCTATTTAGGAGATAACTCTATCATTAGATTTGAAGTCTGTGGAAATGTTAAGTTGTCAAATGGTGTAATTAAAGATGTCTTGTATGTTCCCAAATTGAAAAAGAATATTTTATCTTGCTCTTAGCTAACTAAAGAAAATTGTAAAGTTGTTTTGCTACAAGATAAGTGGTATATCAATGATAATTTTAAAAATGTTATTTCTTTTGGCATTCAGAAAAATTTCTTGTATATTTTTTATGGCTTTATATATAGTCTTGTTTTTATTCATCTTCTAGGAATGATATTCAACTTTGGCATGAAATACTTGGACATGTTAATTTAAAAATCTTGTATGATATGTCTAGACTAAATCAAGTTTTTTTACTTCCTAAGATAAATTTAGATCATGAAACTTGTGAAATTTTCCTATGTGGTAAGCACCATGCTTAACATTTTCACAAAAATCATGATCCTAACCTCTCTTAGTTATTAGAACTGATTCATAGTGATGTAAGAGGTCCTCTTGAAGTTCATTGTCTTAGTGGTGCTTTTTATTTTGTTTTCTTCATTTATGGCTTCTCTAGAATGACTCGGTATTATTCCATCAAGAAAAAGTATGATGTCCTATCTAAATTTCTAGAATTTAAAGCTCTAGTTGAGAATTCTTCTAATCTAAAATTTTAAAATAATTATGGGTGATAATGGAGGAGAATATGTCAGCAAAGATTTTAATAAGTTCTATGTGTCATGTGGGATTCAAAGAGAGATAAATACTCCTTATTCACCTCAACAAAATGGTATTGCGGAAAGGAAGAATAAGGGTGTCTTAGAAATGTCTAGGACTATGATTCATGCTTCCAATGTGCCTAAGTTCTTATGGGTTGAAGCAATGAACATTTTTGTGTATATTCTTAATAGAGTTCCTAGTAAATCTTCTTACCAAACTACTCCTCTTGAAGTATGGACAAAGCAAAAACTTGATATCTCTCACCTTAAGATCTTTGGTAGTCATGCTTCTATCTTCATTCCAAAAGACAAAAGGAAGAAGCTTGATCCAACCTCATTCTCTTGTATTTTTGTTTGTTATGGATATAAAAATAAAGTGTTAAGAGTCTATGATCCATTCAAGCATGAAATTATTGAAAAAATAGATGTTCATGTCTTAGAAAGAAATTTCTATGATGGGCCTCATGAACCCTTCTCTGCTTCTCTAGAAATAGAACCTGATATTTCTTCTCCCATGGAAACAAAATTTCAAGAGGTTGTTCATTATAATCTAGATATGATGGATATTGAGGGGGAATCATCCCAAACTATCTTGTAACCTAAGGTTCCTAAATGGGCTAAAAGTCTTGTTCAAAACTCTCAACCTGATAGTCTTAGAAAGCTAACTAGAAGTTAGCATACCTATCATGCCTTGATGACCCTCTATTATGTAGAACCAAAATCATTTAAAGATGATTGATGACTTCAAGATATGAAGGATGAATACAATGCTTTAATAAAAAATAAAACTTTGGAACTAGTCCCTCCTCCTAAAAGAAGCATTATAGGATAGGTGATTGTTCAAAATTGAATATAACTCTCTAGGAGAGATTGACAAGTTTAAGGAAAGGATGGTAGCTTGTGGTTTCACTCATAAACCTGGTATAGACTATGTTGAGACCTTTTCTCATGTTGCTAAGATGATCACTATAAGAGTTCTTCTTGCATTAGCTTCCCAATATGGTTGGGAGATTCACCAAATGGATGTTAAAAATGCTTTCTTAAATGGTGACTTAAAAGAAGAAATCTATATGAGTCAGCTTAAAGGTTTTGAAGAACCTGGTAAAGAACTTTATGTTTGTAAGCTTAAAAATTCTTTGTATGGTCTTAAGAAAGCTACTAGAGCTTGGTATGCTAAAATTAATAGGTTCTTTCAGGAACTTGGTTTTTCTAACTATTGTTGTGATAATGATTTATTTATTAAGTTTGATAAAAATCATATTATCATTATTGTATTGTATGTAGATGATATTTTGATTACTAGCAGTGATAGAAACTTAATTGTTAGAATCAAAGAAAAGATAAAATAACGTTTTGAAATGACTGATTTAGGTTTACTAAATTATTTTCTTGGCATTATTATATTTCAAGTTCATAAGTCTATTGTTGCATCTCAATCTCAGTATGCTATGAATTTTGTTAGAATATTTAACATGATTGACTATAAACTTGTTGTCATTCCTATTGAAGTTGGTGATAAGTTAGACCCTAAACCAACTTGTGCTAAATTTGATTTTACTCTATATAGACAACTAGTTGGTAGTCTAATTTATTTGACTATTACTATACCTGATATTTCTTATGCAGTAGGAGTAGTTTCAAGATTTATGCAAGAACTTTATGAGTCTCATTGGAAAATGGAAAAAAGAAATTGAAATATATTAAAGGAATAGTCAATTATGGTCTTTTTTATTCTTCTTGTAATGATGCACAATTATTTTTTTATTGTGATTCTAATCATGCTAGCGATGTTTGTTGTCGTACAAATGTGTGACAGGGAAATTTGAAGTTTCCAAGCACGACAACTATACCCCTGTGCCGAAATTTTCATGTTTCATCATTCCTAGGCACCCCAGGTCAAATCTATCAGTCTGGTCACCACCTATTTGATTTAAAACTGGTCCCCTAGGTGATTTAGGAAATTCCATTAATTCCCCCTAGGTGATTTTAGGAGTTCTTTAAAAATGTAAATTTCAGGCAGTCACAGGAAGGGCTATCGCTAGCCTTCCCAGGACTGGATCAACCCCTGGAGTGGAATGGAAGGACCAAATTCAACATAGAGGTGAATTGAAGACCTTATAAAATCATGGATATGATTTTAGAAAGTTTGGGGAAGTTTTGAAAGACTTGGAGCAGTCTGAATAAAAAATAGGGTTCACAAGCCTAAGCAGTACACATGCCTAAAACAATTGTTGAGTTTCAGAAGAATATTCTGGGAGCTCTGGATGGAGTTAGGAGTAAAACAAAACATCATCGAAAATATAATTTCAATCCCTATAATATGAAGAAATCATATTTTTCACAACACCTTAGCACATAGGGTTTGCATGTAGGTTTTCTCATACACACGTAGAGTACCAAGTCAAAAATCCATTTTTTCATGAATCAGATGGAAGAATCAAGACTTGATACCCCAACCATTGGATTCAAAATTCCATTTACAATCAGGATCATATACAATTTCACCAAGAAATTCCATCAGGAGCTCAAGTTATCATCGTTCCAAGTTATCCTCTTGGAGACAATTCGGGAGTTAGTCAATTTTCAAAAGAACACATGTCAACACCAGGATCCTGGCGGGATTTTATGTCCTCGAAGTCCCTGAGGTCAGCTACATCAACCTTGGAAAGATGTGTCTAGCCCCCATGTGAGCTTTGGGACCCTCATGTGACCTTCATATTTGACAGTTTAGCCCCCAAGTGCATTTTTGGAGCTCAAATTCCCTGCCGTCGGATCGAGGACACGTGTCATCCTCTTTCTCACCATGGAATTTGATGTCCCTCATGCCCCTGAGATCAGGGACAGTAGATGTGGAAAAATTCACCCAGCCCCCATGTGACCTCTAAGACCCTCATGTGACCTTCAGATTTGACATTTTAGCCCCCAAGTGCATTTTGGAGCTCAAATTCTATGTCGGCGGATTGAGGACACATGTTGCCCTCTTGCTCACCATATAATTTGATGTCCCTCATGTACTTGAGGTTAAGGACAATAGACATGGAAAAATGCACCCAGCCCCTATGAGGAGTCCTTTGGTCATCCACGTGACCGACTTTCAGCCCCCAGTGCTTTAAAGCTACTTTTTCCATCTCCATTCCCTGTCGTCTGATCGCCACCACATGTCATCTCTAGGACTGTAGTGGAATTTGATGTCCCTCACATCCTTGAGGTCAGGGACATCAAGACATGAAAAATGCACCCAACTCAAACTCAAAAATTTGAATTTTTTTCTAACTGTTAGTTGCTTCTTGGTACTTCTCAATGTCAGAAGAAAAGTTGTAGAGAACACCACTCCACCACTCCACCATTGCCAAAGCTAAAAGCAGCTCCATCACAGAAAATTATCCTTCACTCCATGATGGCACATAGGTCACATAAGGAAGATTTATCAAACCAAGAATAAAGAATGAATAACAGAGGAAAAGAAGTCTGAAAACTCCATTGCCATAAAATAAAGAATCAAACATATCTTGCAAACTATTTGCTGATGAGTTCTTCTCTCCTGAAGGCCATTAAAAAATCATATTCAAACCTCCAATTTGTAGCAAGCAATGCTCACAGTAAATCAATTTCACTTCCAGCTCCACGAAGAACAAAGTTTAATTTCCCATCAAATCGGTTGTCAGATTGAAGTAAAATTTGCGTGAAGCACAAAAGGGAAAAACCTATCACAATGTAATTTATTTCATCGCGAATGGAAAAAATACCAAACCTGCAAATTTCAAGATCCATTAATGGCCACCATGACATGATAATGGAAAAAAATAGCAAGCTACCTCTCCACTTCTCAGGGTTCCAGTAGGCAAAATCACCCAAAAATTGGAGGAAATGATCGTTGACAAGTTTTGTCACTCAGGATAATCAGAAAAGAGGTAAAATGAAATTAAGATAGAAAATGACTTCTTCCCAAAATAGTAGGTCCCCAAATAACAACCTGTTAAAAATAGAAATGTGCTAAAAATAGCAATATCTCAATAACAGAAGAGGTTGGAATATGATAGATAGTTCAAAAGGTGAAACTAGAACAAGACATGTGATATGTCTCAAAATAACAGAGCACATGCTCATATTCTAAAAATAGAAAGTTTTCATTTCAGAGTGAAAAGTTGCATATGACTTCATTTTCACTCACTTTACTGCTTTTTGGACTCCCTTTTGGATAATTAGATGGTTTCATGAGTTGGAAAGGAGGAATGAGAACTTCATGGAGATCCCGAAAGCATCAGCTTAAGAGCGATGGTTTACAGAAGCAAAGCAAGGCATCACAAGGAACATCATCTGAGTTCATCTTCATCACTTAAGGAACCGAGTGATCCAAAGTGAATTGGTCAGAATGATTTCAATGAGTCAAAGGGTTCATCAACCATGTTTCAAGGAGGGTCATTGTGGGCATCATATTTGTTCATCTCAAGTTTGCAGTGGTAAACATCATAACAGTGTTTCTAGACACTTGTTCTATGGTCCAGGATGTCCATGCATCATAGAGTTTGCGGTCATCACTAGATTGGGAAAATGATTCAAATTTATCCAAGGGAGCAATCTTCATCAGTGTAGAAGATCACAAGTGTAAGATATCCTTGCTCAAATTTCATGGTTGCATCAAGGCATTAAAATCATTTCATTACGAGGAATGTTTTCACGTCCATCCCTTCCCTCTCACTCTCTTTCCCTCTCTAATTTCTCTCTCCATTCTAATTATTCAATATGCGTCATCATTGTATTTAATCATATTCACTTAAGTGACCCATTTTAATTGTAAAAATTATCTTCTCAACATACAAGAGAAATAATTAATTCATAGAAAATGAAAGGTCACGAGTGGAATATGGAAACAAAAAGTCATGTGAGGGAGGTGAAAGGTCAATTCAGATTGCTATAAATTGTAATGAGCTCTTCATTCCAAAGGGTTCTTCTAATTCTGAAATTCTTCTAGTTGGTTGTATTCTTGTAAGTTCATGAGAGAGATTTTGCTCCCTTGTGAGTGAAAAGAGTTAGCCACTTCTCCCCTATTCTCAATGTCTTCCATTCTCAAACTATGTACAATTTCTCCTTGCGCATCAATACAAGAAGAAGGATTTTCAAGCCTTTTTTGAATAAGGGGTTTACTGATACTTTATGTTTATTAAATTCTAATTGGTCTTGTTGCTATTTGTAGTATTGTTTACCCAAAATATGAACGCAAGGTTTGAAAAATAAAATAAAATAAAATTTCAAAGGAAAATCATTTGTGAAGGTGACTCCATCAAGGAACGAACCCTTGTCACGTTCTATCATCACCAATCCGGCACTATGATAATTCTTCACCGGGAACTCCTCGTGCTATGATTATTTACTAATGCACAGCCTTTATTTTGACCACAAGATGTAATCTGGAAACAAAACAACAACATAACATAAGAATACCATCGACTATGATAAGACGGAAGTGATGACAAATCTGAAATATCAAAGTAAATTAAAATTTTAACATGAAAATGTTACAATCTCACCAATGATTTTTTTCAAGTGTTATTGACTTCACTTAGCCTTCTCACCAAGACTATGGGAGAAACTTTACAATTACACCTCTGTAATTTCTTCTTCAACATCACCTTTAACTGATGGCTTCCTTCGCACACTTTTTACAATATTTCTCACTACTTCCTTCTCATGCTAAATGAGGGGGGTGGCCTCTTTATGTTATAGAACTTCCTGGAGGCTTATCCATGGTTATCTCTAAGATAGGATAAGAAATCCACTCTGACGAATCATATTCCATACCTTAACTCTTATCTGTACATGTAAGCTTATCTTTTAAGATAGAGATAAACCTTATCATGCCCATAGAGAGTCAGAAGGGTTCCACATTTTTAGACTTTTTGACAAATAAAATACACAAGGAATATTTATGACCTCACTCCTTGTCCTTATTACTAATATAATATTTCTAATTCCTAATCATGTAGACCCTACTTCTCTAATTACCCAGACTTTGACATTTTAACATTACCGGACAAGTTTACCACAAATATTTACTTTTTACAACAACTCCTATTGTACTTTGACTGTTACCATACTCCACATTATTGGCGGCACCGTACTGACGATGCCATTCTCTACTATCAGACGCTACTACTAAAATATAATATAACAACATCCTATTCCTAATACATACATTAATGAAATAGAAATTACGGAGGAAAATTTTAGTGTCGACAGTTCGTTTCCCACATCATGAAGAAATTTATAGATTGGAGTGAAGTACCAATGGGTGACAGTGAAGAAGAAGAAGAAGAATAACCTTGATCAGCCATGGTTCCAATCTAGTGTTGACAAATGAAAGAAGAAAGAACCTATCACCGATGAAGAGGAATGGATTCAAAGGAGACATAAGCTAAGGTGTGAAGTTTGAGAATATGTCAAATGCTTACAAGATATGAATGAGCAATTTGAAACAACCCATAATGAGGAAGAAGAAGAGGAGAGTTTTCCTATAGAGGAAGATCCTAAATATCATTCATACCATAGGGTTTTCATGCCTGAAAGGTTCTTGAATGTCGCTGAAAAAATCCTATCCTTGAGGCTTCCGATGAAGATAAAATCAACATTCAAGAAGATTACGAACGACATGACAGTGCAAGATCCAACAAAGAATATTTTTGCAATCTCGCACAGCTCACTACAAAATTGAAAATGTTTTCCTTTTTCCACCGTTCTCTAGATGAATTCATTGCATACAGTTATGAAGAAATGAACATGTTGAAAACAGAATATGTGGAAATACTTGAGAGCATAATAAAAGGAAATTCTGACCCCAAAGTCTTTGATGAAATTTGGAGGTATGCTTTAGCTCTACAAAGAAGATATGAACATCTTGAAGCTCCACATCAAATGGAGGAAGAAGATGAGATGTTCCCTATGGAAGAAGACTCATATTGCTGCCCATATTATGGGGCTTTCATTCCTGAAAGATTCTTGGATGCTCCTGAAGAAAATCTTATCAAGGAACTTTCTGATGAAAGTCAAAGCAATGCCATGGAGGAAGAAGTAGAAGAGACGAAGATAGAATCACCATTCAAAAATTCCATTTACCTTGAGTCACATCCCATGGGGGGAATAATATATTCAACAAAGGAAGATCATTGCTGCATAATGGATGATCTAATGCTCTCTGAAGACTCCACCAATGATGAAGAAGATGGCCAATTCAAAGTAAGCATGGATGATCTCTTTTCAATTTTTGATCTTTCAATTGATGATGAAATGGAGAGATGTGAAGAAGTGCAAGAAATTCAGCCAACATCATGGTCTGAAAATGATGAATTCAAGATGGTCATAGATAATCTTCCCTCCTATTTTGATTCTTCAAGTGATGTAGAAATGTTTCATGAAGAAATGGAGGAAGTCAAAGAATCAAACTCTCTTCTTGATGTAATCATGGATGATAAAATGGAAGAATCTCTCTCTCTTTTAAAATCCGAAGAGAACAAACAATTTAAACACAACCTCTACTCACTCGGGGAGCAGAATCATCATCACGATGAAAACATAGCCTTTCATCTTTCACCTGAGCAAGAAGATTCAATAATGGATGGTCAAGATGTAGCCGAAAATTCTTCTCATACTGCTGCCCCAACACAGTTCTCTGCTTCTTACCAAGAAGAAGATGATATGGATTTTGAGCTTGAAGGAGTGCCCTTTCCACGAAGCTTGGAAATATTCTCCTTGTCAGTAGGTGTCATGAATCAAGTATGCTCGTGTTTGCAAGAAAGTGAATCTTTGGCAAAGCAAAGCATGGAAGAGGTGAATGAGGATGTTTCAAATAAATCATGGTCTCATATGGATCATATTTTTAACCATCTCTTAGAGTAAAAACAAGAAGATTCTTCCAATGAAGATAAAAATGAGCCTATGGAAATTTCAGAATAACTATTCATACAAGATATCTTGAAGCCTGTAGAAGAAACTGAAGATATTCAACTCAGTCTTGAACTCTTAACCTGGGCCATGGAGATACAAGACAAGTATGATTTAATTTGTGCTTCCTATCTTTGTAGACCAATTTTTGATGTTGAGATGGAGCAGTTGGATAATCTCAATGAGTTCCATAATAATTTGGTTAATGATAATGGACATGAAAACATGTATTTTTATTCCACATCGTGCGAAGAAGTTCATGAGTGCAAAAAAATAAAAAAATTTGATTCACCTTTGGACATCTCCAGTTTTTAAGATAACACCTCTGCCATGGAAGAAGATAATAGGGAAAACATTAAGCCGATTTGCATTGAAGAAATTTGTTCGGAACATGGAAAAAATCTGTAAAAATGTTTGGAGTATATTCAAAACCAATTCGTTCCCACCATTTCAGAATGGTCCATCAATGAAAAAAAAGAGTTCATATGGAAAAATCTAATAAAGGGTGACGAATTCTTACATGGCCAAACCAAAAGCTGCAATTTTGAAAATGATATCAAGATGCACTCCGAATAAATGCATATTGGCAACCATTTCTCTAGACAACAAAGTGGGAGTATGCATGATTCTTGCCAAATGATCCAAAATCAAACTGCACTCACCATCCTCCAAGCTCATATTCACCTTGAACATGTTCCCATGCTGCAACAATATCTCAAGGATGATGAAGATCTCCAACTCAATGATTTAACCTCCATGTCTAAAAACACTTGCTCAAAGAAACAAAGTGGGATGTTCAGGGAAGTTATTGAATGGGAAGAAAACCAATTTGTCCTCACTCTTTCCAAGTGTTTTTCTCATATGAGAGACAATTTGAGGTTTCAATTCAAAGAAGATGAATTTTTTCATGATAGCAGCAATTTTCCCACTCTCGAAGACATGGAGGGATGGTGTCTCATGTTTGTGGGACATCAAGAGGAATCTTAAAAATGTAAAAGTTTCAAGAGGTTAAACAAATTTTCCATGGATGAAGAAACATTCTTAATATAGTATGAGTACAAAGATGGAATTATGGTCATCCTTCTTCTTCTCAAGCAATGCAAGGCCATCACCAAAGCATGGTTTGATCATATAATCATTTTTTTGCTTCAATGGTCATACTTTAATCCGTTATTTCATGATGGCATGTACTTTTCTCAACCCGTTGTCGGGTATGTGTATATCCTTTTCCCGCCTCTGTAGATTTTCCTCCCCTTGTATATAATTTCCTTTCTGTGGTGTGTTTGCCTTTATGTTATGTGTCATGTGTTTCCTTTTTTTTGTTTTGTTTGTGTGTGTGTGTGTGTTTCCTTCTTCGTTATCCTTCTCTCTTGTAAGTTGTATATGACTCTGCATGGCCCACTGGATAAGGCACTAATCAATGGATTATATGGTCTGAAATTGAGATTCTAGATTCTCCATGTCATGTCTTCGATGCGCTCAGTCCATGCCATGTCTTCGTTGTGCTCAGTCCATGCCATGTCCCCAAGCTAAGGCCAATTTTTTTAATGCAAATGTGTGACAAGGAAATTTGAAGTTTCCATGCATAAAAATATACCCTTGTGCCAAAATTTTCATGTTTTATCATTCCTAGGCACCCCAGGTCAAATCCGTCAGTTTGGTCACCCCCTATTTGATGTCAAATTGGTCCCCTAAGTGATTTAGGAAAGTCCATTCATTCCCCCTAGGTGATTTTAGGAGTTCTTTAAAAATGTAAATTTTGGGCAATCTTTCTATGTGCCCTAAAGTCTCATCCTTCATTTCCTTCAGAACTTCATTATCTTCTATCATAGTCCCTATCCTGATCACTACTTCTGGTGCTGCACATATGTTTAGAGCTTGATCTGCTTTCTTCAACTCATCTTGTAAATTATGGAGTAATGCCTTGTAAGATTAAATCTTCCTAACCACGGAGTCCCTTGCTCTCTCTTCTTCATGTTTAGGATCCTTTAGCGCTAGAATTTGAATCAGTCCATCTTCAAGCACCAAATCAACTAATGTGTGCACATAATGCATAGTTGAAGGAAACTTGTTAGGTACCTTAGACTCCAGATGTGGTCTTGCTTTCAGTACATAGTCACCAATTTATTCTGCCATGTTGATAAAGGCCTCATTATTTTTCTGTTCTATATCCTTCTCTCCTTTTAGAAGCATTATTTATATAGTTTTTTCCGTGTTATCTTCAAGTAGTTCTCTAATAGTGGCATCCTTATCGATGTTCCTCCTACACCACCTCTGTAGATACCTTAACCAAGACATTGATCACCTACTCATCAGACATGAGAGTGGGCTCTATAGTCATGTGTCTGATCTATGGTGCATTCTTCACTATTCTCGATACACAAGAATCCTTGCATACATCAAAATATGGCTCGACCATGTGAATCTACATGGACCAGGAAAATTGTTTCCTTGCACGCATAGTGGCCATGTCTAGGTCCATCAGCTCCCACCCAAATAACTCCTTCAAGTCCGCTGTGCTTTGAAAATGGGTGCCACCAATTTTTCTTATGTCCTCAGCATAGCCCATACTCAGCACAACATATTCTCCACTTGTTCTCTTTATTCTTGGCCCCTTATGAACCTGAGTGCCAAGGTTTGGAGTTGACCCTTCGACATCATGAGTAGTATCATGCACATGAGGTTGCTCATGCTCCATTTCTTCTGCCTTCTTCACCCCTTTCTCTTCATCCTTCATGTCCTCATCTCTGGGCTCCTCCACATCCTATGGCTGCATTGGGGTCCCATGTGTTCTCTCTGCAGAATCCTCCACCTCCTCATTCAAATTTAACTTTCTCCTCTTCTTCTCAGCTTCCTCTTTCTAAGGAGAGAATCGTGGTGATCTTCTTACAGGATGTGGAGTTCTCGCGCCTTGGGTCCTTGTTCTTCTGAATACCCTATTAAAGAGGAATTCTTCGTGGACTAATTCCACATCCAAGTCCTTATCTCCTTCTTACGCATGAGGTGGATTATCTGTGTGCTCATTCTTCACTCTGTCTGTGGGCTGCTTCTAGCCTCTATGATCCAAGCCTCCATTATCTGTCTTCTTCTTCCTCCTCATCTACCTCTATATTCACTGCAGGATTTGGAGGTAGCACATTCTCCACTATATGTTTTCCTTTAGGTAGCCTTGGGAGCATGAACTCATTCTCCACCTACTTTTTATTCTCTAGCCTAGGCTTAAGTTGAAGATATGCAAGCACGGCTCCACTATCCCCAATAGCCAAGCTTATTGGCTTCATACTTATGACATTTGAAATGAGCCTCTCAATGTAGGCATTCTAGACTGGATACACATATGTATTCCTGAGGGTGTGGTAGTCACAATAAACCTTGTCTATGTTGAATTTTAGACAACAGGCATCAGTAAATCTGTGAACTAAGGCCTAGAAGTAGTGCGTTGTGAAGGCATAGGGTAGTTTTCACCATGGGCTCAATCTCTCGTCCCTCATAGCAAACCACATAATGTAGAAGTGTTGATACACCACGGACTGTACTTCCTTACTACCGAAGGTAACTCCTTGGGAATGTGCCACTCCTCCTACAACACCGCGTGAAGTTGGTCATACCACGTTTCTACCCTATGCTTAAACAACCCACTCATTGATCTTTCACATAAATATTTTTCAAACCTCTCCGCGAGGGACTTATTTTCTAAGGGGTAATCCCAGATCTTGTTCTTTGGCCCATCAGGCACTCCAATTTCTAAAAATACTAGAGAAATTAGGACAACACCAAAACTTATCTTTGCTCTTGTGTGTGCTTCCTCAACAATGGTTTCTGCAATATAGCCTACTAAGTTGTATACTACTCCCTGAGACATTTTCTTTGCAATATGAAGCCACGTGATGTTTACTTGCGACCATATCTCTTGGTAATTCACCTTGGTGAACAGATGAGCAGCTTCCTGCACCACAGGAAATTTCTTCAGTTTATCTATGTCTATTCCACATGGACCCTTGGTACACCCCGACTCCTTTCTTGTTTCTATAACTGTTACTTTATCATTCAGATCACTAACAAGGTCTATCCATGTGCCCTTCAATTATGTTAGTGTCAAAATTAGGGCCGATGTGATCTTAACCCTTCATCTAATGAAATAAAAGAAATCCTCATGGACTCGGCTCATAAGCCATTGGTATAAGGGTTCATATTTTCAAAAATATGGGAGCTCATACAACTGATAAACTCCTACCTATTTAAGTAACTTTTCCCCAGTGTCATCATACACTGGCATATCCTCCACCATGCACTCGTTGGTCTTCTTATTCAAAAAAGCATCCAACTCTCCCTTGTTTTTAGTGGTATGGTGGTTGTAATCACTTATTTTTCATCTGTGGATGTGGCAATCCCACTCTTGTCCGACTATTACTTCTTATTTCCTTTCGTGCATGTTGCAGGTGCTTTCTTAGGTGTCATCGTAAAAATCCTACCTTTTATCTTTTGTAACAAGCAAACTCAAACCCTATCTCGAATCTGTGTGCCCTAGTTTGAAACCATGTGCTCTAGCTCATTCTCAATGCTTCTTCTTTGCTCAAACCCTTCACCAATGGGGACGTAATCCTCTTTTGAGCAATATTCTGCTCTCCACATCTAGTTTCACAACACTTCGCACCTCAACATGATTTGTTTGGCTTGGTCACACTTAGCTCACTTAAATACTTGTGATCGTAAAGGTAAAAATGAACCTGCATCATGTCCTTATATAGATTTTCAAAAAGTTAGTGCATTTATTACTCCTTCACCTACCAACAATCCTATCATTAATTGACCATTTTCACAATCTCCACGTGGTGCATCTTCATGCCATAGCTATAACCTTCTAGCATGCCTTCCTACCTTCTGGCTATAGAATTCTCTTCAGCGCACTTCCATTCTCCCCAGTACCTTTCCATTGCGCCTTCCCTTTTTCCATGGCCACTGCTTACCTTGTGTTATATTGTTCCCTCATTTATCTCCATCTATGGTCATCTTTTATAAGCAATCTCCTTTCTAATAGCTCCTTTCCACACTTAACTAGCACCTGTAACAATTTTTTTCTCACGTGTGCCCAGTTGTGAATAACCACCCCACACCAATGGTATGTGCAATCCTCTACACATAAAAATACTTCAGATGGTAATTAGCTTCCAATGCGCAAACACGCTTATTACAAAAAACACCAAAATAAATTGACAAAGCACAATGATGAAGAAGGAAATACATTAAAGAAATACATAAATGAAAACCTATTTTAAATGACAACACTGCCTTATTACAAACACCAAGAATACTTATTTATAGTAGGGATTCAGCCTACTCTCGTTCAAGTAACTGGGTAACCTTACTCCATCAAGCATCTCTAACTGGAAAGTGCCTGATTCAAGTATATGAGTGATAACATATGGTCCCAACCAATGCACTTTAAGTTTTCTTGGATGGCACACAAACTTAGAATCATAAAGAAGCACCATCTGTCCAATCTCAAGCTTTTTTTCCCTGATGTGCCTATCATGTCATGCCTTCTTCCTGGCATTTTCCTACTTCTAACTCCAACTTGCTATAGCGCGCCTCTCATCCAACTGTATGAACTTTTCAATTCTTTCTTCTAATGCTTTCTCATCGGCTAGACCTCCAGTGTGCTTAATACGCAAAGAAGGTAACATGAATTCCATAGGAAGAACTTATGTGCCAAACACCAACTAAAAGGGTGTGGCCTTGTTCAACCTCTTGTATTTTTTTCTATATGCCCAAAGCACGGCAGAAAATTTATCATCCCAATCTTTCCTTCCAACATCACAAATTTTGTCAATGTTTGGCTCAAAATCTTGTTGAAGGTCTCAGCAGTCCCATTTTCCCGAGGATGATAGGGTGTAGTCTTATGGTGCGCAATCATAAATTCATTCAATAGTATCCTAATTGTCTCATTAAAAAAATATGTACCTCTATCACCTTTAAAGCTCAACGGGCATACATACCTTGTAAGAACATTTTCCCATAAGAACTTGGCTATTGTAGCTATTATACAATCCTTGGTGGGTACTACTTCTACCCACATTGCAAGATAATCTGTGTAAGTGATGATGTAGCGCGATCCATTTCTATGCGTGGCTGGTGAAATAGGACCCAAAAATTCTATAACCCATTTCACAAATGGCTCTGCACTAGGAATAGATCTTAAAGGCATTTCATCTCTTTGTTCAGGTTTACAAAGGCACTGACAGTGATCACACACCTTACAATATGCTTTACAATCTTTATAGAAGGTCTCCCACCATAATCCAGTGAGTAGAATCTTGTGCCCAATGCTGTCACCTGTATAGTGCCCACTTGCAATACCACCATGAGCCTCTTCCATGATATATGTGTGCTCGTGTTGTAGTACACATCGGCGCAATACTTCATCTCAGCCTAACTTGTATAGTTCACCAATGATCAACATAAAAGGTGCCACGCGAATTGCAATTTATTTCTTTTCTAAGGATCCATTTCTAAAGGCGTGTATTGTAACATGTACAACTGTGCATCTGACATTGTATCTTCAATTATCGGTGCATCCTCCCCTAAATGAATTCTTGATAAATGGTCTGGGCCAGAATTATTTTTACCTTGTTTTACCACAGCTGTGAAATCAAATTCTTGAAATAAGAGCACCCATCGACATATGCGACCCTATAAAATGGGCTTGTTTACCAACTATTTCAATGCCATGTGATCAGTATAAAATACGAATGGTGTTGCTAGCATGTATTTTATCAATTTATGCAGTTTTTAGATTATTGACAAGGCTTTGCGCTCAGTAGTTGTATAATTCTGCTCTGCAGGAGTCAACTTTCTACTATCAAAATAGATAGTATGATCTATAATTCCTTCTCCAGGTTGAGCTAACACCACGCTAATTTTCATGCTAGAGGCGTCCACATGTACATAAAAGTGTTGGTTCTAAGAGGGAAAACATAGAATAGGCGTTATAGTAAGTCTCTCCTTTAATGCCTCAAATGTGCACTGTTGATGTTCTCCCTAATAAAATGTCCCTTTTCCCTTTAGTAAATATTCCAAGGGTGTGGAAATATTAGCATATCCTTTGATAAATTTTCTATAATACTCAGTGTGACCCAAGAATCCGCGCACCTCACTCTGACTGGTAGGCTCTTCTAGGCCTACAATAACTATAACCTTAGCTAGATCCACTAAAAAACCTTCCTTGTAGATGATGTGCCCTAACAAATTGCCAAAAGGTGTATCAAACACGCACTTCTTGATGTTTAAAGAGATGTTTAATTGTCTACATCTTTCAAAAATTAAGCACAAATTGTCATAATGATCCTTAACAAGTCCATACACTGTCCAATCATCCAAGTAAACATGTAAGTAGTTGTGAATAAAATGCTTGAATGCTTGAACAACTATGCATGAAAATACAATAGGCACGTTTTTCAAACCAAAGGGCATCATAGTATATGCAAAACTTCCCCATTCAGTGGTGAAATTCATTTTTTCTTGATCCTCCTGTGCATTCCTAACCTGATGATCCCCAGAAAATCCATCTATAAAAGAATAGATTTCGCACCCTGCAACGCCTTCTAAGATCTCCTTTGTGAAATGTGTTAGAAAGATATCAATCACACGTGTAGCATTCAATTCCCTGTAATCCACACAAATCCTAATTTGACCATCTTTCTTTATACTGATTACCAAGTGGCTAACCCACTCTGATTCTTCTAAGGGTTTGATGATGCCAGATTTCAACATCTTGTCAATTTCTCCCTTAACTTTTATGCATAGGTTAGGGTTCAGTATGTAGGGTTTTTTCCTGACCAGGAAGGCACCTTCCTTAAGTTTAATATTCATCTCTCCTAATGATTCATGCATGCCTTTTAATTCATGGCAGCCCCTAGGAAATAAGTCCCAAAAATCAGATAGTAACTCAATGATTTTTTCCACTTAAGTGTTAGACCAATAATCCCCAATTATTGCCTCCTTAGGTTCAACATCCATGCCAACATTCACATTTTTTTCTTCATGGTTTCATGATAGGTGCACACATTTTATCCACACCATCGAACACATTGCGCATACCAGTTGAATGATCTATATCTAGATATTCTACTTCCTCATCATCCACTATGTAGACCATCTTTCTTTTTTCTTTCTGAAAGCAAGCACATTTAATTAGTGTGGCATCAGTCTCTTCTTCTTCATCAAAGCATGCTCCTGATTATGTCTCACCAAATAACTCTTGAATGAGTTCTTCCACTTTTGCACTATCTCCCATAGTTAAGTGCTTTATAACCCTTAATGCCTCTTCCACTGGAGTTTTAGTAGAGAAGTAGTCAAAAGTCTGTACCATTCTTACAATCAAATCCTACCATTTTCCAGTCTCTCTATATACCTTCGTATATACATACCAAGCACATGCTCAACCTTGTAAAGTGGAATAAAGTTTGTGCACCCATAGCAAAGGAGGTAAAGCTTCCTACCCCTCCTTCCAGAGCCTCCCACACTGATGAATGTTATGTTGAACAGGTTGATTACCATGATATGTGTAGATTTGAGTAGGTGAATTGCTCCTGAAAAATCGAGTTGTTAGAGAAATCCTGACTTCACTCCATTCTACAAGATTATACCTGTGAGCCACCCACCCGCGCGGTGTTGTCCCGTGAAGATAATATGCTAACATATTTCTTCTTTCAAACTGGTCTATCTAATGTTCCTCCATGGTGTGCATGAATACCGTAGGGTCTCCTTCTCCAGTGTACTGAGGTATATAGTTGTTACCTATCCTCCTCATACAACGAGGTTTTCTTCTCCACGTAAATGCACTCCTTAATTTGTGTCGAACCATCTCATAAGTTCCATGAGCTCAATTATCACAAGTAATACTTGTGGTATCACTAATAGACTGTGCATCCTTTCACTGAAGGATTCATTCCTTAGATGGCTCAAGCACCTTTGGATCCCGAATGACGTGTACATAAATCATGTTCAAGTCTTCCTCACTCAAAGGTTCAACAAAAGGCACATATTTCCCATATGTTAAAGGGATAATAACTCTTTCTTCCTTGTTCTCAAAACTTATATATCCCTTGTTGAACCGTAGATCAACATTATTTTCATAGCACCAAGGGCACCCAAACAGAGCTGGGAAACTATACGCTTCTACAAATGATAAAAGCTCAAAGTCCCCGGTGAACTTGGCCCCTTGTATAGTAATGGATGCATCTTTTAAAACTTTGATGGGAGTGGCCTTAATTTGATTAGCCATAAGCAATACATTAGAATATGGTTGCAATGGAGGTCTCCCCATCTTTACCCATGCATCTAAAGTAATCACATTTACCTCCACGCCTGTGGCAATCAATATATTACTCAAGAGCCATCCATCCACAACAACATTCAGGGTGATCTCCTTGTCATAATCTAAGCTATGAGGGGGAAGATTTACATGTAGGATCTAACATCCATTCTCAATACCAACACGTGGAATGTTTCCTTTTAGCCAACTCCCTAGTAATGGAATAATGTTCTCCTAAAGCAACATCTTGCATACTTCTCTTTAGATCATCAACATCTGACTTGAACCATTCTCAGTTGCCTTCTTCTATTCTAACTTCTACGACTGATTGCTCCTTTAAACATTGCATTTCACCCTGCATATTTCTAAGTACCTCCATAGTATCCTGATAAATCTCCTTTTGATGTGTACAAGATTCATATATTTTGTATTTAAAACATACTTCTTAGTAATAGTAGTCTTCTATTGCAATTTTTCTCTAGTGCGTGCACACCTTCAACACATGTAGTAATCTTCACAGGTATTACCTCAAGATCTGAGTGCTAACTTTAACATCCATTGGTTTTCCATAGACACTTTGTATCCTAATCATCCCTGCACCCTTGTTCTCCTATTTTTATGCTTCTTACTCTGATGTTCATATAAGTCTGGGAACTCTTCATAGTTATGATTATTTCTGAAAAAATAAATAAGTAATGTTTTGAGGACATTCATTCCTATAATGGTAAAGGGATCCTCACATATAAAGCATGTCCAATGCAAGGAAACTCACCTCGTCCACCACTATGTCCTTGACCCCCAAATCCACCACAACATCCTTGACCTCTGTCACATCCTCCTTCAAAGAGCACTTCATTTTGATCATAATGCCCTTGAGTGTGATCATGATCATGTTGCTAACTTTTATCCTTAGAGTTATCTCAAAACTCCCATCTATCTATACACCAATATCAATAGACATCATGGATCTAATCAATTAACCTACAATCTTCAGTATTGTGAGTCATGGAATGGAAAAAATTACAGTAGCATAGGACACGTTCTTTCTTATCATGTGTTATCAACAATGAACAACGATCTATGCATCATGGTTCTAAATGACATATCTCACAATTACAAGCAATAATGACATGCATTGACCAATTTTTGAGAAACATTATCCTTAGTGTGCCCCTCCACTTCATAATCTGTGCATAAAATTCCTCAGTGCATGTCTCATGTGTTGTATTGGTTAATAGTTTCTCTAACTTTTTTTCCATTGTTATAATATAAGATTCAAAGAATGATCTCACTCTAATATTCTATACTTCCTGACTTCCTCGGTATGTAAAACTGCTTCAAGTGCCTCACACGGAGTCAGTGTATGAGTCCTATGTGAGAACGTTCCCTTCTTAAAAGGCATGATTAGGCCTCTAACGAACCCACTGTGCATGTTGACTTGCATGTGAATATCATAAGATAGTTTAGATAAGAGTTTTTTGAAATGGGCATCATATTCCCAGACACTCTTAGCAGTTCCCTACTTAATATCCTTGAGCGCGCTTATAATTTTCTTCTCGAACATCAGGGACATAAACATCTATGTAAGGAAAATTATCTCGTAATGCTCATAGTAATCCACACAAGTCTGATCAAGGTTAAACTTACATGTACCAACTTTGTATGCGCGTCCCTATAACATAGTTATAAACAGAGTTTCCTTGTGCGTAGAAGTTGTAATTCCTTTTGCATGCCACAGTATCTCACACATATGCACATTCTTCAGTAGCATATTATATTCCCCTATACTCCAGAAGATGAAGTGACATCTCCATGTAAATATTCTTGGGGATGATGCAGGACCATTCCCACCAAATTCAAAACCTCATATGTTACCTCCACCTTCAGATCCACCAAGATCCACTAAATCCACTAAATCCCAAGCCACCTATTACCCTCTTGATCCTTCACCTATAACAAGAGTTGGGCCCATAGGATGCACTTTCCTTGTGTCCCAACAATGGTACTAAATTGAACTCCTACAGTCTGCAAAGTGGTTTTGCTCCCCAACGTGAGTCTAAATATTTACGCACCTGTGTTTTATGCTATTGATGCACCTAAAAAAGGTAACTCTAACTACACCTCCAAATAAAAAGGAAGTCATCTTCCTAGCCATAAATTTACTTGTTATTTAATTCACTCCTTAACTTGTTGATATGTTAACTCTACTTCTTGTTACTCTATAATCCAAATTAGCTTGTTGATTATTGGATGTACTAGATACTAGAAAACCTAGCGCAAGGGCTAGGTTTCTAGGTAGATTTAGATGCACGCCCACGACCCAATTCGTTTATGCTGGCATGCTCCCTTGTGAGGCTGATGAGGGTTCTCTGTCATGCTTTCCTAAATGGGGGAGTTTCAGATGCTCTGGCTCCATACCTTTGGCGTGAGCTCCAAATCCTTCATGAGCCATCTCTTTCCTCAATTCCATCCACTCTACAATATCCCACTGCTTCTCCATCTCTCTTTCACACGCCTCATTGTACTTAAGCCACCTTTCTTCTCTCTTCCTTTCTACCGCTAGGTCTTCCATCTTTCACCAAACCTGCTCCTAGTCCCACATGTGGTGGGGTTTAGCTAGCCATCAGTTTTTCTTCCAATTTCAGGTCGCCATCAAGATCTTGATCTCCAGTTAAATTCCTAGTAAGTTACCCTGGGATAATGTAAAATTTTGAACTCAGCTACCTCCGAGAAATAATAAGTGGAAATTGAGTACTCCATAATATAGTTGTTCAAAACACCACGGAATCAAGTATCCATAGTACGTGTCTAAATTAGATCGGCATCATAAAGGGCTTGAAATTATTTCTATGTCCAAACAAGTGTGTGATACCTCTAATTCCTTTTAGACGCATAACAAACCAGACAATCGTACAATTCTACTGGGAAGATAACAAAGAAGATCTCATACAAATAGTCATACAAATTATGTTCCACCCACGCACGTGCGTCAAACTCAAATCCAGTACTGGACCTCTGTGCATAATCTTCTTCCAGATCTTTTATCCACTCCTCGACACTTTCTAGGGTCAACTAGTACGTCTTCATCGCGAGCCATCATGAAAACAACTAAAAAAGAGGTCCCGACAATGGAACCAATGATGCAACCTAGTATCTACCACAAACAACTCAGGCGCATTGGTAAATCACCCATCCTGAACTGAGTGCTCACTTGAAGTGCACAAAGGTACCAGGCCCCTCTTTAGAGTTGCTTGTGTGGGATGTTAACATGTTGAAGATAAAGCATATTCAGAACCATAATAAGAATAAAGATTCCACATAACATAACCATTCAATAGTGCATATCCAGATCTTGATCTTAAGGAATCATGAGTTAAAAAATTATTATGATAAGATTGATCATACAAGAACTAATTACAGTCATGTTAACACCTTATCCATCCAATAGACTCCATTATATTAAACATTGTAAAACATAGAAGCTTCTTACATCATATAACATTACCATAGTTTATGTGCACATCAGATCCGATAACATAACTCTGCAATAACTCATGCACAATATCTTAGTGTCTCTCTCTAACTACATAGACTAATACATACTTATAGGGGTGGGGACTTTCCCTTCACTTCCTACACACTTCCCAAAATAGGTGGCATGTTAAAAATAGCCATACACCTTTATAATAATATGAACACATGTAAGTGCGCTAATAATAGACCTCCTACAGTTAACTAGAAATAATAATCCTATTATTATTCCGAACTCATGCATGGCGCTTAGTAGATGCTCATCCCCAAAATATAATTTACGTGTCATGAAAGTATTCATCTCGTTGTGTGCTCCACACGCTATCTCGAAAAATAGCCTGTATCCATGAAAAATGGCTAAGTCCGTTTGTCTTGGTGCATGTTTCCTTCCCTATCCTTCCGCGCCTTCGAATGTGCCTTGTTCCTATGCTCAAATATTCTATGTGTCCTCTCCTTAGTGTCATACTCTATCTGCTCAACACATAACAATGCCACCTCTTAACGACTGTTGGAAACTTCCAATACTTCCTCCATTTTTTAATAAGTAAATGTGTCACTATAAGTGAAGTTACTTGTAAATCCCAGTGAAGCTTTAGTTATGGGAATGCCTTGGTTTTTAAAAGGAACCATAATCTAATGTAAGTATTCATACATAAAGCACTTGTTCTTGAAAAAAAATTTATGGGAAGATAATTTGATTTCCCTTGTTTGCATGCTAGCCTGAATCATTGTTTTTTATTCAAGGATATGTAAATCCTTTTGTAAAAAAAGGTAAACTTGGCTTGTCTATTTTTTTTATCTTCCCCAATTAACATTAAGGGGGAGTGGCCGGATTTTAATTTCAAGTGGGGTTAGCCACTTAGATATCCCCTTGTCTTAAAGATTATTTTTAATAATCTTAGTTGGTATTTCACAACTTAGAAAAGATTGAAGCGGCATAACCGCTCATCAATCCTATATAAATAGGATGATCCCTCACTGGATTGAACAACTAGTGATCTTACTATTATAAACAAGCTTATAAACCAATTGATCTAGCTAAGCTACTTATGCGAGCTATTATACAATGTGGAAGAATTATGTTATTGTTTTCTATGAGACTAAGGAGCGAAGTGGAAGTGTTGGGTTAAAGTGTGTAATTATTAATATAAGACAATGTTTTTCAGTGGAGTTTTTCCCTTTGGGTTCTCCACTTAAATATAGTGTCTTTTGTCTCATTTACTTTCAGTTATTGTGGTTTACTTTCATTAATGATCTATTAACTATTATATGCATATATAAACATCTGGTTGAATGTCTACACATTATAATCTATAATTCTCAGTTGTTTATTTTGTGGATCTATAATTCTTCAATTATATCTTCCAGCATTCATTCTAACACTATGAGACTACATCCAATATCACATCGAGATTTCCTTCAAGCTCATGACACCCTCACTACCATATTCGTGTCAAGCTTGCCTCTTATATTTCCCCATGCTTGCCTCCTTAATTTTTGTTAAAGTTGTGCCGATATTTTCTCCTAGCTCAAGTCGAGCTCACCTCTTATATTGAGTGGAGCTCGGCTATGAGCTTTACTCAATATAAGAGGTGAACTTGATTCAATCTCACCTCTTATATTGAGTGGATCTTGGCTTTGAGCTTAACTCAATCTAAGAGGTGATCTTGAGTCGAGATCACCTATTAGATTTAGTCGAGCTCACCTCTTAGCTCCAACAGAGCTCAGGCCTAAATCACCTCCGAGATCATGTCGAGCTCCCCTTCAAGAACATGATGAGCTCACCTCTGAGGTCATGTCTAGCTCACCTCCCAACTCCTTGTCAAGCTTTCACCAAGATCAGCAATGAAATTTCGCGGTCGAGTTCACTCTGAGCTTTCCTATGAGCTCACCTCTGAGCATGCCACTAGCTCGTACCAAGCTCACATACAAGATCACAGAAAGCTCACCTACATGGTCATGGATTTATCACCTTTGAGCTCATCCTAAGCTCATTCCATACATGAATTTGAGGACCTGTTGCACTTCCCAAATATCTTGTGTCGAGATCTTGACACACTTGCCTCTAATCTCTTCCCATGCTTTCCTCCTTAGTTTGTTTTGAGCTTACGCAGAGATAAAATCTAAGGTTACATCGAGCTTACCTCCACGATTGAGTCGAGAT